>OY979694.1:99818744-101169744 GCA_963855945.1 Thereva nobilitata | reverse complement strand
AGAATAACTACAATTAAAACTGTACCCGACTGAAAAAATACAGATTATACATATACGATAGTTGTGTGATACTTAACAAAATAAATAAAATATCTTCTACCTTGTTTCTGTCCTACATTAGTACTTAAAACTTGTTTTTGACTTTTTAGTTCATTTTTTAATTCGGCGTCGTGTTTTTTAATTTTTTAATTATTTTGTTTTTTAACAATTTCATTATATTTCGCTATGGAACTCGCGTATCCTGAATTGATCTGTGAGAGAATATTAACCGTCCCGAAGGTTTGGCAATTTAAAGTATTTTTTAAATGCATAGCGCTCGTTTCATGTTTTTTAATTAGTTCCAATAAATGTTTTAAATCCCGGATACCGATTTCTGTCCAAGCCGATTCTCCTCTAAACAAAACGCAATAAAAGCAAAACAATGCATTTTTTCCTATACTAACCGTAAGCCATTTCTTTTTAGAAACCAATCCAATGAAAATTTTCTACTTTGAGATTTTTCAGTACAAATTAATTTAAACTCAAATTGTTGATGTGGCCCTAAACGTTTAATTTCTAATTTTTCTTCTAATGACAACAAAGAGCAATTTTTCTTCAATAAATTATCTACGTGATTCATTTTAACCAAAAACAAAAATTAAATTAAATATAATTTAAGAAAATTATATATTACAAAATGGAATGTTAATATTTATTGCAAATAATTTAATAAATAATAATTTAATAATATTTATTGGCGAATAATTCAATATATATCTACCGCAATTCTGCAAGCACACACTTTTCAATTAAAAATCATCTTGCAACTGTCAGTAAAAATTCAATCTCCAATTAGCACTTTTTCAAATAAAAATTTATCTTTTTACTACTTTTTACTTCATTTCTACCAAAATATTTGCTACGGGCTAAATAAAATCAGCCCCTCAGGTATATAAAATCCATAAGTGTAAAAAAAGTATCAAAATGTTCGGCCAATTAATAGCAAATGCAGGCAAAATTACTTTAGAAATATAAAAAATTGAGTTTAAAAAAACTAAAAAATACGCTTTTATTTTAAAATGAACTAAAAAGGAAAAAATAATTTTGAATGTAAAGTTTTTATTGCTTCAGCCAGTATATGGAAACAACCTACCTTTCGAAATGTAAAAAAGGGTGGGACTCATAAACTGAATATTTTAAAACATAAATTTTATTAAACAGAGACAATGTTTATCATTTTAATTATTTTTACATCAAAAGAAAATGTCTAATGATGATAAATGTACAAGGATTTTTTTTCGTACGCCTCTATTAATATATATCGTCAATTGTATAAACATCAGTGATAATTTTACAAATTACAACTTCCGGTCAAGTTTTCTATGAGAAAAAAAAACAAAAAATTATAAACTAGTGGCTTTCTTAGAAAGCTTAGGGTGTCCTCTTTAAAATGCTTTTTTTTATTTTTACTTTTGCGTACATTTTAGGCAAGGATACTTTAATTTTTCCGCGAATGCCTCGCTTGAATTTTTTAATTCTGCTTTTTGGCGCGCTTAGATTTTTCGAATTTTCTTCTTATTTTTAATAATTTTTTATAATAATAAAACAATTTTTTTTAAAATAAGTTATAATATAAATTTTAGTGAAATTTTCCGCTCTTTCACGTGGCGCTATTAGTTTTTCGAATTTTTTTTTATTTTTCGATATATAAAGCAAAAACCAAATTTTCGAATTTGTTTTCGAAATTGTGAACTTAGCATACACTTTAGCGCAGCAAAGATTTTTTTATCGTTTTCTACACCTAAAAAAGTACCAAGTTGCAATTTTCAGCGGGATAGCTTTCGGTCTAAATTTGGCTCTGACGACTGGGCTATAAAAAAATAACAAAAAGTGAAATAAATACATATACAGAATTCACAAATAGTCCAGTCATTTTAGACATTAAAAATCTAACATTTAACAATAATTCCAAAAGTTTTAAAACTTAGGTGAACTATTGGTACACCGAGAAAACAATAAATCTAAATTTGCAGCCTTCTCTGAAGTCCGGAACTTTGTTAAAATTGCAGATAAATAGAATTTGTCAGCATTTTCGCCAAAAAAATTTCAACATTGCTGCAAACTTGGAGTAGCGCTAAATGTATTATTTTATACCTCGTACCAGATTTGCAACCAGTTTAAAGGTACGGAACATTGCTTTTTGTTCTGAGCATTTGCAACCAAATTTTAGTTGAAAAGATATTTTTATTGCACGTATTCCTGTCATTTACTACTTTTTCATATGAGCAACCGTTAACGAAATATTCAAAAAAAATGGCGTTATCAATTATTTCAGCCACGTCTAGTGCGAACTTTGGCGTTGGATTGCTCGCAAACTACATAAGCGATAACGACGACTAAGGGCTCATTTTAAAGGTAATTACTAGGACCTTAAATTTGTTAATGGGCATTAACCCAAAAAAAATTAACGTTTGGCGAGTTAATTGCAAAAAACTGCATTCAACCCTCATCACACGATCATGGTTGAACTTTGACCAGCTATTACTTTGAGCCAAATCAACTTACAGAGCTCGCTGAGGGATAATTTTTTAGATAATTTTATTCTCCGCAACTTTTCCATTAATCATAATCAGCTATCATTGCATACAAACGAGCTATTTACTATAAACAAGCTCTCCCTCTTTTTCAAGATGGCGGCTTTTCGCAAGACGCTGCGACCCCACAAACTTGGTTTTATCATTGTCAGATGTACCCGAACAAATGTCAAAAAAAAAAATTCTGTACCTCTTAAAATGCAATTTCATTTACAAATTTGACTGGACTATACGTATGTACACTTAAAATTTTTTACAATTTTTTATTATAGCCCAGTCACTTTATACAAAAAAAGGGCCAAACCTCTAAAGAAATACAACTAGAGATTTTACAGCGGGATTCTCTTTATTTTGGGGTCACAAATAATTTCCCAAAAGTCCATAAAGCCAACTGACCGGCCACTCGAGTTACGGAGGGTCAAAGGTCACGCAAGTCAGTTTTTCTCAAATATCTCGTAAATTATCGGTTTTACGTAAATTGTGGCTAAGTAACATTTGTTGGTGAGATAAATCTGCATAAAAATGTCGTATACCAAATTTACGTAGAGCCAATGGTTTTCGAGATATGGGGCTGAGAAAACTCGAGCATCGCGCTGCATTTGGTTCCGCACCACCTTTGAAGTATAATGCTAGCAGCGTTTTTACATGGTATCCCCAGTAGGCCCAGTCCATAGGTTACAAGCTATGAAATAATTTTGTTGATTATCTCTTTATCTCTTCTATTCCCACTTCTTTCATATTGTCATCTTCATCAACACTCATCTCAGAGGAAAATAACGAAATGCGGTCGGCGTTATCATCGTTCAACTCAGGTTCAATGGTTGTATCCTCGGACATCGAATTGAGACACGACGGGCCCCGGCAAGAGCCATACGCTACGGAACATGGCAATCCTACTTTTCTGCATTCTGCATTTTATACATAAACCTCTAAATAAAATCCAACTGGAGATTTTACAGCGGGATTCCCTTTATTTCAGGATCACAAATAATTTCCCAAAAATCCATAAAGCCAACTGACCGGCCACTCGAGTTGCGGAGGGTCAAAGGTCACGCAAATCAGTTTTTCTCAAATGTATCTTAAATTATCGGTCTTTCGTAAATTTTGGCTAAGTAAAATTTGTTGGTGAGATAAATCTGCATAAAAATGTCGTATACCAAATTTACGTAGAGCCAATGGTTTTCGAGATATGGGTAAAACTTTTAATAAAGTAAAATTTGAAAGATCAAAGAGAGTTCTTTCACTCCAATCAATGACCAGTGCAGTGAAGATTCATAATAATGTAGAAACTGTGGTAGATCCTCTGTTATTATTCCAGCGAATAAGTTTACATAAAAAATTCCATGACAACCTGCAGGACTTTTTAAAATATGAGTTAAGCCCTTACCCAATGACACTTTTCGAAAATGAAAATATGCGCAAAACAAACAAGTCGTCTTTGTATGACCTATTCGAACCAATTTGTACAGAAATAAATAGTAGTGTAATTACGTATATTATCGACGGAGGATTTCTTCTCCATCGTGTTATTTGGCAAAAAGAATCAACTTTCGGTTGTGTTATTGATCAGTACTGTTATATATTTTTTATGCAACAGTACCCAGTCACAATAACCAAATGTTGCATATAAAATCTTCGAACATCATTTTATGTCACCAACACAATAATAACTTATTAATTTTCTAAATGAATCAAACACTTTCTCGTTTTTCTTTTTTTTTTTTAATGTTATATTATTTATACAATATTATAATGTTTCACAAATGTTTTTGTTGCTTTTTTTTTTTACGTTGTTTCTTTATTTTATTTTTCATTATTTTTATTAACACATTGGCAACCGCCACGGTGCCGAAGCAACCGCGACGGTCCCTAATTCACCACCGCCCGACCGCGCTTTTTATTTTTTTTTGGTATTACATATGGTTATATGTATTTTATATAGATTTTAAGTCCACTCGGGACCGAAGTTAAAATAGGACTCTCAGTATCTTTTTTAAAATTATTTTATTACCCTCAAGAAGTGTCCAGGTAATTGCATAAATTTTTACATGCAAAAATTGCTGGATTGCACTTTTGGATTCCCACATTTTGGTCGCACATGTTTAAATGTTTGCGAAAATTATCTCGCTGACGAAAAAGCTCAAGTTGCTTTTGTCTTCGCCGTTTCCCGTGAAGGGAAGTATCCTATTACAACTTGGATTTGTCATGAGATAATTTTTGTAAAGTTTTCCGTTTAGGACTTTTGGTTTTTTTTTTTTGAAAATGTTGAATTTAAAAAGTTTTCCGTTAAGGAATTTCCAATTTGTGGGAAATTTGGGAATGCCAAGTTTTTATACATAACATTCCTTCCCCCCTGGAGCAAGAGAATCGCTACGGAGTAGAGCGATTCTCGTACTCGAAGGATGAGGGGGTGGTGAGGGTACGTCGAGGTTGTATCTAGTCGAGTGGCATTTCGCGCTCAAGAGCCGGATCCTCTTGGTCCGGGAATATATGTATATCTAAATTGTTGGAGAGAGTGGATTTCCATTTCATTTCTGCCCAGCTTTAATTTTAGCCGTTTTCCCTTGGGTATACCATGCGGGATTGCACCATTTTTGGGTATACTCTAGAGCCTTGTGTTAAAGGACGATGAGGTACGGGCGTTCCTGATACCGACTGGTTCAGAGCCTGACGGATACCCGCATGCGTCGTTAGCATTGGTTAGAGGCTTAGGGTTGTTGTTGGGGGCTAGTTTAATGATAGTGTAGCCTTTTGTTGGGCGAGTGTGAGAGTCAGACTTGTGACTTACTGATCACTGTTCTGACCACCTCGTGTGAGTTTGGCCCCTGGTTTTAAAAGTCCGTTATGGCTTGTTTTGGGCGGTGGGGATCCGGTTTTATCTACCGGTCGTAGGTGGCCCACTCGTCGCTGTCGTGTTCGACAGATGGCCGTGGACTACAATTTGCAGGGCTGGGGTAAGTAGTATAGTAGGGTAGCCATTTGTTTGGAAGAGTGTTAGTGTTAGACTCGTCAGGGCTACTGGGTGGTTTTTGGCATTGAGGAGGCCCAACAGATACTGTACGTTTTTTGGAAGTTAAGAGGGCGCAAAAGAAGGGCTCGTGAGACTCACAAAGCATTTCTTTCTATAAACTTAATGAGAATGGTGCCACAATCTGAGACCGGCCTGGAATACAATAGATTCCCTTAGGATTACCTTTTGTCTCAGGTCTTCAGTGGTCTCAAAGCCGTTGAGATTATTATCTAATCTTGACCCATCTTGAGATAGGCAGCTGGGAGGCACCACCGGGGGTTATCTCGGCTTCTACGAGCTGAGATTCCCTGGTTTGGGTTTGCTCCTGCTGCTCTCTGGGTTTCGACTTGGTGGCTTCACTCGTCATTCGGATGGTAATTTCTTCCGGATTTATTTCCGTGCGAGGAAATCGTTGCATATAGTTAGTGTTCTCAATGTTTCAGTGATTTGAGAAGAAGTCATTTCTTAGGATGCCATCTTTGGGAAGGCTTGGCATGTTCTGCACATTTGGGAAAGTGCAAGGATTTGGAGTTAAATTGAAGTTTCTTTGGCAACTTCCGAAGGTCTTTCTTTTTCCAAAGGGCATTTTAAGGTGAATTTATTAGAGTGGTCTATCAAAATTCCGATCTTTAAGTTTGGTTTGTTTAGGAATTGTAAATGATTTTAAAGGTAAGATCGTAAGGGTTTTATTTTTGTTGCAAAAGAGAGATATATGAAGAACGATTTTTTTTTGTGAATCGATGGCATCAGTTTCATCTCGCTAAACGAGGAGATTGAGCCAAATTATGGTGAATGTTTACCAAATAGAATTTTGAATTTGCAGGGACATAGTCTTACTACTTCCAAACCAATCGGCTTGTAGTAAAAGAAAAAAAATAATTAATTAAATTTGTCAAAACTTACTGTGTAGTTTTCAAAAAAAACTATACAAAAATATCTAAAACATATCTAAAAACCCGTTTCATATAAATAGTTAAACGAATAAACAGTGCTTAAAGGGTGCGTGTATAGAACGGAGCGGTAAAAAGAGCTAATGATAATCCGTTTACCCCAAAGGATCTTTTAATTGGCAATTGAGGACTAACAATTTCTCTTAGAGAAAAGTATATTTCTACTCGACCTTCTTCTTTTTATAGGAGTGGTAAAAAGGATACTAGAGTCTGAATAATTTCCAAAATAAATCGAATGAATTGTACGTGGAGGCGGTTGGTTTATTATATACTTGTATTCATATTTTTATATTTTATGTTTGTTTTTACATTTGTGATTTCTATAAAAATTTTAATTTGGTACATATGTTTAAATATGTTTGTTACATAACCTATATGTTTTTATTTAAGGATATTATAAAGTATGTTTATTAGTATTGATTTATTATTTAGTTTATATGTATTATGTTTTGGTTATATAGTATATATGTTTATATATCTCATTTATATATGTACAAATGTGTATATGGAATTATTTGCCTTTGTTATATATGTATTATTATATGTGTATATATGTTTTTATATATGTAAGTATGTTTTTATACATGTATATATGTTTTTATATATGTATGTATGTTTTTATATATGTTTGTATGTTTTTATATATGTATATATGTTTTTATATATGTATATATGTCATGTTATTATATATGTATAATATATGTTTTATGTGTATATGTTATTATATATGTATATATGTTATTCTATATGTTTTTATTTATGTATTTTATATAGTATATATGTCAAGATATGTTGGGTATATAGTGTATATGCGTATGTATCTTGATATATATATGTATTTATTTAAATATATAATTCCATATGTTTATATATTTTCTATATAATGTAAATTATGTAGTATTATGTTAATATATAGAATTTTTTTGTATGTTGTTATTTATGTTTATATGTAGGTATATATAATTATGTAGGTATTTTTTATTTAGTTTTTATTTTATTATATGTTGGTTATATAGTAATGTTTATATTTCTTGATTATATAGTATATATGTTTAAGTGTTATTATATGTTGGTTATAATGTTTTTATGTCTTTTTCTTTAAGTCTATAAGTTTATATGTGTTTTTATTTATGTATATTATATAGTATATCTATATGTTAGTCTATGTTGGTTATGTAATATATACGTTTATATATCTTGATTATACAGTAGGTTTATATGTTTATATAAATTATGTTGTATTTTTGTTTATATATGTTACTTATATATATGCACATATGTGTATACATAGTTATATATCTGGTTGCATATGTACATATATAGAAATTCCATGTATTTATATATATATTTTTTTTATATATTTAAATTAAGTAGTATATTGGTTGATACATAATTTGTTCTTTATAGTATATATGTTTTTATTTAGTGTATACATGTATTTGCATGATTATATTTTATATATTATATATGTTAATATATGTTGGTTTTATATTTATTATATACATTAATATATGCTTTTATATAGTATATATGTTTGTTTATGCAGTACATATGTTTATATAAGTTTGTTATATATGGATATATGTTTAAATACGTTTGGTACATAGTATATAAGTATATTACTGTTTGTTTTAAGTATATATTTAGTATATATGTTAATATATGATTATTATTTAATATATATGTTTTTATTTTTGTATGAATGTTACTATATATTAACTATGTAGTATATTTGTTTTTTTTTTTTTTTTTTTTTGTATTTATTTGTTATTTTTATAATATTTATGTTTATAGGTTTGTTTGTAATATATATAATTGTTATTTAAATTTTTTATATAATATATATTTATATATCTTTATTTATGTTATTTTTATATATGACGATCGCGGTTGGTGGCGGTGGCTGTGTTTTGATTGTCGTATTACCCTTTTTTCTCTTCTATTTTATTTTAATTTTTAATGATTTAAAGTGACCAATGTCGATTGTAAATCCTTGACATTTAAATAGGCAAGGAAAATGTGCTTACATTTGTTTGATCATTACTTTTTTTTTTGGTTTTTGTCAAATAGACTTATAATTTAAAATAGAAAAAACAATTCAAATTCAGAAAAACTGAAGTTAATTAAATAACAATATTCTCTTAAATAAAAATTTGGTTCCTGTGTTTTACTTACAATGTTACTCTTACTGTTTTTCTTTTATACTTTATTTAATTAACAAAAAATTTAAAATCCTGACATTGGAAAAGATAAGGGAAAATTCCACTTTCTCACTCGCTTTATAATCTTTTGCTGTTAGGTACAGTTTAAAATAGATAACACAGCACTTTTTGAGTTTTTGAATGGAGTTAATTAAATCATTTTAAGCAACATTAAAAAGAATATATATATATATATTTTATATTTTAATATTTGGACAACAAAATTTATCTTTGACTTTCATTTTGGGTTTTGTATATCGACATAAAACAAGTAAATATACTTGTATATAATATATATACCCGCATAAGAAATCTTATTTACTATAACTATTTTTTATATTCTTGTATATATTAAGAATTAAAACTTTTAAACTTTTATTGATAAAAATATTTATGTAAAATAAAAATATAAGTTTAATGAAGAATTTTAGAACCTTATCTATCTTTATATGATTTCTTCTTATTTATTTCCTTCATTATTTATTATTCCTCCATCTTATTTACGATTTGATATTGTTGCTTAATTTAACTTTTTTATACGCTTTATGTTATTTGAGGAGGAAAAATTTGTAATAATTTAAAACGGAAAAACAAATCGCAAATTTTCTAATTCTATTCTATTAGGTGATTTAAGAAACTTTTTAAAATATTTTTTTTTTTTTAAAAAATAGTATAAAAAAGAATTGCATTGAATTAGTATAAAACAGAATTTAGTTTTTATTATCCTTGATTTTGTTTTTTATTTGTCAACATTGAACTTTTTTAGTTTTCGTTTTTTAACTAGATAAAATTTTATAATAATTTGAAAAAGAAATTTATATGGATATACGAACGTATCTAATAAACAAACTAATGTATTACTAATCTAACTATAACTAATAAGTTTAAAAAACATTAAGTTTGTTACGTACAGAAAATTGATGACAAACGTGTTTGTGTGCCAATCACTTGGAAGATCTGTCTTGTTGAAGTCCTTCTTGGGGTGAAGGAACTGTTGGCTTAAAGATGTTTTCTAATCCCTCGTTGGGGGAGCGCCTGTGTCTTGGCCGTCCCCTTGTTGGTCCTTATTGGACTTTGTCCTGGGCAGGGATGAAGCCCACTAAAATTCCCGCGATGTAATAAATTAGGGGGGTAAATGCGTGCTCGCCTGGAGCAGAGGCACGTTATGGTTACCCCCGAGTGTAGATTCTTGATAGGATCCGAGGTCGTCGCCTCTACTGATCTTGTGCCCTCAGCCTCGGCTCAGGCTGAGTTCAAGGATAGGGTGCCTATATCCAGCACTCGATCAGTAATTGTTAGGCTCGCCCGGATCCTACCGGCTGCGCCTTTTTGTTATATATTTTTTATGCAACAGTACCCAGTCACAATAACCAAATGTTGCATATAAAATCTTCGAACATCATTTTATGTCACCAACACAATAATAACTTATTAATTTTCTAAATGAATCAAACACTTTCTCGTTTTTCTTTTTTTTTTTTAATGTTATATTATTTATACAATATTATAATGTTTCACAAATGTTTTTGTTGCTTTTTTTTTTTACGTTGTTTCTTTATTTTATTTTTCATTATTTTTATTAACACATTGGCAACCGCCACGGTGCCGAAGCAACCGCGACGGTCCCTAATTCACCACCGCCCGACCGCGCTTTTTATTTTTTTTTGGTATTACATATGGTTATATGTATTTTATATAGATTTTAAGTCCACTCGGGACCGAAGTTAAAATAGGACTCTCAGTATCTTTTTTAAAATTATTTTATTACCCTCAAGAAGTGTCCAGGTAATTGCATAAATTTTTACATGCAAAAATTGCTGGATTGCACTTTTGGATTCCCACATTTTGGTCGCACATGTTTAAATGTTTGCGAAAATTATCTCGCTGACGAAAAAGCTCAAGTTGCTTTTGTCTTCGCCGTTTCCCGTGAAGGGAAGTATCCTATTACAACTTGGATTTGTCATGAGATAATTTTTGTAAAGTTTTCCGTTTAGGACTTTTGGTTTTTTTTTTTTGAAAATGTTGAATTTAAAAAGTTTTCCGTTAAGGAATTTCCAATTTGTGGGAAATTTGGGAATGCCAAGTTTTTATACATAACAGTACATCAATTATCTCCTAAAGCATTATGGGATTAATATATTCGTCGTATTCGATGGATACACTGATTATAGTAAAAATATTAAAGCAATCGAGCAACTTAGACGCATGAAAATAACACAAAAATGCGCTGATATGTTTTTCGAAGAGAACCTTCTAATCAAGAACAATTCTTGTCCAATAAATTAAATAAAAATAGATTTATTTCTTTACTAATGACCAAATTAAAAATGTTTAAAATTAATAGTATACAAGCCCGGGATGATGCTGATGTTTTAATCATCGAAACAGCTTTGAAGCTGTCAAATGAGCGCACTACAGTTGTTGTTGGAGATGATATTGATCTCTTTATACTTTTAATAGGACGCACTCCAGTTACTCACAACATATATTTTCTTAAACCCGGAAAAGGAAACGTCGCATCGAAGACCTACAATCCCTGGGAAATTCAGAAGTATGCAGATTGTAGAGAACATATTTTATTTTTACATGCCGTTAGTGGTTGCGATACCACTTGTGCTTTATTTCGGAAAGGAAAAATAAACGCATTTAAAAGATTTCAAAAAAGACCAGATTTACAGGAAGCATTGGTGGCATTCAAAAAAGAAAACTGCTCGAGAAATTTGCTAATAAATAGTGGCACATTATTTATTTTAGCGATGTACGGAGCTCCAAAAAAAGAGACTTCAATTGATAATTACAGATACTTTAGTTTTGCAAAATGCACTAGACTAAATAAGCCTGTGCAATTGTCGTCACTTCCACCCACAGCAGCAGCTACTCAACAACATCTATTCAGGGTATATTACCAAGTTCAAACATGGCTGGGAAAAGATTTAGACCCTCAGCAATGGGGTTGGACCTTAAAAAATAATTTATTAGAGCCAATAACTACTCTCATTCCTCCTGCACCAGATGAGCTTCTCAATTCTGTTTTCTGAAATTGCACAAAAGGTTGTGGCATCCATTGTGGATGCAGAAAAGTGGGATTACCATGTTCTGTGGTGTGTGGCTCTTGTCGGGGCCAGTCCTGTCTCAATTCGATGTCCGAGGATACAACCATTGAACCTGAGTTCAGCGATGATGACGCCGACCTCATCTCATTACTTTCCGCTGAGATGATTGTTGATGAAGATGACAATATGGAAGAAGTGGAAATAGAAGAGACAAACGGAGACGCAGAAGAAGAACTCAGCGAAAACGAGCAACAATAAACAAAATTATATCATAACTTGTAACCCATGGACTAGGCCTACTGGGGATACCATGTAAAAAAAACGCGCCTTGCATTCTATGTCAAATGTGGTGTGGAAACGAATGCAGTGCAATGCACGAGTTTTCTCAGCCCCATATCTCGAAAACCATTGGCTCTACGTAAATTTGGTATACGACATTTTTATGCAGATTTATCTCACCAACAAATTTTATTTAGCCAAAATTTACGAAAGACCGATAATTTAAGATACATTTGAGAAAAACTGATTTGCGTGACCTTTGACCCTCCGCAACTCGAGTGGCCGGTCAGTTGGCTTTATGGATTTTTGGGAAATTATTTGTGATCCTGAAATAAAGGGAATCCCGCTGTAAAATCTCCAGTTGGATTTTATTTAGAGGTTTATGTATAAAATGCAGAATGCAGAAAAGTAGGATTGCCATGTTCCGTAGCGTATGGCTCTTGCCGGGGCCCGTCGTGTCTCAATTCGATGTCCGAGGATACAACCATTGAACCTGAGTTGAACGATGATAACGCCGACCGCATTTCGTTATTTTCCTCTGAGATGAGTGTTGATGAAGATGACAATATGAAAGAAGTGGGAATAGAAGAGATAAAGAGATAATCAACAAAATTATTTCATAGCTTGTAACCTATGGACTGGGCCTACTGGGGATACCATGTAAAAACGCTGCTAGCATTATACTTCAAAGGTGGTGCGGAACCGAATGCAGCGCGATGCTCGAGTTTTCTCAGCCCCATATCTATAAAACTCAAAATACATCGACAAAGGGTCCTCACAAAACAAACGCCCTTGCACAGCCATGTACGATAAGGGCTTCATCATAACCTTCTATATAGAAAGCCATGAACATGCCATCCGCACACATACATGTAAGCAATTCGGTGGTCCAGGTGCCATATTCGCTTCCTGTCAAATTGTATGGAAAAGTGGATGTGAGAATTGTTTTTTTTGTTTCTTTAGTGAAATAATTATATAAAAAGAAAGTTATTAATTCAATCAATATGATGAAAACAATTAAATAAAAATGTTGTCATAGAAGTGATATCTAAAAATTATAAATTTTATTGCGAATTTCGTGTTTTTTTTAGTGTCTTACAGTGGGCCTTATTACAAAAAAAGAAACTACATATTATATTCATGTAAACCTCATGTGATTTGATTAAAAAAATTAAAAAACATTGAGTGATTGTGCGTTAATTGTAAAGATGGCCACTTTGTTTACATTCGCGGTGGTTTTGTCGGGTTTCATTAGGAAAATTGTTGAGTTTTTCATGTTGTGGGGTGGTAATCGAATTATCAGTGATTTTAAAGTGATTAATATCTTCATTACGGTGTAATTATTAAAAATATAAGTGCTGAAAAATGTGAAAGAAAGTGTTAAAGTTATTGTTTTGAATTCCTTTTAAATTGGGGCATATTCAGTGCATTTATAAAGATTTTATCTTCGATATGAAGCCATTACAGATTTTGCCGATTACTGCTATATCCATAGTCTAGAATGTTTTTATATCCAAGATTAAATATTTATACATAAATGCACTAAATATGCCCCAATTTAAATGGCAATCAAAACAAACATTTTAGCACTTTCTTTCACATTTTTCAGCACTTATGTTTTTAATAATTACCACCGCACGAACATTTTTATCCTAATGAAGCACGACAAAACCACCGCGAATGTAAACAAAGAGGTCACCTTTACAATTAACACACTTAATCACTCAATGTTTTTTAATATTTTTAATCAAATCACATGAGGTTTACATGAATATAATATGTAGTTTCTTTTTTGTAATAAGGCCAACCGTAAGACACTAAAAAAACACGAAAATCGCACTAAAATTTATAATTTTTAGATATCACTTCTATGACAACATTCTTATTTAATTGTTTTCATCATATTGAGTTAATAACTTTCTTTTTATACAATTATTTCACTAAAGAAACAAAAAAAAACAATTCTCACATCCACTTTTCCATACAATTTGAAAGGAAACGAATATGGCACCTGGACCACCGACTAACACATACACAACTGGTGTTCATGGCTTTCTATATAGAAGGTTATGGTTATGTCTATGTTCGACTTCTCATATCCCAGTATTCGGCTCCGAAGCAGTGTTACCGTTCGAAATTTCAAAATTGTAGCACTTCCGCTGGGCGAAGCGTAGCACACTTTTAAATTGGCGTAGCATAAAAGGTTTCTTTGTAGCTCTTTCAATTTTTGTCCTCGTATGTGTGTAATATAATTAAAATTCAATGATTAATTTTATAATAACTAGAAAAGCGGATTAAAAAACTCTGTGATTTAAAAAAAACTTTTTTATAATGTAAAATAGATTGTAATTCAAACATAGCAAAAAGCAAAAATAAACAAAATAAATAATGTCGCTCAATGCAAACAATTTAGAATATTAAATTCAGGAGCAAGGTATTGGCATTTTGATTCTGTTGATCATGTAAAGCTCTTACAGAAATTAGGTAGTAATTTCGGTCTTGGTTCTACTGCTGTGAAATTATTGCTAAGCTACTTATCTGGGCGTTCTCAAATCGTTTAAAATCCAGGATAAATTCTCCAAGCCCATATTTCTACGATGTGGTGTTCCTCAAGGCTCTATTCTGGGTCCTTGCATTTATATTAATGACCTTCCTCTTGTAATTAAGAACAGATCTGTTCACTTATATGCTGATGATGTGCAAATCTACATAAGCATGCCCATCGGCTCAACCGTTGAGTGTATTCGCAGACTTAACGATGATCTGAGGAGGATTTTTGATTGGACTGTTACTAATAAACTGCCCCTAAATCCTAGGAAATCTTCATGTTTGGTGGTTAGTAAGACTCCCATTGTATTAAGTAGTACTCTCCCACCAATTTTAATAAATGGTGAAGTCTTGCCTTATGTTGAGTCAGTCAGAAACATAGGTGTTGTGTTTAATTCTAAATTTAGCTGTTGTAGTCATACGTGCGGAGTTTTTCAAAAAGTCTATGGATGCTTACGTCAAATATGGGTAGCTCTAGCATTCTCACACCTGATATGCGAAAAATGCTTGTGATTGCTCTAGTTATGCCCCACCTGAGGTATGGTAGCCTAATTTTCCCCAAAACTTGATTCGGTGTGTAGGAGAAAAATGGAAGTTGCATTCAATAATTGTCTCCGTTTTGTCTATAGGCTAAGACGACATGATCATATTACACCATATGCATCCAGGTTACTGGGTCTTACTATTGAAAGCTACCGCTCGTACCACGAACTAAAATTTATTTTTAAGCTTATGAATAAAATGTGTCCTCGTTATTTGTTTGAGAAACTACGCTTCTTACAGTCCAATAGGCAGGTTAGATTATTGATTCCTAGGAGTAACTCGTTATTTGGCGATCGTTCTTACTTTGTCCACGTTGCGCGTAAATGGAATGCCTTGCCTCGGGGCAAGCTTTTAAAAGATTATTTTAGTTGATTCTTTCTTTTTCACTCTTCTATCTCTTTCTTTCTCTTTTATCTTCTCTACATTCTTTTCTCGTCTTCAATTATTAAAATATTGTATTTTTCCGCTGTTTTTTGTACAGTTAAGATGTATAATCTTTGTGCTATGCCAATAAATGTTATTATTATTAAAAAAAAATTATTTTGAATGTAAAGTTTTTATTGCTCCAGCCAGTATATAGAAACCACCTACCTTTCGAAATGTAAAAAAACGTGTTTGTCCGGGCTAATCTTGGAAACGGCTAATCCGATTGCGATGGGATTTTCACGGGAAGATTTAGTATTTTATTAGGCATGTTTTAGGCTTCACTCGGTTCCGCCTATTGGTTGAAACGGAAAACTTGACCCGAAATTCGGAAAAAACGAGTGGAAGCTTTTTTATCATTCCAATTGTATACCTCAAAACTCGGAACAGTTAATCCGATTTTAGGACTTACACGCAGTGGTGTTGTGCTAATTTTTTTTTTACCGGAACGCGTATATATAATTATATAGACAGGGCCGATCTGGGTAGGCGGCCGCTCTGTGCGGTCTCATGTCCCAAATTTAACGAGGGGGGCTGATTTTCCATGATAATCCTGGCGGCGACGTTTTTTTTTTAGGTCTCATGTCCCAAATTTGACGACGGGGGGAGATTTCCCCCAATTTTCGCCCGTCGCCAGGATCGGCCCTGTATATGAATTTTGATTTCGTTTTGATTTACAAAAAACATTTCCGCAATATGTTTATTTTTCAGATTGGGAAATGTTTAATTTTCGTAAAGATTCAGATGAAAATTATTTCGTTTTGCAAGATTTCAAGATGTAAAATAGTAACAAATTTAAAAATATGAAGTGGAAATTATACTTTATGGTTATTAATGGATATTCTCAATTAATAGTGCAGCCATAACAGAGTATTAGGTGGGTTTTTTTAAAGTGGTTTTTCCCCAGTAAGCCTACTGGAAAACTTAAATGGAGGAATCAAGAAAGCTCTCGGGAGAGATTAGTGCACCATCTTCCTTGCAGGAAGTTGAATATCTTTTTTGCTATGTTCGATGTTCCGCATTTGTTTAAATCAATACGTAATACTTTATTGGTAAAAGATATTCACTGTGAAGATGGAACAGTGAGTTGGAACTGTGTTAAAGAACTCTGTAATTTAGAAGAAATGGCTCTACAAAAATGGTACCGAAGTTAACTTCAAAACATGTATGGCCAAATACTTGGGAAAAATAATTCTCCCATGCTCCCATCCATCCCTAACATTTTTCTTTTCATTTAGTTTTACTCTCTCCAAATATGAAACTTACTAAAGTCTCTTGACAGTGCCACCGAAAATAATGATTTAGCGGGGGCAGCTTTCGTTTGGAGGAAGCTTAAATGGAGGAAATAAGAAAGCTCTTTCATCAGGAAAGTGCACACTTTTCTTATTTGAAATGGAACATCTTTCCTTTTATTTGTCTATGATAATACATATAAAAATTCGTCAAAAATTAGAAAAAAAAATCAGCAATTCTTTTTAATTTTTTTTTCAATACGTCAGCCAATTCTCGTTATCAGAACTCATCTTTAGTTCCGGAACGCGTTCCTGTCCAAAAAGGAAGTACCGGAACGACGTTCCGGAGCGTTCCGGCTCGACAACACCACTGCTTACACGGGATGATTCAGTATCTTCTTAGGCATTTAGCCTACTTTTCACTCTGATCTGACTATCGGGTCAGACCGAAAACATGACTCGATAATCGAAGGAACGCTGTCACGGCGAGATATTGTTCTTTAAATTTACGGAAATACTGTGAAGATTATGGATTAAGGCCATCTCCGCAAATGTTCGATGGGTCTGATAATTTAAACAGAGAATATATCGAACATAATGAACAAGGGGGCACAAAGTGTTGAGGAAGCCATAGGGCAAGTTCTGCACAGGATGAGAGACGTATTCTGAATATGATTGTTGTGCATGTAGCACAAAATTTTTCCGATAGGATGGCGCTCAACATTGAATTTTAAAAAAGTTGTAACTCTAAATTTTTTTATTTTTTTATTTGGCACTGCTACGCTCAGGAATCAACCTTTGTACTATCAGTCGGTTATGCTGTTTGTAACGGCATAGTGCAGTGAGCCTAGTTAGGGCGGAATAGGTTAAGGGTTATGGGGTTTCGGGGGTGTTGAAGAAGGTGGCGATGAACCCTGAGTTTGTACTCTTGGATGTTGTAGGAGTTCGGAAATACTGACTGGGAGAGACTATTCTACAGTCCAGTTATGTGTCCAAAATTATGTTTTGCAGATTTGTTATTTTTTTCATTATACGTTTTCTATCCCGGACTGTGCACAGATAAGTTTTTTTATTAAAAGGCGTTGCAACGCACGCGGTTTTTTGCTAGTTTTAAAATAAAAGCGTATTTTTTAGTTTTGTTAAGCTAT
This sequence comes from Thereva nobilitata, assembly GCA_963855945.1. Lineage (NCBI taxonomy): Eukaryota > Metazoa > Arthropoda > Insecta > Diptera > Therevidae > Thereva > Thereva nobilitata. Next base: position 101,151,785 of record OY979694.1, on the reverse strand, counting down.
ATTTTGTATTTGCTGCTTTTTAGTCCATCATATGTCTTCCGCCATTTTCTAGTGACCGCCCTATTAGATTTTAAATGACGGCACACTGTACTATACTCGTTACATGCTTTCATTTGATACCCTTACCGAAGGCGTTATAAAGAAAAAGGTAATCCGCTATTTTGTGTTGACCGCCATTTTGAATTTTGAATGAGGCCACATAGCTAACTTCATTCTACTTGTAGTACCCTTTCTTTTGACATCCATGTTGGGGGGTAGGGGAACACAATTGCAACATTCGACCGTCATCTTGGAACCGCCATCTTGATTTTTTTATAAAATGGTCATATTGTATTGTCACGCGAACTATACATGTGCAAAATTTGAAGTTGATCGGTTGTATGGAAGTGGGTCAAAATCAAGTTGGAAGATTTATCTACATACATACATATACATCCATACATACATACGCACCTTAAAAAATAGCCTAAAACATGCCCAAGAAAATACTGAATCTTCCAGTAAAAGTTCCGTCGCAATTGGATTAGCCGTTTCCGAGATTATTCCGGACAAACAGACTGACAGACATACAGACAGACAAAAATTTTAAAACATTCTGGATTTTGTTTTAATATCATGTAAATAACCATATGAGCTGAGAAGAGGGCTAGCGGAAGGCTATGACAGGAAGAATCAGGAATGCAAAGAGGGTAGAATAAAGAAGGAAAGTTATGTAGGTGGGGGAAGTGGGAAAGGCGAAGGACCGTAGTGCTGCCAGGATTCGAACCCGGGACCTCTGGGATGGTTGCCAGCCGCCTTACTCCCTAGACTACCGAGGTCCCCACTTACACATTGAGGTGCCGAACCAGACCGAAGTTTTGACTTCATATCAGATAAAAAGGAAGAATCTAACTAGTGGATAATATACAAGTGACTAAAATCTACCCGAAAACATAAGTCAATCATTTTCTTTGGTCCAAATAGGATCATCCTAAATCGTTGGCTGACATTATGCTATTATATGGACCTGAAAATGTGAAGCTGAATTGCTAAAAGAACAACCCTACTAAATTTTGAAAAGTATTCTTTTGCTGCGGCAATATTCCAGCCCAATTATCTGCACTTGCAGCAGCGAAATTGGCGTAGTTGCACTAAGTACAGCTTCTGATGCGCTTACGGTACTACAAAAATTTGACTCTGTCCAACTTTTTTTTATATCCCCAGATATGTAAGAATCCTTAATAATCGATCGGGTCTATCGGGGATCGATCTTGTAAACGTCAGCCGTCTGGTCACGTTATTCGTTACTTTGTGATTTTTATTGTTTTTTTTCGTGTTTTAATTAGTTAATTTTTGTGGAAGTAGCTTTCTTTCGGTGTAGTGTAGTTTATTTAATTAATTTTTTGAAATTGTCCTGCTGAAAGTGTAAATTTCTGTGACTTGTGGTTTTGTGACAGCGGTCTCATAGTGTTTTTCTCTTTGTATTGTGGTGCTCCGTGTCAGGTTTCGTCTTTTGTGTAGTCTCACGATAAGGTGTGTAAGTCCCGTTTTTTTTTCTTTCTTTTTTTATATATAATTGGCTTTGAGATTTACTTTTAATTTTTAATTTCAGTTTTTTTTCCTTCGGGTCACTGACGTTTATTTTTTTTTAAGGTTAGGAGAGCGTTGTATGCGTTCTTGTGCTTCTTTTGCTTTTTTGCAAGGTATGTTCTTTGGAAATCGTCTGTGATGGGATTTCCTGTGATGGGGTTTGTGGAGAGGTTTTTCACCCTTCCTGCCTCTATACTAAAGTCAGTGGCAAATCTTCTGCCCATATAGGGTCTACGTGTAGAGAGTGCTCTGAAATTAAACCTTGTCATGTCCTGAGACTGATGAAGGACATCTCTGACGTTTTTCTCGTTGGTAATGAAAAAGTCATGGATCGTCTTAACTCCTTCTCCGGCAACATCCCTCATTTCCAAATGTTGGCCGATGACGTCCAGTCTATAAACGTCCGGCTTGATACGTTGTCTGACACCCTGGCTTCTGTTGTGACCAATTCGGGTTGCTTGATCAATAAATTCCAGGAAATTTCTTCTAGAGTCGCAACAGCATTAGAGTCGTTAGACGACTTACATTCGGCGATCCTTAATCCAGCCGCTACTTCTTCTTCTTCCTGCACTTTTAACTCCTCGACCTCTATCCATCCTTTATTGGACGACATAAAAAGGAATACCAAGCGCGTTAGGGCTGATATTGAATCGCTGTCATCAGCAGCTGCGCAAAATCACAATGCCCTGAGCGCTCTGTCCTTAAGATTGGAGAGCGTCTTGGATGTGAAAAACACCTCCTCAAACACCTCCTCAGTGGCAGCAACATCTGAAAGCGCCTCGCAGGATGGTGAGCAGCTTCTGTCTTCATCCTGCCCCATGGCTGCTTCTTTCACTGACAATGCTCTCTTGCAACAGATGGCCGCTAATCCAATTGCGCCTAGTATTAATGCGCGTCATAAAAGTCGCAGGAAGAATCGAAATCTTCAGGCCACCATTGGGGATGGTGTCACCTTGAGTTCCCTGCCCCGTGTTCCACAGACAGAGTCGATCTCTAGGCCGGGCTCGGTATCAACCTCTTCGCCTCTAATTGTGGTCAATCCCCCTGTCCCTGAAGTTACGGTTCCTCTGGAACCGTGCACCCCTCTGGTGACGATACCGAGACCTTTAAATATCTTTATCTCGCGATTCTCTCCTGAAACTAAGACGGAGACTATCGGTGAATTTTTAAGGATGAAATCTATAGACCCTGGAACGGTTTTGTGCAGAAAAGTCAGCAAGGTTTCCAAGCCTGTTGCTTCATTTGTTTTGTCTGCACCGCCTGTTATTGCCGAGACTCTCTTAGACCCTGGTTTCTGGCCTGCAGGTGCACTTACCAAGCTTTTTGTTCCGCGTACACGTACTCGAACCCATCATTCAAACGCTTCCACACCGAGCGCTCCGCAGCTGCCAAAAAACTCGACACGCTTTCCCTCTACTACCAGAACGTAAGGGGACCAGGTCTAAAACTAACGACATCCGTCAGGCATCGACGGCTAGCGGGTTCGATGTCATTGCATTCACGGAAACCTGGCTCCATGAAGGCATTCTTAATGCTGAACTCTTCGATTCCTCCTACCAAGTATTTCGGAGGGATCGTTTTACTGACTCGGAAGCTCGTGGGGGTGGCGTACTGCTAGCTTGCAGTAGTCATCTTAATTGTAACCCAATTTCGCTTCCTAGTTTCTCTAACTTGACATTGAGCTTGTCGCTCTCAAAATTTCCTTTTCGAAATCTAATCTCTTCCTACTGTGCTGCTATATCCCACCAGATATGATAAGCACACTTGACGATGGAGGTAAAAACCTCTATGATATTCTCATCTCTTGTATTGATCATATCCAGAATATGATGAACACCGGCGATGAGCTACTGCTTCTAGGCGATTTCAATTTACCCAATATTCAGTGGGTATATGTCGAAGATGACGACAACTACCTCCCTGAAGGGAACCTTAATCTTAAAGAATCCTATTTTCTCAATTCCCTATTCTCACTCGCCTTGAATCAAATGAGTGGGGTTACTAATGTGTTGGGGAGGCAGTTAGATCTTGTATTTTTTACGGACTCAGTCAACATTACTGTTGAACCCAGTCCTATAGTCATGTCGTCTGGTGACAAATACCATCCTCCTCTCTTGCTCAATTATTGCTTCAATTCCGAGAATAATCCTTGTCCGGAGGTGGTATCCCATGCCTTTAACTTCAGAAAGGCTAATTTTAGTGAGCTGTCATCTAAGCTTGCCTTGATTAATTTCAACAGCCTACTTTCTGCTAATGACTTGGATGACGACGTGGCACGATTTTATGGCGTACTATACGAAGCCCTGGTTTTTTGTGTACCTTATGACCCCCAAAAATTACCCAGTTCATCTCCACCTTGGTTCAATAATGAGCTCAAGCATTTGAAAAATCAGAAGAATAGACTATGGGAAACCTATTTAAAGAGAAAGAACACTCCGAGTCTCAATTTATTTATAAATTGCTATAACCGATTTCGTTCACTCTCTTCTGCTCTGTATCGAGAATATCTTAGCTGTATGAGCGATAAAGTGTTTAGTGATCCTAGAAATTTCTTTAAGTTCGTCAACTCTAAGAAAAAGGTTGATAACTACCCTAATGCCATGCAGCACACGAACTTGTCTAGTAGTGAGTCGCCTGCGATTTGCAACATGTTTGCGTCATTTTTTCGTCAATCTTTCTCACCTTCTGACTTTCAGCCTAATGACAATAATTTTCGTCACATATTTACTAACCGTGAGGCTAATATTTTACCCCTCTCAATTACCAGTGCTGATATCGCGAAACATATTAACGAACTCCCATTCGACTTCACCTCTGGCCCCGATGGTATTCCTCCTGCTGTCCTTAAGTCCTGTGCAGAGGTTCTCCAGTCTCCCCTGAAAACCCTCTTCCAAAAATCCCTTGATAAAGGGTACTTCCCTACTCTTTGGAAGAATTCGTTTATAATCCCTATTCACAAGAGTGGTAGCAAGAACGAAATATCGAATTATAGACCACTTGCGAAGTTGTCTGTCATTCCGAAACTCTTTGAATCGATTATCTATTCTGCAATCGCGCCTACCTGCAGGAGGTTGGTATCAACGAACCAACATGGCTTTCTTGCAGCTCGTTCCACTACCACCAATCTCCTTGAGTTCGCTTCCCATGCTGTCGAGGGCTTCGTTTCCGGTTGCCAGACTGATTGTTTAGTCCTGGTAGTTTAGTCCTGGGTTTTATAAAAAGGTGGTCTAAAGAATTCAATAACCCCTTGATTACTAAACACCTTTATATCTCTCTTGTCAGACCATTACTCGAGTATGGGTCCCAGGTTTGGTCTCCTCACTACTCTTCGCACGTTGGAAGAATTGAGTCAGTTCAAAGGAAGTTCGTTCGATTCGCATTGAATCATCTTCCTTGGGATGACCCAATAGTTCTTCCACCATATGAATCTCGGCTTAAGTTACTCAACTTAAGCTCTCTTTGCAGGCGTCGTAAGGTTGCCGATGTTGTATTTGTTCATCAGGTCCTTAATGGAAAGGTTGACTCAGGTTTTCTGAGTCGCCGTGCGTCGTTTAGAGAGAGTAGATACAATTTGAGAGGGCCACCTCTCTTACACACCAACTCCTCTAACATGAATTACGGCAGATTCGAGCCTGTTAATCGCATGTTCATTAATGTGAATAGAAATATCGATGTTTTTAGCGTGAGCATTAGTAAAGACGTCCTTAAAAGGAGTCTTTTCAATCTGACTTGACTGACTTTCCTTGCACGCTTCTTTGTGTATTGCATTTCTTTCTGTTTTAATTGAGTGTGCAATCTCTGGGGGGTCACATCTCGCATATAAAAATGTGCGGGGTGTGACCTCTTCGGGATTGCATATTCAATTTATATGTTGCATGCTTTCGTTGAGCCTATCTCAGTGCTAATTGTGCTGAGCTGGTAAATTTTTCTTGGCCCAGCTAAGAAGTGTACCTTCTGAATTAGAAGGGTAACTCTATATGCATGATTGTGTGTTGCATGTACATAATAATTATAATTATAAATTCAATTTCCATCTTTTATTTTCAGGTTTGCTTCTTTTTGGCCATTAATACACTAAGGTATTTATAAGGTATTTATAAGAATATTGAAGAATTTTAATAAAAAAATTACTATATTTTAAAGTTTAAACATGAACTACAGGAAAAAAGTGGGTGTGTGTATACTTATGTACGCGCATTAGAAGTTATACTTCTTTGGCGTGATTTACGACTAATGTTTAATTTGCATGCAAATAATTTATTGGATTTTTTTATTATTTGTGTGCGTTGGCAGGTGTAAGCATCATGATGCCTACCCGCTCCAGCCTGTCGGTTCTTTTCAGCAATGCTTCGCCAGATGGATCAGATTTTATCTACCTGCTATTACTACCGATATTTAGAGCCTTACTCTCTTCCTTTTGGTTTCTTTGCGCCTTACCTTCTGATGGAGCATATTTAGCGTCTCCTCCACTTTATTCTTTACAACACCCGATGTCACCATGTAGTCTATGATTTTCTCTACTCTGAGTCGTGCCTGAGCTGTCGCTTGCAGAGAAGCAGTTTGCTCGGGTAATATCGGGCATTCCAATAGGACATGCTCTGTATCTTCTATCACATTTAGGAATGCAGGAAACAGCGAAGACATCTTGTCGAACCGATGGAGGTATGCTCTGGAACACACATGTCCACTCAAGAACTGTGCCAGGTCGTAACTCATCTCTCCATGGTTTCCCGTGACCCTTCCCTCCACATTTGTTATGAGCCTGTGGGTCCATCGACCTTGAGTAGATTTACTCCACCTCCTTTCCACTACTGAAATAAACGTGACTTCTAAATTATGTTCCATTCCCTAGATTCTTCTTCTAATAGTTACTCAATTGAATTGAGCAGATTTAGGTAACTGAAGTATGATACAAAGTGCCTTTGAACTATTTGTTTTGATGGACTTGGAAACACAATTTTCTAGACAAGTTGTTCTTATTTGTACAGGTTATACAGATTTTTATGCGCCCCATGCTTTTATTTTAGTCTGTTAAAAGTTCCAGAATATTACTTAATTCGTTGACACAGCGACACAAAGTGGCCCTTGGCAAACGACATCAGAAGAAAACACTCCTACTATTCCAGAAGGTCCATGATCGTGTTCTAATTATTTTCTAGTTTTTGGTACAGCAGATTTAAAGTAAAACCTTAATTCTGTCATTTTTGGATTTTACTTTTTACAAAATTCTGGTGAAGTGATTTGTTACGCATACCATATTTCCAGCGCCATTTTGAATTTTCTAATTTTGACAACAAATTTATTATTTCCGACGTTAAAACACCCACAAATAGAAATTTTCAGTGAAATCGAATCGTAATTGCCAAAATCGTACCGCCATATTGGCGCGGCCATTTTGATTTTTTTAAACTTTTGCCCATAGATTCGTCATTTGTGACCTTAAAAACTCCCCGATACCGATTTTCAATGGATTCGGAACACATTTGCAAAATTCATCCGCCATTTTGAATTTTCAAATTTGACTACAGAATCGTCATTTGTGGCCCTAAAAATCTCCCGATACCGATTTTCAATGGATTCAGAACACATTTGCAGCATTCATCCGCCATTTTTAATTTTCAAATTTCGACCATCATTTGTGGCCCTAAAAACACCCTGATACCGATTTTTAATGGATTCAGAAATCGTCATTTGTAGCTCTAAAAACACCCTGATACCGGTTTTCAATGGATTCAGAAAACATTTCCAAAATTCATCCGCCATTTTGAATTTTCAAATTTTGACCACAGAATCGTCATTTGTGGCCCTAAAAACCTCCCGATACCGATTTTCAATGGATTCAGAACACATTTGCAAAATTCATCCGCCATATTGGCGCCGCCAGTTTGAATTTTTAAAATTTGACCACAGAATCGTCATTTGTGGCCCTAAAACCCCCGACACCGATTTTTAATGGATGCAGAACATATTTCCAAAATTCATCCGCCATATTGGCGCCGTATTTTAGTTACATCGAATACTATACGAAATGGAAATTTTCTGCCTCTCGCAACCGCCGCTACGTAAATTATGGGCCATTTTGTGAAAAAACTACCATTTTGGTGGTTCTTTCTAAATATAGATAAGAATTTCTCGGAATGTGTAGGTCCAAAAACAGCGAAACAGGGAAAAAAATTGAGGCTATTTGCTATGATATTGGCTCTCAGCGGTTACAATACGAAATTTTTATATGCACATATAACCTCAAAAAAAATTAAAAACTGGGGAAACTGCTAAATTTTGGTTTTTTAGTTCTAACTTCGGATGTTTTAAGTAAAATTTGATGAAATTTTTAGAACTTATACTTTAGAACGTGAAGAATGCCTGGTTAAAATTTCAAGTCAAAATATCTAATACAAGACTCAAAAATTAACCTCAAATTTTAAAATTGATTGTCCAATAACTTTTGTGCATCACTTCGAATGAGTTTCCTTTTTATTTGAAATGTAGGTTTTTTTAAGCAGTTTATGATGGTGAACAAGAAAAAATGTTAAACTTGAAAAAAGTGAAAAAAATCGAATCGAAAATCTGGAATTTTTGTATTTTTTCGTAAATTTTCTAGAAAGATTCCACTTTTTTTTGATAAGACTCTTTTTTTTGTATTAGTAATTCATCTTTGATATATGACAAAAAAAATTTAGTTTTATCAAAAAGAAGTGGAATTTTTCTAGCAAAATTGACGAAAAAATACAAAAATTCACCATTTTCGATTCGATTTTTTCACCATCATAAAGTGGATAAAAAAACCTACACTTGAAATAAAAAGGAATCTCATACGATGCGATGCACAAAAGTTATTGGCCAATCAATTTTCAAATTTGAGGTTAATTTTTGAGACTTGTGTTAGATATTTTGACCTAAAATGTTTACCAGTTATTGTTCACATTATAAAGTATAATTTCTGAAAATTTCATAAAATTTTACTTAAAACATCCGAAGTTATTACTAAAAAACCAAAATTTAGCAGTTTCTCCAGTTTTTAATTTTTTTTGAGGTTATGTGTGCAGATTAAAATTGAATTTTGTAAGCGCTGATAGGTAATATCATAATGAACACCCTTAATTTTTTTCGCTTTCTTTGGACCTACAGAAATTCTCATATATATTTAGAAAGAACGACCAAAATGGTAGTTTTTTTACAAAATGGCCCATAATTTACGTAGCGGCGGTTGCGAGAGGCAGAAAATTTCCATTTCGTATAGTACTCGATGTCACTAACATATTAAAAAAAAATTTGAGACTGGAAACAATTCCTTACGTTTGCTTGTCCGACTCCACTACACAGAATCGTCATTTGTGGCACTAAAACCACCCCGATACCGATTTTCAATGGAATCGGAACACAATTGAAATATTCGTCCGCCATCTTGGAACCGCAATCTTGATTTTTTTTCAAAATTATCAGATTGCACTAACACGTTAGCTCAATGTGTATGCAAAGTTTCATAAGAATCGGTTTAGTAGAAGTAGTTGAAAAAGCTGTCGCAAGCAAACAAACGAGGTCAAGCTAAATAAAAGCATTAATATCTTGTTCATTGTTTTATTTTCCCAAATAATAACAGTAAATATTTTGTATTATATATTCAAACTAATTTCTGATTGAGTAATTATATTAAGTTTTAACCATTCAAAATCATTAGTAAAACCGTAAATAATTATCGCTTATTGTACAGTTCATATAGCTTTTTTATTATCTTGGCCAGTTTCACAAGGTCCGACAAACAACCAAGAAAAATCTACTGAAAAAGTCGGCTGGTGTAAAACTGGCCCTTAGAAACTCGCGCTTAGGTGATGAATAGAACACGGATCGGATTTCCCTCCATACCCTCGCGACAGAACCCCTCACCCAGCAACGTCGTGCACAGTAAAATCGTCTACGAATCTTCATGCATACGAAAAACCCAAACCTTCGCTTAGCTGATGAATCGTATAAGAAATTTATTTCCCTCCATAGCCTCAAGATAAAAACCCCCTCACCAATCGACATCGTGAGCAGACATCAGCTAAAGAATGGGAGTTGAAATGCTTGCCCTCCATACCCCTTCGCCTATATTCTCCGTTGCGTCTCGCGTGGCGTCTCGATTCCTAAAAATTCACTCTCATAATATTTTCAAAACGCGCCTAAAGAAGTATAACTTGAAAAAATGAGAGAGCTTTTGCTCGTGGAGGGGTTATACCGACAGCATTAAAATTAAATCTAATTCACCGCCAACGACAAAACAACAACCTTTTATATGGAAAATATCGGTGGCGGGCTCATTGGGAACAGGAAGTAAGATTCAAACATCGCAGCAGCGTCCCATTTCCCGCAGGGTTGTAAACATCTCTCTTGTGTGTACATAGAAGGGGGATTATTGAACATATAATTTCAAAATAAGCTTAAATTTTAAATAAACTTATACAATTTTTGCATTTGTTATGAACAACTCGTAGTTACGCAAAGTGTCAAATGAATAATTATGATGTTCCACGTTAAGGTCTCGTAGTGGAGTTCGCGGCAATACTGCAAGTCAAACAAAGCTGGTTCATACTTGAAAGTTTTCCTGAAGATTATTCTCATTGCCGAAAACTATAATATATGGAGAAACTTAATAATAACTTTTATGCGGTGTGTATTCTATAATAACTGAGAGATGTGTGCCAACATTTCTTACTAATTTCGTCAGGGTAGTATAGGAATATGGAGGATGTGGTTTTGCTATCGAAAGCAGCATGAGAATATTTAAAATTGGCTCCAAAACTGTTTGCGGTTACCTTTTCAGATATATCTAAGTTTATAAAACTTTGCTTATCAGAGAGGATATTGTGTTTAGGTATTTGTTCGCATAAATAGCAAAAATTAGTTTATTTTTAAAATTTAAAAGTGATTTATTTATTAAATAATTAATTATTCTTTGGGAAGTGATTTTAATGAGGAGTTCAAGATGATGGTGGAATTGAATTTCCTCTCCTACAAGCCAATACTCCACCCGGGCGAAATCCTAAAAAGTTCAAGAACTACAGGATTTTATATGAGCAAATAAAAGTCTCAAGTCTAATAGCCCTGTCGTCAGAGCCAATTTAGACCGAAAGCTCGCACAAAATGTGATCTCGCTGAAAATTGGAACTTAGGTACTTTTTTGGGTGAAGAAAACGATAAAAAAAAGCTTTGCTGCTCTAAAGTGTATGCCAAGTTCTCAATTTCGAAAACAAATTCTAAAATTAATATAGAAAAATAAAATAAAAATTTCGAAAAAAATAGCGCCACGTGAAAGCGCACATAATTTTACTAAAATTTATATTATAACATATTTTAAAAAAAATTGTTTTACTAAGTATTATAAAAAAATAAATTATTATAATGTGGACTATTCGGTCGAATACCGAATATTAAAAAAAGGGGCCGAATACCGAATAACAGCCGAATATTCGTGGCATCTTTACTAAAAGCATAGACAAATAAAAGGAAAGATATTCCATTTCATACAAGAAAAGTGTGCACGTTCCTGTTGAGAGAGCTTTCCTATTTAGTCCATTTAAGCTTCCCCAAAACGAAAGCTGCCCCCGCTAAATCTTTATTTTCGGTGGCACTGTCAAGATATTTCAGTAAATCTAATCTGAAGAGAGTAAATGGAAAGGAAAGCGTTTGTTGTAGAGCTATTCGCGTTTGCGCTTCTTTTTTTACAGGTTTTCTCATTTATGAAATATCGGCATGTACGAATGTGTATATTGTATTCTAGGTAAATTTTATTAAAGGGATTTGTTGGTGCAAATAAATGTAAATAAGAAAGAAGCTATTAAATGTTTAAATGACAAAAATCAATTACATATTTTTAGAAGTTTGAAGATTTTGTTTTTTCAGGTCTGACTTTTCGGTTTCTACTACTTTGCAAAAGTTAGTAAAACCGTGAGTTTTGTGCGAATTTTGGTTTTGTTTTGATTGATAACAATGATTTCCGCGATGTGTTTATTTTGCAGATTTGCGAAAGTTTTATTTTGATCAAAGATTCACAAGCAAATTATTGCGTTTTACAAGGATTTCAAGATGTAAAATATCATATCATGAACAAATTTAAAAATATGAAAAGTGGAAATTATCGCTTTATGGGTATTTGTGGGCATTCTTTGTTCGATATAATTTTGCAAATGATACTATAGAAATTATATAAATATGGGTTGTTACTGAAGCCCCCTCTTGATCGTACTAAGGAAAGTAGGTTTTCAATTGGGTCTTGGTTAAATTTCGATGTCAGAACGAAATGTTTATTGGGAAACTCGTTTAATATTTCATAAGTTAAAAGAATAATGGATTTTAGAGTCAAAATCAATCCCACAATCTTAAATGTTTTGTTTTTGTTCTCAAATGAAATTGATTGGATGTAACGTAGCATTTTAGAAAGATATTTCCTTGGAGTATTTGTTTGAGTTAATCCACACTTATACCAATTTCTACTAAAATGTTCTTTACTATTGAGACAGTAGAACAATTTATTGAGAACGTAAGTAGAAAGTGTAACTGATGAAACATTAGGGCTAAGCGAAGTTAATTCCAAAGCAGTTTTAAGGGTAGTACAAACTGTGTTACTTAAAATTTGAAGAGCATAACAAACCTTAATTTTTCCCAAGTATTTGGCCATACATGTTTTGAAGGTAACTTCGGCACCATTTTAGTTCTTTAACACAGTTCCAACTTACTGTTCCATCTTCACAGTGAATAGCTTTTACTAATAAAGTATTGATTTGAACAAATGCGGAACATCATTGCAAAAAAATGTCGATTATTATAATAAAAAGTGGCCGAACACATACATATAATAGACTAAAAAATAAAAAATATAGTTTAACAAAACTAAAAAATACGCTTTTATTTAAAAATGAACTAAAAAGTAAAAAATAATTTTGAATGTAAAGTTTTTATTGCTTCAGCCAGTATATGGAAACAACCTATCTTTCGAAATGTAAAAAATCGTGGGGCTCTTTACCTATATTCTTATTTTATTAACACCGGAACTTTTAGCTAGCGCCCACGCTTTTTTACATTTCGAAAGATAGGTTGTTTCCATATACTGGCTGAAGCAATAAAAACTTTACATACAAAATTATTTTTTACTTTTTAGTTCATTTTTAAATAAAAGCGTATTTTTTAGTTTTGTTAAACTATATTATTTATTTTTTAGTCTATTATATGTATGTGTTCGGCCATTTTGTAGTGACCGCCGTATTATATTTAAAATGACGTCACAAAGCTTACTATACTATACTCGTCATACACTTACATTTGATACCCATACCGAGTGCGTTGTAAAGAAAAAGATAATCCGCCATTTTGTGTTGGCCGCCATTTTGAATTTGGAATGATGCCACACAGGTAATAGTATTCTAATTGTCACACCCTTTCATTTAATACCCATATCGAGTGGGTTGTAAAGAAAACGGTAGTCGTCCATTTTGTTTGCCGCCATTTTGAATTTTGAATGGCGCCACATAGCTAATTACAGTCAGATTGTATTGTCACGCGAACTATACATATGTGCAAAATTTTAAGTTGATCGGTTATATGGCTAATACTTTACTGTTAATTGGTTTATCGGTGGCAAAAAACTAATAATAAATTGCCAATTAGAAAATAAACCTCGGACCATAAAAACAGACACAAAGGAGTAAAAGGAAAAGCGAGCTGTAGATATTAATAATAATCAAAATTACATAGTAGCAATTGTGGTATTTATATAAAGTAGTTATTAAGCATGAGTAATTATTTCTATAGTGATAATTTTTTAGTTTTTTATTTTGGTACACTAGTGCATTTCAGTGCAAGTGCAAGTGCATTTCAAAATAAACAAAGTTAAATGCGAAATAATATATTTAACAAAAACGATAACATTTACATTTTTAGCTTTTCAATTTCAGCTTTTCAATTTCAGCTTTTCAATTTCAGCGTTTCAACTTGCATACTTTCAATTTTTAGCTTTTCAACTTTCAGCTTTTCAATTTTCAGCTGTCATACAAGTGCATAAAATAATACAATAACTCGATCAAAAGTTTTTTTCTTCTTTTTATTCTTGAATTTAATTACTTTGAGTTATTAATAGTGTTTATTTGTTACGCATCCCGTTAAATACGTACATTAAAATTAACATTAAAATTATTATCAAGAGGTTTGAATATTGTTCAATATTGGATATGTCGGTCTTCGCTTTCATCGAGTACGGGTACAATATATTTAAACAGTGACTATTACAACAAGGGTGAATGATTGGCTACATTATATGTACTAATGAGATAGTGCTTGCTTAAAAATTCGATTTATAGGGATAATCAGTAAAAGCAATAGGGTGTAGTTCGCACGTTATTTTTTCAGGATTATTAATATTATAAAAATAAATATGGAACTAAATCGAGTATCCTCTTTCTTTACTATTCCAATATTAGTGAAACATATTGCTTATAGCTACGATTATATGTTTTGAAGTTATTGACAAATCAACGCTGATAAAAAAATAATTACCCAAATAATAAAAAAAAAAACATTAACCTAAATTATTTCTTTACTCAAATATTTTTTTCGTCTTCTCTACCTTCCGTATACACATGTACATAGATTATACGAATATATAAGCTAGTGTATTGTGAAACATTTGTTACCACTTTTCATGAAGATTTCTTATCACTTCACGGGTACGCAATCTATTTGTATATCAGCATCAATCTAGCGCTACAACCTGTTATTCCTCAAGCAAACGTCTTTCTGTCTTCGGCCTACATAGTTATTTATTTTTACCTCTGGCTGATACCTACCACGATTTTCATTGGATCGCTCTCGCGACTACGTTGCAAGTTTTTTTAAAGATATATTTTCTTTTTCTTCTTTAACTCCCAATATACTCTACGTAGTATCTTTCTCGCAGTCTACTTAAACAACTAGTAAAATAAATTTCATGGAAGGGCAAGAAGAAAACAATTTACTGGGAACGTTTGGGCAACCGGGAATTTCAAGCGACGTAAAATCGGTCAGTGAAACCATGGCCACGGGCGTAAGCATGTTGAAAATACCAGTGTTTTGGAATTCCAGACCAGATCTGTGGTTCCTTCAGGTAGAAACCCAATTTAGGGTCAAAGGCATAACAACTTCCGGCACTAAGTATGACCACTTAGTCGCTTCCCTTTCTCCTGAGACCATGGAGTTGGTTGCAGATCTACTTCTAAATCCACCCCAAAATGACAAGTATGAAAAACTAAAAGCTGCCTTACTTTCCCGCAGCAGAGACTCAGAAGAGAGAAGATTGGATGCCTTATTACACAAGGTCGAGCTTGGAGATGCGAAACCTTCGGAACTTTTTCGCCAAATGGAATCCTTAGCCGGGAATAATAGCCTGGTGAATAGTTCATTGCTCAAAAAAGTTTGGGTTAACAAGCTCCCCCCTCCAATCCAACCTTGTGTAATCGCGATGGAGCAGACCCATGCACAAGACCAAATCTTTGATACTGCCGATCGAATCCACGATTCAATGTCTTCGTACAAAATTTCCTCGATTGCTACATCTTCACAGCAGTCAGCAACAAATGACCCTCTTGTTGAAACTATTCAACAACTTTCGGACCGCATACGTCAACTAGAAATGAGACAACCTCAGTCAAGAGGCAGACATGTCCAACGAAATAGGTTCACCCGATCTCGCTCCAGGTCACATTCTAGACAGAATTCCCCAAAGACACAGGCAAAGTTTTGTTATTACCACAGAAGATTCGGGTCCAAAGCTAGAAAGTGCACAAAACCTTGTGACTCAAAAAACTCAGAATAGGCACTTCGTCTGCGGCACCGAAGTCAAGTCATTTTCCTCGCCGCCTCTTCATTTTCGAAAAATCACTAAACACAAATTTCCTCATTGACACGGGTGCAGAAGTTTCTATAGTACCTAAAAAGCTCTTTCCAAAGCACCGAGTGAAATCCGATTTTCGCTTAGTGTCTGCAAACGGCTCACCAATATCCACCTATGGGTTACAACACCTCACCATAAATTTAAATCTTCGACATGTTTTTGATCATGTTTTCGTCATCGCAGGAGTAGATCACGCTATAATAGGAGCCGACTTTCTCTACAAATATAACTTGTCGGTAAGCATACGTCAGAGAAAGTTGATACACGACACAACTTCATTATCTGTAGAAGGAATTTCTCGCCGTATCGATTCATGCTCGCCCAAATTTCTCTCTCTGCATGACGATTTCGGAAGCATTTTAAATCAATTTCCCTCTTTAAAAGCCCCATCCAACTTCAGCAGCGAAGTAAGACATAATACGGTGCATCGTATTATAACCGAAGGATCCCTTCCCTGCTCCCGAGCTCGTAGATTAAGCACAGAGAAATTTCAGATTGCTAAAAACGAGTTCCAAGCCATGGTCAAACTAGGCATTTGTCGTCCCTCCTCGTCCTCCGTATCTTCACCGTTACATTTGGTCCCGAAAAAGGATCAAAATGATTGGAGCTCTTGTGGTGATTTCCGTCGTTTAAATTCAGTTACAGTATTCGACCGATATCCTTTACCTAATATCCAAGACTGTAACATCAATTTGCAAGGTTGCCAGTACTTCTCCAAAATTGATCTGGTGAGAGCATACAACCAAATACCTGTGGCTCCAGAGGACATCTTCAAGACTGCCATTACCACCCCTTTTGGACTCTACGAGTTCACTCGTATGCCGTTTGGGCTCAAGAATGCTGCGCAGACGTTCCAAAGATTTATAAATGGAAGCAAAACAGCTGAAGACCATAGGCAACATTTGCACTCACTCTTTACACGTCTACAACAATATGGTATAACAGTGAACCCTCATAAATGCATTCTAGGAGTCAAAGAAATCGACTTCCTAGGACATAACATTTCATGCCATGGAATTGCACCTTCAAAAGATCGGGTAATCGCAATACAAGATTTTCCAACCCCCACGGGTGTGAAGCAGCTGCAACGCTTCCTCGGAATGGTAAACTTTTACCACCGTTTCGTACCACACTTAGCTGATTTAGCTGCACCCCTGTATGACTTATTGAGGTCTAACACAAAAAAGAAGGGAAAATCTGAAATGTTGTGGGCGGAGCAACACGAGAAACGTTTCAAGGAAATTAAAGAAAGTTTGGCTAAACAAACCCTGCTAAGTCACCCAAACCCAAATGCAGATATCAGCTTGTGGACAGACGCTTCTAACGATGCTGTAGGCGCTGTGTTACAGCAACGTGAACTAGGTAAATCGAAACCTCTTGCATTTCACTCTAAGAGATTGCAGCCAGCAGAAAAAAAATACTCTACTTTTGATAGAGAACTGCTTGCGATATATCAGGCTATTAAAAAGTTTCGACACTTCCTTGAGGGAAGACATTTCACGGTCTTCACAGACCATAAGCCTTTAACCGCAGCCGTCTTTGGGAAATCCGAGAGATCCCCACGGCAAACCAATCACCTAGGTTTTATAGCTCAATTTACCAACGATATAAGGTGTATCAACGGTCCCCTTAATACAGTAGCAGACACCCTATCTAGAGCACATGTGGAAGCTGTGAGTCCTCCTGAGAAGTTGTGTCTCCACACACCATCTGAACAGCAAAATTTAGATGAAGAACTGCAAGAACTCCTAGCCAGTCCTAAAGCAGCGAATAAATCCTCGTTTTCACTCTCGAAAATATATGTTCCCTTAGAAGATGTAGAAATTTGGTGTGATATTACAACAGGAAAGAATCGCCCATATGTACCCGAAACTATGCGCCGGATCATATTCAATTCGATCCACAATTTATCTCATCCAGGTATTCGTTCAACACGGAAATTACTTACAACCAAGTACTTCTGGCCAAGAATGAACAAGGATTGCAACCATTGGACAAAGACTTGTATTCCTTGTCAAAAAGCTAAAACACACAAGCATACACGGTCTCCACACGGACAATTTGCCGTGCCCAATGCAAGATTCGAACACGTCCACATGGACATCGTCGGACCTTTACCGCAATCGCGGGGATACACATACCTCTTGACCTTAAAAGATCGCTTCTCACGCTGGCCAGAGGTCATTCCACTAGGGAATATTCACGCAAGCACAATAACGAATGCTTTTCTATACACCTGGATATCACGCTATGGGGTACCCAGAACGCTCACCACGGACCAAGGAACCCAGTTCGAGTCCGCATTGTTTAAAGAGCTCACCAATCTCCTTGGTTCTCACAGAATAAGAACCACAACCTATCACCCCCAATCTAATGGATTCATTGAGAGATTCCATAGGCACTTAAAAGCTGCAATAAGAGCCTCTGAGGAACCTAAAAAATGGCATGACAACTTACCATGGATCCTTTTAGGCATTGGCACTGCTATAATGGAAGATTTGAACACATCTCCAGCAGAACTACTATACGAACAAACATTGCGTGTACCTGGAGAACTAATAGTGGACGAAAAAGATCCCAAACAACAGATTTCTGCACCGTTGGTTAAACAGATCCAAGAATCCTTACGTAGAATTAAACCACACATTCTCAGAACACGAAAACAAAACCACATATTTGTGCCACAAGAAATGAAACAGTGCACACACGTTTTCATGCGTGATCCTATACTGAGAAACAGCTTAACCCCACCCTACACAGGTCCTTATCAAGTAGTCGAAAAATTTGAAAAATATTTCGTTGTACTTAAGGAGGGAAAAGAGGAGAAAATTAATATTGACAGGTTAAAACCCGCTTTCATCTTGAACCCAAACGTCATTTCCGATTGTCCAACAAGATCGAAAAGTAGTAAAAAAGTAACATTCAATCTTTGAAAAAAATTACCTTTTCGAACACCTTGTATGAACGCTGAAACTTGAAATGACCGAAGAAACTTGAAATGACTGAAGAAGACAATATTCATAATTCGCTAACCAAACTTTTGAAATGCACTCACACTTAGCCAGATTTAAGCTCAGACAAGAAGTACATATACCTATCTAAATTTTATGAATTGAAATACACTTACATTAAGTTCAATATTTAATCTTACTGTTACAAAATCTTAATATATAAAAACTACGTGTCACAAGCTTTGTTCACGCTAATCTCCGAAACCGCCCCACAGATTTAAATAAAAATTTGGGAATGTGTAGTGTTGGTTCCGGATTGAGAGATAGGATAGTTTTGGTCCAGATAAGTGAAGCTGTTCTCGAAATATAGAGAATTTGAATGTTTCACTGATTATATTTAAGTTGGCGGGGCGAAAAAATAGGTCTGTT
The DNA here is from genome assembly GCA_963855945.1 of Thereva nobilitata. Taxonomy (NCBI): domain Eukaryota; kingdom Metazoa; phylum Arthropoda; class Insecta; order Diptera; family Therevidae; genus Thereva; species Thereva nobilitata. Next base: position 101,132,939 of record OY979694.1, on the reverse strand, counting down.
CCAATAGAAAACCTGTCCTGTCGTAGCCTGCGAAAAGTTACTTGATTGGTGGGGGAAAATTTAGTCAAAATCCCGAAAAGTGAAGGAACGCTTTCTGGGATGTTTCGTGCAAATCAAGAAGACCATAACCTAAAAATCACTTGTGTCTTCAAAATAATGACATAAAACTATTGAAATTAATAAATTATTTAGGAAATTATTCAAAATCTTGTAGTAAGGCACCAATCGAAGAAATTATTTTCAGCACATCGTAATTATTTTGGTTTGACATGACAAGTAACAGCTGTTTTGACATGTTGAAAACGTCGTAAGATTTCACTCCACCTAAAAATCTCCTGCGATTTCTTGGTCGAGGGGAAGTAAAAATTTCCCCGCTTTTCCGAGCATGAGATTCTATTGGAACAGGAATTGGGTGATTTCTTGGTCCCGCGGGATCCCGCATTCTCTATTGGAACAGACTTAATAATTAATGTTAATTGTCATGTACGTACATATAAAAAAACCGTTACAATTTCAACGGACAATTTTTAGTTTTTGTAGTTGCATTAAATAAAGTGTAAAAGGATTGAACCAAGAAAATATATAAAGGGTGAGTTTTTCCATTATGCCTTAGATTTAGATATGTATTTTGGTGTGTAAAATTAATTTTTTTCAATTTTAGATTAATTTGAAGATTTTGCAGGACCAAGAAGATATATGAACAGCACGGGGATTGAACAAAGAAAATATATAAATGGTGAGTTTTTGCATTATGCATTAGATTTAGATATGTATTGTGGTGTTTAAAATTAATTTTTTTCAATTTTAGATTAATTTGAAGATTTTGCAGGACCAAGAAGATATATGAACAGCACGGACGGATTGAACAAAGAAAATATATAAATAGTGAGTTTTTGCATTATGCATTAGATTTAGATATGTATTGTGGTGTTTAAAATTAATTTTTTTCAATTTTCGAATAATTTCAAGATTTTGCAGGACCAAGAAGATATACGGTTTTTAATTTTTTTAAATATTAGATTAAATAAAGTGTTAAAGGATATTTCAATTTTAGATATAACAAAGAAAATATATAAACGGTGATATAAGGAAATAAACAAACTGTGAGTTTAAGTTTATTTTGTTTATCATTTGTTTATCTTTTTTTTAAATTTGATTTTATTTTAATTGTGCTGTCTATCATTTCGTGTATTATTTTTAGTTGTAACAAAATGCCTCGAAGAAGGTCAAATCTAAATAATGCACGCAGTGTAGCAGCACGACGTCAAAGGAATGAAAGAGGCAATATAACGTACTCACAAACTGGGCAAATAAATGAAGAACAAATGGGCATGACAGTAGAGAGACATACGCAAGAATCGAATGCACATCGCAACGAACGTTTGTGGCAAAATTTTTTAAGAGGGAGAGCGGCCCGTCAACACAATATAGACACGTTAAGAGCACAAGAACGACAAAGGCAGCAAATGAGCCGCGCATTAGCACGTGCATCGTTTGTTCGTCTTGCGTTCGAATACGCACCGGAGATAAATTATTCAGCACATTATAAAATTGCCATTGGTGCAATGGACAAAGAATGCCAACATTGTCACGCGTTAAAATTCCGCAATGAAACACCCGGCATGTGTTGCGCAAGTTAGGAAAAGTTGTATTGCCTCCTTTTTACACCCCGCCGGAACCTATAAAAACACTTATTGCTGGGGAATCACACGATTTGAAATTGTTTTTGCGCAAGATACGAAAATTCAATTCTTGCTTCCAAATGACGTCCTTCGGAGCAACAAAAATTAACTGTCGATTTTGTTTTATTGTTCTCGAAAGATTGCCCTTTTCAAACTCTCCTACTGTATATTAAAATTCATATCACCTGATTACTACTATTGGCTTATGAGAGCAGCATAGGCGCGCCGGGTCCCAACTAGTAGAATATACAAAATTTTGAATTGAAATACAATTACATTAAGTCCAATGTTTAATCATACTGTTACAGAGTATTAAATGCAAAACCTTTTGAATTGAAATACAATTAACCTAATTCATATTTAACCTAATACACAAATTAGAAATTAGAATTTTTGAATTACAATGTATTCACATTAGAATTGGTAGAATTTGTTAACGAAAGAAATTTATATAAAATTTTTCACAAATTTTTTTCAAAATTTTTCATGTGGCCACCATTCACATAAAATATCATTCTAAATTAATTATAAAACCAAAATGTCGGCATCAGTTTCGGTTCCCATGTTCCGGAACGATAGTTGTTGAACACTGGTTACGACTTCTTAAAAGTCTCTTTCTTTGAAGCTAGATTGGCGATCGGACGTAGGCCGTGATTTCTCCTCTCATCAGAAGGAACTATATATAGAAAATAAAGTTATTATTATTCCAATAGTATTCTTTCAATAATTAAATGTGGTGACACAAACCCCACAGCATCGAAAATCCTTGATGCATAAGCAGTCCACCGAAATGCACGTTTCATTCAAACACTCGATGGTTTCAGGAAGCGTCCAGGATAGAATTGTGAGGCAACAAGTCACAGAAGTAGTTGAAAAAGAAAATATTTGATCAAGCTTATCATCTTTCTGTGGTCAGTCGGTAACGGTGATTTAAAATCTGACCCACCCCAGCAAAAATTCATTGCTACGCCCATGCTGCCCATTGTCATTAGTGTTCTCATGCAAGCTGTGGTTGCCGACATATTGTCTGTATACGGGCTCCCGGCATACTTTGGCGTTCAGATCTCCCAGTATAATTTTTACATCATATCTGGGGCAGGCATTAAGTTCCTGTTCAACTACTTCGAAGAATTCTTCTTTTTCATAGTCCGGGGACTCTGCTGTAGGTGCGTGAACGTTTATGAAGCTGATGTTCTTAAATTTGCCTCGCACCCGAAGGGTACATAGCCTTTAGTTTATTGTTTTAAAGCTGATAATGCTAGGCTTCATCCTTTTGCTGACCATAAAACCTACCCGGGCAGATGTTTCGTATGACAGCTGTAATATACGTCATAATCAGGTTTTTGCAAAACACCATTCCCTGTCTATCGCATCTCCTGAATGGCGGTAATGTCAGCTTTATATGTTGACAGGGTATCGGCCAGATGTTATGCAGCTCGAGTTCTGTACAGAGTTCGTACGTTCCATGAGAAAATTCTTAAATCATTTTGCCTTTTTCGTTGCCGTGGCCGTCGTCGTTTTTCCCAGTATCCGAGGCATGTTGCATAATTATTTGTTTCCGGGTGAGGTTATTAGCCTCACGCCAACCTTACTTGGAAGGGACTAGCGCGATCATATTAGCCTATTCTCTCTCATAGGATAGTTACCAGTGGCCAGCGCTAGGAGGTTATCATGGCACTTCCGTCAGTCCGGAATAGTTACGGCATGTGCATGTTATGCAACATGTTATTCCCCCCTTTCCGCTGATGACTGATTTAAATTTACCGTCGTTAAAAGAGTTCCTAGCGTTCCTCAAAACGCGTTTTCAATTGTTAGAGGTAGTAACCTGCGCTCTCTGGAAGGACATTCCAAAAGGTCAGTCAATAATGTTTTCACCCCAGAAATCAAATGCACTCTGTGCAACAATCAAATATCAGCTGTATACCTGTAACGGTCGGTTATTTACCGAAAGTTTCTCCCTTTTAATGGTCCTCCATCTATCGGAAAGTTCAGGCTTAATTAATGAAATTACTTCACACAAAAAAATTTTGAGAAAAATTTTTTAAATTCTAGTAGTCGAAAAAAAATAGTTTTTTTTGTTCTGAGAAAAAAATGGAAAATTTTTAGAGAGTCGAGATTGGAATTTAGAAAAAGGAGGTCGTATATAGACCAAACAAAAAAAAATATAATAAGTTTTTTTTAAATTTGAATGCCAACAAAGACTGGGAATTTTGAGAAGGAAGGACGTTTGTTATCATAACGGGAGCAAACCGAAACCCAATGAAGCTCGATAATAATTTTATTTGTAGAAATAAAGACGATTGAAGACTGCCAGACATTATAGAAGGAACAAGGTGTTCAAAAACTTACCTGACCACGCAGAAAGACCATTCAATTAAGACGTGCTGCTCTATATGCAAAAAAAACCGATCATCACCCCTAGAGGCGCTCGGATTAATTAATTGCCTCAAAACGGACAATTGCTGAACTGAAATTGAAAAGAACTTTTCCTGTGTTCATGTCGTTTTTTTTTTCCTTGTATCACGTATTTTTAATGTGTTGAGACAATGAAGGGAATGGGTGCTTTAAGTGTTTTACCTATTTACTGTTAGTTATCCACAAATTGAGAATTTCCAGTGCTAATAACCCAGCAGAACATAACGCCACAACAACTGGTGTCGTGGTTATCGCCGTGGAACGTCAGCGTCTGGATTCCAGAATAGCATACATTTTTCTGATAATCTTGCAGTTTGGAGGTGTTGCAGACGATTTATGGTATTTGTGCGTCAGGATATCGACTGGAAAAGTGCGAATGGTGACTTACTGAAGAGGCAGGTTTATATTTGGTTACTTTTACCTATTAATATAATAACTTTATTAAAAATATAAACAATTTTTAAACATATCGCTTAACCCTAAAAATATTCCTAAATATATGAACATACATATTAATGAAATTCAGTATATGACAATTTGAAATTTTAAGGCATCACAATAACAACATTCGTTCTGTTTGGAGTATTGTAACATTAGTTTTGGTAATTAAGTCATATACATCCAAACTGTTAACTAAAGGTATATTCCCCGGATATTTTTTCATACACAATATTTAATTGTAATATCCACTACTTACATATATTACAATACTTATCAAATAATTATATATTCATACCATTATTATACTCTTATATTTAACAATTTCTTAAAATATAAACTAGTTACTATTTTACTTTAGTACACGCCCTTAGTCATAAATTTCATCGTTCGGTTTGGTGTTGTACGAAAGAAAAGAATCCTCGACTGGTACCAGCGCGACGATTGATTTGTTTCCTTCCGTTGTTACATTAACGTTATTATTTGGTAGTAATAGTTGGCTGTGTCCACATTACCTAGATTATAGGAGTATTTGTTGTTTGATTTACATCTATTAGTTAAAGCAAACTTACCTCTGTTTTGTCGTTGAGTAATTGTATTATACTGTAATTATTTTAAAATATATTTGTTGTCACTTTCTTTAACCCCACTAGTATTACTAGGTATGACAGCCTAAGGGGATAAATTGTCCAGGATGGTTGGGTTGTGCTTTCTCTCCAGGGTCCTCTCAAAGTCGCGTTGAACACTTACAGGTCCACCAGGTCGATGGAAACGTCCAGCGATGAATCGCTTTGGCTAACCTAGGAAAAGAATGATATGAAGAGATATCCCTTTTAAACAATAGGTAAGTGGTGAATCATAAGTGTAGTGTCCCGGTCACACAACCCCACACCCCCACCGGCGAGCTAGCGTAAACCGTGTGGCCGGTTTAGCATCCCCTAAAACCATTTAGGAAACTAGGGAGGATGTAGTCTTCTAAATTTTTTTTATGTTTACCCAAGCACGATGGCAGTAGCCTTGCTGTCACCAGCAAGGAGCTCCATTGTGCCGGTACATACCTGCCCAAAATTTCTCCAATTATCACCCTCGAGACGCCTGGAAAAAGTCTGTAAAAAAAGGAGTAACTGGAAAGTTTCTGCCAATTGCATTGTTTCAAATGATGTGCAAAAGCTGGTAAAGAAGGTGGACATTTTTATATGGATAATTGCTTGACCAATGCCAGTTCCAATCGCATAACAATTAAATCACTATCTTTATCGATATGTTTTTTTGTGTTATAAAGAGATACAACAAATTTAATACAAGCTATGATTATTTGCTCTGACAATCCATTTCCAAACTGACTCAAGTTAAAATTAATTCGCATTCGTCAATTCCGAAGAAAGATGAAGTCGTGCCCCTTCCGCCTTGTTAAGGCGTGGATAGCAGCCAAAGCTGAACATAATTTCGAAACAAGGTTGGCAAATATTGATTGAATGGATATGTATGGTCTTAAATCAGGAGTTACAATGGGTATACCTGCTTTAAACCAAATTTCAGGATTGTATACTAATTTTTGATAATGAGCGATGAGAAGAATAATAGCCTACAGTCCTTGAGCCATTTTTTTTATTGATTAGTAACAAGCTGAAATTTCTTGAGTAGCTTCCTTTTGAGGAGACGATCAACCTTTGTTCTTCGGGAAAATTCTCGATAGTGGTTCCTAGTGAAAAGTGGCCAAGCTGATTTTTTGACGGTTGGTTAGCACTTTGGGGTACATTAAGATGGCCACATTTTCCTAAAAATTCAGTGGTCTGATTTCCCAGTTTTACACTCTGCACAAATCTGCAATTTGCAGAAGGCATTTGCCATTACGATATTGACTGGTTAATAAATATTTTAAAGATGTTCATAAAAAAGTTAATATCTACATATATTTAGATGGCACTTTCGAGTGCTATGCCTCCTTCCTAGCGTATGGAATATGTTTATTCATACGGTAGTTAATAAGGCCCAACGTTTAAGGCCGATTCACACACATCAGTCACGTCACGTGTCAGTTACGTCAGTTCCGAGAAGCATCAGTCACAAAAAATATATGCTTTCTTGGAAAGTTAATGTATTTTGTACATTGTTTTTCGAAAGACTTTATAAAAGTGACGAACACTTAATTGAGGGGGTTTGTAAATACACCGTAATTTACAATTTACGAAATCCAAAGTGTATGGATAATGCGTTCTAGAATGGCATTTGGAAAAAAATTGTGAACCCATTTTCTTTTTTTCTTCTGCTGTTGTTCCTCTTCTTCATCCAAAATTAAAGCTATAATAGCCAAATACTCATTCGAAAACTCCATCACAAAAATAGGTATAGGTATCACACACTTGACAGAAAAGGGAAGACTGAATAGAGTAAAAAAACTGACGAACATATGTGAATACAGTCACCATTTTGACTGAGCCTGGACGGCGACATTTCTGATTCGTAACAGTGACTGCACTGTGATGTGACTGATCTGTGTGAATCGACCTTTACAAGTTATATCTATATTTCCGCCACAGTTATTAAAAGTTATTTTAGTCTAAAGTAATCTTAGAATACATGTATGCTCCCATAAGACAATAGTAGTAATCAGGTGATATGAATTTTAATATACAGTAGGAGAGTTTGAAAAAGGCAATTTTTTGGTATTTTTGATTCCAAATAACAAAATGTGAAACTATTAGGGATCTGACATTTTAATCGAAACAATAAAAACCATCCATTGACAGGCATTTTTCGAGAAATGAATTTTCATACACAGATGAAGGACCTCAATGAACTCCTTATTTTCTGTATTTTGGATAGCTGGGACCCGGTGCGCCTCGCTGCACCCAACGTTTAAACATTTAAAATCAATCCAAACCTTCAAAATTCAACTCTTCTTAACCATTAACGAAAAACTAACTATTCCTATAAAAGTTGGAGTCATTAGATTCAAAATACATTTATTTGAACTATGACCAAAATTGCCTGTGTATTCTGTTAAAGCCATGAACGTTAAAAGATTTAAAACTAATGCAAATAGCACGACCCAGCACTCGAAATTCGAGGGCCATTTTCTATAGTTTTTTTTAATTTAAATCTAGAAGTCTGTAAAAACAAAATTTTTCGAGAATAATAAAACTAAATTGAAAAATGAAACAAATTTTTTATAGTTGGAAAAAGCAATGCCAAAAAACCAACTTTTATTATCTCTTAATGTCACATATTGCAAAATTGCGTTCATATATTCGAATTAAATGTAACAGATGCCATACGTTTCATAGGGGAATTAATTGTACAATTATTTTCTAATGTTTAGCGTTCTTTTGTGCCGTGTATAAATAAAATTGCGATTCTGCACTTCTTTGAGCTCAGGGCTACACGGTGCAACAGTTTTCAGTATTGTTGGAGACTTTAAACTCCACTGGTGCCACAAAATAAGTGCTTGCCGTTTAATTATATGATCTTCAAAATTAAATTCTTCATAACCAATAACGAAAAACCAAGTATTCCTATAAACGTTCGAGACATTAGATTCAAAATGCATTTATTTGAAGTGTGACCAAAATGACCTATATGTGTTTTGTTAAAACCACGAACGTTAAAACATTTAAAATAAATCTGCAATTGCTTGGTCCCTGGGTTCTCATCTGCAATGTCACTGACTCACGTTTTATTTGTTTACCCAGATGCCAGCCTCTTCGCGTATTGCAGAATCCTAGACTTATACCTAAAAATTCAGAGGTGATGGGTTTCTTTCCTTCTTATCCATTATACATAAATGATCCCACATTTCCGTTTCTCCTTACCATCTTTCCAAAAAAAAACCTTGTTGATCAATTCTAAACCGATTGCTTAGAGAGCTTGAGGTTAAATTATATTCAATGTTTTTCCATTTTTAGCTACAATGTCAAGATTTTCCGATTTTCCAACTCTTGAAGACCCTACATACAGTTAACAGGAAATGACACTTATTTGGCAAAATTCTTCCGCCATATTGGCCCCACAATTTTGAATAAGTTTTGATCATAAATTCGTTAGTTACTACCTTAAAAACTCCCATATACCGATTTTAATTGGAATCGGAATACAATTCGCAAACTCGTCGGCCATATTGGTGCGGCCATTTTGAATTTAAATTTTGATCATAAAGTCGTTATTTGATACCTTAAAAAACCTCAGATACAAATTTTCATTGGAATCGGAACACGATTTGCAAATTCGTCGTCATTTTGAATTTATAACTTTTGACCACAAACCCGTTATTTGCGGCCTTAGATACCCACTTTCATTGGAATCGGAATAAAATTTGGCAAATTCAACCATATTACTGCGGCAATTTTGAATTTCGGTCATATTTCGGCGGACTTTTTGAATTTAGGAAATCGGGCTTCGAGGTGCATCATAGGAGACCTCCACGGACCTTCATGCAAAAATTCAAAGCTCTGCGATGATTTTCAAGGAAGCTCTCCATGACAGCACCATCTAAGAGTGGCTTTAGAAAGTAATAAAATAGCCTATGTTCTAAGTTTGAATGTAAATAACACATGGTTAAAATTTCATTAAGATCGGTTGCACGGTGTAGGAGCCTATTGCGACATACATACATACACACATTCATTTTTATATATGTAATATAAGCTGCGTTCCAAAATTCGAGCAAAGCTCTCGCAAGCAGTTGGCTTCTCTCTCTACTCATGCCTTTGTTGAGAAGTGGGAACGAGTAGCCCAATTGCTTGCGGGAACTTTGCTCGAATTTTGGAACGCAGCTACGGATTAGGACCAGCAATTGTACCAAGTGTTGGAAATCACTGTAAATCCATAACATTTCGCACCTTGCTAGACTCCGGTCCATAATTGAACATGGTGAGCGAACGATTGGCTAAGAGATTATCCTTGCTTAAGCCCACAAAAACTACCGCTATTGAAGGAATAGCTGAACAGCAACAACAGCTGTAAAATCACAAATCAATAATTTTCCACTGCAGGTTGAGGCTGACGTTCTTCCGCAAATGGTGTCACAGCAACCGGCTCGCAAACTTAGGATTCACTCCTGGCCGATACCAAAAACATTTTCCTTGCTAACAACAAATTCATCGAACCAGCAACCATACAATTATTAGTGTGATAAATAGGGTTAAGAAACGACCTCCCTCTTCTTCAAAATATACGACTAGGCTGGATAATGGTTGGCAAAACTAACTGCGAAACTGTTTTCAAACAAACCAGCAAGAAGAGCTCAGATGTACGTATTATCGATGACTTTCCATTCAGTGAAGTAATCACCCACAAACCATAGGTGATGGCATATCAAAGACTAACGTCGTTGAAAAAGGACGACCTGCGAAGAGGAGTTTCGTACGCTCTACACTCATGAGCCTAGGGCATATGGAGGAAGTGAATTTCAACAATTTATGACGGGCGGTAGTTTAAAGGGTCGTTGGCTTCACCTTTTTTGGAATGGGCTGAACATGAGCTAGTTTGCAAGAGTCAGGATTCACTCCGGAGAAGTAAGACAAGGCAAAAAGTTTGCGCAGGGGTTTAGCCAAAGGTGAGGCACAATTTTTAAGTACCATAGGGGGCCAGTGGATTTATTGACGTCGAGCTCTTTGAGGCACCTAAATACCTCGCAAGTCCTGAAGTGAACCCCGTCCATTGAATCTTTGGTTTTCCTGAGGGTGGGCGGTGTCATAGCAGTATCGGCTAAAGCAGAATTTGAGGCGAACAGAGATGCTAATAAGTCGGCCTTGGGTTTGCTTTCTGTTATCACTTCCTTGTTGTTAACGAAAGGAGGTGTTGAGGAGGAACTAAAATTCTTCTTGATGGAAGTTACCAAGCACCAGCAGTTTTTACTACCTGTAGCGGTACTGACAATCTTACTTCTAAATCTATCATCGAATGATATTTTGACTCTCCTGATAATTGGAATTACAGAAATTTCTCAATTTGATGTACTCACGACGAAGTGACTCAATAGGCGACCGTCTGTATGCTCTATAAGCGGCTTCTTTAGCTTTGATTGTGTTCATACATTCCCCATTGAAACATCTATTTGGCTGGCCTAGGCTTCATAGGTTTGGTAGGGTGAGGAATGACCAAACGCATACCCGTTTGTATAATTTTGATGACACCGATAGCAGCGGAGTTCACATTGGCATTACGGAAACACAAATCCCAGTCAGTGGCTTGAAAGAAGCGGATAAGACCGAACCAGTTGGCTTTCCCAAAGTTGCAAAGAGTTTTTTAGGAGCTGTAGTGGTTGTGGTAGATGATGGATATGGAAAAAAGGCGCTGACTAGGCTGTGGTCGGAGCTGTCAAGGGGATGGTCTACATTGACGGAGTACCGCGTTGGATGAGAAGTAAGAAATAGATCAAGGATATGGGCTTCTTGACCTGGAATGTCAAGGACTCTCGTAGGACATTTTAAAATTTGATGTAAATTGTTGAGGTTTGCAAAGAGCTCGGCGCCTTTGCCAGAAACACTGGTGCAATTTGAGTAATTTAGCCAATGTACATTGTGAACTTTGAAATCACCCGCAATAATGATTTCACTCTCCGGGTGGGAAAATAAAAATCCGGATCTCCGTTCGGTAATAGCATCGAAGGCTGAAGTGGTGGCTTCATTACTAATATTAGGGCCTCTGTATAGAAAACAGAAGAATATGACGTGGCTATGGATAATTATTTTAATCCAAAGATGGTTAAAATCAGAGGATGTATGTACTACTGTACACCTTCTGAAACGATACGTCATTCCTAATATAAATGGCTACTCCCCTATAGGCGGAAAAATTGTGCACTAAAGGCACAAACAGATTGGCGTGGCGGCGGGTGGCGCAGGCGGCGGCGGTGACGGGAAAGACGTTTAAAATACACGGACCACCATATGTGCTCACATAAAGGCAGGCGGCGCGGCGCGGGGAAGTTAAATGTATGGGGAATTCTCCCGCAGGTAGCCGCCGTCACCGCCGCCGCGCCTATCTGTTTGTGCCTTAAGTTATACCCTGTCACCTGAAATCGATCTAAATCAAGATCTAATGACACTTGGGTTTCACTCACTGCGAGAATGTGGGTAGAATAGGGGCATAAAGCAATAGTTCGCAAGTAACGGCCAAGAAGTTTGCATGCAGTCCCGAATGTTACAAAAATTAAAAGTAAAATTCTTGTCGCATTGAAGACTGTTTTGCCGGTATGCATCCATCGGGGCTAACGGGAATGGCCTTGTTGCAGTTTATATCTGCTAAGGCAATGCGATTCCCGTCAACCGAAGGCTGCAGCGCTGGAGTTGGTAGGCAGGAAGCGCCTGAAGTGGGTATAGGAAACTTACCTACTTGTTGTCCGACAGTCCTTCGGTGTTTGAGTTTTGCTGTTGGTGGCCTTCACTTGGATTTCTATTATTATTATTTTTTAATTATTGTTTTTTTAGATTATTTTTTTTGTGTTTTTAATTTGTTATTTTGGTTAGTTATTATTTTTTGGGTTGATTTTAATTTTATATGTTTTATTTTATTTGGCTTGATCGATTTAAGGGGACTGGCGGCAGCACACGCCCTCACTTCACCATGGCTCAGTCCAGACTCAGCATGCATGTATTTTCAAAGCTTCTAAAGGAATTCATCAAATCCTTAAACGCTCTCGCATTCACTAAAGGAATTGTCCTGAAGTAGCACAATCGATTACAGGTGAAAATATTACAAGTAGAACACATACTTAATTTTTAGTTATAATTGCAAAAGCTTAAAACCAAAATGCCACGTGTTTTTAGTATCACCCAAAAACTAGTAATAGGTGTAAGTCATGCCACATAAAAAGGCCCGATAATTTTCACTTTACTAACAAAATTTCTATGAGCAGAACCAATTCCTGCCTGCAATTACATTTTTCTAAACTTTTCCTATCTAAACTTCTAGGACTCTTTAATCAATATTGATTTATCTTCCCCCTGTGAAAAATGTGGATACGAAATTGTATTATCGTATCATCTAAGACACATACAGTATTATGCATATAAGTGACTAATCTGTTCTGGCTACAGCAAGGCTTTACATTAAGATTGTTTGATCCTTTCTTATAAAGAAAGCAAATAAACGAGCATTGGTTGTTACAAAATGGATGAAAATTCCTAAGCAACCAACAAAATGAATAATGAATTATTTCTATACAACATGATTGGATAAAAGTAAACAGCATCTCCAAATTGTGTTTATTTATAGTAGACCTTTTCCTTTTCTTCCTTGTTGCTGGTGGTTCCGGATAACGGAACTGTGCTTTATAAATCACCATTGACACGCAGTTTGTTTATTATGCTTACTGAAATTTACTAACTTAAATCAACAAATACAGATTAACTAGATACTGGAGGATGATTTGAAATATTTTGTGATATTTAAAAATGTATTAACAATTCAGGTATGTTAAATGCCTCTAAGGGCTTGGATTTCAAAGGATCTTACATGTTTGAAAAAAATTATATAAACGTGGAATTTTAGACCCGCATAAATCGAAATCTACCGCCCACGATTATTCGAAATCTTTGGAAATCTGGATTGGAACATAAAATGAAATAAAATAAAATGAAAAAAAAATGTGAAGGAAGAATCTAACATAGAGTCCTGATTTAACTTACTTACGATATGCCTTACGTGTACGGATAAAAATGATCCCACTTTATTTCCACGATTCTTACAAATTTCGATAAATTGGCTCTGGTATAAACCTCTCTAGATGAAATCGTCGGGCGAGTTCTTCTCATATTATAGCAACTAAGTTGAAAGACAAACAACTGAGGACCAGAAATATCGATTTATTCGTCCTTTATAGTCTACCTCGGCGAGGGGCGACTGCATACTCCTAGACCTGGGCAACAAGTCCTGAAATGTGGATGTGTACAGGAACAACTCAGACATATATATATACATATAGCAGCTTTCTACTTACTTCCATGTGTACTCATAGCATACATTAGTATTACAGGATTTATTGGTTGGAGGTTTGAAAATATTTTGTATTGGTTTACAGCAAATCTGATAAGCGAAATAGAGTGGATGCTGTCCTGCAAGTTAACTGGACCAAATAACTTCTACTCGTACCAAACTGGTGGATAACGTTGCTAAATGAAGTAATCTAGTGACAAGTCGCTTAGTCAGGAGAATGATTAATACACGGAAACTAACAAAGGTAAAAGCGATATGTAGGGCTTCCTTGTTATAAGGTTTGACTTAGCACAAATTAATTAAAAGCTAACAAGCATGAAATTGCCTTTATACAGCAGCCCACACAATCCCCAAAAAATCATCTCTATTATGGTTTGGAGCCTAGTGTTTGATTCTAGCTTACAGTTTAAAAATCCTCCCTAATTATATTGGATGTATAAACTTCTGTGTTCACGTTTCAGTAAACGTTATGGAATAAATTAGTATTACGTGTTTTCGTTCTTGTAGTAATACAGTGATTATATAATCAAAGGGTTTACATCATCCTAATCCTTCGTCTTAAGTACTTTAGAGAATTTATATTTTACAACTGAATGATTTCATTTGTTTTATCAAAACGTGAAAACGTAAGAAATTTTGATAATTACGTACACGTTATCAAGCATGACACATTCATTCCCTGACAGTTATATGGATAATATGGAAAGGAACTACTATGTCCTTAGGGCTTATTTGCTCGCAACAGGGAACATACAAATTAATACATTTTTGTTGTGAACTTTATTAACTAACTAACTACTAATGGCTCCTTTAATCCCTCATGGGACATAGGGCGGAAACAGTTGCCCTCCAGCGGACTCTGTTTTGCGCGACAGCTCTCAGCTCTGACCAGGATCTCCCGGTTGTTGCGGCCTCTGCTAATAGGGTTCTCCTCCACTTTGTTCTAGGTCTTCCGACTCGACGGGTTCCTTGCGGATTCCGCTCGAGGGCCTGTTTGGCTAGATTCTCGTTTTCGCGTCGCAAGGTGTGGCCAATCCAATTGCATTTCCTTCGCCTGATTTGGTCGTCTATCCTTTCTTGGCCGGCACGGCGCCATAGTTCTTCATTTGAAATTCTATCTTGCCAGCGGATTTTTAGGATACGACGTAGGCATCTGTTGATGAAAACTTGTAGGCGCCCTGGGTGACTTTCCATGTTTCGCAACCGTACAAAAGAACTGCCTTAACGTTGGAGTTGAACAGCCGCAATTTGGTGTTAATTGAGATCTCCGTCGATCTCCATATGTGAAACAGGCATGCATATGCGCTTCGTGCTTTGTTTATTCTGGAACTGATGTCTTCTTCTGTACCGCCGTTTTCGGTAATAATACTAGCGAGGTAACAGAATTTATCTACCAGTTCCACGTCGCGGTTATTTAGCGCTGTTCGTTCAAGGGTGTTTGCATTTATCCGCATTTCTTTGGTTTTAGTCGGATTTAACCTTAAGCCTGCCGAGCTACTTTCTGTTGCCAAATTGTTTAACATGTTTTTGAGGTCCTGGTGTCTGTGGGCCAGTAAACAGATATCATCCGCGTAGTCGAGGTCCTTAAGGCGGTCTAACAATCCCCATTGTATGCCACCTGTTCTAGTATCTAGAGCGCTGACAAGGATGTCGTTTATTACTGTAAGAAATAGTAATGGCGAAAGTAGGCATCCTTGCCGTATTCCTGAGCTCACTTCAAAGCTGTCGGATAGTTTTCCATTGTGAAGAACTCTGCATTTGGAATTGTTGTATAGAGCTTTTATCAATTCTATTATTTTTTCCGGCAGTCCACGTTGCCGTAGAGCTCGTCATATAAAGCTCCTATTAACCGAGTCGAACGCTTTCTCATAGTCTACGAAAGCAAGGTAAAGGGGGGATCGGAATTCAGTAGACTGCTCCACTATGATTCTCAAGGTGTTAATGAGGTCTATGCAGGAGCGGCCTTTTCTGAATCCAACCTGCTGTCTTCTAAGCGTTCGATCTACTGCCTCTCTTATCTTTGATAGTAATATGTGGGACAAGATTTTGCCCACAGTAGATAATAGACAGATGCCTCTCCAGTTGTCACATATTGTTAGGTCCCCCTTTTTTGGTATTTTGACTATGATACCTTCCGTCCAATCCTCCGGAAAGGTACAGGTGTTCCATGCTATTTCCAGGATTGGCTGTAGCGCATCTGCTATGAGGCTTGAGTCGGCTTTCAACAATTCTGGCGGGATGCCATCTTTTCCAGCTGCTTTACCATTGCCCATTGCATGAATTGCGGTTACTATTTCAGTCTTGGATGGGGCACGAGGGGTGATTCTTATTAGCTGTGCATTGTTGTTGTTGTTTTCCTGAGGTTCCTGTGTAAATGAACCATTCAACATTATTTAAAATATATCAAATTATTAAAAATCTAACCTTGCCTTCTGAAAGCCGTGGCTGTGCCTATTCTTCGAACGTAGTTAGAAAGATTATTCCAGAGCCTGCGTGAGTGCACAAAGAAGGAACGACTAGAGGTAAAACCATAAAAGAAGAGGCCGGAGCGCGCAGCCGGGGAAATTAAAACTGCACACAAATAAAAATTTCGTCCATGGATAACTTCCCGTTCTAAATCGGTTGCGGCGGACTACACCTCCCCATAGTATGTGACCACGACGAAAGCCGCAGCGAGACTAATTTAATTGAGAATAAAATGAG
Organism: Thereva nobilitata; assembly: GCA_963855945.1. NCBI lineage: Eukaryota > Metazoa > Arthropoda > Insecta > Diptera > Therevidae > Thereva > Thereva nobilitata. The sequence continues at coordinate 101,116,764 of OY979694.1, read as the reverse complement.
TGAAAAAGTTGCGCTTTGAAACAACCAAACCAGAGCGGCTTTATCAGCGAGCAATAATAACAAGAGTGATTAGATAGAGCTCAAGGACAAGTAAAGGAGTTAAAGATATAAAAGAACAGATTAGCAATAACATTGAGCAAAAAGTCCAAAAAAATATTAACAAACGCGCGATGGTTATACATTTTATGCAAAAAACACAAGAGTATGAAAGAAACAGAAGATGTTCCTTGTTTCCCCTATTCGAATGTTTCCATTCAAAAGGAAGCAACAGTGGAATAGAGCACGTGCAGATTCATATCCACCCAAGTCATCACTCAATTCATTACAGGGCGCCTACAAGTTTTCATCAACAGATGCCTACGTCGTATCCTAAAATTCAGGTATATCAAGCCAGCTGGCCAAAGAGTCGTGCCACATACGTGTCTAAGTCTATAATTTGTCGCTAATTTGTTACGTCAAAAAAATTTTGTCGCTCAGCTCATTGTTTAGAAAATGATGAAAACGCTAGAGCTAGCCACACACAGTGTCTTTCCAACTAAGCAATTTCCGGTAATGTTCTAAGGGGGCATCCATAAATTACATGAGGTGATTTTGGCGATTTTTCGACCCCCCCTCCCCCCTTGGTGAGATGTCGTGAGATTTGGCTCGACCTCCTCCCCCCCTCAATCTCACGTGAGATTTTTAAAATTTGTAGGATTTACACTATTATGCGTACTTTTAGTGTAAATACCTTAATCTGTGCTTGATTGCGTTGGATTTATTTAAAAAAACATAATTTGTGTTGAAGAACAGAACCACAAAATCATAACAGCACCAACTCGGTATGCACCCAATATTAACTACAATACCTATGGATAAACATTTAGCATATTGACATACGAAGGTTGACTTTGGCATCCACTAATTCGTTTTTAGAGAGTAACGACTTGACTGTTTGAATAGTAATGGTAGAGCCATTTATGACTCTGGAGATATACAAACTCCGGAGCATTCTTCTATAGATGTTATCTTTGGGTAAAAAACCTGTGACTGAATGACCAAGGGGGTTATCCTGGAATGCGATTCGAAAGTCATGATATTCGGAAATAAGAAAATGGTTTCCTCCAATGCGAATTCGAATTAAATTTGTCCGCCTGTTATCTGTTATCGGATTTCAGTCCGCGAGTAAAGCCATTGCCGCATGCGCTGCATTTATTTGTTTGTTTTAAAATATTCTAAAAACTCTTTAAAATTGTTCGCATCAAAATGTCAAATTAAGTTAACTAGTAGGGACGCCCGTTACCGAAATTCGGTCACCAAAAAATTACTAAATAAAATTCACCCTTTTTTGAATTTAAATTCGGCTATGTCCACGCCGTTGACTTGGCATTTCGAAAATAAAACGCGAAAAAAAATACAAACGAATTATTAATAAGCAATAAAAACAAAAAAACTACAAAATAAAATTAAAAGAAAATCACTTAAAGCATCAAAATTAAAATATTGAAAAAAATAACGTCGCAACTTGCCTCTTTAAATTCAATTCAAATAATAAATGCATTCTATCACTTTGCACTTGATTTCACTCGCCAAAAACGAACGGCAGCCCCTTACACAATAATACTATACACAAAAGAGTATAAAAAAAAATGCACGCACAAAGTGACCGAGTTTTTTTATGTCAGTTATGCCGCCAAAAATCCACACAAACGCTTGTTTTCTGTTTCTCATTCGCTTCACTGAAACGGCATTTCAAATTCAAATTTTCCAACTGCTTTTTAAAATTCGAAAAATTAAAATCGCTTTAACTTTTTTATTCGTGAATCGATTTCGTTGAAATTCCTTATTACAAAACTATGCCATAAAAAAGAACATTTTCTGAAAATTTAAACAAAATCGGTCCACGAACAAAAAAGCCTTAGCGTGTACAAACTTTTTGTTTGCCTATTAATATATAAGATAAATGAAGTTGGTTGGCTAATAATTTCTTTTCGAAGATTTATCAGGCATCGCTACTAGCTTCCGTTTGCTTCCTACTTTCGTATCGCCTTAGAAAAGCGGAGTCTGAAGTCACAGTCAGCTTCTCACATTGACGTTTGAGCCGCCTGTACATCAGGATACAGATTCAAGAAGTGCGGATCTGTTAGACTTCCATTCTTCACAACTCTCGATAATGATAACAAAAGGTTTTCAAAATCTATCTTGGCCTCTAGTGAATCAGAGCAGATGATTGTCGATTCAAAATTCGAATCCTGTAAGTTGCTTAGATGACTAATTATGTCGCCTGGTGTAAATGTCTGCTTTTTGTATAGTGGCAATGCACCGCAGATAGCATGTCGTTGGTTTACAAGCAAAATTCACTAAGTACAATTTTTCCAGTTTTTGGTTTTTTATACTAAAGTAAGTCTTATAATGCCAACTTTATGCTGGCAAAACCTTATAAGTCGGAAACTGATATTAGTAATTTTTTTAGGCGCACTTTTATTGCACTAAGTCAATCGTGCTATTATAATATTCAATCAGAAATCCCTAAGTTGGCTTTTAATCTAAAAAAAGTTTGACTTTTTAATCTAAAAATGCAGTATTGGAATTATGTAAATAATTATTTCAATTCTTTTGTAAACTAAACTAAGAAGTCTAAAAAACAATGTATACTGAGCCGATTAACCCTTTATGGAGCCATGTTGCATTTCTGCAACATACCATTTGAATTCACGTAAAAGTACAGTAATAGCTGATAGATCGTCTTTACTCGATGTTGTGCATCGGCAAGAGAGTATTCTAACAGTTTCTTATCAAAAAAACTAACTACAAGGCAACACTTGTATTTATTTTTCATTGAAGTGATAGAACGTATAGAAATCTGTTTCGCGCTGTGTCAATTCGATTACGAACAGTGATTTATTGGTGAAGTATTGTGAATTGGCAATTTGAATTGATGTGGATAAAAGGTAAGAGGTTGGTTTTCAATAATCAACAATTTCTTTTTGCTGTCCAGTTTTTTTTTTAATTTTGGACTGTTTTTGTTTTGTTGCATAAATGCAACATTGCGCATTTGTGATAGATTTTTTTTACCGTTTATTTGAATATGAAAAAATAAATACTTCTTTTTCATGCGATTTTTTTAATTATTTTTCCCGTTTATAATAGCCCATTTACCACCAAGTATCGATATAATTAACAAAAATAACGACATTGCGCCATAAAGGGTTAATATCAAATACAATTCCCAAATTTTCAAAGCCAGACACTTCTTAAATATCGATTTACTAAGAACTATGTTTTTTGACTTAGTGATTTCTGCTTTTAAACCTACGATGTGTTCTGACTGATGTGAAAAGAGCCGATTCTTAATATAATCTCTATGATTGCAGTAGGATTGGGTACATTATGCACTTGAGATACTGAGGAGGGCATTAGGTTCCTGGTTTATCAATTGGGCTTCTAGGCCTTTTTGTTTTGTTTAAGCTTAGACCCCCACACTAGTTCATCGTAGGGTCGCAATCTGTCCAAAAATGGTCGTATAAGTCAATGCATACATTACTTTCCCAGTTTTTCCTAGACCATTGTATACAATGATAAGAATTTTTCACCACATCATACACTCTTCATTCCCACATATTTAAATTATTTTCTTTACTCTTTTTTTGATGTTCCAGTTGGATGGTATTTAAAACAGTATTTAAAACAGGTATTTAATACAGTGTAAACGACAGTGCAAAATTTTTATACCCAATTGCTATTGAGTCGAAATATAGTAATATATCACGTATACTTTTTATGTAATGGATTCATTATTCCTTCTCTATTTGAAATATATATTGATAAAACCTTTCACCATGTTCATCTGATACTGCACCAAGGTTTTCGAGAATAAGTGCGGGTCCAAAAAGACGATTTTAAAGATTTTCTCATTTACAGATATTGTACTTAAAATTGAAAAAAACAAAAAGATATTAAGAAATATTGCAAAAAAAATTACAGAAAAATCGAGAAAAACCCATTTTGAGGACTAAAACCCCCTAAAAAGTGGGCTTCTCAGGGTAGAAATCGGTAGACTTTATAACCCCTTAAAAGACGCTCTCTGCCAAGTTTCAGCCTGTACATAATTATTTCCGCTATATCGCTTTTTTCGGCTTAATTTACCTGTACTTTAATTTAACCCAGCGTTCTCCGCGATTTTACACTGTTTCTTGCGGGAAAAAAATTACGTGATATTACGTGATATCTCCCCCACGTGAGATTTGGTGAAATTCGGCTCGACCCCCTTCCCCCCCCTAAACACCTCACGTAATTTATGGACCCCTAAACAATGAGCTGAGCGACAAAATTTTTTTTGACGTAACGAATTAGCGACAAATTATAGACCTAGACACGTGTGTGGCACCGACTCTTTGGCCAGCTAGCTTGATATACCTCTAAAAATCCGCTGGCAATATAGAACTGCAAATGAAGAACTATGGCGCCGTGCCGGCCAAAAAAAGATAGACGACCAAATCAGGTGAAGGAAATGGATTTGGACTGGCCACACCTTGCGACGCGAAGACGATAATCTAGCCAAACAGGCCCTGGAATCCGCAAGAATCCCGTAAAAATTTCGTGTTGGTACAGAATTAAGAAATTGGTTTCCACTTGTATTGTCCGGTAAAAAAGGCGGGAATCTTGCAAGGCGAGGAAGTCACTCGTGGAAAGTAATTCTGCCTCCTTTTATCATGGATATTACACTGATAAAAAAAAATTCTTGGCTTAAAGCACTTTTTCTTGAACCAAGCAACTCATGTTTTGGATATAACGAAAACAAAATTGTCTCGGGATGAGCAATACTCATAGTCTTGGTTTTATTGTCTTGGATGAAGACCAAAGTTGACTTGAAGTTAAAAAATTTACGAAACCGATGATATTATAATTGAAAAAAATTCAAGTTCTAAAATCGGTCTTAATAGTTTGTGATACATTTTTAGAGCGAGAAAGTCCGGTAAACGAAAAAAGTCCGATGAATTAAGAATTTAGTTTCTTGAGTAAAAAATTAAATAATCTTAGTTCGAGAAAGAAATATCTTGGTCGAAAAATATAAGTATTGAGCGAAGAAATACTTTTGCTTGGCTCAAGAATTTCCAGTGTCTTCCTCTGAGACACCATTCTCATGTTAAGACTGAAAAAATTTTCTACTCAAGACAACGAAACGAAGACTATCGAATTGCTGGAATCAAGACAATTTTTTTATCAGTGTACTTCTTTGATATTTTGACTTTTCCCCCCATCCCATTGAAATTTTTATCAGCTGATCTCAAGGGCATTGAAACATTTTTTAAAATTTGTTCTAGCCATCACTCTTATTATTATTGCTCGCTGGCTTTATCATCCACTGCTAAAAATCTTTGTCATTTAATAAGGTTTTATTGAAATCTTATATGTGTATGACTTATATTGTAATTCCGTGGTGGGGACCACAGTGCGGCCAAAAGTCGAAAAACGTAGAGATTGATCCACAAATTCGTATATAGGGGTTTTTGGGGTCGCTGATTACGAATCTGTTATCAGAATCAGCGAATTAAAAATGGCCGACCTAATATGGCGTCATGTCATACGAAAAAAACTTACTAAAAATGAAATAACTTTGATAGTTGATTAAAAAATTTTGTTTTGAGATTATTAGGGCATGTACTTGAAAATTTATTAAAAATGAACAAATTCAAAATGTTGGAATGCAATATGGCAATGTTATATAACACAAAAATTGGAAAAAATTATTTATATATTTTTATTGAAAGCGAACACAGTAATTTATAAATCATAAATTTAGAAGAGCAAAATGCAATATGAGCAAACAATATATGTAAGTTACTCCGATATTTACATGAACAAGTTTTCATTGCCCATATCGTAAGAGTCACAATCATCTACATCTGTATCTGTTTCAGAACCGGAAGAGTTGTCAAAAGATTTTTGTTCATCTTCTGTTTGATTATTTACAGGTGGAGGTGCTAACAAATTAATACAGTCTTTAGACAAGGATTTGAGTGGTTTTAGAGGGGGGTTTTAGATCCTCCATTGTCCTTTGACGATAATGTTTTCTTGCGAAATTAGCTCGATAGATTTTAAAAAATTTATTGCAGGCTTCTTGTGCATCTTCCGACATTGACCGATAGGTAACACTGAATATTTTATTATTTCGGGGCCATGAATTAAGAGTTTGTGAACTAACGTAGGCATACTATACCATGTCTTTTGCTAATTTTACAGTATACTCACGGACATTTTTTTCATCTATAGCATGACCACACGCAATAGTTTGCAATATAATATGAAAACGATATATGATATCTTCGTTAATTCCTGTTATTTTTGCAGCTACTTGGTAGTTTTCAAAGAAACCTCGAGCTGTATTTCGATGTTCCACTACCAGCTTTTGGCCTGCCAGCAATTAAGCCCAATTCTTTTTTAAAGGCTGCTTCGATATTTGTTTTATTATTTATTACAGATTTTTATTCTTCTTTTGTACGAGCCTGCCATTTTTTGTTGTTTAGTTTGGAAGATAAATGTAGTAAAATTCAAAGCATCGAATCCAACAATGTAAAGTTGACAGGCCAAATCGTAAATGATCTATAACTAATTTCTGTTGTAACATCTTATCTATATCATTAAATTGAGTTGAAGTACAATTACATAAATAGCAACGCATCGCAGATGTTGTATCAGTTAATGAATTGCACACTTTCGTGTCTATCATAGTCAATCTCAAATCATATTGTATAGATACTCCTTTCCCGGCAATAGTTGTAGTGAATGGGGTCAACTTTTGTATTTGCTGTTCAACATCATTGGTTGTTTTTTAGTTAAATCGACAGATTTTTTAGCACATTCAATTTGAATGGGCCGACAAAACCTTGTTGATGATGTTCTTGGATTTTTCCAAACTATAGTAGTTTCCTTTGTCAAAGCATTAGTATGAAAAACTTGTAGTGGAACAAAGACGTAAAAAATATACTTTCATCTGTATTACTATTTTCGTCAAGTTTTTGCTTATATTCAGTGTGTCCCGAGCTACCATTGCAGCCCCTCTTACAAAACAAAGTTAAATTTTTAAGTTTATCCTCTGATAGAATTTCCAATACTTCCATTTGAATCGAAATAATACGTTCCAGTGTTTTATCTAATAAAGGTTGTAATTTTACTTCGGCTTTATCTACAGTAAATGAAAGACCTGAAGTTGGATAACACTGTAATTTAGACTTTTGAATCTTTTTATATGATAGTATCATATTTGATTTGTTTTCCAAATGAGCGTTGCGCAGCTACTGATATTTACTCTGTGACAAACCAAGTTCGATAAATAATGATAAAGCTTTTTCACTAGTAAAAGGTATATTTGTATTGTTAAATGATTCCAAACTTCTTCTATATTTTTTCGCTTTTGTAGGACTGCCTTTCGTAATATCATCTACCACTTTAGCAAAATCAGTTTTACCTTCTGCACGCAATTTACTTTTTGCCGAAAAAAGAAGTTCATCTGTTGATATTGTTGCTCGTAGATTTTCCGTTTTTCTGCGCTTACTGCGATCAAACGATTCTGAAAACTCGCTGATGGTCGACCTGTGATAGGTTGCTTTGATTTTTTTTCTTCTGGTTTGTGTAAATCAACGGATTCCGAACAAACAATTTCTCTCTTATAAAGCCTTACAAGAATTTTATAAGCACTAAATTGGGCTTTAGCTAAGATATATAACTTTGACAAATTATTCTTTAAGAATTCTTGAAGAGCGTTACTAGCTAGAAAGTGGCGTATGAAAATAATCTTGTAACCGCCTGGAATATTTCTTGAGGTGAAGTCGCTTATAAGATAGTGTTAAAAGCAGATATAAATACTAACACCTATAATAGACTTAGGAAGATGTGCTATGAGAGCTCGATCTCCTATAATCGCTTTAAGTAAGGGTGTTACACAACACTCAAATTTCTCTTGGGCTAGTTTACGAGATTATTACCAGAATGTATTTTTATAATATTTTTCGTAAGAACATTACACGTCATTTTAGAAGCATGTTCAAGTTCAAATAAGATTGTGGGTGTCTTGTGATATTTATTTTCATTTATGTATTAATTTGTACTTATAAAATCCTCAAAAAAGTATTAAAAAAGTTAAAGAAATAAAATAATGCCTCCATTATATTCATATTTTAATAAAATGACCGACTTGAATTTTTTCGATTGATATTGGAATTTTTGCTGCGAAAGAAATTGCATTGATAAAATATGGTATGATACCTCCAAAAAATACTTATCGCCCTCAAAATTTTGCGTATAAATCAACATGTTTCAATAACTAAAAATAAATTATTTTTTATTTACTTGTTAGAAAAAGTAAGGAATATGTTCAAAATGTTGTCCGTGCCATATAATGTTTCAATAAAATTATTTGAAATCACAGAATAACGGATTTAAAAAAAAGAAACTTTATAATTCATACCGGATGCATTTTTCTTTTTTCTAATTAAAGATAAATGGCCGATTTTTTTGCTGTGGTTAAAGTCTTTACAAGTCTATTTCACGAACTCATTCTTAATTGTGACCGTTATCAGTCGATTAAACAGCCTATTTTTATTAAATACTGTTTCAAGGCTATTATAGAAAGAACTACTTCGCTTTTACCTTAATTGAACTTTGTTAAGAATTTGCTCTTGTATTGTTCTTGGCTAAGGTTATTACTAGTGTACTATCAAGATTAACCATAATGAGTTCTTAAATTAAGCTATTATAAGCGTTTAACTGAAATGTATTCCTGGCTAAAGTTGCCACAGGAGCATTATGAGAATTGATGAAGTTTACTCTGAATAAATTTTATTATAAGAGTATTATTAGAACAGTTGCTAAAGAGTTCCTAAATAAAACTATTACAAGTGAATGAATAAAATATGCTCCGGCATAAAGCTGCTAGTAGAGTGTTATCGAAACCTCCAGTTTAGACAGTTGAGAATGCAATTTTAATGGGCACTAGCTGCTAAACCTACGATTCCCCCGCACCAGCATACAATTTTTTATTTGTCTGATCAACACCTATCAACAGCCGGCCGCTTTTAAACTTGTATATACCCTGAATAACCTAGACAGATTTACATTTATTTTATTTTTATTTTATTTTTATTTTATTTTTATTTTATTTTTATTTTTATTTTATTTTTATTTTATTTTTATTTTATTTTTATTTTATTTTTATTTTATTTTTATTTTATTTTTATTTTATTTTTATTTTATTTTTATTTTATTTTTATTTTATTTTTATTTTATTTTTATTTTATTTTTATTTTATTTTTATTTTATTTTTATTTTATTTTTATTTTATTTTTATTTTATTTTTATTTTATTTTTATTTTATTTTTATTTTATTTTTATTTTATTTTTATTTTATTTTTATTTTATTTTTATTTTATTTTTATTTTATTTTTATTTTATTTTTATTTTATTTTTATTTTATTTTTATTTTATTTTTATTTTATTTTTATTTTATTTTTATTTTATTTTTATTTTATTTTTATTTTATTTTTATTTTATTTTTATTTTATTTTTATTTTATTTTTATTTTATTTTTATTTTATTTTTATTTTATTTTTATTTTATTTTTATTTTATTTTTATTTTATTTTTATTTTATTTTTATTTTATTTTTATTTTATTTTTATTTTATTTTTATTTTATTTTTATTTTATTTTTATTTTATTTTTATTTTATTTTTATTTTATTTTTATTTTATTTTTATTTTATTTTTATTTTATTTTTATTTTATTTTTATTTTATTTTTATTTTATTTTTATATTATTTTTATTTTATTTTTATTTTATTTTTATTTTATTTTTATTTTATTTTTATTTTATTTTTATTTTATTTTTATTTTATTTTTATTTTATTTTTATTTTATTTTTATTTTATTTTTATTTTATTTTTATTTTATTTTTATTTTATTTTTATTTTATTTTTATTTTATTTTTATTTTATTTTTATTTTATTTTTATTTTATTTTTATTTTATTTTTATTTTATTTTTATTTTATTTTTATTTTATTTTTATTTTATTTTTATTTTATTTTTATTTTATTTTTATTTTATTTTTATTTTATTTTTATTTTATTTTTATTTTATTTTTATTTTATTTTTATTTTATTTTTATTTTATTTTTATTTTATTTTTATTTTATTTTTATTTTATTTTTATTTTATTGTGTGAATTAATGGTGTAAATATTATTACTGCTTGATTATAATTAAAAGCTACCATTTTACATAACAGAAGGCATTTGGATTTTTCTTGTTTTCTTCATAGTGCAATAATTTGTTTACTTCAGACAATTTTTTGGCTGACTGAACATATGGTCAAACTGTCATAATGCTTTTAAAATAATCTCGTAAAAAATGCTTCTCTATAACACCTTTAAATAAGACTTAATATTTATAACTCTCTATTAAAACTTCATATAAAATTACATGCTTATAGAGTTTTTACATAAAGTATTTATTAGACTTGACTTTTATAATGTTCTTATAAGATCATGCGCCACAGATTCCAGCCGTTTGTTCTTAAAAAATTCTTAAGCATAACTCTTAAAAAAATCCATTCTTACTTTTCTTATAATGTACTTACGCAAACCTATTTCAAGACTGTAATCAGAGTAAGATGTCTTCTGAAAAGACAAACTTACTTTTAAGGGTTTTAAATAAGGCTGCACTCTTCGCGAAAGTCTTTATAATTCATATTAAACCCAATTCTTGAAACAGTACAGTAGTACAGGATCTAAATACGCTATTAGAAGCGATTTTTAAGAAAACCCTTAATAAACAATTTTAAAGAAACACCTCTTTGTGACAAATCTAATAAGAGTTTTATAAGCCCAACTTCAATTATTCCAAGAGTCTACTCTTCTAAATTGTTAGTTGGGGATTTTAATAGCCAATCGTGATTTTTTCTTTTGAAATTCTCCTCTGTCCTGTTACTATCGTTCCATCTCTTTTTCATGTCGGATACCAATTTTGAAATTTTCAATTGCTCATCGTCCGATAATGTATATTCACATTTATGTGTATCGGACATGTATTTTTCAATCATTATATATAGTATATAGCCTTGATGTCTTCTTTCATTCCTTTTTTTATTGTATCAAACAGTAACAGCCTTGTGATGTCACCTTCAGTGGTAGTACTAGAACCTACGGAAAAAATAACAATTATAAATTATACATTCGCAATAGATATAGTATATCGTCGTTGTCAAACCAATATCTGCTATGTGCACTTTTTGGTGATTTCGACCTTTTGACCATTATGACTAGTTTCTAAGCAAATTTTCGTATAAAAACACTTCTACGTATATGACTCTAAGCATTATATGACTCTAAGCAATATGTCGCTAAAAAAATATGTTATGTGCAGGAGATGTTGCAGTATGTTACAGGAGAACGTTTTTTTTCAGTATTTCAAAGCTATACTTTTTGCACATAGCAGATATTGGTTTGACAACGACGATATATAGTAAATTCGTTGCAAACGTAAGGCACTTCTGATTTCTCATGTTAGTAAACAGTCACACTGTACATTGGGTGTACACTATATATACAATACATTCACTAAGCTGCGCATTGCCACATCTTGTATATCTTTTACACAAACACACACACGCACATCACAGTTACACACACACATCATGACAGCTCCAGGTGTATGCGTCGTCTTACTCACTCATTTGTTTCTAAATAAATGCACAAAAAAACTCAACGGGCAGGTACGGGCAGCTGAATTTTATTTTATTTGGTACACAATACTTTTGTTAACTATCTCAAAAGCTTTGAGAGCAAGATCTAGCAAGATAAAAAAGTTTTCACTCAATAACATAAATTTTTTTTTTTAAATAAATAGTGTTGACATATCTCTGTATAAAGCCGGCTCTAGACGATGCGGTGAACGTTTCATTCGAATGTTGGCTTCCAACGATTCAATCAATACCGACATCAGCCCGAACGTGTCCAAATACGAACGTTGGACACATTGGACACTCCGACAAGCGTCCAACGTTGGAGGGTGTTCTTAGCATCGTGTAGAGCCGGCTTAGCAATGTACTATTTAGGAATTTATATTCAGAAATTCTTTTACTTGTTTTACTCACCTGCAGATGTTGAATCCATTTTATTCCGATAGATTTGCTTGGAAATAAAAACTTTTACACGTGTTTGATGGAAGCGTCCATTAGCCTATCTTCCCGACGCGTGGCTCCTGTACCGTAGCAGCCACATTCAGACTGAGATTATGGAGGGGATTTGAGGCAAGAGACTCTACTACGAACATTTTTCGTCTCCTAGGGGACTCCTTTAGCCAACCTGATGACAAAAAACCCTTAACTCAAAACTTTTATTTTGGACTTTGCGACGTGACATTCTCACTGCGCATGGAAAACGAGACTTTCTCGGCGTCTTATTTTATGGTTTTACCTCTACTAGTTAGGGAACAATTAGCGGGAATAAGAAATCTCATTGAACGCAAATACTAGAGCGGCCTGAGGAAGTCAGAGAGATAAAAAGGGCTTTTAGTGGGGATAATTTTAAGGCGAAGGACCAATGCCATGATATCAATAAAGCGAAAAAGCTACAACTTAGCAAGGAATTTTGCACAACCGACACATGTGAAAATAAACCTTAACCAATCGTCGAGCACAGAACCCAGATTAGTCGTTACCTTTAATACCCCTGTTTCACAACTATGGGATCTACTAAAGCCAGATTGAAATATAGAGAGTTAGATTCAAAATGGGAGAATAGCGTTTCCACAAAGCTTCTCCATCGGATTCTGATTTGAACTATCCTCTTGGTTTCAATCCAGGTTTTGTCAAATGTTTAGATTTCTTCCATAAAGTTCTTCTCCATATGTTTTTCGGTCTACCGACAACTCTACTTCCATGCGGATTCCATTCAAGGGCTCTCTTTGTTAACGCGTTATTTTCGTTTCGTAGCTGGTGCCCCATCCACGTTCATTTTCTTTTCTTTATCTGTTTGATAAATTAGTCTTGTTTTGTGAAGTTCCATAATTCTATGTTTGTTATTTTCCTGGGCCAAAAAATTTGACATATGTACAATGAGTAAAGATTTATTGAGAAAACTTGTATTTTGTTTAAATCCGCTCGGTTTATGAGTCAGGTTTCACTGCCATAGAGTAATATCGATTTCACGCAGGAGTTTAAATTATTTCACTTTAACAGTTCTACATAGTTGTTTTAAATATCCTTCCTCGCACCTCCTTCCCTAGTTATTGTACTACCGAGGTAATTGAACCCCCTCACGTCTTCTATTGTTTTTTCTTTTATTATTATACTGATAAAAAAATTGTCTTCGTTTCGTTGTCTTGAGTAGAAAATTTTTTCAGTCTTAAGATTAGAATGCTGTCTCTGTGTAAGACACTGGAAATTCTTGAGCCAAGCAATCGTATTTCTTCGCTCAATACTTATATTTTTCAACCAAGATATGTCTTTCTCGAAATAAGATTGTTTAATTTTTTACTCAAAAAACTAAATTTTTAATTCATCAGTATGATAAATTACCAGACTTTTAAGTTCTAAAAATATAACACAACTATTTAGACCGATTTTAGAACTTGAATTGTTTTCTATTATAATATCACCGGTTTCGTATTTTTTTTTTCTTTAAGTCAACTTTTGTCTTCATCCAAGACAATAAAACCAAGGTTTGAGTAATGCTTATCCCGAGAAAATTTTGTTTTCGTTATATCCAAAACATTAGTTGCTCGGTTCAAGAAAACTGCCTTAAGCCAAGAATTTTTTTTATAAGTGTTTGTAGTATTAATTATCATTGATTTTGTTTTTTGTACATTTATTTTAATACCTGCTTTCAATGCACATACCTATTTCTAAGCTTTCTATTTTTCTTTGCATATCTTCTCCTGAGGTAGAAGTGCGATATCATCTGCGTATTCCACATCTTCTAGCCATTCTACCATTACCTTGGTAGTCTAGGCAGTAAGGTGCCTGGCTACAATCCCAGAGGTCCCGGGTTCGAATCGCGGCAGCATCACGGCCCTTTGCGTTTCTCACTTTCCCCACCTACATACATAACTTTCCTTCATTATGATCATTTGGTAGGTACTGTCTTATTTTTCAAAGCTTCGCAAATAGCTTCACTATGGATTGTGTCGAATCCCGGGTGAAAATATAAGACTGAAAACAGACAAAAAAGTCCAAGAAATGCCGAGTCCCTCCTAAGAGTATTCCAAATCTAAAAATTTCCGCCTTGTTTCGGCCTTTCTTCAGTCTTTTTTTATACTCATGAAGGGTAAATGATATCAGTTTTCAATGTAAATAATAATTTCCGCCTTATTTCGGACAGAATTCCGTCTAAAATTCCTTTTTGAGTCTCTTTTCAGTCCTTTTTCAGTTTTTGTTTCATCCGGGATGCTTGCTCGAAATCTACAAAGGTAATGTAGGTATAATGGTGATTTTCATTCTATAGATTGTTTGACTATTAATCTTAACGTGATTGAGTTTTTTTTTTTTTATGTGGAAGACTAGAGCTCAGGGAAAGCCCTTTGTACTGTCGACAATCTATTTTCTTCGTATAGAGTGCAATGTCGAACAGCAAGCTCTAGTCGATAGATAGTGAAGGGGAAGAGAGAAGTAGGAAGGAACTGCCACAACCACCTAACCCCTATACATTCGCGACCTTTCCTAAATCCTACTTGTTGTTCTCTTAGTTGGCAGTCTATTTTATCTTTAATTCTACAAAGAGGCCAGGATTTTTGCTACCATTATTTTTTCCCTTTCTAATTTCCGCGTTCTTTTAGATCTCCTTTGTTCGACAAGTTAATGATTATCGCCTCCTTCCATTTATTTAGCAATCTTTCTTCGTTCCATACCTGCTCTAAAATAGGATGTTGTATTATCTCTGATATTACTTCAATGTTGGCTTTGAGCAGTTCAGCCCAGGCGGAGTGCCTTCAGTTTTCTTATTTTTCACCTTCACCATTGCTTCTTTGACTTCTCTCAGCGTTGGTGGAGTTGAAAAGTTGTCACGCAGTAATTGAAAATATGAGTAAGAGTTTTCACGATTGACGACAAGAGAAACTTAAGAAAACGAGGAGAAAGTTCATTATAGCCAATTCTGTTGCTGTTGAAAGAAATGGAAAGCAATATCTCAAGAACTTCAAACGAGTCAACACAACGGAAGTTAAAACCATCAGCACTAAGTGAGTCAAAGCAGAAAGGAATAGAAAAGGAGGTGTAAGCAGAATCAGGAGAAGATTGAAGAAAACATGCGTTAAGAAATTTTATATCAGCTTCGAGCGTGATGACGACAGAAGCATGAATGCCCAGTGAATGAAGATTACACTAGGTTTTTTAGAATCTAAAGTGGGATCAAGCTTGCGGGTATATTACGTTACTATTAATGAGATTGCGGAGTTGCTTGTAGTCATTACGAAAACTTAGGATCCTAATCCTGCGATACCGTCTTATACACGAAATCGTGCTGAATTATCAAGTCGGGGATTAACCAACAACATGGAGAAGAAGGAGTGCGTCTTTCGTACACATTGACCACAAGCAGATTGAATGAATGAGGTCAGGATATTGACTTTAGTATCAACAGAAGTTGTGTTATAGATATCACCCCAGGGCATAGAGGAGGCGACTTCAGAAAACTGGTCTAAACTAGCATGAGTTATAGGTAGATCGATACTCCTAAATGAGACGCAAACTCCAGGCACTATCCCACCACTTTTGTGCGTTACATGTACAGATGTACGTTGAATATTTCATCCGGAGGGGTACTTTTCCGACCAAACATTCTTGTTCGGCAATTCTCATATTGATATATATTATAAAAAAAAATATAGTTTAAAAAAACTAAAAAATACGCTTTTATGTTAAAATGAACTAAAAATTAAAAAATAATTTTGAATGTAAAGTTTTTATTGCTGCAGCCAGTATATGGAAACAACCTACCTTTCGAAATGTAAAACAGCGTGGGACTCTTAACCTATATTCTTATTTTATTAATACCGGAACTTTTCGCTAGCGCCCCACGCTTTTTTACATTTCGAAAGGTAGGTTGTTTCCATATACTGGCTGCAGCAATAAAAACTTTACATTCAAAATTATTTTTTAATTTTTAGTTCATTTTAACATAAAAGCGTATTTTTTAGTTTTTTTAAACTATATTTTTTTTTATTTTCTACTTTTTAGTCTATCATATATCTTCCGCCATTTTGTTGTGGCCGCCATAATAGATTTAAAATTACGTCACACAGCTTACTGTTATGTATTCGTCATATACTTTCATTTGATACCCGTACCAGGGCGCTGTAAAGAAAAAGGTAAGCCGCTATTTTGTGTTGGCCGCCATTTTGAAAATGGAGTGTAGCCATACAGCTAATTGTATTCTACTTGTCATACCCTTGTAACCCTTGTTGGGGGAAGACATTTGCAAAATTTTTTACAAAAAAGTCAGATTGCATTCTCCCGCGAACTATATATATGTGCAAAATTTGAAAGTGTGTTAAAATCAAGTTACAAGCCATGTTTACATACAACATACACATGGAGGTGAAGCTAATATAAAGCATATAAAAAGATCATATACAAATTATGAGCAGGATCAATAGTTTTTGAGATGTTAAGTCGGTAGTGTATGAACTACAGAATGCATACTTTTCCACACCACCAGGTAGAATGCAAGGCGCGTTTTTTTAATGGTTTCCCCTTTAGGCCTAATCCATGTTTTAGGTGCGGTTTTTTGTTTTTTTTTAATCTTTATATTTCTACGATTTAATTACACCACGTTGCGTCTTCTGCAGGGACAAAGAGGGGAATCTTATCACCGATCCTAAGTGCATGTTGGAGCGATGGGAAGAGCACTTGGCGAGTTAACTGAGGAATTTGAGGGTCCATCAATATCTGATGATAATCTTACGCTAGCGCCACCGCCTGATACCACAGCGAACTGCAATTATCTCGGTATAACGGTGTTCATTAGCGCGTATAAGATATTCTCTGATATGAAAAAATGTCTAGAGTTTCAAAACTCAATCCATCACCTCTTCATAGACTTTAAGGCCCCTATGATAGCATAGTCAGAGTAGAACTCTACAAAATGATGAGAGAATTTGGCATACGCAATTAGCTGACACGATTATGTAGATTGACCATGACCAATGTGACAAGCTAAGTAAAGATATCGGGGAATACTGTCCAGACCAACCAACATCTACAATGGACTTCGAGAAGGGGACGGTCTGGTCTGCTTCCTTCTCAACTTGACGTTGAAAGTGATGCGCGATAGGGGCGTGACATCAAGGGGGATAATCCTCGGATGGTGCATAGCAAAAAGCACTGTAACCTTTAAGCCCTGAAAGTTCTGGGAAAGTTCTTTGCGATAAGATAAATGTGGTGTGACAGTGACGGAGACTCAACCTCCGCTGGAAGGATGGGGTATATGAGGACTCCCAGAGTTTAGGGATGCCAAACTGGATGACATCGGCTCAGAATCGTGACCGAGAGAACAGTTGGAAGACGCCAAGACCATGTCCTAGTTATAGAGCCGTTAACGTAGAAAAAGATTTATACGACAAAGATGGCTCGCGATAATTTTATACGGAATAGAAAAATGCAATAAACTCAAAATCATCGAATTTGCACTTAAGCATTTCTGGCTTGTGCAATATTTTCAGCTAATTTTAAAATGTGTTGGCCGCCATTTTGAATTTGGAATGACGCCACGCAGCACAGTATTCTACTTGTCATATCCTTTCATTTGATACCCATACCGAGTGGGTTGTAAAGAAAAAGGTAGTCCGCCATTTTGTGTTGGCCGCCATTTTGAATTTGGAATGACGCCACGCAGCAAAGTATTGTACTTGTCATATCCTTTCATTTGATACCCATATCGATTGGGTTGTAAAGAAAAGGGTAGTCCGCCATTTTGTGTTGGCCGCCATTTTGAATTTGGAATGACGCGAATTGTACTCTATTTGTCATACCCTTTCATTTGATACCCATGTCGGGGGTCGGGGAGCACGATTGCAAAATTCGGCCACCATCTTGGAACCGCCATCTTGATTTTTTTACAAAATGGTCAGATTGCATTGTCACGCCAGCTTTACATATGGGCAAAATTTGAAGTTGATCGGTTATATGGAAGTGGGTCAAAATCAAGTTGCAAGATTTGTCTACATACATACATACACACATACATACATACATACATACATACATACATACATACATACATACATACGGCTGAAGCTAATATAAAGCGGTAACATATATATAATATAATATAAAGCTAATATAAAGCGTATAAAAATAAGCTCCTAGAACCTACTGCCGTACAAAAATAATGGTACCGGAAACCTGAAGAATTTTTGAATTTCTGCATATTTAATAATAATAATAGTAATAGAGTTTATCCTTCTAGCTCAGAAGGTACACTTCTCAGCTGGGCTGAGAAACGGGCCACGCCTATGTGCAGGGACCGAACCGGCCGAAAGCACCAAAAAAGGTATAAGAAGAGAAAACACCACATAACGAGCATGCGATCGAAAATGCAGGCTCCTTCTCGACCCTCCCCGGCACTCCGGTACCTAGCCGGTCCGGTCCCTGCACACAAACGCGGTCACATTTACCACTGCACAGTGGCTCAGCTAAGACATGCAAACACAAAAAAAATGTTAAAAACATATAACTTAAAACAGTAAGAAATGCAATACACAAAGAAGCGTGCAAGAAAAGTCAGTCACGTGAGATTGAAAAGACTCCTTTTAAGGACGTCCTTACTAATGCTCACGCTAAAAACATCAATATTTCTATTCACATTAATGAACATGCGATTAACAGGCTCGAATCTGCCGTAATTCGTGTTAGAGGAGTTGGTGTGTAAGAGAGGTGGCCCTCTCAAATTGTAACCACTCTCTCTAAACGACGCACGGCGACTTAGAAAACCTGAGTCGACCTTTCCATTAAGGAGCTGATGAACAAATATAACATCGGCCACCTCACGACGCCTGCAAAGAGAGCAAGTTGAGTAACTTAAGCCGGGATTCATATGGTGGAAGAACTAATGGGTTATCCCAAGGAAGATGATTCAGTGCGAATCGAACGAACCTCCTTTGAACCGACTCAATTCTTCCAACGTGCGAAGAGTAGTGAGGAGACCAAACCTGGGACCCATACTCGAGTAAAGGTCTGACAAGAGAGATATAAAGGTGTTTAGTAATCAAGGGGTTATTGAATTCTTTAGAACACCTTTTTATAAAACCCAGGACTAAACTACCTTTGGAAGCAATATAGTTAATGTGAGCAGAGAAATCGAGCTTACTATCAAATCTAATCCCGAGATCTTTTACAAAATTAACAGGAGGTACACTCTCGCTAGAAAAGGTGTAGTTAAAAATTATAGGACTACGACTTCTCCCAAAAGTCATGGTTTCACATTTACTAATATTGAGAACCAGGTTGTTGTTCACACACCAAGAGTAAAAGATCTCAAGGTCAGCTTGCAAAAGTTTGCAATCCTCGATACTCTTTATGTGACGGTACAATTTGATGTCATCAGCGTAAATCAAGATTCTACAGTGTCTTAGCAAGGAAACAATGTCATCAATTGATAGAATAAAGAGCAGGGGACCGAGATGACTTCCTTGAGGAACACCGGATGACGCTTCAATGGTTACTGATTTGGATCGCCGAAAAATAACTTGGTAGGTCCTGTCAGCTAAGTAAGACTGGAACCATGCTAGAAGGGCTCTTGGAAAGCCTAACATCTTTAATTTAAGAAGTATAATGGAGTGGGAGAGCTTGTCAAATGCCTTACTAAAATCAGTGTAAACACAATCAGTCTGGCAACCGGAAACGAAGCCCTCGTCAGCATGAGAAGTGAACTCAAGAAGATTTGTGGTAGTGGAACGAGCTGCAAGAAAGCCATGCTGGTTCGTTGATACCAACCTCCTGCAAATAGGCGCGATTGCGGAATAGATAATCGATTCAAAGAGTTTCGGAATGACAGACAACTTTGCAACTGGTCTATAATTCGATATTTCGTTCTTGCTACCACTCTTGTGAATAGGGATTATGAACGAATTTTTCCAAAGAGTAGGGAAGTACCCTTTATCAAGGGATTTTTGGAAGAGGGTTTTCAGAGGAGACTGAAGAACCTCTGCACAGGACTTAAGGACAGCAGGAGGAATACCATCGGGGCCGGAGGTGAAGTCAAATGGGAGTTCGTTAATATGTTTCACAATATCAGCACTGTTAATTGAGAGAGATAAAATATTAGCCTCACGGTTGGTAAATATGTGACGAAAATTATTATCATTAGGCTGAAAGTCAGAAGGTGAGAAATATTGGCAAAAGAATGAGGCAAACATGTTGCAAATCGCAGGCGACTCACTACTAGACCAGTTCGTGTGCTGCATGACATTAGGGTAGTTATCAACCTTTTTCTTCGAGTTGACGAATTTAAAGAAATTTCTAGGATCAGTAAACACTTTATCGCTCATGCAGCTAAGATATTCTCGATACAGAGCAGAAGAGAGTGAGCGAAATCGGTTATAGCAATTTATAAATAAATTGAGACTCGGAGTGTCCTTTCTCTTTAAATAGGTTCTCCAGAGTCAACAGCCCGCAAAGGTGATTTAATCCTGTACGGCATTTGACATTTTAATTTCTATGCTTTCATAGAACATTGTGTGGCTATGCCGCACATTTTTGATGGTTAAAAGATGAGGAAACCCTAACTCAACCCGCTCCCTAGATCAATAGCGTGCAAGATCATTGCAAACTGTACGGCACCGACTCCAAAATATTAGTCAACACCTAAACTAATTTTTAACAACTGTGCCGTCTAAAAGTTGTGGTTAATATAAATATAAATAAACAATTACCTGCATTTGAGAGTTGAACCCTACTTTTTGGACACAAGATCATTTTTTCTAGTACGGCAAGAAATTTTTCTATAACTTGTAACTAAGTATTATTGTTTTACAATAGAGCCATAAATTGAAAATGTGAGCTATTAGACCTGCCAATGTTAAAAATAGAAGAAGCGAATAACCGAATCCCCGGTTTTTATTTTCCCATTGCTTAGATGACAATTCCCCAAAGTTAGCTTTTTTAAAGTAAAAGGAATGGGTTACCACCTCCAGACAAGAATTGTACACTGAGTTGAAGCAATAATTAAGCAAGAGAGGATGGTTGTAATTGTCAACAGACGTCAGGATTATTGGACTGCGTTCGACAGTCATATTGACTGAGTCAGTAAAGAATACAAAATCTAACTGCCTTCCCAACACGTTAGAGACACCGCTCACTTTATTCAGGCTAAGTTAGAATAAGGAATTGAGAAAGGAGGATTCCTTAGAATTTAGATTGCCTTCGGGGAGGTAGTTATCGTCATCTTCATCCGATACCCACTGAATATTGGGTAAATTGAAGTCCCCTAGGAGAAGTAAGTCATCACCAGTGTCAATCATACTCAGGATATGATCAACACAAGAGATGAAAATATCATGCGCCCTCTTGAGATGGCCGTCATGGATCTAACGGTATATTGAATATACTATATTGCTTATTGTATTCTACTTATCATACCTTTTCATTTGATACCCATGTCGAGTAGGTTGTAAAGAAAATGGTAATCCGCCCTCTTCAGATGGCCGCCATGGATCTAACGGTGTATGGAGTACACTATATAGCATTGTCACCGGAGCTGAAGCTGTGAGCAAAATGACAGCATGATCCGGTACCCGTCAAACAGACAGAAAGAAAGCGTGCTAATAAAATCGTATTAAAACTAGTTGGGATGTGGGTTTGACCTTTTCATACACAACATAACGTTCCTCTAATCCCTCATGGGACATAGGGCGAAAACAGTTAACCTCCAGCCTGTTTTGCGCGACAGCTCTAAAATAAAAGTAGTTGGGATGTGGGTTTCACCTTTCGGTCCACACGATCAACTTCCCAGTATGATGAATGTTGAATATTATCAATGGATATTTTAATAATAAGTGAAGACTAATAACAACAAATTTTAAGAAAAAATCACACCATATTCATACATCTGGTTATTCAAACTAACACAACTCCTAAAACCAATAACAAAAATCTTGTAATATTATATAATATAATATTAATAAATTGTCTACTTAGAAAATAATAATAGTTTTAGTAGTAGTGGGAAATTGGCTAGTATCAGAACTGGTGCCAAAGTAATTATGAGAGTAACTAGTTAGTGACCATTTGGAAATTCAGGAGTTATATATTAGCGGTATCTCGATTTTAGGAGATATGTATTAGCAAAACTATTCAATGGAAAGGACTTGGGCCAGATCATGGTTGGCGCGTGAGAAATGGCGCGGCGACTGTAAAACGGAATCATAGTTCTCGACAAAACTGACATTTGTCGGGAAAAACGCCTTCAGGTGTATCATAGTTGGCCTTTTTAAGAGACAAGGTTACGTTTTTCACGACTGATTTAAAATTTTTTTAATTATAAGAAATGTTCAAACATTTTCAAGCGACAACCATAAATTTTTTATCGAAAATTGTCATGTCGCTGCATTCGCCAACTATGATACGAAAAATGACAACGACAAACGGCGCTGTCATTTTTTCGCCGCGCCAACCATGATAAGGCCCTTTGTCCGACTTGAGCGAAAAGGTCAAATGTTTCGTAACTACTGGAAATGGAAAACAAGTTTCTCTCCGTCATAAAAGTGCTGATCTAAAAGTTTGAAAAATTCGTGATGCTTGTAAAGGTTTACGTAATTTTTGCACGGTAGGTTGCTCGGATTTTGACAAGTGATATCTTCATGGGAAGCTATCACTCTGCTGAGTCTGAAGTTTTTTCATTTAAACAAAAAAATCGCTTGGTCGAATGTTATGAAATTTTTACAGAACATGTTTTCGTGGATGTGCTTCGAAGTCTATATCATTTTTCGCCTGCGCGGCATCGTGCAGGTAAAAAAATCAAACAAGCAAAAGGCACGACCGATTTTTATGAAAATCTTTTCAGATCATATTTTCTTTAATACACTTCGAACGGCACCTCAACGAAGTCAATATTTTTTTTTGGATCGCGCCAAATCGTACAGAAAAACACACACCTATTAAATGGAAAGTTAATAAGGATATTTACCTGGCCGAATGGCTTTAAATATAACAACTATAACCATGTGCAAAATTTGAAGTTGATCGGTTAGATGGAAGTAGGTCAAAATCAAATTGCAAGATTTGTTTACATAGAGCAGGGGTGGCCAACAAGTCGATTGTGATCGACCGGTCGATCGCAAAGCCAATTTTGGTCGATCGCTCTCGATGTCTTTGGTTTAACGTTTTACACGGCCCTTCGTCTACTTTGATGTTTAGAGAACTACAGGAAAGGCCCTCGCGTATAAAATCCGTGTACGTGAGCGTAGTGAAATCTGGGGTCAGTTGATTATCAAATTATATCTACTCTGTTTACATTAACTGACCCAAAGTGAAATGCAATGTGATCAGCATGGGCGTAGCAATGAATTTTTGCTGGGGTGGGTCAGATTTTAAATCACCGTTACCGACTGACCACAGAAAGATGATAAGCTTGATCAAATATTTTCTTTTTCAACTATTTCTGTGACTTGTTGCCTCAGAATTCTATCCTGGACGCTTCCTGAAACCATCGAGTGTTTGAATGAAACGTGCATTTCGGTGGACTGCTTATGCATCAAGGATTTTCGATGCTTTTGTAATGCTTCTCCTATTTTTTGCCAATTTTTATAGCCGCTTTTAACAAACTTTTCGTTTTGAGCACGTAAGTTCTTTGTACAAAAGTTTCTGCAAACAAAACAGTAAACTTTGTCTTCATTGACACTATACTCAATCCAAGGACATTCTGCATATTTTGAAAAAAAGCATCTCTATCTGCCGCCGATTTTTTTTCTCGGAAAATCAAAAATTGGCCTCGATGGATCAGTATGCTGCCTTAAGGTAGAAACAGAATGGCACGGCGACCGTGGCGGAGTCCGCCGCTCAGAGAGTTTCCCATACATTTAATTTGTCCGCGCCGCCTGGGGAGAAATTAAATGTATGGGAAACTCTCTGAGCGGCGGACTCCGCCACGGTCGCCGTGCCATTCTGTTTCTACCTTTATGATGCCTGATCTTACCACTAAAACCATACATCGTGTTTTAACACAAATTTTGAGGAAAATTAACTAAGGATCTGATTATGTTGGAGTTGCGATAGATGGTAACAGAGCTGTGACAAAAGCTGTGACAAAGGCTGTGACAAAAGCTGTGAGTAGCGCGAATAAAGCAGTTTTACCAGTTTCTGGAGCGCAAACGTTGACAATATGACTGAGGAAGCAACATCCATCTGATGCTAATGATACTAGCGAAGAAAAGTAACCCAAGCCTTATCGCGGGTATTTTTTTCGAAAAATGTTAATTTCTGGGAAACCATCCGTTTTCCAAACAAAAAAAAATCATGCTTATTTAACGTAACACAAAGTATACTCTTACAAATTTTCATGTAAATTGAATTATTTTTACGGGAGAAAAAAATTAATTACTAAAATATCGATTTTCCGCCATTTTCTTGGAAAATTTGAGGTTATGTCAAAATATGTCATATACAAAAGTTTTAGATCTTTTTATTATCTACAACTTTTGTATTAAACATTTTCCACTAGGAGGTCATGCAAAAAATCGTTTTCAACCCCTAAATAGCGTCCCCATTTTACCATTTCCCTTTTTTTCGAGGTTAAATTTTGTTTTTTCTTTTAGTTATAACCTTAACGACATTTCATTGCTGGTCCCTCCCTGCTATTAATTTTTTTTTCCAAAAAACTATCGGCACCAGCCTATAGTTGCAGTTTTTAACGGCTTTTCTTTGGACGCTTTGATTATCAACAGAATCTGAAAAAAGGCCTCTAGCGGCGAAACTATGCGGAATTCAAAAAAACAGTGAAGACGAAATTTGTAGGTAATTTTATGCCCTACAACTTTGCTCTATTGATATTTTCACCAAAATGCATTGTTTCTCCTCAAAATAGAAAAAAATGTGAAAACCATCATATATATGTATATTTCTCAAAAATAACCCTTTTTTTGAAATGCGGGTTGTGAAAATCATGTTTAGACAACCCAAATACTTCATTTGGCACCGGTCTCATAGCTGTGGGAAAAATTTCTTTAATTTTTCCTAATTTGAGCGGACTATTAGTTTAGTTTAGATAATGGTAGATTACGACTACATTCTTATCAGTAACAGAGGCGTGCATACCTCTGGCGGGCACATACATTTTTAGATTTTCACGGCCTACCCAATTTGGATGTGGCCAGTAACTCAGCATACAACTACATTTAAACGCCTTGTGTGTGCGTGAGGCCTCTTTCAAATGCTCTAGGTCATCCGAGTTAGCGGGAAATTTAATAATGTTTAAAGAAATAAAAAAATTAACGTCGATTTGTCAATTGTAATAAACTACCATTTGCTTGATTCGTGTGAGCATTTATAGTAGATGTCCACAAATCCACAATAATGAAACCAAAGACAAAGAGTCCCTAAGGAAAGTACCGATACTTTGGGGTATCAATACTTTTTTTTCGATACTTTTACGAGTACGAAACTTTTTTTCGATACTACTCATGAGTACAGTATCGATACTTTCTATTCGATATCGTGTCATGAACTACACGGTATCATACTGAAGATGATAGGCCCATATAATTTATTTATGGTTGTATTCTGCGTTATATGTTACGTATGTATGGCCGCATCAAAATTTTTCTTTATTGTGTGAGGTACTGGGTCCAAAGGTACTGCCGCCATTCATTTGGCCTATTGTACTACAACCCTATACCTCATATACCACAAGTTCAGCAGTCTGCCTAGTGGCCTGTCGCTTAGACTTGCATGCTCGAGCAAAAACTCCTAGAACAAGAAAACCCTGCTCCTCGCTATTGCGG
Source organism: Thereva nobilitata (assembly GCA_963855945.1). Taxonomy (NCBI): domain Eukaryota; kingdom Metazoa; phylum Arthropoda; class Insecta; order Diptera; family Therevidae; genus Thereva; species Thereva nobilitata. The sequence continues at coordinate 101,090,803 of OY979694.1, read as the reverse complement.
GGCCTTCACAGAGGACGTGGAGAGCAGACTCATCCTCCTCCAGGCAAAGCCTACGGGGGGTCCTCCGCCTTTCCTATCCTCCATAAGTGGTAATTTAGGGCGCAGTGCCCGGTAATCAAACCAACAAGTGTTCTGACATCATTTCTACTGCGCTCCAACAAATCCTTGGCCGTGTTAGGAGACGACCCAGGAAGGAACGGCTTAGAGTTGACCAGTCCAGTGTAGTGTATATAAGAGCACACTATGGAAAACACTGTAATACAAGTTAATTTAAATTATGTCAGTTCTAATAGACAAATATCGACTACTGTATTACAAGTGGATTCCATAGGGGAATAGATTATGCAACGTAAATTTAATAAGCTAGTAACATAAGTAGGGGAATTAGGTAGTATAAATAGTCGTAAGATTTCTGTATTAAAGGCAGTAGTTCCCTGAGACCCACTCCGGGCGTTATGAGCATTGAATTGCTTGCGGGACAATACAATAAATAAAGCATTAAATAAATAAGCTTTTTATTTAAGTCACCAATAAGGCAGTCACTAGACGCCGCACGCAAAGGCTGGCTCTGCTAGCCTAGTCGAACCACTTCACCAGGCGTGGACCTCCAGCGTTCAGTATGTTTCATCAAAGTCCAATCGGCTAGGGCCCTTTGCAGAAATCTGGCAGGTGCTCCGATAGCCCGCTCTGGACCGATGAATGCAATGTCGGAACCCTGTTTAACTAAGGCATCGGCTTTTTCATTGCCTTTGCAGCCCCGATGACCCGGGACCCAAACAGGTGTAACTTGATTGAGAACGCCCAGCTTATCAAGAGCACGTTGGCAGTCCCAAACTAATTTAGACTTGGTACTACGCCCCTAATTGCCGCTTGACTATCAGAGAAGATAAAAATCCGTTCTTTTTGGTAGACCCTACTTAAGTTCTCATGAATGCATGCCAATATAGCGTACACCTCTGCTTGGAAGACAGTTGCTAGGGTGCTTTCGCTCCAGATTCCGGCGCCCACACCTGTCTCTGTTTTGGAGACATCCGTGTACCATACTATTTTATGTAAAATTGTTTTAAGCCTTATGTAACATCATGGGTTTTTAATAAGTGATTCACTTTTATTCTAGGTTGGGCCAGAAGGATTCTGGGGTGGGCCTGGCCCACCTGGCTTCTCCCCTTGCTACGCCCATGGATCAGCTGATTAGAATTCGGAGTGACGGCGTGTAAAAGGTTAATTTGTAGGGGCAAGTTTTTATTTTTAATTTTAACTCCCTTTTGCCCTCCTCTGTTCCAATCGCTTTTTCTGCCTGCAATGGACAAGCAACTTCCAAAACGTGAGCAGTCACACAACAAGAATTTCACTACCCTAAAATTCGGCGAGAACCCTTCCTGTAGCTCTATATTCTAAGCTTTTGATGCTCCATGCTCTGTGACGTTCCTTGTTGGCACTGGTTTCTTGCAAAGGTCGGGGTGTGGTTTAATGTCTGGCAATTAAACTACTTCAAACTTGCAGTTTTTTTATCCTCCTGGATGAAAACTCTTGACCTCGTTAATTATTTTTTTGAATGCCTTTACAAATTCATATGCTTTGACATTTTCCGGCGTGCTCCTATCTCTGGCTTAATTTCTGCTCGCAAGCCCGAAGCTGCGGGCAGATATATGCATGCTTACGGTGCGTGCGATAATAGATATTATAGAAATGCCTCATCTGACATACAGGTGAGTGAACGAAACGCATTTAAGGGGACCTCCTGTCAAAAAATGACGATTTTTGACTAAAATTGAGATTTTGGTTTTTTTGCATAATATTGTTCTTTGAACTTTCCTCTATATGAACTTTCCTCTATACAATGTAAAAATGTGTTTTTTCGACGTTTTTATATGTGTAAACTTGAAATAAACAAGAGTAAAACTTTGATCCGTTATTTTTCATATTTTTGTAACTTCAAAAAAACCCAGTTGGACAGGGTTTCAACCGATTTTAAAGTTCGACATCTCAAAATGTTGATTGAACCTTCCTCTTTGAAGTTGTAAGCCCGATTTTTAATTTTCTCTTTATAACAAAAGTTATAAGAATTTAAATCCGAAAACCTATTAGAAATGTCGTAGAAATGCTCCATTTTGACACTTTTTGGTATTTCAAAATGTGAATTATCATAACTTTTTAATAAAAAAAAATATCAAAAATCTGGCTTACATTTCTATAGGGGAAGGTCCACTGAGTAATTTGAGATGTTAAACTTTAAAATCGGTTGAAACCCTGTGCCACTTACTTACTTACATAATTGCTCCTTTAATCCCTCATGGGACATAGGGCGGAAAAAGTTACCCTCCAGTGGACTCTGTTTTGCGCGACAGCTCTCAGCTCTGACCAGGATCTCCCAGTTGTTGCAGCCTCTGCTAATAGGGTTCTCCTCCACGTTGTCGTAGGTGTCCCGACTCGACGGGATCCTTGCGGATTCCAATGAAGGGCCTGTTTGGCTAGATTCTCGTTTTCGCGTCGCGTGGCCAACCCAATTCCATTTCCTTCGCCTGATTTGGTCGTCTATCCTTTCTTGGCCGGCACGGCGCTATAGTTCCTCATTTGTGATCCATTCATTTCTATCATGCCAGCGGATTTTTAGGATACGACGTAGGCAACTGTTGATGAAAACTTGTAGGCGCCCTGTGATGAATTGGGTGGCTTTCCATGTTTCGCAACCGTACAAAAGAACTGCCTTAACGTTTGTTGAACAGCCGCAATTTGGTATTAATTGAGATCTCCGTTGATCTCCATATGTGAAACAGGCATGCATATGCGCTTCTTGCTTTATTTATTCTGGAACTGACGTCTTCTTCTGTACCGCCGTTTTCGGTAATAATACTACCGAGGTAACAGAATTTATCTACCAGTTCCACGTCACGGTTATTTAGCGCTGTCCGTTCAAGGGTGTTTGCATTTATCCGCATTTCTTTAGTTTTAGTCGGATTTAGCCTTAAGCCAACCGAACTACTTTCTGTTGCCAAATTGTTTAACATGTTTTTGAGGTCCTGGTGTCTCTGGGCCAGCAAACAGATATCATCCGCGTAGTCGAGAGCCTTAAGGCGGTCTAGCAACCCCCATTGAATGCCACCTGTTCTACTATCTAGAGCGCTGACAAGAATGCCGTTTATTACTATAAGAAATAGTAATGCTGAAAGTAGGAATCCTTGTCGTACTCCAGAGCTCACCCCAAAGCTGTCGGATAATTTTCCATTATGGAGAACTCTGCATTTGGAATTGTTGTATAGGAGCTTTTATCAATTCTATTATTTTGTCCGGCAGTCCAAGTTGCCGTAGAGCTCGCCATATAAAGCTCCTATTAACCGAGTCGAACGCTTTCTCGTAGTCTACGAAAGCAAGGTAAAGGGGGGATCGGAATTCAGTAGACTGCTCCACTATGATTCTTAAGGTGTTAATATGATCTATGCACGAGCGACCATTTCTGAATCCAGCCTGCTGTCCTCTAAGCGTTCGATCTACTGCCTCTCTTATCCTTGATAATAATATGTGGGACAAGATTTTGCCCACAGTAGATAATAGACAGATACCTCACCAGTTGTCACATATTAGGTCTGTTCCAATAGAGAATGCCTGCGCAGGCCTGGCCAGGAAGCTGTTCCAATTGAATTTCCTGCTCGAAAAAGCGGGGAAATTTTTGCTTCCCCTCTAACATGAAAGTGCCAGTGGGTTTTTGCTGCTGCGATCTCCTGTGAAAGAGGGGCATGTCAAAAAGAACTGTCACCTGGTATAAACAACAGATTTTGTGCGTGTTTTATAAGATTGTTTATGGTTTATTAATTTTGGAATACTGTTTTGAGTTTTGAAAAGTGGAAATTTTAAAAGAAAAAACTTTGTTTAATTTAAAAATTTCGACTTGTAAACAAAAATGACATTCGCGTTATTAGACCAAGAGCCAGCGACGTATTTTGTGTTGTCATTTCATCCCTCATGAAAATTTCCACACTAAATCTTATATGCCTGCTTAACAATAAAAGTTACTTCTGGCAGCCCCCTGTGGCCGGGATGAACTACCCCAAAATTACAAAGAGGGTAAAAAATAAAGTTCAATTTTGTTATAGTATTACTCATGAATTTTCTGGAGATTATTTTTGATAGTATTCTCTATTTATAAAAATTAATGCCAGAACATTTACCCTTCACCTAATGCTTGCCAGAACGCTCTAAATATTTATTTAAAGGGGTTTATTGCATAAATAGTCCATTCAAAACGCGAAGGGGGTGTTCCAACATAACCCCATTAAGAAAATCGAACCCTACATGTATTTTGGGTCGCTGATTACGAAAATCGGGGTCCTGCGGTCCTAAAATATGGGCGTCACCCTTAAAAACGAAAAAAATACCCCTTTTAAAGGGTTTTTCGCGATAATTTCAATAATAATGAAAAATAATCCAAAGAAATACACTTTTCTCAATATTTATTTGCGAAGGTGGTTGATTTATACTAAATCAAGCCAAACTTTAAAACAAGGGATAATCCTAAAGGGTAAAAACCACCCCTAAATCAACTGAAAATAAAAGAAATTGTAAAAAAAATTTTTCTAGTTTATGCACCAAATTCGATTTTATGAGTATCGTTAGCCAAAAATAAATTATTTTCAACCCCTAAGAGGTTAAACTACCCCTACAACTTTAAAAAACAACTTTAAACAAAAAAATAAGCAACATTTTTTTTTCTGCTTCATTATTTTCAAGTCAAAGTCAGCCAAAAATTTTATTTTTTATGAAATAATTATTAAAACATTTGGAAAATTTATTTAAAATTTAAATTGGAACCTACGAAAAGAACATTTTTTCAATGTATTTTTTTTTGTTTTGATTTAGGGGTGCTTTAATCCCTTTAAAAGGGGGTAAAATAAATTTTCCAAATGTTTTAATAGTATTTCATCAAAAATAAAATTTTAATGTAAAATAAAAATTCAATTTTTTTCAAATTCAACTTTAATGTAGGTGTAGTTTTACCCCCTTAAGTGGTGAAAATAAATAATTTTTGGCTTACTATACTCATACAATCGAATTTGAAGCATAAACTTGAAAAAAAAATTTACAAATTTTTTTATTTTCAGTTGATTTAGGGGTGGTTTTAACCCTTTAGGATTATCCCTTGTTTTAAAGTTTGACTTGATTTAGTATAAATCAACCACCTTCGCAAATAAATATTGAGAAAAGTGTATTTCTTTGGATTATTTTTCATTATTATTGAAATTATCGCGAAAAACCCTTTAAAAGGGGTATTTTTTTCGTTTTTAAGGGTGACGCCCATATTTTAGGACCGCAAGACCCAGATTTTCGTAATCAGCGACCCAAAATACATGTAGGGTTCGATTTTCCTAATGGGGTTATGTTGGAACACCCCCTTCGCGTTTTGAATGGACTATTTATGCAATAAACCCCTTTAAATAAATATTTAGAGCGTTCTGGCAAGCATTAGGTGAAGGGTAAATGTTCTGGCATTAATTTTTATAAATAGAGAATACTATCAAAAATAATCTCCAGAAAATTCATGAGTAATACTATAACAAAATTGAACTTTATTTTTTACCCTCTTTGTAATTTTGGGGTAGTTCATCCCGGCCACAGGGGGCTGCCAGAAGTAACTTTTATTGTTAAGCAGGCATATAAGATTTAGTGTGGAAATTTTCATGAGGGATGAAATGACAACACAAAATACGTCGCTGGCTCTCCCTCTATATCTTCTTCTTTACAGATTTACAGGAAATTTTCCCAAAATAACAGTTCCTTGACTTGACACTTTTTTCACAAAATTATCCCCACTATTCAAGCAGGTTTTCACATGACAGATTGCAGCAGGATTTCTATTGGAACAGACCTATTGTTAGGTCCCCTTTTTTGGTATTTTGCCAATGATACCTTCCGTCCAATCCTCCGGAAAGGTACAGGTGTCCCATGCTATTTCCAGGATTGGCTGTAGCGCATCTGCTATGAGGCTTGAGTCGGCTTTCAACAATTCTGGCGGGATGTCATCTTTTCCAGCTGCTTTACCATTGGCCATTGCATGAATTGTTACTATTTCAGTCTTGGATGGGCCACGAGTGGGGATTCTTATTGGCTGTGCATTGTTGTTATTTTCTTCCAGTTCCTGCGAAAAAGAAACATTCAGGGAGGTGAAGAAGTAGTCTCTCCATCTTTGGAGTTGCTCCTCGTCGCTGCACAGCAGCCTTCCATCCGCACTCTTTACGGCATGTTTTTTAGTAGAGTGCTTTCCCGAGAGCTCTTTAGTAATTTGGTACAGCACCTTACTGTTGCCTGTGTTTGCCGCGTTTTCCGCTTTCTCTGCGAGCTCCTTTATCTGCCGCCTTTTATCACGCCGGACACTTCTCTTTACCTCCCGGTGTAATTCCTAGTATTTCCGTTCAAGTTGTTGGCGTTTTTCCGGGTCGGTTGTAGAGTTCACGTTATTTTTGAGGGCCCTTCTGCGTTCTATTTTTTGCCAGGTTGTGTCCGAGATCCAGTGTTGCTGGTTTCTTTGGACATAACCGATGCTTGTTTCCGCTGCTGTTATTATAGCGCCCTTTGTTGTGCTCCACAGCTCTTCAATATTTGTGTCGTCAGAAACGGTTTGCTGGTTTAAGATTTGTTGTAGATTTCCAGCAAATTCTCTCCTTTTAGTGCTCTCCCGCAGAAGGTCTATATTAAACCGTTTACGGTTTACGGCATTTTGTTGGACATTTCTGATTGCGGCGATTTTTAGGCGAATAGTTGCTACTATCAAATGGTGGTCACTTCCAGTGTCTGCTCCCATAAAGCTCCTGACATTCTCCAAAATAATTCTCCATCTACGGCTGACGGCGACGTGATCTATCTGATTTTTCGTTCTACCATCGGGCGATACCCAGGTCTCCTTGTGTATCTTCTTGTGACAAAAGTAAGTTCCACCTACCATGAGTTGATGGGAACTACAGAAGTCAACGATAAGCTCACCATTGTTATTGGTAACTTGGCTTAGGCCTTGATTTCCAATTTGTGTCCAAGGCCGGTGTTGTTGGGGCCGATCTGTGCGTTTAGGTCTCCCATCAAAACGAGGTCTCCCCTTAGAATAGAGCGAAAAACCTCATTCAGTCGCATGTAGAACTCGTCTTTGATGTCATCTTCTGCGTCTTCAGTCGGACCGTAGCATTGGACTATCGTAGTACTTCTTAGCCTGGTACGTAGGCGTACGGTAATAATCCTCTCAGAAACTGGTGACAGCTAATGAGGCTGGACCTGGCTTCCTTGGTGAGTATTACGCCAACGCCCCTACGATTTTCAGTTTCGTTTCTCCCAGAATATAAGAAGGACTCACCGTTTGGGCAGATATGTTCCCCCGCATCGGACCATCTGGTCTCGCTGAGTCCCATGACCCTGATTTTAAAGCGTTTCATCTCGTTGAGGACTTCATTCAGCCGTCCATCAGCAAGCAGCGTTCTCACATTCCATGATCCGATTCGTGTCCTGGTTCGAAAAGCAAAGGTCGTCGTCGTGTTGTCCATCCGGTTCCGAGGCATTGTTTGCCGATTCGTAGCAATTATGTGTTTTATGGGAGCGGGTTGCTAACCCTCAGCCAAACCGACTTAGAACTCTGCTTTGTGGCGCAGAGAACTCGCCATTCGACCATCTCCCGTTAGCTCCTTCCGAAGAAGTACCCCAGGGGCACCGCGGGGAGGTGGGATTAGGACTTGCTAACAGAGTTGCTAGGTGTTCGTCTGCAGTGACTCTTCTCGGGTTTTGGCAGAAGTGACAAATCGGGTGCCACCACGTTCCGAGGTCTTTGTTAGCCGTTCGCCCCCACATTTGTGTGAAATTCGAGAATGTTTTGTTGAGTACTTCAGATTTTAACAATTCTGGCAGGAGGTCCCTTAACGCAAAAGTTGGTCTACTTTTAACTTTTTCCGCACTGCCATATTCGATATAGGCTGAAATGCCCAAACGCAAGCACCACATACACAACAAACACATGCACGTTTCGCTTATATGTTTTTTTCTTATAGTGGAAAGATGAGACAGAAGGCAAGCACGAAACTATCTAGCTGCGAAAGCTTGCCGCATATTGCGGATCGTCCGCACGCACCGCATGCCAGCGTGTATTTGTTTACAGCTTTACAGTATTAATGGCTAGACTGCGTACCAGTCTTTCGTTTGGTAGCACATGATTGGTGCCTTGAGAGTTTTGCGGAATCTTTCAATCATTCCAGTCGCTTACTAACCTGATCGTTGTCTTTACCCCCATATGAGCCAGTGTAGTTTTTAAGACTAATTGTCAAAGTGGTTCAGGAACGGAAAAGGTCGAATTCTGTCTTGACTGATGTCGCTGTAGACTTTCCACGGGCTATTTGAGAACAGCAAACTTCTTGAGCAGCAAGGACGAGCATCCTTTTTGGTCTCGTAACAAATCCTTTAATCCTTCGTCTTTTGACTGGGCGTCTGTAAATTTCTTCAAATCAATTGTCCCTGTTGTTACATTTATATTTCCTCAATTCTGGATAATAGATCTGCTATGTTGTGGGGCTTTCATTCAATGTATCGTATGTTTGTTGAGCTGGCCGATGAAGTCTAGCTTTCTAAGTTGGCGTGGTGATACTTTTTCCGATTTTTGTTTGAAAGCGAAGGTAAGTGTTTAGTGGAATATTCTCATCTTTCCAAAATCTAAAAGGTGACTGAAGTGTTTCACTCCTTGATCCTTTGCCAGAAGTTCTCTATCATACATGTTTTAATACTTTTCAATGATTGTGAGCTTACGAGGAAAAAACCTAAATGTGTTGAAAATCCTTCCACGACTTTAGGTACTGTTGTGCGCACCCATGGCGTTATTTGATGGGACGACGTGAAAAGTTTATGAGTGCCGTTTGGATTCTTTGTCTTTTAAGCTCCATTTACACTTACGGTGGCTGTCACCTCTCTTCCCCTCGTTGAACTACGGGTATGACAACAACTCGATTTCGACACATTTTTGTGATAAAAAGTAGATCTCATTTATACAAAAGCTGGCCACCCCTGACATAGAGCATACACATACTACATACAGCTAAAGCTAATATAAGGCATATAATATACGTACATGCATTTTCAGAATTTTTTAAATAAACAGGCCAAGAAAACTCGTACGATGGAAATTTTTTTATGCGCAGGCGCCGATATTTGTAGGAGATTTTTGTGGATTTTATTTTTTAATATTCTTATCTCAAGAATGGCTAAATATTAAGACTTGGAATTTTTTATAATCGAAAAAGGGTGATAAAATTAGCTTATCAACCAAAAATCATGCAGCTTCTCATTTTTAAAAAAATTATTGAATTTTGTGATTCCGAATCTTAATGTTTAGTAAAGCAGTAGTTTGAATTTGAACTGGTCGTTCAACAACTACCGCTGTTGTGCATTATTGTATTAGCAACGAGCCCCACAAAACTATGCTTTTAGCGAGTAATTACCGTTCCCGGGTATGCCAATATATTCACTAGTATTTCTTTATAGCGGTCGATTTTTCAATTTTTTAAATTGTTGACACATTCAGCTATTAATTTTGCTTTCAGCCTCTACTTTTTCAAGTTCTTCTTTTAAATAAAACTCACTTAGACCGGCTGACTAAATGACCAAATTCCTACGCACGACTCAATATCAACCCGTGTGTTTTCTACTATAACCTACAGTTTTTTACTGATTTAATCACTCACTTTGATCTTCAATAAATTGTGGCGAATAGTTTACTTGCGTCAATAAATAAAAAATTACTCAATCCATAAATATAATTATTTTTGTATTAAATGTAGACGTTCTTTCCTTCAGAGCACATATGCAGAAAGATTAATGTAGACTTAACATCCGAGTATCAAATGACTTAACCAAGGATTCATTAACACAACACATAAACTATTTTAACTAAACTTTATAAGTTTGGTCATAAAATCTGTATTAGGTTCAAAGCATCCGCTCTAAATGTTGTACTAATGATAAGCACAGGACCACGAACGAACTGCATACCAATCAAGGAATCCCCACAACACAATGGGCATTGTTCTACTATTTACAGCACTCATGAGATTTGGAGATTCCTCTGCCATAGTTGTATTTTCTTAATATCCCACAAAGGAACCCGAAAATATCTTGAAATACCTCGACGACAACAAGAGATTTCAATACGATTATTTGAATGTTGGTCGTGTCGGTTATGAACGTTGTTAATGGAAAGTTTTTGAACTGATCCTTTGGTTATTCGTTTCCCGTTTCTGGTGGTATCCTGGGCGCAGCGCCCTGCACCTCACTGGGCATACTGGGGCTAGTTCCAAGTTTGTGTATTCATTTTCCCTGATGTGAAGTTTTATCGTAAAGTACATTTACTCTCCACACGTTTACAAAAACAAATTCATAAATACAGACCCTATTGTGAATTATTCTGGTAGAACCAATGCACTAAGAACTCTCAGGGGTTGGTAAATTGGTGGGGGTAAATATTGGTTTCTCCCGTAGTTTTTCAGATGATTTGGTTTAGAGTTTGCTCTAACATTTTTTGTATAATAATATGAGCTGTGTTTTTTTAATGAACTGGATATCGAGGAAAACGACCATCGAAATTGAACCAGCAACTGAATCTATCTTCAGGGCGAAGACTTACAAAAAATAAAAGTAATTTAAATAAAAATAGTAATATTTATAAAAACTTAATAAAAAGCGTTGGTTAATATTTGACTGTATCCAGCTGTTTCAATTCTCTGCGTTTGATAACCTGCTGGGTATTATATTTATTGAACTTAACCGACTGATTTCACTTTTATCAAAAATTCCACCAAAAGAATATCTGTTTGAAATCAAATGTTCACTTACTGTAGGCTCATTATTAGCAGTGTTTACTACTTGAGAAAATTTTATCCAGTCTGGGCTATTTTTCTAACAACAACCACTAATAGGAACAACATGTTAACAAAAGACACAACCTTTGAACATTTTGAAGGTAGCCAAAAGACTGGATGGAGGAATTTCGTGGTGACATACATACCGCAGGAGCTCGAAAGTTTCCTTAATTCGATTTTTTGGTAAATAACCCGAAAAATAAGAAAAAGCTATACAGGGTGTTTCAGACTAAAATGCTAATCGGTTAAGGGGTGATTCCCGGGCATATTTGTCTTGGACAGGGGTCTGTTCGTACATGAGCCGATGCCCACCGCACCTACCGAAGCAGGTAATCCGTGCTTTGTGTCATTCGCAGCGCACCCCACATCCATTCGGGCATCGGCAAATATATTTTGTTCAAAACGGAGTGGGATGCCACAGGGTTGTTCGTGGTAACTGGGCTGAGGATCTTATCTTCTTCCCTGTCCCAACCCCATTGGCTAGGTGCTAGGGGGTTGTCGAGCCTCTGTTGTATCTGTAGATACACTCGGAGTGAGTGGTGCTTTGAAGCTCCTATGGAGGGAGAAAGAGTGACCATGATTAAGGTTTCGTTGACGCTTAATGGGTGAGGCCAGAATTTGCTGTGAAGAGCACGGCCTAGTTTCATGTAGTACTCGTTGATAGATGGTGGTCCCAATCCAAAGAGAAAAACTATCAAGTCCCCACTACCTCCCCAACTATTGCTACAGTTGGATGTACAGCAGCTTTATCCAAACCGCACCTCACAATAGCGCCATCAGCATCCTCTGTAACAACAGTTGTTTCAATCCCTGCTGGTGTCATTTTCTCGGTGTATAAGTGGATCAGTCTTGTTTTGTTCCCTTCAATAGCAAGAAAATGCTCAAGTTGAACTATGACGCTCGTTTTTGACACTTCTTTGGCAAATTGTCAGAGGGTTTACAGTAACTGCCTCACCAGTGATTGTAATGGTACTACTCATACTGGCTAGTGGCAACACCACATTCTTCTTAGACTGCCAAATTTGTTGCCAGTCAGCAGTACTAACGACAGTATTTTTAAAGCATATTCAACTCTCTTCGACGCCCGGCATCTCGTCTCCAGGACTACTCTTCGCTTACTGAGCGCGAGTTCTAACGTATGACCCTAGTGTACCCGTGTGGATTCGAGCCTGATTCGCGAATATAAAATGTTTCAACCTGTATACGGGCTTCCGACCTCCTTTGATTCCGACGATGATTTTTCATCATACCTGGGGCCGGCATAAAGTTCCCGCTCAACTGTTTCGAAGAATTCTTCTTTTTCATCGCCTGGGGATTCTTCTGTAGGTGCGTGAACGTTTACCTTCATGTACCCCGAGCACATATTATTTTGTATGACAGTTGAAATACTTCGCATAGTCAGGTTTTTGTCACACTTCCCTGTCCATCGCATCTCTTTAATAGTGGTAGTGTCAGTTTTATGCTATGATAGGTTATCGGCTAGATGTTGTGCAACTCGAGTTCTGCCCAGAGTTAGAACGTGCCATTGTCATATCTGGCAATGCTCTCCATTACTTCCTATTGGAGCTAGCGAATGGTAGCTAACTTAATTAGCATCTTTACTTCCTCCTTCTTGAAGGTTACTTAAAAAAGAAGAGTAGACACGTTGCTCCCGCGGTCTTGTTTTGCCTTGTTCGAATCTTTAATAAAGTCAATAATCTAATACGGGTTCTTTTATTTATAAATCTTAATAAACTGGCGACGAGGATATTTAACGAATCTAGTGCGTATGTCGACGGAAAGCTCATCAAAAGAAGCCGAAAAATTAAGCTCGGAAGACAGCTCTTCGGAAAGGGCGGAAAATTTAATTAGAACAAAAAAACGATAGGTGGGAAGCAGGAACTACAAGGTAAAGTAATGCTGAGTACATTCACTATAGAATATTTCGACATCTCGAAATCAACATTTGAGCGATGGCTCCAGAGGCTGGAAGGAGCTTTTGAAATCTTTGAAATTGCAGCCGATAAAATGAAAAGAAATTATTTACTACATTACGTGGGAACAGAAGCCTTTGATATTTTGTGTGATGAACTGTCACCCGAAAATCCAAACATTAAAAGCTATGCGGATTGTGTAAAAATTCTCAAAACCCACTATTGCCCCAAAACGTTAGAGGTGGCGGAGTATTATAAGTTTCACCATAGGACACAACTTGAAGGAGAAACTACAGTAGACTACGTGGCGGCATTAAGAAAAATGGCTGTAAAATGCTATTTCGGGTCATTCTTAGCAACCGCTCTACGGAATCAGCTGGTGTGTGGTATTCGTGATAAAAGAATCACAGATAGGTTACTAGAAACAAAGGACTTAACATTTGAAAAGGCGGTGGAGATAGCAACAAGCCTGGAAAGATCTCAACAAGATTCTGCTCAAATAATGGAGGATTATCATTCGAGTCCAGCAGTGAAAACCGTACACTTTATTCAACGCAGGAAATCCAAAATGAGTAAGTCTAAAACACCACAACAATCCAAAGGTCAACAAAGACAGTACGCGCACACAAGTACTGTGAGTTCACAAATAAACCACAGCAAGACACCAAAATGCTATCGTTGCGGTGCCTCTGACCATCTAGCAAATACTTGTCGGCATCGTCTTACCGTTTGCAGTCTGTGCAAAATGAAAGGGCATTTAAGAAGGGTTTGTAAACAAACATCACAAATTAATTCACTACATTATCTGGAGGAAGATGCAGGAGACTCAAGTGACAGTGATGCGGTACCAGTTGGATATGTAAATTCAGTGAATGGCGGAGGCAAAGCATTAAAAAAGGTGTGGATAACACCCAAGATAGAAGGTTTACCAATGTCTATGGAGTTTGACAGCGGATCAGCAGTATCCATTATTAGTGCTTCCGAATTCAGGCGAAAATTTTCATCATTAAAGTTAAGGTCTAGTAAAATTAAATTATATACTTATAGTGACGATTTCTTAAAAGTTTTAGGGGTTGTCGAAGTTAATGTCAAGCTCGGGCCGGAATCCAAACGTTTAAAACTTTATGTACTGGAGACCTGTAAGCATGGATTTTTCGGAAGGGAATGGATTTATGCATTTGGTTGGAAATTTTTATTAAATCACGTGTCAGAAGATGTACATTCTATAGCTAATCTATCGAGTGATGAGGTGGTGCCAGGTACGTGCATTAAAGATAAATTGAAATTATTATGTGATAAATATTCGGTGATATTTGGAGACAATGTTGGTGAAATTAAAGGTGAACCGATAAGAATTGATTTAAAGCCCAATGCTAATCCCGTGTTCGTTCGTGCCCGGCCAATACCTTTTGCGTTAAAGGACAAGGTTGAAAAGGAATTAAATCATCTGGTATCTGAAGGGGTTTTAATTAAAGTAGATTATAGTGAATGGGCGACGCCAATTGTACCTGTCATTAAAGCAAATGGTGCAGTAAGGATATGTGGTGATTTTAAGGTTACGCTCAATCCAGTTATGAACGTGGATGAACATCCTTTGCACACGGTGGACGAATTATTTGCTAGTTTAAGTGGCGGGGATAAGTTTTCAAAAATTGATCTTCGACGAGCGTATTTACAGTGGCCCGTGTGGGAACAGGACCAGCAAAAGTTGACATTATCAACAAACAAGGGATTATACAGGTGCACACGTCTTTTGTACGGGTTAAGTTGTGCCCCGGCTAAGTGGCAGAGAAAAATTGAGTCCATTTTGCAAGGTATACCAGGGGTTGGTGTTTTTATTGATGATGTTTGTGTTACGGGACCAGATGACCATACACACTTATTACGGCTAGAGAAGGTGTTCTCGAAATTAGCGGAATATGGGTTGCGAGTGAATCCGGAAAAAACAGAATTATTTAAAGATAGTGTTGAATATTGTGGGTATAAAATCGACCGGCGGGGAATTCACAAAAGTGCAAGCAAAATTCGCGCTATTCAAGAGGCTGCACGACCTACAAATGTGCAAGAATTACGTTCTTTTCTGGGATTCATTAACTATTATAGTCGGTTCTTCAAAAATTTGAGTGAAATCTTGGAGCCATTTCATAGGCTGTTACACAAAAATATAAAATGGAATTGGTCAAAAGAATGCGAGAAATCATTCATACATTTAAAACAGGATATTCAAAGCGAAGACTTTTTGGTGCATTTTTCTCCTACGTTACCCCTATGTCTGGCTACTGACGCGTCTCCAATAGGGGTGGGTGCGGTTATTTCACATATTTTTCCTGATAATACTGAAAGACCGATACAATTTGCTTCGCAGACACTCTCGCAAACGCAAAGGCGGTGGTCTCAAATTGATAAAGAAGCGTATGCTATTGTTTTCGGAATAAAAAAGTTTTATCAATATCTTTATGGTCGGCGCTTTACGCTATACACTGACCATAAGCCATTATTACGTATCTTTGCACCTGATAAAAGTCTGCCGCACATGTCAGCAACCCGAATGCAACATTATGCGGTGTTTTTACAACAGTTTCAATACCAGATAAAATACCGAAGGTCGCAAGCTAATTACAATGCAGATGCCTTGTCAAGGTTGCCATACAATGAAAAGGGAACAAGTCAGTTAGAAGAATCTGATATATTTGAATTAAACCAAATTGACTCTCTGCCGGTGAGTTCCCAAGATATAGCAACGGAGACTACAAAGGACACAGCCTTAACTCCACTGCTACTCGGATTGCAAAGCGGTAAAGACGTCGCTGCAAAAGATAGATTTGGTATAAATCAAGATGAATTTTCACTTCAAAGTGGATGTATTATGCGCGGAAGTAGAGTAGTTGTACCGAAGCGTCTTCAAAAATTTGTCCTGAAGGATTTACATGAAGCACACTTCGGCTCAACACGGATGAAGGGTTTAGCAAGAAGTTTTTGCTGGTGGTCAGGAATCGATCAGGATATTGAAACCCTAGTTAAAGATTGCGCTGCTTGCAGCAAGAATTTACGAAACCCACCTAAGGTACCTATTCACCACTGGGAATACCCAAAATATCCTTTCGAGCGCATTCATGTTGATTTTGCGGGACCATTTTTAGGATTATATTTTCTGTTGGCCATCGACGCTTTCTCTAAATGGCCAGAAATTTATGTCCTCAAGCGCATTGATACCGCAAGTACCATTAATTCGTTGAGAACACTTTTTAGCAGATTTGGGCTACCAAGGGTAATTTGTACAGATAATGGGTCACAATTTGTGAATCCCACTTTTAGTAATTTTTTGAAATCTTATGCCATTGTTCATAAACGCACCGCACCGTACCATCCCGCAACTAACGGACAAGCGGAGAGGTACGTTCAAACATTAAAAAATAAACTGCGCGCCTTAAATGCTAATAAGCATAATATAAAACTTGAATTAAACCGCTTGTTAACGCAATATCGGACAACGCCTCACGCAATTACGGGAGTATCACCCGCGGAAAAGGTATTTGCATACCCCGTTAGGACAAAATTAAGTCTCTTAATTCCGGACTGTACAAGAACAACTTCTTTAAGAGAGGGGGAAATGAGGTGTAGGGAAATAGAGGTAGGAAGTCGGGTAGCGGCTCGGGATTATCATAATAAAAAGAAATGGGCATTTGGGAATATAAATGAACGTACTGGTAAATTGCATTATAAAGTAAAACTTGACGATGGGCGTAGTTGGCACCGTCACATAGACCAAATACGAGAAACAGGTACTAATATTTCAGACAATAGAGATACGACACTAATTGGTGAAAGCCAAATTGAAATCCATCCTCCTCCGAATGAAACAACAGGCTCAGGTAATAACAATAACGACTTGAGTGATAAGCCTGGTCAAGAAAATAATTTGAATGATAATAAAGAAAGTAATGTCAATAATACCATCCCATTGAGACGAAGTACCAGAACTCGGAAACCAGTTCAGCGCTTGACATATACTTCTACAAAATAAGCAAAAGCAGAATACCTTTACAATATATGTATATACATTTTGTTAATAATAATAAAAGAAAAAAAACATTGAAACATTTTGAAGTAAAAAAAAAATAGATTAAATAAATAATAATAATGATGAAATAATGTATGTAAAAGCTCGCGGCAGCACCGTGTATGTTAGTAGGACTAGGACCTCGTTTAAGGGGGGGATAATTGTCATATCTGGCAATGCTCTCCATTACTTCCTATTGGAGCTAGCGAATGGTAGCTAACTTAATTAGCATCTTTACTTCCTCCTTCTTGAAGGTTACTTAAAAAAGAAGAGTAGACACGTTGCTCCCGCGGTCTTGTTTTGCCTTGTTCGAATCTTTAATAAAGTCAATAATCTAATACGGGTTCTTTTATTTATAAATCTATAAATCTTAATAGCCATGTAAAATTTCTTAAATAATTTGGCTTTTTTCCAGGTGAGTCTCTTTACTTGGAAGGGACTAGCATGATCATACTATCCTATCCCTATTAAAGCGCTAGGAGGTTATGATCGCACTTCCATCAGTCCGGAATAGTTGCGGTTGCGGCATTTAAACGTTTTGAGATACTACATGTTATTCCCCCTATTCAGCTGATAACTGACCACTCTTAACATCCTAGTGGTAAATTTAACTGAGGGTCTATGAAGGATTGATCACATGTTCGAAACAAGCGTACTAATTACTTGGATTTCTTAACATGTGCAAGTTCCAGCCAACTCCCATGCTACAATTTACAAAAACCACCCTGGCTTATCTGAACAAGCTGAAAACCCGCGCCATCAAGCTCACTGGTGACAGCACCTTTTGCGCCTCCATAAACTCATTAACCCACCCTAGGAATGTATCAGCTCTCTCCAAATTTTATCGCTATTACCATAGCGACTGTTCCACTGAAGTTAAGAAATTAAAGAAATATTTTGCCCGCAACTCAAATAAACCCCTCGGCCCAGCCTCATACCCTACAGCCCTCTTTTGCGCACAATACGGTCTTGAAAGTTCGTTTATAAATAGAACAACTGTGGAATAATCATCCGCAGTCATTTTTTCCGAACTCTTACAACAGCTTTATTTTTGCCTGAGTTGCCTCAAAGTAAAGACTGTAGGTGGGGCCCTCTGCCCTTTATATCCTCCATAAGTGGTAATTTAGGGCGCAGTGTCCGGTAATCAAGCCAACAAATGACCGGGACCCAGATAAGAGTAACTTGATTGACAAGGACCAGCTCACAAAGACGTTGGCAGTCCCAAACTAATTTCGACTTGGTCTTACTAGGCCTAGGCCCTTCTTAAGTTCTCATGAGTGCATGCAAGTATAGCGTACACCTCTGCTTGAAATACAGTTGCTAGGGTACCTAGGACTATCGCTCTACTGGAACTGGGGCTTTTACTCCGGATTCCGGCGTTCACACATATCACTGTTTTGGAGCCATCCGTGTACCATACTAGTCCAGTTGGCGATACTTTAGGAAACGTTAAGGTTTGCCTGACTTGTATGTGCACGGAAGGTTGTTCAAATTTTGAGATCTTGCAGGGCATGTAGTCCGATAGCATCCCCGTTTCCGGAATCTTTTGTATAATGTTGATTATTAGCGCCCAGGGAGCTGTTCGCTTTCAGCCGCAGCGCCGCGTTTATGGCGGATTTCTCTATATCAAGGTACCAGATGTACCAGATTGAGGGGAGTGTCCAGCGCTGCCGTTGCGGAAGTCCTACGCTGGCGCACCACCTGGAGACCAAACCCTCTGCAAAATCTTGGAGTTCAAACATAAGGTTCATTCAAGCACACCCCAGACACCCTCTAACTCTCCTATTCTCTTCTATCCTTCAAACCAAGCTTACTACTAGATTAGAACGACATGATAGACTCATATTACAAAGGGTGATTCCTAAGAATGGTTTTCCCTAAAGAAGAGCGCGATTACCCGAGCAAAAATAAATGATGGCCTTAGAACGGGCAAATACCGACTGTGATTGAAACATAGTCCTCGGCCATCTGTCGGTTAACAGAAGGCTCGTTGCAGGACAGTACGGCCGTACAGGGGACGACTGAAGGTGATACAACGGCCTTACAGTTCCAATAACGGCCATACGACGGTGGTACGGCGACCGCATGGTTGCTATTACGGGTATACGACGGTGGTACAGTGGCAGCAACGTGGATATTCGCCCTCCTATAAGAAAATATATTTCACTGCAATTAAATGTTTGATTTTTTTCGGTTGTGTTTTTTTTCAAGCCGTTGAATAACAAAATTTCCCACTAAAACGCACGCACCACCCACTTCACGTACAACAAACCGACGACTGGCGAGCTCGGTTCTGTTGTGCATCGATATCTTTAAGTAGGATAAATCGAAAGAACCATTTAGTCCATGGAAATGGTACTTTAACATTGCAAAAATGCAGGACAAGATTTTTTTCTTGGGTTGTGTGGGGGGGTCGGTGTTAGCTTAAATTTGAGTTTTCGAGTTCCCCACCCCCCCCCCCATTTGGCCGCCATCTTGGAAAAGGTGTGCAAATGGTTTTTCCACTATATCTCCGTAACAGTACATCTTACAGAAAATTTATAAAGAGACTTTTTGTTTAGAATTAAATTATCTACAATTTATTCTTTAAGCGTTTTGTCGTAAATTGAAGAATTAAGAAGTTATAAGCCTTAGAACACAAAAATTAGTCACAATATTTTCTTTTAAAGGCTATCACTTTTTTTCCTTCAATTTTAACAAAAAAAAAAATAACAAGTTTTTTGTAGAGGGTTTCATAACGAATAATTTCCATTCATTCTTTTTTTAATTTCATTCACTACGAAGGGTTCACAGCGCCCCGAAGGTATCAAAGTGACAGATTTTCTGAATAATTTTTAACGATTTTACCTCCTCCTCTCCCTACAATTTCTCAAAAACAGGTAGCAAGAAATAATAATGTATGAATGACTTTCCGTTTGAAGAAATGCCGATGTTTGAGTAATGCAATAAAATTATTTATTACGGTTTTTTATTATTGTTATGGTATGTTTTACAAGGTACGAGATGGTTTAAAATGAAACTCTTTGAATACTACTGGAACTGGGGCTTTTACTCCGGATTCCGGCGTTCACACATATCACTGTTTTGGAGCCATCCGTGTACCATACTAGTCCAGTTGGCGATACTTTAGGAAACGTTAAGGTTTGCCTGACTTGTATGTGCACGGAAGGTTGTTCAAATTTTGAGATCTTGCAGGGCATGTAGTCCGATAGCATCCCCGTTTCCGGAATCTTTTGTATAATGTTGATTATTAGCGCCCAGGGAGCTGTTCGCTTTCAGCCGCAGCGCCGCGTTTATGGCGGATTTCTCTATATCAAGGTACCAGATGTACCAGATTGAGGGGAGTGTCCAGCGCTGCCGTTGCGGAAGTCCTACGCTGGCGCACCACCTGGAGACCAAACCCTCTGCAAAATCTTGGAGTTCAAACATAAGGTTCATTCAAGCACACCCCAGACACCCTCTAACTCTCCTATTCTCTTCTATCCTTCAAACCAAGCTTACTACTAGATTAGAACGACATGATAGACTCATATTACAAAGGGTGATTCCTAAGAATGGTTTTCCCTAAAGAAGAGCGCGATTACCCGAGCAAAAATAAATGATGGCCTTAGAACGGGCAAATACCGACTGTGATTGAAACATAGTCCTCGGCCATCTGTCGGTTAACAGAAGGCTCGTTGCAGGACAGTACGGCCGTACAGGGGACGACTGAAGGTGATACAACGGCCTTACAGTTCCAATAACGGCCATACGACGGTGGTACGGCGACCGCATGGTTGCTATTACGGGTATACGACGGTGGTACAGTGGCAGCAACGTGGATATTCGCCCTCCTATAAGAAAATATATTTCACTGCAATTAAATGTTTGATTTTTTTCGGTTGTGTTTTTTTTCAAGCCGTTGAATAACAAAATTTCCCACTAAAACGCACGCACCACCCACTTCACGTACAACAAACCGACGACTGGCGAGCTCGGTTCTGTTGTGCATCGATATCTTTAAGTAGGATAAATCGAAAGAACCATTTAGTCCATGGAAATGGTACTTTAACATTGCAAAAATGCAGGACAAGATTTTTTTCTTGGGTTGTGTGGGGGGGTCGGTGTTAGC
Organism: Thereva nobilitata; assembly: GCA_963855945.1. Taxonomy (NCBI): domain Eukaryota; kingdom Metazoa; phylum Arthropoda; class Insecta; order Diptera; family Therevidae; genus Thereva; species Thereva nobilitata. The sequence goes on along the minus strand of OY979694.1, from coordinate 101,069,848 downwards.
TTAAATTTGAGTTTTCGAGTTCCCCACCCCCCCCCCCATTTGGCCGCCATCTTGGAAAAGGTGTGCAAATGGTTTTTCCACTATATCTCCGTAACAGTACATCTTACAGAAAATTTATAAAGAGACTTTTTGTTTAGAATTAAATTATCTACAATTTATTCTTTAAGCGTTTTGTCGTAAATTGAAGAATTAAGAAGTTATAAGCCTTAGAACACAAAAATTAGTCACAATATTTTCTTTTAAAGGCTATCACTTTTTTTCCTTCAATTTTAACAAAAAAAAAAATAACAAGTTTTTTGTAGAGGGTTTCATAACGAATAATTTCCATTCATTCTTTTTTTAATTTCATTCACTACGAAGGGTTCACAGCGCCCCGAAGGTATCAAAGTGACAGATTTTCTGAATAATTTTTAACGATTTTACCTCCTCCTCTCCCTACAATTTCTCAAAAACAGGTAGCAAGAAATAATAATGTATGAATGACTTTCCGTTTGAAGAAATGCCGATGTTTGAGTAATGCAATAAAATTATTTATTACGGTTTTTTATTATTGTTATGGTATGTTTTACAAGGTACGAGATGGTTTAAAATGAAACTCTTTGAATAACATGTATTAGTTTCTCCAATTTTTGAAAATAATTTGTGTTAGGGCTGACAAAAATAGTGCTTTATTCAGTTATGCTAATTATCTAGCAAAATACGGACGTATTCATTTTGTGGGAAAATTTTGAATTATTTTAGTGTAATTTCAAAATTGTTATTTCATTTTGATCTTAGTAAAATTTTCAATTTTATAAAAGTGTACGTGTTATTCAGTTGTGCTATCTACCAAAATTGAAAATATTAATTAAATTAAAAAACCGTAATAAATAATTTTATTGCATTACTCAAACATCGGCATTTCTTAGAACGTAAAGTCATTCATTCATCACACAAATTATTTTCAAAAATTGGAGAAACTAATACATGTTATTATTCAAAGAATTTCATTTTAAACCATCTCGTACCTTGTAAAACATACCATAACAATAATAAAAAACCGTAATAAATAATTTTATTGCATTACTCAAACATCGGCATTTCTTCAAACGGAAAGTCATTCATACATTATTATTACTTGCTACCTGTTTTTGAGAAATTGTAGGGAGAGGAGGAGGTAAAATCGTTAAAAATTATTCAGAAAATCTGTCACTTTGATACCTTCGGGGCGCTGTGAACCCTTCGTAGTGAATGAAATTAAAAAAAGAATGAATGGAAATTATTCGTTATGAAACCCTCTACAAAAAACTTGTTATTTTTTTTTGTTAAAATTGAAGGAAAAAAAGTTATAACCTTTAAAAGAAAATATTGTGACTAATTTTTGTGTTCTAAGGCTTATAACTTCTTAATTCTTTAATTTACGACAAAACGCTTAAAGAATAAATTGTAGATAATTTAATTCTAAACAAAAAGTCTCTTTATAAATTTTCTGTAAGATGTACTGTTACGAAGAGATAGTGAAAAAACCATTTGCACACCTTTTCCAAGATGGCGGCCAAATGGGGGGGGTGGGGAACTCGAAAACTCAAATTTAAGCTAACACCGACCCCCCCTACACAACCCAAGAAAAAAATCTTGTCCTGCATTTTTGCAATGTTAAAGTACCATTTCCATGGAGTAATTGTACATAACGAAATGATGAAGTTCCGATAAAACACATTCAACAATACATTTGGCGCTCAAATTTTTGGCCCAAATTTCCCGTCGAATGCCCGTTTGTACAGCTCAGAACTTGGCCTTTTAAATCTTCTGGTCAAATTAATGCGATTTATTACAGGGGAACCCGATTGCATTACGGTGTGAAAATATCTCAATATAGATGTATATTAAAGAGATTTTTTTAATCGCATTATATACCCAGCGGGAAATATTAGGCGTGCTTCCAACGGAAGCACAAAAGAATGGCTTTTATGTAACTGCCAAAGGAATCTCTGCATAAGCACATGTTGTCCCAGAGAGAGAATCAATATTTTTAGAGTCATCTCATCAATGAACTGGGATGGACGTCAACGCAAAATAAAATTTATAAAGACTTTTAACTATAGCACTAAGAAATCAAATCTAAAAATAGCTTTTCCCCATAATAGAACAGAGCCAATTGGGAACCGAGCCAATTGTGCTTCCTTCTGCATTCCTATTAATCGCTTTCGAATCGTTTCAAAAAAACTTAATTGAATCGCTTCTCCGCTAGGACATGCAATGTTAAAAGAGAAATGTAAGGCAAGGCTAAGAGAAGCACTTCTCTGCGTCAAAAGAAGGGATTCAATACCTTTTCTAAATCGCTTCATTTCCCGCTGGGTAGAAACCTATACCCGTCGGTATGTGTGTGTGGTGTACGGCCGAACTGTCCTGCAACGGGCCTTCTGATAACCGCTATATGGCCGAGGGCTATGTTTCAACCGCGGTCGAGTTTCACCCGTAGTAAAGCCATATTTTATTTTTACTCGGGATGGTGCAATGGCTTGAAGAAGTATGCAATACGTATTCGAAGGCATTATTATGGATGATTAGTAACTTTGCTCTTGAGTTAATAGAGAATATATAAAAGACCTATGACAAGTCGAATTGTACGAAATGCACTGATTGCCAAAACTCCCGCTACCGCCGAAATTTAATGCAATATCTCTGGAATTATCTGTTGTAATAACTAGTTTTTCATATGGTGATGTGTCTAGTAGTAACCATTTTAATGGGACCGATCGCAAATGTTTAATATAATTAATTTAATAAATGAACATGCAAAACATTCCATCAATATGTGTATTTGCAAAATCTGTATCAACACCTTGGCCGACTCCTGTACGTCTTAGCAAAATCTGCGAGCCCCTGATTTTGCATCAGATATAGTGCTCTCCAGGCCTATAGAGTTATTTCCAACAAAAATCAACAACGCACCAAATTCGCTCAAATATTAGTAAATAAAAGTGTTCTGGAAAAATTCTAGGTAATAATTAAAATGTTCAGAATTAGATTATGTGTAAGAGTAAGACGTTTTATTATTTGTTTTTCGGAATGGTCTAAATCACATTTACTTTTAAAATTATTTCCACACCTCTCACGTAGTATGGCAAAACAAATAATAAAATCTCATTATATTATAAACAGACTCAACTAACTAAGTGGAGATTCTAAAAAGCAATAAGAGAAAGCAAAACTTTTTGCTGTCGAAATAAACAAAACGTAAATGGAAGAAGACCATTGCCCTCGGTCATTATTGGGATTCTGGTCGATAAATTTTAAATTTATTCATGAGCTGCCTAATGTAACTATCGGTGGGGGTTGGATTAAATTGGATAGACATGAATAATATGTAGCGCGTCTCCTTTTAATGTTGTTATTCATTTTGGATTTTTATAGCAGAGCCCAAAAAGAAGAACCAATTACCGCCATTACGGCTAGCTCACGACGTGCACTTGTGCCTTTATTGGGATAGAATTGATCTAGACTCGAGAGAAACTAATAATTGCTCACTCTTGCATTACAAGTTATTTGCACTATGTGCTCTCCATAAATGAGCATTTCACTAAGAAATTAATTATGCTCGACAGAAAGCTGATGGAATTCCCAGAGAATGTGCTCAACCATCGGACTAAGATCAGTACATCCTGATAGAGACAGACGGATAAATAATTCAGCAAAAATTCAATCCAACTTCTAATAATTAAGAAGAAAGAAAGAAAAGCAAATAATCGAAAATTATAATTATTCCAGTTGAGTCCTGCACGGGAACATCTGTTGGGAATTATTACAGAAAGTTGGTAATGAATTTCAGAGATTAAATGCTGTCTTATATGTACATAAAGTACTGTGCTTGCTTTAATATAAAAGGGAATATATGTATGGCCTTTACAACGGATCCGACCTTCCTCATATATACTAAAATTGGTTCATATATACTCGTTCACGGGCTTTGCCCTTTAAGGGCTTTGAGAAATGTTTCTAACAATGATGAGTGTCAAAAGAATCTTCTTTTACAGGTTTGATACGAATATAAAATGAGGAATAAGATTTGAACTTGTAACACGCTTTAACATGAAGGAAAAGGTTCCAGAATGTGTAGATTATGTATATATAAACATGTTGGCATACGGTTTTTTTCTGGTTGAAAATACATATTTACAGGGGGAAATGTATTTTTGTAGCACTGGAGGAAAAATTGAAGACTATTCAAATTTTTAACGTCCCGCAGGATTAGAGAGAAATTCCAATCTGTCTAGAGTACCATAACGAGAAAAGGTTTCCGTTGTTAGGTATAGACGAAAATCGTATGTCATTGTGGCAGGCATGTTTTTTCTTCGTCTTCCGGATTTTGGTTAAGTTCTGTACTATATTATTAATACTAGACGAGTTGAGTTTAGTTTTATTTTAAAGAGAAAGCTTTCTTCTTACTATGTTGAAAACCTATTGAAATATTATTTTGTTCTTGCATTTGCAATTCGCGAAAAAAAAAATCGGGTGTCTGTATCGCGGATACGGACAAATGACGTGAATACGGAAATTCCAATTGTGGGGATTAAACAAATATTAATGTTTTTTAATATGTTTTTCCTTAAAAATTGGGTCATTTGAGGAGAAAAGCAATAAAACTCTGAAAGGCCCAGAATGGAAGCAAATTTCATCAGAAAAACAACAATAAACAAAAACAATAAAACGGCGAAGTTTATCTTCAAAATATAGTATAGTACCTACGTGTAGTGTACTAGCATGAAGCTCAGGTACACAGTAGGGGATGATATAGCGGTAGGGATACGCTGTACTGGTACGCATAGCAGGCGAGCAATTAATTGTATCTTTAACCTTTTATTTTATTTATATTAAATTACTTCCCGCTGTCGTATTGTGATTAAATAATGGTTTAAAATGTCGTCACAAAGCTTACTTTACTATACTAGTCATACACTTTCATTTGATACCCATACCGAGGCATTGTAAAGAAAAAGGTAAACCAGCATTTTGTCTAGGCCGCCATATTGTGTTGGCGGCGATTTAATAGTAGTCTACCCGTCATACCATTTCATTTGATACTCATATCGGGGTCGGTGAGCACAATTGCAAAATTCAGCGGCTATCTTGGGACCGCCATCTTGATTTTTTTACAAAATGGGCAGATTGCATTATCTCGCGAACTATACATATGTGCAAAACTTGTAGTTGATCGGTTGTATGCGAATGGGTCAAAATCAAGTTGTAAGATTGGTTTACATACTACACACAACATAAAGGTTTAGCTAATATAAAGCGTATAAAAGCTTAATTGCCATTGATATCGGGAAATTTAAAAGTAAGCAATGTAATGTAAAGTTTTATTGCTCCAGCCAGTATATGAAAACAACCTACCTTTCGAAATGTAAAAAAGCGTGGCACTCTTTACCTATATTCTTATTTTACACCGGAACTTTTCACTAGCGCCCCACGCTTTTTTACATTTCGAAAGGTAGGTTGTTTCCATATACTGGCTGGAGCAATAACAACTTTACATTCACAATTATTCTTTACTTTTTAGTTCATTTTAAAATACTTAAATATTTTTATTATTCCATAAATACCATTTGCACCCTCCCCAAGCCACCCCTAGCTGAAATTGCCATTCCAACCCCCACCCCAGCAAATGGTTAAAAATGTCTGCCACTAGTTTTTAACGGTTATTTAGCCCTAATAGAACCTACATAAGCAGCGGCAGAATTTTTTTTCAATTTTAGCCACTTTTTGATGGGTCCTGTGAATGTACACATCTGTGTCGCCCAATTCTCACGTATGGGTCGCTAGTATAGTGGCCAGCGCTGAACAGGACCTATAACGTCATAAAGTTGGGAGGGGTCCAGAGAACGGCAACAGTAGGGGCAACAGGGGCCATGAGGACCTGCCCCACGAAAGCTCTCGACGTTCTCTTGCACCTATTCCCCCCCGACCGTCATATTAAACATCTAGCCTCTTGCAGTGCCCTCAAACTAGCAATATTTTGAATCTGCTACAGGAGGGTATGTTCGCTACAACCACAGACTACCTTCCCCTAGATTGACCTTTAGGGACGTCGAACTACCCTCAGCAAGAGAGTGGGGAAACGGAGACGTCCTATTAAAATTCAAGTACCGACGGCTCCAAAACGTCAGAGGGCGTCGGAGCTGGGGTTTATCTAGAGACCACTAACAGATCACAGTCCTAGCTAGTGTCTTTGAAGCTGAAGTGCTGGCGATCAGTTGGCCACAGCTAGCACGGCAAATTTTTACTAGGGCACACCTAGCATGCAGCTGGTACGTACGCAGAGTGTCAACCCGAGTGAAAATAAAAACTAGCCCGCAGCTAGCCTGCATCAGATACGCCCTAGCACGCACGTCGCCACAGCCAGCACGCATATCGAACAAATGTGCACGGCACATTTTTACTAGGGTTTTCTTCGTCCTCTACAATTTTTTAAAGCAATACAGGCGATCTCGTGCATCCCTGTGGCGGAAGCGTGGATCCCTGTGGCGGGAGCGTGCATCCCTGTGGCGGGCGAGTTTTATTTTTACTCGGGAACAAAACTAGCACGCACACTCCCGCCACAGGGATCCACGCTTCCGCCACAGGGATCCACACTCCCGCCACAGGGATGCACGAAATCGCCTATATTGCTTTAAAAAAATTGTAGAGGAAGAAGAAAAGGGGCAACTATCTTGGTACCATAAAGGGTGCCAATAGCATACTCAGTAGAAAGGTTCTCGTTCGATTGCGTAGGTCAAGCAGCACTGGAAGCGGTTAGTGTTTAGCTGGGGGACTCGCGTTTGGAATGGTTTCTGCCAATGCGGATGTATTTATAAATGTTCATGCCTGAATTTTTAGATTTTCGTGCCAGTGGATGCCTCTACCGAACAAATTTTTAGATTTTCGTGCTTGTGGCGGGAGCGTGCATCCCTGTGGCGGGAGAGTGGGTGCCTCTAGTGAACAAATTTTTAGATTTTCGTACCTGTGGCGGGAGTGTGCATCCCTGTGGCAGGAGCGTTCATCCCTGTGGCCGGCGCGTGCATACTTTTTTGGCGTCCCTATTTGTTCGCTATGCGCGCCAGCAGCGGTCGCGTGTGTGCTAGTAAGAAAACTAACCAAATAAATTATTTTTACTCGGGCCCTTTCAAATGCTCCAGCTAATCCCAGTTTCTCAGAATTTTGACGACTTTTTATAGTTTTGTAATTTTTAACTTTTTTCAGGGGTTCTCAGAATTTCTTTCAGTTTCTTAGACGTCGGGGTTTTCTGAAAGAACAAGATGACTCTTCAATAGTTTTTTAGGGTGTCGCAGAATATTTCACTTGACGGTTTTCCGGAGTCTTTCAGTTTTGCGGTGTTTTCAACCATTTTTCAGAGGATTTCGACCGTTTTCTATGGTTATTTAATATTTTTAAAATGAGAGTTCTGCAGAATTGCCACAATAAGAATTCGAAACGAAATGCTGTGGTTTTTTTATACGCTTTATATTAGCTTCACCTGTATGTATGTGTGTATGTATGTTCTATGTAAACAAATCTTGCAACTTGATTTTGACCCACTTCTATATAACCGATCAACTTCAAATTTTGCACATATGCATAGTTCGCGTGACAATGCAATATGACCATTTTGTAAGAAAATCAAGATGGCGGTTCAAAGATGGCGGTCGATTTTTGCTATTGTGTTCCCCGACCCCCCGACATGGGTATCAAAGGAAACGGCATGACAGGTAGAATACAATTAGCTGTATGGCGTCATTCCAAATTCAAAATGGCGGCAAACAAAATGGCGGACTACCTTTTTCTTTACAACCCACTCGATATGGGTATCAAATGAAAGGGTGTGACAATTAGAATACTATTATCTGTGTGACGTCATTACAAATTCAAAATGGCGGCCAACACAAAATGGCGGATTATCTTTTTCTTTACAACCCACTCGGTATGAGTATCAAATAAAAGGATGTGATAATAGAATACTTTTCGCTGTGGGGCGTCTTGCCAAATTCAAAATGGCGGTTTACCTTTTTCTTTACAACCCACTCGGTATGGGTATCAGATGAAAGTGTATGACGAGTATAGTATAGTAAGCTTTGTGATGTCGTTTTAAATCTAATATGGCGGTCACTACAAAATGGCCGAACACATACATATAATAGACTAAAAAATAGAAAATAAAAAATATAGTTTAAAAAACTAAAAAATACGCTTTTATTTTAAAATGAACTAAAAAGTAAAAAATAATTTTGAATGTAAAGTTTTTATTGCTCCAGCCAGTATAAGAAAACAATCTACCTTTCGAAATGTAAAAAAGCGTGGGGCGCTAGCTAAAAGTTCCGGTGTTAATAAAATAAGAATATAGAGAGTCCCACGCTTTTTTACATTTCGAAAGGTAGGTTGTTTTCTTATACTGGCTGGAGCAATAAAAACTTTACATTCAAAATTATTTTTTACTTTTTAGTTCATTTTAAAATAAAAGCGTATTTTTTTAGTTTTTTTAAACTATATTTTTTTTTAAATGAAATGAATCATATAGAAATTGGTGGAAAACTCCGCAAAACTGAAAAACTTCGGAAAACCCTCAACTGAAATATTCTGAGAATCCCTGAAAAAAGTTGAAAATTACAAAACTATAAAAAGTCGTCAAAATTCTGAGAAACTGGGATGAGCTAGAGCAAGACCATCGAAACTACAGGTTCGGAAGCAGACTTTTCGGTTGTGTCGGTGCCAGTGTTGACAGACCCACTGTAAGTGATTTCTCCAAACTTTGTGTGAAAATTCCCCAAAACTATACCTTTCAAACAAATTTTCCCATTTTTAAAATATGACTGCAATTATAAATTGAGGAGCCGGATCAAAGAACCGCACTTTCGCTCGCTCGACTCCAAAAAAACGTAAGATTAGTTCGAAAACAAATTTTCTTCAAATAACAAAATGAAAAATACTTATTTGTTTAGAAGAAAAAGGCGCATCTTTTTGTTTCATACAATTTTTTTGTGGCATCATTAGTTTTTAAATAAACAACAAAAAACCGATTTTTTTTGAAACTTTTTTTTTATCAATTTTTTTACTTCTACTCGTCATAACTCTCTTAATAATTATTCAATTGATCTGAAATTTTTTGTATAAACTAATTACACGTAGCTTTGAATGTGAGACAAATTCCGATTAAAAAATGACATGTCGTTTGTTTGTTATTAATTTTTTATTTCGCTGCCACGTGCGTCGCGCATCAGATTTTTCAACTTCAAAAAGTATCGACGGAATTTTTGATTTTAATTTCTATAAGCGACAAAGTTGTTTATTAAGGTCTTATAAAATTTTCTGAAAAATTTCAAAGAGTTTCATTATCATGATACATAGTTATAATCAAATAGTCAGATGCGCTGAGCGTGGTTTCAACCGAGCCGAGCGTCTTCTTACACTTAGAGCGCGCCGTCCACTCAACGCGTCTGACTTTGTTTGATTATAACTATGCACCATGATGATGATATTCATCGAAATTTTTCAGAAAACTTTATAAGACCTTAATAAACAACTTTGCCGCTTATAGCAAATTGAAATCAAAAATTCCGTCGATACTTTTTGAAGTTGAAAAATCTGATGCGCGACGTACGTGGCAGCGAAATAAAAAATTAATAACAAACAAACGACATGTCATTTTTTAATCGGAATTTGGCTCACATTCAAAGCTACGTGTAATTAGTTTATACAAAAAATTTCAGATCAATTGAATAATTATTAAGAGAGTTATGACGAGTAGAAGTAAAAAAATTGATAAAAAAAAGTTTCAAAAAAAATCGGTTTTTTGTTGTTTATTTAAAAACTAATGATGCCACAAAAAAATTGTATGAAACAAAAAGATGCGCCTTTTTTTCTAAACAAATAAGTATTTTTCATTTTTTTATTTGAAGAAAATTTTTTTTCGAACTAATTTTCCATTTTTTTGGAGTCGAAAGAGCGAAAGTGCGGTTCTTTGATCCGGCTCCTCAATTACAATGAATATTATTACAAACTAGCTGGGGCCCGGTACGCCTCGCCTCAATTTTGGATGATTTGAATACAAAATTTCACCTGAAAATTCAGTTTCGGAGTCCCAAGCTTTTCTATATTTCCTAGTTGACATTTTTTCAATTCGTCGAGGTATTTTTTTTATTAGTTAAAAATATTTTCTGGCTCACACTGAATTAAAAAGTGTTTCAGCGAAAACACTAACGAATCCAGATCTATGAAATCATACGCACAATTTCGAAAAACACAAGTTCGGTCGGTAATAACAACAGTTCTGGTCTGTCGTTTTTTAGCTCTCGATAAAAATTTACTGACGGGTTTGTATTAAAAATGTATTAAATTTGAGAATTTCATGCTTCTTTACGCAAATAATTGCATTCTTTATTTTTAAATATATATTTTTTGGTGGGAATTGTATCAGCGCAGAGCATAATAAGCAAAACTGGGTTTAAAATCTCTGAATCAATTTTTCCCCAATGTTTTACCCACTAATTTTGTTTCCCAAACTTTTTGCACGGGCATAATATTTTCCCCAGTTTGGGGAAAAAACCCCCTATCTGGCAACACTGGTCGGTGCCGCGCCTAAACTCTGTCGTGGAATTAACATGGCCGAAGCCATAGGAAGCAATTTTTTAACTTTGTTTTTGCACTAAAAAGTGGTAAAATATTGTATTTTATCACTTTTTAGGACACATGGATTATCAGTGATTAGTGATTTAGTTATTTAATAAAAAAATTAAAAGAAGGAAACGTAATGGAATAAAAAGTGTAAAGATTATTTTGGAATAGTCATTGCAAGTACCATCACACAACATGAATAAAAATAACTTTTTCACTTTTCCTTCACATTTTTCTTCACTTATGATTTTAATAACTATTCCATTATAATCTTTAATCACTTCAAAATCAATTTTTATTCTATTACCACATAAATTCAACATTTTTACCCTAAATAACAACTTTTGCACGCCTTATATTACACAAAATGTTCCTCATTTATACTGCTGAGAACTAAGGGTTAAGTGGATTGATTTCCCAAACTCACTAAAGATTGACCAAAAAATAAAGAAAAAAGTCCCTGGGCATGTAACTGCTATTAAAATTAGGAAAACTGCTGCACCGATAGGAATAAAATCAGCAACTTTTCCACTTAATAACAACAAAACGATAAATGTTAGGTTATCGCATCTACCTTTACTTTGCGCTTCTGCAAAACGACTCATAATCAAAGGAAAGGATTGAAATCAATTATACGAAACTTGAATGTTTTACTTTTAAACGAAACGTGGTTACTCAATGAACGCTCAGTCAGTAAACCAAAGTTCTATTGTATAATTCAATATAAGCGATCAAACGTTCGAGCTGGAGGCTGGTTGCCGGATATCAAAATGTTCACGACACTACTAACATTATTACGCCGAGTATCGATATAACTGTGAAACAGTCTGTATATATAAGCTTTGATAGCAGTTTACATTACTCCAAATCAAAAGTCTTATTCTTGAAACAATTATTATGGCCATAGACAAAAGCCTGAATTTCTTAACACAGGTGAAGATTCGGGTCCACTTTTAAACTTTCTCCAAAGGCATGGAAATCTAACTATGAGTAATGATCGATTGGTTTCAACAACACGACACGGCACCACCATCCGATACGTTAAGGCCGTTAGTATGAAACTCGGCTAAGAGCAGAGAAAATCATAGACTAGATGGTGACATCGGGTGATGTATGGAATAAAGTGGAGGAGACGCTAAATATGCTCCATCAAAAGGAAAGGCGGAAAGAAACCAAAAGGAACAAAGTAAGGCTTAGAAATACCAGTAGTATTAGCAGGTAGCTAAAAGCTGATCCAGGTAGCGACGCATTTCTGAAAAGGCCTTCTCGCGAGAGAATGTGTTGACAAGTACTAGTAGGTCATTTTAGCTAGGATTAGAATCCGGTATATCCGATAGGCTGGACCGCGACGGCATCATAATGCTTCCACCTACCAACGCACGCAAATAATAAAAAATCAAATAAATTATTTGCATGCAAATTAAAAATTAGTCTTAAATCACTCCAAAGAAGTATAACTTCTAATGCGCGATCATAAGTACACACACCCACTTTTACATATTACTAACTTAAAGGAAAACCTCAAAATATACCTGAAGCCAATATTATCTAATACAGACTTCCATTATACCCTACTTAACTCGAACGCTGGTCTACATTCGTATCTCGACTTAAAATAACCCATATCTTGAATTAAATGCCTCCAAGATCTTCCAAGCACTAAAAAGGAAAAATTAGAATAATAAATTCTAAAAGAGTGCTATGAATTTACAAAGCTACGCCATTTGCGTGTCCTTGAAACCTGCAAAAGGGGAAATAAAGAAAGAACCCAAATTTTTATTATATTAATGCCCAAAATTCCCAAAAAATTCTGAACCGAATTATCTACAAAAGGGTTATCATCAAATCAAGCCTCACGGGCTGACGTGGTTCTCGTTTGATAAAAATGAATGCGGGTGGGTTACTTCTTAAAACTTATTTACAAAAATGATTTTTTTTATTTGTGAAATCTACATTTTGCTTCCGAAAGTAATTTTCTGTTCTTTGGGAATGGTTTTGTTTAAAAATCAACTATTGTTCTGAATTCAGACCCGAAGTCCCAGAAGAGTAGAGATTAAAAGTGTTCAACGGAGCCAGCGAAGTTTTGGGTCTATTTTTCCCATGTACAAAATAAAGGGCCGTAAAACGCCTTAATACATTGTCAGCTTACCTCTCCTTATTTCATAGAATTCCAATGGGGGTTCCCATCATCATCCACCAGCAGATTTGTAGTTACTAATTACGTCCTGCTTAAAGCTGAATCTCCCTTTTGTTTCGTGTACCCGAGCGCCTAACCCCCGGAGTTATTAAATTGGTTTGCTGTATACGTTGCCCTGCTCTAGTGTAAGATTTCTTCATGCAAATGAAAGCTCCACAATAGATCTTTTCCGGTACGTTAGTTCCGTTTTCACCACCAATATTGACATAAGCTGGAAATTGCAGGAACGTTTTCGTTATAGACAACAGATTTCTAAATTTAGCATGCATCATTCTTGTTCTGGAGCAGAGCTGAAAGCCAGCATTACCGCAGACTACACTACATATCCAATTTGCTATCCGATGCTGAATTACGTTTTTCAGAATAATGAAATTCAGTGGTGCTTTCAGACGCTACAGGGAATATAGTCCTCAGGAGCGAATTTAAAATTTGTTGATATTATTTACACCGCCATCGAAGTACATTATGTATGTATGTTTACAGTTTTTTAATGATCAACACACGCTTATGATTGCAGGATCAAGTGTTTTGCTAAATGTCAGTATAATGACGAAAGCGTTGAGTTTTTGTTTGCTATTATCCAAGAGTTTATACAAGTGGGATTTGCTTTCAATTCAAGGTCAATGAAAAGTAAATATTTATCCATAACTCCATTGAGATGCTGAGATCCGTTCGTATATGGCCAATTTTTTTAAAACTCTTTTGGTAGAACATAGTTCGTTAGTTTCTTCTAAAGATAATGGTTTTGATTTTTTCTATCACACATACATATATGTATATGTTAGTACCCAGTAGGGAAACTGTCATGGCAATAAATTACATGCAGAATTAATTTTAGAACTGCTTCATATTTCTTTAGGTCTCATTACAGAAAATAAGAGCGTTTTATTCTTGAAAAGTACTTCCTTGCTGCATTACTTCCACATAAAAGTAATGCTAGGAGTAATGATTTGAGCGTTCTATGTAATGCAATTTGAGAGTTCTATGTAATGCAGAATGGAGGCGATTGGTTACCGCCTATGACAGCGAGGTGCAAATGTAATGCCTTGTCTCCCCTTACTGTAATCTGAACGAGAGCTGGTTGTTACTCCTTAGAAAAACTTTCGGAATCCATGGGTAAATACTTGCTTTCACTACTGGGGAGTTTGCAGCCCCGATCTAAGTACTAACCACGCCTATCCCACATCTTTGGTGATCGAATGTGTTCAGTTTTTGTTAGTTTTTGGAAGCAATTATTAACTTACAATTTATTCCTATATACTACATTTAACTAAATGCTTAAAAGTAATTATTATAACTTTTTATAATCTAACTAACTTAATGGTTCTGAGCAGGACTCTAAATTAATCTTTCTTAATTTAACTTATGCCTTTTGGTAAAAACTTAACATTGGTCCAAACTCCAGTCCGGTCTCTGACGTTATCAGCTGTTGGCAGTGACATATAGAAATGGACTGCTGATTGACAATTTTCAATGGCACCATTTTTCTCCAGAAGTAGAAAACCTTTTTTTGTAAAGAAAAAATGTTTCTTTGAATTTAGGAGAAAATAACTATACCAAACATCATTACAATTGATAGAAATAAATTTTCATCATTATTTTTTATTTAGTAGCAGTTTTTCATTAAATAAATGTATTTTTTTTCAAATATGTGAAGGTTGTTTCCCCCGTTTAATGAACTTTTAAAAATAACGCAAGAGAGAGAAAGAAGAAGAAACTGTATACCTGTCTATTTTTTTCAAATTATGTTGATATCACTTACATTCACTGAGGGAGGGGGAGGGAGACAACAATAGTTTTTGGTGCCATTTTATTGTATGGGATTTTGCTTATTTAGCAGTCGATTTCTATATGTCAGTGGCTGTTGGACACTTTGGCTAAATGGGACGGTTCTTGTCTTTGACGTCATCAGCTGTTGTTTCTTTCTTATGGGAATTTTTATTTGGTGATGATGACGTGACACACACGTTTTTTCTAGTTGTGTAAAATAAAAGGTCGGGCTTGGTACTTTTTTTAGTACTTTTTCACCTAATAGACCACTGCCAAAACGTTTCTGAGAGGCCGAAAAACTAAAAAATTCTTACCAAATTTTAGGATAAATTGTACATAAATTTAGGATAAATTGTACATAAACGGGGAAATATCGACAGCCCCCTACATATAACCGGTAGGGGGTGGGGGTGCCAAAATGTGTGTTTTTAGGGGTGAAACGCGGTTTTTAACGATTTCTGGCAAAAGTAAACCAACTATCGAAAAAAAATGGATGCAAAAGTTGTAGATAATTAAAAAATCTATAACTTTCATTCAAACCATAACCTCAAAAAAATGGAGAAAAACGATAAAAAACATTAAAACCGAATTTTTTCATTTATCATTTTTCTCTTTCACAAAAATGATTCGATTTTAATGAAATTTGGTGAAAATGTTCATTTTTATGTTTTGTAAAAGCTGCAATTCGCTTCCTCAGCTGCCAAATCTTCCTTTTTCAAATATCGATTTTTCCGTAAACTTCACTGATTCTTTATCTCTCTTTGAAATAAAGTTCTGTAAACTTAATGTAACAAATTATAAGGGAACTTCATGTAACAGTTTCAGGTTCGGACTGCTGAAAAAATATTGTTTAAACAACTATTTCACAAACCGAAATCGAGAAAAAAATAACATTTTTAGGCAAAAAAAAATGTACGTATTATCGTGACTTATCCATTAAAACTTACTAGCAGGACCCAGCACTCGAAATTCAAGGGCCATTTTCAATACGTTTTTTTAATTTAAATCTAGAAGCCTTCGATAACAAAATTTTTCGAGAACAATAAAACAAAATTTAAAAATGAAACAAATTTTTTATAGTTGGCAAAAGCAATGCCATAAAAACCAACTTTTATTATCTCTTAATATCACATATTACATTTAAAAGATCTTAATTTAAGAATCAAATACTTCTCTGTACACAACATTTTTGGTGTAATTTCTATCATCATTTAATATAAGTCCCTGCTCTGCTGTTTGAGTAATATAAAATCGAAATCCATCAAATGAACGAACTTTACTGGCCGCAACATACAATTGCTCATGAGAAAATACTGTGCCGTGTATAAATAAAATTGTGATTCTGCACTTCGCGCTGAACTCAATGCTACATGGTGAAAAAGTGTTCAATACAGTTGGAGTGTATAAACTGTGTAAAATGGTGCCACAAAATAAGTGCTTCCTGTTTAATTATATGATAAAAATAATTTATTCATATCTCATTTTTTTTGGAGAGATGCTGTTCATCATGAAACTCAACATATTTTTCGATCTCTTGAGAATCTTCGATAAAGTCTTCGACCTGGTGAAGGTCTTCAAGCTCATCGCAATCTTCATTGTCAATAATCTCCTCCAAATCGCTGAGTTCTTCCACTGGTTAAATTCACTTGTAAAACCGGTTCTGCTGCTGATGAAGAAATACTAGTGTAGATACCCATAATGGTATTCAGCACTTCATTTTTCATTACGAATACGTATTATCAGATCAATCTTCTAATTATACATTTAGTACATCTTCATAAACTACAAGAAGCATTTTATTAGGCTACTAGCTGGGACACCCGGTGCGCCTATGCTGCTCCCATAAGCCAAAAGTAGTAATCAGGTGATATGAATTTTAATATACAGTAGGAGAGTTTGAAAAAACCAATTTTTTTGAAATTTTTGATTCCAAATAATAAAATGTGAAACTATTAGGGATCTGACATTTTGGTTGAGACAATAAAAACCATCCATTTACATGGCATTTTTCGAGATATGAATTTTCATACACAGACGAAGTGTCTCAAAGAACCACTTATTTTCTGTATTTTGGATAGCTGCGACCCGGTGCGCCTCGCTGTACCCAACTTTTAAACATTTAAAATCAATCCAAACCTTCAATATTCAACTCTTCTTAACCATTAACAAAAAACCAACTATTCCTATAAAAGTTGGAGTCATTAGATTCAAAATACATTTATTTGAACTATGACCAAAATTGCCTGTGTATTCTGTTAAAACCATGAAAGTTAAAATATTTAAAATTAATGCAAATAGCAGCATCCAGCACTCGAAATTCGAGGGCCTTTTTCTATAGCTTTTTTTAATTTAAATTTAGAAGTCTGCAATAACAAAATTTTACGAGAACAATAAAACTAAATTGAAAAATAAAACAAAGTTTTTATAGTTGGAAAAAGCAATGCCAAAAAACCAACTTTTATTATCTCTTAATGTCATAGGGGAATTAATTGTACAATTATTTTCTAATGTTTAGCGTTCTTTTGTGCCGTGTATAAATAAAATTTCCATTCTGCACTTCTATGAGCTCAGGGCTACACGGTGCAACAGTTTTCAGTATTGTTGGAGAGTTTAAACTCCACTGGTGCCACAAAATAAGTGCTTGCCGTTTAATTATATGATCTTCAAAATTAAATTCTTCATAACCAATAACGAAAAACCAAGTATTCCTATAAACTTTCGAGACATTAGATTCAAAAAGCATTTATTTGAAGTGTGACCAAAAATACCTACATATATGTTTTTTTAAAACCACGAACATTAAAACATTTAAAATAAATCTGCAATTGCTTGGTCCCTGGGTTCTCATCTGCAATGTCACTGACTCAGGTTTTATTTGTTTACCCAGATGCCAGCCTCTTCCCGTATTGCAGAATCCTAGACTTATACCTAAAAATTCAGAGGTGATGGGTTTCTTTCCTTCTTATCTATATACAGCTAACCGGGAAATGACACTTATTTGGCAAAATTCTTCCGCCATATTGGCCCTACAATTGAACGTGTGAGAAGAAGCACAGTAATATTCCAAAAACATATTTTTCTGGAAATTAAAAAAAACTGTTTTCACAGTCCCCAGACCTGACGCCCGTGGATTTCTACTTCTGGGGACGTGCAAAAGAATTAGTGTACACGACAGAGGTGCCGTCAATAGAAATTTTAATGGAAAAATTTAACGCCGCATTTAAAAAATTAAACAAGAAATGCGGCTTGAAACTACTACAACAGAAGTAAGAAGGTGTTGTGCCTGCATAATGTGTTTCGGCGGTTAATTTGAACAAACTTTATAAAAAAAAATAAACATAACATAAAAAAAGTATTTTCTTAAACAAACCAAACCAGTAACCAGTAACTAGTAACTCGTATTTTGACTCCATTATTAACAATTTCTGTATTACGTAGCACACGGTCGGAAAGGGGATAAACTGAGGAAGTTTTTAAAATAAAGCTAAATTCAAAATATCTTGTACTTCTTTTTAAAATGAATTTAGAATGTTACACTTTTCACAACATTTAAACCTTTTTACGAATTTGAAGTGTCATAACTTTTTTCTTAATATCAGTTGGATCAAGTATTGATTGATTTAGAGTAAGAATACATTCAAGAATATAACAAAAGTGATTTCGTGCTATTACAACTACAAACAAAAGAGTTATGACGATTTTAAGGTGAAATTTTGAGTAATTTTGTAAAAAAACGAAAAAAATCATTTCTCAGCTACCGTGGCCCTTAGGACATAACGGCTACCGGTAAAAAAAAGCAAATGGTCCCCCCAACACACCAAACAATTTTGACGGTTCATCTGCCAAACACCCTGTAAAGATTACAAAAAATAAGAAATCAAATTTCAAAATCCGGCTAGAGGGATCGATAGGTAAATTCAAGATGAACATTTAAAAAAAAAAATTGTTTCAATAACTTAAAATTTACGAACTCTAGAGTAATTTCGGTGGAACACTGGCATTTCTCGCCACTGTGCGTCGCTCGAGTAAATCCCCATTTAGCATCGTGGGCTCCCCTACTATTAGCTTGCATTATATTTAGAAAGTTACATTGCGTAATATGTAATTGTTTATAATAGCTTTACACACAAAACACAACTCTTTCCATATTCTTGCTAGGTGTAGTTTTTATTTTATCTATTTGAATTTTTAATTTAAACATAAAAATCTCAACAGCACATAGCCCACTCCTCGCGTCATCTTAACTCTTACCTCATCCTGCTTCCGACCACTCGTTAACCCCCATACAGCTGATCTGCCAAGTATGGTTTGATCTATCTAGTCTGTCTGGTATATCTCTACTGTTTGGTCCGTCTGGTCTAGTTAGTCTGTCAGGTCTATATAACTGTTTATCTGTATAGTTGTCTGTATAACTGTTTTTTGTATAGCTATCTAGCTATCTATCAAAAGAAAGTATAGATAAAAAATGAAAAACAAGTAAATTTACCTTGTTAGTTTGACGAAAAATAACATTCTCGCATAGTATAATCCTTTGAAAACAAAACAGTTGAATAAAAAGATACCTCTAGTCCTCCGATGATGTTCAACATGAGGAAGAAATGAGACAGTGCAGTAATCTTACTATTACTTTGTTTTCTTTGCCCATGAGAACTTTTTCCATCCCTTATACCGATATGGTTTGCTTTCCTTTCGGTAATCGAATTCGCAAACAAATAATGTCGAAGGAAAGTTATCCTTACCGCTGTCCATACTTGAATGCAAAAGGAGCATTGCATTAGAAATGCTAAGAGTGTTGTTGAAAGCACATAAATCAGTTAACAGTTATATTGCTTATGAGAGTAGACGTTTATCTCATTTAGAGTGGGGACTTTAAGGTCAAAACAGAATTGCGACTGCGACGGCGGACGGCGAAGTCGGTCGATTAGTGCAAATGTAAAACAACGTTGTATAACGAAATTACAACTGCAGCGGCACTGCGCCACAAAATCGAAGTCGGCGTACAAAACATATTTTTTTTTCAAACACAATTTTTGGATATGCAAAACGTCACGTCTCAATAAAAGTTGCGGTTGCAATTTCGTTATACATTAGCTGCTCCGTCCAAATATGACATAAATCGCAGTTGCAGTCGGCCGTCGCAGTCGCAATTCTGTTTTGAGCTTTAAACAACTATCAACAACTTTAGACAATTATCAACATGCAGGACACCAGACGTATAGCTGCAAGAAAACATTCATCTCAGAACAGCCTCCATTCAGGTTAGAGCAGTCCGCTACACATTTAACCGATCTATTTTATTTATTTATTAATGTTATTTATACCGAAGAGTCGCAAATCACACCACGTTGCACATACTGCAAGGACAAAGAAGGGAATCTGATCGCCGATCCTAAAGGTATCTTGGAGCGATGGTAAGAGCACTTTAATTAATTGCTAAATGGAGAGTTAACTGAGGATTTTGAGGTTCCACCAATATCTGATGATAATCCTGTGCTGCCACCACCAAGCTCGGAAGAAGTTAGCAGAGGAGTCATCAACTAGGCCTCGGGTGCTGACGGCATTCCCGCGGAACTGGTTAAATATGGAGGGCCTAAATTACACCAAGCCATTCAGGAATTAATTGTGCTAGTATGGGAGCAGGAAGCGATGCCAGAAGACTGGAAAAAAGGCATCCTCCGCCTGGTTCATAAAAAGGGGATATCACAGCGTGCACTAATTATCGCGGTGCAACGTTGCTGAGTACCGCGTATAATATATTCTCCGCTATCCTACAAAACAGGATGGCCCCATACGCTAGAAACATCATATCCCTTACCAGTGTGGCTTCAGCCCAGGCAAATCAACAACTGAACAGATTTTCACCTTGGGGCAGGCTATGGAAAAATGAACCAACTGAACTGTCAAAAGGTTAAGTCTCTGGTAGAACTCTACAAAGCCATGAGAGAACTCGGCATCCCTAATAAGCTGGCACGACTATGTAGGTTGACCATGACCAATGTGACAAGCCAAGTAAAGGTATCCGGAACACTGTCCAGACCAATCAACATCTATCATTTACTCCGAAAAGGAGATGGTCTGGCCTCCCTTCTTTTCAACCTGGCGTCGGAAAAAGTGATCCGAGATTCGGGCGTGACATCAAGGGGCACAATCCTCCGCAAGTCCACCCAATTACTGGCTTATGCAGAAAACATTGACATCATTGGAAGAACAGCAACAGAACGCTTCCAGACTGATTGAACCAGATTGAGCGGGCGGAAGGAAATTTGGGACTGCATATCAACGAAAGCAAAACAAATTATACATGGTGGCCTCGTCTGCAAGAACATCTAACGTTGGTCCCACAATCATGGTAGAGGAGGCCGGGTCCATAATAGCGTGGATGTTTCTTGTTTTCTCCTTTTTTTGGATAGCACTTCTAAGCTGTTTATATTCCTTCCACAACTTAAATAAATCAAATAAATCACTTAAATCTTCATTTACGCAATCCATTTTGCGCTTGTCATTTTACTTTTTCATGTAGGACTATCTGTCAAAATGTCGTAAGTAAGCTCAAATTCGTTCAGTACTGTTACGGTACGGCAGGTGACCTTAGGTTCAGGCCAGTGGCTTGCGATCATCCGGCTGAATGAAACATGGGTGTCTGTGCGCTTGGTCTTTTACATTTTACAGAACACTTCTCCTACATATACACATATATATATGGCGTTTATCTGCCTTAACTGTTTTAAGGCACTCCAGGCACTTTTTTACCTATTCACACACAGTTTTGCGATTTAAAGACCCCGAATCCAGATGATTCTTGTAACACTGCTTCCCCCTAAAATTCCTGTTTCAATATCGCCATCAGCACTGCTACATGCAGGGGTTTGTTGACAGCAGGGGCAAGTTCCTCTGCATCTATGACAGTTTTTGTTATTGTGTTATGATGACCTCGCTCGCAATAATAAACACTACAGAAAGCGGTTGTAGTTGAGTTTATAAAACGAATTAACGGCCATCGTGATATAATAAATGTAGACGCAGCCCATCATTTTGTCCTTCGAAACAGACATCTCGCTCTTTCTTCTTCTTCCAATGGGGCTTCAGTCCAACTCGAGACTTGGCCTCCTCTAATCTTTTTCTCCAGTCTTCTCGATTACTGGCCGAAGTTCTCCAGTTCGATATATGGAGTAATGTTTCCGCATCTGCAACAACCGCATCCTTCCACCTTTTCCTCGGCCTGCCTACGGGTCTTTCTCCTTCAATGATGCCAGTGAAGACCTTCTCTGATGCTCTGTCTTCCGACATGCGCTCGACGTGTCCAGCCCAGAGAAGTCTATTGAATTTTATGAACATCAGGATTTGATATAACTCGCTGTTATATCTGATTCTCCTCACAAATTGCTTCTCAAAATCAGCAGCAACGGCACCTCGATAGGATTTCACAGCCAATATACTTGTTGCTGACCTCTTTTCAATGAGTACATGATCGATCTAAAAAGCATCGAGCTTACCACCATTCCTTTGCTACTGGGCACTGGCACAGCTCTAGTTGAAGTAACCACCAACCTATTGCTATGAAAACATCCTATCAGCTAATAAAATTTTTATTTAAACCTTTTTAGTTAGCACAACTAATTTTTATTTGTTCGGGAAACTTTATTTATAGTATTGTGAAATTTAAGAATTTGTTAGAACAACTATTTCACGTTAACTAAAATTTCAACAGTAACATTAACAGAATAGTGTTTTCAGTGAAATAATAATAATAATTATAATTATGCATTCCTAAATATCTATCCAAACAGGCCCTCGACTGGAGTCCGCAAGGAACCATTCGAGTCGGAAGACCTAGAACAACGTGGAGGAGAACGCTATTAGCAGAGGCCGCAACAACCGGGAGATCCTGGTCAGAGCTGAGAGCTGTCGCGCAAAACAGAGTCCGCTGGAGGGCAACTGTTTCCGCCCTATGTCCCATGAGGGATTAAAGGAGCAATTATTTAGTTAGTTTGTATTCCTAAATATCATCCATTGTAACTTTGGACACCTCTCTAAAGGTTATCCAGCCAGGCCCTCTGTCCTTGAAACTCTCCCCGCAAAAGTTAATTCCAACCTGGTCACTCGGGTCGAGCCCCTCCAAAGGATGTTCGACAATTTCTTCCATGGATTTCTTAATCCATGTTGAGGGATATTCATCTTCATGCACGTGATTTATTTTAAAGTCCACTTTACGACCCCTCCTATTAAAGCACTTTACAAGCGCAGAGTAATCTCTTGTAATTGTATATTGAGATATTTTCACTTACAACGATAGCTTTTAAACCACTGGATGAAGTGAAGAAATGGGTGCATGTGGACTCTTTATATTCCTTTTAAAGACGCCATACTTTGCTTATGCAAAATAGTCCAGGCGCTGGAGTATTTTCAGTGATTTTGGCGTGATATAACGGAATTTTTTGGTGGAATTGGTCAGAAATGACATCCCCAACAATATCTAGGGGGTGCGCAAACATGAAAACCTCTGGAAAAGTTATGGGAGCTCAAAAACTGAAAAATTCACGAAAAATTCCCTGTTTTTTACCTTTATTGATAATTTTCTTTTAACGAAAACTTCTAGGCGAAAAGTTTGCTGGACAAGTTTTATTCATTACTAGCAAAAGCCCGCGTGCGTTGCGACGCCTTTTAATAAAAAAAACTTATGTGTGCACAGTCCGGGATAGGAAGAACGTATAATGAAAAAAATAACACATCTGCAAAACATAATTTTGGGCACATAACTCGACTATAGAATAATCTCTCACAGTCAGTATTTCCGAACTCCTACAACTCCTCCCTGCTAGACATTGCACCTTGACGTGCAAACGAGATAAAGGACTGGTAGTACAAAGGGGGATTCCTGAGCTTGGCACTGCCACATAAAAAAAATAAAAAAATTTAGAGTTACTTATAAAAAATATGTTAAAACTTTTTTAAAATGCGATGTTGAGCGTCACTTATCGGAAAAGTTTTGTGCTACATGCACAACAATCATATTCAGAATACGTGTGTCACCCTGTGCATAACTTGCCCCATGGCGTCCTCAACATTTTGTTCCCCTTTGTTCATTGTGTTCGATATATTCTCTGTTAAATTTTCATCAGACCCATCGATCATTTGCGGAGATGGCAAACCATAATCTTCACAGTATTTCCGCAAATTGAAAAAAAAATATCTCGCCGTGACAGCATTTCATTCGCGTTCCTTCGATTATCGATAGTCGGATATTAGTGAAAAGCAGGCTAAACGCTTAAGAAAATTCTGAAGTATCCCGTGAAAGTCCTAAAATCGGATTAACCGTTCCGAGCTTTGAGGTTTACAATCGGAATGATAAAAAAAGTTTCCAATCGCTTTTCTCCGACTATCGGTTCAAGTTTTCCGTCTGAATCAACAGTCGGAACCAAGTGAAGCCTAAAACATGCCCAAAAAAATACTGAATCTTCCCGTGAAAGTCCCATCGCAATCGGATTGGCTGTTTCTGAGATTATCCCGGACAAACAGACACACAATCATACAGACAGACAAAATTTTTAAAAATACTTGATTTTATTTAAATATCGTGTAAATAACCATATGAACTTAGAAAATGACAATTATTTTGAAATCACAGACAGACTCCAATTATATTTATACAGATTTATACAGATGAAAGGAGACTGGTCATATGAGCCTCAGGCCCGGCGCAAGAGAAAAGTATCTCAGATTATCGGTTATAATAAGTATTGAAATTCTGTATAGTTTCTATATCCGGTAAATGTTTATTCTGTTTATTCAGGCGAAATACCTAGCCCGGTATTGTTAGTAAGTGCTTATTGCAAAGTTCGTGCTTAAGTACGTGCTTAAGGTGTCGATTGTATTCACAGTCGCAACTTAAGCACTGCCTTAAGTAAATGCTCAATCATGAACTTAATCAAACAAACCTTATTCAAATAAGTATTCATAGTTGATGCTTAAGCAAATTGTCATATAAGACGATCTTATTTACCCTTAAGCCGGAACTATAATAGACGTGAAAGAACGTACGTCAATCTCTGCGTTCCCAGGGCTCTATGATGAAAATGAATGATTGACTATAATAAACGTACATCACATGTACTTGTTTTCGATACTGTTTCGTTAAACGTAGTATAACGCCGTCTTATGGAATCTGGATCCCAGTTAACGGCGTTGTAATGTCAAAATCGTAGCATAGTTGTTGTATTCAGACTCAAATTGAAACATGTTTACTGCGATTATTATAGCCGATTGTACGTCAAGGTCTACGGTGAGAGATAGGTACGTGTAAGTTCGTTAAAATCGTACGGCAAACTACGTCTATTATAGTTCAGGCTTTAAAATGAATATATTTTTTAAGTCGTCTCCAAAGGTGACTTAAGAAATTGCTTCTATAGATGATTTTTTAATAATAGTGTGGAAAAATGAACTTGTTTTCGTCGGTTACTGATATTGAAGGTAGTAGTGACGTGGATGATGGTGAAGAGGGTAATGGTAGATGTATCCGTAGATCTTTGCGTGACAGACAAAATCCTTTTGAGTTTTACGATAATAATGAATTTACAAAGCGGTTTAGATTTAAAAAAGATTCAGTACTCTAGTTGCCAAAAATTCATGAAGGATTAGCTGGAATAAATAATCGGAGTTTACCTATTGCACCAGAATTGCAACTGCTTGTATGTTTGAGGTATTATGCAAGAGCAAGTTTCAGGGTACAGATTTTTCATTACAATTTTATACTCCTCAAATTTAACATCTTGAATTTATGACATTGCATCAGCAGCTCTTTCCGAATTACTTCTAGTAGAATAAAGTAGTAAAGACAAGTAAAACAATAAACTTTCATCAATTCAAGTCGAAATTTAAACTATTAACTGTTAAACAAAAATTAAATGTAATATTTAATATAAAATGAAAATATAATAAAAATTTTCATATACTTTAGAATATTGTAAAAATATTTTTTATAAATTTGCAATATTTCTGTTTATAAATGTATTAAACACAATTGCAATTGCTTAACAAAGTTCACCTCAAGACATGACTGTGAATACATGATATCTTAAGTACGCCTTATTTAAATAAGGCGAACTTTTAAGAAATTCTTAAGTCCATGCTTAAGTAACGACTGTGAATACCGCCCCTAATATCTCCCGGTATTTTTGTAACGCTATAACCTATTTTCATGAATAAGGTATCAGTGTACGCAGAATACTCCCACCTACCTAGCACTATAAAAATGAAGGTTCTAACCTACTAACTTCCAGAGTAAAGAATCATCAGAGTCAAAATTTTGTTTTTTTAACTAAAATAACAACTTCAACTGCCTTTTTCTCCAAAACAGAGATAGTTAATCAATATTTTTTTTCCAAAATTGGAAAGCTTGGACAATTTCCTATTAATAATGTCCGTACAATTTTTATGCAACGGCCTTTATTTTTGAAATTATAAGCAATTTTGATGTTAAAATTGACTCTATTTGGTACTTTTCGACAAAGCTTAGGTGAAAAAGTACTAAAAAAGTACGAAATAGAGCCAATTGTACAGGGTGTCCGTCCTGGCTTGCCAAGCAATTAATTTAGACAAAAAATGATCGACAAAAAACACAAAACGGGGCCATGTCTGCCCTTTTCGAGATAGGGCGTTTTGAATTTTTGGTTTGGCAAACACATTAAAATTGCCTAGTCTTTTTGTTCAGGCTCTATTACTATAAATTTATAGGGTGTCCTACGAACAGTGACAAAACGGCCGGCTGTGGATAAGTTATGGATAGATGAACGATGGGGGAGGGGGAAATCGTAACGATTTAGCCGCTAGGGGGTTTTGAAGTTTTTTAAGAGTTTTACATATCATCCTGTATTTTTGTAACCCTAGGACCTATTTTCATGAATAAAGTATCAATATACGCACCTTTTCACCTAAGCTTTGCTTTGGCATCCCGCCAGAATTGTTGAAAGCCGACTCAAGCCTCATAGCAGATGCGCTACAGCCAATCCTGGAAATAGCATGGAACACCTGTACCTTTCCGGAGGATTGGACGGAAGGTATCATAGTCAAAATACCAAAAAAGGGAGACCTAACAATATGTGACAACTGGAGAGGCATCTGTCTATTATCTACTGTGGGAAAAATCTTGTCCCACATATTACTATCAAGGATAAGAGAGGCAGTAGATCGAACGCTTAGAAGACAGCAGGCTGGATTCAGAAAAGGCCGCTCCTGCATAGACCACATTAACACCTTGAGAATCATAGTGGAGCAGTCTACTGAATTCCGATCCCCCCTTTACCTTGCTTTCGTAGACTATGAGAAAGCGTTCGACTCGGTTAATAGGAGCTTTATATGGCGAGCTCTTCGGCAACGTGGACTGCCGAATAAAATAATAGAATTGATAGAAGCTCTATACAACAATTCCAAATGCAGAGTTCTTCACAATGGAAAACTCTCCGACAGCTTTGAAGTGAGCTCAGGAGTAAGGCAAGGATGCCTACTTTCGCCATTACTATTTCTTATAGTAATAAACGACATCCTTGTCAGATTGTTAGACCGCCTTAAGGACCTCGACTACGCGGATGATATCTGTTTGCTGGCCCACAGACACCAGGACCTCAGAAACATGTTAAACAATTTGGCAACAGAAAGTAGTTCAGCAGGCTTAAGGTTAAATCCGACTAATACCAAAGAAATGCGGATAAATGCTAACACCCTTGAACCAACAGCGCTAAATAACCGTGACGTGGAACTGGTAGATAAATTCTGTTACCTCGGTAGTATTATTACCGAAAACGGCGGTACAGAAGAAGACGTCAGTTCCAGAATAAATAAAGCAAGAAGCGCATATGCATGCCTGTTTCACATATGGAGATCGACGGAGATCTCAATTAACACCAAATTGCGGCTGTTCAACTCCAACGTTAAGGCAGTTCTTTTGTACGGTTGCGAAACATGGAAAGTCACCCAATTCATCACAGGGCGCCTACAAGTTTTCATCAACAGATGCCTACGTCGCACAGTGGTCTGAGAATGATATTTACGTGGAAAAAACGTCAAACTTTGTTGGATTTGCACAGAAATTGAAAAGTATAGGTATTTGGGGTTGCTGATTACAAATTTGAAGTCGAATATTTAAAAAAACAAAATGGCGGATCTAATATGGTGGCTAAAGAATTTTATACAGGATCAATTTCCATTTCGTCACTTTCATCTATAACACAGCACAACAAAATCAATTTTTTTTTTGTTGCATAAAATATTTTAATGGTTGTTTACTAATTTGAGGTCACTGATTTCGAATCTACCCTCAGTTTTATTGTCTCAGCTCGAGTTTTATTGGCTTCATTTGGTATACATTTTTCTCATAAGCTTATGACGAAAAGTACCAAATAAAGCCAACTTTAACATCAAAATTTGCTAATATCTTCAAAAATAAAGGCGGTAACACAAAAATTGTCTTTACATTATTTATAGGAAATTGTCCATGCTTTCCAATTTTTGAAAAAAAAATGTTAACTAGCTACGTATTTTTGGGGAAAAAGGTAGTTGAAGATTGAAGTTGATATTTTTGTTCAAAAACAACAAAATTTTGACTTTCATAAACTAAAGGTGATATAAAGAAACGGATAATATATTTGAAATCAGCGTCAAAAATTAGCTTAGATTGATGTAAAATATTCCATGAAACAGTTTTGCTGTTGGGCAGTGATCAGTAGCGCTTTCACACGCTATTTTCATTTTTGTATGTGCTGTGCTTATATGTATATATTTATAATCTGTGTTCTCAGAAGTTATTGTTTACACTGATTTCGAAACCTTTAAAATGTGATACACTAGTTTCTACAACGTTGACTGCATGGCTATTTTCTTTTCGCTGTGACTCACGCAGCTGCGCACAACTGCACATGAAATTTTTAGACATAACGGTAAATTATATGTTCTTTCAGAAGCCGTAATTAAATTTTTGTCTCTTTGTGACTCTTCGAAATAATATTTTAGTTTTCATATAAATATGAATATTTTCAATTTTATATGTGCATATATGTATGTATATGTATATATTTATGATCGCACGAAATACTCATTGTGTTCTCAGAAGTTATTGTTAACACTGATTTATTTATCTATAAAAGAAATAAGCCAAATAAAAGAAAAACGTTATTCACAAAAATATGAAAATAACGCCCATTCTTGACCTACGTCGAAGATAACTGTTGCACTCGCACTGAAATCTCACTTTTGGAGTCCCTTTGACAAATTACTGTCATAAATGAATCAATTTGTTATGTTCGAAAAAGCAGTTTTTTCCGCGTAAATTTCATTCTCAGACCACTGTGCGTCGTATCCTAAAAATCCGCTGGCAAGATAGAATTTCAAATGAAGAACTATGGCGCCGTGCCGGCCAAGAAAGGATAGACGACCAAATCAGGCGAAGGAAATGGAATTGGATTGGCCACACCTTGCGACGCGAAAACGGGAATCTAGCCAAACAGGCCCTCGACTGGAATCCGCAAGGAACCCGTCGAGTCGGAAGACCTAGAACAACGTGGAGGAGAACCCTATTAGCAGAGGCCGCAACAACCGGGAGATCCTGGTCAGAGCTGAGAGCTGTCGCGCAAAACAGAGTCCGCTGGAGGGCAACTGTTTCCGCCCTATGTCCCATGAGGGATTAAAGGAGCAATTAGTTAGTTAGTTGCTAAAAATTACCAAATAAGCACCAAATAAGCAATAAGGCTAATTTCAACATCAAACTTGCTAATAACTGCAAAAGTAAAGGCCGTAGCATAAAAATTGTCTGGACATTATTCATAGGAAATTGTCCAAGCTTTCCAATTTTGCAAAAAAAAAATATCAGTTAACTACGTATTTTTTGGAGAAAAAGGTGGTTTTAGTTGAAATTCTAGTGAAAAAAAACCAAAGTTTTGACTTTGGCGACTCATTGCTCTGGAAGTTGATAGGGTAGGAGCTTGATTTTGGGAGGAGTATTCTGCGTACGGAGTATTCTGCGTACACTGATACCTTATAGGTTGGAAGTATTCTGCGTACACTGATACCTTATAGGTTATAGCGTTACAAAAATACAGGGAGATATTAGGTATTTCGCCTGAATAAACAGAAATGACAATATTAACACCTTTACCACATTTACCGGATATAGAAACTCTACAGAATTTCAATACTCATTATAACCGATACTTTATTTTTGTACCGGGCCTGGGGTTATTTTGTATGGCCTGTGACCAGTCTCCTTTTAGACCGAGAGCCGACCGCTGAAAACCCTATGTTATCGGCAAGAAGAAAACAGAACCTATTGTAAGTAACATTAGAGATAGGAGAATACTTTATGCGTGGTGTGCCTGAACTAAAGTGTGGCCTAAGGTGAGAAATTAGCAAATATTAGTGGTGATTTTTTAGTCAAACCCTATGTTATTGACAAGAAGGATAATTTTTTTTTTAAAGTGAAGCTTAGACGTTATATTAACTAAAACTCATGGTGTGCCGCGCCCTGTCCGTGGCCGGACCTTTGGCAGACCAGTATTTGTATAACGTTTTTTTGGGCAAATACCTATGTTATCGACAAGAAGGATAATTTTTTTTTAAATTGAAGATTAGACGTTATATTAACTAAAACTCATGGTGTGCCGCGCCCTGTCTGTGGCCGGACCTTTGGCAGACCAGTATTTATATGACGTTTTTGGGGTCGATCCCTATGTTATCGACAAGAAGGATAATTTTTTTTTTAAAGTGAAGCTTAGACGTTATATTAACTAAAACTCATGGTGTGCCGCGCCCTGTCTGTGGCCGGCCCTTTGGCAGACCAGTATTTGTATAACGTTTTTTGGGCGGATCCCTATGTTATCGACAAGAAGGATAATTTTTTTTTTAAACTGAAGATTAGATGTTATACTAACTAAAAGTCATGGTGTGCCGCGCCCTGTCTGTGGCCGGACCTTTGGCAGACCAGTATTTGTATAACGTTTTTTGGGCGGATCCCTATGTTATCGACAAGAAGGATAATTTTTTTTTAAACTGAAGATTAGATGTTATACTAACTAAAAGTCATGGTGTGCCGCGCCCTGTCTGTGGCCGGACCTTTGGCAGACCAGTATTTGTATGACGTTTTTGGGGTCGATCCCTATGTTATCGACAAGAAGGATATTTTTTTTTTAAAGTGAAGCTTAGACGTTATATTAACTAAAACTCATGGTGTGCCGCGCCCTGTCTGTGGCCGGACCTTTGGCAGACCAGTATTTGTATGACGTTTTTGGGGTTGATCCCTATGTTATCGACAAGAAGGATAATTTTTTTTTTAAATTGAACATTAGACGTTATACTAACTAAAACTCATGGTGTGCCGCACTCTGTCTGTGGCGGAACCCCTGGCAGACCACCCTTTGTATACGATTTTTGTATGAAAATTTTTTTAAATCGCGATATCTCCCAAACGGTCACTCGTAGGGAAAAAAGTGTTAAGACCTTTTTTGTAGAGAATCGCATAATATATAATCCTCGCATTAACTGTTTTGTGATCACACTTACCGTTTACGAGGTATTTGTAAAAAACGATTTTCGCGACCTTTGACATTGAAAACTTTTTTTGCGCACACGATTTCGCAATGGGCGTTTGACAAAGTGTGATTGGCTTTTTCGGTACATAATGTCGAGAGTAATATTGTATTAAAAATACATAGTATATTTTATTTATTGAAATAAGGGCATTTTTGTTTCGAGGGACTCGCCACCAATTCGACTGATCGTTAATAATTTGAAGTACTTTCATTTCCAACCCAAGAGGCGTTTTCTCAGTTCCAGGCCTCCTCACCGACAGATACAATTTGAGATATAGCTATAGTAGTTTCGAAGATGAAATTCGGCCCGGACGGACAGAACCTTTGTACGACTTTTTTTCTTTAAAAGGCTAAAAAGGACCACCAATTTATATTACAAATAGATAGTGTGAGGAACGGATTTCTCAAAAAAATAAGAAAACAAAAATATTTTTATTAATTTTATTCAAAGAAAAAAATGTGTATAGATATGTATATAACTATTTTGAAATTTAAAATTACATTATTACTACATTTATATTTTTTAATCATTATCATCATCATCTAAACAGTTTCTATCGCATTTCACATCATCATCTTTTTCATCACAATCGTCATTTACATCATCATTTTCATTTTCTAATAAAATTTCTTCTATTAACGATGGAGTTGTTTCTCCATCAAACCAAAACGGTTCTATTTTATTATTATTTAAGATCCAACCACATTTTTTAAAATCTAATTTTATACAGTCTTCTTCCGTGGCATGTTGCCACATGGAAGTAACATAGATTGTACGCAATATTTTCTGCTTTAATGATTTCCAGCACGGAGGAATGGTACATGAATCAAATGATTTTATATTTTTTTTAAAATTTTCTGTAGTGCATTTCATGGAGAATATATTTAAAAATAAGATATGTCTCGCTATGTTTACGTCATCACACTTCGACAAGCCATATAAAGTACAGGTGAACTCTTGCAATATTTTCATTTTTTGTTCGTTTAAAATATCGTCAGGATTGGTCAAACTTTGGAAAATTATTTGGACGCTTTCTTGTTGGCGTAATAATTTGAAAGGTTTCACCTTACCTTTACGGTAAAAGCTGGCAGTATAATCACTGCCAGTAAAGGCGTGAAAACCAGGCAAGCATCGGCAAAAATTTACATTTAAAATTTAGTTATATTAATGCAGTTACTATCGCCAGACCGTGTAGGACAGCTTAACAGCCAAATTTCTTTGTCTAAAAATTTAAACATATTACCCAGTAATATTATTAATATATCTGTATCAGATGCTTTTATCATTATTTTGCTATTTGGCATGCAGTTATTTACATGATATATAATTCTCGTGTCTGCTTCTTCATGCTTACAAACCAAATCTAATTCTTCTGTTAATATTATTTTATTATTAATTGATACAAATGAAAAACAATTTTCTTCTACAGTAAGAAATACTTTTTTGGCTCCTAAAATCGAAGACAGTTCAGGATTTTGCCAATGATCATATAAAAATTTTACAAGACTTTCCTTAAATTTTTTATTTTTTAAAATTTTTATGAAATCGCTTGGTCTTGTTTGAGAAGGGCCTTTTATTGTATATTGTATGTCGATTTCTTCTCCACGTTGTCTTTCCATATCTTTTAACGACGGAGAGAAATACCTGTCAAATATTATATGTATTTGTGATGCATTAGTGCTACAAATTTTTCTCAAAATAAATTCGGCTATTTTACCAAAAGTTTGAGGTACTGAAGGTCCTAACCTATGTAAGAAGTAAAAACCGTCAATAATATCTACATCTATTTGATTGGGAACTTCAGGTTGTGTAAAAGATTTAATTTTTACCCCAAGGGCTGATTTATCTGCTTTATACATTTCACCAGTACAATGACATAAAGCAGGGGGTGCTGGTGATAGAGGAAATGATAAACAGAACTGCATATTAACTTTTTTCTCTAATGCTATCGCTAATAATCGACCAAAGATGTCGCGTTCCATTTTCATTATTATTTTTTTTTTCCCATCACAACTTTTCACGGTTTTTTTCACACATTCCGCAGCAAAATTTTGTACTTGAGTACGCTTGATAGCTTTCTCAAACCGTCCAGCATCGACATTACACTCTTTTATAAACTTTTTTTGTTCACCTATTTTATAAGTATTGAGCAAAAAGTCCGCAGTTTCATCTGTAACTGCCCTGCCCGTTGTGATGTTGAACAAACATTCAGTCTGGATTGTTGTGTCAAATGGATTAATGTTCTTTTTGACGTTTTCGATTATACTTTGTAGCGCTTTTCTATCCTTTTCTATTCGATGTGTTTGCAATTCATTTGTAGTGTCATCTCTTTTCGTTATTTGCAATTCATCGAGAATTTTTGAAATTATCCTAGTTCTTATACTATGGCTCAGTGCCCAACGTTGTCTGGCCGATATCGAACTACTAAAATGGCTGATTCCTGTTAGATTATTCGCAGCATCAGCATTGATCGTTTGCTCTAACGTAAGATCAACGGGTGCTCTTGATAGCGTATTATTTGTCCTTCTGACTCCAAAGGCGCCTTTCCGAAACTCTTCTAATAATTCAGAATTTGTTATTTTTAAATTAATCAAATTACATAAATATAGCAATATCCATCTTGAATAATTTGGGTGGTTGAAGACAAAGAAAAGATTTGCTATATCATATAAAGAGATTAGATACAATTCATAATCGCTTGTTCTAATACTTCTTGTGAACCTCAAATATATATTAATATATTCAATATACTGTGCATAAAATTGTGCCGTTTTACCCCGCGAGCCATTTAAATTTTCGTTAAAATATTGTTCATATTCGGCACATACATTTTTTAATGTTGATGTCATGGGAATGCCCTGATTATGTTCAACGGGATTATTTTGAATATAAATCAAATCTTCGGTCAAATCAAATGATACAATGTTCTTTTCAGAAAAAATTTTTTCTACTAGTAATATTTGTAAGGCACCTGACATCAATGGATGTATTCTCTTGCACCTATTAAAATGTTTGCTGCTCACAAACCCATTAACAGATCCTTCCGCTAAGACTTCCGATTCTACTAATATGTCCGTTATCCCACAATAATCTATATATTTTCCAATTGCTTTGAATAAAGCCATTTGGATGTGGAACGCTCCTAAGTTTATAAATATATTGTCATATGTAGGCTTATCAGTGAGTTGAATTTGCATCGCCATTTTAGCGATTGCTAAATCATAGGTTACAATTATCTGTTTTTGCCCACATGCATTTGCTATCTCCTGAGTGTAAGCCATAGTTCTATGTACTACACTATAAGAAGTTGGTGAATAATTAAGTGGTGGTAAATAATCAATAATTTGTACTTGACTTTTGTCTATACTGATTTCACAGTTGAAACCTATCCACATTGGAGTAGTGGGTATTAAAGATAAAGAAAATGCCCACATGAAATCTTTCAAAATGGCTTTTTTTTTATTTGCGGCACATTCGTCCATAATACATGAAATTATATCAACCGGAAGCAAAACAGTTATAGCAGCTGGTTTTTTTGAGTATGGTTGTATATCTGATGTTATTACTTCGAATCTTCGTCTTTTTCTAGGTAAGCATTCTTCAGAAGATTCTTCGTATGTTTGTGGACAACTACTCGTTGCAATATCGGGAGATAGTATTTTTGAATGTGATGTAGAAGGAAGAGAAGGTGTGAATAAATTATGATCAATTGCAAGTGAATTATCGTGGGCATTTTCATTGGAAGAAAATTGATATATAATACCGACTGTGTCGTGCAAAGTATCCTTGCCACTCAATGTGTCGACAAATCGATCATAATTATCGAAAGCAATATTGGTACTAAGATTTTTTTCGACAGTAATGCCACTTGGAATGATACTGTTATCTTTATAAGTGGAATATGCCAATTCTGTTTCAATTTCTTCAATAGTAGAATATCCAACCGAGTGACCATACTTATTTAAAATAGTGACAACTTTTTCTACTACTTGTTAGAGACTTCATAGCTAACCCTAGCATAAGATGCTTTGACGGCTTTACTCTTCCCTTTGTAATAGCAAAAATAATATCCTGACATAAAGATTTTACTCTAATATAGTCTTCTGTAGAAGCTTTACGGCGATAATCTGGACCCTGAACAAGATTGCACATGAATTGAAATAACAGCTCAGGAATTTCGCATTCCCCTGCAATTATATCATTTACAGAAATTGTGTGAGGAAGTTTTTTAGTTTTGGCTGATTTCACAGCATTTCGTAATTCATATGCTAAATCCTCGAATTTTGTAATTTCTTCATTTGTTCGAGTTATTGCTTCGTTAATTAATGTGTTTGGATCTATATCAACCTTATATACTATTTTTTTTTTAGAGGACATTTAGAAGTAGTAATAACTAATTTATCATAATATGCAGTTAGAAGTTTTTCTTCCAAAGTTTGTGCTG
Source organism: Thereva nobilitata (assembly GCA_963855945.1). Lineage (NCBI taxonomy): Eukaryota > Metazoa > Arthropoda > Insecta > Diptera > Therevidae > Thereva > Thereva nobilitata. The sequence continues at coordinate 101,034,239 of OY979694.1, read as the reverse complement.
TGTAATTATTGAAGTCTTCGATTGAATGATTATTGTTGTTATTTTCTAACAAAATTATTTTATATTTTCTGAATAAATCTGTTAAATAATATATTTTTGTTTTTTCAATTATCTCTTCGTTTATAAATTCACATAAAGTACCAAAAGCTATATTATGGGTGGCCCTAATATCATGCCATTTTCCCTCTGACTTTTTACTCCCCATCATCCTTTCAAATTTTTTTTGATATGCGCTTCTACAAATAGGATGATATTTAAAAAATTTTGATTCCTCTAAGCGAGTAAGTATAGTTGAATCATTCAAAGCTTCGGAATACTTTTTCACAACATCAAACGAGCTATCTGATTGACATTTAGACAAACCTTGTCTTTGTGAACCAGACTTTTTTTTTTCTTGACTACAAAATATACAGACTTTATTTGGATCCACTGCAGCTGTTTGTTCAGTATCCAAAAGATTTTCAATTGTGGTGATATCCGTAGGAGTAGGTTGCTGTTCTGCGTCAACACGTTCTTGGGAGATCATCGTTGAAGTACTTGGCTCTCTTAAAATATTCTCAGTTTCTACTGCAGTAGTGATGGTATAGGGCTATAAAAAACCAAATCACTGTGTCAATATTTTTATTAAAGAAGTATGCGCAAAGGTACTACTGTTATACAGAAAGTAAAGTATATAGTCCAATCAATCTACACAAATCCATCTAATAATTACCAACAGGAAACAACAAATATGGAGATTTAGGGAAAAAAATCTAGCAAAGATAGGGTTTTTATTTTTTGAATTTGAAATTCCCCTTTTTTCAAAAAAAAGAGGAGTTCTTCTATCAAGCACCAGCAAAAAAAGTCTATTTAAAATGTTTGCAATGCTTACGGTCCCAAAAATTATATTAAAAATGGAAAAAACATAAGTTTGATTGAAAAGCTGCCGTTTCCGTTTCCGCTTTTTCATTGTTAATATGTTTTAGGGACTATTTTGAGCATTAGAAAAATTATAAATAGATTTGTTTTTAACTTGTGCTTTATAGAAGAGCTCCTCTTTTTTTACAAAAAGGGGAATTTCAAGGAAATGTTCAATATTTCAAAACAAAAAAGGGGGTTTCAGCCATCAAAAAGCAATATTTTCACCAAATAACAGATATCTAAGTTGTGTTATTATTTTCCTCCATGTTTTGTGCTCTAACGAACCTATAAGTCAAACATCAATCGAAAGATAATGTAAATACTCACAACTTTATAATTAGATTTTTTTTCTATCCGAACTCCAGTTGTTTTTATTCACTGAAAAGCGTTTTTACACTTGCCCGAATTTTTTAGGTTAAGTTTGCCATTCCAAATTCAAAAAATAAAAACCCTATCTTTGCTAGATTTTTTTCCCTAAATAACCATATTTTGTTGTTTCCTGTTGGCAATTATTACAAAAATAACATTTAGTGGAGTCAGACAAGCATCAAATTTTAGTAAAAAAGGAATTGTTTTCTGTTTAAAATTTTTTTTTAACATGTTAGTTACATATACTACATGAAAGGATATTTTCTATCTGTAGCAACCGCCGCTACGCAAGTTATCGGGCATTTCGTGAAAAATCGACCATTTGGATGAGTATATTTCGATATTTCTAGGTCCAAAAAATTGAAAAAAATTGAGACTGTTCGTTATAATATTGGCTATCAGCGGTTTTAATATGAAAATTTTATATGCACACATAACCTCAAAAACAAAAGAAAAATTAAAAAAATGATAAATATTGATTTTTTGGTTATAACTTAGGATGTTTTAAGTAAAATTTAATGAAATTTTCAGAAATAATTATACTATATAATAATAATGTGAACAACAGGTGGTTAAAATTTCACGTCAAAATTGTATCTAATACAAGTCTCACAAATTGACTTCAAATTTGAAAATTAATTAGCCAGTAACTTTTGTGCATCGCATCGTATTTTTAAATGTACTTTTTATGATGGTGAAAAAGAAAACATTTTTAAACTTGAAAGACGTGAAAAAAATCGAATCGGACATCGTGAATTTTTTGTATTTTTTAGTCAATTTTTCGAAGAAATCCACTTTTTTTAATAAAACTCCTTTTTGGTATTAATAATTCATTTTCGACATAATGACAAAAACAATTTTCATTTATAAAAAAACTGGACTTTTTCGATATTATAACTAACAGTCTCAATTTTTTTCAATTTTTTGGACCTAGAAATATCGAAATATACTCATCCAAATGGTCGATTTTTCACAAAATGCCCGATAACTTGCGTAGCGGCGGTTGCTACAGATAGAAAATATCGTTTCATGTAGAATACATATGTAACTAACATGGTAAAAAAATTTTTTTAAACTGGAAACCACCTTTTACTAAAATTTGATGGTGGTCTGACTCCACTAATTGGGTTATTGTAGATTGATTGCACTAATAATACTTATATTAGTACAATAAACAGATAACACGTATTCGCAGCATTACAGAAAAGTGAAATATAAAAATGATATAAATTTAAAAAAAACTGCATTTCATTTTCTAAGCTAATATATGAAATATAAATAAATATAAAGATTTTTTTTCAAGTCTAATTTAAAATTGTAAAGTTCATAATAAAAAATCTCAAGTTTAAAATCAATTTTGTAAAGTTAAAATTAAATTTTTTAAAGTTAATCTTCTTTTAAACTTAACTGGCAAACCAAAAAAAACATTTGCTTTGTTTTGCAATGAAAAAAAAGAAAGATAAAACAAGGAAACAAATGCAATATAATATCTATTTAATTTCAATTGGAGTTAAACAAATAAAGATTTAAAGGAAAGCTGTTCTATTTTTTAATTGCGGTTTGGTTTAAAAGTTTAGATTAATTTTTAAAAATTTAAATGACATGACGGTTGAAATATTTTAATGTTAAAAAAAATTTAATTAGAAGTTGAAATGAAACCTTTAAATGAAAAACAAAAGGCATGTCAAAATACAATAAACTTGATTTCAATCAAATCAATGAAAAATTCAATTAAATTTCAAACGAAATTGATATTTCAAAATAACAAATATTCAGTAAATAAAACACTTGGTACTTACACTTAGCGGTTTTTGCATCATTTCAAATTCGGCTTTATATGATTGTTTTAAAACCATGAATTTTCGGTAGCAATGCATATGATAACGCAGTTCTTCGCGATCATTTTGGGAAAAATTTAACTCATTATATTTGAAGCCTTTAATTTTTCGGAAACATAACATATTCATAAATTGTTCCCATTTTTCACTTGAAAATGGTAGTAGTTTTGTATTTTTACCACACAAGAAACACTTTCTCATTTTAACTAGTATCTTAATAAAATCAAACTAAAAGATTTAACAGCAAATTCGCCGTCAACAATATAACAATGCGGCAATAATTAGTTATTACTTTAATTCAAACTCGAATCTTTTTGTAATGAACCTTTCACTCACAATTTCAGACTTTATTGCAAAATTATTAAATAATTTTATCTATTTTTCTCTTTGAACACTTGAAAATTTGACTTTAACACCTTATTCCTTGAAGTGCAACACTCGGAATGAGTTTTTAATTAGAAACATTTTTTAAGGAATTGTCGTAGCACAGGGGTTTTATGATGTTTTGAAAGAACTTGCTTGTGTTTCAAGATCCCGAAACAACGGTTCTTTTTGCACTCATGATCACCTACAACCACGGGCGAAAAGGAGTACGCATGCAATAAAGTAAGAAAATGTTTTAAGGAAATATCCTGGCGCACGGGTTTTATGATGTTTTGCAAGAACTTGCTTGTGTTTCAAGATCCCGAAACAACGGTTCTTTTTGCACTCATGATCACCTACAACCACGGGCGAAAAGGAGTACGCATGCAATAAAGTAAGAAAATGTTTTAAGGAAATATCCTGGCGCACGGGTTTTATGATGTTTTGCAAGAACTTGCTTGTGTTTCAAGATCCCGAAACAACGGTTCTTTTTGCACTCATGATCACCTACAACCACGGGCGAAAAGGAGTACGCATGCAATAAAGTAAGAAAATGTTTTAAGGAAATATCCTGGCGCACGGGTTTTATGATGTTTTGAAAAAACTTGCTTGTGTTTCAAGATCCCGAAACAACGGTTCTTTTTGCACTCATGATCACCTACAACCACGGGCGAAAAGGAGTACGCATGCAATAAAGTAAGAAAATGTTTTAAGGAAATATCCTGGCGCACGGGTTTTATGATGTTTTGCAAGAACTTGCTTGTGTTTCAAGATCCCGAAACAACGGTTCTTTTTGCACTCATGATCACCTACAACCACGGGCGAAAAGGAGTACGCATGCAATAAAGTAAGAAAATGTTTTAAGGAAATATCCTGGCGCACGGGTTTTATGATGTTTTGCAAGAACTTGCTTGTGTTTCAAGATCCCGAAACAACGGTTCTTTTTGCACTCATGATCACCTACAACCACGGGCGAAAAGGAGTACGCATGCAATAAAGTAAGAAAATGTTTTAAGGAAATATCCTGGCGCACGGGTTTTATGATGTTTTGAAAAAACTTGCTTGTGTTTCAAGATCCCGAAACAACGGTTCTTTTTGCACTCATGATCACCTACAACCACGGGCGAAAAGGAGTACGCCTGCTAATAAAGTAATTATGCTTGTAAGGAAATGTCTCGGCACCGAGATTTTATGATGTTTGAAAGAAATTGTTTATGTTTTGCGGATCGCGGTGAGCCGCCACACGTCCGAAAAATCCTTACCTGGTTTTCACTTACCCTTTCTGGAATAAGAATTTAAAAATAAAACTTCGTATGGAAGCCTTCAATTGTTTGTTTCTTAAGGAACAACACACACATATACGAACTTATTATCTAAAATTTTATGATACTTTGAAAGAAGGTGTTTATGATCCAGGATGCTAAAACAATTATTCCATTTGTTAACCTTATTACCAAACCCATATATCTTGTACATCAATAATTGTGGTTGGGTCTTACTGGCTACTGAGAAACAACTCCATCGTTAATAGAAAATGAAAATGATGATGTAAATGACGATTGTGATGAAAAAGATGATGATGTGAAATGCGATAGAAACTGTTTAGATGATGATGATAATGATTAAAAAATATAAATGTAGTAATAATGTAATTTTAAATTTCAAAATAGTTATATACATATCTATACACATTTTTTTCTTTGAATAAAATTAATAAAAATATTTTTGTTTTCTTATTTTTTTGAGAAATCCGTTCCTCACACTATCTATTTGTAATATAAATTGGTGGTCCTTTTTAGCCTTTTAAAGAAAAAAAGTCGTACAAAGGTTCTGTCCGTCCGGGCCGAATTTCATCTTCGAAACTACTATAGCTATATCTCAAATTGTATCTGTCGGTGAGGAGGCCTGGAACTGAGAAAACGCCTCTTGGGTTGGAAATGAAAGTACTTCAAATTATTAACGATCAGTCGAATTGGTGGCGAGTCCCTCGAAACAAAAATGCCCTTATTTCAATAAATAAAATATACTATGTATTTTTAATACAATATTACTCTCGACATTATGTACCGAAAAAGCCAATCACACTTTGTCAAACGCCCATTGCGAAATCGTGTGCGCAAAAAAAGTTTTCAATGTCAAAGGTCGCGAAAATCGTTTTTTACAAATACCTCGTAAACGGTAAGTGTGATCACAAAACAGTTAATGCGAGGATTATAGATTATGCGATTCTCTACAAAAAAGGTCTTAACACTTTTTTCCCTACGAGTGACCGTTTGGGAGATATCGCGATTTAAAAAAATTTTCATACAAAAATCGTATACAAAGGGTGGTCTGCCAGGGGTTCCGCCACAGACAGAGTGCGGCACACCATGAGTTTTAGTTAGTATAACGTCTAATGTTCAATTTAAAAAAAAAATTATCCTTCTTGTCGATAACATAGGGATCAACCCCAAAAACGTCATACAAATACTGGTCTGCCAAAGGTCCGGCCACAGACAGGGCGCGGCACACCATGAGTTTTAGTTAATATAACGTCTAAGCTTCACTTTAAAAAAAAAATATCCTTCTTGTCGATAACATAGGGATCGACCCCAAAAACGTCATACAAATACTGGTCTGCCAAAGGTCCGGCCACAGACAGGGCGCGGCACACCATGACTTTTAGTTAGTATAACATCTAATCTTCAGTTTAAAAAAAAATTATCCTTCTTGTCGATAACATAGGGATCCGCCCAAAAAACGTTATACAAATACTGGTCTGCCAAAGGTCCGGCCACAGACAGGGCGCGGCACACCATGACTTTTAGTTAGTATAACATCTAATCTTCAGTTTAAAAAAAAAATTATCCTTCTTGTCGATAACATAGGGATCCGCCCAAAAAACGTTATACAAATACTGGTCTGCCAAAGGGCCGGCCACAGACAGGGCGCGGCACACCATGAGTTTTAGTTAATATAACGTCTAAGCTTCACTTTAAAAAAAAAATTATCCTTCTTGTCGATAACATAGGGATCGACCCCAAAAACGTCATATAAATACTGGTCTGCCAAAGGTCCGGCCACAGACAGGGCGCGGCACACCATGAGTTTTAGTTAATATAACGTCTAATCTTCAATTTAAAAAAAAAATTATCCTTCTTGTCGATAACATAGGTATTTGCCCAAAAAAACGTTATACAAATACTGGTCTGCCAAAGGTCCGGCCACGGACAGGGCGCGGCACACCATGAGTTTTAGTTAATATAACGTCTAAGCTTCACTTTAAAAAAAAAATTATCCTTCTTGTCGATAACATAGGGTTTGACTAAAAAATCACCACTAATATTTGCTAATTTCTCACCTTAGGCCACACTTTAGTTCAGGCACACCACGCATAAAGTATTCTCCTATCTCTAATGTTACTTACAATAGGTTCTGTTTTCTTCTTGCCGATAACATAGGGTTTTCAGCGGTCGGCTCTCGGTCTATTTGGTTTTTACATTGAAAAATAGCCGAAAACTACGAAAACCCGCATCCTCACTTTAAAGTTATGCCAACAAAAGAAAATACCATTATTTTTCAATGTAATTCTGCAGTTAGGTAGTTTAAGTTATGTTTACTTATATCGAAAAGCCGATCACTGTCGTGTCGGTCAAATAGTTTTTGCATAATGCATTTTGCAATTAAGTGAATTTAAAACATTAAATTTGTTGCAGCGCCAATAGAAGCTCCGATGCTGGTCCTGATTGTTTTACGTATTCTCTAAGACTCACTTTAAAATATCCAATCTTAAAATTGCTGTTTTTTAAATTTTTTTTTACTTAGTTGCAAAATAACGCCAGAAATGCTCGCTTCTGAAGAAAGAATGCTAGCCAGGATTTTCAAAGGTAGACCATCAGGAAAAAGAAGGGTAGGACGACAACGATATAAAAATGTTTCTTTGTAATTTGTTCGCTTACAGGTCAATTCTCAAATCGTCAGTGACATATCACAAATCACAACAAAGTCATAAAGGCGTGGTGGATCATATTTGTCACTATTTCGTATTCTCGTGATCCAGTCACAAGTTGTGACAATCACAGACTTGTGATGCCATATTGAGCAAGCCACACGGGGCTTACACCTAATGGTGGGACCACACTACGCGGACTTGGGTCGTACGCGCTTTTGCCTTTTTTTCATATAGAGTTTTATGACTTTTTTACGACTTTGTCCATGGTAAAGGCTGGCAAAACTACACGGACAAAAGGCTGTGCTTAAAAAGGTACATTGTACGTCCACACATTATGAACTTTTTAAAAGCGCGTACGACGTTTCAAATGAGAATTGATTTTTTCTCACTCATGATTCAGAAAATTAAAAGATCACGCGCGCTTTTGTCTGGCCGTACGGCCAAAAGCGCGTGGGATCTAAGTCCGCGTAGTGAGGACAGGCCTTAATGAAAAATAATAATGGAAGTGTTTTTATTAATTTTTGTTTTGTTAAGCTATAAACAACAGAAAAAAATTGCTTTTGAATAAAAAAGAATAAGTTGTATGTTTTTTATTTTGTCGAATTTCCGGATGATTCCGGTAAAATTCGATGATATATTCGAGCGGTTCGTAGAGGTGCTTCGGTAAGACTTTTTACCTTCTGAAAAGACTTAAAAATATGGTAAGCAATCAAATTTGTTACTGCAGTGGCGTGGCGTCTTTGGAAGCAAGGGATGCATTGCATTCCTTCCAATTTCTTGAGAAATAAAAATAAAAATTCAAATTTTGTCAATAATTATTCTTTTCTTTTACAAAACTTTTCTTTTTTATTTTATCATTCTGAGATTACCTTTACATTATTGCTGCTTTTTCTAGCTTCCACTGTTAAGATATAAATTCATTCTCTAAAGCAATATTTTAGTTATGTCCATGAGCGGAAGCTCTCTCTTCCTTCTCTCTGAATTCGAAACCTATTCTCTATACCATTGATGGGCATTCCTATGCTCGCGAGCAAATGAGCTTTAGAGCGCATTGATGGGCATTCCTATGCTCGCGAGCAAATGAGCTTTAGAGCTTTGAATGAGCTTTGAATATGTATACGAAGTCAGATGACCCGAATATCCAAGAAAAGACTTCATGCGAGTGGGAACGTATCAGATTTTGTACTCATATGAAAGAATACACTGTCTAGTCAGTGTAAAGCTTTAGAAAACTTTTGATAGCTTTTACACAAATGCATTTCTTTAGCTGTGTAGGTTTGCCCATCACTGCTCTATACGCAAAGAAACACACCAACGAGTTTCGAGAAGCAGGATTTGAATTGCTTCCCTTGACTGTCCGTTGGGACCATAGAAATATAAACTAACTAGTTTATATTTCTATGGTTGGGACCACTGACATATAGATATGGACTGCTAAATAAGCAAAATCCCATACAAAAAAGTGGCACCAAAAACTATTGACCTCTCGCTCCCCCGCAAAAATCCTATGAACTTTAATCGGTTTTAAAATAAAAAACAGTTCAGTGCATGTCAGCGATATAAACATAATTAGAAAAAACTAGACAGCTATAGAGTTTTTTCTTCTTTCTCTATTTTCTTTATTTTTAAAAGTTCGTTAAACAGAGGGAAAAAACCCTCACATATTTAAAAAAAATACATTTATTTAACGAAAAAACTGCTACTAAATAAAAAATAATGATGGAAAATTATTTCTATCAATTATAACATACATCTTATTACTTATTTTCCTCTAAATTCGAAAAAGAAATTGTTGTTTACATAGAAAAGGTCTTCTTCTTCTGGAGAAAAATGGTGCCATTGAAAGTTGTCAATTACCAGTCCATATCTATATGTTCGTGGTTGGGACGCACTTCGGTATGAACTTGTGGATGAAGAGGGAAGTGGAGATGGGGAGTCACAACGAAAGTTTGTTCCTATGACCAGTGCCAAGGAAAGCAATTCAGATATTGCATCCATACGAAGCTTTGTGAGTAATTTTTTGTTAGGTGAGAGCGGAGAGAAATTTTCTAATAAGATTTGAGGAAATTCATTTCTATGAGCAATCTAATTGGAAATGAATTTGTACAATGTGGTTTGAAATTATAGGTTTGTATATTAGTTTTCAGAACAGGAGAGAGCAGAACAGAATAGAACAGCAAGCAATTAAACGTCAAACACTTTAGAGCAACTTAGCACAGAAAATCTAATGAACGCTTTTTTGTACTTTTTTGTTCTACATTTTCTGTTCTCATACTTTCATATACACACCTGTCAAAACTAAGAAAAAACAACAACAAAAAACTCTTGTCCAAAACTGTCCTGAAAAAAATCTAGAACCAAAAAGTAAAACTTAGAACACTTTAGAACAACTTAATGAACACCAAACTAGGACACTCTCGGACAAAAAACAACAAGTTTTAAAACTAATGAACGCCAAAGCCTGTACTTTTCTGTTCTAGGATGATTTAGATCGTTCTAGGACTGACTAATAAACAAACCTTATAATGACTTAATTGTAGAAAATAGTAAAAAGCAGTATTTTTGGAGTAATTAAATAATTAATTAAAATAAATATGTTTTGCCAGAAATTTAGTTGGTGCGATTTGTTTTGTGAGTTAAAAATAGTGCAAGTAGTTTTAAAACGTAAGTTTGAAAAGAAAATTGGAGATATTGAAAAACATTTATATATTATTTATTTTAGTTTTTTTAGTTTGTTTTTGCTTTATTAAATATCATAGGTGATGTTGATGGTAAGCATTTTTGCATAATGGATGACTTTTTGCAGCAATCCTTTGGCTCATGTTCATTTACGGAAAATAAATCCATAATTGAAAATGGTAGACCGAAACCAATATTATATATTTTAAGTGAAAATAAAACTTGCATTAGGCATTTTTCTATTAAATTATAATTATTATTGGCTTTTACCGGTTGTCAAGATTAAAAAATTTTTCGGGATTTAATGATTTAAATAATTTTCATAACGCCGTTGATAGGCATGGCCAAAAATCCTCCGAGCATTTAAAATCGGTTTTTGCTCTTTCTAAATTCGGTACAGGCCAAAGGATTGAAAATCTAGTAGACACTCATTATAAATCCTCAATTATGAGAACAATGAGTTAGTTAAAAAGAGCCGGAAAATAATTAAAATAGGAGCAAGACTTTCGCGCACAGGGCGAGGGTCAAGATTCTATTAACCGGGAAAATTATGTTGAATTAATTTTCACTTCTTTATGTTGAATTAATTTTCACACTACCAAACATAATCCTGAAATTAAAAATCAGCTTCAGTATTTTCTGGATTATCAAACAATATTCAAAATGATTTAATAATGGCTATTTCCTGCACTCTTACTAAAAATTAAAGTTACTTCTGAAACCCACAATTCTGAGTTTGTCGCAATTATTTGTGATGAAACCACGGATATTTCCTCGATCTATGTTGCCAACCACTCTGAGATACATTTCTTCTTCTGAAAGGAACATTCATTAGTTTTAAAAATATTTCCGATGATAGAAGAGCAGTTTGTTTGCATTAACAATATAGTTCATGTTATGGAGAATTTCGCATGTGGTTCCAAGTTACAATTGCTATGACGGAGCTTCAGTTATGGCGGGTGAAGTTAGCTGTCTTCAAACCCGGGTTAAAGAAATTTCCAAATGCTCTTTTTGTATACTCCTTTACTCATCGCTTAAATATTGTTTTATCGAAATCATGTGACAAGATTCGTGAGTGCCGAATCGTCTTTCAGTCAATCACAGTGTTGGACATATCACAGAATTTTTCTATTTTTTTATTATTACTCAATGTAGACAGCAACGATCAGCATTTTATGAGAGTGTCAAATTATTTCTGAGCATAATTGTATCATGCATCAGATTTCGTCTGGGAATAATTTGCACTTCATAAACTGCTGAATCGTAAATTCGTTGTTATTTTACTTAAGTGTGGATTCTCACGCTTATTTTACTTACTATGAATTCTCACGCTTAAAAATTGTCTTTTTGGTTTACAATTTTAGTATATAAGAAATTAAGAAATTTTAATAAAATCAGTATTTGCACAGAAATTAAAGCCCTTACTTGTTTTACTTGGCGTGAGGCTGCGCCAAGAACTAAAAGATTAATCACTAGCGGCTGTTTAAAGGAATTAAGCCCGCTATACAAATTTCATTGGTCCTTCGAGCCGGATAAGAAACCTTAACCGGCTAAACATCCAGACAGAAGCCACCCCCCGAAGGCAGAAGCAGCTATTTGAACACCATTCCTCATCCAGATAGTACATTTACAATGGCGAACGAAGACGAGCTACTTAAAGCCCAGCAGGACATTGGGGCAGAAATTCAACGAATAATCCAGAACTATAACAAGGATCCTCTTGATCGAAAGAAGACCAACACGTACTTCCTAGAGAGGCTTAACCGCTTGGAGGCCCAGTGGGATCAGTTCAATAGTAACGACACCCAGCTGCGGTCAATGCAGTCACCACCGTTCGATCAACCATACTTTACCAAAAAATACTACAGCGGAATACAAAAACTGTATGAAGAATATAGGGAACTCTTTTCACGGAAGCTAGAAGAATTGGATCAATCTCTACCTCCTCAACCCCCTAGTCCCGCTCCACACGGTCTTGGGCAAGACAAGGCATATCTAGAAATACCTCCAAAGGGAGCTACAGGAGCAAAACCAAAAGAAAAGATCAATGAGGATCAATCACCTCAACATACTCTAATCCGCAAGATAATGAGGAAGCAATCGACTACAATCGACGCACTACAACGATTGCTAAAGAAATTGGATTCAGAATTGCAGACCTCACAGGAGCTCAAATACTGTACTTTAAGAGCAAGGAATATTGATCGCTATTGGTCACAAATCGAATGCTGCCATCAAGAGATTTGTGAAGTAACCGATAATCCCAGTGCTCATGGCTACCAGGAAGAAACATACATTGCCTTGGAGGAAATCGTGCAAAATTGTCTTCTCAATCTGGTCACGAGAGAGTCTAAAGTGTCAACACCACAACCCTCTACAAAGCAGGCTCAACCACTAGCTTTGCCCAAGATCACTCTCCCTAAATTTGACGGAGACTACATGAAATGGCCCCAATTCAACGATCTGTATACAGAACTTGTACATAAACAGATGATAGACGATGCACGAAAGATGTACTACCTCAAGGCAAATCTCTCAGGGGAAGCGGCAAAACTAATTCAACATCTACCTGCATCCGAACAGCACTACCACACAGCGTGGGAGATATTGCGAGGCTGATACAATAACACAAGATTAATAGTATCTACATTTCTTAACAACCTGTTAAACCAGCCACAATGCACCGGAGAATCTGCTGTAGACATAAAACGGCTTCACGACACCACAAAGGAATCGTTACATGGAATAGCTAACATGAGTATTGATGTTGAAGGATGGGATGCTATCATTAGGCGGCCATTACACGTTCATGCAAGCGGCAATCAATTCCATCAGTCATGATTAATGGAAATCAAAATATACGGAGGATTACGTCAGTCATCACCTTAGACGTTAGGTTTTCCGTCAGTCATAGACAAAACTGTGCCAAAACTGACAGCAAAACCTATCGTCTAATGGATGCCTTACACATGTCGTACTGCAGAAATTAGATCATCAATCACGTAGTATATTTGAGCAATCAGTAAAAAACCCATGTGATATACAAAGACTGGCTGAGCTTCTGAAATTTCTCGAGACCCGTTTCCAGATGTTAGAATCTCTTGGAGGTAAAAGAGAAAGGGCTATTGTTGCAAACCGTCTTATCAATGTACCTTCTGCAAACATAAGGAACATCGTATACAAGAGTGCTAATCATTTCGAAACTTACTTGGGACATAACCATACTATACAACAATGTAACTCACGTTCTTGTTTGAAATGCAACCAACGCCACCACACTCTTTTGCATCCTAATATCGCTCTTGGACAAGGCGTTGGGCAACAAGTATAGATGTTTTCAAATGCCGTGACATTTGACGCATGTTGGGGTAAAAAGCTCTTAAAAATGTTTAAAAGCTGGAGATAATTTTTTTTCCTCTCTATTGAGAAATTAAGCTCCAAAATAGGAAGCCAAAGGCGCACGCAAAAGAATTGTCAGCAATTCCCATATACTTTCTGATCGAAGATAAATATTTCTTAACCGTAAGTAAAATAAAAATGCGAAGAAACTATTTTAAACATAATTTATTCAAAAGGAAACACTTTTCTAATTAAAATTGAATTTTTATTTTTCTTATAATTTTGTGAACCATTGTATATTGTAAAATGTGAGCGAGAATTGACTCCTCCTCCTTATCAAATCACTTGCTGTCATTTAATCAATCGCGACTGCGTATTGCTAATTTTACAAATTATGAATGAAAAGCGTCCTTTTTTATATATTTTTTAATTTTCAGGTTTTTGTATTTTACATACATATTTGCTACAGAAATAATTTGTAGCAATTTCTATTAAAAAATACGCAATTTGGGTTTTTAATACTTTGATACTAGGATTGTTGACGTTTTCGGTCAGTCGCATGCGCGCTTCTGCCAGGGGAGGTTACGTTGCTTGCGGCTGCGGAGAGTTCACAATTTATGAATGAAAATGTTCATGAATTTAAAAAAGGATTTTTCAGCATTTTTTTTTAATTATTATAAATTTAGGGATGAGAAATATTTCTCATAATTATAATAAAATTATGCTTATTATGATGGATAGATTTACTTGGTTGAGCAGGGTTTTTACATGTATTTAAAAGCTCTGCTCAATACAAATAAAGATAACTTAACTTTATTCATTCGGCATGCGCGCATCCCTTCCTAAATAATTTTGTTGAGTTTTTTCTGCGTTTGTTGCCTTTTTAAATGAAAAGAGGGGAAATGATAGAACAAAATTTATAAAATTTGGCAACGAGGTGCGCAGAACTGTTCGAATTTTTTGTGTCACGGAGTTTTAAAACATCTATACACCAAGTCACTGAAAAAATGAAAAATGAAAACGAAATTGAAAAACTCCAAACAGCGACATCAAGCATGCATGCAGCACTTAACCAGTTTTCGACAAATTATTTCTCCAAATACATATTTTTGTCAACAGTAAGCATGATTGTTAAAGACAAACACAACGCAGACTTTGAATGTAGAGCAGTTCTGGATTGCGGTTCACAGGTGAGCCTAATAACTGAAGCACTGTATAAACGTCTCGGACTTTGAGCTCGATCCAATCGCCTCAATTTCACGGGAGTAGGAGAAATAAAGCTAAAGTCACAGAAAAGGATATCTCTTCCTATAATGTCAAAGATTACTGGTTTCACTTTTCCTATGGATACTTTCATAGTATCACAGATCACCTCTATGCAACCTGCGATTCCCTTTGATGTATCTACCTGGAAAATCCCAAAGAGCATAAAACTCGCTGATCCCCAGTTTAACACACCCAGGAAGATTGATATGCTAATTGGAGCAGAACATTATACCAGCTTGATGACTATTGGCCAAATTTAATTATCTCCTAGTCTTTCTCTACTACAGAACACGTTACTAGGATGGGTGGTGCAAGGTAAATTAGAGGAAGGACAGAAGGTTAACGCATACAGCTGCGGTATAAGCACAATTGATTTGGAACACCAGCTACAGAAGTTCTGGACACTCGAAGATACCTCGACGTCAACGAAGGCAATGACGGCAGCAGAGCAATGGTGCGAAGAATATTTCAAGGAAACTACCAAAAGAGATGAAAATGGTCATTTTATAGTACGATTACCCTTTGGACAAGACCCATCAGTACTCGGAAATAGTAAATACTTAGCAGCAAAGAGATTTTTCCAAATCGAAAAACGCTTACAGAAGAATGTGGAATTACAATCACTTTATCAAGCATTCATGGAAGAATACATAAAACTTGACCACATGGAAGAAATAACAGAACAACATATCCCTGAGAACCATTACTACCTCCCACACCATTTCGTACTCAAACCTGAAAGTACGACCACAAAATTAAGAGTAGTTGTTGATGGGTCTGGTAAAACTACGTCTAATTATTCATTAAACAACTTACTATTACCCGGTACTGTCATTCAAGATGGTCTCTTACCTGTATTGTTAAGATTCCGGATGCATAATTACGTTTTCTCTGCTGATATAGCTAAAATGTACCGGCAGATAATGATATCAAGCGACCAGAGGAAGTACCAACTAATATTTTGGCGAGCCAACCCAAGAGAGCAGCTTAAAACGTATCAACTTTCAACAGTGACCTATGGAACAACAGCGGACCCATATCTTGCCACTAAATGCTTACAACGGTTAGCAGAAGAACAGGAAGGTCAATTCCCACGAGCGGCCAAGGTGATCAAACAAGATTTTTACGTCGATGACTTTATGACTGGGACAGACTCCCTAGAGGAGGCAGTGCAACTACAAGGTCAATTAAGGAATCTCTTCAGTTCCAGCGGATTTTCGTTACGTAAATGGTGTGCCAACCACGGCAAATTACTAAAGGGCATTCCAAAGGAAGACATCGAAGTCAAGCTTGAAGTTGACGAAGGTAACGATGCAAAGGTAAAAACACTTGGTCTCACATGGTTTCCCAAAGTGGACAGCTTCATGATAACCATCAACCTAAATGAACACAAGAAGATTACGAAGAGGACAATATTGTCAGATATTGCTCACATCTTCGATCCTCTTGGTCTTGTCAACCCAGTGGTAGTATGGGCAAAAATACTGCTACAAGAACTGTGGATACTCAAACTTGACTGGGACGCATCTCTGCCTATTGAACTTCATACAAAATGGAAGGCGTTTCGAGAAGATCTACCGGAATTAGAAAAGGTAAATATACCACGACGTATCACCATCGACAAAACAAGTGCTATTGAGTTGCATGCATTTGCCGATGCTAGTGAACGTGCCTATGGCGCTTGCCTATATCTGAGAAGCACTGATTGGATCGGATCCCACTTAATGCATCTGTTGTGTGCAAGATCAAGGGTAGCACCGACAAAAAAACAACGATTCCTCGACTGGAGCCGTGTGCCGCAAAATTGGCAGTAGAATAAGCGGCTGTTTAAAGGAATTCAGCCCGCTATACAAATATCATTGGTCCTTCCAGCCGGAGAATTAGCTAAGGATATCAGAATACAATTACGAGTGCCAAGTGAAAACGTATTTTTTTGGACAGATTCAACAATCCTACTAAACTGGATTTCATCAGATGTCTCCTCATTTCAAGTGTTCGTAGCCAATAGAATTTCAATCATCCAAAGCCTTTCCAATAGGAATCAATGGCGACACGTCGAATCTGAACTTAATCCTGCTGATTTAGTTTCCAGAGGAGCAACTCCAAAAAGCATGTTAAAGGCTCCCTTATGGTTTCATGGACCCACGTTTTTACAATTACCTCAACATCAATGGCCAACTCAACCCGCTCAAGTATGTATGGAACTTCCCGAAAGGAAGAAGACAAGAACTATTCTCATGGCGAAACCCCACACACCATCTATACTTGAGGAGATCAACCACAGGAACTCATTTCCTACCTTACAACGAATCATAGCATTCATACAGAGATTCACGAAAAATGTGCGAACTACTCAATACCATCGGAACCTGAACCCTCAGATACAATCAGATGAAATTTTCAATTCACTCATGTTCATTGTACGAGAGGTCCAAAAAGAAGAGTTTTATGACGAGGTGAAGGGATTACATCGAAACGAGGCAATAAGGCCATCAAGCGATTTAGCAGCCCTGAGCCCGTTTCTAGACAACGAAGGAGTGATTCGTGTTGGAGGTAGATTAAGACAAGCCAACATACCCTGGGAAACAAAACACCCGATTGTACTACCCAGATCGCATTGGGTTACCAAACTTCTAGTTGAGTATATTCACAAGAAGCACCTACACGCTGGACCTCAAGCATTATTGGCCCTTGTACGTCAACGATTTTGGCCTATACATGGAAAATCTTTGATTCGATCAATAATACATCAGTGCATACCATGTACACGATCAAGACCAAAACTAATGACACAACTTATGGGTGACCTGCCCAAAGAACGAGTACTTCCATCACGCCCTTTCTCTAATGTGGGCGTTGATTTCTGCGGCCCCATTCAAGTGCATTACAAAATCCGAGGGAAAAGGCCAACAAAGGCATATATCGCTGTTTTCGTATGTTTTAGCACCAAAGCATGTCACTTGGAGATAGTTTCAGATCTTACCTCTGCGGCATTCATTGGTTGTCTGAAGCGCTTTATCGCGCTGCGAGGAAGACCGATTAAAATATTTTGTGATAATGCAACCAACTTCATTGGGGCTCGCAATGAACTTCAAGAACTTCAAGGATTCTTCTGATCACAGGAAAATCAGGAAACTGTTAACCGATATTGTGCTGAAGATCAGATCCAATGGCGACCCATTCCACCTCGATCTCCCCACTTCGAAGGCCTATGGGAGGCGGCAGTCAAGGCAGCAAAATCACACATGAAGCACGTATTGACCGGAGCATCTTTAACCTACGAAGAGGTATCAACAGTCATTGCCGAAATAGAAGCAATTCTGAATTCACGTCCGATTACCCCTCTTCCTGATCAACCGGATGATATACAAGCATTAACCCCAGCTCATTTTTTGGTTGGAGAACCTTTAACAACGCTACCCAATCCACAATTACCACCGGAAAACCTGTCCCTTCTTGCTCGTTGGGAGCGAGTGAAACAGATTCACAAGGAGTTCTGGCGTCGCTGGAAAAACGAATACCTCCATCAACTGCAAGTAAAGGGGAAATGGACTAAAGAAATAGAAGACATCAAAATAGGAACCATTGTCATCGTACATGATGAAAGTGCACCTCCTTTGAAATGGCCATTAGGAAAAATTCTCAACACACACGTAGGACCAAATGGCAGGGTTCGCGTTGTCGATATCCAAACCGCCTCTGGAATAATAAAAAGATCTATTCAGCGAGTCAGCCCATTACCGATCACTGTCAATGAAGAAGGGGAGGATCCTCAAAGAGAGGTTATAAATACTAGTAAGATGACAAAAGCAAAACGAAGAAGGATCGCGCCAATCAACCCTAGTTGGAATACGGGAGATAGCCATATTCCTCACTGCTCATCCTTGAAACGATATGAGTCAGCTTATCAAACCAACAACATACCGATAGACACTACAAGCTCCAGGAAAACTGCACCGCAAGGAGACAGGAGACTTAGTTTAGGAGCCGTACTGTTTGCCAGCTTAATTTGTTTTCTAAATCCTATTTCAGCCACAACTCACACTATAGAAGTCCTGCCTTCCATGACACATCCAGCCATATATTTTGAGGGTCTGGGTCAAACTAGCATCGTAACCGACGAATGGCATCTCATCACGTATTTTCAAATGGAAAAATATTGGGAGGAGCTTAACACTCTACAAGCTAGCATCAAGAAGATGGAGGTTTATGTCACCCATTACTAGAATACAACGACTATTGCATTGCTACCATTTCTCTCCTTAAGCATCATCTGTACACAGTAAATTCATCAAATAACCTACTTAAGGGCACTGACCGACAGACACGGACAAAACGGGGAGTTTTAAACATCGTAGGCAACATAGCGAACAAATTATTTGGTGTTCTCGACGACGAATACGCTGAAAAGATGACTGCTAACATGGTGCAAGTTAATAACAATGAGCAGCACCTCTTACATCTAATTCAAAATCAGACGTCAGTCATCGACTCAACTTTAAATATCATGAAGAACTCTTCCGAACATGTTAATAATCAACTCCATTTGATTCAAGAATATTTAAGTAAGGTAAGAGAAGAAATCCGACTTACGCAAAACAATCAAACCGAGGAACGTGTACTGCACAGATTCAACTCAATTGCCATATATGTGCTACTCCTATTAAATGATTACCAGAGGGTCCAGGAAGCCCTCGTTGACATGACTAATTTTGACACCAACTCAACTTCGTCAGGAATTATCTATCATCCGATCACACATTCCTCCAACACTCTCGTCTCCCGCACAACTTAGTGGATCAAATATTCGTTGGCTGTACCAAACTGCGACCATCAGAGCAAAGGTGCTTAGGAACTATATAATCTTCAACATAAGAGTACTACTAATTAATACTCAAAAATTTGAGCTCTTCAACATTGTGACAATAGCCATACACATGAATGGAACAACCACCAGGATAAGACCAGCATCCGAATATATGGCAATCAATTTACATAGAGATCGATATTTCCCGATGGACGCCAACTGTGCAGGAATTGCTGAAAAATATTACATCTGCAGTCCCTACCATTCAACTCACATCAAAGAAATAGACAACAGCCAATGTGAATTACAGTTATTCACAAACTCTACGTTACAAACTCAAATCCCAGCAAGCTGCATTTTGGAAAAAATACCATCAAAGGGTTATTGGACGAAACTAGAGGAGCCAAACACATGGTTGTATGCGCTAGACAAACCAAAAATCTTCAACATTGCCTGTGGTACGATAGCTTTCCTACAGGAAATATAAGAGTATGGATTACTACGCTTTAAGCAAAATTGCCTGATGAAGCATGACAACACTATTATAAGCTCTCAGTATTCATCGACAGCTACAATTGCAAACTCTGTTATACCCAAAGTCCGGTTCAACTTAACCGAGATGCAGGAAAAGGTGTCAAAACAATTTTCCATCGAGCTTCATCCAATACAAACCATTAACAACACAGCAGAAATTAATGCTCTTAAAAATTTAATGGGATTTTCTATTTTTAAATAACACCATCGAGTTAAATCATCAACATAACTTTTATACTTTATTAACAACGATTTACATAAACAAACGAAAACAATTATCACGAAATTTGGTAAGAAAATTTAAGATTATCAACATATAACCGGGCGGTGACGACTTGTATCTCATGCGCTTTCTCCTGATCGACTCACCATGGTCTTTTCAGTGCATCGCACGCGCACCTCAATCCGCGATCGCGCAAAATCGCTGAATCACCATTTGTTTCCTAATTGACGGTAAATATTGGGTGATCAGCGATTGTGCACGCGCAATTGATTATTGCAATTAATTTGCAATCTTAAATGAGGGCGATCGATGCACTCTTCGTTTTCCGGTGTCTAAATGCGGCATCAGGCACTTCACGAAACATTCCGGCGCCCTTGAAATCCTGGGATTTAAATGATGATCCCTGCTTTGCTTCCTTGCGCTTGAAAGATAAAAGATGCAATGAGTGTGGACTGGACATCCTCTCGTCGCGGCATTTCCTCCATGCAGACGAGTGGTGCCCAGATTGTTGAGAGGTTATTTGAAGGGCGCCTCGACTCGCCCGGTTGGTATTGGTGGGAAAGGAGTTTGGGAGTAAAGGATATGTGAAAGTAGGAAAGCTAAGTGTATGTGTGTTTGATGATTAGATGTGTAATTGAGGGTATAAATTTACCTTATCCTTCAAAGTCTGAAGAGTAATGCTATCGGTTTCCGCTGTTGTTGGGAGGCTTGAAGACCCGGCATTGACATCATTTGACTGCGGTGTAGGTTCAGCTTCTTGTTGATCGTTGATTACAACAGATGATAACACAGTTTCATGGGACCTTTGATAGTGCTTGTGAACGATTAAAGTTGTGAGTGAATTGCCTAGTGCGGCGAGTATGTGCCAACTCCATCCGTGAATTCTTCTGATAATGTGCAGGTTAATTATCGTATCCACTAAAAACCTTATGGCGCGAATGATGATGAATATGCCGAAAATACTGGCGCTAAAGGTTCCAAAGTATGACAATCCCCACCAAGTCCCCTTCAAGTATGCTGTTATTTTCCCAAGATGTTCTGTAGAAAACAAATTTAGTATATCAATATTCCGGGTATCAGTATCATGCCCTAATAATGATTGGGTCAAAACGTTTTCGATTGCATGACGTTCTGCAGGATACATTATTTGCCTTCGAAGGTTCTGCGTAGATTCTGCTGTGTAGATTCCTGATTTTATGAGGGGTGTGTGATCTTCGTAGTTCCAGGGCACCTCGTTTGATACGGTGAGGAAGTCAGGCTTTTCCAAGCGATGAATTTCTGGACTGAAACCGTACCAGGTGCCGTGCAGAAGATATCCAGGGTTCATAAGGAGTGAGCAAGGAACTTCAGTTCCGTGTTCTTGGATTAGGTGAGTGGTAGGTGCCATAAAGTAACTTTTGTTGTTGTAGGTTACAGGTAGCTCGTTATAGCATCGTTCCGTTTTGCGAATGCTTGCTTCTACTGGCTGACATTTGACAAGATAAATAAGTTCTCCTCGGGGAACCGCAGTAAAGCCGGGTTCTTTGAGTCTCATTAATGCGAATTCAGCAGGATGATATTGAGCTATAGCTAATTGTGTTTCCAAAACCTGATTTTCCAATTCACATTTTCTCTGAATGATGTGTTTGTACATGGATTCCATCTGTGTTTTGATGTGGCGTTCAACATATACGAATTTCGAATTGATATAAGTAAAGAGATCAAGATTGGCTGTTGGAATTGGTCTTTTGGGGAACCAGTATTCATGTCCTGATTTCACTACGATCACCAGTCTCGGATGTTCGGTTTGGAAACCTGTAAGTCTGCACACAGGAACGGTTTTAATCACTTCCAAGGCGAAAACAATCTCTCCGCTGTGCACTGCATACAGAGTACGGATATTCACTCCATTTCCCACAGTTTGGCTTTTTATGGCTAACCCTTGATAGAGAACGTCGTATTGCAGGCTTTCACAGCTTGAATCTGCGATCATTTCCCAGAAACTCATACCATACTCTGGATCGGTGCATGTACCCTTGATGTATGGGCATACGATGTTATTTCGTAACACAGCATGGTTGTCTTCTAGTCGAACGACACTGTCATAATCAGTGATGGTGATCTCCAAGGCGTGCATCACTACTACGTTGTCCCATGAGTTGGAACCGAAGGTGTATGGAACTCCGGCACAGTTCCCCTTTACGTCGACAGATCCCGCTATTACTTCTGAATATCGTGAGGACGAATTTGCTTTGATATTAGCTAAAATACGATTATTTTGGAGGAGATAAGTGGGTATGAATTCGGAGACAGCTTTCTTTGGTTATTTCAGAGATGAAGGTGCTGATGCCTCCGGGCACTACGGAGAGATGGCTGAACATCCCCCAGTAGAGAACTGTCTGTAAAACGTTAATCTTACATTGGTAAACGTGTATGGAAGCCACCTCGCTCAGTTGTAGAAGTTGGATGTCTTCATTGACTTGGTCCACTGGAATGTCTTTAATTTCACAATTCCGGGTGCTTAGTAAGGAGATTTTAGTTAGATTCATTCGTTCGTGTCCACAATCATACACAATTAGGTTTTCAGTTGGGAAGATTAGTAACATACATGTAAATGTAAGATACGATATCCAGGTCATGATTCTGTCAATGAATAAGAATTGAAAGTGAATTACATTAATCTAAGTGACTCTAAGTGACTACGATGAATTATTACGATTTATAATCTAAGTAAGTAAGACTAGTGTGGTAATTCATTGAAGTTAGGGTGGAGTTGCTGCGTTCAATGGTAGGGGGGCCAGTTTCGAAATAGGCCTTTTAAATTCCCCAGATGAAGTTTTTACTCTTACAACTCTCGTTATGTTATCCCGTCCTGGGAACGTCTCGATCACTCGAGCTAATTTCCAATATGACGGAGGTGATCCCTCTTCTTTTAGGATCACGAGATCTCCTACCTTAAATTCCTTGTCAACTTCCTTCCATTTGGGTCGTTGTTGTAAATGATGCAGATATTCTGCCGACCACCTTTTCCAGAAGTCCTGACGCATCTTTTGGATTAATCTCCATCGGGATAAGTACGATATGTTCCTTTCTTCGTAATTCTTTTTCGGTAAGCTCAGAAGAGGGCTCCCCACTAGAAAATGCCCTGGGGATAAGTCGTTTATATCATTGTGGTCTGAGGACAGAGCACAAAGCGGTCGCGAATTCATGATTGCTTCTATTTGGGTTAACAGCGTTGTTAGTTCTTCAAACGTGAGTAGAGTCTGTCCAACTGTTCGTCGTAGATGATGTTTCATTGATTTGACAGCGGCCTCCCACAGGCCCCCGAAATGCGGTGCACGAGGCGGTATGAAATGCCATTCTACTCCTTTATTTGTATATAATTCAGCTGCTATTTGTTGGTAGGATCTGATGAATTCGTCCATTTCTTGATTGAGCATTTTCTTTGCTCCCACGAAGTTGGTTCCATTGTCGCTAAAGATTTTTTTACTAAGCCCTCGTCGTGAGAAGAATCTGCGTAGGGCGGCCAGGAAACACTCTGAGGTTAAATCACTTACAAGCTCAAGATGAGTAGCTTTTGTTACAAGGCAGACGAAAACTGCAATATAACCCTTAGTACTAGGTGCATTTCTGGTTTTCCTTGTTTTGATGAGCACAGGACCAGCATAATCAGTGCCTGTGCAAGTAAACGGTCGACAGGGAGTTATTCGATCGGCTGGTAGTTGGCCCATAATGGTAGCTGTCTGTTCATTTCGCCAGCGAGAACAAGTGGTACATTGATGTATTTTTCTTTTTATAATGTGTTTTACACGAGGAATCCAATAGGTTTGTCTCAATGTATACAAGGTCAGTTGGATTCCTCCATGTAGCGTGTCCTTATGAATTTGCTCAACCAATAGATCTGAGAATTTGTCAGAGTGAGGCAGAATAATTGGATGTTTCTCCTCGAAAGGTAAGTCGGAATGTTCTAACCTCCCTCCTACTCTTAGAATGCGTTGATCGTCGAGAAATGGATTTAACGCCAATAGTGAGCTTTTTCGTGGCAATCTTTGGTTTGCCTTTAAGCACTCAATTTCACTGGAATACGCTATCATTTGGGTCACTCTTATTAATGTTTGTCTGGCTTTATGAATTTCACTTGGAACCAGAACTAAATTGGGGTAGGCCTTCAGCTTTCGACACCTATCTACGAATCTTCGGCAATAGGCGATGATCCTGAGCGCATGCGTCAGATTAGAGAATCTTTCTATGATATGCTCGCTAGTTGTGGTTAAATGGAACGTTTTTAATTTTTTCTTTTCCTCTGGGTGGTCTTCCGTTAAGGTTGAATGCGGTTCCTTAGGCCACTCACTCTCAGGTTTTATGAGCCAAGAGGGACCTCTCCACCAAAGACAGTGGTCTTTTAATTGTAAAGGGGACACACCTCGCGAGGCGAGATCCGCAGGGTTGCTTTCTGAAGGAACGTGTCGCCAGTCTGCGTTTCCCGAGTTTTCAATGATTTCGGTGATGCGGTTTGCCACGAATGACTTCCATCGGTGAGGTAGACTGCGAATCCATGATAAAACTATTGTAGAGTCGGTCCATAAGATGGTCTTACAATCTTTAATATAGGACTCCCGCAAGGACTTTATCAATTTAGATAATAGGACAGCACCACACAGTTCCAGTCGTGGTAAAGAAATTGTTTTGATAGGAGCAACCTTTGTTTTAGATACCAAAAGGTGAACTATTGGATCATTATCATGGCTAAGAAATCGTAAATAAACGGCAGCTGCATACGCCTTTTCCGAACTGTCACAAAATCCGTGCAGTTCTATTGTGGATGCTGTGTAACTATTTACCCACCGTGGTATTCGTAGTTGCTCAATATGAGGTAACTCGCTTATAAAATTTATCCAATCAGATCTAAGATATTCTGGAATTTTTTCATCCCAGTCAGTATGAGTAATCCACAGTCTTTGCATAAAGATTTTTGCTTGTACAATGATAGGACTCACCCATCCAAGGGGATCAAACAGTTTTGCGATAGTAGATAAGATACGGCGCTTTGTCCAATTATTTTCCTCATTTAAGGCCACCTTGTATTGAAATTCATCGGCTTTGGGATCCCAATAGATTCCTAAAGCTTTTAGGACGGTGTCTTCTGAAAATTGGATTTTTAGCGCCTCCTCGGATTTGCTGGTGTTTGGGATATGTTCTAATATTCGGGAATCGTTAGATGCAAATTTTCGCAGTGGAAAGTGACCCTTTGCTAGTAAGGCAGTTATTTCAGCTTGGAGAGATTTCGTTTCTTCTATGGTGTCTCCCCCGGTTAGGACGTCATCAACGTAGAAGTCATTAATGAGGCATCGTGATGCACGGGGAAAGTTGATTCTTTCATCTTCAGCCAACTGTTGCAGCGTTCGGATAGCTAAGTAGGGGGCACAGTTGACACCGAAAGTGACCGTTTTTAACGCATATTCCTTGATGGGAGAGTTGAGATGGTCTCTCCACAAAATCCGTTGGAACTGAGAGTCATCTGGGTGAATAAATATTTGCCGATACATTTTCTCAATGTCGGCGGTAAAAACGTATCTGTGGTGTCTCCATTTTAAAATAATAAGTGTAATGTCATGTTGTAACGTGGGGCCCACTAGAAGGTTATCATTTAACGATTTCCCATTTGACGATTTGCATGAGGCGTCGAAAACAACCCTTAACTTTGTCGTCGTGCTTGAGGGCTTTATTACTGCATGATGAGGGAGATAATACGAGTGATTTGTAGATATTGGCACTTCCACCATATGCCCAGATGTTATATACTCCTTTAATACCTTATTGTATTCCTTGAGTACTTCTTTCCTTTCGTTATTTCTTTCGGTGGAAAGATAGCGTTTTAAGGCAATTAGCCTGGATTCCCCGAGTTCTGGACCATCTTCTTTGAAAGGTAAACGAACTACATAAGATCCATCGGGGTTGCGACGATGTGTGGTTTTGTAAATTTCTTCACATCTCTGCTCATCTGTAGAGGTTTTCTTTGGTAGTGAGACTTCTTCAACTTCCCAAAACTTCTTTAGCTGATCCTCTATAGAACAAGTGATATTATAGGACCTTACCTTCGTGGTTCTATTCGTGGCTGAATAAGTTTTGCCTGTTAAGATCCAACCAAATATGGTGTTTTGCCCTACTGGTGTGCCGCGAGGACCCTTTCTTACACCATCACATAAGATAAGTGGATAAATGTCAGCTCCGATGATCATATCTACCCTTGCTGGTATATTGAAGTTTGGATCTGCGAGGTCTAAGTTTTCTAAGTGGTCCCAGGAGAATTTAGTAAGTCGTACTGACGGAAGTAAATCTGTCAAGGTTTCTAAAACATAAGCTGATGCCGGAATTCTAGAAGGGTCCTTCGTTGAGAGAATCGTTACATTAGCCGCTCGCCTTGCTTTCGTAACTTCCTTTTTTTCAACACCTGTGACTACGATCGGGGCGGATTTGGTTTCCAAATTCAGTTGCGATACAATGGCAGCGGTAATAAATGTTACTTGGGAGCCAGGGTCAATTAATGCACGCCCATTGACAATTCCACTAGGACCCTCCATTTCTATTTCGGCTGTGGCCAACATAGCCGGGTGGTTATCGTTAATGAAATGAGCAGCGACCCTGGTAGAGCCTTCTGACGTTCTTTCACTTTCCGATCTATGTTCGAATTTAGCCATGGCCGGTTGCGTGTTAGAACTCGGTTCTGGTTTGCAGATGTTTGGAAGATGCAGTAATATGTGGTGTTTTCCTCGGCATTTAGCACATCTAGATTTGCTGAAGCATTTTTTGATTGAGTGAAATTCTCCTAAGCATATTATGCAGTAACCTTTGGATTTTGCGATTCGCAACCGTTCTGGTGGATCGCTGCTTAAAAAGCTTTTGCAAGATCGCACCGAATGTTTTTGTTGACATACCTTGCATGTTATTTGACCTGCATAGAAACTTTGTATGTTGACATTACCTGTTTCTTGTTTTTTATGTGGAGGATTTTCTTTCGTTCGTACTTCACTTAGAGCTTCCAGTGTGCGAAATCTAGTTTCGAGAAAGCTTTTCAGCGTTTCCCAAGCAGGGTAATCACTTGTGTCTGAGATTTTTTCTTCCCAAGCCTTATGAGTTTCTGCAGGAAGCTTTTGTGTCAATAAATGAATCAGAAGGGGGCCCCACTCAGCAACAGATACTTTAAGGTTACCTAGTGAAGCCCGACATTCGGTCGTAGTGTCGATCATTGCCTTAATTGCGTTAGCTGATTCATTGTTTATTTTTGGCTGCGAAGTCAATGCCCGTAGTTGGGTTGATATTAACACACGTTTGTTTTCATACCTGTCGGTTAATGCGCGCCAAGCTGATTTATAATTTTCATTTGTAATATTATACTGTCTGATAACCTTGGCCGCGTTTCCCACTACGTTCGCTTTAAGGTAATGTAATTTTTGCACACTGGCTAGAGATGTGTTGGAATCGATGAGTGAATTAAACAAATCCCGGAAACTAACCCAATCAGCATAATTGCCCGAGAATTTAGGAAGCGTTATGGTTGGCAATTGTACAGTCGAGGAATCTGCCTTTGTACGATTTTGTTCGAAAAAGAGTTCTTCGAACTTATCGTAATGATTTTCTTTGAAATAGGGTTTATCCTCATCTTTGTCGGTTCTAAGTGAGGTCAAGGATCGATCAGTAGCGGAGAACTTTTCCCACAGGTCATGCCAGCCATTGACACGTCCGAGATAATAACCATGTGTTCTCCTAGCTAGCGGCTGTTTCCTCGTATTACTGACGAATTTGTTCATATGCTCCATTAAAGCTAATTGGAGCTTTAAAAGCGCATTAAATGACGGTTCCTTAGGCGCGTGAATTAAAGGTCCCTTATCGGATCCCGGTTTTGCGTTTGAGCTTGTTTCTTCCATTGTTTTGTTCACGCGACCGCACTAAATTTAGATTGAGCTCGATTGTTAACAAGATAGCGTAGATAATAACTTCCCCTTTGAATTTTAACTTCACGATTCAGGGACACACAGTACACTTAGTTATTTACTACTACAATTGAAAAGGAAAAGGGATAGGTACTTACAATTCGTTCTAACGCTGAAGCTCTTCTCCTCGGGATGTACTGGGCTGATGGTAAAGATGCTGGGAAATCGTCGAAATTGTTAAAACACACACCACACTTTGCACTTCCAATATTTAAAACGAAAATCCGGCTCGAAGGACCATGAAATTTAATGGGATTTTCTATTTTTAAATAACACCATCGAGTTAAATCATCAACATAACTTTTATACTTTATTAACAACGATTTACATAAACAAACGAAAACAATTATCACGAAATTTGGTAAGAAAATTTAAGATTATCAACATATAACCGGGCGGTGACGACTTGTATCTCATGCGCTTTCTCCTGATCGACTCACCATGGTCTTTTCAGTGCATCGCACGCGCACCTCAATCCGCGATCGCGCAAAATCGCTGAATCACCATTTGTTTCTTAATTGACGGTAAATATTGGGTGATCAGCGATTGTGCACGCGCAATTGATTATTGCAATTAATTTGCAATCTTAAATGAGGGCGATCGATGCACTCTTCGTTTTCCGGTGTCTAATTGCGGCATCAGGCACTTCACGAAACACCCAACTAAAGAGCATCCAGTCAAGTTCCCACATTCAGGGAATTCCAGTACATGACACCATAATAAATTACAGTGGTTTACTGATATCAGGAAGTATCTTAATCATCCTAATATTGGTAATCATGCGAAAATGGAAGTCATCTAAGAATACCACTATGAAAAAACCTACACCTCGCCCAAGGAAAATTAATAAAGCAACAGAAGAAGCGTTCGAGATTACGGTGATTTAAAACCATAAGGTTTTCAAAGGGGGGAGGATGTTGGACATATCACAGAATTTTTCTATTTTTCAGCATTTTATGAGAGTGTCAAATTATTTCTGAGCATAATTGTATCATGCATCAGATTCCGTCTGGGAATAATTTGCACTTCATAAACTGCTGAATCGTAAATTCGTTGTTATTTTACTTAAGTGTGGATTCTCACGCTTATTTTACTTACTATGAATTCTCACGCTTAAAAATTGTCTTTTTGGTTAACAATTTTAGTATATAAGAAATTAAGAAATTTTAATAAAATCAGTATTTGCACAGAAATTAAAGCCTTTACTTATTTTACTTGGCGTGAGGCTGCGCCAAGAACTAAAAGATTAATCACTAGCGGCTGTTTAAAGAAATTCAGCCCGCTATACAAAGTTCACACAGGTTTCTCAAATTTCTTTATACCCCGGCTTCACCGGCCGAACTGCCCAAGTTCGAGAAAATTAGTCTACTCTGCTTCAATTTTTGCCTGATTTCCCATACATTTTCACATTCCGAAGTCAGGAAAAATAAAGTCTGATTTCGCCCAACAGAACATGAAATCAAACTTGAAAATAAAAGCTCGCTCAAAAGAGAGTAAAAAATTGGAATATTGGAATGTCAGCTGATGTATTTTGGAAGTTGTTTTGACGTTTGTATTACAAAACAGCAAGAATAAGAGCTTTCAGTAAATAAACATGGATCAAAGAAGGCGACTTTTAATAAGCGAAAGTAAAACTTGTTCCTCCATTTTTAAACTGATGTGAAACTGAAACAAGTACACCTCAGAAAAGAAGCTTTCAAATTTAATACGCCACACAGGAAGCTTTCTGAACTCAACAATGCCGGTGAGCCACTTAAGCTCAAAACAGAATTGCGACTGCGACGGCCGACTGCAACTGCGATTTATGTCATATTTGGACGAAGCAGCTAATGTATAACGAAATTGCAACCACAACTTTTATTGAGACGTGACGTTTTGCATATCCAAAAATTGTGTTTGAAAAAAATTATGTTTTGTACGCCGACTTCGATTTTGCGGCGCAGTGCCGCTGCAGTTGTAATTTCGTTATACAACGTTGTTTTACATTTGCGCTAAACGACCGACTTCGCCGTCCGCCGTCGCAGTCGCAATTCTGTTTTGACCTTTATGCCGATTGAACTGAACTTGATTAAACTGAGGCCGGTGAAGCCGGGGTATTAGTCATTCAACTAAACGAACCGCTGTCCTCGACTTGTTTTTAAAGGGAAAACTTCCAAATGTAGCTCACACTCGCTGGAATTTCAATGGAAGACTTTATCTTCCATGATAATATATACGTGCATCCGCGGAACGGAGTTTTTCCACACAAATTTTGCCAGATTGCATCCGCTACAATTCAAAGCACGCCACGCCACTGGTTACTGTTGATTTACCTGTTTTAATTTTGGTTTAATGATTGTCAATGCAGTTGATAAGTTGATCACAATTTCACAACAATTATGGTAGAATTGTGATGAATGTTGTGATTTTTCACTTGGGAAACTGAAACAGCTAATCTGTCACAAGATTCGTCACAAGATTAATCTTGTCATACTTGCTTATGACTTGTACCACGTCACAACTAAAAAAAGCGGGTGTCTGTATAACGGATACGGACAAATGACGTGAATACGTCTACAATATTCTGAAAGAGATCGTTTTATTTTTTTATTGGTATCAAAAAGGTAGGAAATAAACAATAAAATAAAAATCAAATTGAAAAACCTTGTTGATCAATTCTGAACCGATTGCTTAGAGAGCTTCGGGATACACTATGTTCAATGTTTTTCCATTTGGGGCTAGGATGTGAAGATTTTCAGATTTTCCAACTCTTGAACTACCTACATACAGCTGGCCGGAAAATGACACTAATTTGGCAAAATTCGTCGGCCATATTGGCCCTGCAAAAGTTGTGATCATATATTTGTTATTTGCTACCTTAAAAACCCCTATATACCGATTTTCATTGGAATCGGAATACAATTGGCATACTTGTTGGCAATAATGGTGTGGCCATTTTGAATTTATAAGATTTGATCATAAATTCGTTATTTCCGACCTTAAAAACCCCTAGATACCCACTTCCATAGGAGTCAGAACACAATTGACAATATTCGTCAGCCTTATTGGCCCCGCCATATTGAATGTAAAAGTTTTGATCAAAACTTCGTTATTTGCTACAATCGGAATCGGAACACAGTTGACAAAATATGTCCGCCATATTAGCGCGGCCATTTTGAATTTGGAAAATTGGCAAAATTGGCAAATTCAACCATATTTGGGCGGCCATTTTGAATTTCGGTCATATTTCGGTGACAATTTTAAATTTAATTTTGAAAGTAAACAACAAAATTCTTTGATTCTTCATATACGTCATGGTAGTTTTTGAGTTGCAACTCAAAACTGTATGCCATAATTTCGTTATCATCGGTTTTTGTTATGGAAGAAGCAAAATTACAGACGTATTCACCTCAAAAACTGTGAAAGCCCCAGAATGGAAGCAACTTTCATCAGAAAAGCAACAATAAAATGGTGAAATTTATCTTCAAAATAGTACGTATAGTGTATTAGCATGTGGTACATGACCTTCGCTCGGGTATAAGTTACACGGTGGGGACGATGTAGCGGTAGGGATTCGCTGAACTGGTACACGTAGCAGGCGAGGGGTTAATATGTGTAAGGGAGAACCATAGTGATCCAAGCGACATTTTTGAAAACATAGAATTTTTGAATTGAATGCACAGAA
Organism: Thereva nobilitata; assembly: GCA_963855945.1. NCBI lineage: Eukaryota > Metazoa > Arthropoda > Insecta > Diptera > Therevidae > Thereva > Thereva nobilitata. Next base: position 101,002,356 of record OY979694.1, on the reverse strand, counting down.
AAATATAAAATCTTTCGTGCCATACTAATCCAAGCACATAAAATTTATTAATGGGATGTTATATATGAGCTTGTATTAGTATGGCATGAAATATTTCATTTTTTTCTGTGCATTCAATTCAAAAAGTAAATATTGACAAAAATGTCGCTTGGATCACTATGGTTCTCCCTTACACATTGTGTCTTTAAACTTTTATTTTATTTATATTAAATTACCGTTGTCATATTGTGATTAAATATTGTTTAAAATGACGTCACACAGCTTACTGTACACACACACACACACACACACACACACACACACACACACACACACACACACACACACACACACACACACACACACACACACACACACACACACACACACACACACACACACACACACACTTTCACTCGATACCCATACCGAGTGAGTTGTAAAGATAAAAGTAATCCGCCATTTTGTGTTGGCCGCCATTTTGAATTTTGAATGACCCTACTTAGCTAATTGTATTCTACTTTTCAAACCCTGTCATTTGATACCCATGTCGCGTCGGGGGTCGTGGAGCACAATTACAAAATTCGGCCGCCATCTTGGAACCGCCATCTTGATTTTTTTAGTAAATGGTCAGATCTGCCGTGCAAAGGCCAAAGACCTATCTGCAAAAAGCTCGTTTCGAGAAAAACGCGTTCAAAGCTTTCAAAATACATGAAACTGAAGCAAGTAAAGTAACTGTTCAAATCGATAACTTTTAATTAAAAAGTGCAATCAGTCTGAAAATTTTTTAAGGATAAATATGAATATTTTATATCAAAAATGCATACAAACCCATTTTGACCTATAATGCATATAGGTCATTTGTCCTTTGCACGGCAGAGATTGCATGTGCAAAATTTGAAGTTGATCGGTTACATGGAGGTGGGTCAAAATCAAGTTTCAAGAATTGTTTACATACTACACACAAAATACAGGTGAAGGTAATATAAAGCGTGTAAAAGCTAAGCTAAGCATAAGCCGAAAACCGTGTCGAGGATCTAATTCATATATTTTATATGGGGCTGATTACATTATTATGGTGTGTTGTGCTGTGGCGCGTCCCGATTTGGCGTGTCTGATTGGGCACAGAGCGCCACGACACACAACAACACAAAAGTGTGTGTTTCGGCTTTAGCTTGATATCTGGAAAGTTAGAAGCAAACAATAAAATTATTTGATCCTTCAACTACGCCATGGTATATTTTTTTTCGATATAAACAATAGTTTTTGAGCTGCAACTCAAAACGCTATGCCATAATTTCGTTATCATCGGTTTTTTGTCATGGCAGTAAACTTACAGACATATTCACGTCAAAAAAATTGGCATATTAGTGCCATACCTACATCATACACAAAACTGGTTTGACTTGAGGACCGAGTGATGGATTGTGTAATTTATATCATTAAAGCATTTTTCATTTCAAATGCAGACTAAAAAATTACGGGTCCCAAGAAAGTGTCAATTTACTACTATGGCCCGCGGAAAAAACCTAAAATTTTTTTTGGCCTATGTTATAAAAAGGTTGCCCACCCTTGTGCTAGAAGATATTTGGAAACTTCGTATAATAAATTGGAGAGAGCTAGCAAGACGTAGAGACGACTGGAAGAAGAGACTTCAAGAGGCCCGAGTCCTACGTGGACTGTAGCGCCATTTCAGAAGAATCATCCCCAGGACTTGCTTTTCGCCCATCCGCAGGACTTGCTTTTCGCCCACTGAGCGCGAGTTCAAACGCAAGACCCTAGCTAATCCTGGCCATTTAATTGCGAAGTGCAGATGTGTTAATTGGAGCCTGATTTCCGGATGCAAGGCTTTGCAGCGTTGTAATGTGGTCTCGAAGCACCATAGCCACAAGATAGTGATCCGAGTTGAAGGTAGCACATCGGTACGTTCTTATCGTCATCAAGCCCGAAAGGTGATGGTGGTCTGTCAACACATGGTCTATTTTTGAGTGGTAAATGGCAGTGGATGCCGCTTCTCATAAGTAATAAATAATAATAATAATAGAGTAAACTCTTCTGACACAGAAGGCGCTCTTTTCAGCTGGTCCAAGAAAAATTAACCAACTTTGCACAAGCAAGGGCTGAGATGAGGCTCAACTAAAGCATGCAAAACATTTAACAAAAAAAATAAAAAGAGCACACAAAGAAGCGTGCTAACACGACCGAGGCAAATAAGTAGTCACGTGAGATTAAAAACGCTCCTTTTAAAGACATCTTTGCTAATGTTCACGCTAAAAACACTAATATTTTTGTTCACATTAATGAACATGCGATTTACCGTAATTGGTGTTAAAGTAGTTGACTTTTAAGAGAGGTGGCCCTCTAAGATAATACCAGCTCTCTCTAAACGAGACACGGCGACTTAGAAAACCTGAGTCAACCCTTTCATTAGGGACCTGATGAACGAATACAACATCGGCCACCTCACGAAGTTGGAGAGAGTGCTTAAGTTGAGTAACTTAAGCCGGTATTCATATGATGCAAGAGCTTATGGGTCATCCAAAGGAAGATGACTCAGTGCGAATCGGTGGAAACTTCGTTGAACCGCTTCAATTCTAACAACGTGCAAAGAGTAGTAAGGAGCTCAAACCTGGGACGCATATTCAAGTAATGGTCTGAATAGACAAAAGTATAGGTGTTCTTAAATTTTTGGACCAGAGGACTAAACTGCCCTTGGAAGAAATCTAGTTGATGTGAGTGGAAAATTCCAGCTTACTGTCAAATCTAATCCCGAGATCTTTAACAAAATTAGCACGAGAAACACCTTATTAAAAAGGGTGTAGTTATAAATTATAGGATCACGTCACAAAAAGTCATGACTTCGCATTTATTAATATTAAGAACCAGGTTGTTGTTTGCACAGCAAGAGTAGTAAAAGTAGTCAAGATCAACTTGCAAAAGTTTGCAATCCTCAATACTCTTAATGTGACGGTATAATTTGATGCCATCAGCGTAAATCAAGATTCTGTAATATCTTAGCCAGGGAACAGTGTCATCAATTGACAGAATAAACTCTGCTCTTGCTTGCTCTGTATCGTGAAAAAACAGACTCAAAAAGTTAGTTTTTACAATCGAACGTCTGTTTTTTCATTATTAATATGTTTTTGGGGGTCATTTTAAGCACTGTAAAACCTTTAAATAGACTTTTTGTTACTTGTACGTGATAGTACAAGTTTTGAAGAAAATTTTAAGCTATAGAACGGTACTCTAGAAGAATCCGCAGACCAAGAGGAGCGTTTTTAGAAGAACGCCTTTTTTTTACAAAAAGTGAAATTTCAAGGAAAGTGTTCAATATTTCGCAACAAAAATGAAACCGTTTTTTCAGCTAGCAAGGAGCAATATTTTTGCCAAATAACAAATATCTAAGTTGCGTTGAACAAAAGTTATAAACAAATTAAAAAAACGTGATTTTTAACTGTTTTTTGCATTTTTCTCTATGTTTTGTGCTCTAACATATAACTTTATATATATCAATCGAAAGATAATTTGAATACCTACAACTTTATAATTTGATTTTTTTCGATCCGAGCTCAAGTTTTTTTGTTATTCGCAAAAAAGCTTTTTTTCACTTTCCGGAATTTTTTAGGTTAGGTTCGCCATTCCAAATTCAAAAACAAAAAACGCTATCTTTTTTAGAATTTTTTTCCTGTATAACCATATTTGTTGTTTCCTGTTGGCAATTAACGCTAAATGTACAAGGAGCTATTGTAGATTGATTGGACTAAATGTGGAGATGAACTGTGGATCAAAAGGTACGCAAGAAACGAGGGATTCATATAGTACAGCATAAAACAGTGCCGATCGAGGCAAGCTTAGATGACAGTTCTCAAACCCCAAAGCTAGCTTTTTTAAAGTTAAAGGAGTGGGTTACCACTTCCGGTCAAAGATTGTTCTCTGAATTGTAGCAATAATTAAACAACAGAGGAGGGTGGTACTGTGTACTATATAATGTGTAATGTACTATGAACTGCGTACTATGTAGATACTATGTGCTACATATGTACTAAATACTATGTACTATTTACTAGGAGATTTTTACTATGTATTAAGTATTATGTAAATATGTCGCAGCTATAGATACATTATGAGTTGAGTTGAGTTGAGTGTAGTTAAGTTGAGTTAAGTGCTCATTGGCGAAAATAAGGACCCAAAATAAAGTAACGGAAGGGTTCGAAGTATGACAAGTTCTTAGACAAGGGATGGAATGGCCCAAATACTTTTTAACCTGGCCCTGGAATGGTTGAAAGGAAAATGTCAGTCCAGAGAAGTACATCAATAGCAACATAGTCTGTACAATTACTTGGATATGCGGGAAGGGAGTTTTTGGCAGCAAAAGAAGTTTATGTCGAATTAAAAGAAAGCGGCAAAGGAGGTAATACGTGACTTAAGTGTTATGTATTATGCATTTAACAGATGTTATTGAAATTTTCTATAGCTGAGCCACCCTATCCGATGGGGTAAAATTCACGGATCCGGTCCTCCTGGTAGAGCGGTTGGGCGTTGGGGTAACTACCGGAGCCCGTAAAAACACACCGGTTAAGAAACATATAATTTATAGACAAAATAAAAATATTTGTGAACTTTGCGAAACCTGTAAAATATTAGCATCCATATATTCCTTAGATACTTCCACCGAAAAATGCGTCCCACGACCCCTCTACTATTTTCTTCTGATTCGGTCAATATGGGTATCAAACGAAAGGTCTCATTGAGACGATTTCACATAAGTATAACACTTTATAGATACATATGTGTTAATTGAATGCGAATTGTATGCTTATATTAAATTAAATTACTCGAAACGTCTTTTATTACCCGATCACCATGAACGAATATTTTTAATAGTTAAGCTTAGTATGCTGTTGAAGCAAAAAAATTCCCTATACAAACGAAATTTTCACAGTACTCAAGTGTGAAGTGAATAAGTGTCAAATGGAATTTTTAGAAGATTTCGAATGGGAAGTATTAACAGCTTCTTAAGGTAAACTCTCCATTTCATTCTCCATTTGTTTGTTTGTTTGTTTCTTTATTTTTTTACACGACTGTCCCAAAAAGGAGTGTAATGTTTTCAGGGTTCATGTAAGTATGTTTGTATGTTTCTTTGTTCCACCATAACTTCTAAGCGCCTGATTTGATTTGGATTCAAAATTAGGTGATTTTTTGACTTCATAATTTTTAAGGGTTTTGAGGATTGATGTTTTGTGATTCTAGATTTTGACGAATATTACTACAAATATTAACATATTATTTATTAGTTTAAAAAAATTACATTTGATGTGAATGAGTCTTCGCGTACGCGCGAAGAGCGGCTGAAAATGGTGATAGATAGAACGGCTCAACATTACTCTTAACTTTCTACAGAGGAGAAACGAATACTGTTTCGAAAATCTGTGCAGAATAGATCTTCCGTAATAAGACGCGGTCGCTTTACGATACTGTGTCAGGAGTGGCAGCGAGCCTATCAACGCCGTAGTAATGAATCACAGACTACATATGAGGCAAAATTAACTAAAATGCGGGAACACGCTTCATTAATGCGTCAAGTCGAGTCTCCTACTTCACGTAATACGAAGTTAACGCGAAAGCGAGAACACCACGTTCACACGAAAAGGCACTTCAGGCATACGACGTGACTACACGGGCACTTTCAAAAATTCAGCCGACTGCAGCAGTCGGAGCAGTCAACTGTTCAAATATTCAACTGAAGTTAAAATTTGTAAGCAATCAGAGCAAGCATTTGGATTCGTTTGCATTTGAACGCTCCGACTCACAGTGGGCTAGATTCTAAAAAAAGTGGACAAAATTCAAAAAAAAAATTGTTTTTAAATGCCCTTTTCTAGGAACTATCTTAAAGAGGAGGATCCCCTTCATGTTTTACCGAAAGATGGGGCGAGTAGCTTTAAAGCCTGCGGCTCCAAGGCATTCCGAAGTTAGGTACTTTCGACATATCTGCATTTGCGTGTCTTCGCCGCGAAAAACATTTCTTAACAAAATTACCAATAAGTTTGAATTTAAGTCTGTAATATTAATTCCGTTCAATGGAGGGTGATATTGAAGGTATGTAGAATATTTCTGGGTTTTGCCGTTATTAAATAATAATCCATGCTAATGTAAAAGAACGGTCAAAAACCACGAAAAAAATTTTTTTTTAAAAACTTCATTGACCTTAAACTGTAAAAATAGTTTAACCCCCACTAACCCCCGGGATAGTTTTAAGGTGGTTTCGTAGGAACTACTTTATGCAATGAGAATTCGAAAGATTTGGGTGCCAAGACTTGCCAATTCATATTTTATACGATGTTAAAATTGGTGAAAAAGTACTAAAAAAGTACCAAATAAGGCCAATTATAACTTCAAAATTGCTTATAACTTCAAAAGTAAAAGCCGTAGCATTAAAATTATCTGGACATTATTCATAGGAAATACTTCAAGCTTTCCAATTTTGGAAAAAAAAGTATAGGTTAACTATGTATTTTTTGGAGAAAAAGGTAGTTGAAGTTGAAATTTTAGTTAAAAAAACCAAAATTTTGACTTTGACAACTCATAACTCTGGAAGTTGGTAAGGTGGAACCGCCACTTTTACAGTTTTAGATAGGTAGGAGTATTCTGCGTATACTGATACCTTATTCATGAAAATAGGTTATACGGTTACACAAATACAGGGTGATATGTATAACTCTAACAAAAAAAACTTCAAAACGCCCTAGCGGCTAAACCGTTACGGATTCGTTATCAGCGATGTGAAAAACCGCTGAAACCTAAATTTCGAATGTACGGGACAACTCATTATATTTTTGTCCACTTTTTTCCTTATCTAGCCCACTGTGCGACTGCTGCAATCGGCTGAATTTTTGAAAGCACCCTGCTACTGCAGAAAGCATCTAATTAATGACGATTCCTTTTTTCAGGACCAAATATCAGAAGTCCCAGAAAATGTGTGCTATTCTTGCGAAAAATTATCATACCGAAAGCTGATTCGCCATTTATCTCCTGCAAACACTATTACAGTTTTCCCGCAAGATCACCCAGATGTGTTTATTGAAGTGAAACTTTTTTAGTCGCGGTAGAGTAACTTTCTGTGTTTTGATATGGGACCGTCACGAAAAATGTAAGGAATTGAGGGGAATTGACATAGTAGGCAGACGTAGGGGAAGTGCGCCAAATCTACTTTGGAGCTTTAGTTAGGGCAAAAGCTGGTTCTGTAAGAAATATTTGCCGAAATAGTTGCCGAACCCACTTTTGGGGGTTTAGTTAGGGCAGAAGATGGTTCTGTGGGGAAAGTTAGCCTTTGGGGATTTTAGTATGAGCAAAAGGTTGTTTTCTTGCCAAACCAGGGGTTTTAGTAATGGCGCTTGTTCTGTAGAAAAAATTTGCCATTGGGTATTATCTTCTTCTTCCAATGACGCTACAGCCCTACTCGAGCCTTCGCCTCCTCTAATCTTCTCCTCCAGTCTTCTCGATTTCTGGCCGAAGTTCTCTATTTCGATATGTGGAGTAGTGTTTCCGCATCGGGTACAACCGTATCCTTCCATCTCTTCTTTCTCTTTCGATGATGCCAGTGAAGACCTTCTTTTGCTGCTCTGTCTTCTCGCATGCGCTCGTTGTGTCCAGCCCAGCAAAGTCTATTGATATTTGATATGACTCGCTGTTATATCTGAATCTCCATGTCCCTTCCTGAAAAATTGGGCCTACATATTATGCCTCTCAAAAACTTCCTTTCGAAGGAATTTAGCATGTCCTCTACCCTTTGTGTGAGCGTCCATGTTTCATTCCCGTAGCATATAATAGGACGAGTTCGTGTCTTATATAGCGTTAACTTCGTCTTTCGATGTATTGCTCGAGATTTCATCCATTTTCGGAGTGCGAAAAAGCATTTGTTTCCGAGTAGAGTTCTCCTTTGGGTGATATACATAGGTTGAGTGAGCAAAAGATAGTTTTGTCATCGAATCTTTTTTTGGAGGTTTAGTTAGGGCAAATTTTGCCTTTGGAGGTTTTAGATTGCGCAAAAGGTGGTTTTGTTGCCATATACGCTTTTGGGGTTTTAGTAAGGGCCAAAGCTGGTTCTGTAGGAACAATTTGCCTTTGGTTGTTTTAATTAGGCAAAGATGTTTGTTGCCGAGTCCACTTTTGGAGGTTTAGTTAGGGCAAAATGTGGTTCTGTGGGGGAAATTGGCCTTTGGGAATTTTAGTATGCGCAAAAGGTGGTTTTGTTGCCAAACCACTTTTGGAGTTTTAGTAATGCCAAAGCTGGTGAATTAGTGAATTATAATAATTTTGTTTATTAAACAAAAATTACAGTGAAAGGCCAATGATATTGAGCGGTGAATTTAATGTAAATTTCGTCAAGACTGAAGCACAACCACAGATGCCGCTTGGATAATAAATTCAAATTGAAGCTGAATAACGATTAAATTGATTGATGCTGTATGTTGTAAATATTTGAATGAACTTAAATAACGTAGTTTTATATCCTACTTTACTTATCACAAATCGATCATTTCCAAGGGCGCACAGAGCTTTCTGGGGGCCCGGGGCAAAATATAATTTCCCATTCCTCTGACTTTGACGTTTCACTTCTAACGTGCGTGGCGACCACACATTCATTTTGTCTATTGTAAACGATGTGCCAACAGATAGTTGCGTGATACTTAACAAAACGACTGTTTAAAGTTAATATTTTCTACAGTAGTTAGAAAGTATCTTATACACATATCTAATATATGTACACATTGACTATACTAAGAGAACAATGTCTTCTATATCTTGTTTTTGTCTTACATTAGTATCTACTTAAAACTTGTTTTTGACTTTTTAGTTTATTCTTTATCACAGGGGCGTCGTGTTTTTTAATTTATTAATTATTTTGTTTTTTCACTTTTTGAGTTTTTAAATCTACTCGCTTCAATTATGTGACTACAGCAATGGCAACCCTTACTCAAATCTCATTTAATAAATTTTGTATCATTAAATAACTTTAATAAATTAATTCTTTATTCAATATTTCATGTTACTCTACCTTTAATGTGTCAAGAGTCAAATTACGACGCTACTTTACTTAAAGATAAAACGTTAAATAAAATTAAATTCGACAGCAAAGACGGTGGCACCTGAGGGTGAACAATGCTGAGCGTTTCCAGGGGTGAAATGTCTTATACTTGTTTCATCCATGCATACACTAAATGTATCAGTATAAGAATGGAAATCTTGCGTTTAATCAGTCAAATATACGGAGGGGTTTTTGGAAACTATAAAACGTACAACCCTAAAGTAAAGGGCTTACGTAAACATCTTGTTCACTATTATTCGCAGCCGTTTTATAAAAGGGTTGAATAGATTATTGCTCAAAAACTTTTGAGAAATTGTTTTCTTGGCAAAGGTGGGGGGTTGTAATGGAAACTTTATAGAACACAAAAGAGACGATATGAGCAGGGTAATTTGTTTATAATTAATTTTTAGAGGTTTATTTTTAATCATGAATATTTTTAATGGATATGTTTTATTAAAGACTAGTTGGGACCCGGCGCGCCTATGCTGCTCCTATAAGCCAATAGTAGTAATCAGGTGATGTGAATTTTAATATACAGTAGGAAAGTTTGAAAAGGGAACTTTTTTGGTATTTTTGATTCCAAATAACAAAATGTGAAACTATTAGGGATCTGGCATTTTGATCGAGACAATAAAAACCATCCATAGACACGGCATTTTTCGATATATGAATTTTCATACACAGATGAAGTGTCTCAATGAACCGCTTATTTTCTATATTTTGGAAAGCTGGGACCCGGCGCGCCTCGCTGTACCTAAAGTTTAAACATTTAAAATCAATCCAAACCTTCAAAATTCAACTCTTCTTAAGCATTATCGAAAAACCAACTATTCCTATAAAAGTTGGAGTCATTAGATTCAAAATACATTTATTTGGACTATCCAAAATTGCCTGTGTATTCTGTTAAAACCATGAACGTTAAAAGCACTCGAAATTCGAGGGCCATTTTCTAAAGCTTTTTTTAATTTAAATCTAGAAGTCTTCAATAGAACAGAGAAGTCTTCGAGAGCAATAAAACAAAATCGAAAAATGAAACAAATATTTTATAGTTGGAAAAAGCAATACAAAAAAACCAACTTTTATTTTCTCTTATATTGCGAAATTGTGTTCGTCAAAACAAGTTAATTTATGCAAATATTGAAAATCAAACTATTGGCAATATCTAAGGAAAGAACCAATACTTATTTCTGTAAAATTTGGAGACATTAGACTCAATATGATCTCATATTTAGTGTGACCAAAATTTTCTATGTATGCATTCTTTTCAAAACTTGCTGGTAAACTATGTTTTTGGTTATGTTTCCCGGCGCGTAAATAAACAAAGATGATGCCCTTCCTACATGCTGCACCCAACCTTAATACATTTAAAATTAATCCAAATCTCATTCAATCCAAATTCAACTCTTCAACAAATATTTATAACCATTAACGAAAAACCAATTATTCCTATAAAAGTTGGAGGGTTTGGATATTGGTGTGTTTGTCTAATTCTGCGAAGTATGTCTTCAGTCATGACGTTCTTGTATTTTTCCCACAAAACCGATGGTTCTGTTGGGTATCATGTCGTCAATATAATTGCGAACGGTTGACGAATGTTATTCGGCGTGGATGCAAATGCTGCATCAGTAAGTGTCAGATCCCAATGATTGTCGTCTTCCAGCAATTGTAACTCGCGACATGCATCTTGAAATGTATTGAATATTTGACCATTGACTGTTGGTAAAAATTCAAAAGACGTTGGTCCTGGAACATTCAGCAACAACAAACGCAAAAAGAAACATTCACGTTGTTTTGGATGTACTGTGTAAAGTCGTCCCAATGTCTTTGCTTTCAATACGCGTGCTATAGTTGGATGAAGTTCGCCTTGTCTACGTGGCTTCCATTTTTTACCTGATTTGTTCCATGTATAATAGCGAGGGACGTCGGTATATAACAGTGTTGTTGCGAATTGTCCGAAAGTATAAGGTTTCGGCACAGTGTGAAAAATTCAGTAAGTGTAGTTTTTGGTGGCTTTAAAGCTCGTTGGAGAGCATTTTCTTCAGTGAAATATACACGTTGACCGTTTTCAAGGTGTACCGCCTGAGGCATAATGCAAAAACTCGACATTTATATATTTTCTTATTAACACTTTATTTAATCGCACCAATTAAAAGCTTTTACGCATTTTTCGGTGGAAGTATAAAAAGAACAATGGATGCTAATATTTTACAGGTTTCCCAATGTTCACAAATACTACAAATGTTGAAGGTAATCCAGATGAGAATGACGGAGAATATGATCTTGCACCTTAAAGTTGTTAATAAGATAATGTTTAAGTGTAATTTTCAATTATCTATATAAAAATCAATTGCCGTGCGTTAGTTTCACAAAAACTCGAAAATGGCTCGCCTCAATACAGAGGTGGTTTAAAAAAAATAAGAAAAACCCAAAGGAACTACTGAAAATTCTAAAAAATTGGTCATTTTGGGAGTTTTCACTCCAGATTAGTTTTAATAGCTTCATGGCCTACCCATATATTGTTTGACAGCTGCGTAAATGTGAAATTGTCATTAAATTGGGGTTTTTGAGAAATTACCAATTTAATTTAATGACAATTTCACATTTACGCAGCTGTCAAACAATATATAGGTAGGCCATGAAGCTATTGAAACTAATGTGAGGTGAAAAATCCTAAAATTACCAATTTTTTTGGTTTTGCAGCTGTTCCTTTTGGTTTTTTGAAGTGGTTTTTTTTCTAAAACCACCCCTGTATTGAGGCGAACAAAACAAAAAATTAAATATTGAAATCGGTCGAGCCATTTTCGAGTTTTTGCGGGACTAACGCACGGCATTCATTTTTATATATATAGATAAACTAGTTGGGACCCGGCGCGCCTATGCTGCTCCCATAAGCCAATAGTAGTAATCAGGTGATGTGAATTTTAATATACAGCAGAAGAGTTTGAAAAAAGCAATTTTTTGGTATTTTTGATTCCAAATAACAAAATGTGAAACTATTAGTGATCTGACATTTTGATCGAGACAACAAAAACCATCCAGTGACATGGCATTTTTCGAGATATGAATTTTCATACACAGATGAAGTGTCTCGATGAACCGCTTATTTTCTGTATTTTGGATAGCTGGGACCCGGTGCCCCTTGCTGCACCCAACGTTTAAACATATAAAATCAATCCAACCCTTCAAAATTCAACTCTTCTTCTTAACCATTAACGAAAAACCAACTGTTCCTATAAAAGTTGGAGTCATTAGATTCAAAATATATTTATTTGAACTATGACCAAAATTGCATGTAGGATTCTGTTAAAACCATGAACGTTAAAAGATTTAAAATTAATGCAAATAGCAGCATCCAGCACTCGAAATTCGAGGGCCATTTTCTATAGCTTTTTTAATTTAAATCTAGAAGTCTTCAATAACAAAATTTTTCGAGAACAATAAAACAAAATCGAAAAATGAAACAAATATTTTATAGTTGGAAAAAGCAATGCCAAAAAACCAAGTTTTATTTTCTCTTATATTGCGCAATTGTGTTCATCAAAACATGTGAAATTAATGCAAATGTTGAAAATCAAACTATTCGCAATATCTAAGGAAAGAACCAATACTTATTTCTGTAAAATTTGGAGACATTAAATTCAATATGCTTTCATATTAAGTGTGACCAAAATTACCTTTGTATGTATTCTTTTACAAAACTTGCTGGTAAACTATGTTTTTGGTTTTGTTTTCCGGCGCGTAAATAAACAAAGATTATACCTTTCCGACTCGCTGCAGCCTACCTTAAGACATTTAAAATTCATCCAAATCTTCAAAATTCAACTCTTCAACAAATATTTATAACCATTAACGAAAAATCAATCATTCCTATAAAGGTTCGAGAGTGTGGATAACGAATAACGTTGACGAATGTTATTCGGCGTGGATGCAAATGCTGCATCAGTGATTGTCTTCTTCCAGCAATTGCAACTCGCGACATGCATCTTGAAATGTATTGACTATTTGACCATTGACTGTTCGTAAAAATTCGAAAGACGTTGGTCCTGGAACATTCAGCAACAACAAACGCAAAAAGAAACATTCACGTTGTTTTGTATGTATTGTGTAAAGTCGTCCCAATGTCTGCTTTCAATACGCGTGCGATAGTTGGATGTGGTTCGCCTTCTCTACGTGGCTTCCATTTTTACCTGATTTGTTCCATGTATAATAGCGAGGGACGTCGGTATATAACAATGTTGTTGCGAATTGTCCGAAAATATCAGGTTTTTGGCACAGTGCGAAAAATTCAGTAACTGTAGTTTTTGGTGGCTGGAAAGCTCGTTGGAGAGCATTTTCTTCAGTGAAATATACACGTTGACCGTTTTCAAGATGTACCGCAATCATAACATAGCATAATGCAAAAACTCGACATTTATATATTTTCTTATTAAGACTTGATTTAATCGCACCAATTAAGAGCTTTTGCGGATTTTGCGGTGGAAGTATATGAAGATCAATGGATGCTAATATTTTACAGGTTTCCCAATGTTCTCAAATACTACAAATGTTGAAGGTAATCCAGATGAGAATGATGGAGAATATGATCTTGCACCTTAAAGATGTTAATAAGATAATGTTTAAGTGTAATTTTCAATTATCTACATATATGTATAAAAATCAATTGCCGTGCGTTAGTCTCACAAAAACTCGAAAATGGCTCGCCTCAATCAAGGGGTGGTTTAAAAAAAATAACAAAAACCCAAAGGAACTACTGAAAAAACTAAAAAATTTGTCATTTTGGGAGTTTTCACTGCAGATTAGTTTTAACAGCTTCATGGCCTACCCATATATTGTTTGACAGCTGCCTAAATGTGAAATTGTCATTAAATTGGGGTTTTTGAGAAATTACCGATTTAATTTAATGACAATTTCACATTTACGCAGCTGTCAAACAATATATAGGTAGGCCATGAAGCTGTTGAAACTAATGTGAGGTGAAAAATCCCAAAATTACCACTTTTTTGGTTTTGCAGCTGTTCCTTTTGGTTTTTTGAAAAAGTTTTTTTCTAAAACCACCCCTGTATTGAGGCGAACAAAACAAAAAAAAATTATTGAAATCGGTCGAGCCATTTTCGAATTTTTGCGGGACTAACGCACGGCATTCATTTTTATATATATAGACTAGTTGGACCCGGCATAAAACCTTTTTGCCCGCAATAGTTGGCCAGCATATCTGTTTCAGTTATTTAGAGTTCAATGGCAATTGTGATGGAATTATAAATTAAATTTGTGAAATGTTAGAAGGAAAAGTAATTTTCATGAAAGGTAATTTTTTTTTAATGTACAAAAAATAAATATTTATATTTATTTTTAATCTTAATATCAACAGGAATAAACTTTTTATCTTAATGCTATTTGATGAACAATATTTTTAGTTAATCCCTGAGGGGTAAAAACGAACAAACCTGATGGTTTGCCAACCCTTGAACACGCAACATATAATTGGCCATGTGAAAAGCACGGATTTTCTAGATCCAACCCACAAATTGACATTGTTTGGCCTTGTGACTTATTAATAGTCATTGCGAATGCCAAGCGAATTGGGAATTGCAGGCGTTTGAATGGAATGGGCGAGTCTGATGGGATCATTGGGATCCGTGGTAGAAGAACAACTTCACCTTGAAACTTGCCGTTTAAAATGGTAGTTTCAAGAACATTACTCATGATTTTTTTTATGATCAATCGCGTGCCATTGCATAGCTTTGGTGCATTCAAATTTCAAAGTAAAATTATTGGTGAACCAATTTTCAATCGCAAGTTATGTGGTGGCATTCCAGGTAAATCCAATGAATTCAAGAATTCAACAGGGTAGTTAACAATTTCTTCAGGATCGACAACAGTATCGATCGATTTGAATGATATTTCATTGCCCGGCAATGACTGTTGTATTTTAAAATTAATTGCGTCGACATCTATATTTTTTGCGGCTAAAATAGTTCGGTCACGTAGCCACGCATGATTAGTGTAATTAGCTTGTAAATCTGGAAATATACTTTCGATCAAACTATCTTTAATATCGACCATGTTGCAAAAATTTTCTGGGAGTCTGATGTATTGTGTATTTTCATGCAATTGTATGGTGCCGTTGCCAATGTTGAGCAATTGTTCTGAGAATGCCAATGCCAATGGATCATTTTGAAGTTGAACACGCATATTTATGGTAAGACATAATTTCCTGGCACTTCGCCATAGGTATGATTCTTTTAAACATGCGTTAATTTCGTCCGCATATGTAGCACGTGGAATTACCGGCAATGTCTGTCTGAAATCACCGGACAGCAACAGTAGAGCACCACCGAAAAGTCCGGTATTATTATTGAGATCTTTCAGCGTTCTATCGAGGGCTTCAAGTGAATGCTTGTGGGCCATAGTGCATTCATCCCAGATAATAATTTTGCATTTTTTCAAAACTTCAGCCATGCCTGAATGCTTCTTTATGTTACACATTGCGTCTGGATTTGTGTGAATGTTCAATGGCAACTTGAGTGCTGAATGCGTAGTCCTCCCACCATCAAGCAAGGTAGCTGTAATGCCTGATGAAGCAATTGCCAACGCAATATGACTTTGTGATCGAATGCGCGCAAGTATCAGTGAGATGAGGAATGTTTTGCCAGTGCCACCTGGTGCGTCCAAAAAAAAGAATCCTCCTTGTTGTGATGCAATTGACAAATTAATTTGATCATATATATTCTTTTGTTCAGCAGTGAGCAGTTGCTCATTATTAGCAACGAAAGTAGCCAAAGCTATGGTATCGAACTGTTGTTCGCGCTGAACATCGCTGTTAATGATTTGTGCTGCTGGGCGGTTAGGCGATGGCATGCCGAAATTAATGAGTGGCATATTCGAAATGAGAATACAAATATCCTCAATCTTTACTAAGGCCTCGTTATATATTTCCGTCGAAAAATCGATATTTGTATCTTGATCAGCAATCCGAATGCGGTGTAGAATGTCCTCACTCATCGAATCTTTATATTTATCCCAGAGAGCAGAAGCTTCAGACGGAAAACATGTCGTCAATAATATAGCGAATAATTGACGAATTTGATGAGGAAAGGAACTCAGTACTGCATCTGCAAGTGTGAGATCCCAATGGTTATCATCTTCCAGTAAATGCAATTCGCGACACGCATTGAAGTACGTGTCGTACAAAATACCATTGACTGTTCGCAAATATTGAAAGGATGTCGGTCCAGGAACGTTAACCAACAACAAACGCAAAAAAAAACATTCGCGTTGCTTTGGATGGACTGTATATAATCGACCTAAAGTATTTGCCATAAATATGTCGACGTATCCTTCGACTGGAACGCCTCGCTTTCGTGGTTGCCAATTTTTTGACTGTTTGTTCCATGTGAAAAATCGTGGCACATCAGTATACATTAATGTCTTTGCGAATTGACCCAAAATATCTAGTCGGCTGCATAGATTGAAAAACTCCTTATAAAAAAAATTTACTCCAGATAACAACAGGTCGTATATGCTAATTTTACAAAGTGGCCGACTGTTGATAGTTTTTGGTCAGACAAACCAAAAATTGTAGTTTTCGGGTGGTTGGAAATAATAACGGTTTATCTGCTGTGGTCCTTTTATTTTTTTGTTTAGATTTGTACATGTCATCCAGTGTTATTGAAACGCTTCAACCTATTTTCATGAATAAGGTATCAGGGTACGCAGAATACTCCCACCTATCTAAAATTGTAAAAGTGACGGTTCGGCTGCACCAACTTCCAGATTTAAATGGCTCGCCTCAATACAGGGGTTGTTTTAAAAAGAAATATAAGTAAAACCCAAAGGAACTACGGAAAAATCTAAATAAATTTCACTGCGAATTAGTTTTAATAGCTTCATGGCCTACCTATATACTGTTTGACAGCTGCGTAAATGTGAAATTGTCATTAAATTGGGGTTTTTGAAAAATGTCCGATTCAATTTAATGACAATTTCACATTTACGAAGCTGTCAAACAGTATATAGGTAGGCCATGAAGCTAGAAAGTAATCTCAAGTGAGAAATCCCAAAATTACCAATTTTTTGGATTTTTCAGGTGTTCCGTTTAGGTATCGGTTCAAATTGTGATTCTAAACCATTCTCGAATCAACTTAAATACACACAGAAAATTACATAAAGATCAGTCCAGCCGTTTAGAAGGAGTTCAGTAACATACACACGGACAGAAGAAATTTATATATATAGATAAATTGAAGCTAAGCTTGTTCAAATTTTTTGTGAAAGGTCTGAAGCCCACACTTATTTTACAAAACTACTGGGACAAGTCATATGTTTGTCGTTGGCTCTGGATATTCGGACTCGGAGCATGCATATTTCCTTTAATTTTGTTGAGCAGTGTCAATAGAGGAGAAAATAGTGCTCTCCCCAATAGGTTTGAGGACACTATTTTGCAACTTGTTGTATCACGTTAAAATGGTTTTCTAGGTCTCACGCCAACCGAAAAAGGTTTGTTCAAGAAAGGATAGACGACGACATCAGGCGAAGGAACTGGAGTTGAATTGACCACACGATTGGAGCAGTATCAGGGGTTGAAAGCATGTGATTTATAAAGATTAGCAAAAGGCAAATTATTAGAGTTGTGTCACGGGAAATACCGGCAAAGATGGTGTGTGAGACTTCCCAGCGGGAAATGGAGGGCTCCAATAGCGCTGTTTGAGCACTCCTTAAAAAGCTTACAGCGCTCCCGTTACGCTCCAGTTCCATATACTTTTTAACATTGCATGTCATTGTAGGGGAGCATACGTTTTTATGCTCCTTCAAAAGCGTTCTAGGAGCATTATAAAAAAGCTTTTTAATAAAGAATTTTCATGGACGCCTGTGGATATGTGATCCGGGTATTGAAAAGCTTTACTTTGTTTATCTTTTGCAATTGCCTTTTCCTTTCCAAGCGCGAGTGTGGTTTTATCAAAGCAGTCCCCCAACTAAATTCTAACCACTTTTAAAGCTGCTTCTCCTTTGTATCGAACGAGAGCCGGTCCATTGAGAGTGCTAATGCCACCCTTTATGGTCATCAAGATAATCGCTCATTTTGTTCGTTCTATAAAATTTATGAAAGCTCCGGTAATGCTCCCTCGGGAGCATATTTAACAGCGCTCAAAGTAAGCTCCCCTGAACAGCGCTCCCTATTTTTCCCACTCGGTTATATTAGAACCAATACCATAATACCACTTCCCTTGATTGAACTCCTGGAAAGAAAACTCTCAATCCAATTCTCTCGAACTAATTTGGTACCAAAACGTAGAGTTTAGTCAGTAAAGCAAGATAGGTACTCTTGGTGATACTGTAAGTGTTGGGGGTGAGGAGAAGTATCTATTCAGAGCAAACAGCCCAGAATCACCAAAGAAATGCATACTTTAGTTGAACCTCTCTATTGGACACATAGAAGAATTCAACTAGATATTAGGACGACTTGGACAGACAGAAGTGCCATATCCAATGGCGCCAATGTGTGCCAGACAGTATTACCCTATGAAAGTTGTGGTAGCGGGGTATGGGCAGGGCCACCCTAACCACAGGGCTAAATGGGCTATAGCCCCGGGGCGCAAGCCTTTTTGGGGCGGCATTTTTGTTGGTGTTATATTTTTTTGTTATTATTAATTATTTTTATTTAAAATTTTTCATAACAAAAATAGCCTATTTACCTGTTCTAATGAAACAGAAAACATTATAATGTATGTAAGGATCTGCTTTGGTGAACCTACCCCTAAAGTTATTTTAAGATTTGGGCTTGTGGGAGTTGAGTGGTCGCCTGCAATTAAACAAAACTCCACTTCTTAAAAAAACTTATTTAACACGAAAATGATTCTTGACAAAATGTGTCTTTCTAATGACTGTGTCTCTTTCTAGGACTCATTTTAGTTTAATTTCATGGAATAGAGAGTGTTCGGAAAGCTCGCAGTTTGAATGTAAAATGAGTTCAGATAGGTTCAGATCCCACATTTGGCCATCCTGACGTATCATTCGCCCCAAATTAATTGCCCCATTGTTTAAGGCCATCCGCCGCGGCTGTTGTTATCCTGGGCGGTGATTCTGCCGTTTCAATACTCGGTAAGGTCCCAAAAACTTAGGTTTTAATTTAAACCCTGGGCTAAATATGTTCTCTTAACTGCAACCAAGGCGCCCTCCTTATAGACACTTGTAGCCCTTACTTCTTTTCTTCTTACTGCTTTGATTCCCCTTCACGTTGAATCTTACTAATATTTTGTTTGGCCTATCGTCGCACCATTTCCTGAAGATTCTGTAGGTCATTTAAATTATCATCCTTTAAAAAGGCTTGAAAGTCTGGCAATGCTTCTACCTTCATTTCCATGTCAGTTAAAATACGAAAGGACGAGAACTTCGTACTTCTTTTTGGGATATTATTTATCGGCCCCAGTGCTGAAAGTCGAGTCGTGTTTTGTGACAAGTCGTTTGAGTTGAAGATAGTGACGTTTCAGTCGAATTACGACTTTCAGCACAGGGGCCTAGAGTAGAAATGCTAAGTTGAGTTTAGGCCCCTGTACTGAAAGTCGTGATTCGACTGAAAATTCCTTTTCTTCAACTCAAACGGCTTGTCGCGTCGTGATGACTCGACTTTCATCACAGGGGCCATCATTTCTTGAGCTTGATCAACGTGCTTGCACCACTCGTTTGGCCCCACGATTCATAATTTGGTTAGGATGCGATTTATCCTTTCTACCTGGCCATTTCCCCTCGGGACGCCAGTAGTGATTAACGAATGTGGTATGCCTTCTTCTATGCAGTCATTTTGAAACAGATTGGCGGTAAAAGTTGATCCTCGGTCTGATATTATCTTTCTTGGGTTACCAAAAATAGCTGTCAGCTTCATCAATCAGTCGACATCCTCCACGCTTGACATACTCTCAGTGGGGTACAACCAAACAAATTTAGAAAACGAGTCCACTATTACTACCGTGGTTGTATCTTTTCTTAGTTACTTTCATGGGACCTACATATATGATCTATATGCAATATCTGAAGTGGACGATCCTCTTTATCAATCGTTGTTAGTAAGCCTCCTGTTTCTCGGCCTTGCCTTCTGCCATTATGCGTTCTATGCATCTTTTGACTAACTGAAATACTCACTTTACTTTAATAAAAATTAACGGACTAGGTCTTGCCGGCCACGTAATGCGGATGGCAGACAATCGCATCCCAAAACGGGTTATGGTATCAGAAATGGACCAGTACGTAGACCCAAGAGGAGATGGATAGACTCTGTGAAGGCTGATGCAGAGGCAATGCTTAACATCCGAAACTGGAGACATGCTGCAAGGGACCATGAAGAAAGAGTCTTCCTGATTAAGACTTTGGAATTAGCAGCTGAAAAATGTCCTTGCTTGTGAGCAAATTTATTGATCTCCTCCTCCATTGATGTGGGAATGACAATTAACCCTGGATTCGTATAAGGGTCCTATAGTTCCAAATCGTGTGTTATCCAAAAAAATCAAAAATTGAGTTAGGTACATTGCTACAATCTATGACCACTTCCTCAACTTTTTGAAAAATCAGGGTGTAAAAAAAAATGTTTTTCCCATACCCAAAACTGGGTATTGTTCCATACTGTTTCTTATCCCATATAAATATGAAATATGAAAAACAGTTTTCCTCATTTCTGAAAAAGTAAGGAAAGTGGAAAAGACGCGTTTTGGAACTATAGGACTCATATAAAAAGTCATGTTTAAGGTAAAAATCTTCATGAGCGGAGGTCTTATAGCTTGTAAATATTGGTCTTCCTTCTGCGCTGGTTTAATTCGGTAAGTAGTTAACGTATCGACAGTTGGTAATGCAATTCTGCTCAACGCATCTTCGTGCCTCATTTTAGTACCTTAGCGATGTTCATTCTAGTAATTAAGTTCTTTTAGGAACATGGCCCATCTAGCCACTCTCAGTGGGAAATCTCGTTTACATTCTCTCTACTTCTTTAGGGCGTGTTTTATGGCGAGTACTTCTAGCTCGTGAAGCGTGAATGCCTTATTCAGCTGGGCTTGTCTTATGACTCATGCATTGCACTAGATGCAACTGTTGGTCGTTTTTATCCCGTTGCAAGACAATAGCTCCGAGTTCGTCCTTTCTAGCTTCGCCATGAATCTCCGTTATGAAGAGGGGCGCATTATTTTTAGTAGCCCACGGGCCCGAATATCTTAAGACGGCCCTGGTATGGGAGGGGGATGTTGGACGGTGCATTGGCGCCGACGCCGACGCCGGGTCCAGACAAATGGATTTTGAGGTTTGTTGTCAGGCTGAAGGGGTACGGGGTAGGGGGACGTTGGACGGAAATGGCGATTGTGTGTGCCAAATAGTATTACCCTACATTACATTGGTGACGTCACCAGACAAATAGATTTTGGGCCAGACGTCACATGATTAGACGTCATCTGTCGTGAGAATTTGTTAAAGCTGGTGACGACAGTGTTGGTGCACAGGTGTTGGTACGACGCCAGTGTTGGTGTTGGCGCACCGGTGTTGGTGTGATGCCTGTGTTGGTGTTGGTATGACGCCAGTGTTGGTGTTGGCGCACCGGTGTTGGTGTGACGCTAGTGTTGGTGTTGGCACACCGGTGTTGGTGTGACGCCTGTGTTGGTGTTGGCGCACCGGTGTTTGTGTGACGCCTGTGTTGGCGCACCGGTGTTGGTGTGACGCCTGTGTTGGCGCACCGATGTTGGTCAGGTCTGTCTGTCTGTCTGTCTGTCTGGTCTGTCTGGTCTGTCTGGTCTGTCTGGTCTGTCTGGTCTGTCTGGTCTGTCTGGTCTGTCTGGTCTGTCTGGTCTGTCTGGTCTGTCTGGTCTGTCTGGTCTGTCTGGTCTGTCTGGTCTGTCTGGTCTGTCTGGTCTGTCTGGTCTGTCTGGTCTGTCTGGTCTGTCTGGTCTGTCTGGTCTGTTTGGTCTGTCTGGTTTGTCTGGTCTGTCTATCTGTCTGCTCTGTCTATCTGTCTGGTCTCCATGCTAAGTGTAAGTCAAACTTTAGCCTGAAGAAGAAGAAGAAATTAATGAAGAGAACAATAAAGAAACACACACACCGCCGCGTAAATATTTAAAGCTGGAGTCAACTAGTACCCCTCTTAGGGATGATGATGATGAGGATGAAGAGATTGCTACACCTGTTTGAAGTTTAGTTAAAAAAACAAAACATTTTTTAAATGTCGAGTTAATTGTGTTTGAAGCACAGGTCTAGTATTAGTGCACTATGTATAGCCCCAGTAGGAAAAAAATCGCTTCGAAAAGCCTTTCAAAGCGCTTTTTTGAAGCAGTAAATCGCTTACACTCCGTAAGAAGCTACATGTTATTTTAACATTGCATGTCCGCAGAGCTCAGCACTTTTGCTATGGTTCGTCAAAAAGCTTTTAAAGTGATCTGCTGAGATTCTGCTTTACTATCGCTCTTGTAGGAAGCAGAACGAAGCTCTTACTGCTTTATATTTGCTCCGCAGCAAAGCACTTCTATTTTTTCCTACTGGGCTGTGAGTATAACATTAGTTGAAAGAGCTGAAAAAACTCTTAATTTATCCAGCGGATTGGCTGATAAATATTTTCAGTGGCATATTAGTACAGGAAATGTAGACAAAATCGTATAAGATTTCGAAAAGAATTACATCAGTCTTGATTTTTTGCCCATCGGTAGAAAGCAACTCAAAGAACAGAAAGCACTTGATAAAATGAAAGCGAGACATATTTTTATTTTCATATCTAGGGAACTGGAAAAACGCTGATTTTAGCAATGTTTTCTCTTTTTATCAGTTATTTGAGGATTAAGGAAAATGAATGTTATTGATCATAGAGATGGAACTATATTTACGTGGCTACTGTTAGTTGTCCTACAGGAGAGAAGAGGCTAATATACATAGATAATCAGACCAGCCTTTCATTACGGAATGAGTAACATTCATTAGAGACCGAATCGAAACGTATAGGGGTTAATTATATAAAAATTACATAAAGGAATATTATGCACGCTGCATAGTAGGTAACCTGTGTACTGTCTAAGTAAACGGCTGACATAACCGCCATCCAAGAAATGCGATGGACAAGGAATAGGATGTCTTGGAAAAAACAGATGTCATAAAATAACCATGTGCTTGCCCAACAAAAAATAAGATTGAATCGATAACGAATATGAGCTCTGCGCCTGAGGATAATTTATGAATGGAGCTTCAGAAGAGACAAAAAAAGGGTTCATAGACCCGGTATGACGCATTCACGCCACATTTCATATATTGCAGGCACAAACAGACTAATCTGGTCGCGGATCTCACCCGACTAGAATTTAGCTGAGGGAACATCTAAGCATATATCAGGTCCTGATCAGGTAATGGTAAGACATGCTACAACACGTTTGCCTTGTCAGTACCAAGTCAGGTCCAGATCAGATATCCTCATCTTATGAAAAATAAAATACATGAGGTTTTCCTAGTCGGGAAGCAGTTAGGTCAAGATCATGATATGCTAGTCTTATAAAAGACTAGCTGGGACCCGGTGCGCCTAGGCTGCTCCCATAAGCCAATAGTAGTAATCAGGTGATATGAATTTTAATATACAGTAGGAGAGTTTGAAAAAGGCAATTTTTTGGTATTTTTGATTCCAAATAACAAAATGTGAAACTATTAGGTATCTGACATTTTGATCGAGACAATAAAAACAATCCATTGACACGGCATTTTTCGAGATACGAATTTTCATACACAGATGAAGTGTCTCAATGAACCGCTTATTTTCAGTATTTTGGACAGGTGGGACCCGGTGCGCCTCGCTGCACCCAACGTTTAAACATTTAAAATCCATCCAAAACTTCAAATATCAACTCTTATTAACCATTAACGAAAAACCAACTATTCCTATAAAAGTTGGAGTCATTAGATTCAAAATACAAAATACATTTTGAATCTAATGACTCCAACTTTTATAGGAATAGTTGGTTTTTCGTTAATAGTTAATAAGAGTTGATATTTGAAGTTTTGGATGGATTTTAAATGTTTAAACGTTGGGTGCAGCGAGGCGCACCGGGTCCCACCTGTCCAAAATACTGAAAATAAGCGGTTCATTGAGACACTTCATCTGTGTATGAAAATTCGTATCTCGAAAAATGCCGTGTCAATGGATTGTTTTTATTGTCTCGATCAAAATGTCAGATACCTAATAGTTTCACATTTTGTTATTTGGAATCAAAAATACCAAAAAATTGCCTTTTTCAAACTCTCCTACTGTATATTAAAATTCATATCACCTGATTACTACTATTGGCTTATGGGAGCAGCCTAGGCGCACCGGGTCCCAGCTAGTCTTTTATAAGACTAGCATACCATGATCTTGACCTAACTGCTTCCCGACTAGGAAAACCTCATGTATTTTATTTTTCATAAGATGAGGATATCTGATCTGGACCTGACTTGGTACTGACAAGGCAAACGTGTTGTAGCATGTCTTACCATTACCTGATCAGGACCTGATATATGCTTAGATGTTCCCTCAGCTAAATTCTAGTCGGGTGAGATCCGCGACCAGATTAGTCTGTTTGTGCCTGCAATATATGAAATGTGGCGTGAATGCGTCATACCGGGTCTATGAACCCTTTTTTTGTCTCTTCTGAAGCTCCATTCATAAATTATCCTCAGGCGCAGAGCTCATATTCGTTATCGATTCAATCTTATTTTTTGTTGGGCAAGCACATGGTTATTTTATGACATCTGTTTTTTCCAAGACATCCTATTCCTTGTCCATCGCATTTCTTGGATGGCGGTTATGTCAGCCGTTTACTTAGACAGTACACAGGTTACCTACTATGCAGCGTGCATAATATTCCTTTATGTAATTTTTATATAATTAACCCCTATACGTTTCGATTCGGTCTCTAATGAATGTTACTCATTCCGTAATGAAAGGCTGGTCTGATTATCTATGTATATTAGCCTCTTCTCTCCTGTAGGACAACTAACAGTAGCCACGTAAATATAGTTCCATCTCTATGATCAATAACATTCATTTTCCTTAATCCTCAAATAACTGATAAAAAGAGAAAACATTGCTAAAATCAGCGTTTTTCCAGTTCCCTAGATATGAAAATAAAAATATGTCTCGCTTTCATTTTATCAAGTGCTTTCAAATATCTAAACTGACTTCATTCAACAGCAAATCTGCAATGAAATTTTTTCCGAAATTAATATAATCGCGAAATTCTGTCATTATTATATTTATGATTTTACGTGATATTCCTAATCTACGAAAATAATACCAAATCAACTTCAATCAGACTTATTTATTCACCCTAGAGCGTAACAACGTCCTAATATATTTTTTTATCAATACGGCAAAACTGGATGCTATAATCTGCCGAGTCACAAGAAACTTTTCTTTCTTAACCAAGTTAAAATTTTATGATGACCATGTAGTTACCAGCATATTATTGTATATGTAGGCAATGGTCTTTTCCTCTCTTGTTATTTATTCTCCATAATTGATTAGGTTGTTTAAGGGATCCTGAACAAATGATTGTAATTTATATCCATCAACTTGGTTCATCCTGACAAGCACAAAAAATGGGCTTCGTTTGACCAGCATTTCACTTTTAATATGAAGGCAATTGTTTATCACAATCTCTTTTTCAGGATGAGCATCAAACGATAAATTGCTATGTTGACGCAAATTATTTGGCCATTAAATTACTTTTATTTTAGTCAAACAATGTGCCAGAAGCGCTTCTTTCTTTAAAAAGAATAGTTTGCATTCTTTTAGGTGCGGTAGTAATCGTGTTCGGTGACCTTTTGAAGGTCAAAATAATATTTCGTCATTTCCTCAGGCCCGTTGTTTGTTTTCATGCAACATTCGTTTTGGTTATTCCTAGCCGCTAGGCTGTTTTGAAGTTTTTTTTAGTGTTTTGCATATCACCCTGTATTTTTGTAACCCTATGTCCTATTTCCATGAATAAGGTAGCACTGCGCGCAGAATACTCCCACCTATCTAAAACTGTAGAGGTGAAGGTTCTACCCTACCAACTTTCACACTTATGACTCATCAAACAAAAAAAACATTTTTTGAAGCGAAGATTTTTTCCGGACGCGTCGACCGACGACGTGTGATGGGGAGTAAAACTACAAAAATCATCACCGTTAATTTTCAAAAATCGTCTTGGTTAACTTTAAAAAAGCACTATAGTATACGATTTTTACGAGTGACAACTTATGAATAAGTTTACTGATATGTATTAGTGTACTGTGTACACAATCCTATATTTCCAATTTTTGAAGCTTGAAGCGTTCTTTGTGGATTTGCCCTGATGGGGTACTTTGGTAGTGTGATAGTGGCGAGCAGCTCTTTCTTTTCAAAATATTTGTAGGTACGCTCTATGTTCCATCTTTCCAGAACCCCACCTCATCTCCGGAAAGGCTATGAAATAAACATGTGAGTATCCGAGTATGTATTCCGGGGTTGATATGGCTGTTCTCCTTCATGCATATTCTCTGGTATTTACTTAGTATAATTCAAAGTACTTATGTCCTGCGGACCCAGTAACCCACCCCATTCGGCGAGCCAGGCCCCACTTACAATGCGTTCAAGGCCATAGGAGATCCCCTTGACTGAGACCATCCTTCTCTCCTCAATAGGTTGTATCAAGTTTTCTTTTCAGCAATACCTACTTCTGAAAATACATCTGAACGAATTTCAGTTCTAATTATAGCCGTGTTTTTTTAATGAACTATATAGGTCTTCGATCCAGTTCATTAAAAAAACGACAAGGGAAATTTCACTAAGCGCCATCTTCAGTTCTTTAAATATATTAAAATTAATCCGAAGTTGCGGGTCAGTAAACAACTGTTACACGAATTCCCCTCTAGAAAATAATGAATAAGTTTCTAAAAAATAAATTATTTGTTTCCTCATGCCTTCAAATTTGCTCTCGTCACTTCTATGTTGTTTTTATTTTAAATGACGATTTTCCGACAGCCGGTAAGTATGCTACATTCCGAAAAAAAGGGAAATTTTGAAATGTCCCAAGACCTGGATAAAAACCTGGATAAAACCTGGGTTTTCAGATTTGTATGGGGAAGAACTATATAGTTCATTAAAAAAACACGGCTTATATTCTTCACTTATTTATGTAGCCTGAAGCACCTACGACAATCTGTTTATCCGTACTTTTTGAAAATATATTTATTGTGTAAAATGAGGTTTTGGTGTACTTCTTTCCATGAATTTGGAAATTTTTTCCAATGAAAAAATCATACACCCGTTTTCAATGAAAAGATCGTAAATATTCAACTGCAGAGTTCACGTTGTGTAAACTACACCCTTTGAGAAATTTTTCAAAACT
Organism: Thereva nobilitata; assembly: GCA_963855945.1. NCBI lineage: Eukaryota > Metazoa > Arthropoda > Insecta > Diptera > Therevidae > Thereva > Thereva nobilitata. The sequence goes on along the minus strand of OY979694.1, from coordinate 100,974,942 downwards.
CCAGTTCGCTGCATACGAACCTTTACATTAGCAGTATATAATTTTCATACAAACCTTTCAGTCTCATGCGTTTTTAAGCAATGTAAAGAGCAGTCAGCGATTTGAAGTAAAAAATTTGTTGCTGTGCAGCGTATGCCTGGGGACTGGGCCTAATTTAATGAAAAGGTCTCATTCAAGTGCTTTACAGTCCTGGAAATATGAAAAATTTAATTAGAAGTGCCGAATATAAAGAGCTACTTCGGGATTAAATGAACAACAACAAAAAAGTCCAGTTTATGTATCACCATGGCGATAAAGGAAGAGGGTTAGAAGAGGAGGTTAAACAAGAAATTGCAGCTGAAGTTATTAACATGCGCTTTTATTTTTCATCTTCTATTGATTACATTGAATTTTATATTATTTAATAAGTATATACATTGCACTAAGGTGTTCAATGATGCTCTTTCATTTAGGATTTCTCTTTGTTATTTGAATTTGCTTAAACATAACTAATATGTAAGTACACATATAATTGTTTCAGAAATTTTTTCTTATCATTTTGTAACGTAATACCATCCCTGAAATTTTCCCATAAAATAAAAATTGCAAAAAGTTTTTCTATATATTGTTCATTTTTTAAGGGTAGTTTAAGATGGTAAATTTATGTAAAAAATGATAATCAGGAGATTTTTCGGGTCAGTTCTTTAATCTCTGGTTGCCTGGTCCCAGAATACCTTCTTCTTCCTAAGGCGAACAGTAAATCCCTTTTTATTAAGAAATACACATTTAAGGCTTATAACTTCAAAAACGTCTGATTCTGAAATCAGCATATTTCACTGCACACAGTTAAAAGGTATAACCACCAGTCGATAAACATTTCCGTTGGCGCCAGCATCCGCTCTAGTCCATTCCCTGTACAATCCAGATTTGGTTTACAATGAAGGCGACCTTTACGAAAATTATTTATTGAAAAACAGAAATTCATCAAATAATAGAAATGTTTTGTGGAAACAAACTAACTTTGGATCGAATCGATATCCTAATGACGTTATTAGTGGAGTCAGCATTTGGACTGAAAAATATTGTCATGAAATCATATCCGCTCATGCAGAATGACAAGGTATAGAAGGGCAAACTTTTAAACTTCCGCCCATCACGATGCCGGGATGGCAATATAGGACGGGTAGAAGTCTATGTCTACGGGATTTAGAGATGCTACAAACTTTCCATCAGGACGATAGAAAGGAACAAAAAGGAATGATTTTCAGGTGAATAGTTATTGCGATGAGTAAAGCAATGAGTGAATCGTATATATTATGTTTAACTAATTAAACATGCAAAGCAATCAGCATTACACATATAATTAATTTGTAGTTTTTAAAATACACAGTGCCACATAGTTGCATTAGGCAGGTTTTAATGAATTCAGAGTAATGTAGAGGAGGTACATTTTTTTGGTTGCTTTTGTAAAAACTGCCAGTTTCAAGAATTGTTGGTTTTCTTTAACCGGATAAAGGCATCACAAAATATCTAATATCCTCCATAACCTTTATAATGAAAGTACTAGGAGTTAATCATCCTACACCCCGGTTTACAAATTATAGAAAATTATTGGTCAAAGGGGAGTTTACATCCCAAAAACAAAGTGGAAGAGCAAATCTGAGCTCCTTTATCTCGTAGAAGATAGTATGGTTCTATTTCTGCTTCACCAAAGTGGCAACAGAAAACGGCAACCTCAAAGTAGGGCTCTACTCTATGTCAGTAAAGTTTGCCCCGCCATTTTGGATATTTAAAAAAAATGTGCTAAGACGTGCTCGATGTGTGCTATAACGTGCCACATTAAAAATAAATTTTATTCAAAGGATATAGTTTTTATGAGGAGCTCCTTTTTTTAGGTGATGTTAGCCCCGCTATCTTTTTTTATGAGAACCACATTTGCAGCTCATTAAATTGTTTCCTCTGCGTCAGTCTGCGTCAAGTTTGACAGTTGTAAAAAGTTTCGAGCTTTCGACGAAACTTTGCGTGCGCTTCAGTTTTGTACAGGGCCACTTTATTCTTCCACTTTGTGTTCGGGATGTAAACTCCCCTTAATGCTTGACTTTTTCAACGTAGTTTGTTTTTCTACACGACAACTAGTACGAACTCAGACCAAAAAGTTTTACTGGCGACCTCGTACTGAACCGCGCATCTCAGCCAAAGGATCCATTGCTTTAGTGAGTCTGGTCTGGTTGCTTAGATATCTCTAAGCCTTTTGACAGAGTATGGCATCCTGCCTGTTGATTAAACTCCAAGCTATTGGTATAGACTTAGTTCTAAGTTTCTGTATTGAGAGTTTTCTTTCTGGCCGTTCAATCCAGGATGTATAGGAAGGCGTTAAATTCAACCCCCACACCACAAACTCCGGAGTTTCCGGAGGGCAATTCTACCACCCGCACTTTTCCTAATCTTTATAAATGATCTGTTGTCAATCCCCTCCAGCCCACTTCGCAGCTTTAGTGATGACGTTACTCTGTATTACTCTCACACCTTCGACAATATAAGACAAGCACGTGCAAGAGACAGACAGTGAACTGATGTCTAATTCAACCAACCAGGACATCGAATTCAATTAGGGGACATCCATAAATTACGTGAGGTGATTTTGGCGATTTTTCGACCCCCCCTCCCCCTTGGTGAGATGTCGTGAGATTTGGCTCGACCCCCTCCCCCCCCCCCCCTCAATCACACGTGAGATTTTTAAAATTTTAAAAAATTTGTAGGTTTTACACTATTATGCGTATTTTTAGTGTAAATACCTTAATCTGTGCTTGATTGCATTTAGAAATCATAATTTGTGTTGAAGAACAGTACCACAAAATCATAACAGCACCAACTCGGCATGCACCCAATATAAACTACAATACCTGTGGATTACCATTTAGCAGGTGATTCCTACCCTTTGGAAACCAACCTCAGGGTGGGTGCCTTACAGGGATAATGATTTCTTAACAAGAGAACAGAAAACTCGTGTATTTGTAGAGCAAGCATATGGAATATAAAGAAAATTTAGAATTTTACAATATATTGACATAGGAAGGTTGGCTTTGGCATCCACTGATTCGTTTTTAGAGAGTAACGACTTGACTGTTTGAATAGTAATGGTAGAGCCATTTATGACTCTGGAGATATACAAACTTCGGAGCTTTATTCTATATATGTCATCGTTAGGTAAAAAACCAGTGACTGAAAAACCCGGGGGGGTTTATCCTGGAATCCTATTCGAAAATCATGAAATTCGGAAATAAGAAAATGGTATCTTCCACCAATGCGAATTTGAAATAAATTTGTCCGCCTGTTATCGGATTTCAGTCCGTGAATGCGCTGCATTTATTTGTTTGTTTTAAAACATTCTAAAAACTCTTTAAATATTCTTGAAACAATTTATTGTTCGCATCAAAATGTCAAATTAAGTTAATAAATGAAGTTGGTTGGCTGAAAATAATTTCTTTTCGAAGATTTATCAGGAATCGCTACTAGCTTCCGTTTGCTTCCTACTTTCGTATCGCCTTAGAAAAGCGGAGTCTGAAGTCACAGCCAGCTTCTCAAATTGACGTTTGAGCCGCCTGGACATCAGGATACAGATTCAAGAAGTGCGGATCTGTTCGACTTCCATTCTTCACAACTCTCGATAATGATGACAAAAGATTTTAAAAATCTATCTTGGCCTCTAGTAGGTATGTCAGAGCAGATGGTCGTCGATTCAAAATTCGAGTCCTGTAAGATGCTTAGATAACTAATTATGTCGCCTGGTGCAAATGTCTGCTTTTTGTAGTGACAATGCACCGCAGATAGCATGTGTTCTGACTGATGTGAAAAGAGCCGATTCTTAATATAATCTCTATGATTGCAGTAGGATTGGGTACATTATGCGCTTGAGATTCTTAGGAACGCATTAGGTTCCAGGTTTTTCAATTGGGCTTCTAGGCCTTTTGTTTTGTTTAAGCTTAGACCCCCACACTAGTTCATCGTAGGGTCGCAATCTGTCCAAAAATGGTGGTATAAGTCAATGCATACATTAATTTCGCAGTTTTTCCCAGACCATTGTATAAAGAGATAAGAATTTTTCATCACGTCTTCATTCCCAGGTATTTAAATTATTTTCTTTACTTTTTTTTGGATGTTCCAGTTGGATGGTATTTGAAAAAGTGACCAAATACAGTGTAAACGGCAGTGCAAAATGTTTATACCCAATTGCTATTGAGTCGAATTATAGTAATAGTATCACGTATACTTTTTATATAATGGATTCATTATTCCTTCTCTATTTGCAATATGTATTGATAAAACCTTTCACCATGTTCATCTGATACTGCACCAAGATTTTCGTGAATGAAATCTAATTGCGGGTCCGAAAAGACGATTTTAAAGATTTTCTCATTTACAGATATTGTACTTAAAATTGAAAAAAACAAAAAGATATTGAGAAATATTGCAAAAAATTACAGAAAAATCGAAAAATACCCATTTTGAGGGCTAAAACCCCCTATAAAGTGGGCTTCTCGGAGTAGAAAATCGGTAGACTTTATAACCCCTTATTAAAAAGCATAAAAAGAAGCGCTCTTCCAATTTTCAAACTGTACCTAATTATTTCCGCTATATCGCTTTTTTCGGCTTAATTTACCTGTACTATTAATTTAACCCAGTTTCTCGCGATTTTACGCTGTTTCTTGCGGGAAAAAATTACGTGAGATTTGCGGAGACCCTCCCCCTCCCCACGTGAGATTTGGTGAGATTCTGCTCGACCCCCTCCCCCCTAAACACCTCACGTAATTTATGGACGCCCCCTTATGATGGAGGCTGCAAGAAGCGTGTCGAATTAAAGGCTTCCAAAACGAAGTACAGTCTCATATCTAGTAAAACTCGCACCGACCTTTCTTCTGTCTCAATGAACGGTATGAATATAATGGCAGACCTAAGACATCCTCGGTATACATTTAACTGAGAATTTGCGATGGAAAAACGCATATTTCAAACCGCCAAACCAGCGTCACAATTCCTGGGGTACCTAAAGAGGTTCATGTTCCTACTTCAACCAATCGGTGCAATCTAAAAGTAGAGCCGGCTTCGAGTGAAACTCAGTTATCTGAACTGGCACTCAAAAAACAAAAAAAATGGCTTGAAAAATTCCAAAACCGCCTCATAAAATTCATCGGTGATGGCACCTTTTGCGTAAATATTGATAAATTGAGCCACCGTAACAACTTAAATACTCTAGTTGTCGATTCTTACCCCTTCATTTTGATAACATAATAAACACTCGGTAAAACTTTGGTGAGGGATGAAATTACTTTGCACTCCACTTTTTATTTACGATTTATAGGGGCACCTGACGTATCTGACTTCAGTACAGCTGACGATTATTTTTATGTTTAATATTTTAACTAAAGGTTGACAAACAGACCAGATATTTATAATGCGACAAATACTTTAAAAATGCTGCGAAGAAAGCATTTATAAAAGAGAGCTGTGGAACAACATGACTTAAATGGGTTTCCCGAACAAATTAATAGAGCTGTGCAAAATGACGACCAAAAAGTGCAGACCACAGGTGAGCATAAGTGGTTTTAACTCAACCAACTTCCCTCAAGAATCAGGTCTGCGACAAAAAGATGCGATCTCACCAATACTTTCTAACATTGCTCCGGAAGCAATAATGAAAGAAGCAGAACTGAATGGAGCAAATAACATCTTCACAAGAAACATTCAGATATTAGACGTATATCACGCTAGCAGATCACATATTCAACCCCCACTTCTAAACCTATTAGTAATTTGTACTGAATTTGTAGTGAATTTGTAGTGAAAGAATTAATTTTGTAGAACCTCCCGATCTCGAAAAATCAGGTGATCTGCTGGCGTGATATCACGCTAGCAGATCACATATCCAGTCCCACTTCAAAACCTATTAGTAATTTGTAGTGAATTTGTAGCGAATTTGTAGTGAAAGAATTAATTTTGTAGAAGCTACCGATCTCGAAATATCAGGTGATCTGCTGGCGTGATATCACGCTAGCAGATCACATATGCAACCCCCACTTCTAAACCTATTAGTAATTTGTAGTGAATTTGTAGCGAATTTGTAGTGAAAGAATTAATTTTGTAGAAGCTACCGATCTCGAAATATCAGGTGATCTGCTGGCGTGATATCACGCTAGCAGATCACATATCTAGCCCCCACTTCAAAACCTATACGTAATTTGTAGCTCATTTGTAGTGAATTTGTAGTGAAAGAATTAATTTTGTAGAACCTACCGATCTCAAAAAATCAGGTGATCTGCCGGCGATATCACGCTAGCAGATCACATATCCAGCCCACACTTCAAAACCTATACGTAATTTGTAGCTCATTTGTAGTGAATTTTTAGTGAAAGAATTAATTTTGTAGAACCTGCCGATCTCGAAAAATCAGCTGATCTGGTGGCGTGATATCACGCTAGCAGATCACATATCCAGCCCCCACTTCAAAACCTATACGTAATTTGTAGTGAATTTGTAGTGAAAGAATTAATTTTGTAGAACCTGCCGATCTCGAAAAATCAGGTGATCTGGTGGCGTGATATCACGTTAGCAGATCACATGTGCATTTTCGCTAATTACAGGGTCAGAAAAAAATTAAAAAGGTGAGCTATTTTGTAGCTGAGTTGTAGTAAATTTATAATGAAAGAATTCAATTTGTAGAGGATACCGATTTCGAGGAATCCGCCAGATTCGTCGACTCAAGTGTAAGCTATTTTATCTAACTTTCGTTCTGCCTTCAAGTTTGCCTACGTCGTATCCTAAAAATCCGCTGGCAAGATAGAATTTCAAATGAAGAACTATGGCGCCGTGCCGGCCAAGAAAGGATAGACGACCAAATCAGGCGAAGGAAATGGAATTGGGTTGGCCACACCTTGCGACGCGAAAACGAGAATCTAGCCAAACAGGCCCTCGACTGGAATCCACAAGGCGCCCGACGAGTTGGAAGACCTAGAACAACTTGGAGGAGAACCCTATTAGCAGAGGCCGCAACAACCGGGAGTTCCTGGTCAGAGCTGAGTGCTGTCGCGCAAAACAGAGTCCGCTGGAGGGCAACTGTTTCTGCCCTATGTCCCATGAGGGATTAAAGGAGCGTTATGTATGTATGTATGTTCGTTCTGCCGATTTAGGCCTTGAGTAGTGTACGAGGTATCGTGTGCAAGAAGTACAAAGAGTTAATTTCGTAGAGCCTACCGATCTCGGGATATCCAATGATATCACGCTAGCAGATCACACGTGCGTATCTGCCCGCCTCGGGCTCAAAAAAATCAAACAAGTGAGCTATTTTGTAGCTGAGCTGAGACCAACCGCCAGACCAACCGACTTACGGCTTCAATAATGTATATAATATTGCGTATATCGCGTTGCGTGATATGTGTATAATGAAATTAATTTTTTAAAGCCTACCTATCTCGAGAAAACCAAATCTGTTGTAGTATCGGCATCTTATTTTTTTAATAAAATATCAATATGAGACAGGGTTTAAATTGCTGCAGCAATTTTAATACAGTTGCTGTTGACTTTGCTTTGCTGCTAAGAAAACCACAGCAATTTACTTTGCTTTGCTTTACAGCAATCATATTTTCAAACTTTTTGCTGCATGCTGTGTAAGCTTTTTGTTTCATATAGCTGCGAATGCTGTTGCTTACAAATGCTCGGGCATGCTGGTCCGGCTGCGAATGCTTTCACATACACATAAAAAAAAGTTTTCATCCCTCTACACAAAATACCATTTTACTATATAAAGTTGGACCATGAAAAAAAATTGCTGAAGGAAAGCAAAGTACTTCACAGCCTTGGACAGCAAAGCTTTGAAAAACTGTAATAAGCAAACAGAAAGCATTTCACAGCAAAGTATTTTAAAACCGAAGCATTTGCAGTCGGACCAGTATGCTCCTGAAAGCTTTTAAGTAATTTGAAAGCAACAGCATTCGCAGCAATATGAAACAAACAGCGTTCACAGTTTGCAGCAAAGTAAGTTTAAAAATATGTGCTTTGCTTTAAGTTTACTTTGCTTTCAAACCCTGTATGAGAATTGCCGTACAAGAATGTTTGGTCGGAAAAGCACCCCTCCGGATGGAATATTCAACTTACCTGTGCGGTCATATGTACCGCGGAAAAGTGACGGCATATGGCCTAAAGTTTGCGTCTCATTTAGGAGTAACGATCTGCATATAATTCGTGCTCTTTTACATGACCCCCCAAAAATTGCCGTGGGCTTGTAATCTAGACTCCGCGATCATTTATTTATTTATTTTTTTTAAAGTGAGAAATTTTATGCATACTCATGCAGACTATAAGAGTATTATCCTTTGAATTTAAAAGCTATATTTAACCGAATTTCTGAAAAGATTTATTTATATATTTAGTTAACACACGGTAACTGTGTCTGGTGGCACAGGGAGTTAAGACTAGAACCGCCAGCGTCCCAATTTTGTCCCACCGACACTTACGATCACCTCGAACTTCGTTTCTTGACTTTTATTCAATTGGTATATTTTACTAGTTTTTAATACTTTCATCTTCATAATTTTAATAGATTTTGGAAAAAAATTTGATTTACCTAGAACTGCCGCCGTGTCATTTTTGTCCGCCATAATTAAAAGTAGACAATGGGAATTATAATATCCGATTTCTTCCAATAACTATACTATAAATTATCTTGGTATGAATATTAGAATAAATGTTAGTTATTGTACCTCCCAGCGGGAAAAATTGGGAGCGTTACTCAGGATAGCTGATTTTGAGCGCTACCAAATATGCTCTCAAGGGAGCATTACTGGAGGAAATTTTATAAAACTCGAAAACAAAGCGATATTCGAGATTTTTACTAAAATACTTTTTTGTAGAAAATTAAATTTCCCCTCGAAATAGGTTTTTTAATTTTTTTTACCATTTGTAATTCAAAAAATATTCGAAAAATAAAACTAATTTTTTTCGAAAAATCACGTTTTTTTCTTTTTTTTATTAATTCGATTATAACTTTCTTTACGACATCCTGGGTATACATAAATGTTCAGAGAAAAGAAAGATTATGAAAACATGAAAATTTTCAAAATGAGAAAAAACAAAAAATCAACTATAGACGCTTTGTTTTCGAGTTATTTTGAAAAATCTGAAAAAGGGTACTTACTTACTTAGTAGGGTCAGCTCTCAAAAACGCACCCCTAAAAAAGGGGGCACTTTGTAGTTTTATCATATTTAGTTACCAAGCTAACATATTAAACCATAAAATTCTTGAACGCAATTGTTCCTTTCTACCCCTTAATGTTGGACATTTTCAATAGCCTATTTCAGCAATTTTTTTCTTTTTATGAACACACACACACACACACACACACACATACACACACACACACACACACACACACACACACACACACACACACACACACACACACACACACACCGCACACGCACACACCCACACACACACACACAAATAGATATAACCAAATAAAAACTCACGCAATAACGTATAAAAACAAAGAGTGCTCTGTTTTGCTGTTTAATCGTTCAATTTTTTGTAATTTTAATCCCGTAGAATCTACACACATTTGTCCAAACATGAACAAAGAATGGATTCATTCCAATGTCGTGGATGCAATTCGAATAATTCGAATTTTTCATCGAGTCTAAAGATCTAATGGGATCAGTATCAATTCGTCGATTTTTTTTTCTGGTGCAATGCATTGTGTAACACGTGATTTCCATACAAAACAGAAGGTTTTTTATCCCCACTCTTCATCAATTTGTTAGCAGCTTGAGCTCGATATTGATCAACTGACCCAATTTCTTTGACTTCATTGCAAACTTTAACTCGTTCTTCTGATCTCAAGGGCCTTACGCCACAATTTTCGCCTGAACCGGGGAAAACTTCAATTGTAGCTATGACATTTCCATCCTCCTCTTTAGCTAACAAACATTTCATTTCAGAGCCGCAATTACATGAAGCTGGAATATATGTATGTTACAACTTTTATTTTTTAAGTCTTGACAGAATATTAAAGTATAACAAGGGCAAGGGTGTTAAAAAACAAATTACATGACTACGGAAGCGCCTATACGCCACCTATAAGCACTAGGGTGTGAGTGCCTGTTTTTAAGTTCAACATAGTAAGCACACACAAGTGCATGTGTGTTTACAATCTACTAACCTATAAAAATGTCGAAATTGACATAAAAATTCATAATTATCTAGAGACAAGAATGCAAGTGGGCAGCTATAATTTAAGGTATTATTAGTAGATTTCGTACCTAAGGCGAAAAGTACAGCTTGAGCGCCCGTGGGCGCCTAGAAGCCAAACACGGTTTTTTAATTTCTTCCGCGCAGTCATTAATGTTAGGTTTTTACCCATTTTAGAGGACCAAAAATTGTTTTACCAAGAGTTGGATGCCCTTAAAGTGGTGGCCCTGACTTACTTGGCTAGCAAACAATAGCTGTGTTCCAAAATTCGAGGAAAGTTCTCGCAAGCAGTTGGCTTAGGCCGGCCGTATACCAAAGCTTCATATGCAGCTTTTCGTCACTTTTGCTTGGAGATAAATGTAGCAAAGCGGCATGTGACGATTTGTTCCATATAAAAAAAGTGCAGTATGTCGCTAATAAGCATCTGAAGCTTTGGTATACAGCCGGTCTTAAACTCGTAGCTACTTCTCAACAAAGGCATGAATAGCTACGAGTAGAAGCCAATTGTTTGCGAGAACTTTGCCGAATTTTGGCACACAGGTAATATAAAAAGAGGAGAGTAAAGAAATTAAGATATTAAAAAAAAAATTTTAATTGAAAAAAAAAATAAATAAAAACAAGAATGCCGTTTTTTGTCAAATTACCCATATGTACTATAATGCGGAATTTTTTTAACAGCTTAGAGAAAGTTTTTGACATAATGGAAATCATTGATACATGCCAAACGTATTATAGAAATTTAAATTACAAAATAGTTCGACGGTATCTTATAACTCATTTTTAATAATACAATAAATTACTCATGTAAATTAAAAAACATACCTTTAAAATTACCAGCCGATCCAGAGGCAGTTAAATGGTGATTTTTATACATAAATGCGCAAGGTAAACGAGTGCTTTTATAAATCACTTCATCGAAAAAAGGCTCCCAAATTCCAGGCCGAAACTTAAGATAGTTTCTTTTCAAGTTATGACAATCCTAGTGTTATTGGCGTAACTCACTGAGTGGGTCAGCTCTTCAAATTTTTGTTTTGTTATAACACTTTCAAATGGTATATATTTTTCGTTGTACACTGATTTTTCCATACTAGAATTGTAAGTATCGTTGTTGCTGGTGGATAATGTCGAGTCAAAATCAGTATCAATCGTTGGAGGCGATCGCTGGCCCTTCAACTTTTTCAAAAGATCGTTACGATTGCTTGTAACCATAATGTGTAGTGATTTATTCTTAAATTTGCAATCAAAATGGTTTTTGTTGATTTTATCCCATATGGGATCACTTTCTAAGGCTACAGTCATCACATTATTTTCATTGGACACAATTCTATCAGCATATAGCATTAATGAGTTCTCAATATCTTGCTGAGAAAACAACGCTGGTCTTCCAGGAGGCATGATTGTTTTTGGTCGAAATCGAAGCAGAAATTAAGTACCGACGCTAAGATTTTGCTTGTTTTTTGGCACAGATTGACAAGTAACTTGAGTTATAACAACACAACAAAACTACTATACAAACACAAGGTACCCGTATTAAATAAAAAATTAGTTAAAAAAAATCAGGAACTTTTACTCAACCGTTGATGTATAGTATATGCATGAAGGAGTAAAACTCAACGCTCTCTGAATAACACTAAGTCAACTCATATTTTATTCTCGTAACGGCGAACCCAAATTAGACGCACCGCATTTTAGCACTTAAGGTAGAAACAGAATGGCACGGCGACCGTGACGGAGTCCGCCGCTCAGAGAGTTTCCCATACATTTAATTTCTCCCCAGGCGGCGCGGACAAATTAAATGTATGGGAAACTCTCTGAGCGGCGGACTCCGCCACGGTCTCCGTGCCATTCTGTTTCTACCTTTATTCACACATTTTTGAAGTAACACTTCTTTAGGTGCGCCTAGCTTAAAAAATTTACATTGCAGTGAAATGCTTTCATTTGCGTCACACTCACACATTGAAAAATCGACAGATTTTTCGTATAACGCTAGGAAATGTAAAGGAAGGGACACAAGAGGCGAATAAACACATACGCTCTGCCTTCCTGCATATATTTTCTGGCACGTTTGCTACTAATACTAATAATACCAATTCTCGAAAATAGAATCGATTATCTAAAATCATATCGACTGGTAAAGAATCGGAAAATACCGATTTTTAGACGAACATATCGATTTTGGACGCCCCCAAAACAGCTGACAGTGACAATACAAAAACAGTGTCAAGAGACTCGTGTTCAATCAATCATTCCTGCAATTTTAGATTTTATTTCCCCGAGTAAAAAAAAACTCACCCGCACCTATCATGAAACAGGCACGGTACGCCTGACAAAAAATAAAACTCGCCCGCTCCTATCATGCAGCAGGCAAGCACTAGCCTGCACGGCGCCCGCAACTAGCACACATAGCGAACAAATGAGTATGGCACATTTTTAATCGGGAAATCGCTTGTATGGCACCCATGCAAAAGCAAAATTGGGATTTTCAAAAATTATATAGGACGAAGAAAAAGGACAATTAGCTTGGTGACCATAATGACATAAACAGATAGTGGCGGCTGCCGTGGCGGTGGCGGCTATGGTGACCGGAATAACATTTAAAATACATGGACCTCCCCACCAAAAGTACTAATAAAATAATTTCTTCGCTGCCTTTAAAAATACTTCTATCCGTTCAAGGTGTACTAATTTTACTAGTTTTTTATGCCTACCTTCGAACTCCTTTATCAGAATTTAAAAAAAATTGCACGGGATCACCGTGGGAAACTACCCTTTCGAACGATGCAAAAAAGTTATTGGGTTACAAAGTTATGCCTGAACAGGACCAAAAAATACCTACGCGTCGAATTGATAACCTCCTCCTTTCTTGAAATAGGTTAAAAATTGTACTAAATGATTCTGAAACAAGATATTTTATAACTACTTGAAAAAAATAAATAAATAAATGATCGCGGAGTCTAGACTACAAGCCCACGGCAATTTTTGGGGGGTCATGTGAAAGAACACGAATTATATGCAGTCTCCTAAATGAGACGCAAACTTTAGGCAATATGCCGTCGCTTTTGCGCGGTACATGTGACTGCACAGGTAAGTTGAATATTCCATCCGGAGGGGTGCTTTTCCGACCAAACATGAATTCTTTCACTTTAAATTTACTACAAATCAGCTACAAAATAGCTCACTTGTTTGATTTTTTTTGAGCCCGAGGCGGGCAGATACGCACGTGTGATCTGCTAGCGTGATACAATTGGATGTCCCGAGATCGGTAGGCTCTACGAAATTAACTCTTTGTACTTCTTGCACACGATACCTCGTACACTACCCTGCCCTAAATCGGCAGAACGAAAGTTAGATATAATCGCTTACACTTGAGTCGACGGATCTGTCGGATTCCTCGAGATCGGTATCCTCTAGAAAATGAATTCTTTCACTATAAATTTACTACAACTCAGCTACAAAATTGCTCACCTTTTTAATTTTTTCTGACCCTGTAATTAGCGAAAATGCACATGTGATCTGCTAGTGTGATATCGGCTGCAGATCACCTGATTTTTCGAGATCGGTAGGTTCTACAAAATTAATTCTTTCACTACAAATTCACTACAAATGAGCTACAAATTACGTATAGGTTTTGAAGTGGGGGCTGGATATGTGATCTGCTAGCGTGATATCACGCCACCAGATCACCTGATATTTCGAGATCGGCAGATTCTACAAAATTAATTCTTTAACTACAAATTCACTACAAATGAGCTACAAATTACGTATAGGTTTTGAAGTGTGGGCTGGATATGTGATCTGCTAGCGTGATATCGCCGGCAGATCAGCTGATTTTTCGAGATCGGTAGGTTCTACAAAATTAATTCTTTCACTATAAATTCACTACAAATGAGCTACAAATTACGTGTAGGTTTTGAAGTGTGGGCTGGATATGTGATCTGCTAGCGTGATATCTCCGGCAGATCACCTGATTTTTCGAGATCGGGAGGTTCTACAAAATTATATCTTTCACTACAAATTCACTACAAATGAGCTACAAATTACGTATAGGTTTTGAAGTGTGGCTGGATATGTGATCTGCTAGCGTGATATCGCCGGCAGATCACCTGATTTTTCAAGATCGGGAGGTTCTACAAAATTAATTCTTCACTACAAATGAGCTACAAATTACGTATAGGTTTTGAAGTTCGGGCTGGAAATGTGATCTGCTAGCGTGATATCACGCCAGCAGATCACCTGATATTTCGAGATCGGTAGCTTCTACAAAATTAATTCTTTCACTACAAATTCACTACAAATGAGCTACAAATTACGTATAGCATTTGAAGTGTGGGCTGGAAATGTGATCTGCTAGCGTGATATCACGCCAGCAGATCACCTGATATTTCGAGATCGGTAGCTTCTACAAAATTAATTCTTTCACTACAAATTCACTACAAATTCACTAGAAATTACTGATAGGTTTAGAAGTGGGGGTTGAATATGTGATCTGCTAGCGTGATATACGTAGATATTACCCTTCGTTGATCACACAGTCATAATTGAAAGCAAAGCACAAGACTTTAAGAAAACCTTCTTAAGAATTGTAGAGAGCTTAGCAATGTTCAATCTAAAAGTAAATGATACGAAAACAAAGTATATGATTGTATCAAAAAGAAGACAACGTTTAGGGCGAAGTATTAGCCTTGACGATCATAGAGTGGAAATAATAGACAATTTTATCTAGAGCCTGATCCAAATCAGTTGAGGTTTTCTTAGCGCATGCGGGGAAATGAAAATTACACACAAATAAACATTGCGCACATCGGGATAAGACATGCGCTTATGTAGTTTCACATTTTCCCTTCCCAATCTGTTGTTATTCTCACTCTTCTGCTGTTATTCTCAGTGCGCATGGAAAATGCGACTTTTGAGAAACCTCATCTATTTTGAGTCGGACTCGACTTTAGTCCAGTCAAATGAGACATTCGCTGAACATTTTATGTAAACAGCAATTTTTTTTTGAATGTGTAGGGGGGTTGGTTGGGAGCATAAAACCGAGTTTTCGGGATCCGGAGGCGTGACGTTCGGCCGCCATCTTGTTTTGAGTGGTGAAAAATGGTTTTGCTTATTGCTCGGAAACCGTGAGTCCTACAGAATTTTTGTAGACATGTTTTTTTTAGATAATCAAATTATCTACAACTTTCGTAAATAACGTTTTGCCGTAATATTAGTAATAAAAAAGATATGGACGAAAAATATCTAAAATTTTGGGGGTGGTGAATTTTAAAGCGCTATAACTTTTTTATTATTGATTCTACATTAAAAATGCCTTAAAGATTATTTGTAGAGAATTTTCTTGCGAATAATTTGATGTGGTCATTTATTGAATTCGGGTTTTTCTTGTTGATTTTATAGCAATTCAAACGGAGAAATTATAACAAAAGTTCTGCATTATGCTTCCATTTTATAATATAATACTTTATATTATTGTAGGATGTTTTATCAAATTATTTTAAATTGAATATTTTGCGCCAACGGTCTAATGTTCTTAATATCTAAGACTTTAATAGCGGTCAGTCCAGATCCTTTCCGCTTGCAGTACGATGCAATGGGAATCATACCAATATTTCCTCTTACGGAAGCTGGTAGTTTTTTTAAACGACGGACAAATCTAGTGTCTTTCGTAATACCGCTCTGGGGAGTGACACACTGAATCCCGCCCATAGCGTGGAATGTATTTCGCCCATCGATTGTATTCACATTAAAATCGGCATTGTCGAATACAAACTGACAAAATGCATGTGGCAAAATATTTCGTGCAGGACGAATTGCACAAGAATTTTCAAATTGTGAGACAGAAGCGTACGAGGCAGAAAAACCTAACGAAGATAGCACATATATGAGATTTTTTTAACCGAACTTTTTATAAAGGTAAGTACCTATCCCAATCAGTAAAAGAGAAATAAATGAGGAAGGTCGCGTAGCCGCGATAACTGCATGAGCTATAGATGTACACTTTTTTTTGGCAATTTTCAGATAATCTTTGTTTCGATTTACAGATTATGCCGGTAAGCAGTGTTGTTAAAGTTTCAGGTATTCCGGTTTCAATATTTTCGAGAAAACCGTCACACGGTGGATAATGCTCCGTGTCATACACCTCAGAACGAATATCCTCGAGAATAATTGCAGCAGCTTCACGAACTATTCTCAGCCTTTCTTCACGAAGATCGGACTTCTTGCTTTGGTACCAAGATTTCGATAAAACCTCGTAACCTGTACCACGAAAACAGACCATTGTCTCCCGTCTTGGTTGGTCAATAATTAAAATGTCACTGCCATATTTCTGGAATAATCGGTCTTTCACTGTTCTTTTGTCTGGAACATAATCTCCTTCAATTGCCTTTATCAAGTCTGATAACTTTAATTGACATTCGTCTGAATTTTCGTGCAGATATGAGAATATGCACTCCATAGTTCTATCAATTTTATTGAATCTGTCACTAGTTACGTCTTCATTTCTTTTTTCTTTTAAATATAGGCGACTAAAGCAATGGCGGTGATACTTCGCACCAGCCACAATCAAATCTGGAACATCCTTTATACGATTAGAAATTTGTATCGCAGTATCATCGGAGCGATTACTTAACAAATTCAAAACTGTATTTTTGAAACTGGAGTTTGATACCATCGATAACTGCTTTTTTTTGTTTTTTTGACAAATTTATTAAATCTGAACAAATAAAACAACCCTTTTCAAAATCAAAATCGGGTAACGTTATTTCGTGCAAAGATGACGATGTAGCGATATCCGTGGTACTCCGACGACGAGTTACACCGTCATTTCTAATATCAAAATAATATTTATAACAATATAGGTGAATTTGTGTTTCAAGTATCTTTCGCAAATATTCCTTTCGTCTTCACTTTAATAGAGGTGCCCTCACTAAGGGATTTTTTTACAAATAAAACACTCACTCATTCTCACAATCACAAAATTAGTAGGAGTGTACGCAATAAAATGAAAACAAAAAACCAAAAAACCAAGAAAAAAAACCAAAAAGTTAAATAACAAATTTTCACATTCACAAAAACTAGTAGCAGTCTACTGTTGCTGAAAAACACAATAACATAAAAAAATCAAAACACCAAGAAACAAACAAAAAACCCAAAAAAAATTTTCACAATCGCAAAAACTGTACACTCTTGTAAACTCTTCGAAAAACTTCGAAAAACTGAACATGTCTCTAAAAAAAATTATGAATGGGCGACCTACGATACAGTTTGTTTTACAAAATTAGTCATTTATTGATGACTTACATGTAAAAAGACCAACCCATTCACCTTCATATTTTACAAATGAGTAAAAATATGTACTCCAATACGCTATGCAGAAAAAAGCCATAAAATACCGTCATAAAATATTGTCGAAACATATACCTCTTTTTATACGCTTTATATTAGCTTCACCTGTATGTATGTGTGTATGTATGTATGTATGTATGTTCTATGTAAACAAATCTTGCAACTTGATTTTGACCCACTTCTATATAACCGATCAACTTCAAATTTTGCACATATGCATTATGCATAGTTCGCGTGACAATGCAATTTGACCATTTTGTAAGAAAATCAAGATGGCGGTTCCAAGATGGCGGTCGATTTTTGCTATTGTGTTCCCCGACCCCCCGACATGGGTATCAAATGAAACGGCATGACAGGTAGAATACAATTAGCTGTATGGCGTCATTCCAAATTCAAAATGGCGGCAAACAAAATGGCGGACTACCTTTTTCTTTACAACCCACTCGATATGGGTATCAAATTAAAGGGTGTGACAATTAGAATACTATTATCTGTGTGGCGTCATTCCAAATTCAAAATGGCGGCCAACACAAAATGGCGGATTATCTTTTTCTTTACAACCCACTCGGTATGAGTATCAAATAAAAGGATGTGATAATAGAATACTTTTCGCTGTGGGGCGTCTTTCCAAATTCAAAATGGCGGCCACCACAAAATGGCTGTTTACCTTTTTCTTTACAAACCACTCGGTATGGGTATCAAATGAAAGTGTATGACGAGTACAGTATAGTAAGCTTTGTGATGTCGTTTTAAATCTAATATGGCGGTCTCTACAAAATGGCCGAACACATACATATAATAGACTAAAAAATAGAAAATAAAAAATATAGTTTAAAAAAACTAAAAAATACGCTTTTATTTTAAAATGAACTAAAAAGTAAAAAATAATTTTGAATGTAAAGTTTTTATTGCTCCAGCCAGTATAAGAAAACAACCTACCTTTCGAAATCTAAAAAAGCATGGGGCGCTAGCTAAAAGTTCCGGTGTTAATAAAATAAGAATATAGAGAGCCCCACGCCTTTTTACATTTCGAAAGGTAGGTTGTTTTCTAATACTGGCTGGAGCAATAAAAACTTTACATTCAAAATTATTTTTTACTTTTTAGTTCATTTTAAAATAAAAGCGTATTTTTTAGTTTTTTTAAGCTATATTTTTTATACCTGTGCACCCCACGTATCTTCGACTTACCTGCGTTTGCACTACAATAAAATCAACAAGAACAACCCGAATACAATAAATGACCACATCAAATTATTCGCAAGGAAATGCTCTACAAATAATCTCGAAGGCATTTTTTATGTAGAATCAATAATAAAAAAGTTATAGCGCTTTAAAGTTCACCACGCCCAAAATTTTAGTAATATTTCGTCCATATCTTTTTTATTATTAATATTACGGCAAAAGGTTATTTAGGAAAGTTGTAGATAATTTGATTATCTAAAAAAAACATCCTTCAAAAATTCTGTAGGATTCACGGTTTTCGAGCAATAAGCGAACCCATTTTTCACACTCAAAACAAGATGGCGGCCGAACGTCACGCCTCCGGATCCCGAAAACTCGGTTGTATACTCCCAACCAACCCCCCTACACATTACAAAAAAAAATTGCTGTTTACATAAAATGTTCAGATGGCCCTTTTTTTGCACCATTTTACTGGACTATTAGGGACAATGCTTACTGCAGAAAACAAGATAAAGGACGATATGCATAGACGCATCCTAGCCGCAAACTAAAGCTATTTCGCACTAGTACCGATCCGTTAAAATCAATAAATCCCAAGGCAATGCAATGTGAAAATATATAAAAATTATTTATTTTAAAAAAAACTTTTTAATATTACCACGAGATAAAAAGTATAAAATAATTTATTTCTCCTAACCCAATTCAGATTTCTAACCCCATACATATTTCTAACACTATACAGATAGATCTGAAAATTTGTGATTGTGAATTTGTAATAGCTATGAAAATATTTGTAAGATTTACAACGAAAAAACGTGGGGCGATTACAATAAATTCCCTATAAACTGGGAAGAACTATCCTGGAGTAGGTGTTATGGAATAAAACACGGAAATATGCGTTCAACTAAAATAAAGTTGTTTTTAATAAACTGAAACCCGGTGCGCCTCGCTACCGCCATAATAGTCTAAGAGCCAGGGGCCGGCAGACTTTCGGTATTTTAACAAACCCCATATTTTCTGCATTTATTCTCTTATACCTGCCGTACATGAGATGGGGATTCTTTTGTCTGACTGGCGATTCTTATAGGAGAAAAAGGTGGTTTTAGTTGAAATTTTAGATAAAAAAAACATGCCTCGTTCCTCTGGAAGTCGATAGGGCAGAACCTTGACTTTTATAGTTTTAGATAGGTGGGAGTATTATGCGTACACTGATACACTATTCATGAAAATAGGTCATAGGGTTACAAAAATACAGGGTGATATGAAAAACTCTAAAAAAAAACTTGAAAACGCCCTAGCGGCTAAACCGTTACGCCTCCCCCCTTCCATTCGATTTTTACAGCCGGCCGCTTTGTAAACTAAGCGTATACACCATGTATGGCAAGGCGCAAAGGTATTTCGTTGGAAATCATTGGTATACCTGGAATTAGGACGTCTTCCCTTCGAATTTACCTTCGCGTTGACGATTCTTGCTTCGATCAAATGCGGTTTTAATTTTTTGATGATAAGTCTTGTTCCATTGCGCAGCTTTGGCGCGTTCAAATTTCGAATTAGAATCACAGGTAATCCAACTTTCAATGCGAATATGTTTGGTGACATGCCTGGTGGCTCCAAAGAATTAAGAAATTGAATTGGATATTTGACTGCATGGTTTTCGTCCATTACTGTGTATCGATTTGTATTTGACAGTTTTTCCGAGCAGTTTCATTTGAATTTGTTCATTAAGTTTTCTGACATCGTCATTCTTGGGCACTTATATTGCACGTTCGCACAGCCAATCTGGATTTTTTTAGTTCGTTGTTAAATTCGGGAACTTCTTGTCCACAACGGTTTTAATATTGGGCTGCATTTGACAAACGTTTTGCGGAAACGAAATCTCTTGTTCTAATATCTATTAGAATTTCGCCATTTCCAATGTCCAAAAAAGTTGTTTTGAAATTGTTTGAGCAGAGGCATAGCAAATGGACACGCATATTCGTTGTGAGCGTGATGTTTTCAACACTGTTCCATACATACATGTTTTCCAACATTCTGTAGGCGTTGAACGAGCTGTAACAGGCAAAGTTGAGAGAAAATCCGCTGCAAGTAGGATCAGAGCGCCTCCCATCGGTTGATTTTTTCCTTGGAAATCTCGCAAAGTCCTGTCAAGCGCTTCGAGCGAATTTTTATGGGCCATGGTATAATCGTCCCAAATTATAATTTTGCACGTTTTAAGTACTGTGGCAATACCGGAGTTTTTGCTGATGTTACATGTAGTTGTTTCCATCTGGCTCAAATTTGATGGGAGGTTGAATGCTGTACGTCCACCATCAAGTGGAGCTGATGACAATCCCGATGATGTCACTGCGAGTTTAATCTCATTCTGCATTCGAATCGATGCTAAAATCAAATTGCTATTTCCGCCATTTCCTTTGGTTAACACGTTGCATGATTTTGCCGTACGATTTTTTTTGAAATTGTACGGCAACGACCCGTATATCACTTCCGATCAATCTGAAACTTCGAAAATCGTATTTTTTTCAAAAAAAAACCCAAAATAAAATGGATCTGAGCTGTTCAGCAGTGATTCGAAGAGTACCTCCCATACAAAAGTTCGAATTTTATGGTTATCGGTACCATACATACAGCTATCCGAGGTGTTCGAGATAGAGCAAAATAGACCGCGTAAGAACAGCCGCCGTCCCCAAAAACCACTATATACAAAAATTCATGCCAATCGGATGAGCGGTTTCGGAGTCTATTAACAGACACAAAGCCAAGCAAACTTTCACTTCTATATGCATATAGTGAATTCTTTTTGAACGCGGAGTAAAATAAAAAACAATAAATTATCAGAATAAATCAAACAAAAGAAGGATTTTTATTTTCACTTAAATAATTACAGAGTTTACTCAAACGGCTCGATACGACCGAGTTTGAAATGAAAACTAAATTTTAAAAAATAGCTAACATAAGATCTAGCGGGCAACGTGAATGATTTGATTCTTTTTATTAGGTGTCTGGTTTCTTTATTCTGTGGGCTGCTATCACCTAAATTGCCGTCGCCAGACAAAATCTTCGAAAACCCCGGACATTTTGGTGAGATTGAGTTTTTTCCCCGGACATCCTTTAATAATTTTTTTTAAAACATTATTCACTGAATGCTCAGAATTCCTTGAAAGCTGCTGTTCGAACGGTACAAATTGAGAAAAAGTTATTTTCAATATCATCGTCTCTATATCAATAGGATGATCACATATTCCAAATCACCAAACAAGCATATTAATGCCTGGGGTTCCTCAAGATATGCAAGTCCTTCTCCAGCCAGCTGCCCGGCTACAATCTACAAGTCCTGCATTCGGCCCCGCCTTGAATACAAGGTTCATCGACATCTACTCAAGCACCCTCCAAACCCCTAATCAGTTCTTTCTCTTTTATCCTTCAAATCAAGCTTACTACTTGACATTGCACCATGACATGACTTCAACGATATGACGGGCTAGTAAGTAGTACAAAGGGTGATTCCTAAGCCTGATCTTAATACAAAAAATAGGAAGTAGCTCGCATCCATGATGCACAGCGCTGCGAAGTATATGGGAAGAACATCCTATGCCAACAATATTTGGATTAAGTTTACAATTCAGGTTATGGAAGACAATATTTGCCCCATGCCATGCTCAAGTTGTTTTAGAATAATCTCAGCAAATGTTTCCAATTTCTCATTTTAGTACTGCTATTATTTACGTTTTAATTTATACTTACTTAACAAAAACTTAACTTGTTATTGATAAAACGGAGAGATAGGGAGCGAATCAACAAATATCGAATCGAATCTAGGAACGTTGTACAATATTAGCTGTAGCTAAAGCATCCCTGAAATAAAGCTAATATCCCTTTTATATCTGCTATAAAATTAATTATTTTGTTTTTAATTTATTTTGTTATAAGCTATTTGAAAGAACATGGAAGGAGGTGGGTTTGAATTGATCAATCTTACACTCCAATAATTTGGTTGCTAATGAAGGGTTCTTGCTTGCTCTTTTGAGGCGCGTATAAAGCAAATAAGTTTGGGTTAAACGTTTCATTAAAATTTGGAGAAGGGGAAGGTACTCAATATAAAATTATCCCTGCTTCTAATATAACCGTTTGTCTATTATTTTAAAATTAGAAATTGATGTTTTTGTTGGGAGAGAATTAGTTCAATGCGAGGTTTCTGTTTTAGTTTTGTAATTTCGGTGGCCTAATTTTAATTATTTTCCTGCTCTTGATTTATTGTTTTAAATATTTTATTAAACTGATTCTGTATATATAATGTGGTGCGATATCGCTTGAATAAATCGGTTATTGGGTGTACAATAACTAGTTGGGTTGTGGGTTTGACCCTCTCGGTCCACACGCTCAACTTCTCTGTATGATGAATGTTGAATAATTAAACATTAATTTTTTTTGAGTCTTTATTTTAATGATTATTTTCTAATCCTTTATATGGGGTATTACCTCTACTTACTTTTTTTCGGAGGCCACCGATTTTGATGAAATTTTGGATTTTAGCTCTACTTACTACCCTTTTCAAAGTCTACCTTGTGCCGAGGTGCGCTTTTTATTTTTAGGTATGAAAACTACCCCTTACCGTAAAAAAATAATAAAACTCAATAAATGGGTAAAAAAACGCTTAGTAGGCTTATATATCACCTCTTAGACCTATGTACTATTGAAATAATTTTTTAAGAAATTGTTCAACCCCTAAAAACTACCCTTAGAGAAATAAAATACAAAAATATTGAAAAAAAAACTTTTAAACCTTTTTTTTAGACACACAAATTTAGTTATAAAGTCAGAAAGTATTTTAGTAAATTTTTTAGTGTGTGTGTGCGTGGATGCATATATAATGGCGGGGTACCAACCGCCGAACACTCGATTCACCTATGCCCAGTGAAATAAAATAGACAGAAAATGATATTTAAAATATAATACATTTTATTTATTATATAATAAATTTTATCTTCTATATTAATAAGAGAAAGTTTCTGTATGTATGCATGTATGTGGGGTTTAAAATATCGGGTTGTTGAAATAAAATAGTTTTTATTTAACAATCGTAATTTTAATAATAGTCCAGTTGTTAGGGGTTTTGACCTCTAACAAAATGTTAACGCACTAATTTTCTTTTAAAAAGTTAGTTTTTAGTGAGTAGAATATGTTAAAAAAAAGTTTCGGAAAATTGGTTGTACGCTACCCCAAAAACCACCCCCTAAAAACAAAAAAAAACCGATTTTGGCTAATATCTCTTAAACGGTAAGTCTTATCATAAAATAAAGTTCACAAAGTTAGATTATCTACAAAAAAGGATATTATAAATTTTCCCGTTGGAATTGCCATTCATGAGATATCGCCTTTTTTAAGATTTAAAATACTCATATCCCCTCATTCGCAACTTGTATAGGTCATCGGACGTTCAATAAATCCTCTGCTGGACTACGTGGCTAACATCAGGGATGCTTCCTGGATGTATTTGGAGAAAAAAATTGTTCTAGAGAGGGGGCTATCCCCACTATCCACTAAGTTACAGGGTGTTTATGAAAACAAAATTTTTTTTTTCTTTAAATTTAGTTAAACTTAAATAACTTTCAGACCAATTATCGTAGAGCAACGTAAATAGGTTCATCTTTTAGGTAAATGTGTATTCTTTTATTTGATATAAATACCAGAAACTTGAGTGATTCGGTTTAGAAAAAATGTTGGTTCAAAGTATGAACAAAATGCGAAAACGAAAAATATTGGGATTTTGCCCGCACTTTTTACCTATACATATCTTCTAACAAAATGTTAACTCTCTAATTTTTTTTAAAAATAGTTTTCAGTGAGTAGTATATGTTAAAAAAATTTTCGGAAATTTGGCTGTACGCTACCCCTAAAAACCACTCCCTAAAATAAAAAAAAAATGTGTTTTTGGCTAATATCTCATTTCTCATTTTGTTCATATTTTGAACCAACATTTGTTCTAAACCGAGTGACTCAAGTTTCTGTTATTTATATCAAATATAAGAATACACATTTACCTAAAAGATGAACCTAGTTACGTTGCTTTACGATAATTGGTCTAAAAGTTATTTAAGTTTAAGTAAATTTAAAGAAAACAATTTTTTTGTTCATAAACACCCTGTAACTTAGTGGATAGTGGGGATAGCCCCTCTCTAAAACAATTTTTTTCTCCAAATACATCCAGCAATCATCCCTGCAAATATTAGCCACGTAGTCCAACAGAGGATTTCTTGAAGGTCTGATGACCTATACAAGTTGCGAATGAGGGGATATGAGTATTTTAAATCTTAAAAAAGGCGATATCTCATGAATGGCAATTCGTACGGGAAAATTTATAATATCCTTTTTTGTAGATAATCGCATAATCTACAAACTTTGTGAACTTTATTTTATGATAAGACAAAATCGTACAACCAATTTTCCGAAACTTTTTTTTAACATATTCTACTCACTAAAAACTAATTTTTTAAAAAAAAATCAGTGCGTTTACATATTGTTAGAGGTTTTCATTCAAAGGTGAATGGGCAGTCTGGGCTCTCGGCGGCCATGAATGAAAGTAGTGTCAAATGAATTACTCTTACCTAGGAATAATTTTTGCTATGAACGTTACATTGTATTCCATTCAAAAAAGTTCCAATTATTCTTTCCAAAGAGAAACATATAGTTTGTACAAGTATTCAAATCTTTTAAAACCATTAATTATTGTAGCCTGCAATGGTTATATATTAGATGTCTGTGAACAATACGCGGCTACTGACTCAGATGCAACTATTTTAGAACGAATGATATATGACGGCGAAGGCACGTTTCATTGATTCTTTCGTCCTGGCGATATTTTTATTCTAGACCGTGGGTTTAGAGACATCCTTCCTGATTTGACACAATTCAATTAATCAGCTCATATGTGTAACGGTCGCCCTAGCCGCTGGCGTCCTTGTTCGCGGATACCCCGACAGTTACAAACAATAACAAAAGTAATAAAGGGATCAATATTAAAGAAGTTTTAGAATTTGACCAAAATACTGAATACCTTTTATATCTAAATTGAAAAGCTATAAAAAAAATTAGTGAAAGGGGTAGTTTAGATTCGGTGCAGAGTGACAAGAATGATTCAGTTACTGAAAAAAACGATGCTAAAACTGCCCAAAAAGAAAATTTAGACGATAATGTTATGAAAATTCAAAATGAACTTGGAATAACTGAAAAAGACATGTTGAAAACAAATAAAGATTGTAGTAAAGAAATAAAATTAACCACTAATCAGTTAAACTCCAGCGTAGCAAATAAGAAGAATAATAGCGTCCCTTCAAACATTGTAGATGATGAAGAATCAACAAGTTTATTCCTTGCACAAATTGTGATGTCTTAAATGAAGAACAAGAAAATATATCTGCATCGACAACTACAAAAGAAGATGAACTAAAAACAACCTTCGAAAATTAACGAATCAGTAAATCAAGTGTCACATCTAAAGGATTTACATGCAACAACAACAATCATGCAATAGAGTTAACCCTTCTAATTCCGAAGGTTCACTTCTTAGCTGGGCCAAGAAAAATTTACCAGCTCAGCACAAGTAGCACTGAGATAGGCTCAACTAAAGCATGCAACATATAAATTGAATTGAATATGCAATCCCGAAAAGGTCACACCTCGCACACCTTTATATGCGAGATGTGACCCCCACAGATTTCACATTCAATCAAAACAGAAAGAAATGCAATACACAAAGAAGCGTGCAAGAAAGCCAGTCATGTGAGATTGAAAAGACTCCTTTTAAGGACGTCCTTACTAATGCTCACGCTAAAAACATCAATATTTCTATTCACATTAATGAACATGCGATTAACAGGCTCGAATCTGCCGTAATTCGTGTTAGAGGAGTTGGTGTGTTAGAGAGGTGGCCCTCTCAAATTGTATCCACTCTCTCTAAACGACGTACGGCGACTCAGAAAACCTGAGTCGACCTTTCCATTAAGGAGCTGATGAACAAATACAACATCGGGCACCTCACGACGCCTGCAAAGAGAGCTTAAGTTGAGTAACTTAAGCCGGGATTCGTATGGTGGAAGAACTAATGGATTATCCCAAGGAAGGTGATTCAGTGCGAATCGAACGAACCTCCTTTGAACTGACTCGAATCTTCCGACGTGCAAAGAGTAGTGAGGAGACCAAACCTGGGACCCGTACTCGAGTAATGGTCTGACAAGAGAGATATAAAGGTGTTTAGTAATCAAGGGGTTATTGAATTCTTTAGACCACCTTTTTATAAAACCCAGGACTAAACTACCTTTGGAAGCAATATAGTTAATGTGAGCAGAAAAATCGAGGTTACTATCAAATCTAATCCCGAGATCTTTTACGAAATTAACACGAGTGACACACTCGTTAGAAAAGGTGTAGTTAAAAATTATAGGACTACGACTTCTCCCAAAAGTCATGGTTTCACATTTACTAATATTGAGATCCAGGTTGTTGTTCGCACACCAAGAGTAAAACGTATCAAGGTCAGCTTGCAAAAGTTTGCAATCCTCGATACTTTTTATGTGACGGTACAATTTGATGTCATCAGCGTAAATCAAGATTCTACAGTGTCTTAGCAAGGGAACAATGTCATCAATTGATAGAATAAAAAGCAGGGGACCAAGATGACTTCCTTGAGGAACACCGGATGACGCTTCAATGGTTACTGATTTGGATCCACGAAAAAGAACTTGGTAGGTCCTGTTGGCTAAGTATGACTGGAACTGTGGGTTTCGCCAAATGAATAAACTTCGCACTTTTATGTTAATTTTGTTTAAATAATTTATTGTCAATTAAATTATAAATAGTGTTTTACTATTGGCTAATTTATAATTATAGTTAGCTAGTGTTTATCACGATTAGGATTAAGGAACTAGTTTCTTTGAAGAACCGTAGGACTCGAGTGCGAGATGCCGGAAATTGGCTCTATCGATAGGGACGATAGGGACGGAACGGAAAGCGGCTAGATCACTGAACTTTGAGTTCGGTGATCGATGAAATGTTCCGATTGATCGTTATTGATCGTGTTTACCATTTCGGAATATGTTGTGTGACTTTGCGTAAAACTTAGTAATTAAGTTTGTACGCGATCACCACATACTCCCCCCCCAGCATAGCGTTAACGGAATGTTACCGCTTTAGACGGCTTAGCTTCGTTGTCGCGGTCACAACCGAAGGCTGGTTTTAGCCTGTCAATGGATATTGACTTGGTTGTGCCGTTCAATTTGATGACGAAGTGTTTTCGTAATCGTTTGATTACTTCGTATGGGCCCTCATATGGAGGTTCGAAAGGTTTTCGAACTCGGTCGACTCGTATGAAAACGTAGTCGGCGTTCTCCAGGGCTTCTGGCATGTAGGCATCCTTTTGGACGGGTTCTCGAGGATGTATTGCCTTAATGTTCTGCATATGAGAACGAAGGCGAGAGAGGAATTCTGATTCTTCAATTGGATTTTCATCTGTTGTGATAGAAATCGAATTGGGAAGTCTCAGATTCTGACCGTATACGAGCTCGGCTGGTGAGCATTGTAAGTCGGTCTTAATTGCCGTGCGTATGCCTAACATGACAAAGGGCAAGTCTTCACTCCAATGAGTAGTGTTGTCCCTTGCCATTAAGGCTGCTTTTAGTTGCCTGTGGAAC
The DNA here is from genome assembly GCA_963855945.1 of Thereva nobilitata. NCBI lineage: Eukaryota > Metazoa > Arthropoda > Insecta > Diptera > Therevidae > Thereva > Thereva nobilitata. The sequence continues at coordinate 100,946,517 of OY979694.1, read as the reverse complement.
CGTTCGACCATCCCGTTTGCTTGCGGATGGTAGGCGGTTGTCCGGATTCGATGAGTGCCGAGTAATTTGGCAACTTCATTGAAGAGTTTCGATTCGAACTGCGTACCTTGATCGGTTGTGATCTCAAGAGGTACGCCGAATCGTGGGACAAATTCAGTGACGAATCTTTTTGCCACTGTTGAAGCTGATATATCCCGAATTGGGTATGCTTCGGGCCATCGCGTGAATCTATCGACTATCGTTAAGATATAAGAGTATCCACGAGATGGGGGAAGGGGTCCCACTATATCCATATGGATATGGTCAAATCTATTCTTTGGCAGTTTGAAAGCTTCCAATGGAGATTTGGTATGCCGTGAAACTTTGGACTTTTGGCAACCAAGGCATGATCGAGACCAGTCATTGCAGTCTTTATTGATCGATGGCCAGAAGTACTTCTTGGTAACGGCTCGTCTTGTAGCACGAATACCAGGATGAGAGAGACTATGTTCGGAGTTGAACGCTAGTCTCCGTAAGGAAGTGGGTATATAAGGCCTAGGAATGCCTATACTAGTTTCACACCACACCTGATGGGCGGTAAATGGTATTGGTGTGAGAACTAGTTTTACCCGTGAGCCGTTGCTGGGGTGTTCTTTTATAGACTTCAACTCTGTGTCACCTTGTTGAGCCTGAGCTAGTGTAGGCAGGTCGAAGGTGGCTGAGTCCACGTTGTCGGTTGCTAGTGAGCGCGACAAGTAGTCTGCGACAACGTTTTGTTTACCCGATACATGTCTGATGTCTGTGGTAAACTGAGAGATTAGACCCAAATGTCTGGTCTGTCTAGGGGATCGTTCGGTCTTTGTGTGAAGGGCACGAACCAGTGGTTTGTGATCAGTATAGACCACGAAATTGCGTCCTTCAATGAAGTAGCGGAAGTGTTTGATCGCTGCATAGATTGCGAGAAGTTCGCGATCGAATGCGGAGTACTTCCGTTCTGTTGGTGACAGCTTTTTGGAATAAAAAGCTAGAGGTTGCCACCGATGACCGTTGAATTGTTCCAATACGCCTCCGATTGCATAATCAGAAGCGTCAGTCGTGAGACTGTATTTTGCATCCTCGATTGGATGGTTCAGCAGAGTTGCTTCAGCCATCGAGGTTTTAACCTTGAGGAATGCTGCCTGACATTCTGCTGGCCAGGAAAATACTTTATTGGCACGCGAGTGGTTGAGAAGTTCTCTCAAATGCTCGTTTATCGGCACCAACTGTTCAGCCAATTTTGGTATAAATCGGTGATAGAAATTCACCATTCCCAAAAACTTCTGGATCAATTTGACAGAAGTTGGAGGTGCGAGATCAACGATAGCCTGAACCCGATCGGGGGATGGAAGTATTCCATCCTTTGTGATGCGGTGGCTTAGAAACTTAATCTCTTGTGCACCAAAAACGCATTTCTCTAGCTTAATGGTTAAACCGAAGCTATCGAGGCGTTTAAAGAGCTCTTCGAGGTGAACGATATGTTCTTCCTCGGTTTTACTGGCGATAAGTATATCGTCCAAGTATACTTAAACGAAGTCGAGATCTCTCGTAACTTCGTTAATAAACCTTTGAAAGGTTTGAGCTGCATTCCGTAAGCCGAATGGCATACGGGTAAACTCATATAGGCCGAATGGCGTAATGAGTGCAGTCTTATGCACGTCTTCTGGGGCGATTGGTATGTGATGATATGCACGTACCAAGTCAACCTTCGAAAAAATTGTGCAACCGTGAAGATTCACGGAAAAATTCTGTATATGCGGGATCGGATATCTATCCGGCACAGTGACAGCATTCAGGCGACGGTAGTCGCCGCATGGCCTCCAATCATGTGAGTCCCGTTTAGGGACCAGATGAAGTGGAGATGCTGCGGGGGACGACGAAGGTCGACAAATCCCCAATTGGACCATATGGTCAAACTCTAATTTTGCCACCTTCAGCTTCTCCGGATGGAGTCGCCGAGCGGTGACGAAAGGTAATTGCCCTTTAGTCACAATGTGGTGTTGCACATTGTGTTTAACTGGAAGGTTAAAATTGGGCGGTTTTGTTAACGAAGAGTACTTCGTTAACAGCTCTTTGTATATGCCGGTAATTAGGCATGGATGGGATTCGGGGGTATAGTCGACTGTGGCGCACACGTTGATTCGAAAATTGGTGCGTTTGTCGACTAAATGGCGATATTCGAAATCGACGGACAATTTGAACTTCGTTAAGAAGTCCGCCCCGATAATGGCTTTAGTGGTGTCGGCTATGATAAAGTTGTGGACATATCGTCGGCGTAAGCCGAGATAAAGTTCCAGCAACTTTGTGCCGAAAGTTCGGATCAGTGATCCGTTGGCCGCATGCAGAAGGACGTTCGGGCTTCCGTTATGGGCCGGGAACGCCTTGGCGGGAACAATTGAAACGTCCGAGCCCGAATCAATCAGAAAATCCATCCGATTGTTGGTGTCACGGACGAATAGACGATATGAGCGGCCAGTTATTTGCTCGCTCATGTCGACCCCCTGCCGCTTTAGTTTTTTTTAGGGGTGGTGGCTCGTTTCTTCGCCGATTTGGCGCCACCACCATTAAAACTGCAGGGGGCTTTACAGGTGCGTGCTTCACTACCGTAACGGTAGTGGAAGTAGCACAAGCTACCTCTCAGTTTGTTGGCCCCTGGTGGCCGATTGGCCGAAGGCTGTGAAGGGCCGCCCTGCCGATTGGCAGGTGTTCGGCCTCTTGGGCTGTTTGGCTGCCGTATCCACTGCTCCATCTTGGAAGTCAACTTGTTGATGGCACTTTGCAGTGACATCCACGGTGGTTCCGCATTGGATGGTGTTGCGTGGACGGCGGACGCGTATGAGGCGCCTCCGTGTGGAAGCACCTCCCATACCTTGTCCGCTGTTGCTGCCAGCCCTGCTAGCGATTGATCGCGAGCTGTGGCCAATGTGACCTGGATGGCCTGTGGAAGTCTCCTTTCCCACAGGGTCCGGATCAGGTCATCGTTGACCGCCGTCGATCCGCCGGCTAGTGCCTTGAGAGCCTGGAGGAACTCCGAAGGTTTTCGGTCTCCAGGCTCTTGCACTGACAGCAGCTGCTCGAGCCGGCGCTTCTCCGAAGTGCCGTACTTCTCTAGCAGGTGCTGTTTCAGTTCTTCGTAAGTGGAGGTGGCATGGTCTACAGTGCTAAGCCGCATCGCCGTTACCGCCTCTTCCGGTAGTGCGGCCATAACGTTGTAGACTTTGCCACTGTCCGCCTTGTAGCCCGCCATCATGAACATAATTTCGGCCTGGTAAAACCAGGAGGCGGGCTGGTGTGTCCAGAACTTCGGAATATCAAGTTTCGTCAGTTTGACGCCAGCGATTTCCGAAGTTCCGGGTTTTGGCTCCTCCGCCTGTGGAACGTCTTGTTCCATAATATTGTTTCCCAGTTCCATTAAATTGTTCTCGGTCCTTGACATAGTAAAATGTTCGGGCAATAAAATAATTTACAAAGAAAAAAAAATAGAATTCCAAAAAAAAATATATGAATTGAAAGTAAATAAAAATGAGTTAAAAAAACTTTTAAAAGAAATAACTTTTATATAAATGCACTAAAAAGTACAAAATAATTGTTTCTTTCTCAGTGATATACACACGAAAAGTTTCATTGCGAAATAAGAAATGCTAGAACTCAGACTAAATCTTAAACTTGAATGTATTAACCATATTTTAAAATTATAGTATCTCGTTTGACTTTAAATGTTTGAACTCTTATCAATGTATTGTGTAAATTTACTGCTTTTCAAGTGCATTAATAAAAGTTTGGGCATCCATAACAATAATCACAATTGTCTAACTGCAGCTCATGCCCAAACTTTTATTAATGCACTTGAAAAGCAGTAAATTTACACAATACATTGATAAGAGTTCAAACATTTAAAGTCAAACGAGATACTATAATTTTAAAATATGGTTAATACATTCAAGTTTAAGATTTAGTCTGAGTTCTAGCATTTCTTATTTCGCAATGAAACTTTTCGTGTGTATATCACTGAGAAAGAAACAATTATTTTGTACTTTTTAGTGCATTTTATTTATATAAAAGTTATTTCTTTTAAAAGTTTTTTTAACTCATTTTTTTATTTTTTACTTTTTAGTCACAACTATATTTTATTTTGTACATTTTAGTCAACTCGTTCTAACGTTGACATTTCAAAACGTTTAATGAAATTGAAAAATTTTATAAAAATAGTTCAATTCAAGTGGAATTCATTGTGTATATCTCTTCGAACATGTCACTGATGACTTCACGGGAAAATTTTCGAAAGAAAATGCTTTAAGAATTTATGCAACTAGAGCAAAAGTTGAAGCGCATAATACAGGTGTAGTTGAACATTTTAAAGCTAAAGGTGTTAAAATGATTACAGTTCAAGCACCTGTTATATTTTGTATGAATGAATTCCACTTGAATTGAACTATTTTTATAAAATTTTTCAACTTCATTAAACGTTTTGAAATGTCAACGTTAGAACGAGTTGAGCATAGAGCATAGCAATCGGCGGTACTCATGTGGTACTGTAGCGGATATCCGGGTGAATTTCTAAGGTGCAAATGGGGAACAAAATCACCTTTTGCCCTAACTAAAACCCAAAAGCCAAATTTTTGAACAGAACCACAATTTGCTCTAACTAAAACCCCAAAAGTGCTTTAGCTTTAAAATGTTGAACTACACCTGTATTATGCGCTTCAACTTTTGCTCTAGTTGCATAAATTCTTAAAGCATTTTCTTTCGAAAATTTTCCCGTGAAGTCATCAGTGACATGTTCGAAGAGAATCTTCATATGCTCTGGTAGTAATTCTCCAATTCTTAGTGCATTGAGAATATCAACAAACATGTTGTCTCCTTGTTGTCGCATATTAGTCATTAACTCACAAAGTGAGAAGCATCGCCATAAACTAATTGCAGGCTGCATATAATTTGACTGCTTAAAGACTTGATGGCCTTTGATAGAGCTCACTATGAAAAACACTGTAAGGCCGATGTTACAATTGGGGCTTTGACTTTACTTTGACTTAACTTCGGGCTTTGATTACATGTAATGTCATTAAAGCAGATTAAATAAAAGCTTCGACTGAACTTTGTCTGCGACTGTATTTCGACTGCAGTCCGGCTTTAAGAAAATTCAAAGTTTCGTCCGCCTGCAGCCAACTTCACTTTATCTGAAAAAACTGAAAACAACTTTTTTAAAGGGAAAGGAACGGTTTTGAATTCCGAGTATTTTTTATAGACTGCGAACAACATTAAAAAAAATTCCAATTCCTTTTCAGACATTTTAAAATTTTGATTTTTCTACTTTGCCTCTGCTTTGAAAGGAAACAGCTGATTGTAGTCAAAGCTACAATTTAATTTTGAAGTCGAAGTCTCCGGGGACTTTCTTTGCAGTCGGAGTTGAAGTCGAAGCCAAAGCCTCAATTGTAACACGGCCCTAATACAAGAAAATTTAAGTTGCGACAGTTGTAATAAACAACTATCGGATAAATTCATTCACGTTTACTAGCCTACTAATTTCACAGTGACGTCACAGACGACCCGCACGTTCAAATTTAGTCAAAGGTCTGCAAGTTGAGTAAAAGTTATTAATTAAAAAGAAATATAAAAATATGAAATAATAAGAAATATAGTAATAATAAAAAAAATAATGAAATATATAAAATAATAATATAAAAAAAATAGTATAATAATCAAAATAATTAAAATATCAAATATTTATGTTTATTTATTGATTTATTTGTTTTTGTTTTCTCTGTCTGTTGTTTGTTCTCTCCGGTATTACGATGCGACATCAATGGATATGAACGCCAGTGATTGAAATTTAGTTGCACTTGAATTATGATTACCGATGATAGTTCGTTGACTCTTTGCTAATCTATTGAAACTCAATTCGCACTAAATTCCTTTATGTAACGAATCTTTTCTTATTCAAAACCAACTCACAAATTATTAATGTGCATATGCAAATACAATAAAATTTATGCTTAAAAAAAGCGAAAATAAAAAAATTCATTAATATTTCACGTATTTTATAAAGTTATAATTTTTCCACACTTCATAAGGTCCGAGAAAAAAAAAACTTCGGCTGACTGCCTTCAATATTAAGCCTTTTGTTTATTTTTTTTTTCAAAAATTTCGTGCTAAAACAAAAGCAATGTCTTTCGTGCAAGTTTTTTTTACCTAAATTTTTTTGCAAGTGTGTAAGTTAAGTGTATGAAATGAATGTTTATTGTGTTACGGTTTTTTTACTTATCTGTTCTTGTCAGGGCCCTTATATAATGGAAGTTAGTAAGGTCGCCTAACTGCAGTGAATTTTTATTCAATTTTTTTTTGAGTATGTAATTTCACTTCACGATGAAAACTGGATATGCTTGTAAAAACTCTCGCACCAGGAATGATGTTGAACGAAGTACTTTTAATTTTTATTGCCGAAAGTGGAGTAATCGATGTACCTAATAATTTAAAAGCAACCAATCCCTATTATTTTGGGGAGAAAAGGAAACACTGTAGCTTGATTAAGAATACGAATGTAACTTGATTTTCGATTTTCTATTGTTCGAACACCGCGTGTTGCGCGTCGGGGTCACCAATGTGGGTTTCGCCAAATGAATAAACTTCGCACTTTTATGTTAATTTTGTTTAAATAATTTATTGTCAATTAAATTATAAATAGTGTTTTACTATTGGCTAATTTATAATTATAGTTAGCTAGTGTTTATCACGATTAGGATTAAGGAACTAGTTTCTTTGAAGAACCGTAGGACTCGAGTGCTAGCGGAGATGCCGGAAATTGGCTCTATCGATAGGGACGATAGGGACGGAACGGAAAGCGGCTAGATCACTGAACTTTGAGTTCGGTGATCGATGAAATGTTCCGATTGATCGTTATTGATCGTGTTTACCATTTCGGAATATGTTGTGTGACTTTGCGTAAAACTTAGTAATTAAGTTTGTACGCGATCACCACAGAACCATGCTAAAAGGGCTCGTGGAAAGCCTAACATCCTTAATTTAAGAAGTATAATGGAGTGGGAGAGCTTGTCAAATGCCTTACTAAAATCAGTGTAAACACAATCAGTTTGGCAGCCGGAAACGAAGCCTTCGACAGCATGAGAAGTGAACTCGAGTAGATTGGTGGTGGTGGAACGAGCTGCAAGAAAACCATGTTGATTCGTTGAGATGAGTTTCTTGCAGATAGGCGCGGTTGCCGAATAAATAATCGATTCAAAAAGTTTCGGTATAACAGACAACTTCGCAACTGGTCTATAATTCGATATTTCATTCTTGTTCCCGCTTTTATGAATACGGATTATGAACGAATTTTTCCAGAGAGTAGGGAAATACCCTTTATTCAGGGATTTTTGAAAAAGGGTTTCCAGTGGAGACTGGAGAACCTCCGCACAGGACTTAAGGACAGCAGGAGGGATACCATCGGGGCCGGAAGTGAAGTCGAATGGGAGTTCGTTAATATGCTTCACGATATCGTCACTGGTAATTGAGAGAGATAAGCTATGAACCTCTCGGTTTGGAGTTATGTGACGAAAATTATTATCGTTAGGCAGAAAGCCAGAAGATGTGAAAGATTGGTGAAAGAAAGATGCAAACATGTTACAAATCTCGGACGACTCACAACTAGACCAGTTAGTGTGCTGCATAGTATTCGGGTAGTTATCAACTTTCTTCTTAAAGTTGACAAACTTAAAGAAGTTTCTAGGATCGGTATACACATTGTCCCTCATGCTGCTGAGATAATCTCGATACCGAGCAGAAGAGAGTGAACGAAAACTGTTATAACACTCGATAAATGAATTGATCTAGATCTAACTGCCTCGCCAACACGTTAGAGACACCGCTCACTTGATTCAGGCCAAGTGAGAATAAGGAATTGAGAAAGGAGGATTCCTTAGAATTCAGGTTGCCTTCGGGGAGGTAGTTAAAGTCATCTTCATCTGATACCCACTGAATATTGGGTAAATTGAAGTCCCCTAGGAGAAGTAACTCATCGCCAGTGTCCATCATACTAAGGATATGATCAACACAAGAGATGAGAATATCATAGAGGTTTTTACCTCCATTGTCAAGTATGCTAATCATATCTGGTGGGATATAGCAGCACAGAAGGAAGAGATTAGTCTTAGATAAAGAAATTTGAAGAGCGACAAGCTCAATGTCAAGGTGGAAAGAGAAACTAGGAAGCGAAATTGGGTTACAAGACAGATGGCTACTACAAGCAAGAAGTACGCCACCCCCACGAGCTTCTGAGTCAGTATGACGGTCCCTACGAAAGACTTGATAGGAGGAACCAAAGAGTTCAGCATTTAGAATGCCTTCATGGAGCCAGGTTTCAGTGAAAGCTATGACATCGAAGCCACTAGCCGTCGATGCCTGAAGGATGTCATTGGTTTTAGACCTAGTCCCCCTTACATTCTGGTAGTAGAGGGAGAGCGGCTCAAGTTTTTTGATATCTGTGGAGGTCTCAGAGTGGAAGTGTTTGCATGAGAAATTCGAGAACGGTTACGCGGTTTATAGGTTTAACTGAACAGACTAAAGGTCGTAGAAAAAAGCCAAAAACTACCAAAAAAGTTGTTTGCATTAATGAAGTATTAAAACCAAACAATTTTTATATCTATTTTTTTGATGAACGGATTTTTGGTGATTTGGCGGGAGGAAGAAATTTTGCTGGGATAAGGAGTCGAATTTGAGTTTGATAGCGGACGTTGGTTTTTGGTGGAAAAATGTAACGTTTACAACATTTGGGGAGTGAATTTTAGTTTTGATAGCGGGCAGCGGTTTTTGGTGGAAAGAGTCGAATTTTAGTTTTGATAGCGGACGGCGGTTTTTGTGGATAAATATTGATTTTGTGATGATTATAACATGATAATAAATCGTTAAATAAACAGAAATTGACTGTTGTTAAATTATTGTGCAATGAAAAGCCGGCTTCAATTATTTTTTTTTTACATACCTATACAATCGTGAAATTTTTTCCGGTTTCTAATACTTGATAAATATAATAATATGATAGTCGTCCGTACTGTATGCCTATTAATGAAAAAAAAGTTAATCCAGTCTTATTATAATCAGTATAACTAATAAAAATAAAATGATATTAAATTATTAAAATAAATGTTAAAAATAAAATAACAATAAAATTATAAAAATAAATAATAAAAACAAAATGAAATAAAATTATTAAAATAATTGATAAAAATTAAATTAAAATAAATAAAAAAAAATAATAAAATAAAAATAAAATTATTAAAATAAATAATAAAAATAAAACGAAATAAAATTATTAAAATAAATGATAAAAATAAAATAACAATAAAATTATTAAAATAAATGATAAAAATAAAATAAAAATAAAATTATTAAAATAAATAATAAAAATAAAATGAAATAAAATTATTAAAATAAATGATAAAAATAAAATAACAATAAAATTATTAAAATAAATAAAAAAATAATAATAAAATAAAAATAAAATTATTAAAATAAATGATAAAAATAAAATGAAATAAAATTATTAAAATAAATGATAAAAATCAAATAACAATAAAATTATTAAAATAAATGATAAAAATAAAATAAAAAAAAACTACTAAAATAAATGAATAACATGAACTTATATAAATGGATAACATAAATTTAAGCTAAATAAATAACCTGAACTTAACTGAACTTGGTTTAATAAATAACATAATATTAAATAGGAACTTGATTTAATAAATAACATAAATTTAGCTAAATAAATAACACGAACGTATATAAATAAATGACATTAGCCCCTTCTCGTTGGCCCCGGACGTTGCTTCACCCCCTTTCGCCCTTTAGTTGTTTTTCTGTTGTTCAGGCATGATTTTTTTTGGTTTTCTCAAACTGTCACCCCCTTCGGCATGCCTGTACCGCGGACCCCACCCCATCCGGCGAGCTAGTTAGAGCATCGCTAGTCGTGCCGACAACCGGTGCATGGGATGCGTTTCTTCCGCGATACTCCCCCGGCGGTCGAACCGTCCGAGCCACGTCTTCTTTAGGTTCCCTTCCCAGTTAGATTTTTTTTTGTAACGATGGCCTTTCCCCCCTATTCGTGCTCCCGGCACAAATTTATCCCGGCAGTTACATATGTATGCCTGAAACCGAAAACCGCGGTGCAGATTAGCCCACAACCGAACAGGCGAACAGGTTTAGATTGGTTAGCTTATGCTGCTGAGTGGTAGAAGTAATAAATGGTCCATTCAACGTGACTTCAAGTTGTTCTGAGAGAATTACTTCAATCGGGCACTAAACCACATGTTTGATGACTTCAAAATAGCGGCGGCCCTGATTAATGCTTTCCAAGAGCCATAGACAGCTACATTTGTGGACATTGTATAAGACCGCTTGAATCTACCAAATCACCTAGCGGACTATGTTGTTTGTAACAAAATAAATAGACAGCGAGCATCGTTTCAAAGTATCACCGGCGATCCGCCAGTTTTCGACGATTTTCCAAATCTGTCAGAAAACGATGTTATTCTTTTTGCTGTTGGTACATACCAAATGAAGTTAGCCCGCAGTTATTACGCTGAGTACCTAACACGAATATTATAAGAGCTTTAGTATTTAAACAACCTATCAAAATTTGTTATTTTACTTTATTTATCCATTTTGCACTGAAAGTAAAACTATCTGAAGTTCACAAAATCAATAATGCATTTTATCCATTTCTAAAGTACATCTCGGTGATAAAACTTCTCCACAGTTATTATAGGACCAAACCACACCAATAAATGTCTAAATTATTCTTGGCCGTAGATCGCCCAGGCTCCATATAATTTTGCCCATTGTCCTTTTGCTCTGACGACTGGAATATAACGATATTTAGCATGAGAACAAATTATTTCGATTTAATGACAACATAAAAACGACTATATAATAATCCAAGTAATCCTTGTACAAAAATTATAGTCCGGGAGCCGACCGTAAAAATGCTTGGCTCATAGGAATATTGATGAAACTTGGCCATAAGACAGCATTCACTCGGGCAATAACAATGCGCCGTGGCAACCCTATGAGACCGGTTGCAAAAATGAATGAGAAGGGATTTTGCAATGCAAATTTGACTCATTTGCTTGGCTTATCGGGATGTTGAAAATTCTTGCGTCAATATATAGTTTTCAAAGCCCCTGTTACGAAAAAAATGGATTGCCAGGCGAAAGCGGTTGCAAAAGTCCCGCCAACCCTCCCCAAAGGTTGCGAGAAATAATATTTTTCGAGCAATTGATTGCAGGTAAGTTTCAACGCGTCTGTGTAAAATATTCGTTATTAAAAACAATATTTTATTTCAACTTGTACCAGTTCCTTGGAAGAAAAAAGAAAAGTAGTTTTTAGCAAAACAGTTTTCAGTCAATTGTTATTAACAAATTTAAAAAAGAAAATTTTTCTAATTTTTCAGATTCTGTAGTTATTTTTAATGATAAATTTTTTTTTTATTTAACTCTTATTGAATGTCCTTTCATCTTTTAAGTTTTAAAATCGTAAACGTTTCCTTAAGTTAGTGAGTTGTGCATAGTTCCTAATTTTTTGCATAAAACATATCAATGTGAAATATCAACTAAATGTTATGAAAAACTTATTTTTCTTGTCGGGAGAGCAGGGCCGTAGCAACCCAGGGGCTAGGCGGCTTAGCCCCCCAAGCGTTTTTCTCATGCTTCATATATGTAGTTTATTTTTTTTAAACAATAACATTTAATCATTTCTTTAAAATAATTGCACTTTGTGATTTTTTAGTTCATCGAATCTTAAAAGAACGATGTTCAGATATAAAAATTTAATCTATCAGTAAAATTATTTAATCTATCAGTCGACATGTAGTAGCACGTTGAGGCCGCATGATTCGTGTCAAGGCCGAACACGATGATTCGCATATCACAGTCTTGAATTTTTTAACCTCTGGCTTTTTCAAATCGTTCAATTTCTCATTCTTTGGACGAATTTTCATTTTTGGCTCAATTTCATTTAGCAATTCGAAGCCCAACTCGGTCAAAGGCTGCAGCTTTTTCAAATCTATTTCATATACTGTATCGATAGCTGTGAGATAGGTATCGTCTCTAACGAAACGTTTTGTCATTTCGATTAACACAATGTTGATCGTTTCGTAAAATGTCGATTTCAGGCTGACGGACGATTCGATTTCTCGAAAATATGTTCTGTTCTCATTTTTTCGATCGTTGTATAAACGGCTCTAATGAGTGCCATCGAATTTATGTATCCCATCGTTCGACCTTGCAATGCTTTTGTTACTGGTTCAATTGTTTGTGGCGACGGAAAAATTTTGCATTAAGCACAGAAGACATTCGTAATCGAAGATGATTGACAGCTAAATATCAAACTTGGTTAAAAAATTGGGCTTGATTATGAGCAAATGAAATTGATGGCGCAGGCAGTGAAAATACGGAATCTTTCGCTTCAAATCGTCTTGAATCAATCTTTGCACACCGCCATTACACAACCCTGGAATGCGCACTCTTTTTTCCTAATATATTTTTTGCCATTTTCTTAGAACGATGACGCAATTATGATAGTACACTAGAAGGCGGCGCTTTAAAAAGGCCATAAAAAAGTGGAATTACATTTTTTCCAAAGGATTTTTTTACAATTCTCTGAAACTCTGAGAAAAAACTAAAATGAGTGCGCATCGAAGATTGTGTAGTGTGGAAGGGTCATTAATAGTCCAATCAATCTACACAAATCCATCTAATAATTGCCATCAGGAGGCAAAAAATATGGTTATATAGGAAAAAAAATTCTAAAAGAGATAGCGTTTTTTTGAATTCCGGAAATTAAAAAAAACGCTTTTTTGCGAATAACAAAGAAACTTGAGCTCGGATCGAAAAAAATCAAATTATAAAGTTGTAGGTATTATCTTTCAATTGATATATATATATATATAAAGCTAAGATTAGAGCACCATATATAGGGAAAAATTCAAAAAACTGTTAAAAATCACGTTTTTTTAATTTGTTAATAACTTTTGTTCAACGCAACTTAGATATTTGTTATTTGGCAAAAATATTGCTTCTTGCTAGCTGAAAAAACAGTTTTATTTTTGTTGCGAAATATTGAACACTTTCCTTGAATTTTCACTTTTTGTAAAAAAAGGCGTTCTTCTAAAAACGCTTTTCTTTGTCTGCGGATTCTTCTAGAGTAGCGTTCTATAGCTTAAAATTTTCTTCAAAACTTGTACTATCACGTACAAGTAACAAAAACACGATTTAAAGGTTTTCCATTGCTTAAAATAACCCCCAAAACATATTGATAGTGAAGAAACAGATGTTCGATTGTAAAAACTAACTAACAAGTTTTGAAGAAAATTTTAAGCTACAGTTTTTTCGATCCGAGCTCAAGTTTCTTTGTTATTCGCAAAAAAGCCTTTTTTTCACTTTCCGGAATTTTTTAGGTTAGGTTCGCCATTCCAAATTCAAAAAAACGCTATCTTTTTTAGAATTTTTTTTCCTATATAACCAAATTTTTTGTTTCCTGTTGGCAATTAACGCTAAATTTACAAGAAGCTATTGTAGATTGATTGGACTATAAGGATATCTTACGCAAAGCAGATGATGAGTGAGTGTGTATATTGTTAGAGCTTGTAGTTCACTCTATTCTAATTATCTGTACTACCGACTGTACTGGCGAATGTTAAATTTTTTTAAAATAGACGTTACATTTAGTAAAATTTCTTTGTCCCCCCACCCGAAACAGAGTAGCTACGGCACTGCGGGAGAGTTGCTGATATAACTTGCACAAGAGCTGAAACTTGAAGTTTCGCGCTCAATATTTTGCAGAACCAGCTCCTGCTGTAATTTCTTCTTCCCGCCGAAAGTGGAGGGAACTGATGGATGGGAACTGGAATGACTATGCTTCTCTCACATTTTCACACAAGATTTTCACAAGCCATCTGCCCATGTGCTCGTTAAGATGCCTCCGGTTCCGATGACTCCGATGCTTTTACCTGTTCTGACACGCAGCTTTATTAAAGAAAGACCAACAGCTCCGAAAAGTATTCGCTAATTTAAATGATAAGAGCCTACTCAACGAATCATCAATAGCAGATGAAATCCAGGAGTACACTTGTAAAATACATGGCCTCAAAAAATTTAAGAGCGTCGATCTGGCCCGTTTGTTGATGTTTCAGAAATGTTTTACGTTCGAATCTATCGATGAGGATTTTATCAAAAAAATTACCAATTTTGACTCGTGCACTATTCCACCGTGCTATTATACTCTTTTACAAAAAATTTAAACGGATTATTTACACAACAAGCATGTGGCAAAATGCTACGGATCCAAATTGTACCATACACAACTACTGGTGGGACCACACTACGCGGTCTTGGGTCGTACGCGCTTTTGCCTTTTTTTTCATATAGAGTTTTATGACTTTTTTACGAATTTTTTACTTTTTCTTTTCACTCATGACTCAGAAAATTAAGAGATCACGCGCGCTTTTGCCTGGCCGTACGGCCAAAAGCGCGTGGGATCTAAGTCCAGTGAGGACGGGCCTTACGAGGAGTACCGTTGGAAAGGTTGAGCCTTTGTGGTTTGAAGGGTCACCGGTATCCGTAAGCGTACACGATATTCTTGATGAACAAGACGATGTGCGAAGTAATGATGATGATGGTGATGATATAATACAAATTACAGACGACGATGTTGAGCATAGTGTGTACGAATTAAACGATTTTTATTTTTGTTTTTATCTTTTATAAAAAATTTTAATCAATAAAATCATTTTTTTTTCATTTTAACCAATAAAAATTCGAATCAACTAAAACAATCAACAGTTTGTCTTTAGTCTCCTCAATCAATATAGCGTGTAAATAAATAAATTTCGTTTTTACCTCAGACCACATTTCCAAACACAACGCTCCTTTTCTTCCTAATCTTTATTATCATATTGGAAAAGAACTACAAGAAATTTAACAAGAGTTGAATATAAATTTTTTTAACATGATAAATAACTACAAAAGCTGAAAAAATTATTTTTTTTTTCAAATTTGTTAATAACTATTGACTGAAAAATATTTTGCAAAAAGTTATTTTCTCTTTTCTTCCAAAGAACTGGAACAAGTTGAAATATACCTAATATTGTTATTAATAACGAATATTTAACACAGACGCGTTGAAACTTGCCTGCAATCAATTGCACGAAAAATATAATTTCTCGCAACCTTTGGGAGGGTTGCCGGGACTTTTGCCCCCGGTTTCGCCTGGCAACCCATTTTTTCGTAACAAGGGCTTTGAAACCTATACTTTGACGCAAAAATCATCAATATCCCGATGAGCCAAGTGAATGGCAAGAATTATCAATATTCCGATGAGCCAAGCAAATGAGTCAAATTTGCATTGCAAAATCCCTTCTCATTCACTTTTGCAACCGGTCTCATAGGGTTGCCACGGCGCATTGTTATTGCCAGAATGAATGCTGTCTTATGGCCATGTTTCATCCATATTCCTATGAGCCAAGCATTTTTACGGTCGGCTCCCGGACTATTAATAATAACTGCGGAAAAATTAATTAATCCACCGACCACGTTCACGTTCGCGGCAAGTCTCCTCTCGTTCCTGCTTCCTTTTTCGTCCTGCGAAGTCGATTGGGGTTGCCTGACGTGCGGTAATTTCATGGAGTTGGCAGACGTGCGGTAATTGAAATAGACTTTAGTGCTAATCTCCAGCCTCCACATTCGACCACCCTGAACAATTCTTCTGACCCAGACGAACGTCTGCCCCTTCTCCGTCGTCTCTGCCTTCTTGCATCCAATTTTCATCCTGCTCCACTTCAATATCTGTATCATCGTGCTGGCTGGCATGATCCTCGGGCTCAGAGGGCTCTTCGTCTTCAAAATCGGAGCCCGCTTCGCTCTGCCACAGCTTCATCTTATTGACGCTGGTACTAGTGACGCTTGGACCTTCTGCTTCTCCCACTTTCTCTACCTGTTACCGGTTGAATCTTTTGATAGCTATTACCCTATACGGCCCCAGGAATTTAGGTCGTATCTTGAGGCCTACTTCTATCGCCACTAAATAATCTACCTTGTACTTAGTCGCCGGCTTTCTTTTACGGTTGAACTGTCGACGGTTCTCCTCTGGAATTTTTGCTATTGCTCTCTTAGCGTTTCGCGTAATTCACTCCGGTCTTTGGCGTATCCTCTTACGAATTCCCCCTTACGAATTCCTCTTCTACTATCTCCGCCACTCTTCGTTCGTTGTCTGTTTTCATTTTGTTGCCTACGAGTAATTCGAAAGGTGTCGTCTTGATTGCCCGATGAAACGTGTTATTAAGCACTCTTTGCAGCGGTGTGACTTCCTGATACCACTTTTCCGGCTTCTCCAGTGATAGTTTAGTTAGTGCAGGTATAATGGTAGAGTTGAGCCTTTCAATCTGCCCGTTGCCCTTTGGGACTCCAGCTGTAATATGATAAACATCAATATGGTGACTTTTACAATACTCACGGAACGTGGTGGACATGAAGGCAGCTCCTCTGGCTGCTTTCACTCGTCCCGGATAACCAAATGTGTCAGCGACTATCTCGAACTTCTTGATAACCTCGTCTGCATTCAAAGTTTTTGTCGGGAAAGGCCAACAAAATTTCGTGAAACCGTCCACCATGGCGAAAATATACCTGTAACTTTTATTGGCGCACTTAAAGGTCCTAGGTTGTCGATGTGTAGCGTCTCTAATGGCCTTTCTCCTTTGGGTATGGGATGTAAAAACGATTCCGATTTCCCACCTTTTCTTCCTACCAAAATGCACTTTAACCATGATCCGATACAGGCGTCTATTCGTCGCACAATGGTCGAAAATGCCAAAAAGCTGGCCAAAAGTCGAAAAATGAAAGTCTTATTTAGAAACTTTTTTTATTTTAACTTGTTAGATTAGGGTACCTAGGATAGCATAAGACAAATACAACCAATCAAATAGCGTTTCTTGCCTTTTAAAATCATTCTGAAAGTGGCCGTTGCATGCGTTGCTTGAAATAGCATCATTAACCCCGCGGCAACCAATTATTTAAACATACATAGTGTACACAGTACATCTAATCATTATAATAATATTATGATTCATTCATTTCGCGAAGCAACAGTTAACGCACGTATGCAATTTGCGCGTAAGCATTTTTTTATATGAAGTAAATGAACTTCTATGTGACAAATTGTTTTCATGCATTTTTCGCGAAATGAATGAACTTCGCTGCTGAAAAAATTTGCTGCAAAATTTGTACATATATATAATTTATGGAAATAAATATTTTTAATTGTTGTTCAGAAACCGAAGTGGTTTTATTAAAGCAACACATAGGAAGTGTTGTGTCACATATTTTTCTGATTTCTTGACCTATCTTTTTATCGAAAAAGTAAAAAAAAAATTTATATTAATAGACCTACAAAAGAAGTCCCTCTATATCCCGCTCTGATTTTTGTCTTATATTATTTATTGACCCTTTGGCAAAAACATATTCCAAGAACTATTGCCCGAAGTTGCCCATTTTTGTTTAATTCCACTTTTTGTACAAAATTCTGCGTAATCCATGTTTTATTTTTTTAACTTATTAAAGTAGTTCTTAGCTTAAATTGAACCGTTTTATCTTTGGTAATCAACTTTCGAGGTCAAATTAACATAAGTATTGGAGTTATAAGCAATTTTAATGCTAAAATTGGCTCATTTTGTACTCTTTTAGTACCTTTTCACCTAAGCTTTGCCAATAAGTACCAAATAAGGCCAATTTTAACATCAAACTTGCTAATAACTTCAAAAGTAAAGGCCGAAGCATAAAATTGTCCTAACTTTATTGATAGGAAATTGTCCAAGCTTTCCAATTTTGCAAAAAAAAAATATTAGGGGTCGTCCATAAATTACGTGAGGCGTTTTTGGCGATTTTTCGACCCCCCTCCCCCTTGGTGAGATGCCGTGAGATTTGGCTCGAACCCCTCCCCCCCCTAAATCTCACGTGAGATTTTTAATATTTAAAAAAAATTCTAGTATTTACACTATTATGCGTATTTGTAGTGTAAATACGTTCATGTGTGGTTGATTGCATTGGATTTATTTAAAAAAACATATTTTGTGTTGAAGAACAGTACCACAAAATCAACCCAGCACCAACTCGGCATGCACCCAATATAAACTACAAAACCTGTGGATTACCATTTAGCAGGTGATTCAGCCATTCCTTTGGAAATCAATCTCATGATGCCTTACAGGGATAATGCTTTTTTAACAAGAGAACTGACAAATTTCATTTCCAGTTTGAGCTCAACTGGTCTATTTGTAGAGCAAGTATATTGAATTTAAAAAAAATAGTATTTTACATTATATTGACATACAAAGGTTGTCATATAACATATAATTATGCCATGCATAGTCAACCTCAATATTATTGTAAAGATGGAGATATACAAACTTCGGAGCACTCTTCTATAGATGTCACCTTAGGGTAAAAAACCTGTGACTGACTGACCCAGGCGTTTAGAAAGGCGGAGTCTGAAGTCACAGCCAGCTTCTCAAATTGGCGTTTGAGCCGCCTGCACACCAGGATATAGATTCAAGAAGTGCGGATCACCGCCGCCGCGCCATTCTGTTTATGCCTTTAGGCTTCCATTCTTCACAGTTCTTGATATTCACAACAAAAGGTTTTCAAAATCTATCTTGGCCTCTAGTATGTCAGAGCAGATGGTCGTCGATTCAAAATTCGAATCATGTAAGATGCTTAGATAACTAATTATGTCGCCTGGTGTAAATGTCTGCTTTTTGTAGTGACAATGCACCACAGATAGCATGTGTTCTGACTGACGTGAAAAAAGCCAATTCTTAATGTAACCTCGATGATTGCAGTAGGTTTAGGTATATTGTGCACCTCAGATACTTATGAGGGCATTAGGTTCCAGGTTTTTCAACACTCAGAAGTTTTTGTTTTGTTCCAGCTTAGGCCACCACACCCACACTAGTTCAGCGTAGGGTCGCAATCTGCCTAAAAATGATCGTATAAGTCGAGGCTTGCGTTAAGTTCCCAGTTTTTCCCAGGCCATTGTATAAAATGATAAGAATTTTTCGTCACACCATACACTCTTCATTCCCAGATATTTAAAATATTTTCATTACTTTTGTTGGATGTTCCAGTTCGATGGTATTTGAAACAGTGAACAAATACAGTGTAAACGGCAGTGGCTGAATTTTTCCACCCCAATTTTTCCAATTTTTTGCTATTGAGTCGAAATATTGTAATAGTATCACGTATACTTTTTATGTAATGGAGTGCAATATTTATATTGATAAAACCTTTCACCATGTTCATCTGAGACTAGCTTTTCGTGAATGATAAGTGCGAATCCAAAAAGACGATTTTAAAGATTTTCTCATTTACAGATATTGTACTTAAAATTGAAGAAAACAAAAAGATATTAAGAAAAATTGCCAAAAATATTGCAGAAAACTCGAAAATACCCATTTTGAGGGCTAAAACCCCCTAAAAAGTTGGCTTCCCGGGGTAGGTAGACTTTATATCCCCTTATTAAGAACCCTAAAAGGAGTCTCTCTGCCAATTTTCAGCCTGTACCTAATTATTTCCGCTACATATTTCGCTTTTTTCGGCTTAATTTACCTGTTCTATTAATTTAACTCAGTTTTCACGCAATTTTACACTGTTTCTTGCGGAAAAAAATTACGTGATATTTGCCGAGACCCCCTCCCTCCCCACGTGAGATTTGGTGAGATTCGGCTCGACCCCCTCCCCCCTAAACGCCTCACGTAATTTATGGATGTCCCCTTAACTAGGTATTCTATGGAGAAAAAGGTGGTTTTAGTTGAAATTTTAGTTAAAAAAACCAAAATTTTGACTCATTACTATGGAAGTTGATAAGGTAGAACCTTGATTTTTGCAGTTTTAGATAGGTGGCAGTATTCTGCGTACACTGATATCTTATTCATGAAAATAGGTCATAGGGTTACAAAAATACAGGGTGATATGTAAAACTCTAAAAAATCAACTTCAAAACGCCGTATCGGCTAAACCGTTGTAACGGCCGGCTATTCCCTCGTGAAAATACACTCTGTTCTCTAGGCACTATAGAATTATGTAAATTTTGATGAATTTGAAGGGATGAATGAAAAAAAACTACTTAAGTTTTTGGAAAATTTTGGGGATAATGTTTTTGAGGGTTGTAAGGAGGCGACGGAGAAAAAAGGAAAAAAATTCGAGGGGATGAAAAAAAAATCAGTTTGGAAAAAAATATAGCTAGCAAAGGGTGAGACAGCACCCAAAAATAATAAAAAAAAATAGAAAAGTTTTCTAGAGAGATACGCGATGTGTTTTTTCTGATTGGATAGTATTAAGCGAATTTGTTATTTAAGACATTCTTATGGAACATTAATGTTTTTGTCAGAAATCATTTTAATTTCCTTACGTAAATACTTATATTAACCGGTTTTAACCGTACAGCACACCAACGGTAACTTAAACTGGCAATTTCAACTGAATAGCAATATTTTTTACGTTCATTACTTCTGGATTATTGTGAGGATTATACAACCCCTGAGATAAGTCGACGAGGCGCAATCAGGGATTTTTTTCTGTATTTTACTGGAATGGTCCAGAACCAGCAATCGTGACATTGCCTAGCTCCTTATTCATCATCAGAAGTATTTAAATTCAAGAAACTGACGATACCAACCCCCCCAGACAAAAAACCATAGAAAATAGTAGAAAATGATATTTACAAAACAGGTAAATTAATACATGCTGAATTATATGAACGCGCATTAGAGGAGCTTAAAGAATTCCCGGTTGATGGGACCTGGAATGTGTTATGTGCATTTCTGGAATCAAGTTAGGAACACGTATCCAAGAGGTCTGCATATTTAAGTGGTGTCATGTAGTCAGGTAGCTAACAAGTTAGTCATTTTCGTCTTGTGGTGAAACTACAGAAGACGAAGCCCTAAGATGGATTTTCCCTTAGTGACAAAAGAATAGAAAAATAAAAATAAATAAGATATCATTTTTGTGCGGTTTGTTGTTCTTTACCTATATCCACTTTTGCTATATTGTATTAATTTTAATATTTAACTACTTTCTTATTTACACTATTTTGATTTGTTCAATTGTTTTGTGAATCATCACGAACTAGTTTTACTATACGTACATTCCTTACGGTTTATTGTGAAAAAGATCCTCGTGTTTTCGCTACCATTATTAGCTTTTTTCCACCTGTTCTCCTGGACCGATTTTATCCAAAACACATTCATTGAATTCCTACTAGTTTTCTCTTAATTATAGCGTCGAAAAATCGCAGGGTAGATTTATTTCAACTTTTGAATACTTTTCCGCTATCTCTCCTGGACTATAATCCTTTTGTATGGATGGTTGACCCTAGTCCTAAAATGGATAGAGTTATATTTTTGGAAGTAGATACTGGTTTTATTAAATTGATAGCGTGTTCCTCGTCCTTCCTTCCTGTGGCTGGCCTTTTGAGCGTTTGCTTCACCACCCATGCCGGCTACCGATTTGTTACCGTCGTTCTTTGTTTTCTCGTAGATCGATAACTTTTCCTTAAATTCCTGGATCGATTTCGCGCCGTACAGCACTGCTTTATTATTAGATGAATCGTTAATTCCGTTTGTGCGTAAGTAATAATCGAGGGTTCGTCAATTTCGGCTGGCGACGCAATGTCTATAATTTGGTACAAATATTGTTTCCCTCAACTTGTTATGTATTTCCGCCGTGTTTATTCGCGGCTTGAATTCCGTAGAAAGTGCGTTTTTTTAATTCTTGGTACGTGTGCGACTTGGCCTCACACTGGATGAACAGCTTCGCGACTTTGGTAAGCGATCTTTTGCAAAATATGTACCGTTGAAGATCATTCCATCAGAAAGTTTCGGCGTACTGTTCAAAATCCTGTAACCACTCTTTTACGTTGACCGTCTCGTCTACCGAGAACTGCCGTATAATATTTTCAAAATCCAATCATGCAGTAGAGTTAACCCTTCTAATTAGAAGGTACACTTCTTAGCTGGGCCAAGAAAAATTTACCAGCTCAGCACAAGTAGCACTGAGATAGGCTCAACTAAAGCATGCAACATATAAATTGAATATGCAATCCCGAGGTCACACCTCGCACATTCATGCGAGATGTGACCGGCCAGAGATTGCACATTCAATTAAAACAGAAAGAAATGCAATACACAAAGAAGCGTGCAAGAAAAGCCAGTCAAGTGAGATTAAAAAGACTCCTTTTAAGGATGCTAGAAACATCACAGGACAGCACAGCACGAGACATCAAACATAAAAGCGCACAAAAACAAAGAAAGAGTTGGACACGCAGGGAGTCACGCCACATTTAAAAGAGTCCTTTTAAGGACATCTTCACTAGTATGCATGCTAAAAACACTCCTATTATTGTTAACATTTAAAAGCATGCGATTAACCGGTTCGTATAATCCATAGTTGGTGTTAGATGAATTAATGTACAAGAGAGGTTGACCTCTCAGGTTGAAGTTATTCACTCTAAATGACGTACGGCCTCGTAAGAAGCCTGAGTCCACTTTGTCATTCAATAACCGGTGAACGAATATAACGTCAGCGACTTCGCGACGTTTATGGAGAGAGCTTAAGTTGAGCAATTTAAGTCTGCTCTCATAAGGCGGAAGAATAAGTGGGTCATCCCACGGGAGGTGGCTGAGCGCAAATCGGACGAACCTCCTTTGCACTGATTCGATTCTACCAACATGGGAGGAGTAGTAAGGAGACCATACCTGGGAGGCGTATTCAAGTAAAGGCCTAACTAAAGATATGTACAAGTGCTTTGTGATAAGGGGGTTGTTGAATTCCTTGGACCATCTTTTTATAAATCCCAGGACTGAATTGCCCTTGGAAGAAATATAATTGATGTGGGTGGAAAAATCCAGCTTACAATCGAACCTAACCCCAAGATCAGTTACAGAATTTACGCGGGAGACTATGTTATCGAGAAAAGTATAGTCGTGTCGAACTAGACACCTTATCATTAATTTCAAAGATGTGGTTGCTACTTTGTAGCGTTCTCTTCCTTCGGCCTCCCATTTCAACTTACAACTGCCCTTGGCAAAATATGATGTTACGTCGCGATTTTCCACGGGTTCTGTTAAAAAAAAAATTTGCCGAACAAATATGACGGCGCTATTCTTCTGCGCGATCCCGGTTGAGCCCCCGAAATGTGGGATTTAAAATATCGGGTTGGTGAAATAAAATAGTTTTTTATTTAACAATCGTAATTTTAATAACGATATTTAGCATGAGAACAAATTATTTCGATTTAATGACAACATAATAACAACGATATAATAATCCAAGTAATCCTTGAACAAAAATTAATAATAACTGCGGAAAATTAATTAATCAACCGACCACACTCACGTTCGCTGCAAGTCTCGTCTCGTTCCTGCTTCTTTTTTCCTCCTGCGAAGTCGATTGGGGCTGCCTGACGTGCGGTAATTTAGTGGAGTTGACAGACGTGCGGTAATTTAAATATGCTTTAATGCAAATCTCCAGCCTCCACATGTATGTACGAGGTCTTTTCAAAAAGGAAGGTGAATTTTCAAATTTCGCGGGCTACGTACATTCGATTATAGATTTTTTTATTTTGTTATGTTGGTATACATGCCCCTGAAGTATGATAAAATATTCAGCTGTATTTATTGTTTACTTTGTCTGTGGCAGCCGCTAAGGTGGTGGCTAAAATGGATCAAAGAATTTGCAGGAATTTGAAAATTTTGTGTGAAAAATGGAGTTAAGTGCTCTAAAACTCTTGAAATGTTGACAGTGGCATACGGTGAGTGTACCCTGACTCAAAAAAATGTGTATAAGTGGTACAAGCTGTTTCAAGAAGGCCGAGATGATGTCAATGACGAACCTCGGCTTGGTCGCCCCAGCACATCAACAACCGTGGAAAATGTTGAGAAAGTGAAGAAAATTGTTATGGAGAATCGTCGAATCACTATTAGAGAAGTTGCTGAGGATGTCGGCATATCAGCTTATGCCATGCAATTTTTCGGAAATTTTGGGCATGAAGTGTGTGGCAGCGAAGTTCGTTCCAAAATTGCAGCATCGCTTAGGAATTGTTGAATGACGTCAACGACGATCCAGATTTGCTTAAAAGGGTCATAACTGGTGACGAATTATGGGTGCATAGTTATGACATCGAAACTCCATTAAAATGACATTGAAAAATTCACCTTACTTTTTGAACAGACCTCGTATGTATGGATGGACGTATGTATGTATGTATGTGTGCGCTATAGCGGGCCCACCAGTCATCGCAAAACTTCAAAATTTGCACCTTGAAGCCCGATTTTCGAAATTCAAAATGGCCTCCGAAAAACCTCCGGGGTTTTTAAGGTCGCTAAAAACGAATTTGTGGTCAAAACTTATAAATTCAAAATGGCCGCGCCAATATGGCCGACGAATTTGCCAAGTGTGTTCCGATTGCAATGAAAATCAGTATCTGTGATTTTTTGTGGTTTCAAATAACGAATGTTTGATCAGAACTTGTAAATTCAAAATGGCCGCGCCAATACGGCCGACGAATTTGCCAATTGTGTACCGAAATAAAATTTTAGCACGTGCTCTTTCCTTCGTCTTTAGAAATATACTGGCTTTGATTTAACGGCTTCCCTACATATGTTAAAGGCATACAAGTTTATAATTCAAAAAAGTAAAATTGTGTTCACAAGGTAGGCTGCGAAAATCATTTGCTCCGAAAATTAAAAAAAAAGTCGTTCGGTTTTTTTACTGTAGCGGGGTCAATTTTCAAGCTACAATGTCCATTCAAAACTAGTTTGTAGGTAATTTCACTGGCTGTGTTAATTGTATTATATTAAAACCTCTAATTTTCAAAACGTGAAGGGTCAAAGGGCTAAGCAAAGGTGGTACTTACACTATAAAGCAAACTTCAATCTGCTATATCTCCGTCAGTTCTTAAGCTACAGCGATACATAAAAAACTAAAATTTTGTTACTCAACAGTTTTTTAGGTATCTTGAATAGTTTTTGAGTTTTTTTGGAAATATACGCAGAAATCTGTAAAATTCGTAAAATCCTCTTTTCATTTTGATCGTGCCATTTCGAAAAATACACCATGGAAATCGCTCAAACTATATAGATCCGATAGTTATCACTAAAATAAAGTGAATCCTACGGGGAACATGATAAATTTGGATTTGGGTGGAAGTGGTATAAGTTTTATTGAGCATTTTTAAAAAAAATTGAACGGTACACCTTCTCTTTATCATAACTCATTCATTTTACATGCAAATGATCTTTATCAGTGCTCATTTTAAAGGTCTTTTCAAGCACTGTTACATAGGTTATCCTCGAAAAATGCTTCGATTTTCCGTTATTTGACGTTAAATACAACGTTTTGAGTATTTGGTTAGAAATAGGTCCCCTTCGATCAATCATTACTCGCTTTATTTTATACCTAGGGCATTCATTCATAAACCATTTTCTTCGTTTTTTTATAAGTTTTATTTTTAGTCGACAAAAATTTTGATAAAACGCTTATTTTTGGACTTATTGGCCAAAAACTATTCGAAAATGTGTAGTTTTTTAATGAAAATTGCAACTTTTCAAACGCTTATAACTAAAAAAATATCAATTTTACAAAAAAAGTTTGTACCACATTTTTTGTTTAAAATTAGCATCTCTATCTATTAACGGGGTTATTTTGACCAAAAATATTTCCACCCCCGAGTTGGTGTGGGAACCACCCTCAAAGAAAAAGCAGAGTTTGCTTTTTGAGTCATTCCCTATCTACTGTTAAAATTTCAAGGAAATCGGTCGCCTCCGAAAAAAAGTAGAGGTGATATCGGTTGGGAACTGGACTATATACCAAAAAATAACTAAAACCATATTTGATTCTTGGAAAACTTAGCTTTCGTAGCATTAACAATGATCAATACATATTTAAGTTTCTGTATGAGCATATAAGGTACAATGTATTTTATTAACTAAAAACGTGGTCTATTGTGCCAACCCACCATTAAAAATCTTCGAGGTTAAGGCTTTTGATATAAGCCTAAAACAGATTTAGGATTCATATCCCAGCGGGAGCACGGAAGCCGCGGTTGAAGAGACTGAATCTTAAATGGGCCCTATTTGCAGGATTTTAACATCTCGTCAAACTCACGAAAGGCCAGCGTGGGATAACCTGCTGCTGCCATTTTTTTTTCTTGAAAACAGCAGAACTGACATTTACAAACAGCTTATTTCAACTATATTTGATAACTTTAAACTAATGGGTTGCAGAATGTTCCTTAAAGATAAAATGGGGGATTTTATGTACATTATAGATATGAAAAAAAGAAAATTTTTCTTAAAATCCGTAATTTCATTCATTGTAGATGACAACAAAAGCAAACTTTTTCAGCTAAAGCTATTTTTTCTTGGGAGAAGTAAAAATCAGATACGTAAAATTCAGACTCAAAATTTGTGTTGACCGGTGAATAACAAATTGTAAGAAACTAGTTGGGATGTGGGTTTGACCCGTTCGGTCCACACAATCAACTTCCCAGTATTATAAATGTTGAATATTATCAACGTATATTTTAATAATAAATAAAAAAAGTCACTTAAGTCGTTCAAAAAAAAACGGCTCGACCGATTTTTATGAAAATCTTTTCAGATCAAATTTCCTTTAACACGCTTCGAACGGCACCTCAACGAAGTCGGTATCTTTTTTGGTTCGCGCAAAATCGTGCTGGTACAAAAATCACTTAAGTCGTTCAAACAAAAAAACGGCTCGACCGATTTTTATAAAAATCTTTTCAGATCATACCGCCTTTGACACGTTTCGAACGGCATCTCTACGAAGTCGATATCTTTTTTGGTTCGCGCGAAATCGTGCAGGAAAAAATGACCACATACTTACGCACACAAACATATATATTACTTCTCAAATTGTTGCTTAAAATCAAAGCCTTCTACATTTACAAGCCATGCCCTACGAAATCTCACACTCCCATTCAAAGAAAATGGGACTTCAATTTATCTGTCAGAATGGACTGCAGTCAGAATGGACTTCCATTTAGCTGTGAGAAAAGCAATTTTTTAACTTAGTTTTTGGAATAAAAAGTGGTAAAATATTGTATTTTATCACTTTTTAGTGCACACGGATTATCAGTGATAAGTTATTTAGTGATCTGAGTCCATAAATTAAAAAGAAATTAGTGGTTAAGTGTATTTTAAGAGTGTTAATTGATTAGGTGACGTTTTTGTTTACAATCGCGGTGGTTTTTTCGTGTTAATTTAGGGAAAAAATGTTGAATTTGTGTAGTAATGGAATTAAAAGTGAATTTAAAGTAGTTAAAAATTATTATAGAAGAGTTATTAAAAACATAAGTGCAAGTACTACCACACAAAATGAATAACAATAACTTTTTCACTTTTCCTTCACATTTTTCTGCACTTATGTTTTTAATAACTATTCTATAATAATCTTTAATCACTTAAAAAGCACTTTTTATTATATTACTACACAAATTCAACATTTTTTCCCTAAATTAACACGAAAAAACCAACGCGAATGTAAACAAAAACGGTCACCTAATCAATTAACACTCTAAAAATACACTTAACCACTCACTTCTTTTTAAATTTTTTTTTTAAATCACTAAAGCACTAATCACTGATAATCCATGTGCACCAAAAAGTGATAATATACATTATTTTACCACTTTTAAGTGCAAAAACAAAGTTAAAAAATTGTTTCGTACGGCTTCGGCAATGTTAATTCCACAATTTTGGGACTTCATACACATACATGCACATACCTGGGGCATGGCTTGTAAATGTAGAAGGCTTTGCTTAAAATGCTATTGGGACCTTGAAACGTGTAAATACATTGAAAATTTCGATTTCGATTTTCGGACCGATTACAATAACTTCCTACTGGGAAGTTAAAAATCACACCAAATTCATACACCTAAAGCCCTAGACAGACATGTGATTTCGATATCACAATAACTATAATATTATGATATTTGTATTAGTCTGTCACCCTTATATCATAATATCGAAACACAACAACATAATATTAACGTAATATTGAAACACAGCCAACTTTCCTAATATAAACGTGATATGTGTACCTTCTAATGAGAGCAGCGCTATTTATGGCTAGCGCAAATATCATAAATCTATAAAATTTTCGTTTTCTCAGCAGGTATAGCAGAGTAATTAACAATTTACGTCTTTTAAACGTTCATTCTTAATCTAAATAAATATTTTGTATTAAATAAAACCGAAATCACTTTCACAAAAGTAACTTCGAATGTATTTGCAAAAACTTTCAGTTTCAAATTAAAAATTAAAATTATTTCTGTCAAACATAGCACTGTCAAAGATATCATAATATTATGTCTGTCACTACCTAGTATATTTCAATATCATGATTTTGTTATTATGATATCGAAATCACATGTCTGTCTAGGGCCTTACTAACACAACTCCTATACCCAATAGCAAAACTTTTGTATTATTAAATAATATAATAGTATTAATAAACTGACATCAAATAGAATTAAGCGGCCCACACACTCTCAGTTTTACCTGCGCAGCTGAACTGTGTAAAAAAACTGTACAATAAACTGGACTGAATGCGTGTGGATTCGTCAGTTCGTTGGATGACTTCCTACTGGAAAGTTAAAAATCACACCAAATTCATTATTCATACACCTAACTAACACAACTCCTATACCAAATAGCAAAACTTTTGTATTATTAAATAATATAATATTATTAATAAACTGACATCAAATAGAATTAAGCGGCCCACACACTCTCAGTTTTACCTGCGCAGCTGAACTGTGTAAAAAACTGGACAATAAACTGAACTGAAAGCGTGTGGGTTCGTCAGTTCGTTGGATGGGTTTTTTGCTCAGTCTCGTCAGTTTTGTTGATATGTGTACATCATTTTAATAATGGCACGAATGTACGGCACTGAGGGAACTGAAAGATAAACCGTCTGACCTGCGTAGTTTAGCAAAAGAGGGGGTCCAGAAGCTCAGGTCTGAGGACTGAATGAAAATAGTTCAAAACGCACAGTTCACTCAATTTATCGCTCAGACATGAGGTCACACGTGATACACTGCGCATTTAAACTTAAGCGGTCCATACACTTTCAGTTTAACCGCGCAGTTTATCACGTGTGACGTCATGTCTGAGCGATAAATTGTGTGAACTGTGCGTTTTGAACTATTTTCATACAATCTTCAGACCTGAGCTTCTGGACCCTCTTTGGCTCCGATAAACTGCGCATGAACCCACACACTTTCAGTTCAGTTTATTGTACATGTTTTTTACACACCTCAACTGCCCAGTTAAAACTGAGAATGTGTGGGCGCTTTAAAGTGTATGGGCCGCTTTAAACAAAAACACCCTAATGATTCTACTCGTAATTTATTGGAAGCTAAAAATATTTTATATTCACAATAATCACACCGTATGCATTTCGATTTGATTTAAGCCTGAACTATAATAGACGTAGTTTGACGTACGTTTTTAACGAACATACACGTACGTATCTCTCACCGTAGACCTTCACGTACAATCGGCTATAATAATCGCAGTAAACATTGTTTGAATTTGAGTCTGAATACAACAAGTATGCTACGATTTTGACATTACAACGCCGTCAACTGGGATCCAGTTCCCATAAGACGGCGTTTTACTACGTTTAACGAAACATTAACGAAAACAAGTTCATGTGATGTACGTTTATTATAGTCAATCATTCATTTTCATCATAGAGCCCTGAGAACGCAGGGATTGACGTACGTTGTTTCCCGTCTATTATAGTTCCGGCTTTACAAATCATCGTCAGCAATCATGAGTGAAGTACCTAAATGTTGCGTTGATCCATAGTAGGCATTAAACGATTTGGAACGGTCCCATATTATAGGAGAGAGAACAACACCGACTCGATATGGTGCCATTGTCCAAATTAACGGTGTTATTGGTTTTATGTACATTCATAGGCATCGAGTCTTCTCTCGTCACACACACTTCTTATCAACTTTACGTTTCTATAGAAATATTCAAATGCATGGTCTCTATGGCGTGAGCTGCAAATGTCTATTTTGTTACTTGCCTCTGTGCTATACACTTCTCATGTTCACTGAATCTTTTCCTAATTGAACATCTCGTTTGACCAATGTAGACAGAATCACATTCGCTACAATCAATCCGGTAAATGGCCGATTTTTCAAGTGCGTCCTTTTTATCTTTTGTGGTACCAAGCGAATTATCTAGTTTATTGTCACCTTTGAAAACTAATGTCATATTTTGTTCGTTGAAAGCAGATTTCAACTTATTGGTAATTTGTGGAACATAAGGAAATTAAAACCATTATATTTGAAACCAGTCCAAACTGTGTTAAACTTTAAATAAAACTAGAAGAATTACTTAATTGACAACCTTTAATAACATTATAGCGTTTTCAATTGGAAAAAAGGGTTTTTGCCGACTTAGAAAAATACGGAAATTTTCAACTAGCGCTAGAACCAAAACGTGAGATTTGTAGGAAATTTTGTGCTCTTTCATTTAGTATATGAATGTAATTGACGAATAGTTGATAGTTTCCGAGTTATAAGCGAAAACCCGCAAAAAAATCAGAATTTTTTCCTTTTTTTTGTATTTTTCTCAATGTTCCGTTACGAAATTTTGTCAGCAAACCTCAGATTCGGACTCAGCACGCCAAAATACATAAGAAACCGAAAAAATCAAAACTACCCCTAAACTTTCACTGGATTAAATGTCATAAGCCTTTTTCTTAATATCAGTTGGATCAGTATTGATTGATTTCGAGTAAGAATACATTGTGGAATCCAACAAAAGTGATTTCGTGCTATTACAACTACAAATAAAAAAGTTATGACGATTTTAAAGTGAGATTTTGAGTTATTTTGTAAACAAACAAAAAAAACTCATATATAAACTCCCGGGGCCTTAGGACATAGCATCTACCGGTGAAAACAAGCAAATGACCCCCAACCCATCCAAAAATTTGACGGTTCATCTGCCGAACACCCGAACATATAATTAGATGAAAATTGAGTACATGAAGTTCAAAAGGGTAGACGCCCGATTTTTGATGTGAAAGGAGTCGTCTTTTCCTGAAATAAAGAAATGTGAATAAAGCTTTGTTTTATTAGCTCTTTATTTTATGGCAACTCAACCGGAATTCGCATATTTTATGAAAGTTTAAACCGGATTGATAAACAAATTTTAGCGATACGCAAACAAGAAGTTTGTAAACGCTAAAGCTTTTTTGTTCGTCAACCGATTTCGTTTAAATTTTCAGAAAATGTTCTTTTTATGGAATAATGGTGAAATAAGGAATTTGAAATCGATTCACGATTTGAAAAATTGATTTGAAAAAGCCGTTGGAAAATTTGAATATTTTTGTGAGCATCAACGCAGAACTGAGTAGCCTACGATAGACACAAACGCCGTTTCAGTGAAGCGAATGAGAAACAGAGAAAGTAATCGTTTGTGTGGGTTTTTGGCGGCATAGCTGACAAAAAAAACTCGCTTACTTTGTGCGTTCACTTTTTTATTCTCGTTTGTGTATTGTATTGGGAATTAGTTGTAGTTAGACAATTGTGATTATAGTTATGGATGTCCAAACTTTTAACCCTAAGATTCAGTATGAGGTCTGGCTAGACCTTTCGACTTTTTGAGTGTGTGCGACTTTTTTGTATGGTAGCGTAGAGCGGAATGATTGCATGACTTTGTTAGGCACGACGAGACGAAACAAAGGAAACAACGAAAAATTCGAAAAAATTGTTTTAGCATTGATAAATTTTGCTTTTTATGTCATTTCGTGAATACAACAGTGTGAGGTCTGGCCAGACCTCATATAAAATATGACTGTTCCAAGTGATGGTGTCGCTGTACTTGGTGACTTTATGCGGTCGAACCACGGTACATTGTGGAACAAAAACCCACCGCAGAATGTTGGCCCAACACGCGTGCACAATCGACCAATAGCGATTCGCGCAGATCCTTTGACTAGATTTTTACCAGATCCAATGGCCATTTTCAAAACGTATTTCACGCAAGAAATTGCCAGTCAAATTTTGCGTGAACCCAACCGCTAGAGCTAAGCTAAGAGCTAAGCAGGCAGGGGCTAAATGGAATCAAGAGCATCCAGAGAGTGCGCAAAGTGTATGGCAAAAGATAACCGAGAAAGAATTATATGCTTTTATCGTATTGGTATTGTTTGTTGGTGTTTTCAACGCCAATTCGCAGCCAACAAAAGAATGTAGGCCAACTACAATTTTGATATCTACAAAGCCACCATGTCGCTCGAGCGATCGAGAAATAACAACATACATCCGCTTCGATAGTGGCAACATTCGTGCAGAACGCCTTCTTACCAGCAAATCGGCAGCAATCGATGATGTTTGGCTAATGTTGTTGTCCAACTTGGAAAGATCCTACATCCCACATGCTAATCTCACCGTTGATGAGCAACTATTTCCTATCGCGGGCGGACTCGGTTCACTCAGTATATGCCGAGTAAGCTTTGTGAAGTATGGCATCAAGGTGTTGTGGGTCTGTGACTCAATCACCAATTACCCCTTGAAGGGCATCATATATACCAATCAAGGTCAAAACGTGGTATTAGATCTCGTTGAAAAATATGTACACCGGCCGTACCGTTTACAATTTATTCTCGACCTATGATTTGGCAATATATTTGATGCATCAGGGCCTGTGGAATGTGGGCACTGTCCGCCAAGAATAAAACGTTCCTGCCACCTGAAATTATCGATCCGAAACGAGCAGTTTTATCGACTGTATTTGCTTTTCATGACAACGATGCCGAAAGCCGGTACTAGTAGTTTCCACCAAGAACTATACTTGCCAAGTAGACGCGACAAAGCAATCGGCCAAACCAATACAAATTTTGGATTACAATATGAACAAGGCTGGCGTTGACCCATGGTTCAGATGCTCACGGGATATTCGTCCAAATGAGCAACTAATCAGTCGTCGTAGCCGTAAGTCTAGTGGACCCTTTTGCACCAGACCCGAGATGGTGCATAGCAACGTAGAATGCAGCAAATAGATCTGCTTAGCTCATGCAAAAACAACATATAAATGCTCCCAATGTCACAATGTAGCGTAATAATGCATACAATAGACTTTTTTATTGACTATTTATGCATACACATTAGAGACGCATATATGTAATGTATGTATAATCATAGCCACAAAGGCACGGACACACTTGGCCATTCATATCCCATACATTTTATATGAGGTCTGGCCAGACGTCCGGCCAGACGTCCGGCCAGAAAGTTATTAACTTTAAAATCTTTTTTAATATAAAGCAGCAGGTAAGTTTCTCATGCGCTCCATTTCCTCAAGAGCATCAGTATTGCATGGGTTTTAGCCTGTTAATTGTACTGGATTTATATTTTCAATTTTCAATCCGTCTAAAGATCTTAATCAACTCAGCATTACATAAATGCTTGACCTAGCAATAAAAACCACCTTTTGGCCAAACTAAAACCACAAAAGGCAAATTTTTCCCACAGAACTAACTTTTGCCCTAACTAAACTACCAAAAGCAGATTCGGCAGCAAAAGCCACCCTTTGCCCAAACTAAAGCCCAAATTTTTCCCACACAACCTCATTTAGCCCTAAATAAATTTTCCCAAAGTAAAACTCCATATAAATCCATACACGTTCACTAGCCTAATAATTTCACAAAGATGATATTTCCCTTTAATCGCAAAATTTGCCATGAGTGAACTAAAGTTTCCCATGAGTGAATACTATTTGAATGAGAGAATTTTTATTCACACCAAATCGAGTGTTCACTTTTAACGAATCACTCCACTCAGGAGTGTTCACTTTAAGTATACACTTAGTTTTTATTCACTCCACCCATTATTTGATTTGAATTTAAAGAGGGAGGTTTAGACGTTATTTTTTTCAATATTTTAATTTTGATTTAATCCTTTTATTTAGTGTTTCTTTTAGTTTTATTTTGTTTTTTTTTTTGTTTTTATTGTTTATATATTATTTCACTTTCAACAACCTTTTCCTCCAAAAATGCGCAGTTAAGCTATACTTTTTCCAAAATTAGAATGCTTGGAGTATTTCCTATGAATGCTTAGGTGTGTCTATTATATACCCCGTGTTCTTTTAATGAACTGGGTTTTGAGAGCTTTTGAGGAGCTTTCGAGTTCCCATACAAAATCTAAGAACCAGAAGACCCAGATAAAACCTGGGTTTTCGATTTTGTATGGGAACTCAAAAGCTCTCAAAACCCAGTTCATTAAAAGAAAAGAATAATAATTTGCTCCATTTCGTACTTTTTTAGTACTTTTTCACTTAAGCTTATGTCGAAAAGTACCAAATAAGGCCAATTTTAATATCAAAATTGCATATAACTTCAAAAGTAAAGGCCGTAGCATAAAGGCCGTACCATACTCCAAGCTTTTTAATTGTGGAAAAAAAAGTGTAGGCTAACTACGCATTTTTTGGAGGAAAGATTGTTGAAGGTGAAATTTTAGTTAAAAAAAACCAAAATTTTTTGACTTTGACGACTCATAACTCTGGAAGTTGGTAGGGTGGAACCGTCACTTTTATAGGTGGGAGTATTCTGCGTACATTGATACCTTATTGATGAAAATAGGTTAAAGCGTTAAAAAAATACTAGGTATTATTATTATTAGATATTTTAGGTATTTCGCCTGAATAAATAGAAATAGCATTAATAACACCTTAGCCACAGTTACGGGATATAGAAAATATACAGAATTTCAATACTCATCATAACCGATAAACTGAGATACTTTTCTTTTGCGCCCCCGGGCCTGGGGAAATTTTGACCAACCTTCTTTAATTTAATTTTTTTTAATAAGAATAGTAGATGTAAGACCGGCACATCTCATAGTCAAGCAAGAAGTGCTGGAAGAGATTAGAAAAGTCCTGGGGAATTTTAGATGCTCTTTAACGGCAATGGAAATGTTTCAAAGTAATTAGAAAATCCCCATTGAGAATAATTTTTTTTTAATTTTATTTAAAATAAAAAAATTTAAATTGAATTTAAATTATTCGAACAAATCCTGAATTTTATTCATTTATTTATTTATTTTTTCGTGACCGTATTTCGATAACAGGCTTTCCTACTAGGTAAAATTAATTTTTCAATAAAAAAATTGTTTTTACTTTTTCCCGTGTAGTAGTAGTGTTGCGCAGAATGATTAAAATTGAGAAAAGGGTCAATCTTAAGTTTACCAGCGCGAGCTTGGTATTAAAAGGCATTTTTCATATGGACCGATTCATTGCGGAAAGCCTTATTGTGTAATTGCGCAAAACAAATGAGAAATTAATGTGTCTTTAATTATCCGAAACCAGCAGAATAAAGTTTGTTCGGAAAATATATAAACCAAAGATTATTCACTCCTACAGCCAGAAAATTCATTCCGAAAATTTCGACTTACACAAAAATAAAATTTCCTGATTCACGGATTAACGTTAAGGCAAATAATTATTTAATAAAACATAAGCACTTGTCAAAGTTCACCTTTTCTTTCAAAATCAGACTAGCACAAGAACAGCCATAAATCTTGATTTTAACTATTCATTAGAATGTTTTCTGGTATTTTCACCTTCTTCATGGCTGTTATCATTTGCACTTAATACCATTTCCGTAAAGGTAGTAGATATAAACGTATACACGTTAAGATAAAACGTGAAACTTTTGCCGTTTGCGGGCGGATACTATATATCCACTTTTCGTTGAATGTTGAAAGACCTAAAAGTTTTACAGGATGTTTCCGTGCGGAAGAAGGGATCTGCTAAGATGCACGCATACTCGCCCATATCTTACGGTGGAATATGTTGTGTTTGATGGTTTGTTAGGCAAAATGTCAAGCCCATGCAAGTTTCATGATGCGTACTGAATTATTTGACGCTGAGTTAATTCCTTTCACTTTCCTTATGGTAGGAGGAGAATTTTTATGGGTTGTTTATATACACATATGGCCGAAGCAGATAAGCTCAGTAAGATATGGCGTTACAGGAATACTTGTCTGTTTAATTACGTTACTAATCTGGTTAAAATGAGATATTTTCACGCTCTTATGGTTTTAAGGGCATTGGACCGAACATGTTGGCAGGAGCTTTGTGTAATTATTAACTTACTTTAAAGAAATTAAATGATAATATGAAAACGCTGGTACAAAATAGCTCACGAGTTTTTTTTACTGATCTTCGGTTATATGAATGTTTGACAATTAGTGCAATTGTTGGTGGTTTCAGTCTTTCTTTCTTTTTACAGCTAATCATGTTTGCAAGTACCACCACTTGGACCTATTGTACTCTTAATAGCCTTCGAGGCAAAGCCTGAATGTTGCTTGCAAGACAAATAACTTATAACATTGAATATTAATTTTAGATCATTACTTCTATTAATTAATAACAGCTCGTGAGGGATTTAGTGTGTACTTCCGGGACATGACGGGTGCGTCCAGAGCTTTTGGGATTATTATTCTGAAATAAAGTCAGGTGATTTCGCCATGCTATCAGATTTACCAAAAGACAAAACAGCTTGAATCAACTGAAGCTTAGCATGTAGAGTTTTGGCGGAAGTATTGTAGTGAAAACTCTACATGAGAGATACAAATTATAGAAAATGTCAGTCTAGTCATCATTGCTTATTTGCTTTTTGATGACACCTTCTTTTGTAAAATTCAATACTCATATTTTCTTAGGTGTCAGAAGAGCCCTTATACAGGGTGTATTGCATAAAGTTACAAAACGGCCGGCTGTGCATAGGGTTTAAATAGACGAACAAAAAATCGTATCGAAGGGGGTAGGGGGTGAAATCGTAACAGTTTAGCCGCTAGGGCGTTTTGAAATTTTTTGATTAGACTTTTACATATCACCCGGTATTTTTGTAACCCTATGACTTATTTTAATGAATAAGGTATCAGTGTACGCAGAATACCCCCACCTATCTAAAACTGTAAAAACCAAGTTTCTACCCTATAAACTTCCAGAGCAATGCGTCATCAAACTCAAAATTTCGGTGTTTTTTAACTAAAATTTCAACTAAAACCACCTTTTCTCCATAAAATACCTAATTAACTAATTTTTTTTTTGCAAAATTGGAGAGCTTGGACAATTTCTGATGAATAATGCCCGACAATTTTTATCCTAGGGCTTTTATTTTCGGAGTTATAAGCAATTTTAATGCTAAAATTGGTTCTATTTCGTACTTTTTTAGTACTTTTTCACCTAAGCTTTGCCAAAAAGGACCAAATAAGCACCAAAGGCCAATTTTAACATCAAACTTGCTAATAACTTCAAAAGTAAAGGCCTTAGCATAAAAATTGTCCAGACATTATTGATAGGAAATTGTCCAAGCTTTCCAATTTTGTAAAATAAATATTAGTTAAAGTAGGTATTTTTTGGAGAAAAAGGTGGTTTTAGTTGAAATTTTAGTTAAAAAAAACGAAATTTTGATTTTGATGACTCATTACTCTGGAAGTTGATAGGCTAGAGCCTTGATTTTGACAGTTTTAGATAGGAGTACACTGATACCTTATTCATGAAAATAGGTCATAGGGTTACGAAAATACAGGGTGATTTGTAAAACTCTAAACAAAAAATTTCATAACGCCCTAGCGGCTAAGCTAACCAGTTACGATTTCACCCCGCCCCCCTTTGATTCGATTTTTTGTTCGTCTATTCAAAACCTATCCACAGCCGGTAACTTTATGCAATACACCCTGTATAACGCATTACAAGAGAAGGCAGATGATACGGGGTAGGTAATCCAGAATTAGACCCAAAGATGTTAGAAATTTGCCCGATGACTCAAATACCATTACAAAAATACGAAAACAAATGAGTAGGAATTTACTTTTTTTTATCTATTTACCAGCCACGCTCTGGCCTTGGCTGCATTCCCTTATCTTACCATGCATTAATTAGTGCCCAGAAAATCTACCCACTACGCAATATATATATTTTATTTCACAAGTCACGCGTAATCTAGTTATCGCGCATTATATTTATACTTATCTACGCATTGTACATGCTGGTGGTCGAACGTCACCATTTACCCAACGGCAGGCTGAGGGTTGTAGCTGAGGCTTGAACATCGTTTAAACGCTCATGCCAAAACACCAACCTCAAGCCGATTATCTAAGAACACATATTTTGCACAAGGCAAACTTTTTGGCTTTTGAAGTAACTATCACCTCAAAGTCATGGTGGCTTAAAATAAACCCTCTTTCAAAAGCTAAAGTTAAAGAATAAGAAAAAACTCCCCTCAGTTCTTTAACCAAAATATTTTTTTATTAGACCTTTGATTAAATTAAAACACTTTTTGTACTGAGTGAGAAAACAAATAAATCTTTAAAACTTTTCAACTTCTTCTTAAAGAGGGAAGTGCTGATGGCAGAATATTTACTGGAAATTGACTCCCCTTTATAAGTTGCTTCAGTGTCGGCGACGTGTTTGTATATGTATGTTGCTACTTTGGAAATTTTGAAGTCCTCTTCCGCTATACTACCTTAAAACTGAAAATCATCTTATCTTCAAACTCAGAAAGTACAGAAAGCTGCCATTCGGCTGGATAAGAAAAAATAAGGCCAGTTCCTTAATAAGTCTCTTAAACTCATTACGAAATTTAATTAGGTAAATAGAAATTTCGACGCTTTTATTAGGAGCGAGTTCCAATAAAATCTTTTCGACTTTTTTTATTTTTTTTCATTAAAACAGATAAATTTTAACCTGTCCCTATTCTTATTGATATGGGCAGTGCCCTGGAATCAAGTTTCAATCGGGAAAACTTTTAAACTTGATAAATTATGCCCATCATGCAGTTTTCATGGCAGTGAAATTTATTTAAATTAATTTATTGCCATCGATTTCCAATGGGCGGATGTTTGTTTACAACATCCGGGCTATGTTGGGGCCTTGATTCCTAGTGTTTCTTTGGTACTTTGACTTGTTTTGTACTGTAAAATAAATATATTTCAACAAAAAAATCGGTTAGGATTATTGTTATGTTGCTCTTAACCGTCTGGGACTAAGTGATTGAATCTTCCCATACCAGGTAGGATGTGCTATACCACACCCCAAACTATGCCAATATTAGAAAATTGTTGTGAATTATATGCATGTAATTTCATATAAGCATTCATAACAGATAGAAACAAGCCAAAGCAATCAAAAAATAAAGAATTAACAAAACTGTTTAAAAAAAGAAACGAGAAATGAGGACAAATATCATAAAGAAAATGTTGGGAGGACGAGAAAGTAAACAGATGCATGACTTCACAAACCGGGTTCAACCACAACTAAAGGCCTGTAGAGATAAGAATGAAAAATTTGCTTAAGAGCTTTTTACACCACATGATTTTGTCACAAGCTTTCGCCCATGATTTTGCCCGTGATTTTGTCACTGACAAATTTTATCATAAGACAGCTCCGATTCTTGTTTACATTGCTGTGATTTTGTCAGTGACTTAACTACAGAGTCAGAGAGACATAAATTATTTAAAATTAAAATGGGCATCGAATCGAGGAATAATATTCTGATTTTATTACACATTATGAATATTTTGTCAGTTTTGAAACTCAAAAAGAAAAAAAGGCGAAAAAACTGAGAAACATGTGGGCTAGAAAATGGCTTCTGAAAAGGTAAACTGGTCGGGACGTAGTCCATTCAAAATGCGCGAGGGTCGGGGAGGAGGTGTCGAAACATAACTTGGCCCTACTTTTTTTTTGGGTCGCTGATCACGATAATCGAGGTCTCGCATTTATAAATTATGGGCGGCACCCTTAAAATGCCAAAAACACCCCTTTTTAAGGGGTTTTCGCGATAATTTCAATAATACTCAAAAACAAACCAATGAAATACACTTTTTTCAATAATTATTTGCTAAGGTGGTTGATTCATACCAAATCAAGCCAAATTTTATGATAAGGGATAATCCTAAAGGGTTAAAACCACCCCTAAATCGACTGAAAATAAAAAAAATTGTAAAAAATTATTTTTCCAACTTTATGCTTCAAATTCGATTGAATGCGTATTGTCAGGCACAAATAAATTATTCGCAGCCCTGAAAGGGTTAAAACTACCCCTTCAATTTTAAAAATCAAATTTAAAAAAAGAAAATTTGCAAACAAATTGTAAAATATTTTTTCTGCTTTTTGCGGTTTCTTAGGGATTCCCGAGTAAAAATGAAACCAGCCCGCAGCTAGCCTGCATCAGGTACGCACTAGCACGCACGGCGCCACATAGCGCGCATAGCGAACAAATGCGGACGGCAAACTTTTACTCGGGTTATTAGCCTAAAATAAATTATTTTTAACCCTTGAGGGGGTAAAACTACCCCGCAATTAAAGCTGAATTTGAAAAAAGAATGAAATTTTTTTTGCATTTATATTTTATTTTTGATGAAATATTATTAAAATATTTGGGAAATTTATTATAACCCCGTTTTTAAAGAGGTTAAATTAGGAGCTATTTCGAAACAAAATAAAAAATAAATAAAATTTAAATGAAAAAAATTTCAATTTTTATTCAAACTCAACTTTATTAATTAGGGGTAGTTTTACCCCCTTAAGGGTTGAAAATAATTTGGTACAGCTTGATTTAAAATAGAACCATGAAACTTAAAAGTTTTCTTACCAATTTTTATTGTATTATTTTTGGTCTTAGTTCAGCCATTTTTGGGTTTTACTTTTTACAAAATTCTGGTGGTGATTGGTTATGCATACCATATTGCCAGCGCCATTTTGAATTGTCTAATTTTGACAACAAATTCGTTATTTCCGACCTTAAACACCCCCCATTGCAGTGAAATTGTATGGCATCTAATTGTCAAAATCGTACCGCCATATTGGCGCCGCCATTTCGAATTTTCAAATTTTAACAACAGATCCGTCATTTGTGACGTTAAAAACACCTCGATACTGATTTTCAATGGATTCAGAACACATTAGCAAAATTCATCCGTCATATTGGCGCCGCGCCGCCATTTTGAATTTTCAAATTTTGACCACAGATTCGTTATTTGTGCTCATAAAAACCCCCGATACCGATTGTCATTGGAATCAGAACAGAATTGCAAAATTTGTCCGCCATCTTGGAACCGCCATCTTGATTTATTTACAAAATTGTCAGATTGCATTGTCACGAGAACTCAATGTGTGTGCAAAGTTTCATAAGAATCGGTTTAGTAGAAGTAGTTGAAAAAGCTGTCGCAAGATTTGCCGCAAAGTTATAAAGAAACAAACAAATATTCGAAGTGAAGCTGAATAAAACCATTAAAAAACAACAAAATTATTTTTTCGCAACACCGAAATTAAAAAAAACCAACAAAATTATTTTCTACAACCTAGAAAATAAAACAAAATTTCTCCCCTACAAAACTATTTTTCACACTACAAAAACCCTATGACTGATCATAAGAAAATAGAACATGTTCTATCTTCCAAAAACTCATGTGAGTTTGACATAAGCGAACTCACAAGGAAAATCATGTGGTGTGTATTGATGAATATCGAACATAGGACTTGTCTTGTGTCAACTCATGTGACAAAATCATGTAGTGTAAACTGCTCTTTATGAAGAGA
This sequence comes from Thereva nobilitata, assembly GCA_963855945.1. Lineage (NCBI taxonomy): Eukaryota > Metazoa > Arthropoda > Insecta > Diptera > Therevidae > Thereva > Thereva nobilitata. The sequence goes on along the minus strand of OY979694.1, from coordinate 100,904,813 downwards.
TAAGGCTGGTACAGACTATGTCAGTATTTTAGTCGAGTGGCGAGTAATTTACTTACCACTAAACGTCTTAAAACGTATTAGTAGCTAAAAAGTGTCCGAACACAGTGCATTAGTATGTAAAGTGTTACAATGAATAGACGACAAGATAACAAAGCAAAAATTAATAAATTTGCATGACATTTTCGTAGTAAGTCATGGCATCCTGCCGCTACTCGACCGAAAAAATAGAACAGGAATGGATTGACTCAACTAAATGATTTTAGTAAAATACATACTCGACTAAATTTGTTTGATCATACTGGTTTACTTATTCACTCGACTAAAATACTGGCATAGTCTGTACCAGCCTTTAGGGATATTAAAAAGATGGCAGGAATTCAATCAAGAACTATTCGACTTCAGTAATGAAATAGAAAAAAATAATGAACGGTGATATTATGGACCGGAACCAGCTATACGAACACCCAACATTGAAAAAGTACGAAGGGTTGCACTAAATCGGAAAAACGTAAAAGCTCCAGGAGGGGACAGCATTACATCAGACCCAGTAGGACATGTAAGCTTACAGAAGTACTGAAATGAGCCCTTACTAGTAAGGGGTAGGCCTTACCATACCCCTTACAGAAGTACTTATTTTTACACACGATGTCATAGGAGGCAAGGCCTTACTTTTTTACTTTCCTTAGAGTAGTTACATAAGTACTTACCTTTGAGTACGTACAGAACTATTTATCTATGGGCCCTTATATAACGTATTACAAGAGAAGGCAGATGGTAAGGGGTAATCCAGAATTAGACCTAAAGAACCCAGTAGGAAATTTGGAACACATTACCGACAGAATAGGTTCTGTAATCCATTGCCAATACAGTAAATAAGATTACAGTTGTTCAATTTTCCAATTCTAATAAAGTAGTTCTTTGTCTGATTAGATTGATGCCAAAGTAATGCAGTCGTAGCTGATGCGGATCATCTCTTAAAAATGCGAAAGAGACATAACATGCAATTTAATTCATCCTGCATTACATGTAACCAATAAATGTAGCAATTCTATGTAATGCAGAATGGAGGCGATTGGTTACAGCCTATGAGTGTTTTTCAACCTTTTTCATTGAGTGGCATCCTTGACTGAAAAATAAAAAATCGTGGCACCCTTGACCAGCGGCGGATCTTTTTACGAGGGAATGGAGAGAATTTTACATCGGTCTAGCAACAGGGAATGTGTGCAATCGCCTGTGTAGGGCTTCCATGCCTACGACAGGAGACACCTACTGACTAAACTCTTCCACCCTTACATTACTTCAACCTGGCGTCATCAGCATGACCCTTAAAAAGAGATCCCTCAAAACGTGCTCGCTAGAGCCGGAACAGTCTAGCCGTCTAGCTTTCTAACTGCTATCTCTCCTTGAATTTCTTGCCTTTCTCTATTTCTTTGTGCTTCGTAATGCTTAAGCTTCAGGTGAATAGCCTCCAGCACCAGTTCCATCATTCTCCACATATCCTCCGACCTTATCATATGGTCCAAGATGTATTAGCTGCACTTCAGCAACTGCTTCCAACACAGTTCTGTGCTCCGCAATCCTCAGGCATTTAAAGGGAACATGCTTCGTGTTCTCTTTATCGTCCAGGCATTCCGGGCAGAACGGTGAATCGTTCAACCTGAAACGATGAAGTTTTGCCGCATAATCTCCATGCCAACTCAAGAACTGCGTGAGGTGGTAACTTACATCCGCATGTTCCCTCATAACCCACTTCTCCACATTTGGTATGAGTCTGTGCGTCACCGGGATTTAGTAGACTCGTCCCACATCCGCTACCATCGATGAACAAGCTGCGTGCGATGTCATCGGTTAACACAGGAGGAGGAGGCGTAGCGTCAGTACTTCATCATACACGATGAACCACAGGAGCGGCCGTAGGACGGAGCCTTGGGGGACTCCGCCTCACAGTGTTGTGTCCTACCTGCAAGGAATTCTATCGCAGTGCGCACTAGATCAACTCCTCGACGTTCTTGCTCCACCTCGCGGTTTTGAAAGCATTCGTCAAGTCATAGATTGCTACCGCTTGGGAGTAGTCTTGTGTATATCACCCTCTCAAAAAGCTTGCCCATAGTGTTGAGAACACATATCGGCCTGTAGGTCGACGGGCCCTCTGGAGGCTTACCTGGCTTCGGGATGTGCACAAGCTTTTGGCGCTTCCATTGCTCAGGGAACACTCCTTACCTCAGGCACGCTGTGAATACTAGGGTGAGCTCACCTGCTACCACACTGGCTGCCAGCTTCACCGCTCTGTACGGTTTGCCGTCTGGCCCAGAGGTTTTTCCAACGGCAATCCTCTTCGCCCCTTGCCCAATATCTTCCTCCTTTACCTCTGGGATGTCTGCTTCATCTACGTTTACTGCAGACAGACTATCCATGTTCCCGTTCTGTGGGAACAGGAACCATACTATGCCTCGCAGCATTACAAGACAGGTAATCGTAGGGAACGGTTGCCTTTAATTGGCGACATCAGTACCTCCACGAGTTACTATCCACTTCTTTGCACAGGCTTTTAAAGTGCTCCGTATTACTCTTTCGGACGGAATTTTTTAGCACTAGCGGCGGATCAAGAATCTGAAGGGGGGGGCAGAAAACGAATATCACGCGCAACGCTGGGGTGGGTTCCTGCGGGTGGGTCACCTATTTTGTGATTGAAGCCACACGCTTTTCAAAGCACAATGCATCGCTTGTTAAGGTATATACAAGACACAAGTGCCCACGCCGCGCCGTTCCTTTTTGCTGGTTGGCCTGTTGGGAATGTGAAGGCCAAGCAATGTACTTTGGGCGACCGCGATTAGCCATCGCTTCTTTGTTTACTACATAACTCGATTCAAAATAAAACTGACATTAAGTTATCTTGAACTACACTCAAGTAAGTTTCCAAGAAAATGGCTGATCTTTGCGGCACCTCAATCGTGGCGCTGTGGCACCCCGGTTGAAAAACACTGGCCTATGACATCGCCATGCAAATATAATGCCTTATCTCCACTCGCTGTAATCTGAACGAGAACTATACCTTTTCAAGTTCAAATTGGGACTAAACAAGTTCTAATTGAGACTAAACAATTTCTAATTGAGACTAAACAATTTCAAAATGGGACTAAACAATTTCAAAATGGAACTAAACAATTTCAAAATGAGAATAAAAATTTTCCGTGAAAATAAATAAATACTTTGATCTTTATTCGTTAATATTGAGATTTTTTTACGATGCTTGACCAACACATTCTATTGTCTGTCATTATTAAAAATGTCTTAATTAAAGTGCCATTATTAGTTTATCCCTAAAAATGCCTTACATAAAAAATTAAAGCTGACAATATAAAGAAGAAAATCTGTGTTTTGCACAGTAATAACGAAGATTGGAGAGCACTTCCAAAAACAAGATGTTGGTGTCAAAATTGATTCAAATATTCAGATGCTGGTGAAAACAGATCAAATTTGACACAAACCGAATTTCGTATACAACAAGTTAATTTTGAGAAAATATATCGAAAATTGATATTCTTGATTGTATCCGACATGTCGCTCATATTCAAAAATTTATACCAGACCCAATCAATATGATAGATATGACTGTTTTTCATTGATTTATAATTTATATATAACTAGTTGGGACCCGGCGCGCCTTTGCTGCTCCCAGAAGCCAATAGTAGTAATCAGGTGATATGAATTTTAATATACAGTAGGAGAGTTTGAAAAAGGCACTATTCCTATAAAAGTTGGAGTCATTGAAATGCAAATATTGAAAATCAAACTAGAACCAATATTTATTTCTGTAAAATTTGGAGACATTAGATCCAATATGCTCTCATATTAAGTGTGACCAAAATTACCTATGTATGTATTCTTTTACAAAACTTTTTCCGGCGCGTAAATAAACAAAGATGATGCCTTTCTGACTCGCTGCATCCAACCTTAAGACATTTAAAATTAATCCAAATCTTCAAAATTCAACTCTTCAACAAATATTTATAACCATTAACGGAAAACCAATTTTTCCTATAAAAGTTCGAGAGTTTGGATATTGGTTTGTTGGTCTAATTCTGCGAAGTATGTCTTCAGTCATGCCGTTCTTGTATTTTTCCCACAAAACCGATGGTTCTGTTGGGTATCAGTCATCAACATAATTGCGAACAGTTAACGAATGTTATTCAGCGTGGATGCAAATGCTGCATCAGTATGTGTCAGATCCCCAATGATTGTCGTCTTCCAGCAATTGCAACTCGCGACATGCATCTTGAAATGTATTGAATATTTGACCATTGACTGTTCGTAAAAATTCGAAAGACGATGGTCCTGGAACATTCAGCAACAACAAACGCAAAAAAAAACATTCACGTTGTTTTGGGTGTACTGTGTAAAGTCGTCCGTCGTCGTCTTTGCTTTTAATACGCGTGCGATAGTTGGATGTGGTTCGCCTTGTCTACGTGGCTTCCATTTTTTACCTGATTTGTTCCATGTATAATAGCGAGGGTCGTCGGTATATAACAATGTTGTTGCGAATTGTCCGAAAATATCAGGTTTTTGGCACAGTGTGAAAAATTCAGTAAGTGTAGTTTTTGGTGTGTGGAAAGATCCTTGGAGAGCATTTTCTTCAGTGAAATATACACGTTGACCGTTTTCAAGATGTACCGCAATCTGAGGCATAATGCAAAAACTCGACATTTATTAACACTTTATTTAATCGCACCAATTAAAAGCATTTACGCATTTTTCGGTGGAAGTATATAAAGAACAATGGATGCTAATATTTTACAGGTTTCTCAATGTTCACAAGTATTTTTATTTTGTATATAAATTATATGTTTCTTAACTGGTGTGTTTTTGCGGGCTCCGGTAGTTATAGTATACAGTCCATAGAACATAGTATATAGTACACAGTACACTGTACCCACTGTACATACTATACACACTGTACATACTGTACACACTGTACACTCAGTACACTTAATACAGTAATTCATACGTTGCCACTCGTAAAAATCAGAGTGCTTTTTTAAAGCTAACGGATTTTTATATGTACATGACAATTAAAATTAAATATTTTTTCGCCCCGCCAACTTACATATAATCAGTGAAACATTGAAATTCTCTATATTTCGACAAGAGCTTCACTTTTCTGTACCAAAATTATCCTATCTTTCTATCTGGAACCAACCCTACACATTCCCAAATTTTCATTTAAATCTGTTGGGCGGTTTCGGAGATTAGCGTGTACAAACATTGTGACACGTAGTTTTTATATATTAAGATACTTTATATTTCTTCCAATAAAGTATGTATTTTATCTCACTGACATTTTTTAATTCTCATTTTGAAATTGTTTAGTTCCATTTTGAAATTGTTTAGTCCCATTTTGAAATTGTTTACTCTCAATTAGAAATTGTTTAGTCTCAATTTGAACTTGAAAAGGGATAGTTGCTACTCCTTAGAACTACTTTCGGAATCGATTGGGTAATTACTTGCTTTCCTACTGGGAAGTTAGAAATTTCCCCGTTGACTCATTTGTTTTCGTATTTTTGTAATGGTATTTGAGTCATCGGGCAAATTTCTAACTTCTTTGGGTCTAATTCTAGATTACCTACCCCTTACCATCTGCCTTCTCTTGTAATGCGTTATATAAAGGCTTCTCTAACACCTAAGAAAATATGAGTACCCCTTACCAGATGAATACTTATATCGGTGCTCCATCAGTAGGTAAGTCCTACCCAGAATTCCTACTGGGGAACTCCTCAAATATGGTGATGACCAACTGTGTTGATTCGAGCTTAATTCGCGGATACAAAGTTTTTCCGCTTCGAAATGTACTCTCGGAGCACCATACCAAGAAGTTAGTGATCCAAGTCCTAGTTAACAGCTAGGTACGTTCGTATTGTCATCAGGTCACCCGAAAGGCGGCGGCGACCTATCAACACATGATCTATTTGGTGGCGAGCTGCTCCTTCAGGAGATATCCTTACACGCCAATGTAGTGCTTGTAACGACCAAGCTCTTATTTGCTGCCATCTCTACATACTGCCGGTATACGGTCTTCCGACCTACTTTGGTTTTCAGATCTCCCAGGATGATTTTTACTTACATCATATCTGGGACAGGCATTAAGTTCCCGTTCAACTACTTCGAAGAATTCTTCTATTTCTTCGTCCGGGAACTCTTCTGTAGGTGTGTGAACATTTATGAGGCCGATATTCTTAGATTTACCTCGCACAAGAAAAGTGCATAGCCTTTCATTCTGACTCCGTGACTTTGAGTGAAATGGAAAGTAGTGCAAGCAAGTTGAGTAAAAAACACAGCGATGCAAGTAAAGGTACCCCTAATAAGGCATCCCGCCGGTTTAACCGGTTAATAATAGGGTACCAAGGTTCCGCTTATAGTCTAAGATCCGTCTACAAATTTCTGCACTCATCTGTTTTTACACGAAAGGAGTGTAATGTGTTTAGGTTTGTTATATGTATGTACGTTGCTTTGTACCACCATTACTTCTAAACGCTTGAACGGATTTAGATGGCTGGGGTACCGTTAGAATCGTTTAATGAGCCTGAGTAACATAGGCTAGGTTAATTTTTTAAAAAAGCATATGGCGGCCGTCAGACGCAGAATTCCATAGACGTCCAGACTAATCTTAAAGAGGTCTGGGCAAAGGTACGTGCTGTTTCCGTAGGTCCATCCGTCAGGCTCATATCGAACATTCACTCAGGCGGTGTAAGTTTTACCAACTCTCCCGACATTGCTGAGGAATTTGCCAGAGTTTGGACGAGTTACTCAGCAGACAGCAACTTCACCACTGAGCACAAGCGACGTAAAAAGAATATACCTTCCGATATACAGCAATATTCTTGTGACACAGGCGTTACACTTAGTCATCCCATTACCTTAAGCGAATTTAACTATGCCTTAAATTCCTTCAAGGGTACAACTCCCGGGCTCGATAAGATATCCTATGATCTAATCAGGAAATCTACCATTTCATTCCAACTTCGTCTCCTTCACCTATATAACCATATCCTTGTGAAAAATCCTTCCCTTGTGCCTGGAAACACGCCATCCTTATCCCCATTCCCAAAGTAGCTGTTACTTCTTTGTGTATCAACAACTTTCGGCCCATATCCTTGATTTCTGTCTCTCAAAAATATTAGAAAAAGTACTCTCAAGTAGAATAAACGCTGTGCTATCTAAATGTTTCTCTAAATCACAACATGCATACATTCCTCAAAAAGGCACGCACACCCTTCTACACCTCCTAGAAGCGGACGCCTCCGATAGTTTGGCTCGACGCAAGCACGCCTCGGTTCTTTCTCTCGATTTGTAAAAGGCTTACGACAGACTGAGTGCCTCTTTCCTCGCTAACCAACTCGCCAAGTTAGGGGTTGATAAAAGCTTCATTCTTCTCATCAAGTACGAGTTAACGGCTTCCTTTCGTCGATTATGCCGCTACAGAATGGAACTCCACAAGGTTCTCCGCTTTCATGTGCTCTGTTTAATCTGTACACCATCTCCCTTTGTTCCAATTTAAACAAAATTAATAAGATCACATCATTCCTGTATGCTGACAATGTTTTGGTCTTCAGCTCAGGAAACCCCAAGTCGGTTTCGAGAAACTTAACCCTTGCACTGAAAACAGTGCTAAACTGGGCTTCTTCTGCAGAAGCAATTTTTTCCAAGAGCAAAACTGAATTACTTCACATCTGTCGAAAAAAGAATTGCAACCCACCCATCATCTCCGTCAAAGATTACTCCATCACCTCCACCAATGAATTGAAAATTTTAGGCCTCTTTATCACGAAGAATCTTAAATGGAACAAGCACATTAAGACAGTAACTAACAAAATGAATAAAATCAATAATCTGGTGAAATGTTTAGCTTCTCGTAAAAACGGCCTGTCAATTTCCCCGCTCTTACACATATGTATATCTCTCATCTTGGGCACTGCTGGTTACTGCCTCTCAATATATGGTAACTCTCCAGCTTCTGTTCTCCGCCCACTTCAAACCTCCATCAACAATGTCTTAAGATCTGCTACTGGCGCCATTCGTTCTACCCCAATCGATTCTAATTGAAACAGGGTTCGCCCATATCTCTGTGAGAACCCGTAAGCTTCAAGTCAAACTCTTTTCACAACACATCATAGACCCTTCCGCCCCTTTATATCACCGACTTCGCGCTTATATGAACACCAACTCTAAAAGTAGCTCAGCTCTCCGACGTTGCATTCTGCTTATGGCAGAGCTCAACATACCCATTCCCGATTATCTGCCTTACCTTAGTCATACCGTGGCTCCTTGGTATCCTCTATCGGACCATTTTGTCACGGATGCCGAGCCTTATAGTAAGAAAGATACCCCTTCCATTTTCTACCGCCAACTTCACAAAGAAATAATAGAACGGTTTCCCAATCACACACCCCTATACACCGATGTCAGTAAATCTGATCAAAAGGTCTCTTTCGCTGTTGCAAAGGTAACAGACGAAGAGGTGTCCCTGTTGCATACAGGTCTATTGACCCAGCAGACTTCCGCCCAAGTTGCAGAAATTTTCGCCATTTACCAGGCAGTCAAAAATCTGCAAAACACCTCCCTCAATCATCTCATTTTTGCTGACTCCTTGTCTTCTATACTAGCCATCAGAAACAGAAACAATAAATCCTACCTTCCCTCTATCATCCGCGGTCTAATTGTAAAAAACAGGCTTATCAAAATTTGCTGGATCCCAGGACATGTTGGCATAAAAGGCAACGAAGTTGCTGATACCTTAGCAAAAAACGTCCCTGTCTCCGAAAATCGTTTCATCATTCCTCCCTCTGAATCCTGTTTGCGCCGATACGCGCAAAGGACTTTCCACACCGAAGCTTCTCTAACGTGGAATAGTTCCTCGTCCTTCTTTCGCCTTCATATGCCTCTACCTTTTCCTCCAATTTACAACCCAGATCTTCACAGATCTAAAGCGGTAATTATCTGTAGGATCAGACTCGGCCACACTTTATTCTCCCATGGACATTTTTTTACCATCACGCACATGCGGGTACTGTCCCAACGAGCCAACTCTCACGGTCCGACATGTACTAACAGAATGCCTTAAAACGGCAGACATCTTCCCCGTCCTCTCATCCTTACTGGACCCTGGTCAGAATAACAACAATCCTCTGTTTGAACTACTAAGATCGCTAGATATCATTAACTCTATTTAAAAATATTCATTTCTCAGCGCCTTTTGGACTACTAGTCTGTGTGCGCCTTTTTTGGTCGGTTTGCGCCGGTAGGCCTTCCTGCCTCTTAAAAAAAAAAAAAACAAAAACAAAAAAAATAAAAAATTAAAAAACATGACGCCCCTGTGACAAAAAAGTGAACTAAAAAGCCAAAAACAAGTTTTAAGTACTAATGTAAGATAGAAACAAGATATATGTAGAAGACATTGTTCTCTTAGTATAGTCAATGGCTGTATAATAAATATATAAGATATTGTCTAACTACTGTAGAAAATATTAACTTTAAATAGTCATTTTGTTAAGTATCACACAACTATCGTATATGTATAATCTGTATTTTTGCAGTTGGGGTACAAATGTTACAGAATAACTAATTAAAAGTATTTTAATTTTTTAAATATTTTGTTTTTTTTAATCAAAATGCAATATTTATTGATAGTTTTAAGTGGAGAAATATATTTATGCCAGGTTGCCTATAAAAATATGGCCGCAAGTATTTTTAAGCCGTAAAAAAATAAAAAATAAATAAATTATATTTGAAAATCCATCTTGTAAAACTTGTGGTTGTAAATATAATCGTGCAGGCGTTTTAGATTTATTATTTTTAAAACAATTTTTCAATCTTTTAATATTCTAATCTAATTGCTCCTTTAATCCCTCATGGGACATAGGGCGGAAACAGTTGCCCTCCAGCGGACTCTGTTTTGCGCGACAGCTCTCAGCTCTGACCAGGATCTCCCGGTTGTTGCGGCCTCTGCTAATAGGGTTCTCCTCCACGTTGTTCTAGGTCTTCCGACTCGACGGGTTCCTTGCGGATTCCAGTCGAGGGCCTGTTTGGCTAGATTCTCGTTTTCGCGTCGCAAGGTGTGGCCAATCCAATTCCATTTCCTTCGCCTGATTTGGTCGTCTATCCTTTCTTGGCCGGCACGGCGCCATAGTTCTTCATTTGAAATTCTATCTTGCCAGCGGATTTTTAGGATACGACGTAGGCATCTGTTGATGAAAACTTGTAGGCGCCCTGTGATGAATTGGGTGACTTTCCATGTTTCGCAACCGTACAAAAGAACTGCCTTAACGTTGGAGTTGAACAGCCGCAATTTGGTGTTAATTGAGATCTCCGTCGATCTCCATATGTGAAACAGGCATGCATATGCGCTTCTTGCTTTATTTATTCTGGAACTGACGTCTTCTTCTGTACCGCCGTTTTCGGTAATAATACTACCGAGGTAACAGAATTTATCTACCAGTTCCACGTCACGGTTATTTAGCGCTGTTGGTTCAAGGGTGTTTGCATTTATCCGCATTTCTTTGGTTTTAGTCGGATTTAACCTTGAGCCTGCTGAACTACTTTCTGTTGCCAAATTGTTTAACATGTTTCTGAGGTCCTGGTGTCTGTGGGCCAGCAAACAGATATCATCCGCGTAGTCGAGGTCCTTAAGGCGGTCTAACAATCCCCATTGTATGCCACCTGTTCTAGTATCTAGAGCGCTGACAAGGATGTCGTTTATTACTATAAGAAATAGTAATGGCGAAAGTAGGCATCCTTGCCGTACTCCTGAGCTCACTTCAAAGCTGTCGGAGAGTTTTCCATTGTGAAGAACTCTGCATTTGGAATTGTTGTATAGAGCTTTTATCAATTCTATTATTTTATCCGGCAGTCCACGTTGCCGAAGAGCTCGCCATATAAAGCTCCTATTAACCGAGTCGAACGCTTTCTCATAGTCTACGAAAGCAAGGTAAAGGGGGGATCGGAATTCAGTAGACTGCTCCACTATGATTCTCAAGGTGTTAATGTGGTCTATGCAGGAGCGGCCTTTTCTGAATCCAGCCTGCTGTCTTCTAAGCGTTCGATCTACTGCCTCTCTTATCCTTGATAGTAATATGTGGGACAAGATTTTGCCCACAGTAGATAATAGACAGATGCCTCTCCAGTTGTCACATATTGTTAGATCCCCCTTTTTTGGTATTTTGACTATGATACCTTCCGTCCAATCCTCCGGAAAGGTACAGGTGTTCCATGCTATTTCCAGGATTGGCTGTAGCGCATCTGCTATGAGGCTTGAGTCGGCTTTCAACAATTCTGGCGGGATGCCATCTTTTCCAGCTGCTTTACCATTGGCCATTGCATGAATTGCGGTTACTATTTCAGTCTTGGATGGGGCACGAGTGGTGATTCTTATTGGCTGTGCATTGTTGCTGTTGTTTTCCTGAGGTTCCTGTGTAAATGAGCCATTCAGGGCGGCGAAGAAGTAATCTCTCCATCTTTGGAGTTGCTCCTCGTCGCTGCACAGCAGCCTTCCATCCGCACTCTTTACGGCATGCTTTTTAGTGGAGTGCTTTCCCGATAGCTGTTTAGTGATTTGGTACAGCACCTTACTGTTGCCTGTGTTTGCCGCGTTTTCCGCTTTCTCTGCGAGCTCATTTATCTGCCGCCTTTTATCACGCCGGACACTTCTCTTTACCTCCCGGTGCAATTGGGAGTATTCCCGTTCAAGTTGTTGTCGTTTTTCCGGGTCGCTTGTAGAGTTCACGTTATTTTTGAGGGCCCTTCTGCGTTCAATTTTTTGCCAGGTTGTGTCCGAGATCCAGTGTTGCTGGTTTCTTTGGACATAACCTATGCTTGTTTCCGCTGCTGTTATTATAGCGCCCTTTGTTGTGCTCCACAGCTCTTCAATATTTGTGTCGTCAGAAACGGTTTGCTGGTTTAAGATTTCTTGCAGTTTGCCAGCAAATTCTCGCTTTTTGGTGCTCTCACGCAGAAGGTCTACGTTAAACCGTCGACGGTTTATGGCATCGCGTTGGACGTTTCTGATTGCAGCGATTTTTAGGCGGATAGTTGCTACTACCAAATGGTGGTCACTTCCAGTGTCTGCTCCCCTAAAGCTCCTGACATCCTCCAGAATAGTTCTCCATCTGCGACTGACGGCCACGTGATCTATCTGGTTTCTCGTTCTACCATTGGGCGATACCCAGGTCTCCTTGTGTATCTTCTTGTGACAAAAGTAAGTTCCACCTACCATGAGTTGATGGGAACTACAAAAGTCAACGAAAAGTTCACCATTGTGATTGGTATCTTGGCTTAGGCCTTGATTTCCAATTGTGTTTTCAAGGCCGGTGTTGTTGGGGCCGATCTGTGCATTTAAGTCACCCATCAAAACAATGATGTCTCCCCTTGGAATAGAGCGAAAAACCTCATTCAGTCGCATATAGAACTCGTCTTTGATGTCATCGTCTGCGTCTTCAGTTGGAGCGTAGCATTGGACTATCGTAGTATTTCTTAGTCTGGTACGTAGGCGCACGGTAATAATCCTCTCAGAAACTGGTGACCAGCTAATGAGGCTGGACCTGGCTTCCTTGGTGAGTATTACGCCAACGCCATTCCTACGATTTTCAGTTTCGTTTCTCCCAGAATATAAGAAGGACTCACCGTTTGGGCAGATATGTTCCCCCGCATCGGGCCATCTGGTCTCGCTGAGTCCCATGACCTTGATTTCATAGCGGTTCATCTCGTTGAGCACTTCATCCAGCCGTCCATCAGCAAGCAGAGTTCTCACATTCCATGATCCGATTCGTGTCCTGTTTCGAAAAGCAAAGGTCGTCGTCGTGTTTTCCGTCCGGTTCCGAGGCAATGTTTGCCGATTCGTAGCAATTGTGTGTTTTATGGGAGCGGGTTGCTAACCCTCAGCCCAACCGACTTAAAACTCTGTTTTGTGGCGCAGAGAACTCGCCATTCGACCGTCTCCCGTTAGCTCCTTCCGAAGAAGTACCCCAGGGGGCACCGCGGGGAGGTGGGATTAGGACTTGCTAACAGAGCTGCTAGGTGTTCGTCTGCAGTGACTCTTCTCGGGTTTTGGCAGAAGTGACAAATCGGGTGCCACCACCTTCCGAGGTCTTTGTTAGCCATTCGCCCCCCAATATTAGACCACTATTAAACTTTTTAGTTTTATAGAGGTATTCTATTTTTCCTTTTAGCTCTCTCCAGCTTATTGTGTTCCATACACCCATTTCATGATCTTTACTGATTACCTGAATTCATGCCATTCTTCTCAGCTTTATTATATTTTATAATTTTTCTACTGGTTGCATTTTAGGTTTTTCCCACAATGCGAACGAAATATTTCAACAAGACTGTTTAGAAAAATTCTAAACAGAAGAAAGCTTTCTTACAATTGTTCAAGCATTCTTCCTCTCGCAGATATATTCTTTTGAAATCATTCAAGTGTTGAATGATGTTACTATTATACATACCTGTTTTTGTCATTAAAATCCGAATATCTGGAAAGTGAAAGGATATTCGTAATATGATTGGAATTCTTCAGAGTAATAGATAAAGAACATTCAAATATTTATGGCACGATTCCATTCTTTGTAAAGCCGTTCAATGGCTGAGCATTTTTGTTTGTTTTGAACTGAAACCAAATTAAGTCAAACCAGAGTCAACATTATGTATTTTTGGGCTAATTTCACTCATGACTGACAGCAGAGGAGATATACTATTATAGACAAAATAGTTGGTAGACCAAAATAAAAAATCCACATTCCAACTTTCGTATAGTTATATAATTTATTTTTGAAATCTAATAAAACAAAAAAAAAATTAGAGTGTCCTCAAATACAAGTTCAAATAAGTTAGTATCTATCAACCAAATTTCAGAAGAACTACTCGTATCGTATCCAATGCCGTTTTCTTTGATAAAAATTAATTAAGAAAAACTGCATCTTCTTAAGAACACATTTTACTATTATATATTATTGTGTCACTAATACTTACACTTTTTGTATCTAAAATAATTTTAATGGATATTTTTGTTTTTATTTCAGGTCAGTTATAATGAAGCGGATAACATTTTTAAACAGGTAGTAAATACAGTCTGATAACGTACAATGTACGGTCGAGCTTTAAGTGAATCATAATATTGTATAACCTAAATAATGAACATGAAGCTTTTGTACTACACCTCCGTCATGTCGGTGATCATGGTACAAATACTACAAGGTATGCTCTTACGGAGAGCTTTTTCGCCATGTTTTCTTGTTGTGACGTCACTCGTAGCCAGCTTTTTTGCTGTTTACCTTTTTTCCATATGAAAACCGTGAGTGAATTTAATTTTTTTCGAAAATTTGAATATTTCGGAGGAAATAGTTGAAGAATCAATGAATTCAACTTTTCAGGACATTTCCAGTGTTCAATTCGAGGAATTGCAGGGAGATGCACTGGAAAATTTAGCTGGATATATTATTAAATGCTTAAGTAAGTTAAATTTGCTAGGACCAACACTTAGGGTTGCTCAAATTTTTTATCGTAGGTAAATGAATTATCCAAATGTGGTTTGGTAAAACCATCAAGGATAAAAACAAAACATTTGGAGAATATTTTCCAAAAAAAATATAGTGGGGATAGTATATTAATAAAAGAAAATTTGTTAAAATACATTCTTAAAGCTGCAGAAAATATTGCACTTCCAGTAAAATGCAAGGAATTGTTTTTCCGATGCCGTATTTATTTTACTAGAATTAAAAGTTTTAAATGTTCTTGCAAATAACGAAAAATATTGTAAAAGCAAAAACAGAAAATCAAAGAAGATTTTAACATCAGAAACTTTTCACTTTTCATTTAACTAAATACCATTTTATCTCTTGAATGCTTTGAACACTTAAAATGATTGGTATCATATATTCTTACATACTATTCTACTTATAAATTTCATTAGAAAATAAATTGTTTTTAAATTTTAACATAAAAACGACTGCACCAATTCCATTGCATGGAGTTAGATAGTAGACCGATCTAACACCATGCAAAATTGAAATGAAATCGGTGCAGTAGTTATTACGTTAAAATTTAAAAAACATTTATTTCCTATTGAAATTTCATAAATCGGCTACGAGTGACGTCACACCATGAAAGCTCTCCGTAAGAGCATACCTTGTAGTATTTGTACCATGGTCGTTGATCACGTCCTGATGTGCACACGCAGGGTGTTTCAGACCGTTAAGGGGTGATTCCTGGGTATATTTGGAGAAAAAAATTGTTCTAGGACTACCTATTGACACTATCCACTGAGATATTAGTCCAGGCGCTAGAGCAGTGAGACATACAAATTTTGGTTTTGGCGTGATGTAACGGCCTTTTTTGGTGGAATTGGTCAGAAATAACATCCCCAACAATATCTAGGGGTGCGCAAAACACCACCTGGAAAATTTATGGGAGCCCAAAAACTGAAAAATTCACGAAAAATTCGCTGGTTTTTGACCTTTCTTGATAAATACCTCTTAACGAAGGCTTCTAGGCGAAAAGTTTGTTGGACATGTTTTGTTCGTTATTGGATTTGCTAAAACTTAGCGTAAGTTTGTTTTTGAAATTTGTAATATCCGAAAACTGCGAAAAACCGAATCCTCACTTTAAAGTTATGCCAACAAAATAAAATACCATTATTTTTCAATGTAATTCTGGGATTAGGTAGTTTAAGGTATGTTTAACTTATACCCAAACCCCGATCACTGTCGGTCAAATAGTTTTTGCATAATGTATTTTGCAATTAAGTGAATTTAAAAAATTAAATTTGATGCAGCGTCAAAAAAAGCTCCCATGTGGGTCCTGACTTTTTCGTATGTTCTAATACCCTTGATACACGGGCTTCATCGGATGATCATTCTTTCAAGAATGTTCATTCGCGGCCCGTATATGACCTTAAATTAAGCATGAATGAGCATTTATGAGAAATGAAACTGAAAGTGGGAAATTTCCATGAAATTTCCATTACTCTCATAAAATTTCCATTACGCTCACAAAATTTAAAAATAATCCAACTGTCAAAAAAACTATAAAAAAATTATTAAAAGAATCGGATTGTTTATGTATGTCAATCGCTTTAATACTTTAGATTTTCATTTTAATTAAATAATTCATTAAAAACGCTTTTGAATCCATTTTGTACATATTTTGACAGTTTTTAATAAATAAAGTGAAAATGATGTGCCGTGTATCCAGGGGCGGCGGAGCGCGTGGGGATGGAAGGAAAACTGCAGACCCACTATCGCTTTGCGTGGGGAAATCCACACCCAAAATATTTCGTGTACACCTAATAACCCAGAACGTTGGGGGGCACAAGCAAGGATTTTCATTCGAAAACTAAATAATTATATCAAGAACTTATAACTGTATAACCTAAGATTTTTAAACCCCGTTCGACTGGCATATAAAAAGTGGAATGCTTCAGGGTATGCCAAAAGGGGGCTTTTCCGTAGATTCCTCTGAGCACCACACAAAGAAAAATCAGCGATACTGAAGTGAAGTATGCCCTATTAGTTTCTCATAAGGGTCCTGTGCGGCATACCTCATTATAAATGCAATGGGTCAATCCCAACATCTGCCTTACGTATTCAGAAAGCCTTTCAAAATGCTTTAAGGCGTTGGCCCAATCACGACTTTATTCGCGTCGATATTTGATTGTGTGTAATTCAAATCGAGCTGTCCCATTCACGACTTTGCGGCGTCAGCGGCGTCAAGCGACGGCAAAAGTCGACCAACTTTCAACTTTTCGCGCGTTGGCAGGCGTTGAAAATTGCCAAACAAAATTAAAAATTGCCAAATTGTCGAAATTAAAACTTTATAAATGCAAAAATCCATAAATGAATTTAAATCAAAGCAACCTTTTTGACGTCCTGACGCTATGAATGAACCTTCAACGGTAGTCAACGCGCATGAATCCCCTACCGCGTATAACGCGCCGTCGGCATTGGGCCATCGCCTTTAAGCTTAGGCTTTCGTTTTACTCATACAAAGCTTGACTTTTTGTTGTTGCATTGCTTCATATTTCAGGCAATTATCTTGGTGGCCGTGAAGGATGTCATTTTGCATACTAAATATACCAGTTCTAGTGCTATTACAGAGGTCAAGCAGCATTGGACGTGATTAGTACTCAGTTGGGGACCACATAGGTAAAACGACACTCCCGTCTGCGCTTTCCACAATGGCGCAGTTATTATTCACATATCCACGCCAAATTTCTCAAATTGTTCGGCGTCTTTTTTCCACTCGGGATCGGGTGATTTTTTTCTCAAGGGGGCCAATGGGGGCATTCCTTATGAGGAGGGGCGAATGAGGCAAGGCGTTAGATGCCCTGTGTGGGCCTTATAGGGCATTCCACACAGGTCCATATGAGGCAGTGGGACTGGCACCTTCCCCCAACATGCTGGTCGGGAAAAAACCCCATAACCAAAGAATTGAAAACCTTATAACTCAACAGACACTTGGTAAATAAATTGACCGATTAACTTTTTACATTTTACGGATTATCTGTTCACGTGCTCCCCACCCACAATGATTACGCTCCGCCGCCCCTGCGTTCATTCAAGGCCAATGAAACTGGAAGAATGAGCATTCGATGAAGCCCGTGTATCAAGGGTATAATACCCTACACGGGCTTCATCGAATGCTCATTCTTCCAGTTTCATTGGCCTTGAATGAACATTCGAATGCCAGGTGATACACGGTACTTCATTTTCACTTCATTTATTAAATGTCACAATTATTTGCACAATGAATTCAAAAGAGTTTTAAATGAATATTGAAGTGAAACTTTTTTTATACGCTTTATATTAGCTTGACCCAAGGTCCTCGTAAGTACAGGCCTGGAAGCAGCCAGGCCAACTAATACTAACATAGCTGAAAACAGGCCAAAAATATTCTGACAGTTGTGGAATTAACATGGCCGAAGCCATACGAAGCAATTTTTTAAGTTTGTTTTTGCACTAAAAAGTGGTAAAATATTGTATATTATCACTTTTTGGTGCACATGGATTATCAGTGATTAGTGCTTTAGTGATTTAATAAAAAAAATTAAAATGGAGTGAGTGGTTGCTGTTATTATTTTTCATTTATTATTAAAATATCCATTCATAATATTCATCATTCATCATACTGGGAAGTTGATCGTGTGGACCGAAAGGGTCAAACCCACATTGTTGAAAAACTGTCACTAGTTTTACTTGTTCGAACTTATGTTTGTTAGAATTTAGATATTTTAGTTAGCATCGTTTTTTTGTAAAATGTCAGAGAAAAAGATTTTGTTTTCGTTATTATAATTTGCACTGAGATACAGGAAGATATTTAGAAATTTCTACGAAGAGCAAGGAGTACCGTTATATACGAGGATTCGTGATGAAAATAGGAAAAATAATTGGCAGCTCAGCCTAAGTTAATGTATTATTTATTCCTATAAAAAGTAAAAATTATCTTGTAGAAATCAATAAAAATTAATAAAAGTTAAGGACATTTTTACCTGCGGATTTTTTGGTGATTTTTCACACACATCCCAAATAAGTTCAAAAATGATAACAACAAAAATTTTTTTTTGTCGGGTTAAAATCGAACCGTCGAATCGAATCGATAAGCAACTAACTACGGTAGTAGTGAGTGTGAAACGCTATATATTCGGCTACCAACGAATGGCTAGAAACCCTTCCTCGCATTAAGTTCTGACAGACAGATTTCATGGAGACGACCCATACACCAGCACGTACCAGCACGATTTCGCGCGAACCAAAAAAGATAGTGACTTCGTTGAGGAGCCGTTCAAAGCGTGTTAAAGGACATTTGATCTGAAAAGATTTGCATACAAATCGGTCGAATCGTTTTTTTGTTTGAACGACGTTAGTGATTTTTGTACCAGCACGATTTCGCGCGAACCAAAAAAGATACCGACTTCGTTGAGATGCCGTTCAAAGTGTGTTAAAGGAAATATGATCTGAAAAGGTTTTCATAAAAATCGGTCGAGTCGTTTTTTTGTTTGAACGAAGTTCGCGATTTTTGTACCTGCCCAATATCGCGCGAGCCAAATATGATATCGACTTCGTTGCGGTGCCGATCGAAGTGTATTAACGAAGATATGATCTCAAAATTAATCGTTTTATCGTGAAAATCGGCGTTTTTTGTTTTTAAATGAAGAGACTTCGGCAATTGTGCCAAGTAACTTAAATTAATTAGTTTTGCTACTGTCTAATATACTCGTTGGAATGAAACCCGTTCCAACTGAGGTTAACTTTTATGGATTCAGCCGAGCAATAGATTCCCACGAAATTTTCAATCATTTCTCCATTTTCTGTCATACATCTGCCTACACACACTTCACGAATAGGTGATTTATCGTGACTAAGTGTTAGCGTATTTTGTAATGTAACGTCCGCATGAATAGTTAAAGAATTAGCAGAGTGGTCCTTATTTTGGTAGATCGTAACGCCAACAGCTGCAACTTCAGGTCGCTTAAATTTAACAATATACTTGTTAAATAAGTTTTGGAATAACAACATATTCTTCATTTTTCATCCAAATGTCAGTGTTAAAAGTAATACACTAATTTTGTTTACAACTTCGCCATCCTAATCTTGTAAATACCCGCATATCATTTGACAACCTAGCGAAAGTATTGATAAACAAATGTGACAAATGTTAGGTATTATATATTGATTATAGTTTATTTATTATTAAAATATCCATTAATAATATTCCAAATTCATAATACTGGGAAGTTGATCTTGTGGACCGAAAGGGTCAAAACCACATCCCAACTAGTTTAAACCTTTTTTCATGGAATGTAAGAACAATATACCAACGCGGAAAGCTGAGTGAACATATCGGTCATTTTAATGTGGTAGGATAGGATTAGAGAAAGGGCAAATTAGTAATGAATATGAGATTCTACTGGACGTAAGAATTAATGAACTTAACAATGGTCAAAACACACACGAATAACGATCATGCAACGGTATAAAAAGAACAAAGGAACTTCAGAAGATGTTATAGGTTCAACAAGAACGAAAACTAAATGGTTTGTTGAAGATTGCGCCCAAGCGATCATGGAGAAAAACGGAGCATACCAAGGCATGCTAGGTAGACACAGAATAAGAAATTCTGAAGAGTATAGAGAAACGAGAGGAACTGAGAAGGGAATACAATAAAAAATAGAAAAATAGAACAATCAGCATACTCAAATGACGCAAGAACCAGAGCTAATGGAAAGCTCCTTGTCTTCTTTTATGGTTTTTCCTCTAATAAGAAGTATTTGCAAGATGGGCAAAGCATTTCGAGGAAATGCTATTGATGAACCCATTGCTAGAGCAGATTGGCACCCGAAATGTGCAGAACATAAACCTAGAATGACAGCGTAGTAGCCCCTTCAGTGGAAGAAGTGCGCCAAGAGGTGCGAGAATTAAAAAATATTAATCCATCAGGATCTAACAACAGAATACAAGGTATAATGGGGAAATGTCATTTTGGTAGTGCCGTCACTTGCCACGTTCAATGTACACAAAGCGAAGTGAAGATTTTTTTGATAAACAAATAAACTTAAAAATTTAGTTTTTTAAATTAAAAAGTGATTGAAGTAGGGAAAAAATGGTTGAGTGTGAGTGACAAATTGTAAAAACTATGAAGACAATATTATTGCAGGGAAAAAATTAGTTATTGCAGATTTCCAAACGACGAAAATATTATGCGAACAGTGGATAAGATTTAGTGGAAATAAAAATTGTAATATTAGCACCGCTAGAATATGGTTTAAGGATTTATTTAAAATTTTATTACGGAAGAGACTGGTATTTATTTTGCTCCGATCTGATTTATAGAACCAAAGTAATTCACATTTTAAGCTCGAAAAATGCGGTAAAAAATCTTTAATTGTTTATAACAAAAGTAGCACAGGGTACACGAGGTTCAAAACTTAGGAATATACCCCTGGTGATACCCTGAACAGAATAAAATCATAATCTTGCTGTTAGCAGACTAGGAAATGTCAAAAAATCAGCGTTTATACTATGACGTACCTAAGTAGGCAGACATTTTTTACACCTTTGCTTCCTGTTATCTGTCAAAGCCACTGCGGCTCAAGTTGTTACCAAACGTTGTTACCTGCTGTAGTGTCCTTACGTAGAAAAAATTTCAGCGTTTAGGCTGCTCGCACACTGGATCAGAAGTTGCACGAATTTATGCGAATTGTGATGAAATCGATAAAATTTCATCAGAATTCGCACAAATTCGTACAAATTCTGATGCAGTGTGCGAGCAGCCTTATATTATGACGTAGGTCTGGCGTTGACGGGCTCTTGCTCTGTTAGTGTTACATCCTGTATAGACAAGAGTTTGCACTGGTTATTCAATGTATTCAACACCTTCGACGAGGTCAAGGTAGGATCCAGTAGCATGGCCAAATTAGCAGATGGCGTTTCTCAAGACTTATCGCTTCGGTGTACCGGCAGCACCAAAGGCCCCTGACGCCATTACTACCATTTGAGCCCCGTTTGGACTTCTTTATCAGTCCATTATAATTTTTGCAGTTCAGCGATGAGAAATCTATATCGTATAAGGAAATCGTATCTGCCATTCCTACAGGTCTATATAGTGTTCTGACATTCCGCTTTTCTAATTTTATATCGTTGTTCCAGATATCATTAACCTTGGGATGGTATTTGGCGTAATTTCTGACGTTTCCGAGACTAACTTCTCGTAACCTGAATTATTTTCCGAGAAGAGGTTTTCAGCCACTCGCCCAACGCCGCCGCACAAGGAGGGTCGCATCCCGAATATTTATATCCCATCGAGACCGACTAGTCTAGTTATACCCTCCCTAATGTTGTCCCCACATCTCCATAGAAGCCTTATCAGTTATACTACAACACATATAGTGTATTCCGAGATTGTGTGCAACACACAGTCAATTCTTCCGAAAACTTGCAACATACAAAAGCTCCAATGGAGAATTCATTATTATTGCTTTCGGAAATTCTCCCTCCCCCAACTGGACTAAACGTATTCCATCACCTAATTTCTTTTTAACTAAATTGTACCGTGGTAACGCTCCACCTATTGCGCCAATGTTACACGATGCCTGGTGATACAGAGGATGCCCCAATATGAGACTTCCACATAAAAAAATGCTGAAGTCCAGTCCAGTCAAAATAGATGTTTTTAAGCGCTGTACCAATTTTCAGCAACTTGCGAGTTATCATAGCGTTTGACTTTGTTTCGTCTATTTTGACTGGACTAAACCTAAATAAAAACTAGCTGAGTTTGTGGGCTTGACTCTTCACACCACCAACATCAGTCAGTATGATGAATGTTGAATATTATGAATGGATATTTTAATAAGAAAGAAAAGGAAACATTGAAAACATTAAAATATAATAATTTATTTTTATCAATGTACTAGTATAATACCTCACACTTCTTTTCATTTAAAAACGGCTTGACCGAATGTTATGAAAATTTTTCCAGATCATATTTTCGTGCAGGAAAAAATTACCACATACGCAGAAACACATTCATCTTTAAAAATATGCTACCATTTTTATTTTCGGATCGATTACAATAACTTCCCTATAAACTGGGAAGTTAATAATAGTAA
Source organism: Thereva nobilitata (assembly GCA_963855945.1). Lineage (NCBI taxonomy): Eukaryota > Metazoa > Arthropoda > Insecta > Diptera > Therevidae > Thereva > Thereva nobilitata. The sequence goes on along the minus strand of OY979694.1, from coordinate 100,882,171 downwards.
CAGTTCACCATAGCCCTTTTATTCAGCTGTGGCAGGAATGCTATCCATCTCAAACTCATTATAGTATAACAATTATCCTACCCAGCATTTTACAAGGTTAAATCTGCGTTCAACCTACATTGATCTTTGCCATATACGGTAGTTGAGTTAAAATAGGCTTCACTCAACTTAACCCAACACTTCCACCTAACTCGAGCCGAAATATCGTTTTGTATACACGATTTTAGGTAAAATTTGAAATATTCTTGATTAAATTACAGTTCACATTTTTTTTTTTAGTTTTTGCTATCATGTTAACTCAAGCCAACTTGATTTTCGATATTAGATACGGTGGTACAAAATACATTTTGTTCACTTGTAGAGCAGAATTCAACTTCCGCGTAAACAAACGTTATTTTGCTACCTTTTAAACCTTTTAAGCGACAATCAACTGATTCTAATGCCTCATTAATCGAAGTCTAGATATAGCACAATTATGTGTAGATACCATATTAAATTTTAACATTATGCTTCTGGTATTCATTCCTTCGTCAACGCACCCCTTATGTTACTTAGAATTGTCAAAAAATGATGCTGACAATTCTTGGATTCGAGCACTATACCCTAAATTAATGGATTCGATGTCAAAGAATTGACATGGGTACACCGAGCGCACCAAACATTAATGGGAATCCTAATCACTCAATCTTTGAAATGCTTTTAAAATTAGATAGATCGATTCAAATAATGGTGAAGCTGTGCGATAAAACTAAAAAGAGGGGGGCATTGGAATGTTGGTTGTTGTTCGAAATTATCATTACATTTAGTGTAAAAAATTATTCAAGAGACCTACATATGTATAGTATGTAATAACATTTGCAAATGACCTACTCCAACACTGGTTGGAAGACTTTCTATAGCTGGCTAGGAAAAACTTTCAGAAAAATGTCGCTTATGAAAGTATCGTAATGTGTCAAACAAAATGTAAGATTGCATTACAAAACAAAGTTTTAAGAAAGGTCAAATTTAATTAACAAATATATAATTATTTGCAGTGCAAAAACTACATACAACTCGAAAAATTGGAAGGGTAATAGAAACGTTATTGTGTAGTAGGTTGGCATTTTAAAATGATCAGAAAGATATTGCTCTGGAGACATACCAGACATGAGATGGAGTTTCAATATCAATTCGACAGATTAGAGAAAGTGCAGAACAGAAACCTACACTCCAGTTCTTAGAACTAAATCAATCCGTTCGAATTAAGTAGCTTCTAATGAGTTCCACAAAGACTATTAGCTTTTTATTGGCTTTAAGTATTTGATGCAAAATTATTACTGTTATTGCGACATGCACTTGTCATTTGAGTACTTTACAGTATTAACGTTGATATTAGCTATGTTCCTTTTCTAATTTTAACTACTCCGGAGTAAAACATAAGACGAAAGTAAAATTTGTTGATTTGAGTAAAACCTAACCTAATATTTTTGATATATAGTCCATTCAAAACGCGGGGGGGGGGGTGTTCGAACATAACACCGTTAAGAAAATCGAACCCTACACGGATTTTGGGTCGCTGATCACGAAAATCGGGGTCCGGCGGTCCTAAAATATGGGCGCCACCCTTAAAATCGAAAAACCGCCCTTATTAAGGGTTTTTCGCGATAATTTCAATAATAATGAAAAATAATCCGATAAAATGCACTTTTTTCAATATTTATTTGCGAAGGTGGTTGATTTACACTAAATCAAGCCAAACTTTATGATAAGGGATGATCCTAAAGAGTTAAAACCACCCCTAAATCGACTCAAAATAATTTTTTTTTAAAAAGTATTTTTTTCAAGTTTATGCTTCAAATTCTGCGGAAGGTGTGGCGGAAAGGGCGCAGTTGTAGGAGGGGCGGAAACGGCAGCGGTGCAGGCGGAGGAAGACGGGCAATGGCGGGGCAGGTGTAGGAGGCCTGGCGAAGGTGGGCGGGCGGAGAAAGATGAGCGGCTCCTCAGACCTCCGCTCGCGCCCCTTCCACCCCAAGCTCGCCCCCACCCTCTCCGCCTTGATATTTTTTAGCCTATCTGTTTTTGCCCTAGCAAAACTATTAATCCAGTTTAAAGGGGGTTACATTAAAATATTCCAAATGTTTTAATAATATTTCATCAAAAATAAAATTTCACTGCAAAAAAAACTTAAATTTTTTTCAAATGCAACTTTAATCTAGCGGTAGCTTCACTCCCTTAAGTGTTAGAAATAATTAATTTTTGGCTGATAATATCTATTCAACCCAATTCCAAGCGAAAAACAGGTAAAAAAATCAACTTTAATCTAGGGGTAGTTTTACCCCCTTAAGGGTTGAAAATATTTAATTTTGTCTGATAAAACCTATGCAACCCAATTTCAAGCAAAAATCAGAAAAAAAAATTTTTTTGCAAATTTTTTTTCTTTAAAGTTGATTGAAAATAATTTATTTTTGCCTGACAATGCGCATACAATCGAATTTGGAGCATAAACTTGAAAAAAAAACTTTTTAAATTTTTTTTTATTTTGAGTCGATTTAGGGGTGGTTTTAAGTTTTAACCCTTTAGGATCATCCCTTATCATAAAGTTTAGCTTGATTTAGTGTAAATCAACCACCTTCCACCGTGACGCCCATATTTTAGGACCGCCGAACCCCGATTTTCGTGATCAGCGACCCAAAGTCCTGGTAGGGTTCGATTTTCTTCACGGTGTTATGTTGGAACACTTAGGGTTGCCAAGTGGCCGGTTTTCAGCCGGCTCGGCCGGCAATATCACTATCGAGCCGGCGACCGGCCAGAAATGTGAAAAATGCGAAAAAAGCCGGCAATTTCAATTTCTTCCATCAAAAATGTTTTAGTATTTATATTTTTTGTTAATATGTACTTATAAAGTTAGAAAATCTTTACAACTATTAAGAAATTCGTACATTTTTAACATGTTATACTCAAACGCAATTTGAATTCAGTGCGTTATCATGCGCACGGAGCTAGTAGGTTTTGCACCGACTATCTATCTATAGATATGTAACTATAAGCATCACTAGCAAACGGCAGTCAGCTTTGTGTTGATTCGACGCTGTCAGATTTTGCGGGTGAATAAATTATATTTAACCCTTCGTCGGGCGCGCTCCTAAGCGGAACAAAATCAGGCGCACCCGGCCTGAGAGGCCACATATATTTTAGCACGCCCCGCCCTCCCCCTAATCAATTTTAACTCAAAACACCGGAAGGGAATCCTTCGGTATGATCTAACGAAAGCAAATATTCCGAATTGAACGGAATAGAACGAGTTTATTCAGTGCCGGATTAACCCAAATGGGGGCCCTAGGCCATTCAAATTTTGGGGCCCCCTTTTTTTTAATAATTGTAAAATTATTCTTTATTTATGCATTTATAGAATTTAAACAGCTTATTCATATCATTTAAAGGTTGTAAACACAATAAAACAATCAAAATAGTTTTTTTTCTGATAAATTATATACTTTTTGATTTTACATAATTAACAGTATAGTAATTCATAAAATAATCTTTGGACATCTCTTTTAAATATGAAAACGACGTTCATCTTTAAAAAACTTTTCTCCTACATTTCAGATCACTAAAATCATTAATGACATCTTCAAAATCAATTTGACGAAGAACATCCGATTCAATGGACATCATACTTAGCATGTCCAATCGTTCTTGACGCATAACACTTCTTTGCTCGTTTTTTATGCGTTTCAACTTTGAAAAAGAGCGCTCTGTTGTACAATTTGTAATCATAAGAGTTAAAAAACACGAAGAGCAATGTCAACGTTTGAAAAAACAGTTTGAAGATTATCTCGAATCAAACTTTGGTAGAGTTCAGAGTGAGTGAACTTAGGTTTTGATGGAAATTTTGATTTGATAAAATCGTGAAACTGTTTAAGTTCAGGATAAAAATCTTCCAAATCGTCAGGGTAAAAGTCAACTAAACCGGCAATTTTTTCGCGGTACTCATTTTCTGTCAAACTAAAGTCAGCCAAAAATGAAAATCTCTTCGAAACCTCTAAGTAAACTTGGGCTCGTATGTTGATTTCGATCTTGAGCGTATCGATAATTACAAGAAAGCCGTTGACACGAAAATAGTCTCGCGGATTTAATACAACTTCTGGAGCATGCCCATCGTTTGGCTGTCTTGTTCTTCGTCGAACTCGCGATGCAACATTCGCATAATCCGTCTCAGGTAAAATTGATCTGGCTTTGTTTTCAAACACCTCGAATTTATCTCTCATTTCATCTAACAAATTTTCTAATGACGAGTACATCAACGCGCAGGTTTCCAGATCAATCTCTTCAGACTGCAATGCTTTGCTCGTTGCCCCATTTTCGTGGGGGCCCTTGCTCGTCGGGGGCCCTAGGCCATGGCCTAGTCCGGCCTAATGGGTAATCCAGCACTGAGTTTATTGAATGGAATGAAGCTTTAACTAAACCAAGCAAAATTACTAATTTCACACAAAAACGTTTTCAAAATTCGACGAACCAAGCACCGTAAAAATAAAAAACCCCCAAAAAAAAAGTACATAGTATACTTCTGACGCGGGACCATCATTTTTCGCCACAGTCGTGGGTAGAAACCGACGTTTAGTTTTCCAAAGCAGAAGCTGAATAAGAGGTCTGGCATAGCGAATTTACGTGGTGCGCCTCTGAGCCAAACATAATCAGGCGCACCCGGCCTGAGAGGCCACATATATTTTAGCCCCGCATCACCCCCTAATCAATTTTAAGTCAAAACATGTATGTCTGTACGTACACAAAAACCATACATTCGTGAAACCAAGCACGATTCGCCATTTTGCCGTCGATAGATGGTTCTTGATCGTCATCAGGCGCACTCGGCCTGAGAGGCCAGGGTCAGAATACCACTTATTTCTCAAGATATAGATGAACTTTACATAGAGCTGGCCTACTTTGAGTATAACGAGCGATTGCAATAAAAATATCTTGAAAAATTCATCTTAGAAAGTTATGACGCAATCGGGCGCACCCGGCCTCACAAGCCAGGGGAGGCCTAGGCGAGCCGGGTGAAAGGGGACGGCGGGCTGGGGTGGCGATTCCTACTCACCGTCCCGAGTCTAGAAACTATTGGGAAGGCCACTCCGCTCTGATGCCAGGGGTAGGGGGCGCGTCTAAAAAAGTGTTTTGCTGGCCTCTCAGGCCAGCCGCGCCCGACGGAGGGTTAAAATCAGGCATTTTAGTGTGTACAAAAGAAATACGTCAAGAGTGCGATCAAAATCTATGTCGGGCAACGAAAAGTCACCGCCTCCAAAAAAACCACGACCTAGAAACTGCGTTTTCAATAAATCGTGGTAAACTGATCCAAAAATGTCAAGTTGGCTTGTAATTGGAATAGACCAAAGCGAAGCCAAGTGCATTGTATGTAGAACATTTTTTAAGGCCCAATTACATGGAACGGATGAGAGCGGAACAGAATCGGATTGATGTGTCAAAGTGGTTTTCCGAGCATGCGCTTTCCATTTGAGCGATTACAATGACCGGATACAAGCGCATTTGATCGGATCAGGGCGGATTCGTTTTCGTTTGTTTAGAAATCGACGGATTGGGCTGTCAGAATTTTTGTAAACAAATCAAGTTAAATTTTGTTCTCTTTTTTTTATAATTTAAAAAATATATTCTGAAGAATAATTAATAGGAGAGGTAAAATTCGTATTAATTATTATATAATAAGGGGAAAAGTGGTTAAAAAATTACACAAAACACCACTTTGACGTTTAAACGCGAACGGATCCGTTCATTGTAACGCGTGCTCCGGTGCGTTTCTTTGACATTTCAATCCGCGTAGATCCGTTCAGTGTAATTGGGCCTTATGCCTTACCTGTAAAATACGACGGCTTTAAATCCTTTGGAAGACACCACGAAAGCGAGAAACACCAGAAATCTTTAAAAGACATGATAATGTCGAAAAAGTTTGATAACGTTAAACACGGCCTTTTTTGGTTGCGGGGGGAGGGGAGGTTGGAGGCTGGCAATTCCGTCCCGTCGAGCTGGCAACCCTAGGAACACTCTAAGGCGCGTTTTGAATGGACTAATAAGTTAGTTAGAAGAATTTACAACATAATGGAAATAAATGCGGGAAATTTTCAAAGTAAAACGAAAGATAATAGTTTTAGATAATGTTAGAATCTGGCAGAGACCGCGGAAGTGGGGTTGCAACAGTGGCGGTTCCTCTTTGGAAGCAAAGGAAGCACTGCTTCCCTTGACCAAATAGGCAACTTCATAAAAAATTAATTTAAATATATTAAGATTAATCAAAAAGAAAATCTTAATATATTTCTTCATCTGGAAACACTAAGCAAGCAATGTACAGATTTTTTTATATAAAATGTACAATTCATACTACTGTATACAAAGAATAAAGCCTCGGCCACGATACGAGCGGAGAGCGGTAGAGCGGCAATACTAAAGTGCCGCTCACCTCTAATCCGAGACATTAAATTTTTCTGGTGCCGCTCGCCGCTCTTATCGTGGCCGAGGCTTAAGGGGCACCACTAGTGTGAAATTTTGAAAAAATTGAAACAATTTTTTTTTCATTTTTCGATAGCCTATACTTTTAAAAATAACATAATCAAATTTCAAGTGCATATCTCCAATCGTTTTTGAGTTACAGCCATCTGAAGAGCAGTTGCTCATCGGTCCGAAAGTTGCGTTAGTTTAGGAAAAGAAAACTTCGAGTAGTCATGTTTTGGAGTTGCTAGACCCTGGCACATTTAAACGACTCATCTCGAAGAAAGAAAGGTTTTAGCAGCCCTACAGGTGTCTTTCGAAGAAGAAGAAGGTACATTTTATGGGGCTGGAATAGCAGATTAGCCGAAAGTACGATATTTCTTGATTTATAACCATGTAACTTAAACTACGCGTTTTTCTCGTAACTATATTTTTCAAATTTGCTGCAGTTATAACTCGAGAGCAAATCATCCGATCGGTTTAATTCTTTTTCCAGCTTCTTTCATATAAGTTTCTCCGTACCATCAACCTCCAGTTTTCCGATTGCATAAAAAATGTAATTTTGGCAGGACAAAAATCATCCAATTTTTGCACGAAAATTGAAATTTTTTTTAAAGACTCCTCCATTTTGTTAAATTTAAATTTTTTTTCTTGATCGAGGGTCATGGTACGGGCAATACCTTCTAGTTTCATAAAATTTTTGGTTTTTTTGATTTCCGGCACTGTGAAGGTCGATATCACTGCAGCAGTGGGGGGATTTTTTTTCTTGGAGCCTTAGGAAATTACGAATGACTCGCTGAATTTTAAATTTTTTGATCTAAAAATTTTATTATGTAGTTATTATATATCCACAAATATATCCTTAAAACGTTAAAACATTCCATGCATTAGTTTTTTTTTAAAACATTTCCAAAAATCACATTTTTTTTAGGCGGTCACACTAGTGGTGCCCCTTAACATAACGTAGGGAAGCTGTAATATCTCCAGCTTCTTTGGCACCGAAAATCAACGTGAAAAGTCCAACACATTCAATTCAATTGAACTCACACTCACGCAAAGGCTTGCGTTGATACCAAAGCCTTCTATATTTACAAGCCATGCACTAGAAAAATATTGAGAGCCAATTTCCCCTGAATAGGACTTCAAATCTCCAAATTGCACTAACAACATAACGTGACTTCAGAGATTTGAAGTCCTATTGAGAGCAAATTTTGAGAGCCAAATTTTCTAGTGCATGGCTTGTAAATACAGAAGGCTTTGGTTGATACAGGTCCCTGAGAAGCTGAACCACAACCTTCTATATTATTGAACAAGGAAAATATTGAGAGCGAATTTCCGCTCAATCGGACCACAACTCGGTGAAGTCACGTTATGTTGTTAGTTTAATTTGGAGAATTTGGGAGAATTTGGTGGTCCGATTCTCTCAATTGAGATTCTTGTTCATGGCTTGTAAATATAGAAGGTTATGGCTGAACCATAACCTTCTATAATACAAGCCATGCGATTCGTCTCGACACGCATACATGCACACGCAAAAGTGGTCCCGGTATACAGAAACGTAATGTAAATGGTTAGCTGTCAGATTTGAGAAAAACAAAAATTGTTTTATCGGTTTTTTTATTAAAAATTAATAGTTAAATTGTGAATTAAACCAGATAAATTGTCAATAAATTAACTCGGAAGTGTGTGGAAATTGTGTGGAAGTTTGATTTGTTAGAAGTGAAACTTTTTTTTGTTTTCGGAAATGTCTGTAGTATCTAGAAAGGTAAACAGATTTAATGTGGAAAATAGACATTCAAGAATAAATAAATAGAACTAATAGGTAAATAAACAAACAAATAAGCTATGGTGCAAGATTTCCAGCTCAGGAATCAATAAATTGAACTAATAGCTTGTACAAAATTTGGGCAACAATAACTAAATTTAGTGAAATTTGCTGGGAAATTGTTATCCTAAATTATTTACACATGAAGGATTTAGCATGGGCTTTGAAAGGTAAAACTATTAATTAAAAATACTACTTTCTACTTGAATTTACCAGTTTATAGAGTAGTCAGGAACCAGGGGTTTTAACCTGACATTAGAAATGATATTAAGCGCACTTTTTGAAGAGTACTTTAAGAAAAAAAATGTTCTGCGGCGAACACCTATGGAAACTGGGGAAAACCCCTTGGAAATCTCGAAAAGTTAGTATTTCCTCTATAACGTGCAAGGCGTTGAAAATTTCGAAGTAATGTATATAAACATACTTGTAAAGCGTGAAAATCTGCGTTAAAACCCCTGGTTCCTGACTACTCTATAAACTGGTAAATTCAAGTAGAAAGTAGTATTTTTAATTAATAGTTTTACCTTTCAAAGCCCATGCTAAATCCTTCATGTGTAAATAATTTAGGATGATAACAATTTCCCAGCAAATTTCACTAAATTTAGTTATTGTTGCCCTAATTTTGTACAGGCTATTAGTTCAATTTATTGATTCCTGAGCTGGAAATCTTGCACCATAGCTTATTTGTTTGTTTATTTACCTATTAGTTCTATTTATTTATTCTTGAATGTCTATTTTCCACATTAAATCTTTTTACCTTTCTAGATACAACAGACATTTCCGAAAACAAAAAAAAGTTTCACTTCTAACAAATCAAACTTCCACACAATTTCCACACACTTCCGAGTTAATTTATTGGCAATTTATCTTGTTTAATTCACAATTTAACTATTAATTTTTAATAAAAAACCGATGAAACAATTTTTGTTTTTCTCAATTCTGACAGCTAACCCATTTACATTACCTTGTTTCTATATACCAGAGCCATAACCTTCTATATAGCAGAGCCGGACCACATACTAACACATACACAACTGTTGTTCATGGCTTGTATTATAGAAGGTTATGGCTGAACTAAACGCAGCTTCTTCGGAGCCGAATACCGGGATATGAGAAGTTGGACATAGACAAATTTTCTCTATCCACCATATTCTCTTGTTTTCTTGGTTTCGTTTTCTGGTATTCTGCTCTGGTTTCGCCTGCTGTGGAGTTGCTCTTGAAAATTTTTTGAGATCTATGATGGGTGAAGTTTCTCCTTATTCTAATGGGGAGGCAGGAGGTGTGTATTGAAGAAGCTGAAAATTTGTAGCTTCCATTTGTTTTTTATGATTCTCTTTAATGATGATTTAAAGGGATAGAGAGAGATTATTTTTTTGAATTGTGTTATACTGGGGTGGCAGGAGGTGTGTATTGAAGAAGCTGAAAATGTGTAGCAGGCCTGGAAGCAGACAGGCCAACTAATACTAACATAGCTGAAAAGTGGCCAAAAATTTCTGACAGTTGTGGAATTAACATGGCCGAAGCCATAAGAAGCAATTTTTTAAGTTTGTTTTTGCACTAAAAAGTGGTAAAATATTGTATATTTTCACTTTTTGGTGCACATGGATTATCAGTGATTAGTGCTTTAGTGATTTAATAAAAAAAATTAAAATGAAGTGAGTGGTTAAGTGTATTTTAAGAGTGTTAATTGATTAGGTGACCATTTTTGTTTACATTCGCGGTGGTTTTTTCGTGTTAATTTAGGGAAAAAATGTTGAATTTGTGTAGTAATATAATAAAAAGTGCTTTTTAAGTGATTAAAGATTATTATAGGATAGTTATTAAAAACATAAGTGCAGAAAAATGTGAAGGAAAAGTGAAAAAGTTATTGTTATTCATGTTGTGTGGTAGTACTTGCACTTATGTTTTTAATAACTCTTCTATAATAATTTTTAACTACTTTAAATTCACTTTTAATTCCATTACTACACAAATTCAACACCTTTTCCCTAAATTAACACGAAAAAACCACCGCGCTTGTAAACAAAAATGGTCACCTAATCAATTAACACTCTTAAAATACACTTAACCACTAATTTTTTTTTAATTTATGGACTCAGATCACTAAATAACTTATCACTGATAATCCGTGTGCACTAAAAAGTGATAAAATACAATATTTTACCACTTTTTATTCCAAAACCAAAGTTAAAAAATTGCTTCGTACGGCTTCGGCCATGTTAATTCCACAACTGTCAGACGATTTTGGCCGCGCACAGACACAACCAAAAAGTCTGCTTCCAGGCCTGTACTTACGAGGGCTTGGTAGCTTCCATTTGTTTTTTATGATTCTCTTTAATGATGATTTAAAGGGACAGAGAGAGATTATTTTTGTGAATTGTGTTATACAGTGGCGAACAAAAGTCAACGTACACCATATAAAATAGCGAAAATTCGTTTACTATAGCATAAAAAAATTGTGATATTACAAAATAAATAAGTACAATCCTCTGTACAAAAACATTATATTGAAATTGCATAATGAAATTGTTTCTACAAAAAATAATAATAAAATTTTTTAAGCGTGCGTAGACTTTTGTTATTTGTGAATTCTGTATATTTGACTTTTTTGTTATTTTTTTTGTAGAAATAATTTATTATGGAATTTCAATAAAATGTTTTGATACGTATATTGTGATATCACAATTTTTTTCAATTTTTAAAAATAAAATAAAAATACGAATTTTCGCTATTTTGTATGGTGTACGTTGACTTCTGTTCGCCACTGTATGTATATCTTACTATATTATTTTTTATTATATTACAATAAAAAGAATATAGATTAGTAGTACGGGTTTCTACTTTTTGCATGGGGTTAATTACTTAATTCGTTTTCAAATTTGTTATTTTTCAGTTTTTCTAATTAAACCCGCCGATACCTTTACTTTTATCGCTCGCGGGGTACATTAGCTTTGACGCCCTACGCATTGCTTCCCTTATCCTGAACCTTATGAACCGCCACTGGGTTGCAAGGATTGCGGCCGCAACCCCTGATAATTTCGCGGGGTTGCGCCGCAACCCCTGTGTTTTTGAAATCAAAAAAGCAAAAATTCTCGTTTGTATATAATGTATTTTACTTTTTATTGTTTGAGTTTTCGTCATTGCTACGTTTTGTTTACGTAAACGCATCAGTAGAAATTCGTCTTCTTCTTCATCATCAAATTCTTTGCATATAGCAATATAATGTATTTCCAGCTGTTTTTTTATTAAATCTTTTAACTTGTTTTGTGCCAAAATTATGTCTTTGTATGAAAAATTAAATGATATCAAAGTAGTAGTTGCATATTTTCAACGGATTTTCCTGGGACGCTTTGATTATAACAACAAAATCTGAAAAAAGGCGCAAAACGGCCTCTAGCGGCGAAATTATACGGAATTCAAAAAAACAGTGAAATCAAAATTTGTATGTAATTTTATGCCCTACGACTTTGCTCTATTGATATTTTCACCAAAATGCATAGTTTCTCCTCAAAATAGAAAAAAAGGCGAAAACCATTATATATATGTGTATTTCTCAAAAATAATCCTTTTTTCGAACTGCGGGTTGTGAAAATCATGTTTAGACAATCCAAATCCTTCATTTGACACCGGTCTCATAGCTGTGGGAAAAAGTCTTTAAAATTTCCACATTTGAGCGGACTATACCGAATTTAAAATTTTGCTATTAAATTACAAATAAATAATTTTTCATAAGCATTTTATCGAAAATTGTGTGCGATCGCACCATCGTCGAGCGGGAGATTCAGTCAATCGTTTAGAATGGCAGTTATTAAAACAAAAGTAAACAAATGAATATATATTTCTATGTATCAGTTTCGATGTAATATTACACTTCGAACGAACACTTGAAAAATATATGGTTTCGACGACGTTTTTTCTTCATGATGGTCTCAGTCGTTTGTGTAATTGTGTGTCTTTGTTTCTGTATCATAAAAAACGCAGAATTTGAAATTTCCGTCAACATACTGTGACTCACAAAATTATTGACACAAGCTATAAAACGATATTAAAAACTTAAAATAAGCGTTTTCAACCAAATAAAAATATTTTTATTTATTTATTTATGCTGTTTCAACTATTCAAATATATAACATGAAAAAAAAAAATTATAAAAATTTGTTTAACATATAAAAATAATAAATTTCGTTAAATATTACATAATAGCAGAACACAAAATTATTAACACAAAAATTAGTTCAAGTAACTATTCGTCTTAAATAGGGTTTATGTTATATTCTAATATTTGGTTTGGTAACCCTTAGCTTCAATAACTGCCTGAAGTCGTCTAGGCATACTGCTAACCAACTTTTCCGTTACTTCTACGGGTATTTTGTACCATTCTTCAAGAATGCGTTCTTTAAGCTGTGCCTTACTGCTGACGTGTGTTTTCCGGATCCGATTATCCAACTCTCCCCACAAATGCTCAATCGGATTTAAATCCGGTGATTGAGGAGGTGATCGCAATTGGTTTTTGGTGTTATACAACAACCACAGTTTTGAATTCATGGCAGTGTGCTTGGGGTCGTTATCTTGTTGAAAGTAGTACTTCGGCGGCAGACCGAGTTTTTCGACACTAGGGGCCAAATTAGCCTTGAGGATGTTTATGTAATGACTTGCATTCATAGTAGTTTCAATAAACTCAAGATTACCGACCCCATTAGCAGCCATACACCCCCAAACCATAACATTGCCTCCACCCATCTTTACAGTGCCAATTACATTTTCTTTTTTGAACGCCGTATTGGTCCTGCGCCAGACAATTTTCTTTCCATCGGACCCGAAAATATTGAATTTGCTTTCGTCTGTAAAAAGCACGTTTTTCCAAAATTCTGGGCTCTCATTAACATATTTTTTCGCAAATGCTAGTCTTTTTTTCCTGTTTATTTTGGTAATATATGGCTTTTTACGAGCCACTCGACCATTTAAACCATTCTTCCGTAATACACGTCGAACAGTTTCCGTTGATAACGGCTTCCCCACAATTTCTGACACATTAGAACATAGCTCTTTTATAGGAAAGTGAGGATTTTTGTTCATTTGTTGAACTACATATCGTTCATTTTGCGGGCATAAAATTTTTTTCCGTCCACGTCCTAATTTATTTTGTATAGTACCCTCATTTTTAAACTTGTTCACTATGTATTTAACGGTGGAAAAGGATCTGCCAACAATTTCCGCTACTTCGCGGTATGTTTTTTTTTCACAAACTAACTTCAATATCAGTTTCCTCTCAGTTAAGTCTGTTTCACTTTTTTTTGAACCCATTTTGCCGGAAAACTCTGATATACCACAGACAACTAAACACTTACGCATAAACCTTGACTCTTTGGCTAAAGATAATTCAATACTGATTTCCTTTTCGTAATAAAGTGGCAACAAGTGAAACAGACGCAATAAACTATAACAGTAAGATATCTTGTGTCAATAATTTTGTGCTCCTATTTTTCGCATTAAAAATTTTAAGTAGGTCACAATCCTATCAATTGATATAATTCTTAAAATTTTTTTATGGAATTTCGTAGGAAATTATGCATATTTTGATATTACATCTTTAAAACTTTTTTAAAATATTTTCTTGTGAAATATAAATTAAAGAAATTCTTTGCAATAGTTTTGTGTCAATAATTTTATGAGTCACAGTATATCAGCTTTACTCCAAATGGATTAAAGGTAATTTTTTTTTCTCATGAGCAAAAGGAACAAACTCTGGAATAAAAAGAATTTCTTCTATCAAAGATTGGAACCGCACATTTAATTATAAAATATGTTTCACTCGTATCTTAAAAAAATTTATAGTTTCCTCGAAAAAAAGGTTCTTCTGACCACTCACCGCTATTTGACACGTTTACTTGTTGGAAAACAGATGTGATTTTTCAAAAGATCATAACAACGACTCTTGTCTTGTGACTAACTAACTCTTACGGCATGAAAAGAGCTCGTTGTCTTTCTCATATACGAGGGTCGTCTCAAAAGCATTTTTTTAAATCCATGAGCTTGGCGGGAAAAGTCTGGGGGTCTCAGGGAACTTGTGTCTGGGTGTAGTTGCAGTACTGTAAAATTTCTATGCGCGTGCGTCGATCGATCCGGCAGTCAGGCTTCAGCCACTATGGAGACTCTAGTCTCTCCTACCGACAAAACACCAAAGAAAGCGAAAGTTGTGGAATCCGCGGGAAAATGGCAAACGTTCTTTAGGGATTCCAAGGTGGTGTTGTTGATCCTCCTACCTGCCCCATGGGACCACGATCGCATCTGCAAGCTATTGTGAGGTGTTGCAACAACACCTCCAAAACAAAAGTAGAGGAAGTTGCCAAAAAAACTGTTTCGCAACTCCAGTTAAAATAAGGTTCCGCGGTCTCTGGAATCTGGTTACACTAACAACCACAATCTCTTCTCCTCTTATTATTAAATGGCAAAAGCCCGCGTGCGTTGCAACGCGTTTTAATAAAAAAACGTATGTGTGCACAGTCCAGGATAGGAAAAATGTATAATGAAAAAAATAACAAATCTGCGAAACATGACTTTGGGTACATAATTCGACTGTGGAATAATTTCTCGCAGTCAGTACTTCCGAGCTTCTACAACATCCAAGAGGTCAAGCGCAGGGTTCATCGCCACATTCCTTTACGATTATTTGCGGAGATGGCAAACCATAATCTCCACAGTATTTCCGCAAATTGAAAAAACAATCTCTCGCAGTGACAACATTTCATTCGCGTTCCTTCGATTATCAAATCATGCTTTCGGTCTGATCCGATAGTCGGATCAGAGTCAAAAAGGATCCTAAACGACTAAGAATATACTAAATCATCCCGTGAAAGTCCTAAAATCGGGTAAGCCGTTTCCGAACTTTAAATTTTACAATTGGAACGATAAAAATACTTTCTACTCCCTTATTTCCGACTATCGGATCAAGTTCTTTGGCTCAACCAATAGTCGGATCCGAGTGAAAAATAAACCATGCCCAAGAAAATACTGAATCTTCCCGTGAAAGTGCTATTGCAATCGGATTAGCCGTCTCCGATATTAGCTCGGACAAATATACAGACATATCGACAAAAATTTCAAAAATAATTTATTTTGTTTTAATATCATGAAAATAACCATATGAGCTTAGAAAATGGCAATTATATAGAAGATGAGCCTGTGATAAACCATGCTTCTGCCATTCTACACTATAAATTAGGGTGGAGCGAAAAAATGTTTGTTTTTAAATGCGATTAGGAATAGTGCGGAAAAGTTGCTACCTGATGTGAATATAAAAAGTGTAAAATTATATGAAAATCAAATTAAGTCTTGAGGTGCCCCAACGCTCTCGAAAGATAGAAGAAATGTATGATATAGGAAAATTATTTTTTTTAATTTCGATTAGTAATAGTGTGGAAATATTGCTATAGGATAAACAAACAAATTTTTAAACGTTATAAATATTCTTTTATTTCTTATAATCTTAATTCTTATAATACTTTATGATATTCTTCCCACGCGCAACCTTAACCGGGGTACAGTATACAAATTTTAATCTACATCCACATCGATGGAATCTAAGTTCACAATGGAATGAATACTAGGGTCACTCTACTATGGAGAAAAAAAATGTTTTTCTTTTGACTTCTAATAGTAATAAAAATGTGTCACAGGGTTTTAGGAACTAATAAAGAAAATTTCTTGACAATCGGTTATTACCTTCTGGCCCCTGTGCTCAGGGGCGGCGCTTTCATAGGTGCGAATGGTGCACTTGCACCGGGCGCTATTGGACGGGGCGCTATTTCAGATATTCAGATTTTAAAAAAAAATTTAAAACTTTGAAAAAAAAAATGTTTAAAAATGTTTTTCTTACATCCTTTTCATATATTAAAGGATTTCATTTTTATTAACACGACTTAATTTTCCAGTTTATTTTCCCAATAAAATATTCTATATTTCAACTCATGTAACAACACAACACAAATTCCATGCAAAAAAAACCTGGAAATTTTACTTCCTCTCGTACTACTTCCTCTCGAGACTTTTGGTTCGTGATTTTCATATAATTTCTGTCCAGAGAATCAGCAGAAGTAAAAATTCAGGAGAAATATCCACCAAGTGAGAGAAAAATCTCTCATTCTACTGATGTTCTCAAATTTGAACGTGAGATGTAAATACAGAATTAACCAGTGGAATGAAGGAGACGAAACACATAATAATTTCATTTTTACTACGCTGGAGCAGTGGTGCCAATTCGTGGGAATTCTCCCTTTTCGTGGGAATTCTTACTGCTAAAAATTAGGAAAAGGGAGAAAAACCTGGGAAAAGTTACAAGATCTGAATATTTAAAAAAATGTAAAACAAAACAACGAATTTTATCGTGCAACAACATTTTTTACTTTTTTAAATTTATGGCAAAAGTATAACTTAATCGGCAACACAGTTTGACGGTGATTAGACTGTTCGTTCCTATGTATGTTCATCTAAAAAGCTGGTGAGGAACGTACGTAGGAACGAACAGTCTTGGTTGCTTTATCGCAATTCATTTTGTATCGTGACTTTGGTAGTCAATAATTTGTAAACGCGGTTCTTCCCCAAAACACGCGTAGTGAATTTGCTTAGCAGTGAATATACGTATGAATTCGTAAGTCAATCTCTCCTGTTATTTGATATAAGGCAGTAAGTATTTTTTTCTGTATCGTTATATTAAATTAAGCTGTTAATTGATCAGCTATGTCAAGCGATTCAGGTGAATTCAGCATGCAAGAGAAAAAAATATCCTTCGTTTTGCTTTTCCCCTTTCCAAAATTTTCAATTTTCTTCTACGTGGGAAAACCTAAGGGAATTTATATAAAAGCCTGTGGGAAAAACTCCTTGGAATTCCTATTTTCGTGGGAATTATTGCCAAAAACACCTGGCAACACTGCGCTGGAGCACTTTTTGAAATGTTTGTAAAATGCACCATATCAACTCACACAAAGGAAAAAATTGTTCCGATGGCTCTGTATTGTGTATTGCTGTTTACTGTGATTGATATAAACTTCGGGGCGCTGTTGGTGCACTTTTAAATTTTGTTCCAAGATTTGTTCAAAGAGGTAAATAAACGAAATGAGAACAAAATATCTTGCGATTTTTTGTTTGTTCCCTTGCTGTCTAAATGTAGATTTTTTTTATGTTATACGAGTTATTTATGGTGCAGTTTTAAGTTTTGTGCCTGTTTCTCTGGAATAATTTATAAAGAGAAAATTGAGTGAAATATTTTTATTAGATTTAAAATGTTGAGTTATAAAAGTAATATTTTAGATTTAATAACAATTATTAAATTACTAATTTCATGTAATACATTTGTAAATTATATTATTTATATTTATATTTTATTGGAATTAATTTGTTTATTGTTTTTATGTTACGAAATTTAAAATATTTTACTGTGCCGCGAATTATGAAAATGGTATACCGGGCAAATATAAATAGAACATACAATTTTCCATTAATTAACTCTTCAACTCAGACTTCATTGAAGCATCGTTTGATAATAGGTGTGAAGTTCGAAAAAACGTATGTTTCTAAAGGCAACTTCTTGTTTTGATACTATTCAAAATTTATATGCTTATTTCTCCAGTTCGGTTCAAAGATTATTATTTTGAAAAAGAAGACACTAACAGGCTTAGTAAGACTAGTAGTAAAAATAGCATAGACGCGTTAAACGATTAGTTCGTCAATTAGGTGGTGTCTACGAGGCGTTGGTAGAACTCGTTCAGGTAGGGAACCCGTATCGAAACATACTGCAGAATTACGAAATAAAATTACTGAGTTAAATTTAATTTGTTGCATAGTAATCTAGTGTGATATTTTAGAAAAATAAATATACTTACAAAGCCCAAATGTCTGCTGCAGTTGATATTTTAAATTCCACAAAAGGTTTTTGAAGTGAAAACCTCTATAGGCACGTTGGGCAGGGCACTTTTTGGCCCGGGGAAAAACTAAAAACTCGCGTCACGCTAACGAACCATCATCACGCTACCGTACCATGTGAGAAAAAATTTGGCTTTGGGTGTTTTGAGTTTATATTAAGTGTTATAAATTATTATACTATATTACTATGTATTATATATTCTTATATTTGATTATATATTATTTTTTTTATTTGGAAGACCAGAGCATATTATGGTTTTTTTAATGGTTTTATTTAGCTTGACCTCGTATATTTGTTTGTTTGTTTGTTTCTTTGGTTCAAATCTTCCGACAGCTTTTTTAACTACTTCTACTAAACCGATTTATATGAAACTTTGCACACATTGAGTTCCCATGACAATGCAATCTGACAACTTTGTAAAAAAATCAAGATGGCGGTTCCAAGATGGCGGACGAATTTTGCAATTGTGTTCCGATTATATTGAAAATCGGTATCAAGATGTTTTTATCAGCGCAAATGACGATTCTGTGCTCAAAATTTTAAAATTCAAAATGGCGGTGCCAATATGGCGGATGAATTTTGCAAATGGGTTTGTATGTATATATGTATTGCAAATGGGTATGTATGTTCTATGTAAACAAATCTTGTAACTTGATTTTGACCTACTTCCATATAACCGATCAACTTCAAATTCTGCACATATGCATAGTTCGCGTGACAATGCAATCTGACCTTTTGTAAGGAAATCAAGATGGCGGTTCCAAGATGGCGGCCGATTTTTGCTATTGTGTTCCCCGAACCCCCGAAATGGGTATCAAATGAAAGAGCATGACAGGTAGAATACAATTAGCTGTGTGGCGTCATTCAAAATTCGGACTACCTTTTTCTTTACGACCCACTCGGTATGGGTGTGACAATTAGAATACTATTATCTGTGTGGCGTCATTCCGAATCTAAAATGGCGGATTATCTTTTTCTTTACAACCCACTCGATATGAGTATCAAATGAAAGGATATGATAATAGAATACTATTAGCTGTGTGGCGTCTTTCCAAATTCAAAATGGCGGCCACCACAAAATGACGGTTTACCTTTTTCTTTACAACCCACTCGGTATGGGTATCAAATGAAAGGGTGTGACTAGGGATTCCAATCCCGCGAACGCGGGATCCCGCAAATGCGGGATCCCGCACCTTTTTTGCGGGATCAGAAATGCGGGACTAGACATGCGGGATCCGCGGGATCTGCGGGATTTGAGCAGTAGAATGACGTGTTAAAAGAACCGGGACTAAGAGAAATACTAACAATATTGCAAAGTATTAACAATTTATGTGCTGTGCGTGTATATGAACGTGATCAATGTCACTACGAATACGACAGGGGATTCTCCACGTGAATTGAGCATACGGGGATTACCTTTGCAGCTAATTGTATTGTTTGTCAAACAAACTACTGAATCAGTCATACAAAGTATTCAGGGCAATTCTGAACTACGCTGGAATTGATTAGGCTGGAATTTTCTTACATCGGTAGCATAAACTCTGTTGGAGCCATATTTGGTTTCGAGTCGATATCGATTTCTGTCGAGAAATAAAAATTGGCATTTGGCAAGACGATATCGACAACCTTATCGTATCTATACGTGTGGATCAAGTCGTTTGACGTTTATTAAGGCCCGAATTCATCGACCTGGATATATTCTCGGTTATTTCTTATCCCGTACAATTCTACGGATATTTTTTGCTATTCACGGAAAGCAAATATACCAATTTAAAATTTTTACAGAATTACAAATTCATTCATATTGATTCAATATTTGAGCCGTTTTCTTTGAATGTGGTGTAAGTCCACTTTATATGATATGGAGATATTTAAGGGTTTGCATTTGAATGGATTGAAAAATATTGGTATATGTTAATACGCTCATTTTACGTTTTTTATATATTAAGTTGATTTAATTTTATAATGTGATCGCTTTTAAAGTATTAGTTAAAAGAAACTTATACACTACTTTCAAAGTCAACAAAATATGAAAATCATATATTGATGAAATATTAAATATGGGATTTCAATTTGATCAAAGCAATTTTTCTTATGAAATTTTTATTAAATATGTTAAAAAACAAAGTAAAAAGGTTTTATTCTAATATTTCTTCAGGTAATGCCATTTATATTATATTAATTACAACTTTATATTAATATGTTCCATTTTACATTTTTTCATTATTAGAAAGTAGCCAAGATATATTGGAGGAATATAAGGTAATAGATCCATTAAATCGTTGAATTTTTGGGGTGCGATGGATGTATATAAAGGTGGTAGTATTATAATATTCAAATTTTCGTGGTCTTCCAAGTGTGGGGGATAAATCTAATGTTTTAAACTCCACATTTTCATCAAATGAAGTATTATACGGCATTGTATATGGTTTGTTTTTTAAAAACCTTATCCAACATATTCAACCAAGTTACCGCTTCACCATAACTACTTTTTCCGTCTTTTTAGAACTAACTGCTAAACTAGTAGTTTCGTCGAAACAAAATCATATCGTTTCATTTCATGTAAAATAAACTTTCTCCGTTTTCGGCATTGTTGTGTGATGGTATACTAATCTGTAAGAATAAACAGTAATTTTTTTTCTTATGGAAGTTAAGAATGTCCAGAAATTTATGTCTTTGCGGAAAGTGGACTTATACCGCTTTCAAAGTAATTATATTTGTAATTTCATTAACTACCTAAATTTATATTGACAAAATGATGAAAATTTTGAAGGATTTTTTTGGGAACTGTTTATAGATAAAAGGTTCATAGCAGATAGCATTGAATGTTATCATTAACTAACTTTTTGTAAAAATGTACTTACACCACTTTCAAAGAAAACGGTTTGATACTTTATTTCATTTTTCTAATTTTCACTCACAGCTTTATTCAATTTTGAGATTTCGAAATTTCAAAAGTTAGAAATCGGCGGATAAACTTATTACCAGGTCGAACTGGTATTAACTTTATCCAAGCCCCGAAAATCGCGGTGGATGAATACGAAATATCCACGATATTTATATGCGTGGATATATGTATCCAGGACGGTGAATACGGGCCTAAAATGCCCAATTTAGGCATACAAAAAGTTTCTATTTTAATTATATATAAGTGGTTTTTTTAGCAAATACGGCCCCTGTAACGAAGAGTAATTTCGAAATTACAATTTATGCTACTATGTAAGAAAATTCTAGCAGAATCAATTCCTGCATAGTGGGATTGGCCTGAATATTTTGTTTGACTGACTAAAGTATAGTTTGTTTGACATACAACACACTCTTATTTCATATAATACTTCATAAATTCATGAATATTGAGGATTGAGATTTTGATGCGGGATTGGATTCCCTAGGTGTGACAATTAGAATACCATTAGCTTTGCTGCGTCTTTCCAAATTTAAAATGGCGGCCAACACAAAATAGCGGTTTACCTTTTTGTTTACAACGCCCTCGGTATAGGTATCAAATGAAAGTGTATGACGAGTATAGTATAGTATGCTTTTTGACGTCATTTTAAATCTAATATGGCGGTCACCACAAAATGTCGGAACACATACATATAATAGACTAAAAAATAGAAAATAAAAAATATAGTTTAAAAAAACTAAAAAATACGCTTTTATTTTAAAATGAACTAAAAAGGAAAAAATAATTTTGAATGTAAAGTTTTTATTGCTTCAGCCAATACATATATGGAAACAACCTACCTTTCGAAAAGTAAAAAAGCGTGGGGCGCTAACGAAAAGTTCCGGTGTTAATAAAATAAGAATATAGGTAAAGAGTCCCACCTTTTTTACATTCCGAAAGGTAGGTTTATTCCATATATGTACTGGCTGAAGCAATAAAAACTTTACATTCAAAATTATTTTTTCCTTTTTAGTTCATTTTTAAATAAAAGCGTATTTTTTAGTTTTTTTAAACTATATTTTTTGACTATCAAATTTCGGCATAAGTTTACTCACCCTGCGATTCTAGTTGTTAGATCGTTGTCAGATCTAACAACTCGACTCCAGATTTCGAAAAGAGCTTGCGCGTAAAGCTTTCCCCTCGATTTTGGAGACGTTGAATTGTGAGACTTCCCCTTCAGCAGTTCGCTCAATCATGTTAGGTGGTGTTTGTTTCCGTTTGAGTGACGGCTGCGCGAAAGTAATAATTAAAATCGAAGTAAGTAAAATGCGTATTTTAAAATATTTTTCAAGTTTTAATATTGCAAATGGTCATTCTTTTTGTTTATTTTTTTTGTTAGAGTGAAGCCACTTGCGACTACATCAACTTCGGGTAGGGTCTTTAGGAAACGTATGCACGAGTGCATGTGTCGAACAATCAAACGGGACACCTTTTCTTTAGCTCGACAAACCGACGATTGGCTCAGATTGAGTGCTCCGTGACATCCAACGGTATTTTGATATGACCCGTACACAAAGAATTTCAATGCACCCAGCACTTTCAACTCCAATGAAAGCCCTGAGTTGCGGTCGTTACAAAATGGGTCCAGAATATAAACCAGTTTTCTGGCAATCCGTTTTGGAAATCAAAAATTCCGACGGAACTGGCGATCACTTAATGTATCAAATGGATTGCTGGTGTCTCTCCTTACGCGCTTTGCACTCCTTTGTCGCCTGCAAGAAAGAATAATTGCAATTTGAGCACTGCGTAATCATTAACAATCACCTACCTCCATATTTCAGACCGCACAAGTTGTTCCACAAGTTTTAAAAGCAACTTCAAAACACTTAATATTAATCCTCTTCCTTCTAACTTCATGTTTTAACCATAGAAATATAAACTAAGATGGAACGGCTGTGTCGTGTAAAAACCCTGTACGTGAGCGACCACACTAAAGGTAGCTTGTTTAAAAGGACAGCAAATTGCCGAACTGTCTGGGGTAGCTTCTTGAGTGAATGGTGGCGTGCCAAGTCAATATTCGGGGGCATAGATTTTATGCCAGGAATTTTATTCGCTCCGCTTTTAAAACGTTTCTCTTATTATTTCTGCATATTTTGGCCTGCACTGCCTTACCACTACTACCAAGTGAACTCAAACACATCAGGAATTGTGGTACGCCATTCCGTGTTTAGTTTATATTTCTATGGTTTTAACCCGCGCCTCGATGAAATTAAATACCTAAATCATCAATAAGACCATAACAGCTCGCAATTCCCCTCCATTTGTTAGATCCTATACCAAATCCTCGCTTTTTCTGACAAAAGCACATAGTCTCCACCGAAGGGGCCAGAGCTTTGAGCTTTTTCCTCGTTTTCTGACTATTGTTAGATTTCTATGATCTAGAATCGCGGGGTAAATCTTCGCTTTAATGAAACCTTCACGCGGTGATTTTGTGCACAGACTTCCTGAAGCTTGAGTTACAGTTTTGACGGACCTCTCAACTGCCTGAGTAAGACAAGGTAAACGCAGAATTTGTTGCTCTCTCCTCGAGCAATAAGAGATTCAAGTTTTCTCGTTAGCTTCAGAATCGGTGGCTCTGTAACATTAGTTGCCAGTTAATAAGATGGTAAGAAACTTTTGCATCCATATTTACGTCTGGAACATGCAATAGCGTTAACTTTAACAGTGTTTTTTCACTGCGTGCTTTTAGAATACGGCGCAGAGCCAATTCTCTTATATGCTTTTCAGAGTCTGATAACATTGCTAAGAGGAGATTTTCAGGATGGGCGAACTAACTGTTGCGTTGTACTACCGGATCAATAGCAGCCTTCAGCTCTGTTGATAAGTAACGAAAAATCGAGATTAGTTGCCACATATGCCTTCCTCCATCTTTGCAACTTGGGTGGCTTTTAATGTCAAACCATGTTGGAGCGTATACTTTGAACTATAAGTTGCTAAACTAATAAGCTTATCACATAGATCTTATGCAATCTAATTCCGTTAGCACGCCATCTGGCATGAAACATTTTCCCATTCGATTTGTGAAATAAAGGCAATTTTACATCCCAAAAGCAAAGTGGAAACGCAAATTAAAGATTTTTTAATCCACGTTCGTGCAACAGAGAGAAAAACATTCAAATTTCTGTGTAATAAAATGTTGCATACAATTGTTTTCCTAAAAACATGCATAAACTTACATACATTTACGTGTATCATAAATTATTACACGATCCCTCATTTTTTCCTTCATCACTTCCAATACTTCTAGTAAACCGTATTTTTAAGGCATCGACATTGACATTTTGAAAAAAGAAATTTTCATTTTGGACTTAATAGTATAAACTGGCGGGCATTTCAAATTTAAGATAACAAATGAAATTTTGGCAATTTTGTTTATAACATCAGAAAGTATATTTTCTGAAATTTCGATACAGATTGGTCTATTTGACGGTCTTGGGAGATCCTAAAATGAAAAAACTACTCCTTTGTTCTCGTTTTTTCAGGTTTGTAGGTTATGTATGTACTTCAGAGACTTGAAACCAACGAGGATTTATTGGAAATTACAACTACAATTTTACAAAGAGACTGCTATTTAGTTTGCCCCGATCCGACTTATAGAACCCGAGTAATTCACATTTTAAGCTGGAAAAACGTGGTAAAAAAACTTTAATTGTTTATAACAAAAGTAGCACAAGGTTCACGAGGTTCAAAACTTAGAAATATACACCTGGTGATACCCCAAACAGGATAAAATCATAATTTTGTGTAGGTAGACTATACCTACCTTGTCGTTTTTTTGGCCTTTTTTTACTGCACTATTAATGAAGTCATGAAAATTAGAATTATTTTCTGTATGCCGCACTTGGTATTTTAATGTCAGATTGTCGGGGAGAAAATCTTTCAAATCCAATAGAAACTCCGCTAATTTTATGCATGCCAGTAGGTCGCAAAACTCTTCTAAGTTGATATTATTCTTGAAATACTGGTCGCATAAAATAAGTCCTCGTCGATATACCTCCTCTTTGTCTTTAAAATACTGTTCATCTTCGCATTCATATCCGCTATTTTGGCAAACAAGTGCATCATGTTGAAAATCATTCAGCTGATGTTTAATTCGCCTAATTGTACTTTCCAAATCCCCAGCTTTTGGCCAAGATTCAGCTGCGTAGGACATCCACATTATTCACTTGTAATTTTCACTTTTTCTTTGCTGCTGTTTATTCACAGGCTTATAGCTGCGAATTGTGAAAAATAAGGATTTGCTCGTTCTTTTAAAGCGATCATCCTCAGACCTGATCGTGCATGTTTCACTATTTCGAGTATTTATATGATTTTCCGGTTAAAAGAGTGAACAGCTCAGAGCTGTAATCCAGATATATAGGTAGACAGTATATAGGCCAGACAGAAAATACAAACCAGGCAGACCAGACAGACAAGCAGACAGACTATTTTCCAATTAAATAAATTTTATACACGCTAAGCATAGTTTTATTTGTACAAACCTATCCTTTCTATAACACAAACACACACATACACACAACTTTTATTTTACTAAAAATACCCCCCCCGCCGGCTCCATAGGTGATCATAAACCTTGGGCATAAATTTATCGCACAAAAACAAAAATAAATGGCACTAGCGGTGCTAGTGAGGTATTATTTTCAAGCGTTGTTCTTATCAGCAGCTCAAATTAAGCACCGTTCATTTAAACCAGCCCTCACGCGAAATTGGAATCGGCATTTGCGAAGATCTGTTGTTTTGTCCTAAAAAGTTTTTTGTTTTTACTTGTTTTTGCTGATGTTGCTGTTGCTGCGAAATATCACAGAAAAGTCTGAATTAAAGGTATTTATTTTTAATTTAAAAAATATTTCGCCATGGTTCTGACATAAAACCGATCGCAACATAAAACATATCGTTATTTCCATTCACGAAAGAAAAATAAGATAATTTTATTTTTAGATCGCTCGATCGCTGGCTCAGCGCTTGTATGCACAAATTAAATAACAACACCCAGAAGCCTCGATATAGTGCATTAAAAAAAGCATTTTAATTTGCACAGTCTGGTAACAGCAAGATTATGATATTATCCTGTTTGGGATATCACCAGGAGTATAAAGCTAAGTTTTGGACCTCGAAAAACTTGTGCTACTTTTTTTATAAACAATTAAAGTTTTCTTACCACGTTTTTCGAGCTTAAAATGTGAATTACTCCGGTTCTATGAGCCGGTTTACACGGGGTGGTACCTCTCTTTATCCCCACTCATCCCTTCATCACCAAACGTTCGTGAGGCACATGCGCTGCTGGAGCGCACCGTCTAAAACAGCTCTATAAGTCGGATCGGGGCAAAATAAATACCAGTCTCTTCGTAATAAAATTTCCAATAAATCTTCAAGTTCCTGAAGTACATACATAACCTACAAAACTAGGAAAACGAGAAAAAAAATAGTATTTTTTTCAATTTAATGCCCAAGCCAGTCAACTAGACCAATTTGCATCAAACTTTCAAAAAATATACTTTTTGATGTTATAAAAGCACCCTGAAAAATTGGTGTCAAAATACTGAACTCGTTGACCAAGATTGCATTTGTTATCTAAAATTTTAAATGCCCGCTATTTTATGCCATTAAATCCAAAATAAAAATTTCTTTTTTCAAAATGTAGGTCTCGAATGCTATCAAAAAAAATTTTTTTAATATAATTTTGGATATTTTTTTTTCATTTGTTTATAACTCAAATAATAACAAATCCCCCCCAAATCTTAGGCCGGTACGGGGCCACGGCCCAGAACCGGCTTAGCCCTACTACTACGATAGTTATAGATATGTACGAATAAAAAAAATAATGTCAAAATGTGCTTTATCGGTTTTTGTTCCGACGCTCCTCTATTGTACTTAGCGAATACTACGCGACCGGATATCGCTTATCCAGTAAGCGTGCTGAGCCGGAACAATAACAATTTTGGAAATAGTCATTGGACAGCAGCTAAACGAGTACTTAGATACTTAAAAAGAGCAATTAACTATGCTTTATTTTTCAGAAAAATGTCAGAAGACTTATTAGGTTACGTTGATGCTGACTGGTGTAATGGAAGCCTAATAGTCCAAGAGACAGAGACGAGTTTTGAAACCCATCTGTACCCCTTCCAATTTTGTTTTTAATATGTAGAAGGGATGTGGGGAGCCGTTTTCGACAATGGCTGACAACCTAGTTGGTCCAGGGGTGGGGGATGCGAGGGTGAAAGCTAAAATCTGCTCGTGAAATGTAAATAAATCTTGCGATCGGTTTTTCGACCACTTCCCGATATCCGGTGATGCTCAAATTTGGCACACACCTTTGGTTCTGAAGACAATGCAATATAGTATATTCAATTTTAAGGTACATCCAATATGGCAACCACCATAGAATAGCGGAGTACTCTTTTCTTTACTACACCCCCGACATGGGTATCAAATGAAAGAGAATTACGGGTAGAAAAGACGTTCCAATAATAATTATAATTCCAATGTAACGTTCCAATAATAATCCAAATGACGTTCCAATAATAATTATAATAATATCAATAATCAGCAAAATAATAGAACGCAACAATCTAGACGAACTGAGCAAAGATACAATGAAAATCATTAGCAAAATAGACAGAGACAAGAACCGATGGAAGTGGACAATATAAGTAGAATAGAAACAAATACCATAGATAATACTTTTTTTATAAACTAGCTTCGGATGACAATAAAATTTACGTGACGTTAACAATACAAGAAAAAAAATGTTTAGCATTAGTAGATCCCGGCTCTACAATTAGTATATTAAACGAAAATAATATCCCGGCATGTAAATATCAGATAATAAACCAGACCTTCACAGTTATTAATATTATAGACGGTCAAGTTAATAAAGCTAATAAAATGGTAGTAACAGTTTGTCCTACAGAATTCAAATATCCTAATAATGCAAGAATGAGATGGGTTGCGATGGCACTAGAAAAACCATACGATTTATTAGTAGGTATGGATTGGGTCAAGAAAAATTTAAAAGATATAGTATACAAGATCAAGAAATTAGAATGACCAATGGAGTGAGTCTTCCATTCTTAACAAAAACCAATCAAACTGAGGTTATTGTTTTAGAAGTAAACGAAGTACAAGATGTCCAGTTATGTCATTTGAACGAAAAAGAGAGAATTATTGTCGAAAGACTAATACGAAAATATAGTAATCTTTTGTTTAAAGAAGGGAATATTTTGACCAGTACAAATACAGTGGTCCATGAAATAAAAACCCCTACAGATCAGCAGATTAATTCTAAACTTTATCGTTAGGTAAGACGACAATTAGTTGAAATGGAAAAACAGGGAATAATTAGGAAAAGTAAAAGCAGGTATAGCTCGCCGATAATAATAGTGCCTAAAAAGAAAGACAATTCTGGAATACAAAAGTATCGGATAGTCGTGGATTATAGAAAATTAAATGAAATAACTATCGACGATAAATATTCACTACCGAACATCGATAGTATTCTAGATAAATTAGGAAAGGCGCAATATTTTAGTACATTAGATATGGCTAAAGGGTACCACCAGATTCTGGTAGCCGCAAATGATATTGAGAAAACCGCTTTTGTCACTCCCCCAGGTTTGTAGGAGTATGTACGAATGCCGTTCGGGTTAAAGAACGCCCCGGCGACATTCCAGCGATTGATGAATGAAATACTTCGTGAGTACATCAATCAAATATGTGTAGTTTATCTGGATAATATTTTAATCTTTTCAACAACCTTAGAGGAACATGAAAAATCGCTAAGTAAAATATTTGCAAGACTTCAGGAACATAACCTGAAAATACAAGTGGACAAATGTAGCTTTCTAAAAAAGGATACTGAGTTTTTAGGGCACGTCCTCACAGTAGATGGTATAAAACCAAATCCGGAAAAAATAAAAACAATACAAGAATTAGAGATACCAAAAACTGAAAAGCAATTGAGAGGATTCCTAGGGGTTACAGGGTATTATCGAAAGTTTATTAAGGACTAGCAAAAACCCGCTTGCGTTGCAACGCCTTTTAATAAAAAAAACTTATGTGTGCACAGTACGGGATAGGGAAAACCTATAATGAAAAAAATAACAAATCTGCAAAACATAATTTTGGGCACATAACTCGACTATAGAATAATCTCTCACAGTCAGTATTTCCGAACCCCTACAACATCCAAGAGATCAAACGCAGGGTTCATCGCCATCTTCTTCAACACCCCCATAACCCTTAACCCGTTCTCCCCTTACTAAGCTCACTGCTGTTGGACATTGCACCATGGCGTGACAAACGACATAACGGACTGGTAGTACAAAGGGTAATTCCTGAGCTTAGCACTGCCACATAAAAAAAATTAAAAAAAATTAGAGTTACTTATAAAAAAATGAGTTACACCTTTTTTTAAATTCCATGTTTAGCGCCACCTATCGGAAAAATTTTGTGCTACATGCACAACAATCATATTCAGAATACGTCTCTCACCCTATGCAGAACTTGCCCCATGTCGTTCTCAACATTTTGTTCCCCCTTGTTCATTGTATTCGATGTATTCTCTGTTTTAATTATCATCAGACCCATCGATAATTGGTGGAGGTGGCCTTAAGCCATAATCTTCAGAGTATTTCCGCAAATTGAAAGAACAATATCTCGCCGTGACAGCATTTCATTTTCGTTCCTTTTATTATCGAGTCATGTTTTCGGTCTGACCCGATAGTCGGATCAGAGTGAAAAGTAGGCTAAACGCCTAAGAAGATAC
Source organism: Thereva nobilitata (assembly GCA_963855945.1). Lineage (NCBI taxonomy): Eukaryota > Metazoa > Arthropoda > Insecta > Diptera > Therevidae > Thereva > Thereva nobilitata. The sequence goes on along the minus strand of OY979694.1, from coordinate 100,852,239 downwards.
TGAATTATCCCGTAAAAGCTCACAAATCGCATTAACCGTTCCGAGCTTTGAGGTTTATAATTAGAATGATAAAAAAAAGTTTCCACTCGCTTTTCTCCGACTATCGAATCACGTTTTTCCATCTGAACCAATAGTCGGAAATACTGAATATTTCCGTGAAAGTCCCATTGCAATCGGATTAGCCGTTTCCAAGATTCATACTGGCTGGAGCAATAAAAACTTTACATTCAAAATTATTTTAAACTTTTTAGTCAATTTTAAAATAAAAGCATTGTTTTTAGTTTTTTTAAACTATATTTTTTAATTTCTACTTTTTTGTCTATTACATGTCTTCCGCCATTTTGTAGTGACCGCCATATTATATTTTAAAAGACGGCACCCCGCTTACTGTGCTATACTCGTTACACGCTTTCATTTGATATACATACCGAAGGCGTTGTAAAGAAAAAGGTAATCCGCCATTTCGTGTTGGCCGCCATTTTGAATTTTGAATGACGCCACATACCTAATTGCATTCTACTTGTCGTACCCTTTCAGTTGATATCCATGTCGGGGGTCGGGGAACACAATTGCAACATTCGGCCTCCATCTTGGAACCGCCATCTTGATTTCTTTACAAAATGGTCATATTATATTGTCACGCGAACTATACATATGTGCACGATTGAAGTTGATCGGTTATATGGAAGTGGGTCAAAATCAAGTTGCAAGATTTGTCTACATACATACACACATACATACATATAGGTACTTTCGCATTTATAATATTAGTAAGGATAACGAACTCCCATACAAACTTTCATCCCCTATTTCAACCCCTTCAATCCCTTTGTTTCTCGACAAAAAGTAGCATATATCTTTCTCCGAGGTCTTATCTATCTCTGTACCAAATTTCATTAAAATCGGTTTAGCGGTTTAGGCGTGAAAGCGTAACAGACAGACAGAGTTACTTTCGCATTTATAATATTAGTAAGGATTATTCAAAAACTTCATATCCAATGATTAAATATCTTAAAAAGGATAATAAAATTAATCCAGCTGATCCTCAGTATATACCAGCATTTGAACACCTAAAAAGTTTAATAAGTTCACACCCAATCCTAAAATATCCAGAATATGGCAAACCATTTGTAGTGACTACAGATGCTAGCGATCATGCAATCGGAGCAGTCTTGTCACAGGAACGTCACCCAGTCTGCTATATTTCAAGAATACTAAATAGCCATGAAAAAAACTATTGTACAACTGATAAGGAATTTTTGGCAATAGTTTATGCAGTGAACTACTTTAGAACATTTAAATTAAAATTTAAAATAGTAACAGACCACATTCCAATAAAATACTTAAATAACAAGAGTTCTCACAACGCCATCAAAGATAGTTATTGAAACTTCAAGAGTTCAATTATGATATCGAATATTTGCAGGGTAAAGAAAATAAAGTAGCGGGGTTTTTGACTAGATTAGAAAATTCAAAACGAATAAATGAAGAAAATGAGGTAGAATCTAACTTAGAATTATCTGATACAATACATTTAGTAGAAGAGCAGAGATTAGACCACATAGGTATTAAAAACGATATCGTCAATAAATACAAGGCCCAAATAATATTGACGTACAGTCCCGAGACAGGGATGACAAAAGAAGAATTATAGAAATTAACCCTTTAGAAAGTGAAACGTTATCAAAGATATATTGAGACGATACATAAAATCCGGTTATACAGGTATATTTTCGGAAGTTTCTGATACAGACTACCACAAAGTTCAATTAATTTTGATTGAAATCTTCCTAGGAGATAACAAAATAAAATTTATTCGGAGATCCAATAGAGCAAAAGAAATAATATCCGAAGAAGAACTACATAAACAGGTATCCCTCTATCACATAAAAGAATCCATGCATATCGGAATAAATGAGTGTTATCAAAACTTAAAGAACAAAATATACTTTCCAAAATTACGACAACATGTACAATTAATCATAAACAACTGCGAAAAATGCCAGCAAATTAAATACGACAGAAGACCTATTAAACAGAAATTTGCATTGACAGAAACTCCAAAAGAAAAAAATGATATAATACATTTAGATATATTTCACTTCAAAAAACAGGCTTTTATAACAATAATGGATAAACTAACGAAATTTGCAGCAGCGTACTGTATTATAGATCGAAATTGGATAGCAAAACAAGCAATCATGATAGAACATTTCGCGAAATTCGATAAACCTAACAAAATAATAATGGATAATGAGTTCAGAGCGGAACAATTGATGGAATATTTACATAAGGAAAATATTGAGGTTCAATTAACGAACCAAATAACCACACCGGCAATACCGACATAGAGAGACTACACTCAACCCTCTTAGAGGAAATAACAGGTATTGAGGATAGTCAACTCTCAACCGAAATGAAGATACAGATGGCTGTAGGAAACTATAACGATCGGTATCACTCTACAATTAAATGCACACCCAAAGAAGCTAAAGATAAAGTCAACGTTGAAAAATTACAAGAAAGAATAAACAATACAAAAGTTCATATTGTAGATAAAAGAAATATTAATAGGGAGAATTGCCTTGAGAATAGATTGGTAGGGCCTATTAGAAACTACAAGGGCCTCCGAACCTTATTACAGAATTAAACCTTTAAAAAATATACATATTTCAAATATTAAACGACCTTTAAAACGTATAGATTTTCAGCATGATGATAATACTGCTAATAGTAACATCAACAACCGAAGGACTGCTACAAGTAAATCCGATCCATGAAGAGGCAGGCTACATACAGGTACACTGATAAAAAAATTGTCTTGATTCCAGCAATTCGATAGTCTTCGTTTCGTTGCCTTGAGTAGAAAAATTTTTCAGTCTTAACATGAGAATGCTGTCTCAGAGTAAGACACTGGAAATTCTTGAGCCAAGCAAAAATATTTCTTCGCCAATACTTATATTTTTCGACCAAGATATTTCTTTCTCGAACTAAGATTGTTTAATTTTTTGCTCAAGAAACCAAATTTTTAATTGGTCGCACTTTTTTCGTTTACCGGGCTTTCAAGTTCTAAAAATGTATCACAACTATTAAGATCGATTGTAGAACTTGAATTTTTTTCAATTATAATATCATCGGTTTCGTAATTTTTTTAACTTCAAGTCAACTTTTGTCTTCATCCAAGACAATAAAACCAAGACCATGAGTATTGCTTATCCCGAGACAATTTTGTTTTCGTTATATCCCAAATATGAGTTGCTTGGTTCAAGAAAAAGTGCTTTAAGCCAAGAAATTTTTTTTATCAGTGTAAAACTTAAAGAAGTGGAGATAGTGAACCAAACTAATACGGTACTGCATATCATAAATCCGAATGAAATAAACAACATAATAAGGCACATTGAAATGAAATTAGAGAACGTGGACATAGATAACAAAGACTTAATAAAAACAGAAGTCAAAACCATTAGAGCTAAACTTAAATCAATAATGCCAAATAATAGTACTAGACAACGACGAGGTTTAATTAACTTTGGAGGTAATGTACAAAAGTGGTTATACGGGACAATGAACGACGATGACAGACAGGAAATACTGGACCATCTAAAAATCGTTGACGAAAACAACCATAACATTATCACTACGACTACAGTAAACAAACAAATTACAATAAACTCACATTTTAATGAAACAATCAATATCTTAAAGAAAGCAGTAGAAGGCAGTTATCAGCATTTAAAGAAATAGAAGAAACCAATATCAAAATTTTAAAACATTCTTTGTATTTAGATCAAATGATAAAGCTAAGGTATCTAGAAAACAGAATAAGTCAAATCAAAGACAACATTGTATCTGCAAGACATAATTTAATACACTCAAGTATACTGACAGCAGAAGAGATAGAATTATACGAAATAGATTTTTATAAGCTAAAGCTGATTAAAATTGGAATTAAGAAATATAAAGATAATTTATTAATAATCGCAATTAAGATTCCAAACAATTATGTTCGAGTAGACTTAAAACTAATTACACCATTACCTAATAAAGACCTTTTGGAAATTGGAGGGAATAATGAATACGTTGTAAAAATTGAAGATAAAATCTTAACATCTGAAGAAAACGTTATGTTAAAAAATTTAAGAACAGCAAAAATTTTATTTGGAGTAATGAATGTACACTTAGATATAATAATAAAACTAATGTTGAAATTTTAGACGATGAAACCTTGCTAATAAAAAATGCAATAAACGAAAAATTAACGCAAAATTTTGATGATCGGAATATTATATTAAACAAAAACTATCTTATATGATTTTATAATTGTGGAATCGAGATATATGATGAAACATTTTATAATCAAAAGAAAATCATACAAGATAATTTTTTTTATCCGAATAACAAATTTAATCAGTCCTATGTGAAAGCTATAGCATTTGATAACATTGTAATTAAACATTTTGAAAACATTAAAAAAATAGAGGAATTGAAATTCCATAAAACTGTGTCATATGGAGTCACTATAACGCTAAGTATAATAATTATAATATTTTGGTTGAAAAGTAAAAGGAACGTTATAGAAATCATAAATAAAAAAGAAAGTATTCATAGTGAAATTCAGGAGAATTCCAACTCTAACCGAGGAGGAGTTATGTACACACCACCAGGCAACGTGACATTGTCAGAAGATAATGTGCTGATACCTGATCTATCTGAGACTCGACGTAAGTTGAGTATATTCTGACCATTCTCATAGAAAAGTGCATATCTTGCAAAACAGGCACTTATGAGACTTTGCTCGAAAGAAGCTTCCCATGCAAAATGATTCCTTTTATTTTTGAACAGTAGAATTAGAGTAATAACATTTTTTAGTCAGTCTAAGCTCGGCCGGCAATTGTTTAAGATTTAAAAATAAAGTTGTAGTAAAAATAAAGTTGTGTGTTTTAATTCGTATTTATGTTGTTTGATTTTAAATTCTTTTTCAAAAATAATCAAATAATCAAAAACCGTATCTCGCGCGCATTATACAGGGATGCAGGCAGGAACATCTCACGTTACCCTGCCTTTAATTATGACACACAGGGCTGTAATGACAAGTGGAGGGGAAAGACCAGTAAATAAAAAAAGTCATTTTTTTTTCAATTTATATTATAATCATCAAAATGTTTCCAACCAACTTTTCTCAATTAAACTGAAAATATTAATGCAAAGCAGATGGGATTGAAAATGTAACATTTGGCTGCTGAAATTGGGTTCTTTGTGGCCTATCTCACCATTATACCAAACCCTATCCTTTGCAATATCACTTTGTCCAACTTGATGATCGGACCGACATTTTCAAAAATTCCCAAAAGTAGAACCTAACCTCCAAACGAGATGGGAATCGGAATATGAATCGGGGGGAAACCCAATTAACCTATCTACCAATTCTCATCCTCTGCAATATTATTTTTTACATGGTCAAAAAATCGACAAGTTCAAAAGTTCATTAAATTGAAACTTGAGTAGACTCGAACTGGCGAATAGTGTTAGTCGGTTGTGCTTTAAGTAATCTAACTTATATCAAAGGCCCATCCTCTGCAAAATCACTTTGCAATTCCGTCACGAGCTCTTGGACTATACAGAGTTTTTTTCTGTTTCTACTCGCTTTCGGACCGTTTCACTATACAATGATAAGTGAACTGTGAATCCCAACAAAGGGTTAAAGCGAGATCATTTTCTTATCTTATTAGTATGAATAACTGAACCAAATCCCAACATTTCATTCAGCATATTTATTTATCTTTTTTAGCATTATTGCTTCTTGTTAAAAATCCCTATATCCTTTGAACATTGTGTTAGCATTCTTCCGTTGATACGAAAATTTCGAGACTAAAGAAGAAAAATAACGTTAAATTCCATCCAGTAAGTAAAAGTCTGTTATCAGTTACCTTCGACGTGCAGGAAAGAAATATTCGATAAGTTGGCAGATTGTTTTCTTTGTTTTTACTCAAACAAAAGTTCTCGTCCTTTAATAATGACACGTGCTTTCGTTAAGGAGCGTGTACGTGACACGATTTCATAGCAAATACATGCATCTCCAGAGAGCAAACTTTTGCAACTTTGTCCCTAATTTTATTTTGCTTTTTTATGAACTATTCACTGGATGGGATCTAGAATATTATGGAGGGTTTTAGTTTCGCATGGATAGGAGCAATAAATTTGAATAAAAATAGGGATTTATTTCAGGAAAGGACTTTATTTGGTTCCAGTTGAGTTTTGCAAAATTTTTGAACAGAAACGCTTTCACTGGCTGTTAATTAGGTGCTTTTGGGAAGTAAACTTTAACAGCTGACTTTCGAAAAATGTCAAACTTGTAAATGTGTACATACTCAATTTCGAATGAACAAGTGAGTGGGAGGAAAAGTAATTTGGATCGTCTTGGATTAAACTTATAGCAGAAATTGAATTTATTATTACACTCACCCTTACTGAGAGTACAAAAGGTGTTGGAGAATTCATAAAAGTTTTTAAATTGATTTGTGTTTGTTGACACTTTTGTAGCTGTCAATGTTTTTGTTGGCTTTTCTTGTGCCAATCAATAACACAGAAAATTTAAGATCCATGTATTTTCTGCTGACAAACTACTATGTTCCTCGTAATGTCATAGTTAGTTGATGGTTGTTTAGTTGAAATCTTGTTTCCGATCCGGAACCCTAAATTTGTCGCCCCTATTTTCGCAACTAAACAAAAATAAATCGTTGAAAAGTCTGTGATACTCTATTACTATTTCAAAAGGATTGAAAATAAAACATTTTTTTGCAACGCAAATTCAATGTTAATTTGTAACTTTTGTTCGATCCCCAAGATCGCTAGATTTATCAATTTTACCAATGTAGATCTTAAATAAATTTTAATTAATTTCAATTTCAAGAAACTTCTTACAGAACTGCCATGACTTACGCAGCTATGAGGAATACTATTAACATTATAACAATATAAGGTAACACAGGGAAAAAATCGGCATTAGGATTGATACCTTCTATTTGTTGCTGCACTAGTGCACACCTTTATGTTTTCCGACTATTGCTGCAGCATTTTCACAAGCTTGCCCTTTAGAATTCATATAATGTCGAGCAGTGTTGTACCCAGGGCAGACAGCACTCTTAATGTGCATTTGCTAAATGGACATTAGGCGCTTAATGTGCCTTAATAAAGAAGTTGACAGACACCATCTGTATGCTTACTTACTTATCCTCCTTTAATGCCTCATGGGACATAGGGCGGAAGCAGTTGCAGGATCTCCCAGTTTGTTGCGGCCTCTGCTAATAGGGTTCTCCTCCACGTTGTTCTGGGTCTTCCAACTGGACGGGTTCCTTGCGGATTCCAGTCGATGCTGTTTGGCTAGATTCTAGTTTTCGAGTCGCACACTGAAAAAAATTTCTAGTTGTGATAACCAAATTTTTAGTGAAATATGACATCAAATATATTTTTTATAGTTGCTAAAAAAAATTATTTATGCTAACTAAAAAATTAACAATTAGTAACAAGATCTTCAACTTTGTTCGTTTAGTTGTCTACATTAAATAACTTAGAATCTAATGTGGTGTCAGTATTACTAGAACACCTTGACTTTGAAATTGATAATAAGGTAAGGTTTTTTTTGTTCCAACAACTAAATTTTTTTTAGTGACATAAATATAGTGTCACTTACTATTATTTTTAGTTAGGCTTCTCCTTGTTATCATAACTATTCTTATGTAGTGTAGTTTAAATTACATATAGTAAATAAACTACAAAAAATGGACTAAAAAGTCAAAAACAAGTTTTAAGTACCTACTAATGTAAGACAGTAACAGGATATAGAAGACATTGTTTTCTTAGTATAGCCAATGTGTGTATACTAAATATATAAGATATTGTCTAACTACGGTAGAAAATATTAACTTTAAATAGTCATTGTGTTAAGTATCACACAACTATCGTATATGTATAATCTGTATTTTTGCAGTCGGGGTACCGTTTTAATTAGTTATTGTTCAAATAAGAATATTTATTGGTTTTAAAAACTGCTTCAAGTTTTGAAATTAGTTTTATTTTCGGTTTATTTTTCTGATTTTTTTAAATTGTTTTACAATTGTTTGATTTTTTGTTTCTACGCTAACTGAAGCCCGGTACCCACTTGTTGCAAAGCAGCGTATAGTATCCCTGTATCGTGTCAATTTTTGATTGATACGAATAAAACAGGTACCCACATTTCTCGAGTATCATCACTGCGTTCCGAACCATCCAGCCTTTACCATGATTGATACGGGAGCGTGATACGGTTATCTAGTCAGTGTCTGATTTCAAGTGACGATGAGAAAACAGCAGCAAGTGGCAGCAGCCGCGTATATTTTCATTAATTACGTATTTTCAAAAAAACATTTTTTTTTAAATAATTTTTTAAATTTGCATGTGCGCATGTTATTATCAAAGAGCGCTAAACAGTGGAGGAAGATGCAAGGGCAACAAGGCAACGGGTGCGCGCATGCCCGTCCACACTACCGCCTAAAGCGTATAGTATCATTCCTTTAATGTGACGGAGAAAAACCGCTAAATGAGAGATCGGGTTCGTGTTGTATGCATGGCAAATTTTTTAGAGAAAAATTTAAAGATCGGGGATACGATACGCCGGTTTGCAACAAGCGGGGGTACCGGGCTTAAGATTGATTTCCTTCGTAGAGAATTAGTATTTTTTTAAGGCTACTCAGATTTCTTGAATAACTCTAAACTACAGTAGAGTGAATCTTGAACAGTTATTCTGTAACATTTGTACCCCGACTGCAAAAATACAGATTATACATATACGATACAGCGGCGGTTCGTAAGGTTCAGAATAAGGGAAACAATGCGCAGGGCGTCGCGAACGATAAAAGTAAAAGTATTGAAGGCTTTAATTAAAAAAACTGAAAAATACCAAATATGAAAACGAATTAAGTAATTAACCCCATGCAAAAATCAGAAAACCGTACTACCAATCTATTTTGTACTGGTACTTTCAAATTATGCAGATCTGGCTGCATTCGAAAATTCAGCCAGCTGCGCAGAATTGGCAGAAAATCATTCAAAACCGCTGTAGCCAGGCATATATGTATGCCCTGCAGCCGATACTGCGATACTGCCAATTCTGCGCAGCTGGCTGAATATTCGAATGCAGCCTAATTCTGAAATACGCTGCGTACCTCGCATACACCCCCCTTTTGTAACCTGAGTCTACCATCATTACATTCTCCTTGCAAAAAAAAACACTTCAGGCAACTCATACTCGAAAGCACAATTCAAAAAAATAATCTCTATCCCTATAAATCATCATTAAAGAGAATCATAAAAAACATAATGAAAGCTACAAAGTTATCAGTTTATATTGAATACACACCTCCTGCCACCCCATTAAAATAAACAATAGATAATAGAGAAAGTTCACCTATCCGTGATCTCTTTTTTCTTGACTCATATGCAAATAAACGAAAATTCATATTTTAGTAAGAGTCAAAACAAATTTCGCAGCGAATTTTAAAGAGTAAATTTAATAATGCAACTATCCAAAGCAGGCGAAGCCAGAGGAGATTACTAGAAAACGAAAACAAGAAAACAAAGAGAATATGGTGGATAGAGAAAATTTGTCTATTACCTAGTTTATAGCTACTCCAAAAATAATTCGAATTATGGATCATACAAAATTTTTTGTCGTATAAAAGGGGCAATTCGAATTATGGCTTAAACCGAAATTTATCGACTTAAGCCAAAGTTATAAGAATGTAAATTAGCCGTTTATACGTTAATTCGAAATTTTGGCGTAAGTTTCAGTTAAATCGATTTAATTTTGCTGCTATAAACTTGGTATATGTTCGACTTCTCATATCGCGGTATTCGGCTCCGAAGAAGCTGCGTTTAGTTTAGCTTCTGAAGGAACTGTATGAACGCAAACCTTTGCGTGAGTCTGAGTTCAATTAAATTGAATGTGATGGACTTTTCACGTTGATTTTCTGTGACAAAAAGCTGGAGATATTACAGCTTCTCGTGGTACAAAATTTGGCTCTCAAAATTTCCCCTTAACCCTCGCTTCATGTCTGCTTTAAAATTGCATTAACGCTAGCTGGGGTCCTTTTTTACCCCAAGCAATTTTTAATGGCAAAGCTATTGTTACATGCGTGCAAATCAGTTCTACATGTATAACTAATATATTACAAGAATATATATATACATATATATGTATATACATATGTATGTGTTGTATATACAGGGTGTATCACGAACAGTGACAAAGCGGCCGGCTGTGGATAGGTTATGGATAGACGAACAAAAAATCGTCTGGGTGGGGGAGGGAAAATCGTAACGGTGTAGCCGCTAGGGCGTGTTAAAGTTTTTTTTTAGAGTTTTACATATCACCCTGTATTTTTGTAATCCTATGACTTATTATCATGAATAAGGTATCAGTGTACGCAGGATTAACTGATATTTTATTTGAAAAATTGGAAAGCTTGGAAAATTACCTATGAGTAATGTCCAGACAATTTTTATGCTACGGCCTTTACTTTTGAAGTTTTAGATAGGTGGGATTATTCTGCGTACACTGATATATTATTCATGATAATAGGTCATAGGGTTTCAAAAATACAGGGTGATATGTAAAACTCTAAAAAAAACTTCAAAACGCCCTAGCGGCTAAACCGTTACGATTTCCCGTCCCCCACCCCCATACGATTTTTCGTTCGTCTATCCATAACCTATCCGCAGCCGGCCGCTTTGTCACTGTTCGTGATACACCCTGTATATATAAACGATGTATGTGCTCGGCATTTGCTCGCAAACTTATCGAGTAACTTCACTTTTGATTCATTTTGCATATTTGCCGGAAGGCCGGGTGTAAAGTTAATTATGTTCGTCGATGGTTGCCTTCGAACGACAGGTGGCTGAGGGTTTCAGTTTATCGTACCAGTTATGCAGCACACTGTACACTATTAAGTATAATCGTTTCCGAGATGATGCAGTAGTAAAAAAAACATGTAACCTATCTATGGTCATTTTGGACCCCACGAGTAATTAACTGTCAATAAATAAATTACCATAGGTGCTGGAATCTCAAAAATTTCCGAAATAAGAGATCAATCATGTGGGTTAAAAGTCAAGAAAAGTTGGCCGTATTGGTAAATAAATTTCTTTTATAATAAGCATTTAACCGCACTTGGGGTAAAAAAATACCCCAGATAGGAAGTGAGTGTTAATGGGACTTCAAATCGGTGAAGTCACGTTATGTTGTTAGTGTAATTTGGAGAAAGTGGCTCTCAATATTTTTCTACAGCATGGCTTTTAGTCAAGTGTTACTGTTGTATTTATTATCGCTGATAATATTGTATTTGTAAATTTAAAGCTGCTGGCAATGCCGTATGGCTTCGGACAGTTAATCGCCAGCTAAATGGACTTCTACTTTGTATTATCCTTTCTTCTGAAATAAACCAGCAACCGAAGAAGTTGTCTTTCATTTAGTCATTAAAAACATAACATTTTGGCGACGAGAAATATGGTGTGTGCAAAAGGAAATTAATAAATTAATTTCGAAAAAACAGTAACGTGAAAAATATTGTAAAAATATTGTTACAATGTCATTATTAGGAAATATCGAACAATTCGATCAATCAAAAAATGATTTTGCGTCTTATTGTGAGAGGTTAGAACAGTTATTCATAGTGAACAACGTGGAAGATGAAAAAAAATTGGCTTTACTTATAACTCTCATAGGTGGAGAGACGTACGAAATATTAAAAAATTTATGCGTGCCGGATTCACCTGTTAGTAAAACGTATGCAAATTGCAAAGAATTGTTGTTACAGCATTTTTCGCCCACCAGAACGGTCATTTTGGAGCGCTTTAAATTTAATAAACGGGATCAAAAACCCTCGGAATCGGTCAGTGATTACATAGTGCAGCTTAAACAGCTGTCTAGGTCGTGTAATTTCAGCACATTTTTGTCAGAAGCGCTTCGTGATAGATTCATTTGTGGGCTGTCCAATGAAAACATTCAAAGAAAACTTTTGTCTGAGGCTGACATTAGTTTTGAGACCGCATGTACCAAAGCACTGAGCATGGAAGCTGCATCAATGGGCACGCAAGCAATGCATGGATCAGTAGTCGCAGCAGTGAGAAGCAATCGTGTAACTTCACAACAATCGAAGGCTAAGTATTCAAATAAGCAAACCTATAATACACGTCCGTCTAATTGTAGGCAAAGTAAACAGCATGAAAATAAATCGTTAGAGTGTTATCGTTGTGGACGTCGTCATGATCCGTCGAAGTGTCCAGCAATCAATTGGTCTTGCTACTCATGTCATAAGAAGGGACACACATCTGTAGTTTGTCACCGTCGCGCCACAGCGAATAAAATTAAGGGTATTGAAGTCGGTGAAGTAGAGTATGGTAGCGAAGAAAGTGAGTCAGAAGATGTATTAAAAATTAATACTATCAGGTACTGTAAAGGTGTAGCAGCCAAGTCACGGATGTCGCCTAAAGTCATTTTGGAGGATACAATAGCTCATACCTTTTTTTTAGCAAACGTCAGGCCGCTAATCACGCAAGTTATCATGGATGGTCAACAAATTGATGTTGAAATTGATACTGGTGCATGCGTAACAGTTATGTCCGAGTCAGTCTTCCGCAAATACTTTGGGAATCGTCCTCTCAAACCAACCACTGGAAAGTTAACGGCGGTAACTGGGGATGTCTTAAAAGTGATAGGAAAAATATCTTTTATGGTGGAGTATAATGGAAAAAAATCGTGTCTTGAAGCTGCCATTACCAACAGTCGACCAGCGTTTGTGACACTATTGGGACGAAACTGGCTAAATGTTTTATGCCCAAATTGGAGGGAAAACTTATTATCTTCCCCCTCGAAGACATCATCCATTCTAAGTATCCAGGAGAAGACCGAGGAGCTTGGAAAAAAACTTCAGCAAGAATATCCTCAAGTCTTTTCAAAGAGACCTTCTACTATCCAGGGGTTCAAAGCGTCTGTCGTGTTAAAACAAGATGTGTCGCCAATATTTTGCAAAGCCTACTCAGTCCCGTACGCCCTTAGAGAAAGAGTCGAATCGGAGCTTCTGCGTCTTCAAGCGGAGGGTGTTTTGGTTCCTGTTAAGTATAGTAATTGGGCCAGCCCTATAGTAGTGGCGGCTAAGAAAGATGGAAATATACGCATATGCGTCGATTTTAAAGTGTCGTTGAATAGAGTTGTTGATACTGAATATTATCCTTTGCCCAATATTGAAGATATTTTAGCATCGTTAGCGGGTGGAAAATATTTTTGTGTTTTGGACCTGTGTGGCGCCTACCAGCAGATAGAAATTAGTCCCGAGTCGCAAGAGTTGTTTACCATCAACACGCATCGTGGTTTATACCGTTATAATCGCCTTACCTACGGCTTAAAATGTGCTCCATCCATCTTTCAACGTACAATGGATGAAATTCTAGCGGGTACGGAGGCAATTTGTTATATCGATGATGTGCTTATAAAAGGTCGAACCATTGAGGAATGTTACCGAAACACCGAAAAGGTTTTGGCAGTGTTATCAAGCCGTCAGGTACGAGTTAATGTGGAAAAGTGTCAATTTTTTAAAACAAAAGTAGAATACCTAGGCCATGTTATCACAGGAGACGGCATTAAGCCATGCCCAAGTAAAATCGTCGCAATTCAAAAGGCTCCAGTCCCCCAGAATGTCACGCAAGTCAAAGCGTACCTGGGGTTAATCACATATTATAGGAAATTTATGGCAATGCAGTCGAGTTTGTTGGCGCCCTTATATAATTTAACCAGATCAAATGTACCCTTCACATGGAGTCAAAAGTGTCTAGATGCATTCGAGAAAAGCAAAAAAATTTTGAGTGACAAAACTTTACTTCACCATTATGATCCATCAAAGCAGCTAGTGTTATCCTGTGATGCCAGTAACGATGGAGTGGGAGCAGTCCTAAGTCAACAGTTAGATGAAGATTCTCCAATCGCATTTGCATCAGCTACCCTCAGTTCTGCTGAAAAAAATTATTCACAGGTGGAAAAAGAAGCTCTCGCGATAATTTTTGGTGTTCGGCGATTTCACAAATTTTTGTTTGGTAGGAAGTTCGTGCTTCAAACTGATCATCAACCATTAAAATATATATTTGACACTCGTCGGGGAATCACAGCAACGGCTGCTTGTCGTCTACAGAGATGGGCCATTATTTTATCAGGATATGACTATGTAATTAAATATAAAAAAGGACAGCTGATGTCCGCCCCTGATGCAATGTCGCGTCTACCAATACCGGAATCACACACTACTGAAATGACGGAACACCTCATCAACTCCTTTAGCGAGAAGGAAAATCTACCTTTATCATATATTGATATTGCAGCATATACGCGTAAGGATCCTGTTCTGTCCAAGGTGATGGAGTTAGTGAAGAACGGATGGCCAAGTCAGGTGACAGATGTAGCATTAAAGCCGTACTTTAGTCGTCGTTACTCGCTGTCTATTGAACAAGGGTGTCTTCTTTATGGAATTCGTTCACTTATACCGATACCGCTCCGGCAACAAATTTTAGAACTTCTTCATCGAGAACACCCCGGAATAGTAAAAATGAAGTTGTTAGCAAGGTCCGTCTGTTGGTGGCCAAAAATTGACGAAGATATTGCTGCCATCTGCGAGGAATGTGTGCCATGTCAAAGAGTCAGATCGGATAACGCCACTACCGAAAGTTATGTTGGATGGCCGAAATTGGAAAGACCTTGGATTCGTCTACATGTGGATTTCTTTTATTTTTTGGGGAGAACGTTCCTATTGACGATCGACGCAACTTCAAAGTGGATTGACGTGCAACTTGTCAATTCCACCACGGCAGATGTTGTCATTAGTAAAATGAAACCCCTCTTTGCTGTATTCGGACTTCCCGAACAGATAGTATCAGACAATGGACCTCCATTCAGCTCAGAGAAATTCTGTAATTTTTTAAAGAGAAATGGCATTGCTGTGCTTAAAAGTCCACCGTACTACCCTAAAGGAAATGGTATCGCAGAGCGAGCGGTACAGACAGTTAAGAAAAATTTTCAGAAGCATTTCGAAACAGGCCGATACTACAGCCAAGGTGAAATAGAAGCGCATATTATAAATTTTTTATTCTCTTACAGGAACTCGCCTTGTCCTTCTACTGGAGTATGTCCAACAGAGTATCTTCTAAGGTATACACCCAGAACAATTTTACGGCAACTACAACCACGGTTCGGACAAAACAGTAATCCGGTTTCAGCAAATTTTGACCGCCATACCCACCATAAGCCAATATTTTCCGCCGGAGACAAGGTTTGGTTACGATCGAACAAGCAGTGGGAACCAGCAAAACTTTTGCAACCTTTGAGTGGGAGTCGCTACCTCATCGAACACAATAACCGGGTACGAATGGCACATCGACAACAGTTACGACCGGCTTTGGATCCTTTAACTTTCACACCGCCAATTACTGCGCCAGCTCATCACGAAGATGTGCAAGAACAACCGAAGACACCATCCCCCCAGCAAAATAACAGCACAGTGGAGAACCCTCTCGAAGATGTGGTGCCGCTTTCCAAGGAGGAAACAGTTTCTGAAGGCAAGCGTCCCCACCGAGATGCATCACCAGTACCTGTTCTCAGACGTTCAACACGAGACCTCAACGTTTGATGTACTCGTAGAGGCTTATTTCCTTTTTTTTATTTTTATGGAGGGAGAGAATGTTGTATTTATTATCGCTGATAATATTGTATTTGTAAATTTAAAGCTGCTGGCAATGCCGTATGGCTTCGGACAGTTAATCGCCAGCTAAATGGACTTCTACTTTGTATTATCCTTTCTTCTGAAATAAACCAGCAACCGAAGAAGTTGTCTTTCATTTAGTCATTAAAAACATAACAGTTACCATAGGAGGAAATATATTAAGATTTTTCTTCTGATTAATCTTAATATATTTAAATTAATTTTTATGAAGTTGCCTATTTGGTCAAGGGAAGCAGTGCTTCCTTTGCTTCCAAAGAGGAACCGCCACTGATACGATAGTTGTGTGATACTTAACAAAATGACTATTCAAAGTAAATATTTTCAACAGTAGTTAGACAATATCTAATATATTTATTATGCACACATTGACTATACTAAGAGAACAATGTCTTCTATATCTTGTTTCTGTCTTACATTAGTACTTAAAACTTGTTTTTGACTTTTTAGTTCACTTTTCGTCACAGGGGTGTCGTGTTTTTTAATGCTTAATTTTGTTTTTTATTTTATGATATTTCAGTGATTATAATTCGTAAACCAATGTAGTTTTTATTAAGTGACTAGTTGGGACCCGGCGCGCCTATGCTGCTCCCATAAGCCAAAAGTAGCAATCAGGTGATATGAATTTTAATATACGGTAGGAGAGTTTTAAATAGGGGCGTAGCTCATCGTAGCTCGTATCAGCCGTATCAATGATACGGGGCCCCCGGGCCACAGGGGCCCCGAACGTTATAAGCAAAAATTCGTAAAATGTTATCCACAATCTCACTTAAACACTTAGGCCGTACTTTCCAAGAAAAAAATCATATCATAAAAAAGTGCCCAACGTGCCGAAAGAAGTTTTCACTTTAAAAATTACGAAAGTCAAAAAAGGAATCTCTTTTTTCCCCCGGGTTAAGGTCGATCCGCACTATACGGAACCTCACAGAACGGAACGGAAACGGCACGTCAAAATATTCTTCAATGAGTTTTACACTACGCGTTCACATATATAGGCAACGTCACGGACCGTCAACGTTACGGCACGTCAAGATTAGTTTGAAACTATATTCTGGTGTGACGTGTCTTAACGTGACTGATCTATTCTGTTGAATGTGAACGTAGGTACGGAGTCATTTAGAATTTTTCAAGTATTTATCTGTTTTTGTTGAAATTAATTTGTCATGGAAGATGAAAGTTTGATTAAAAAGGTTCGGCGATATGAGGAGCTGTGGGATCTGTCGCAGAAGAAGTGTAGTGACAATACTCATAAAGAGAAAATTTGGTCAAATATTGGCAAAGAGTTAAATACAAATATTTATGGAAATTAATATCATCGTCATCCAATTCCTTATATAGCGTGTGGTATTCTTCTTCTTGTTTTCTTCTAGTAAATATCTTTTGTACCCATTTTTTCCTTTTTGCTGCTAAATTTAAATTTTTTTCTTCCTCATCCAAAATTGATGCGATAATTGCTAACGGAATTTCAAATAACAATTTAAATTAGCAATACGGAATAAGACAATACTCTATCTAATTTTTTTTAGACTAAACGGCAAAATTCACGTAACGTTGACGTTTAAGTGCGAATCGGCCGCAAAATTGATGTGCCGTTGCCGTTCCGTGACGTGACGTTGACGTTCCGTATAGTGCGAATCGACCTTTAAGCGGGGGCCAAAAAGTTGGCCACACAGAACGTCTCACGTCACGATTGAGCCGCGACCACAGATTACTAAATCCGCGACGCATGTCAGCATACATCAGTTATGGAGGGAATGACAATGTGAATGACCGTTTAAGTGAATGACAATGACAAAGCACGGAGAACAATGTTTACTCGTTTTATTTCAATCCGGTTCAAACGTTATTACATTGTAATAAAATCTTATTCTTGTGATTATTTATTAGTTAATGCCGGATCCACACGTTTGTCAAGGCTTGGCAAGCATTCACAAATTCAAACGTGTGGATAAGGCGTTTGGCTTGGCTTGTGTAAGCTTGCCGACGCTTGTGGCCGATCCGGTGGAGTGTGGATTCTCGGCAAACCAAAGCAAACGTGCTAACGCTTGCAAAGGAAGTTTGCGGCAAGCGTTTGTGATGCGTCTGTTTTGAAAAAGCTTTTTCAATTTGCGAACGCTTGCCAAGCCTTGACAAACGTGTGGATCCGGCATAATAAGTTTAATTAGGAAAAAAATGAGTTAAAGAAAAAGAGATTACCCCAGTGGAGCTATAAAAAGAAAAAGTAAACAGAAAAAGGAAGACAGAGAACAGAAAAGGAAGAGAAAGAAATTGCCCAAAATTTTTTCATTTAAAATTGATTTCTTCATTAAATAAAAATGATAAAAAATTATCTAAGGACTTCTATGGGACGGGAAAGGCTATCAGACTTGTCACTATTGTCTATAGAGGCAGAAAATTTAGAAAAACTGAAACCGTCTTCAGCTATGAATGATTTATTTATTTATTTATTTATTTATTTATTTATTAAGCCAAACAAGGCACACTTAAATTAAAATACATAGTAGTACACAGTTCTTATTATAAATAATGAAATCACATTAATTTAATGACTATTGAAAACTACTGAAAACTTAAGCTACTATTGTCAGGAAAGGTGGGGTTATGTTAGTAGGGATCTAAGTTTTTTCTTATAGGATGCCTTGTTGAGTGAAGGGGAGAAACAGGAGGAATGACTGTTGAATACCATACAACATCTGTTGACGGGCTCGTTCCTAGCGTAATCGGTACGATGTGGGTATTCTTTAAGTAATTTAGTGTGTCTGGTCTGTCGGACTTCATCATTGAATTTGATTTTGTCCGACAGAAACTGCACTTTGAGTTTTCCGGTAAGGACGTCAAAAGCAACGCAAGATATGAGCAATTTTCTCCTGCTTGATAACGGCATAAGGTCAAGCACTCTGAGCCTGTCCAGGTAGTGCGGTAGGGTTTGGTAGTTGCGAGGGTCCTGCAGATTTCTCAGGGCGAAAAGGAGAAATCTCTTCTGAACTGATTCAATCCTGCTGCTACTAACTTGGAATATAGGATCTTAGATAGGACACGCATATTCCAGGATAGGGCGGACTAGAGAACAGAAGAGTGTTTTCGTGACCCATACATTGTCGAATTTAATAAATAAGTTCGCCGAACAAAGGGCAAGAAAAGTGTATATTTGATTTGAATTGTTTGGCTAGCTTAGTTCCTAGGAGTATTAATTGTAAGTAATAAACTTATAATCAATCTATAATTACTTTCATTAAATGCGAGCGTTTTTGTTCCTTTTGTAAAAAATCTTTACCCTTCATTTGGGCCCCCCACAAATTTTGATACAGGGCCCGTCTAAGGCACGCTACGCCACTGGATTGAAACGGCAATTTTTTTGGTATTTTTGATTCCAAATAATAAAATGTGAAACTATTAGGGATCTGACATTTTGATCGAGACAATCAAAACCATCCATTGACATGACATTTTTCGAGATATGAATTTTCATACACAGATGAAGTGTCTCAATGAACCGCTTATTTTCTGTATTTTGGATAGCTGGGACCCGGTGCGCCCCGCTGCAACTAACGTTTAAACATTTAAAATCAATCCAAACCTTCAAAATTCAACTATTCTTAACCATTAACGAAAAACCAACTATTCCTATAAAAGTTGGAGTCATTAGATTCAAAATACATTTATTTGAACTATGACCAAAATTGCCTGTGTATTCTGTTAAAACCATGAACGTTAAAAGATTTCAAATTAATGCAAATAGCAGCATCCAGCACTCGAAATTCGAGGGCCATTTGCTATAGCTTTTTTTAATTTAAATCTAGAAGTCTTCAATAACAAAATTTTTCGAGAGCAATAAAACAAAATCGAAAAAAGAAACAAATATTTTATAGTTGGAAAAAGCAATGCCAAAAAACGAACTTTTATTTTCTCTTATATTGCGAAATTGTGTTCGTCAAAACATGTGAAATTAATGCATATATTGAAAAACAAACTATTCGCAATATCTAAGGAAAGAACCAATACTTATTTCTGTAAAATTTGGAGACAGATTCAATATGCTTTCATATTAAGTGTGCCTAAATTACCTATGCATGTATTCTTTTACAAAACTTGCTGGTAAACCATGTTTTTGGTTTTGTTTTCCGGCGCGTAAATAAACAAAGATGATGCCTTTGCGACTCGTTGCACCCAACCTTAAGACATTTAAAATTAATCCAAATCTTCAAAATTCAACAAACATTTATAACCATTAACGAAAAACCAATTATTCCTATAAAAGTTCGAGAGTTTGGATATTGGTTTGTTTTTCTAATTCTGCGAAGTTTGTCTTCAGTCATGCCGTTCTTGTATTTTTCTCACAAAACTGATGGTTCTGTTGGATAACATGTCGTCAATATAATTGCGAACAGTTGACGAATGTTATTCGGCGTGGATGCAAATGCTGCATCAGTAAGTGTCAGATCCCAACGATTGTCGTCTTCCAGCAATTGCAACTCGCGACATGCATCTTGAAATGTATTAAATATTTGACCATTGACTGTTCGTAAAAATTCGAAAGACGTTGGTCCTTGAACATTCAGCAACAACAAACGCAAAAAGAAACATTCACGTTGTTTTGGATATACTGTGTAAAGTCGTCCCAATGTCTATGCTTTCAATACGCGTGCGATAGTTGGATGTGGTTCGTCTTTCCTAGGTGGCTTCCATTTTTTACCTGATTTGTTCAATGTATAATAGCGAGGGACGTCGGTATATAACAATGTTGTTGTGAATTGTCCGAAAATATCAGGTTTTTGGCACAGTGTCGAAAATTCAGTAGATAAGTGTAGTTTTTGGTGGCTGGAAAGCTCGTTGGAGAGCATTTTCTTCAGTTGACCGTTTTCAAGATGTACCGCAATCTGAGGCATAATGCAAAAACTCGACATTTATATATTTTTTTATTAACACTTTATTTAATCGCACCAATTAAAAGCTTTTACGCATTTTTCGGTGGAAGTATATAAAGAACAATGGATGCTAATATTTTACAGGTTTCCCAATGTTCACAAATATTTTTATTTTGTATATAAATTATATGTTTCTTAACTGGTGTGTTTTTGCGGGCTCCGGCAGTTATAGTATACAGTCCATAGTACATAGTACTACACAGTACACTGTACACACTGTACGCTCAGTACACTTAGTACACTCAATACACTAATTCATACGTTGCCACTCATAAAAATCGGAGTGCTTTTTTAAAGCTAACGGTTTTTTATATGTACATGTAGTCCAGTCAAATTAGTAAATGAAATTGCATTTTAAGAGGTACGGAATTTCTTTTTGGCATTTGTTCGCGTACATCTGACAATGATAAAACCAAGTTTGTGGGGGCAGTGGCTTGGGAAAAGCCGCCATCTTGTAAAAGAGGGAGAGCTGGTTTGTATTAAATAGCTCGTTTGCATGCAATTATAGCAGATAATGATCAATGCCAAAGCTGTGGAGAATAAAATTATCTAAAAAATGAGCCTTCAGCGAGCTCTGTAAGTTGATTTGGCTCAAAGTAATGGACGGTCAAAGTTCAACCATGATCATGTGGTGAGGGTTGAAAGCATTTTATTGCAATTAACTCGCCAAATGTTATTTTTTTGGCCTAATGCCCATTAACAAATTTAAGGTCGTAGTAATTACCTTTAGAATGAGCCCTTAATCGTCGTTATCGCTTATCGTTTGCGAGCAATCCAAAGCCAAAGTTCGCACTGGACGTGCCTGAAATAATTAATAACGCCATTTTTCTTGAATATTTTATTAATGGTTGCTCATATGAAAAAGTAGTAAATGGCAGGAATACGGGCAATGAAAATATCTTTCCAACGAGGTATTGTTCGAAACTCCATGTCATTTTATGTCCGCGATACAGCCGGTCAAAGGTCAACGGGGAGGTTTACGAATTTTTAGCTATTTAACAACTGAAAATTATAATTATGGGAAACAGTAGCTGAGACTCATCAGTTTTCACATTCTAATAATAAAATTTTTGACGAGAAACAATAATTATCAATCAGTAAAACTTTCTGACTAAAGAAAGAATAACAATCGAAGGTTTAAGAGCCAAGATACTTTTACGAAATAGTGTGGATTGACTTTAGTTGAGTTGGGCTGAATTTAGTTGAGTTTGGTAGAGTTTAGTTGAGTTCAGTAGAGCTTGGTTGAGTTAAGTTGAGTTGAGTTTAGTTGAGCTTAGTTGCTAATACTTAGAATAATAGTTAAGTTTAGTTGAATTGGGTTGAGTTTAGTTGAGTTTAGTTGCTAAAAGTTGGGTTGAGTTTCATGTAATGCTATGGCCATTATTGTTAATAGGTTTTTTATAAACAAGTCACGTTTATAACATTCTCTTGTTCAGTGTTTTACAAAAAAAAATTCAAGTTCACAATGACAAAACTGATGTTTCTCAGCTACTATTTCCTATAATTATAACTTTCCAAAGTTGCTAAATAGCAAAAAATTCGTAAACCTCTCGGTTGACCTTTGACGCGCTGTATCGCGGACATAAAACGACATGGAAGATGGTGTTTATGTAGTCCCGGCAATGTACAAAAAATTTCAACAAGATCAGTTCATTGGCTTTTGTGTAATTAACGACCCTAGTTTTTTTTAACCTTAATTAACAATGCTGCTATTTTTTGTAAGATCAGTTTATAATTGGGAAATTCATTTAGAAAACTTAAGAAACAATTGAAAATGAAACCCCGTTGGAATTTTTGAAAAATCGCAATTTTGAACGATTTTATGAGGTGGTACACGCTGAATAACATTCGTCAACTGTTCGCAAATTATATTGACGACAAGTTATCCAACAGAACCATCGGTTTTGAGGGAAAAATACAAGAACGACTGAAGACAAACTTCGCAGAATAAGACAAACAAACCAATATCCAAACTCTCGAACTTTTATTGGAATAATTGGTTTTTCGTTAATGGTTATAAATATTTGTTGAAGAGTTGAATATTGAAGATTTGGATTAATTTTAAATATCTTAAAGTTGGGTACAGCATGGGTACGGAACACAAAACCAAAAACATGGTTTACCAGCAAGTTTTGTAAAGGAATACATACATAGGTAATTTTGGTCATCCTTAATATGAAAGCATATTGAATCTAATGTCCCCAAATTTTACAGAACTAAGCATTGATTCTTTACTTAGATATTGCGAATAGTTTGTTTTTCAATATTTGCATTAATTTCACATGTTTTGACGAACACAATTTCGCAATATAAGAGAAAATAAAAGTTGGTTTTTTGGCATTGCTTTTTCCAACTATAAAACATTAGTTTTATTTTTTGATTTTGTTTTATTGTTCTCGAAAAATGTTGTTATTCTAGATTTAAATTAAAAGAAGCTTTAAAAAATGGCCCTCGAATTTCGAGTGCTGGATTCTGCTATTTGCATTAATTTTAAATCTTTTAACGTTAATGGTTTAACAGAATACACAGGCAATTTTGGTCTTAGTTCAAATAAATGTATTTTGAATCTAATGACTCCAATTTTTATAGGAATAGTTGGTTTTTCATTAATGGTTAAGAATAGTTGAATTTTGAAGGTTTGGATAGATTTTAAATGTTTAAACGTTGGGTGCAGCGAGGCGCACCGGGTCCCGGCTATCCAAAATACAGAAAATAAGCGGTTCATTGCGATACTTCATCTGTGTATGAAAATTCATATCTCGAAAAATGCCATGTCAATGGGTGGTTTTTATTGTCTCGATCAAAATGTCAGATCTCTAATAGTTTCACATTTTGTTATTTGGAATCAAAAATACCAAAAAATTGCCTTTTTCAAACTCTCCTACTGTATATTAAAATTCATATCACCTGATTACTACTATTGGCTTATGGGTGCAGCATAGGCGCGCCGGGTCCCAACTAGTATTTATATAGATAGAAGATTGAATGTACATCCTAAACGGGCATCGTCCTCGAAAACCAAGTAGTTGTTCATCCATGAGCCCAAGGTGTATAATTGTTAATGCATTGCATTAAACAGTTCCCATATTTTTCGGACAGGAGTAAACACATCTTCCCGGAGTGATGGGCGATTTGTTTTGTCATCCATTGATCCATGGATTTCAACAAGTCATACCTTCTCGTCTTTTCAAAGACATTTCAGCGTTAGTCCACTTTACGATTTGAATAATAATTGCATCAGTAAAAATGGCGTTGAAAAAAAAATGGTACACTGTAAAAAATTTCTGTGGTAATTTTACAAAATAAATACTGGAAGTTTTATTCACAAGCAGATTTGTAAATTTGCAATATATATTATTAGGAATATTCCTAATCTACTTTACGTATTTTTACCAACTGTGTTAGTAAATATACATTATTTGTGGGATGTAAAAATAGAATCAGTATTGGAGCTTTCTCTTCATAGTTTTGTAAATTTCCAAAACTCTTGTTGTAACTTTTTACCAGAGAGAGACGAAAAGGGAAAAAACCCAAAGCCGAAGATTACCGCCCTGTGCCAATGTGCTTGGCCCTGCCTGAAATATTTCCAAGCGCCAAATTTTATTCTTAGTTAATGCCCACTCCCTATACATAAAAAATTAGCTTTTTGCTCACAATGCCTTGTTAAGCATGTACGTGAAGCAATGCCTATCAAAATTTCTTGGCTGTTACAAGAACTGCCCGGACCCTGACAAAGTCAAAGGTCTGGCCTTAACTTAGAAGCAATTGGGTTTACATGCTTAGTATTCCGTTGTTACATGTGAATTATATCCACGAGAGGAAAAATTTGAACCTTACATTCTAATAACCGATTTGTAATTTTACTGAAAATTTATGTTCTAAAATTACGCCTCTTTAGTAAAATTACACTACAAAGTATTAGGATTTTTCCAGTACAAACATTGATAAGAAATATTGTAATTTTTCTACATAAACGATTTAGAAAAATACACAACATTGTGTAAAATATACGTCACACTCATGTAATCAACATTTACGTTATGCAGTATTGGAGATTTCCAATTTCATTTGGTGAAGTTACAAAATTTATAGTAAAATTACAATAATTGTGTAGTAAATTAGTATTTCATATCGCGATTTGTAATTTTACTGTACATTTGCACTGTAAATTACATATTTTTTTACAGTGTAGGTTGCGGCATATGCGTGTTAATTAGACCTCTTACAGTTCTAACAATATTAGTAGCTGAAGTTATTATTCTCTGAGCAGCTGATGATGAAGACTGCTCCCCAAACTGTTCTTTCTCTCAAACTTTCTTCTCCGCTAAGTATCTGCTCTTTTTCTACATCATCATTTATAACTTCATCTTCAATGTAACTTTGCACGTCACCCTCACTGTCGTGATGTTCCACTTCACTATCGGTGCCGTCACATTCACCATCACTCTGTTTTCGCTACTATTATTAACTTTTTTCCACCTGTACCACTGGACCGATTTTATCCAAAACACATTCATTGTATTCCTACGATTTTTCTCGTAATTATAGCGTCAAAAAATCGCAGGGTAAATTTATTTCAACTTTTGAATACTTTTCCGCTATCTCTCCTATTATTAATAACGCTTCGAGAATAAACACAATCTGCGTAAATTTAAATTAAATATCTGGTATCGTAAAACTCTCAGTGATTCAAAGCACTCTAAAAATCACAAATTTTACCAGTCCAGAATACCACAAAACCCCGAGGAAAAAATTCATTTTGTTATAAAAACTCATTTTATTCCACGTACATATGTGTAGAGTAGCTATGACGATGACTAACGAAACAAAAAAATTATTTATACATGATCTCACACACTCTGTCGTTCCTTTCCGAAAGAATTTTTATCGACTGAATTTTTCCTTGAATATATTTTCCCGAATAAATGATCCAGGATAAATTTCCCCGAATACTAATTTACCTGAATTAAAAAATAACTGTAAGCAGAGGTGTACAGAAAACATAAATTTCTTAAAAGACGTCAGAAACCTCAATTTATAATACTTATAAATTACATCTACCCGAAATTATACTTTACGGCTGATGCTGTGAAAATTGTTGGTTATCATTTGTTGAAAGGCACATTCAAGAATATTACATAAACTTTAAAAACTTCTTACTTTAAATCTTGGTAAATTCGTCCAATTAACGAAATGTGCTCATATTTCTATTGCTTATAGTGCTTGTTCTAATTTTTCGTCTTTTTTGTAAGCCGAAGATACATATACCTACTGTGCACGGTATACAGAAACAGGGCCGGCGGTTGATGTGGGTTGAGTGGGTAGTTCTACCCACTCGAAAAATTCCAAGTGGGTAAAATACCCATTCGAACTTCGAAAGTACACTGAAAATTTTTTTGAGTTGTGAGAGTTCAAATATACATGCTTCTTCAGTTCAATTTAGCGTTGAATCCCTGGAGTCCAACAATCGGGCTCGGTAGCGGTCGCAGTTCATAGCTCAATCCAATGGGTATGTATATCACCGAAACAGTCTCTGTTTGTAAACCAAAATATATATCTTGAGCCTGTATTTTTGTAACCCTATAACCTATCTGAGCTGAAGCCTTTTTCGAGCGAATTTGAAACTCACCGAGCATTTCTGGCGCCCGTAGAGTTAGCTATTCTGCAACTAAGGCGTTTCTTCCAAAAAATTTGGAAAAATTTAAAAACAAAAAAAATATTTAAGAAACAGCAATTTTATGATTGGATATTGTAAAGTTAGTTTTAGAGCATACGTAAAAAAGTCAGGACCAACATGGACAATTTTTTTGCGCTGCAACAAATTTAATTTTGTAAATTCACTTTAATTGCAAAATACATTATGCAAAAACTATTTGACCGACTTTGATCGGGATATAAGTTAAACATACCTTAAACTACCTAATTCCAGAATTACATTGAAAAATAATGGTATTTTCTTTTCTTGACACAACTTTAAAGTGAGGATACGGGTTTTCGCTGTTTTCGGCTATTTTGCAATGCAAAAACTCAAATTTGAAAAATCAAACTAACGCTAAGTTTTAGCTAATCGAATAACGAACAAAACACGTCCAACAAACTTTTCGCCTAGAAGCCTTCGTTAAGCGATTTATCAAGAAAAGTGAAAAAACAGGGGATTTTACGTGAATTTTTCAGTTTTTGGGCTGCCATAAATTTTCCAGGCATTTTCACGTTTGCGCACCCCTAGATATTCTTGGAGATGTCATTTCTGACCAAATCCAGCAAAAAAGTCCGTCACAACACGCCAAAACCATAATTTATATGTCTCACTGCTCTAGCGCCTGGACTATTCATATGTATATGCGTTGAAAATCACAAATCATATATATGCGTTGAAAATCACATGAAGGATATAGTCCAGTTGTTAGGGGTTTTGACCTCTAACAAAATGTTAAGGCACCAATTTTTTTTAAGAATAGTTTTTAGTGAGTAGAATATGTTAAAAAAAAGTTTAGGAAAATTGGTTGTACCTAACCCCAAAAACCACCCCAAAAACCAAAAATTCCGTTTTTGGCTAATATCTCTTAAACGGTAAGTCTTAGCAGTAAATAGTGTTTATAAAGTTTGTAGATTATACGATTATCTACAAAAAAAGATATTATACATTTTCCCGTAGGAATTACCATTCCTGAGATATCACCGTTTTAAAGAATTAAAATACTCATATCCCCTCATTCGCAAGTTACACAGGGTGTATACGCTAACTCTACAAAGCGGCCGGCTGTTGATAGGTTTTGGTTGAACGAACAAAAAATCGTTTGGAGGGGGTGGAAATCGTAACGGTTTAACCGCTAGGGTGTTTTGAAGTTTTTTTTAGAGTTTTACATATCACCCTGTATTTTTGTAACCTTATGACCTATTTTCATGAATAAAGTATCACTGCACGCAGAATACTCCCACCTATCTAAAACTGTAAAAGTCAAGGTTATACCCTAACAACTTCCAGAGTAATGAGTCATCAGGCTCACTTAAGCTTTGCCAAAAAGTACTTTTTTACTTAAGCTTTGTCGAAAAGTACCAAATTAGTGATAATCACGGTATTTGTAGTATTTGAAAATCAAGGTATTTGTAGTATTTGCACTGAAGCGTGTGAGCGAAAGTTAATAAGCACTTTTGACTCACATACTCTTAAATAAGATTTTTCCAACTGGAAATATGGAGCTTACAATAGCAGAATCATCATGTTCTAATGAAAGAAGTTTGACATAAGATTTAAAAGTTATTTGAGAACAATGCTACAGGATTGGCTCAATTCGATAGCCTATTACATTACACCTGTTAAGATCACGCATATATGTAGTTAGTCTTAAGAAAAAACAAAATCTAATTTATCTAAATTATCTCAAAACATCTAAATTTACTCAATCAAATTTTTCCCCCAATAGAATTTAATTTCATTGCAGTAAAAATTTGATTTCTCAAAATACAGTAAAAATATTTGTTACTTTGCATTTTTTCTCTTATCAGTCAGACATACATATCGTATTACATTAGAACGTAAGAAATTATTTGTTGAGCTTGCATTCAAGTTTTCCTTAAAGAAAAATATTTTTTCTATTTTAATAAGACAAAAAATATGTTAGCAAGGCACTATATAAGCCGAAATTATATTAATAAAGAACAGTTGATTTTCAACTAGGAAAAGAGGTGTTTTAAGTGAACTACTCAAAACCAAATCTAACCTTTTGTGTGCACTAGTATTGAACTAGGGCACTACTCACCAAACGCATAGGTTTGTACCTAGGCAACGTTACCAAGTAGTAGCGCATAGGTTTGCACCTAGGCGGCTTCTACCAACAATTCAAAATACAAGCGGGGAGAAAAAAGCTTCCCTCGCTCTACAAAAACATCTGGTGACCCCGACGTGATTTAGCAGGGGCTAATATCACGATTCACGCAAAATCACCGTCGCTGGAACTGGAACTATCGTTAGGTCACAGCGGACATCTATCCCACACACAGAAGCATAAATTTTGTATCCATCTGGAGGAAACTCTGAAGTCATGGAACCGCTTGCAGAGTCACAAGGCAGGGTTGGTGCAGACATTGAACAGCTTATATCTAACTATACCAAGACTCCAGCCGACCGCAGAAGTTTAAAATACTGCCAAGACAAGCTAAAGTCTTTGCAGGCTGCTTGGGAAATATTTGAAGAAACAGATAGCGCGATCAGGAGGCCCAAAGACGTACCATCGAGCCATACATACTTCAAGAAAGAATATTTCGATGCCATAAGGAAGTTGTACCACAAATACTACGAGAAGATCAGTACCAATATAATCGAGCTCAAGGATGCAGCATCGTCACAGGCCCAAGGGACAATGCCGGACTTACAATTGGACGACAATGAAAACAACCATGAAGAGGAAGAATGTGCTAAGGCAAATCAGCCGTCTAAAGGGGCCATCCCAAAATTGGCCAAACCGGCTGTTATTCATACAACAGCCCCCCAGATTGGTGCAGAGAATAATGATAAAATTGTGAGGCTCATAAGGAGGCAAGGAGCGATCATGCAGTCACTTGATCGGCTTCTAACAACAACACTTGCGGACAGACAAGTGCAACCCAAGCAGTACTCGGAGCTACAATTAAAATCGATTGAAGGTTATTGGGCTCAAGTAGAGCAGTACCACCAATCGATTTGTGAACTAAGCGATAACCCACGGGCACTGGGGCATAATATGGAGGCCTATCTTCAATTGCAGCAGTTGGTCCAAGCAGGAATGCTGCACTTAACCCAAAAATTGGAAGTGCAGAATGTACCACAGCAGGCTACCGTACAGCAAGATCCCACTTCAACTAACCATCCAAACATAATGCAGCTTCCCAAGATCAGCATTCCGAAATTTGACGGCGACTACCTAAAATGGCGCCAGTTTCACGACCTTTTCAACCAAATGGTAAACAACCTTTTGGAGGATGCCAAAAGCTTTGGTACCTTAAAACCAATTTATCTGGGGAAGCAGAGCGTCTTATAAGACATTTTTCCATCACAGACGATAACTACGAAGCTGCATGGGATATGCTAAGAGATCGGTACAACAACACCAGATTACTTGTGACAGCACTTTTAAATAAGCTTCTGGCACAGCCGGCACTATCCACAGATACCGCCGCTGGCATAAAGTCATTACATGACGTAACTCAAGAATGCCTGCTAGGCCTTCAAAATTTAAACGTATCTACTAACAATTGGGATCCATTATTGGTACATCTTTTAATCAAAAAGTTCGATAGAAATACCCATAGTAAATCGTCATAATTAGATTCGTCTGAATTTGGGGGATATAGAAGGTACCAATGAATATAAGCTTCAGATCAGATTTGACTCGTATAAAAACGTGTTCGAAAGATGATGAACGATTGGTCGTGATTAATTCACTATTTAAAGAGTCCTTGACAGCTATAAGTACTCCGCCTCCTCTTGTGATACCGGTGGAACTGTAATCTCTATCGCACCTGTAGATCGTCCAGCTGCTGTCCAAGATCTCTCCATTTAGGAATGAATCATTTAACCAAGTTTCAGTAAGTACAAGTACATTATAACGACACGATTTGGAGTCAATAAAGAGATTATTTAATTTGGTTCTTATGCCACTACAGTTCTGATAAAAGATTCTTATCTGGGGTAGGATAGGTTTATGGAGAAGTGACGAGGTGGGATCGGCTATTCGGGAAGTAGCTAGTTACGCGCGGTAATATCTATTCATCTCATCACAGCTTTTTTGGAGCGGAGAGATCCTTGTTTACTTGTTGGGGGTTAATTTCATAATGTTCGTGGTACCTAGTGAATAGTTCGAGCAGCGCAGCACGATCCGTGGGAAGACCTTCCTGTTGGACCGCGATGATGAGGCAACCGGTGGTAGTTGTAACGGGTTCAAGAAAGGTGGTTTTGTGGAGGGAATGTTGTTGGTGCGGCTTACAGAAATATCCACGGATTTCTGTGCGTCATTCGTAACCGAAGGAGGTTGTAATCTCATTAACATCAGCGTAGGAACGACCACCAACGATGACGTGGCTACGAGAGAAGTTTGGGTAGGGATTGTGAGTAGTTTTATTACTATGGCGTGCTGTATTAGGTGTTAGTGGGTTCGATGTAACGGTTGGGATTGAGTTAGAAGCAGTTGGAATAGTGTTAATCATATTAATGGGTTTCTTAGATACGAGGTTATTTATAGAGGATCTTATATGCTGTATTAGTGAGGTAGATCTATTGTGGTTTAAAACTGGGATTGGATTAACTTTATTTGGTCCACCTATTACTATTTTGGATCTATCATATTTTTTACTTATTACTATTTTAGATTTAGGAATCTTAGATTTCCTACTTAACCTATTTATGCATCGGCTGAGAGTTAAGTTCCTCCATTTAAAGGTCTCCGCTGCAAGGAAAAAGAGCCACTCGTATCTTGTAGGGAAGACTACCTTAAGGCTCTTGAATTTCTATTTTTCCGTGATGATATTTGTTTGCAGCTAAGTAATTTCACGCAGAAGTCTGTGAGAAATATGTTGCTTACCTAGGAAGAATCTGCCTTCGCTGGCACGCCCTTGAGGAAATACGTTGAAGTAGCCTCGTCGCATAATGAAGTGATTGAAGTATTGCCGGTGCTTTTTTTGGTGATCATTCGAGGTGTTTTTATTGTTTGTTGCTGTTTGGTGTTTTTTGCTAATGGTTTTTGTGCGAGCAACCTATTATAGGAGTCGATTTTATCTAATCTCCTATGCCAATCTGCCAGAGACCATGTTGTTCCAAATTTGTTGACAGTTTCCGGAAGGTGCACATGTGGTAAGTACTGAGATGAGCTAGAGGAGATCGACAGGGTTTGTTGGTGGAGGTTGTTTAAATTAGGAGAGCGAAGGGTAAAATTACCCTTCCAGTTTAAACGGTGGTCATCCATTTCTTCGGAGAGTGAGATTGTCCGTTCAGTTGGTTCAGCATCTATCGCAGTATCATTAGGCGTAGAAGGTTTATTGTCACGGATGACTTCCATTAAAACCTTTAAATTTGATAATTCCGCCCCAAGATGAGAGAACTGCATTTTTAAGTCGGCTTTAAGCTGTGCCATTGTGTCGTCCAGGAGAGAGAGAGCTTGTCGAAAGAATCGCAGATTTTGGAGAGTAGCTGTGATTGTTCGTTTTTAACGCATACATCATTGTCTGTATTAATTTTTATCTTTTTAATGCACGAGCTAATAGAATTTATTTCAAATCTCATAACTTTCGATAGGTGGTCGATCATAGAGTCATTTTCCGATGCATTATTAATGGATAAATTGTCTAATCTAGATTTAATTAATTCAAAGTTTTTGGAGTAACTTTGGTAATTATTATCTATACGATCGACTGCATGCGAAAGCTCATCAACGTTCTCCAAGAGAAGATGAGTGCTTTTCTCCATGTTAAGATTTTTTCACTGCGAGCTTCGAGGTCCGTTCTCATATTGCTGATAGTCTCACTCAAATTTATAACGTTGTCATTATTAGACTTAATGGCTAGCAATATATGCGACAGATTAATGGACTTACAATCAGAGCAGTAGAACTTGAAAGCTCTCCGATACTCTTTCAAGGATCGGATGGCCGGGCGGGAAAGTCCAATGCACGAAGCGTGGAAAGAGCTTTCACATACTCCGTTACACGTTACCCATTCTATTTCTTCAGCGTCTGAAAAGTCAGCTGAGCAATTCTTATTACACTTGTTCATTATGAAATTATGAGCGGTTATGAAATTAAAATAACGAAAGTTCAAAGTCCAAATTAAATTGTAACGAAAACACAGTGTTATATTATATATATATATAAATTACACTTATACATAAATCACTCGCGGAAATTTAATTTAGAACTAGTTTTAATAGTTAAAAGACTGATCTTACTAGTTAAAAGATTAATCACAGGGAGGAAAGGGCGAAAGAATTTTTAAATTAATATCGAACTCGCGACAACCCGATCGGTGGTCAGTAGGAATTACTATATAAAAAATTGTTAATTAAATAAATTGTCTTTCTATTTGGGAAAGTCAACCAAGTCAGTTAATAGTACAGTTCCTCTCTTACTTCAGAATCGACTTAAATGAATTAATTCATTTAATTTCATTTCTTCGCTTTCGATAATAAGACCCGCGCTGACAAGCTGAAAACAGAAGGCGACTTCTCTTCTACTTCTTGCTGTGCCACTGCCTTTTTTCGTTTCGGCGAAACTTCTTGCTTGGCCTTCTGCTCTACAAACTGATTTGGTCCTGAAAAGGACCGTTTCTGTTTATCGTTTCTTCATTCGCTTATCATTTATCGATTATTCCGCTTTTTGGTTCTGAAAACGGACCTTTCGAGGTTCATAATTAGGGATTTACGTTGTAGTCGATAGATCAACTAGTTTATTGCTGGAGCTCGACCAAAATTTGCCATGCTCCAGCCAGCTACATGGCTGCAAATCGCTTTCGGCAACAAGGAACACGTTTAGCCTATTCGACTAGGCATCTGCGTTTTACTTATCTGTGCTTATACCTTCTTATTGAAATGAATGGTAATGCAAAAGGTTGTCGTTATGCCGTCGACCCTAGGACCTCGCAATGTTAATCGAAGAGTTGTTTCGATCTAGAAAGTAGACATTACGCATTTGAAGGATAATTTACGGAATCCACCCTAGAAGGTTTCTATTCCCTACTGGGTTGTTTTTGTGTCGCCTTTCATTGATCGTTTGTTTATTGTGTACATGCTGCGCGGGCTAATTAATTATTGGTAATCTATTGAGTGTTGTGCTTGATGTTTGTCTTCTTTTTGTTTATCGTCGCCGCTCATTTAAATTTTTGCGCTCATCGCCAAAAATGCCTTGTCTTTTGGCGGCTGTCGTCGCCCATTTAAATTGAGATGCCGCCCTTGCAGTCGGCACGACATATTTATAAAATTCATATATATATATATAAAATATATCTATACTAAATTGTATAAAATAGTCTTGTAACTGTAGCTGTGTTCCTTTTCTGCTTATTTTTGTTCGTGATTGCTTGCAGCTACTCTTGCTCTAAGATATGAGCAAAAGCACAAACAGTTACGCAGCTATCATCCGCCAGAGAAAAAAGTCAATTTTTTGACTCTGTTGTGAATTATTTTTATTATTTTTCACCCATAGATGGCTTTTTCAGTTTGACATTTGTTAAACTGCCATTTATGAAGTGAAAATTGAAGAAGTTGGACGTTACATCGTCGGGTCAATGCAATAGTCACGAAACTGAAATTTTGCTATTTTGAACTAACATAGTACAAAAATTCGACAAAAATAATACAATTAAAATAACTTTTAGTTATTTCGTGAAAAAATTCAAGTTGAATACCGTAGATTCCCATAAAAATTTAGATCCGTAACTTTGGCAGAAGATATTACTTTTTTCGCATTTTTGCACAATGTTTAAAATAGCAAAAAAAAAATCAGTTTCGTGACTATTGCATTGACCCGACGATCATATTATTTGTTTCAATGGTAGGTTGAGTGCATTAATTTTATATTTGCAAAATTGTAACGCAGTTTTATTTAAAGGAAAATTTAAGAGGAAAAGCTATGAAAAACTGGACGTTTGAAGAGGCAAAGGCTCTTATAAAAGTCTATAAAAATCGAAGGGAGGAATATTTCCTTACCAAAAACAAAAAGCATTTTTGGGCTAATGTTTTAACTGATTTAGAAGCCTTAAATGTTCTTGTAAGTTGTCTTCATTTATTATTATAAATAATGTGATATTTATGCTGTAAATATGATTGGGGCGATAACTACAGTCACAGCGGCAGTCGCCGCTGCAGTTGCTTGTGTGCACACAATTGGAGTGATGGTACAATAACTTCTTTGTTGTTATAGCTTATTTAATACCATAACTTAATGATTGTCTTTTCAAATCTAAATTCGTTGTCCCTAAACATAAACAAAATCATTAAATGAAAACGGGACAGACACAAAGTAGCAAAAAGTTATGTACCGAAGTGACAGTCACAAAATCGAAAATTGATAGATTCTGCCACCGTAACTGTGGCTGTCGCCGTTTCCGAATTTATGTGCACTTTCATATAAAGCAGAAGATTCTTTTCGTATTTGACAGGAATCTGTAGCTGCGGCTCGAGTTGCGGTTCCAATCGCGTTTACAGCATCATGTATATATTTGTTCATAAAAAAACGTTTTCAGGTTTCAAGAACCACTTCGGAACAAGTGGAAGTAAAATGGAGGTCGCTGCACAGGGCATACAAAAATGCCAAAGATAGGGGACAGGATCAACTCCTTCGAA
The DNA here is from genome assembly GCA_963855945.1 of Thereva nobilitata. Lineage (NCBI taxonomy): Eukaryota > Metazoa > Arthropoda > Insecta > Diptera > Therevidae > Thereva > Thereva nobilitata. The sequence continues at coordinate 100,817,215 of OY979694.1, read as the reverse complement.
ATTTATGTTAAAAACAATTTTTATTTAAAAAAACAATTTTTTGAAGGCATTTTAGAAGAAAAAAGAAAAAAACGGAAATTTCTGGAAGAATATTTAAGCAACAAAGAAAAGGCTAAAGAGGAAAGGCATAAGGAAGTTATGTCTTTTTTAAAAAATAAATAGTTTTTGCTTAAATATTCTTTCTAGATATCGATATAACTTTTTATGTATATAGGTCAAGGAGACTAGTTTATTTAATGCACATAAATGTTATTTATATGTTTATAGTAATGAACTGTTTTTATTTTTAATATAGAAAATGTTATTTACATTTTAAGTATATAGTAGTCATGAACTGTTTTTATTTTTTCTGTGAAGAACACTGTTATTTAAAATTTAAGTATTTATAAGTCATGGAGACTGTCTGTATTTTATGTATATGTGATGAGAACTATTTATTTGAAAATTAATGTATTATGATATGTGATAGTAATAAAGAAACTATTTTATATATTTTTTTTACTTTTATTTCATATTAATAATATTAAACAAGATAGGTACATAGCTTTTAACTAATGTCTTTCCAATAAATTCTGGTTGTCCAGTTCTAAAAAAATTTCGTTTCTGATGCTACCAGAGCCTTGATGTCCACTTTCTTGTTCTTCTGCCTCATTTTCATTATCTTGATTTACATTGTTTTCACTTTCAGGAACTATGTCTAAGTCCTCTTCTAAAATGCAGATATTATGCAATATGCATGTAGCTACTACACAATTGCAAATGAAACCTATATCCAGACTTTCGAAAAATTTTAGTCTTCGGAAACGCTGCTTCAAAAGTCCGAAAGCATTTTCTACTACCATTCTAGTAGAAGAATGTAGACCCGAGTAAAAATAAATGATGGCCTTAGAACGAGCAAATGCCGACTGTGATTGAAACATAGTCCTCGGCCATCTGGCGGTTAACAGAAGGCTCGTTGCAGGACAGTACGGCCGTACAGGGGGCGATTGACGGCCTTACAGTTCCAATAACGGCCATACGATGGTGGTACGGCGGCCGTATGGTTGCTATTACGGGTATACGACGGTGGTACAGTGGCAGCAACGTGGATATTCGCCCTCCTATAAGAAAATATATTTCACTGCAATTAAATGTTTTTCGGTTGTGTTTTATTTCAAGCCGTTAAATAACAAAATTTCCCAATAAAATATAAATCAACACGCACCACACACTTCACGTACAACAAACCGACGACTGGCGAGCTCGTTTCTCTTGTGCATCGATATCTTTAAGTAGGATAAATCGAAAGAACCATTGTACATAACGAAAATGATGAAGTTCCCATAAAACACATTCAACAATACATTTGGTGCAGATTTTGGCTCAAATTTCCCGTCGAATGCCCGTTTCTACAGCTCAGTACTTGGCCTTTTAAATCTTGTGGTCAAATTTGGCCGTCGTAAGGCCGTATTTGCTACCATTAAAAATGGTTAAAAACTCTACGGCCATCATATGCCCCTTAAAAAGCCAAGCGGCCGGTGTTCGCCCTTTATAAGGCCGTTTTTTATTTTTACTCGGGAATAGTTGAATACGCGCTGCTTGGCGGTTAGCGTACCGTAATCCTTAAAAGGCGTTACTAAATATGGCTTCTCAGGATATGCCGAATCACCAAGTAATACACCACCAGGGATTATCAAATTTCCATCGTTCTTTTCTTGGTGATGATAAAATGGTGATTTTCGGAAAAGACGTCCATCATGTATAGACCCTGGTTCACCACAATAAATATCCATAAAAGATTTTTTTGGTCCTACGATCGCTTGCATTAATATACTGTAATATCCTTTTCGATTACAGTACGCTTCTTTATTTACGAGTAAACAACGAATTCTGATATGCGTCCCATCAATCGCTCCCACTACTCTTGGAAAACGCTTCATTGCATGGACTTTTTGTTGATTTTCTTTCATCTCAAGCGCTGTTGGCCATCTGGGTATGTACAGACTAAGCAAATGCAAACGAATGAACATGTGGCCACATTTTCTTATCATATTTTTGGTTTGTACGGGCATTCAAAAGTCAAGCGCATGGTAACAAACGAACGAACGAACTCCTGCAGTGTGTACGGACTGCAAATAGCAAACGAACGAATTTAAACTATTTGCTTGAATTCGGAACTCATATAAAATTTGCGCACATTCGATCGTTCGTTCGCTCGTTTTTGTGTAACAAATTTGTTATATGTGGACGAATTTCAAACTGTAAAAAGCGAATCCGTTTGCGTTTGTCAATGTTCGTCCATAAGTGGATAGCTCAAACACATGTGTTGAAATTTATTTCAGAAGCCTAAAAAAACGAGGAAAATTGTGATTTTGCTCATGCTTTGAACCTACATATCTTCTAAATGCAGTCACTCAAGTATCTATTCTTTACACCAAATAAAAGAATACACATTTACCTAAAAGATGATAATTAGTCTAAGAGTTATTCAACTTTAAGTATATTAAAAAAAAGGTTTTTCGTAAACACCCTGTATCTTAGTGGATAGTCGGGATAGCCCCGTCTGTAGACAATATTTTTCTCCAAATACATCCAGGAATCACCCCTAAAAATATTAGCTACGTTAAACGTCTGATATCTCATGAATGGCAATTCGTACGTGAAAGTGTTAATATGTTTTTTTTTGTAGATAATCGCATAATCTGCAAACTTTGTAAGCACTCTTTTATCATAAGGCTTACCGTTTAAGATGTATTTGCAAAAAACTGATATTTTTACTTTTTGAGGGCTAAAACCCCTGTCGGGGCAGAAAATCGCTAGACTTTGTAACCCCTTATCAATAACCCTAAAATGCACCTCTCTGCCAATTTTCAGCCTCTACCTAATTATTTCCACTATTTCGTTTTTTAACTTCCCAGTAGGAAGTTATTGTAATCGGTCCGAAAATTAGAATCGAAATTTTCAATGTATTTACACGTTTCAAGGTCCCAATAGGATTTTAAGCAAAAATTTGAGAAGAAATATGTGTGTGGTTGCGTACGTATGTGGTCATTTTTTCCTGCACGATTTCGCGCGAACCAAAAAAGATATCGACTTCGTTGAGGTGCCGTTCGAAGCGTGTTCAAGGGAATATGATCTGAAAAGATTTTCATAAAAATCGGTCGAGCCGTTTTTTTTGTTTAAACGACTTAAGTGATTTTTGTACCAGCACGACTTCAGCAAGATTTCGACTTCATTAAGGTGACGTTCGAAGCGTATTAAAGGACATATGATCTGTAAAGATTTTCATAAAAATCGGTCGAACCCGTTTTTTTGTTTGAACGAAGTTCGTGATTTTTGTACCTGCCCAATATCGCACGAACCAAATATGATACCGACTTCGTTGAGGTGCCGATCGAAGTGTATTAACGAAGATATGATCTGAAAAATTATCATAACATTCGGTCAAGGCGTTTTTTGTGTTTAAATGAAGAGACTTCGGCAAGTGTGCCAAGTAACTTAAATTAATTAGTTTTGCTACTGTCTAATATACTCGTTGGAATGAAACCCGTTCCAAATGAGGTAAACATTTATGGAATCAGCCGAGCAATAGCTTCCCACGAAATTTTCAATCATTTGTCCATTTTCTGCCATACATCTGCCTACACAGACTTCACGAATAGGTGATTTATTGTGACTTCGTATTTTGTAACGTAACGCCCGCATGAGTTGTTAAAGAATTAGCAGAGTGGTCATTATTTTGGTAGATCGTAACTCCAATAGGTCCTTAAATTTAACAATATACTTGTTAAATAAGTTTTGGAATAACAACATATTCTTAATTTTTCATCCAAGTGTCAGTGTTAAAAGTAATACATTAATTTTGTTTACAATTTCGTCAACCTAATCTTGTAAATACGCAAATATCATTTGACAACCTAGCGAAAGTATTAATAAACAAATATGACAAATGTTAGGTATTATATATTTATATATTGATTATTGTTTAATTATTATTAAAATATCTATTGATAATATTCCACATTCATAATACTGCGAAGTTGATCTTGTGGACCGAAAGGGTCAAAACCACATCCTAACTAGTTTTGGCTTAATTTACCTGTACTAAATATATTCACTTAAGTATTCACTGCTATAAGTTTTATCAACAGTAGAGTAACTGTCTCGCCTACTAAATTTGTGATTGCAACTAAAACTTCTGCAAATATCATCGAATGAATGCAAACCTTTTTTTGTGCTTTTACACAACGTACACACCGAGCAAATTTGTTCCTTTCTCCACTTCTATTTGGTAGAATATTTAGAACCGTCTACACATAACACATTCGTTCGCTAGAAGGCAGTGAACGAACGATCAAATGTGGTAAGTTTTGCTACTGGATCCGAATCGGAGCGAATGATCCAAATTTGTTTATTTGCAATTTTTAAGTCGTACACACTGCGCACATTCGTTCGTTCTTTCGCCTTTCTTCGCTTGGTCTGTACATACCTTTACAAAATTGTGTCCTATTGTTACAATCCAGTTGATCATTCTATGTAGAATTCGGTACACGGAACTTTTGGTAACACCGAATCGATCGGATATTTCCCTATATGCTTCTGTATTGGCAAGATACCATAATGTCAGGTATATTTCTAATTGCGGTCCAACTTCTGGATGTCCATGTGCATTGTCTTTCTGATTATATTCTTCATACATATCTGAAATATGAATTACAATGAACTGTATAAATGCTTTTTAAAATATATTTTATGTATATACATATATAGTACGCTTACGGATTAATCTTACAGCAATATTTCTGGTTAAACGGAAATGTTGTTTGAATTGTATATTGGAGTATCTATTAACTACTGATCAATAATTTTCCACTTTTACATTTGTATTGATAATTCCATCCTCGGACTCACTATATGATGAATATGATGAGGAGGATTCAAATAAATTAATGTCGCTCACTGCTCTCTTCATTTAAAAAAACCTGTAAACAAGACTGTAATAATATTTTTTAACATTATTACTTTAAAAACTCACCGCAATTCTTTCCATTGTTTTTTAATCTCTTTTTTATTTTATAAAAGTTTCTATAATTTCTGTTTTGATCATACACAAATCTTAATTGAAAAATTTAACGTTGGGTTTTTCATTATACACAAATCTAAACGTTTTTTTGCTCATAAAAACAAATTTCGCGTTCCTTTACTCCTTTGCTCACGAGTACTCAAATGGAACGCAGCTTATATTGAATCTGCACTCTCTGGATTTACAAAAAAACTCATACTACGACGATCCGCATCTTGGAATTAGTTCATTGAACAATTTTAAAAAGGGCGGCGCCCTAATACCTGGAGAAGTGCAAAAGTGTTTTGATATCGAAGAATACCGGATGTTTTGCACTAAGTGGCTAATTCGTTAGGGAGTGATTCCTGGATGTATTTGGAGAAAAAAAATTGTTCTAGAGTATAGGGCTATCGGCCCTATCCACTGAGATACAGGGTGTTTAATAAAAGACGTTTGGACGATTTTCAGTTTACTTAAACATTAATTACTCCTCAAATATTTATCGTAGAGCAATGTAATTAGAGAAATTTTCATTCTTTATTTTGATATTAATAGCATAAAAATATGTCACCCCGTTTAGAAAATATGTTAAACATTTTTTGTTAAAAACTCTCGATGACTGGACAAAAAAAGGGGAAAGCATGATTCCCAGCGACGTCACCAATACTAGAAGTAGAAGAACCCAAAAAAAATTCGGTACAAAACACCGTAGATGCGAAAGCCATTGACAAATCTGCAGCAACGGTAGATGCAAATAGAAAAATGGAACATGCTGGTGATAATATGGATACATGCAACAACGATGAGTCAGCAGTTAATCCCAGAAGAATCACAATAATTTCCGACGTTAGAATTAAGCAAAGTGAAAATAACCTAGTATTTAAGAATGTTCAAAATTTAGGAAATAGCCATTTTCTTAGTAATAATAACAATAATAAGGATAATCATGAAGTTATAGATAGCGAATTGGAAGGCTTTAGTAGTTAAGAATGGAGTACGTCCTCATAGCCATAATACAAACAAAAATGAAGTCAACAATGAAAATATATACAGTTTGTTAGGTAAGATTGAAGAACCCGCAGACGCCCATAAGGCTGACTCTAACTCTGATTCCCCTACTAACACAAAAGATAACACAACCAGTAATATTAAAGCAAAAATTAGATGGTGCCCACAGATTTTCATAAACAACGTAAGACCAACACTATTGTTCGAAATGTGTAAATGTGCAAAATGAGAAATTTAATTTCCAAATCCAGAGAATTAATTACTCAAGGAGTCAAATATTTTTTGATAACCCCAGACTACACACCTTCATTCTGGACACAACTAGAAACTCACAAGCGGAAGCTTTCTCCCTTACCCCGAAGGGGGAGAAGGGAGAAACTTTCGTCATGAAAGGTTTATCCAAGGGAGTAACTGATTCAGAGGTGTATAATGATCTCACAAGTCAAAATGATAATATTAAAATACAATGGATTAAACCTTTAGTGTCTAAAAAGCCTCATTTGAAAGTGAACCTTGGCTCTTTTATAATCAAACTGGATCCAACGACTCCTGCTAAAGAATTGCTTAAAATCAGGACAGTTTTATACCATGTGATTACATTCGAGAGACCACATAAGATAAATTTTGTACAATGTTATAGATGTCAGGCCTTTGGCGCTAAACAATCCGAAGTGCGTCAGGTGTGGCAACGATTGTAAAGATCTTTGTCCTAAAAAGGAGGAAAATAATCCAAATTCCACCAAATGTGCAAACTGCGGCGGCAATCACACAGCCAATTTTAAGGGGTGTCCTAATTTTCGGGCATATCAGAAAAGAAGAGAGGAAAACTTAGAGTTACTCGGCAATCTAAAAGAAAAAAAACTAAACAAAGCTAATGACTTCCTAATCAGAAATGACAGATCGTTTGCGCAAGTCGTAAAAGGCAACAGTGACGGGAACGTTATTGGGGAATTCACTGCTGAAGCGAATAGGTTGTTTGGAGTCTCACTGGGGGTTGTCATGCAGAAACTAGCTGAATTCTGACCGAAATACAAAACGATGAATGAAAATAATAAGGCTGATGCATATCTCAATTTCATTGTTAGAGCCCGATCCAAAAGAGATGAGGTTTCTCAAAAGTCGCATTTTCCATGCGCAGAGAGAATAGGTCTGTTCCAATAGTGAATGCGGGATCCCGCGGGACCAAGAAATCACCCAATTCCTGTTCCAGTAGAATCTCATGCTCCGAAAAGTGGGGAAATTTTTACTTCCCCTCGACCAAGAAACCGCAGGAGATTTTTAGGTGGAGTGAAATCTTACGACGTTTTCAACATGTCAAAACAGCTGTTACTTGTCATGTGAAACCAAAATGATTGCGATGTGTTGAAAATAATTTCTTCGATTGGTGCCTTACTACAAGATTTTGAATAGTTTCATAAATAATTTATTAATTTCAATAGTTTTATGTCATTATTTTGAAGACACAAGTGATTTTTAGGTTATGGTCTTCTTGATTTGCACGAAACATCCCAGAAAGCGTTCCTTCACTTTTCGGGATTTTGACTAAATTTTCCCCCACCAATCAAGTAACTTTTCGCAGGCTACGACAGGACAGATTTTCTATTGGAACAGACCTAATAACAACAGAAAAGTGAGAATAACAACAGATTTCGAAGGGGAAATGGGAAAATACATAAGCGCATGTCTTATCCCGACGTGCGCAATGTTTATTTGTGTGCAATTTTCATTTCCCCACATGCGCGAAGAAAACCTCAACTGATTTGGATCAGGCTGTAACTTGAAATGCTACAAATAAAAATTGTCAATCTTAACGTAAACTCGCTTTGCTCTAAAGACAAGGCATTTTGCCTATCATATGAACTGCAAAGACTAAGACCTCATGTAGCATTAATTACCGAAACGAGGTTAAATAAAAAATATAAAACTACCATCTCTGGGTATAAGTTAATTAGAAACGACTATGGTAGAGGCACCGCCGTTGCCATAAGAGAGGAACTCATATTTGATCAAGTCTCATTTGACACAAATAAATTTTCCATAAGCATGATCTGCTGGCACATAAAAGCAGCTGGTGTTAATAAAAAAATACTAATTGGGGCAGTTTACGTACCTTGTAATAATAGGCACGGCTGGAACCTTGAACTAGATAGACTCGAATGTCTGGCTAGAGCCTACGATTATTTTATTATAGGAGGGGACCTAAACTCTAGACATAGGAGCTTGGGTGATTCTGTAAATAACTTGTACTTTATACAACTGGTTTCAATCCTCAGCATTCATGTATTCGGAAATTATTTACCCTAATTCTCCTACATTCCCCAGAGGGTCCTCTTATCTTGATCTTTTTTGGATATCTTCTAGCCTAACGTACAACAGTACGACATGTACAACTTTCCCATTTCCGTCTGATCACTATGGTGTCCTCCTTGGAATTCGAATAGGAAATTTCGAACTTACAGTAAAACAAACGTGGATCACTTCTTACAAGAACACTGACTGGACAGATTTCATCTGACATATAAGGGTAAAGCTTCAGGAGGAGGTTACATTAAATCAAACTTCTAATTTAACTAACCAGGAAATTGACCAATTGAGGAGCCGGATCAAAGAACCGCACTTTCGCTCGTTCGACTCCAAAAAAACGTAAAATTAGTTCGAAAAAAAAATTTCTTCAAATAAAAAAATGAAAAATACTTATTTGTCTAGAAAAAAAAGGCGCATCTTTTTGTTTCATGCAATTTTTTTGTGGCATCATTAGTTTTTAAATAAACAACAAAAACCCGATTTTTTTTGAAACTTTTTTTTTATCAATTTTTTTACTTCTACTCGTCATAACTCTCTTAATAATTATTCAATTGATCTGAAATTTTTTGTGTGAACTAATTACACGTAGCTTTGAATGTGAGACAAATTCCGATTAAAAAATGACATGTCGTTTGTTTGTTATTAATTTTTTATTTCGCTGCCACGTGCGTCGCGCATCACATTTTTCAACTCCAAAAAGTATCGACGGAAATTTTGATTTCAATTTGCTATAAGCGGCAAAGTTGTTTATTAAGGTCTTATAAAGTTTTCTGAAAAATTTCGATGAATTTCAGCATCATGGTGCCTAGTTATAATCAAACAAAGTCAGACGCGTGGACGGCCGGCGCGCTCTAAGTGTAAGAAGACGCTCGGCGCAGTTGAAACCACGCTCAGCGCATCTGACTATTTGATTATAACTATGTATCATGATAATGAAACTCTTTGAAAATTTTCAGAAAACTTTATAAGACCTTAATAAACAACTTTGTCGCTTATAGCAAATTAAAATCAAAAATTCCGTCGATACTTTTTGAAGTTGAAAAATCTGATGCGCGACGCACGTGGCAACGAAATAAAAAGTTAATAACAAACAAATGACATGTTATTTTCTAATCGGAATTTGTCTACCATTCAAAGCTATGTGTAATTAGTTTACACAAAAATTTCAGATCAATTGAATAATTATTAAGAGAGTTATGACGAGTAGAAGTAAAAAAATTGATAAAAAAAAAGTTTCAAAAAAAATCGGTTTTATGTTGTTTATTTAAAAACTAATGATGCCACAAAAAATTGTATGAAACAAAAAGATGCGGCTTTTTTTTCTAAACAAATAAGTATTTTTCATTTTTTTATTTGAAGAAAATTTTTTTTCGAACTAATTTTACGTTTTTTTGGAGTCGAGCGAGCGAAAGTGCGGTTCTTTGATCCGGCTCCTCAATTGATCTCAAAATTTACTTCAGTTCTCACGGAATGCATGCGCACTTATTCCAATACTTCTTTAAAAAAAATTTCAAGTACAATTTTATCTCCTCACACACCTTGAGTCTATTCCGCACCAGAAGACAATGGAACCAGGAATCGAGGCAAATAACTGGTATACCCGGGAGCTGTTAAAAATGAAACCCTCTCCCAATGCATTCGCTGCAATCGATAGGCTTATAGGTAGAAAGCACATTAGAAGGAATCCATCCATAAACGATGTGTATACGAACGGTCAATGTTATATTGATCTAGAAGAAAAACTAAGAATATTTAAAACTCACTATGAGCAGTCTTTTAACACAATAATAGACGACAACAATCCCCATAAAAACACAGTTGAAGAAGCAATATCAACGTTTAATTCAACAAAGCTCTATCCCATTACCCAATTCACTACCGATAATAGAGCTTCTTCACCCTCAGACAGATACTTCACAAATCCCGAGGAGATAATACAGTTCAGTAGTGAGCTAAAAAATAAAAAATCCTCAGGTATTGATAAAATTCCTAACTTTGTAATTAGTAAAGTTATAGAAGGCATAGACACTTTTCTTGCATCTTTATTTAATAACTCTTTAAACAATAGTTACTTTCCTAGTGCGCGGAAAATCGCCAAGATTCTACCTATTCCTAAACAAGGATCTACAACGCAAGTTGAAGATTATAGACCAATCTCACTACTTTCTAATGTAGGTAATATGTTGGAAAAACTTATACTTAGAAAATTAGAGTTGTTCTGTATAACAAATAATATTATACCCCAATATCAATTTGGTTTCGAGAAAGGCCACTCCACAGAACACGCTTTATTATACCTTCAAAATGAAATAATTACGAGTTTAAAGCTTCGTAAATGTTCAGTGCTTATGTGCGCTGGATATCAAAAAGGCTTTTGATCGTGTATACCCATGTAGGTTTTGCCAGATCTCACAACGGAGCCAATGATTGGCCAAAGTATGGTTGTCATCGGTCGGCCAAGACTCGGTATATTTTATTAGGCCACGCATGGTACAACCCTGGCAACCGCTAAAGTCATCTATTTTAAAATATTGATTGAGTCTACAGTTAATGCGTATTTCCCATGTAGGGTTTAACAATTGGCCCAGTAATGGACCAGTTACGGTTAGCCAGTAATGGCGCAATAACACCACCCGTGACTGGCCGATTACAGCAAAACTGCTGGATGATAACTTCGGCCCAATACTGGCCACTTGTAATGGCTCACGACACTGGGGCAGCAACGCTGGCAAGCGTTAATGTCATATATTTTAAATTTTATATTTTTCTTACTGTGTTGAACTATTATTACAATATATTATGCAATTTCATATAAAATATTTGTATAATTATTTTTTTACGTATCAACTAATTATTAATTTCAAAAAACTAAATTTTTCTTGGCGGTCTTTGCTGGCCCAGTATCGTGAGCCATTACAAGTGACCAGTGTTGGGCCGAGGTTATCATCCAGCAGTTTTGCTGTAATGGGCCAGTCATGGGTGGTGTTACTGCGCCAGTACTGGCTAACTGGCACCCAGTACTGGTCCATTACTGGCCCAATTGTTAACCCTACATGGGTATCACGATGGCTTAATTTATAAACTGAATAACTTAAACTGCCCACCTCACCTAACAAAAATTATACACAGTTTTCTTTTAGATAGGATGGGAGTGGTCCAGTTAGGAGACTCTATTTCTCCGAAATTTAACATCAGGTCTGGAGTCCCTCAGGGATCAATATTAGGTCCAAAATTGTTTAACATCTCCATGCATGACTTTCCACACGTATATAGTATTGGTTCTATCTAAATGCATACAGTATGCTGACGATACGTTGGTCTGGGGCACAGATAAATCCCATTTAGCTGCTACAGAATGTTAACAGTTGCACGCAGGGCCGCGCCGACCCCCCACAGCGCCTGTGTGCGAAACCTATGAAGCGCCTCTTTTTTTCACGAATCTTAATGTTTCAACTTATTTTTATTTCTTATTTGTTAATTTTGACCGAAATAAATTTTCTCTAGTTTTATATAATTAGATAATATTTTCCTAAATAGGTAAAACCAGTTCGTTTTCGGTTGCCAATTACTGCGAAAAATAAAACGCGAATTAAATTTTTACATACTTTATTTATGATGTTCTATCTAATCGTATACTTATATATTAATAACAAAATAACTGACTGACGTTAAAAAAACAACAAGAGTCTAAAATGTCTAAGAATATAAATAAACATATTTAAATTATATTATTTCCACTCTTCTAGCTTTTTTGTTTGCGAAATCTTTAATAGTTTCGTGTATGTCTATATGGTCTAATATGGCCTCCTCTATGGATATTGTTGCTAAATTTGTTAATCTTTCCTGGCTCATTGTTGAGCGCAGGTAATTTTTTAATAGTTTTAATTTAGAAAAGGACCTTTCCGCGCTTGCTACAGTAACTGGCATAGTTAGCAAAATTCGTAATGCTATTGTGATGTTTGGGCATACAGCTGTCAAATTGTTTAAATATATAAATTCGAGAATTTTCGCCACATCATTATTTAATTTTTTGAAAAAAGACTGACATGACATAATTTCTTCACACAAATCATCCGCCTTAATGTCCAATGAATCATTTGCTGTAAGTTTTTCCTGCAAACGATGACAGCTAATTTTTAATTGACTTTGTTCTTGGTCATCACTTAGTTTAAATAAAAAATTAAACACGTCATTATGATTATTCAATAAATTAAATCTTTCGTCTACGGAGCATAAAGCTTGATCCAATATATAAAAAAATACATTAATTTTAAAAGCGATTTTCGGATCATTTATAGTGTGGTCTTCGTGTTCATAATCAAAACTCTTTGGAGTCTTACGACGTCTTAGGGGTCTGGGTCTGGAAGTTTCAAATTCAGCCTCGACATCTAATTTTTGGGCAATTTTCATGGCATCATTTACAATTTCTTCAAAATTTGCGTCGGTTCTAATTTTCATCAAAAACTTCTTTAATTCCGTTAAAGCATCTAAAGCAACTTGCATATTCATATTCATGGACTGCAGAATTTTGCTCACAAAATTTACTTTTGTCAATATTATATGCCATATATTTAGTGAACAAATGAATGAAAAGGAGCATATTTTTTCTGCTAGACATTTAGCGTCATATTTTGCCTTCTGATCATATGATACACCATTTGATATTTCATATAATGCATCATAAATTTCTGGTAAATTTGTAAACAGCGGTTTGATAGCATCTATTCTGCTTGACCATCTTGTTTCAGACAATGGTTTTAAGGTCAGATTTATGACATATTTTTTTAATAAGCCCCACCTTTTGGTAGAGGACGAAAAATATTTATATAATTCTTGCACAATACTAAAAAATCCAGTCGTATGATGATTGAGATTGGCAGCGTCGTTTACTATCAAATTTAAACTATGGCTAGCGCACGGTACATAGAAAGCGCGGGGATTTAGATCCAGCAATCTTTTTTGAAGACCATTATTCTTACCGCGCATATTTGATCCATTATCATAGCCCTGTCCCCTTAAGTTGTTTATGTCCAAATTAATTTTGTCTAGTTTTTCTATTATAAATGTCGTTAATCCAGCGCCAGTTGTATCGATAATTGGACAGAAGGCTAGGAAATGCTCCCTTATTTCCAACTTTCTAGTTTCTGTGTTAAAATTGACAAATCTTATTATAATACTAATTTGCTCTACGTGTGAAACGTCAGGAGTACAATCCAGTATTATTGAAAAATATTTATTAATTTTACATAAATTTAAAATAAATTGTTGAATTTGGTTACCGAGTATGTAAATGATTTCATTTTGGATCTTATCTCCAAAATAAGTCGGCATATTTTCGAAATCCGAATCAATCATATTTTGTGAACTTAGAAATTGGACCACTTATATTATTCTTTTGATTACATCGTACCAGCGCTGCTTTTCAACCTCTAAAAGTTTTTGTTGTATACTATCAATAGTGTTTTTATTTTTAAGAGCGTGACACAAATCTGTCCATTTTTTATAATTATTGAAATGAGCAGAACTTTTCTCATGTCTGCTGCAATACAAAGCTAGATGTTGCCAATCACTAACTCCCTCGCAGAATTTATTTTTATGTTTTGATTCAAATAGCTTGCAACAGAAGCAATAAACGGCATTTTTGGACACTGAATACAGCAGCCACTCTCTGTAATACTTTTCACCGTTTCCTAATTGCTTTTCATAATAATACTCGGAAAATTTTCGCCCCGAAGAGTCACGCGGAAAATTATACTGTTTAATTTGTTTAATCGGATTTTCTGTTAGATACTGGATCAAAGTAGCATTTAAAACTTCTGGCCAGAGTCCAGGGTCATCTTTGGAAAAAGTTGGTATTAGTGATGATAATTGTCTTCGCGGTGACAATGGTGTATCAGCAGTATCAGGCAGAGGCACGGACGTAACTTCGGCGGCATCATTTTAAATTGAAGACAGACAAACAAAAACATAATATTGCTCGTACATATCTAATCTACTTGTCTGAATAAACTGATTTATCTATCTATCAATAATTATGTATAATAAATATAAATAAAATAAATAAATAAATGAATATTTCTCGACAATTAAACTCCGCCGTTTAGTCCCAAACTAAGCAGGGCTTGTAATTATGGGTACTATACAACTGACGTGCAAATGTGTTTTATAGCATTTTAAATTTGAATTTGAAATACTACTAAATATATTTATTTCTGCAAATAAATACATATTGCATACACACAAACACAAAGTTTTTTTTAAAGCACCTTGTGGGAATCGAACCCATGATTTCCGGCAGCGATTAGTTGTATAAAATAAAACAGTCACGGCATTTATCCGGAAAAAGATTGACAGGAATTAAAAAACAAAAGTGTTTTTTTATCTTGACATCACAAACAGACTAAAGTTTTATTTATTTGCATAGAAATTACATAAAGCACATACCACTACATGAAGCGTTTTTTGAATCAGATTCTACAACACCTTCATCGATAAAATGACTGGTTTCTGTCTTTAATGATTCTTTGGAAGTGGATGGTAGAGCCGTAAAATATTTACTTATTTTAGTTGTATTTTTATCACGTTCTTCTTCTTGTTTTCTTTTCCTTATTAAATTCTGGTAACCAGATAATTTCTTTTTTTTACCTTGATTACCATCACTCATCGTGGAAATACGTTAAAACAATCAGTAACACACAAACTATTTATTGTTTTTAGTGCTAGAACTTCTCCTTATTATAAAAAATTAAAGCGCACCTTGCCCACACTTTCGATTGAATGACTGTTCAATCAATTGTTTTGTCTCTCTCTCGCCCACCCCGCTTGGGCGCTTGCGTCGCAGACATCGCATCGGTCGGGTTGCGTTCATAAACTCATTCAAACAAACTCATGGCGGCTCTTTTGATTTTAACGCTGAGCTCGTAATTATTGTAAACTAAAACCCAAAGCGTAAAATTAAACCGCAAACGTGAATATTGTCTTAGGACACTTGTACAATAAGCGCAATATTATGTTTCGTTGTTTACGAGGCATTTGTTGCGCCTATTATACCTACTTGCTACTTACTTATCGATACTCCACTACAAAGAAATATGTTGTTGTGTAAGTGTAACAAAAATAATTTCGATAGCGGCGCCTCTATTGTCTTGGCGCCTGTGTGCGCCGCACACTTCGCACACAGGGGCGGCGCGGCCCTGGTTGCACGTGAACTCAATATTGAGTTACTTCAAAGATTGGAATATTGAAGTAAACAATAGAATAGAAAGTGCCAATTAATATGTATAAGAAACCCCGCAGGCAAATGTCCTAAAAATGCAACTAAAGAATCCAAATTATTAAAAGTCCAAGTTAATGACCATACATTAGCCCCAAGAGAGACAATCAAGTATCTTGGATTATTATTTCATCATCGTTTAAAATGGAACCCTCATGTAAGACAAAAACTGAAACAAATGAAGCAAGCTACTGCTGCAGTGATACCGCTCATTAATTCAAAATCGCTTTATATCAGAACAAAAACACTCATGTACAAAACAATTTTTAGACCAATATTAACGTATACATTCCCTATTTGGTGCTAATGTTCATCAACTGCGGCTAGAGAAGTGCAAATTCCTCAAAGAAAAATCCTTAGACACTGCACAGCACTATACATGAGTGAGCTCAACAAATGGTATTCCAACAAAAAAATTTATGAAACCGCCAAAATAACCCCTATT
Organism: Thereva nobilitata; assembly: GCA_963855945.1. NCBI lineage: Eukaryota > Metazoa > Arthropoda > Insecta > Diptera > Therevidae > Thereva > Thereva nobilitata. The sequence continues at coordinate 100,801,144 of OY979694.1, read as the reverse complement.
TTAATTTATATGTTATCTCTGATGGAAAAAAGACTAAACAAGATCTGTGAGCACCCTAACGATTTAATCAGAGGAATTTCACTCCAAAATAATACTCCGATTATGGGACAAACATAGCTATCCCCTTTTAACATGTTGCATCCGGAATGAGACATCTTACGTGTGGCTGAGGAAGGATAAATACCAGCCTTTTACGCCTATCATAATAATCGCCACTATAGAGGCTAAAATAGTTATCTCCAATTCGCAAAAAAAAATTAATTGTATTGTAGATTAATAATTTAACCTATCTTATACCAGTATGCTTAAGTAGTATTTAAATTTATATAAGAATGTTCAATTATTAAAATAGTTAAAGCCCAATAAGGTACGGGTTATGATACCTGAATATAAATATATAACCTAAATAATAATGCAGGTCAAGGTAGATTTAGGAACTGAATATTTTATGTAATGTACATATACCTAAAATTTAACTAACTGCCATTTATGTAAATTAGACTCTTTAATATGAACTGTGCGCATACTCTGTGAACTACTTTTTATCTTTAGTTATAAGTCTCTCCTGTCTCTCTTCTATCTTCAAAATAAACTCCAAAATATACTGTGAAGCTGTGTAGGCAACACGTGCTGTACAAAAGCAGATTATATAACTAGTAGATACGCTATAGTAGAAATATAAGTAACTATCTAGCTAGGACATGTAACCAGTCAGCCATTTAAAAACAAATTGTAAAGGAACTAGTGTTAAAGTGAATGAAGCCAATAAAATTTTTTTTAAAAAAAAATAAATCTAATTTTGGAAAAAAAATTATGGGTTAACTACGTGTTTTTTGGAGAAAAAGGTGGTTTTAGTTGAAATTTTAGTTAAAAAAAACAAAATTTTGAATTTGAAGTAACATATTTTCTAAACGGGGTGACATAGGTTTATGCTCTTGATATCAAAATAAAGAATGAACATTTCTCTAAAAAATGAGATAAATATTTGAGGAGTAATTAATGTTTAAGTAAATTTAAAAACTGTCCAAACGTCTTTTCTTAAACACCCTGTATCTCAGTGGATAGGGCCAATAGCCCTATTCTCTAGAACAATTTTTTTCTCCAAATAAATCCAGGAATCACCCTCTAACGGATTAGCCACTTAGTGCAAAGCACCCTGTATAATAATATGTTGGAAAATAAAATTATAGATAGTTATAATGTGTGGTTAGTTTGATTAGCCGGACGCTTGAGTCACATACGTAAGCACATATGGATACCTATGTATTGTTGAAAGCTATGTATTTATATTGTAATTGTGAAATAACAGGGAGAGTAAATAAGCAATACAGTTTTCGGGAAATAATAAATAAATAAATATTCATGCAACAACACAATCATACAGATTTAATAGCTGATCTCTAAACTAACAATAAAATTTGTTGGTAGCATAGAATATTCACTACTTAGTTAAATATAAAAGTAAATAAGGATAAACAAAACACCATTCAGTGACAGCAAATAAATCGTGTTCGACTACAAAGTATGTTATGCCCCCCAAAACACAAAATGTCATGCACTTCTCTCTATGCCAATAAAAAACTCAAATTCTATCCTTAAACGCATGCAACCGCATATCCTGCAACGGATATAATTCGATCTCATACATAAAATGACGATTTCTGTTTAATTCACACAACTCCCGACAAAGTAGTAGTTATAATGTAGTGCGAATATACATATGTAATTAATCACAGCTAGACTCTTCTACTGTGTTAATTAAAATCAACCATTTTTCTGAATATGGTGACTATTTATTAAGACATAAATTTTATATGTCAAGTGCAGTATGTGTTAAATGTCAACCTGGGCTGGCTATTGCCATTCACAATATCCACACTACCACACAAACATATTTGCATATCGTAATTAAACAGCTTCGAAATTATACTATTTATCGATAACGAAAACATTAGATAAATTGATAAGATAGGGATTTCACGATAACAAGCGTTAATAGACAATTCATTTATGCGACAATTGAAACTTAAGTGCAGTCAAAAGTGAGATCAATTTTCTGTTTTAATTTATTAGTAAAATTTGTTAATGTTTAAGACAACAATTAAGACAATACGTGTAAAAAAGTGTAGTGGAATGAAAAGTAATTTTTATATTTTTTATTTAAAATTTTTGGAGTGTTTCATTTTCTCATATAATGATGGTGATTTTTTATTCTGTGTCCGTTTTGAGAAATCCAATACGTTAGAAGAAAACTGTAAGAATTAATCATCGCAAAATTCTATACTTTTTAGTTTTGTATTCCATGTAAAATATTTCTATGAAATAACGTCTCAATCACTTGGATGCGCATAATTAATGACTCAAAACTGTACTAAATGCCTTTTTTAAAATTCACACTTGCAATTTGAAAATTTTAATTTGTTTTGTAGCAATAACCAAAAAATAAATTTACTTTGTGTAAACTTTCAGTTGATCAAGAATTTAATATTCTGTAAACTAAAAATGAACATTTCCAAAAAAATAGTGACGCATTTATAAGCGATAGTGAAACTTTCCTTAATCAGCAACTGCTTATTAAAAAAATGACCGTATTATGGTTGGATAAAATTGTATTTTATGGCGATTGTAAATTGCCAATACAATTAGCTGATATTAATATTTTTGTTATGCATACAACGGTGTATAAATTTGCGATATATTTTGAGCTCATGAGGAAGACTACATGATATTTACGCAGTGGATTTGCAAAATAAAAATGTGTAACCCTCCTCTGGTATCGACATACATACAGGGTGTATTGCATAAAGTTACTAAACGGGCGGCTGTGGGTAGGTTTTAAATAGACGAACAAAAAATCGTATGGGAGGGGGGGAATCGTAACGGTTTAGCCGCTAGGGCGATTTGAAATTTTTTTTAGAGTTTTACATATCACCCTATGACCTATTATCAGCGTACGCAGAATACTCTCACCTATCTAAAACTATAAAAGCCAAGGTTCCACCGTATCAAGTTCCAAAGCAATGTGTCGTCAAAGTCAAAACTTTGGTTTTTTTTTTCACTAAAATTTCAACTAAAACCACCTTTTTCTCCATATAGTACCTAGTTAACTAGTATTTTTTTTTTGCAAAATTGGATAGCTTGGACAATTTCCTTTCTGCACAATTTTTATGCTACGGCCTATACTTTTGAAGTTATTAGCAAGTTTGATGTTAAAATTGGCGTTATTTGGTGCTTATTTGGTATTTTGCTAAGTATTTTATAATCCCGATTGCTTTATTTTATTGTACATACTTGAATTACTTATTGAAAACTTATTGAGTCTATGGTCCCGTCATTTTAGACTTAAAAATGGCTTCTGATCTAAAAAAATATAACCTTCATTTTTTTTGAATGGGTTTATTTTGGTGTTTTAAAAGAAATGTTAAAAATCGAGAACGATATCACCAAGGCATAAAAAATTCTTCAAGGTTAAAGGTCACGAAAATGATTTTTTCTCAAATAGCTTGTAAATTATCGATTTTACGTAAATTTTGGTAGGTAAACTTTGTTCGTGAGATAAATCTGCATAAAAATGTCTTATACAAAATTTATGTAGAACCAATGGTTTTCGGGAAATTGGGGTGACAAGCTGCGGAGCAACGCATATGCCACTTGTCTATACGAGTGCATCTATTTGTTGTGTAGGCTTATGTCAGTTTTATGAATGAGATCCCGGACGCGGGAATTCTATCTTATTACAAGCCCGTGAAGATTAAGCCTTCTTTGATGCATATAAAAGGTGGGTCATCTGTTGGTTTCTGGTTATTGAAACTACACCGTTCAATATTTTCCAATTAATGTTTTTTTATTTAATAGAGTTCATCTTCCAATTATTTAAATAAAAAATGTTCACTCAAATAGCGCCGTGGCTGGCTAGCCAGTGGCCCATTTTGTTAACCAAATTTTGTTTGTGGCCTTATTTCACGAATAGCTGGTCAAGACATTTTTATGCAGGTTTATCTCACGAACAAATTTTACTTAGCCAAAATTTACGAAAACCGATAATTTAAAAGATATTTAAGAAAAACTCATTTTGGTGATCTTTGACCCTCCGTAGCCTGAGTATATCCGGTCAGTTGGCTTTATGGACTTTTGGGAAATTAAAAATAAAGAGAATACCGATGTAAAATCTCCAGTTGGATTTTTTTAGAGGTTTATGTATAGAGGGACTGGGCTAATATGTCCGTTTTATGTAAAAAATGAAAGATATCTTTTTTTGGGGAATTTAAGTATCTTTCATTTTCATAATAACTTTAATTGGCCTCCGAGCTATAGAAAGCGCGATATTCGCAAAAAACTGTATTTTATGAACTTTGACCTTGAATAATTTTTTACGCCTTGGTGATATCGTTCTCGACTTTGAACATTTTTTTAAAACTCCAAAATAAACCGATTCCAAACAAAAAAGTGAAGGATATATTTTTTAGATCAGAAAATACTAATTTGATTAGTATTTGACCGCAACAGCACCGGTTACCTTTATTTTTATCATATTTATTACATTTTGGTGCCAAAATCCGGGACGGGAACGACACGGTGTCGTGCAATTAAATGGAGTAAACTTTGATTAATTTAAGAGACGGTAGAAATAACCGTCACTCGTGAAGGTAACGGCAATCATGAAGATTTCCGCGCGTTCGGCTTATCGTGTCCCAGTCACGAAGTTGTGCAAGTCTGGAGCAACTTATTTAAAGTCCGAGGAATCCTTAATAATAGAAGGAAATGCAGAAAAATCGCAACGGGCGTTTTGAAGTTTTTTTGGTAGAGGTTATCATATCATATACGAATAATGTCAGGACAAATTTTATCCTACGGCCTTTACTTTTGAAGCAATTAGCAAGTTTGATGTTAAAATTGGTTTTATTTCATACTTTTTGCAAAGTGAAAAATAGAGCGAATTTTAGCATTAAAATTAGGATAAAAATTGTCCAAACATTATTTATAGGAAATTGTCCAATCTTTCCAATTTTGCAAAAAAAATTAGGTAACTACATAGGTATTTTTGGAGAAAAAGGTGGTTTTAGTTGAAATTTTAGTTAAAAAAGCGGGTGTCTGTATCGCCGATACGGACAAATAACGTGAATACGAAAATTCCAATTGCGGGTACATATTTAAGAAGTATTAATGTTTTTTTAATAAGTTTGTCCTCAAAACTTGGGTCATATGAAGAGAAAAGCAATAAAACAGTGAAATTTATCTTCAAAATAGTACGTATAGTGTACCAGCATCTGGTACCTGACTTTCGTTCGAGTATAAAATACACGGTGGGGAACGATACAGCGGTAGGGATACGCTGTACTGGTACGCTGAATAGCAGGCGAGCAATGAATTGTGCCTTTAACCTTTTATTTTATTTATAATAAATTACTTCCCGTTGTCGTTTTGTAATTAAATATGGTTTAAAATGACGTCGCGCAGCTTACTGTACAATGCTGGTCATACACTTTCATTTGATACCCATATCGAGGGCGTAAGGTAATCCGCCATTTTGTGTTGGCCGCCATTTTGGATTTTGAATGACGCCACATAGCTAATTGTATTCTACTTGTCATACTCATCCTTTTGATACCCATGTCAGAGGTCGGAGAGCACAATTGCAAAATTCGGCCGCCATCTTGGAAACGCCATCTGAATTTTTTTACTAAATGGTCAGATTGCATTGTCACACGAAATATACATATGTGCAAAATTTAAAATTGATCGGTTATGTGCAAGTGGGTCAAATTCAAATTGCAAAATTTGTTTACATACTACACACAACATAACAGGTGAAGCTAATATAAAGCATAGGGAATCCAATCCCGCAACAAAATCTCAATCCCGCAAGCCCGCGGATCGAGGTCATCAATCCCGCGGATCCGGGGGATTTGCGGGACTGCAAAAAAAATCATAGATTTTGTTCTAAGTAGTTACGTTCATGAATTTATGAAGTGTGTTGTATGTCAAACAAACTATTCTTTAGTCAGTCAAACAAAATATTCAGGCCAATTTTGAACTATGCTGGAATTGAATCCGCTGGAATTTTCTTACATAGTAGCATAAATTGTAATTCCGAAACTACTCTTCGTTACAGGGGCCGTATTTGGTAAAAAAAACCACTTATATTTAATTAAAATAGAAACTTTTTGAATGCCTAAATTGGGAATTTTAGGCCCGTATTCACCGATAAATATCGTGGATATTTCGTATTCACCGACCGCGATTTTCAGGGCTTGGATAAAGTTAATACCAGTTCGACCTGGTAATAAGTTTATCCGCAGATTTCTAAATTTTGAAGTTTCGAAATCTCAAAATTGAATAAAGTTATAAAGCTGTGAGTGAAAATTAAAAAAATGAAATAAAGTATCAAACCGCTTTCTTTGAAAGTGGTGTAAGTCCGTTTTTTCAAAAAGTTAGTTAATGATAACATTCGATGCTCTCTGCTATGAACCTTTTATCTATAAACAGTTCCCAAAAAAATCCTTCAAAATTTTCATCATTTTGTCAATATAAATTTAGGTAGTTAATGAAATTACAAATATAATTACTTTGAAAGCGGTATAAGTCCACTTTCCGCAAAGACATAAATTTCTGGACATTCTTAACTTTCAAAATATGCCGTTTTTGGAACTATCGAGACGTCCATAAGAAAAAAAATTACTGTTTATTCTTTCAGATTAGTATACCTTCACACAACAATGCCGAAAACGGAGAAAGTTTATTTTACATGAAATGAAACGATATGATTTTGTTTCGACGAAATTACTAGTTTAGTAGTTAGTTCTAAAAACACGGAAAAAGTAGTTATGATGAAGCGGTAACTTGGCTGAAAATATGTTGGATAAGGTTTTTAAAAAACAAACCATATACAATGCCGTATATAACTTCATTTGATGAAAATGTGGAGTTTAAAACATTAGATTTATCCCCCACACTTGGAAGACCACGAAAATTAGAAAATATAATACTACCACCTTTATATCCATCCATCGCATCCCAAAAAATCAACGATATAATGGATATATTACCTTATATTCCTCCAATATATCTTGGCTACGTTCTCATAACGAAAATATGTAAAATGGAACATATTAATATAAAGTTGTTATTAATATAATATAAATGGCATTACCTGTAGAAATATTGGAATAAAACCTTTTTACTTTGTTTTTTTAACATCTATCTATATACATATATAAAAATGAATGCCGTGCGTTAGTCCCGCAAAAATTCGGAAATGGCTCGACCGATTTCAATAATTTTTTTTTGTTTTGTTCGCCTCAATACAGGGGTGGTTTTAGAAAAAACTTTTTCAAAAAACCAAAAGGAACAGCTGCAAAACCAAAAAAGTGGTAATTTTGGGATTTTTCACCTCACATTAGTTTCAACAGCTTCATGGCCTACCTTATATTGTTTGACAGCTGCGTAAATGTGAAATTGTCATTAAATTAAATCGGTAATTTCTCAAAAACCCCAATTTAATGACAATTTCACATTTAGGCAGCTGTCAAACAATATATGGGTAGGCCATGAAGCTATTAAAACTAATCTGCAGTGAAAACTCCCAAAATGACAAATTTTTTAGTTTTTTCAGTAGTTCCTTTGGGTTTTTGTTATTTTTTTTAAACCACCCCTTGATTGAGGCGAGCCATTTTCGAGTTTTTGTGAGACTAACGCACGGCAATTGATTTTTATACATATATGTAGATAATTGAAAATTACACTTAAACATTATCTTATTAACATCTTTAAGGTGCAAGATCATATTCTCCATCATTCTCATCTGGATTACCTTCAACATTTGTAGTATTTGAGAACATTGGGAAACCTGTAAAATATTAGCATCCATTGTTCTTCATATACTTCCACCGCAAAATCCGCAAAAGCTCTTAATTGGTGCGATTAAATCAAGTGTTAATAAGAAAATATATAAATGTCGAGTTTTTGCATTATGCTGTTATGATTGCGGTACATTTTGAAAACGGTCAACGTGTATATTTCACTGAAGAAAATGCTCTCCAACGAGCTTTCCAGCCACCAAAAACTACAGTTACTGAATTTTTCGCACTGTGCCAAAAACCTGATATTTTCGGACAATTCGCAACAACATTGTTATATACCGACGTCCCTCGCTATTATACATGGAACAAATCAGGTAAAAATGGAAGCCACGTAGACAAGGCGAACCACATCCAACTATCGCACGCGTATTGAAAGCAGCCATTGGGACGACTTTACACAATACATACAAAACAACGTGAATGTTTCTTTTTGCGTTTGTTGTTGCTGAATGTTCCAGGACCAACGTCTTTCGAATTTTTACGAACAGTCAATGGTCAAATAGTCAATACATTTCAAGATGCATGTCGCGAGTTGCAATTGCTGGAAGAAGACAATCACTGATGCAGCATTTGCATCCACGCCGAATAACATTCGTCAACATTATTCGTTATCCACACTCTCGAACTTTTATAGGAATGATTGATTTTTCGTTAATGGTTATAAATATTTGTTGAAGAGTTGAATTTTGAAGATTTGGATTAATTTTAAATGTCTTAAGGTAGGCTGCAGCGAGTCGGAAAGGCATAATCTTTGTTTATTTACGCGCCGGAAAACAAAACCAAAAACATAGTTTACCAGCAAGTTTTGTAAAAGAATACATACAAAGGTAATTTTGGTCACACTTAATATGAAAGCATATTGAATTTAATGTCTCCAAATTTTACAGAAATAAGTATTGGTTCTTTCCTTAGATATTGCGAATAGTTTGATTTTCAACATTTGCATTAATTTCACATGTTTCGATGAACACAATTTCGCAATATAAGAGAAAATAAAACTTGGTTTTTTGGCATTGCTTTTTCCAACTATAAAATATTTGTTTCATTTTTCGATTTTGTTTTATTGTTCTCGAAAAATTTTGTTATTGAAGACTTCTAGATTTAAATTAAAAAAGCTATAGAAAATGGCCCTCGAATTTCGAGTGCTGGATGCTTCTATTTGCATTAATTTTAAATCTTTTAACGTTCATGGTTTTAACAGAATCCACATGCAATTTTGGTCATAGTTCAAATAAATATATTTTGAATCTAATGACTCCAACTTTTATAGGAATAGTTGGTTTTTCGTTAATGGTTAAGAAGAAGAGTTGAATTTTGAAGGGTTGGATTGATTTTATATGTTTAAACGTTGGGTGCAGCAAGGGGCACCGGGTCCCAGCTATCCAAAATACAGAAAATAAGCGGTTCATTGAGACACTTCATCTGTGTATGAAAATTCATATCTCGAAAAATGCCATGTCACTGGATGGTTTTTGTTGTCTCGATCAAAATGTCAGATCACTAATAGTTTCACATTTTGTTATTTGGAATCAAAAATACCAAAAAATTGCTTTTTTCAAACTCTTCTGCTGTATATTAAAATTCACATCACCTGATTACTACTATTGGCTTATGGGAGCAGCATAGGCGCGCCGGTCCTAACTAGTATGTAATAAAAATTTCATAAGAAAAACTGCTTTGATTCAATTGAAATCCCATATTTAATATTTCATCAATGTATGATTTTCATATTTTGTTTACTTTGAAAGTAGTGTAAGTCCATTTGAGACTATCAAAAGTATAAATTTCTTTTAACTAATACTTTAAAAGCGATCACATTATAAAATTAAATCAATTTAATATTTAAAAAACGTAAAATGACCGTATTAACATATATGTACCAATATTTTTCAATCCATTCAAGTGCAAACCCTTAAATATCTCCATATCATATAAAGTGGACTTACACCACTTTCAAAGAAAACGGCTCAAATATTGAATCAATATGAATGAATTTGGAATTCTGTAAAAATTTTAAATTGGTATATTTGCTTTCCGTGAATAGCAAAAAATATCCGTAGAATTGTACGGGATAAGAAATAACCGAGAATATATCCAGGTCGACGAATTCGGGCTTTAATAAACGTCAAACGACTTGATCCACACGCATAGACACGATAAGGTTGTCGATATCGTGTTGCCAAATGCCAATTTTTATTTATCGACAGAAATCGATATCGACTCGAACAACCAAATACGGCCCCAACAGAGTTTATGCCACCGATGTAAGAAAATTCCAGTCTAATCAATTCCAGCGTAGTTCAGAATTGCCCTGAATACTTTGTATGACTGATTCAGTAGTTTGTTTGACAAACAATACAATTAGCGGCAAAGTTAATCCCCGTCGTAGTCGTAGTGACATTCCTTTGGTCCGTGTTCAAGCCGTAAGAACTTTTTTTTGATATTATTTATAGTTCAAACTTACCTCTCATCTAAATTTTAAGTTGAATAATATTTGACAATACCCTTGCGAAATATTACATTGTTAAGAGGCTGTAAGAACTACTTTGTCCCGCTTGCCAGGCGTAAAATATGTTTTATCATACATTATTTGTTAAAAACTAATTAACAAATTAATTTCAAGGTGAATAAAATTTGCCAAAATCTCTGATTTACTTTTCCATCTTCCACCAGGTGTTGTCCCACCATCCAGGTGTAAGAAATGACTTTTTAATATGGTAAGAACGAGCTCTATCGAATATACAAGGTTTTACGATGAATAAAATTGGACACTAATTTTTGTCGCGAGCTCCCGGTCTAATAGGTTTTCGGATTTAAATTGTTATAACTTTTGTTATACCTAGACAAAAAATTAAAAATCGGGCTTACGGTCAAAGAGGAATGTTCAATCAACATTTTGAGACGTCGAACTTTAACATCGGTTGAAACCCTGTGCAACTTGGTTTTTTTAAGTTTCAAAAATATGAAAAATAAAGTTTCGAGATATAACGGATCAAAGTTTTACTCTTGTTTATTTCAAGTTTACACATATAAAAACGTCAAAAAAACACATTTTTACATTGTATAGAGGAAAGTTCATATAGAGGAAAGTTCAAAGAACAATATTATGCAAAAAAAAACCAAAATCTCAATTTTAGTCAAAAATCGTCATTTTTTGACAGGAGGTCCCCTTAACTAATGTTCTCTAATCTGAACATGAGATGTAAATATAGAATTACGCAGAGGAAGAAGCGTTACGAAGCATGTTGCTCATTTAGCATACTGAAAAACCCGGCTTTAGTTCGATTACAGAGGTCAAGCATCATTGGGCGTGATTAGTACTCAGTGGGGGGCCGCATAGATAAACGACACTCGCGTTTAAAAATATAAAGCTTTCGGCACCGGCGCAGTTATTATCTACGCTAAAAATTTTCGTGCTCTTTTTTCCACTAGGGATCGGGTAGAAATGATTTTTTTCCATCGGCATTTCTTATGACGAGGCGCGAATGGGGCAAGACGTTAGGAGCCCCTGTGGGCCTTATAGGGCAAAGGGGTCCACCACATGCCTCATAGGAGCCCTATCTGTACACGCTCTAAAGTGCTAGTCGGACATAAACCCATAACCAAAGAATTTAAAACCATATAACTCAACAGACAAATGGTAAATAAATTGACCGATTAACTTTTTACATTTTAACGGTTATCTGTTCACGTACTCCCCACCCAAAATGATTATGCTCCGCCGCCCCTCCCCCAATAGCAATATGTTCTATACAATCATAGCCAGATTTTCTACTATAATCATCGAACAAAATCAGCAATTTCTTACCAGCAGACAGACTTATTATTACTTACCATTTCGCACCTTTTTACATCGAGCTTCTTTACTTATTAAGTCACCATACACAACATTATTTTTTTTAATAATGTTTTTCAAGTAAGCCGATGTGACGCGATAATATAACAAAATACCTTATAAACATGAAAATTAAATAGAAATTCCATTATAAAACTACCTTCTTTTAAAATTCTACAAATAATATAAACTTTTTCACGACCTTTTTAATAGCAAAGGCAGTAAGGCCAAACTACGCGGACAAAACGCTGTGCATGAAAAGGTACATTGTACTTCCACACAATACGGGCTTCATCGAACAAAATCAGCAATTTCTTACTAGCAGACCGACTTATTATTACTTACCATTTCGCACCTTTTTACATCGAGCTTCTTTACTTATTAAGTCACCATACACAACATTATTTTTTTTAATAATGTTTTTCAAGTAAAATATAATAAATATAACTTTGAAGTATTGACCTGTTTTTGGCCCTTTGACGGCCGATTATAATCCTTAATACGCATACGTCAATAATTACTTCACGAAAAGGGAAAATATATGTAAATTTCTATAAGGGTTCTGGACACATATGTTTGTAATGATAACGTTTCTCATCCAAGAATATTCTCAGCGGATCTTTTAACAATTCGCCCCATCTGCGCACTTGCCATGCTGTGGGGGCTCTGTCATTGTCTCTCGGCGGTATTATTTGGTATGAATTTTCTTTCTTATTTTTCACAAGGCCCCACTGTCAAGAAGGTATCTTGCCGATTATAGCCCTATGCGTTAATGTAATTGCCTTTCTCCTTCCTTATAACTTTACGTATATTTTATTTTTATTGAGATGCTTATTCTGTTTTTAAAAGTGACCTGGGGTGTCATTTATTCTAGAGTTAATTTGCGGACTTTAATTTATTTGTCTGGTTTTTTTTCTTAAACTTTCAACTATCATTAGTATAATACATTAACATTCATTTGGAGCCTCTCGTTTTGGATATAAGAAAATTAATAACACAAAATAAATTACATTTGTTGGTCACGTAACTTGCTATTTACATAAGTACTAAAGTATGTAATCCAATTATTCTGCTCGGTAACAGATAATGTTTTAAGTTAAGACCATTTGTTATTCCAGTCACGATGTAAACATATTGACGGTAGTCCAACGAATTATTGAAGTGCTTTTACTTTCACAAATGTATACTGACGATAAATTTCCAACATACAAAAATACAGCACTCGCCCTTTCACGTAAAAATTTACAGCCCACGATGATGTTTGTGAAAAACAGAACTAATGAACTTATATATGGACAGAGTGAACTTATAAGCATTTAAGCACTGGAGTAGATTGATAACAGTATTTTAAATCTCTGAGCGTCGCACGTTGATTTAAACGATTTACGCGGTCAAAAATATTTTACAGTGTATTTATACTTTAAAAGGTATATCTTATTGTAAACTATTGCCCTTTGTAAAATTAACGTGTTTTACTCATCAAAAAGTGAACAAAATCTATATATATAAAATTCGATGTATGTATGTATGTTTGTATGTTCCCTAATAACTCCTAAAACATTCAACCGATCGCCACAAAAATTTAACCACATATTACTTACATCAAGGGGGTGGTTTTAGCATGGGTTCCTACTTTTACAAATCACTCCTAGGGGGCGCTGTCTTAGAGAGCTTTAAAAAGCATAATAATATACGTTCTACGAGGGTGAAAATGTATACATAAAGGTTTCTGGGTACGAGAAAGCGATTGGTGATGTCCATTACTTTCGCAAAGATGGCATTTCCAATATGGCGGCCGAATTTTACAATTGTGTTCCCCGACCCCCGGCATGGGTATCAAATGAAAGGGTATGACAAATAGAATATCATTAGCTGTGTGGCGTCATTCCAAATTCAAAATGGCCACTTACACAAAATGGCGGATTACCTTTTTCTATGCAAGCCATCCGGTATGGGTATCAAATGAAAGGGTATGACAAGTAGAATACTATTCATCATTCCAACTGCAAAATGGCGGCCAACACAAAATTACAGTTTACATTTTTCTTTACAACGCCCGGGGCCCGCCCTCGATATGGGTATCAAATGAAAGTGTATGACGAGTATAGTACAGTAAGCTGCGTGACGTCATTTTAAATCTAATATGGCGGTCACCACAAAATGGCAGAAGACATATAATAGTCTAAAATGTAGAAAATAAAATATAGTTTAAAAAAACTAAAATAAACACTTTTAAATTAAAATGAACTAGAAAATCGAGCGAAGTTCTGCACAGGGCGTCTACTCCGCCGGCATAGCAAAATCAAATGTGATCGATAAATGCCAAGTCAGAGGATGGTTTTTATTGTCTCTATTAAAATGTCAGATCCCTAATAGTTTCACATTTTGTTATTTGGAATCAAAAATACCAAAAAATTGCCTTTTTCAAACTCTCCTACTGTATATTAAAATTCATATCACCTGATTACTACTATTGGCTTATGGGTGCAGCATAGGCGCACCGGGTCCCAGCTAGTAAGGAATAAAAGAGAAAATTTTTAAAGTAATACCAAATTTCTTTTTAATGAGATGATTTTACCGACAAGAACATACTTTAGATACAAATTAATACTTTAAATACTTATTCATTATTCATTGCATTCATCGTGATCTTATAGACATGTTACTTTCATTCAAAATTACTTCAGTAGGTGTTAACTTCTTGATAGCTTCGTCAACGTAAGTGATTCCCTCCATTGTTAGATATAGGTATTAGTAGATTCTTTGACAAACCTAAATCGTGTTGGTCTGCAATATCTAGGCGATGATGGTGTTGGATTTTGCCAAATTTTTTTTTGCCTTTTTTGCCACAAATTATTCGAAGTGGTACAAGAAAGTTCAGGAATATATTTAGGTCTGAGGCAATCCCATTTGTAGATAATTTTCAAAGATTTCCTTTCATTATCGTTTAGAGAACAAAGGATTTCTTCGTGTGCCATTTATAAGCGCGTAACTGTATTATCAATTAAGCTTTGTAAATTACTTTTTATGCAAGTACTTGTGACCTTTATACATTCCTTTTTGGCGTTTAAGAATACGTTGTAACACGGATAAAGGCTTTAATTGTATTCGTGATGATTGCATATTGTCGCTTGGTTAGATCGGCTTCAACAAACATTGCAAAGGTGTAAGACAAGTAATTTCTTCTTGATCTGATTTTCTGTACGCTTTTCTGTATTTCTCTGCACGAGTTGGAGAGTTTATGATTTCTCTTAGTATTGTCGAAGCATCTCTTTTCCCCCTAGCCTGTAATGTTACGATTACTTCTTCACTAAGCGAAGAACGTATTTCTTCTGTTTTTCTTCTTTTAGTCCTATCAGTACATCTTTTAAATGACTTAGAAGGCCGGGGTCGAGTTTCTTTATTTGAATAAATTTCAAATGTTCTTTTTAACAAATACTGCTTCCTTTCTATGAGCTTTAGTCCATTTTTCTTTCAGTGATGTTTTAAAGTATGCAAATCTTTGCTTTCAACGTCTTCTATTATCTGGTGTGTGACCATAACAGGACAACAGGTGGTCTTCGAGATATTTAATTTATTCATCTATATTAGGCAAGTCTTGTTGTTGCATTAGATCGTACAGATATTTACTGGTCACGGATTTCGTACCCGAGGTACCAGGTGTACCTCAAACAAAGGAAATCGCTCTTTGTTACATATTAAATAAAAAATTGTTTGTTGATGTCTTACACAAAAATGCCTATTAAATTGTCATCCGCAGCTATCCGCACTCAAATTTTATGTCATTAGTTAGCCAAATATATGAAGTAAATAATACAATAAATAGCATTATCCGATGTGACGCGATAATATAACAAAATACCTTATAAACAACAAATCTCCGGGCAAAGATAACATCGTAGCAGAGCTATTGAAACAAGGAGGTGAAAACGTAATATTAAGCCTGCATGAAATCGTAACACTAATATGGACCCAGAAACGAATACCATCGGAATGGAGCGAGGGCATTGTGTGCCCTATACACAAAAAAGGAGATCAGCTAAACTGCCGTAATTATAGAGGTGTCACGCTATTGAACGTAGCATATAAAGTATTATCAAATATTTTATACGTTAAGCTGCAGCCTTACGCAGAAGCAGCTCTGGGAAACTATCAAAGCGGTTTCCGCCCCGGAAGATCCACCACAGACCATATTTTCACCCTTAGGCAGGTCCTGGAAAAGGCAAATGAATTTAATATTACCATACATTCGCTATTCATAGACTTCAGAAACGCGTATGATAAAATAAAACGTGAAGAATTATATAAAGCTATGGAGTATTTAAGATTTCCCAAACACCTCGTAGATTTGACCAAAATGACAATGAAAGAGGTTATATGCAGAATAAGAATTGAAGGAGAGCTGTCAGAACCATTCAACGCCACAGTAGGACTAAGACAAGGAGATGCCCTGTCGTGCTTACTATTTAACGTAGCTATGGAAAAAGTGATAAGAGACGCAGGAATTAACACCGCGGGCAGTATTTTCAACAAGTCGGTACAACTGTTGGCGTACGCTGACGACATCGTAATACTAGCCAGATCCAGCATAGCAATGAAAGAAGCCTTCATATTGCTAGAAAGAGCAGCAAAGAAATTCGGACTAGCAATTAATGAAGAGAAAACGAAATATATGTGCATCTCTAAAAGACGGAATGATCGCCAGAATATGACCATTGATACATATAACATCGAAAGTGTAAAAGAATTTATATACTTAGGGACCCTAATCTCAAAAGATAACGACACGACGGCAGAAGTCATAAGGAGATTGGCGCTGGGAAATAGATGCTATTTTGGGCTACGTAAACACTTCTTAACAAGGAACATATCAAGGAGGACTAAAGTTAAACTATACAGAACCCTTATAAGGCCAATACTACTGTATGGATCCGAAACCTGGACACTAAGAAGTAATGAAGAACACCTACTGGAGTAAATGAAAATGGTGTTTGGAGGAGAAGATACAATCACGAATTGTATCAGTTGTATAAAGATCCGAACATCATATAAACTATAAAAATTAGCAGAATTCGATGGGCAGGACATGTTGAACGTAGCAGTGATGACAGCATAACAAAAATTATTATGAACAAGAGACCAGACGGACACAGAGGCACAGGACGTCCAAAAAAGAGATATACAGATAGCGTAGAGGAGGATCTACGAACCCTAGGTATAAGAAATTGGAGACCCCAAGCCAGGGACAGACAGTTCTGGAGGAGGATGTTGCAGGAAGCCAAGGCCAATAACAGGCTGTGGAGCTATTTATGATGATGATGACCTTATAAACATGAAAATTAAATAGAAATTTCATTATAAAACTACCTTCTTTTAAAATTCTACAAATAATATAAACTTTTTCACGACCTTTTTAATAGCAAAGGCAGTAAGGCCAAACTACGCGGACAAAACGCTGTGCATGAAAAGGTACATTGTACTTCCACACGGGCTTTTTAAATGACAAATAATTTTTTTCTCACTGTTATAATTATTTTCTTTCAGATTAGTTCTTATTTTAGGATTCAGAAAATTAAAAGGCCTTTCCGCCAAATGCGCGTGGGATCTAAGTCCGCGTAGTGAGTAAAAAAGTCACAAAATTCTATATGAAAAAAAAGGCAAAAGCGCATATGAGTTAAGTCCGCGTAGTGTGGATCCACCATTACCTGAATTATTCGAATCCATCACAATCACTTTAAAAAGTTAGCCCGACAGCACAAAACTTTTTTAATTTTATTACTGAGAGGGTTGAGAATAGGGTTTTTCAAAAACAGTGGTTTTCAAAAAACAGCTGATACTGTTTTTAATTTTCATGAAAACAGCTGATAACAGCTGTTTTTACTGTTTTTCGAGTTTTCTCTAATTTTACAATTAATAAATAATAGTATTTCAAAAACACACGCGCTTAAAGTGATTTGTCTGAAAGTCGCGATCTTCTTTTAGTTAAAAAATTATTGCATACCGAAAATGCACGTTCAACATCGCTTGATGTTGGTTTGATACAAAGAATTGCATTTTATAATTTTTGCAGATTTTCTGTGTGCTTTTTGAAAATTGTAAAATCCGATTTGAGCCGCTTGAATTGTAGTGACCATTCCTCTTTTTGAGACAGCATGTCCAATTCATCTTGTAACGACAAATTTTCGTTTTCATCAGTATTCGGTCACTGTTGAACTTCATCTCTACTCTTACATCGATCATAACAGAAAGATGAAGGCTAAATTGCCTGCAAAAGTTAATGCGGTTCCTGATTTAGTGGTTGTGGGTTCCTTGAGGCTTGGCAATAAATTCCATGACATCCTCCTTCATTCGGTCATCTACACGAATTTTTAATTTTTGTATGAGTTTATTACTAATGCCATTGTTAGGCCCCGTTCATACTGACGCGATATACGATAAACGATATATTGCGAGCGATATACGATACGCGACACGCATGAAAAGATACTTGAAATCTAAAGGGAGGCGATAAAAAAAGGTTCACAGTCGCGCGATTGCACAAAATATCGCAAGGGACATATCACTTGAAGTGCGACATGCCGGTCGCCTCAGCGATATATCGGCGCTACAAAAATGTGGTGGAAACACAATATTCTTTGGCGGTTGCTTCAGCGATTCGTTGGTGGCGTAGTATTTTGTATTATTACAAGTTTATTTTAAAAAAATACAATTCAGATATTAATATACGTATAGAAATTTATTAATGCACTTTAAATTAACAGTATTCATGAAAACTTGTTATCTAAGTTTACACATTATATATACGCGTATTTTTACGAAGTTTGTTTGATGAACACACCATGACGAAATGACACTAGGTTTTTCAGAAAATGAAAGTTTTCAGGATTCATTCGATAAAACTCCCTAAAGTTTGATTCATGTTGAGACAGCTCTCGAGAAACAACGGCCGAGCTATGGTGCTCCTTGGTAAGATTGAAGGGATTGACCGAGTGTTTTCTTTTTCTTCTCATTCTACGCCAGAACCAATAAGCCACTACAACGTCTTCCTCTCTTGAACTCATATTTGTAACTGAAGTAGTGAGAATTGTGTTCCCACTACAGCTAGCCGATTTATCGCCCGCTGTTAGGCCCCGTTCATACTGGAGAGATATGCGATAAGCGATATGTCGCGAGCGATATACGATACACGACACGTACAAAAAAATACTTGAAATCTAAAGGGAGGCGATAAAAAAGGTTCCCAGTGGCGCGATAGAGCAACATATCGTAAGCGACATATCGCTTGAAGTGCGACTTGCTGGTTGCCTCGGCGATATATCGGCGCGATAAAAATGTGGTGGGAACAGAATTCTTTGCCGGTAGCTTCAGCGATTCGTTGCTGGCGCAGTATTTTGTATTATTACAAGTTTATTTTAAAAAAATACAATTTAGATATTAATATATCTACGTATTGAAATTTATTAATACAATTTATATTAAGGGTATTCATGAATACGTGTACCTAAGTTTACACAATACGCGTATTTTTAAGAAGTTTTTGAAATGATGTATGTAAACGATATAATTGATCAACTGTTCAAACTGGACGTGGATGTCTATATCACTAAACTGAAGAAAGGCAAAAGAAGGTCTGAAAATAAACTACCTCATTCATCTTGCTCTTAAAATATCGAAATAGTTACTAGTAAGGCAATGTTCCTTTTCTCCTTAGGCCGGCTCCACACGTTAACACCAAGGTTGTCCCGAATGCTACTTGTCCAACGTGTGGATCGAGAAATTTGCAGTTGGCGTGAGTATTGGGGATTGGCCGTCGCATGTCGGAATTGTGTATCTTTTTTTTCAAGGGTACGTGACACCGGGTTTCAGAAAATGAATGTTTTCAGGATTCATTCGATAAAACTCCCTGAAATTTGATTCATGTTGACACAGCTCTCGAGAAACAACAGCCAAGCTATGGTGCACGTTGATAATATTGTAGGGATGGACCCAGTATTTTCTTTTTCTTCTCATTCTACGCCAGAACCAATAAGCCACTACAACGTGTTCCTCACTTGAACTCATATTTGTAACTGAAGTAATGAGAACTGTGCTCCCACCACATTTTTATCGCCCAGGTCGCGCCGATATATCGCCTGCTGGTGTGAACCCTCCTAGCAATATATCGCCGCGACATATCGCGAGCGATATGTCGCTTATCGTATATCGCCTCAGTATGAACGCCGCCTTAGTGTCAAAAAGCTTCTTCAACATGAATTGTAAATTTTGGGTCCTCACGACTAAGATTCTCGTCGTCCTCGTCCTCATATTCCTTTGGCTACTTTTACATGAGCGAGAACCGAACAGACAAAACTTAAATGTAATCGTTAATTCTCTTTTGAAGTCCGTTGGAAATGGCTTAATGGCTTTTTATTGTTGCTTGAAATCCTCTTTTGCATCCTTGTTCTAGCAACAAACATAACGCTGTCAAAATGTTCGTTCAGAAGTTCGCTGAGAGTGTCCTCCTCGTCGTACTCTCTCACCGCTTTCACCCAAAACCCAGTTCGTTCGTTCGCTTTGTCTGTTCGGTGTCCGGCAGTGCAAAAACAGTAAACACAGTTAAGAGAAAACTGCTGTTTGCTGTTTTTCGAATTTAGCCAAAAAACAGCTGTTTTACTGTTACTATTAAACAGCTTTGAAAAACCCCAGTTGAGAACAATGACGTGCACTTCGTGAAACCACCAAGCTACAACTACCTGCGCACGGTGAAAGCTTGGCTATTGGGGATGATAAATTATTGTTACCTGAACATTTCTTTATCTCTAAGATTTTTTGGTATTTTTTACGGCACTTTTGAAATTCGACTTTTGACCGGCAAAATCGTTTAAATCAACCTGCGTCGTAGGAACCTTGACCATATTATGTGTATGTAGTCGCGGCGACTAGCTAGACTATTAAAGTCGGGGAGCTAGTGACAGATTTTTGTCAGTTATTTCATTTCGGCTGAAAGTATGTGGAACGTTCATTTCAGATATACAATAAAGCATCGTGAACGTCAGCTGGCACACCGTTGGTGGGTGGGGCAACGGCAGCCCCCCAAACGCTTAAAAAAAGAATGGTTTCAGTGATTTCATTCCGGCTGAAAATTGATCAGATGAGAGTTGACATAAATAAAAACAATCGTCAGCCGACCATACAGAACAGATGCTCCTAAATTGTACTAATGAAATACATCAGGAGCGCGTTCAAAAACCTTACTATGGTTAACCATGATTAACTATGGTAAACTTTTGTCGTTCAAAAACTCCGTGGTTAACTACAACATAACCACGAGCATAGCTTTTTGGCGTTCAAAAACTCTCGTGGTTAACCATGGTGTAGTTAAATTTTAACCCTGCTCGGGAGCATGGTTAGCGATAGTTAACCCTTTGAATACCGGGGAGCGCGATCGCGCTCCTTCGTGCATATGCGAAAAAACCCGGAAGCGCTATCGCGCTCCTCTTAAATTTTTCTCAATAAACTGCGAAAATAAACATTATTCTTACTGCGCAAAAATGTTTATTTTCGCAGTTTATTGAGAAAAATTTAAGAGGAGCGCGATAGCGCTTCCGGGTTTTTTCGCATATGCATGAAGGAGCGCGATCGCGCTCCCCGGTATTCAAAGGGGAAAAAGAAGAATAAAAACAACTCTCTGACAGTTGTTTTAATGTAAACATATGAACAAATCAAAGTGGGATTTGTGGGATTATTGCAAACAAATAATTAATGAAATAATTGACGCAATTAGCGGGGACTATTTTATGGAAAATTTTGTTTTTATTTTTTTTATTTTCTTTAACCTGTAGTTAACCACGGTGCGTTAAAAACCTCCATGGTTAAACATAAACTTTCGTGGTTAAGTGAAGTGATGCAGCATAACCACAGCTTACCTCGTGGTTTACCATAGTAAGGTTTTTAAACGCGCTCCAGCTTGTAGGGTTCGTTTTTCTTAACGGTGTTATGTTGGAACACCCACCGCCCGCGTTTTGAATGGACAAAAAAAAAGCTGGAGATATTACAGCTTCCCTACGTTGTGCTACAAAATTTGGCTCTCAAAATTTCCCATTAATGGGACTTCAAATCGGAGTTGTTAGTGTAATTTGGAGATTTGAAGTCCCATTCAGGGGAAATTGGTTCTCAATATTTTTCTACAACATGGCTTTTAGTGTTTCCAGAGGAGAATATATATTAAGATTTTTGTTCTGATTAATCTTAATATATTTAAATTAATTTTTATGTAGTTGCCTATTTGGTCAAGTGAAGCAGTGCTTTCTTCGCTTCCAAAGAGGAACCTCCACTGGAAAAAAAGAACAAATCTGCAAAAATTGATTTTGGATACATATAAAAAAAGAAAGTGCGTGTCAGCTCCGACGAGTGACTGGAGTTTACTCCTGAGACACTATTTTGTTAAAATATATACAATAGGGAAAGGAAATAAATAAACCCATATATTTATTTATATTGATTTGACAAAATATATTATGAGGCCATCAGCGCAAAAGTGGTGTAACTCACAATTTAATCTGGTTGCGGTTTTGGTGTAATATACATTCCTTACATTATGAACTTTCAATACAATAGTGGAGTAAGTTACTTTTTGCCTTCCAAAAACATAACTGTACCTAACATAACTGTTGGACAGAACAAATATAGCGAAGTTATAGAGAAAAAAGGATGTAAGCTGACTACACCGGTGGTTTACATCGTCGGGGGTTACACCACTTTTGCACTGATAGCCTCATACATACATTTTATTTTCTACTTTTTAGTCTATTATATGTCTTCCACCATTTTGTGGCGGCCGCCGTATTAGATTTAACGGCGTGTCTATTCGCACCAAAAATACGGGTCACGGATCACACGGGAGAAAATCTTTGCCCGTGCAATCTGTGCTCTATCCACTGTCTGTGCTGAAGATTTGATTGAATATAAATTAATTTTGAATTACTTACTCTCTAAATCTGAATCAGTGAATAGCCTTTATTTGAATCAGTGAAATGTCGACAACTGGAAATCAGTGAATATCCTATAATTGAATCAGTGTCTTTGGCCTCACTGAAACAACCAGTGATTCTCAAGTTACCCCGCGAACCAGTGATTTTGCTATTACTGATGTATCCAGTGATTTTAATGTAGAGTATGCATGAAATTTCTCACCGAAGAGTTTGTAATTCTTTACAACATTAATCCAATCAGAATGGATTTTTAGAAAGAAGAGAAAAAAAGAAAAAAAGTCGAAGTGCCCGTCCGGGGGAACCCGGAATTTTTAGTTGTAGGTTAAAGCCTTTACTGATTCATCCACACGCCTCTTATCTACCGCTCGACAATAAAATAATTTGTTCGCTACGAGTCCCACAGACTGTTCTCACTGGAGCACTCAGTATTTTTCATTGAAAATGCACTGAAACCCCAGTCAACTGAATGAATCAGTGTCTGCAACTGGAACCCAGTGAAATTCTTAATCGCTGGGCAAATCAGTGAAATATTCACTGATTCAGATTTAGAGAGTACTAAGTTGGTGTAAAATAAATGTTTGTTGTTAGTTTTAGTTCAGTAATCAAACAATTATATTATCATTAAAAAAGTTGTTATGGGAGAAATATTAATTAAAATCATTATAAACACAAATTCATTATAGTAAAATACTATTTTATATTTTGAAAAATATTGATACACTATAAAAAATCTCCCTATTTTACAAGCTTTATATTAACTTCGTTCGCTGTCTGTGGGCGACAAATCTTGCGATCGATTTTTGACCCGTTCCCGATATCCGATTATGCTCAAATTTGGCACACACCTTTGGTTCTGAAGACAAGCGTGTATTCAATATGGCGTCTATCATAAATTGGAGGATTACTTTTTTCTTTAAAACTCCCCGACATAGGTATCAAATGAAAGAGTATGACGAGTAGAATATAGTAAGCTATGTGACGTCATTTCAAAATCAAAATGGCGACCAACACAAAATAGCGGATTACTGTGACGTCATTTAAAATCTAATATGGCGGCCAACACAAAACTGCCATCGCATATTTCTTTAGAAACCCCTCTTGGTATTAAATTTAAAATACAAGACGTTTGGTCTGGGCTAGCAAGCAGTGCTGTTCCAGTCCCTTAATTACGCTGCTGTGGAAAACACGAAGTGAAAAAACAAAACTTAAAGTGAAGATTGAAAAATAATTGAAGGACATAAAATTAAAAATCAAAACAAATTAAAAAAATATTAAAATTTTTTTTTACAAACAAGCTTTTATTAGATATACTAAAAAATATTAAATATAAAAAAAGTTTTGAAATATGCGTTAATAAGATGAACTAAAAAGTATAAAATATTTTTTTTGATCCATCTGAATGTAAGAACTTGCCCGCGCTCAGTTTACAAATAGGCTAGTCGGTGAGGCATTTTCATTGCAATTTTGGCCCATAGGAGAGATTATTGTTGGAATCGCTTCGTTTTAGGGCGTAGTTAAACACCCTAAGTTTGCCCACAAATTGGTTGACCGCATAACTTTTTAATTAGGTTATTGTGAATAAAATAGGCACTTTTTTTATATTTCTTTCAATAGCTCCGTTCCTGCTAACTTTTAGTATAACATATGCATTGGGAAAGCTCTTCGTTATGAAATTCTCTAAAAAATAAGCCTTGTTACAGGTCGCTAGGTGCAAGGGTCATCTTGCAAATGGCTTCCAAAGTTTTCAAAACACGTTATTTTCATTATTTGTTTACAGGAAAACAACTGCACATAGAAGGATGAAAATTCGTAAAGACGGTGTTTATGTGGTCCCGGAAATGAACAAAAAATTTCAACAAGATCGGTTCATCACTGTTTGAGTAATTAACGATCTAGTTTGTTTTTTTACCTTAATTAACAATGCTGCCATTTTGTGTAGGATCAGTTTATAATTGGGAAACTCATTTAGAAAACTTAAGAAACAATTGAAAATGAAATTCCGTTGGAATTTTTGAAAAATCGCAATTTTGATCGATTTTATGAGGTTTTTTAGGCATACCTTTTTATACGCGACATAAATAAACATATATGTTGTTATATTTTTACTTTAGAGAATTATATCTATTTTTTTATTGCAAATTTAAAAAAAAGTTAATCCTAGCATTCACAGGAGCCAAGTTAATTTTTTTAAAAAATTTCGTGAGGGCTTATTATAAGTCATACAGGGATCAAATATATAGAGGTACAAATTTTAAATTTTTAATGTAATTTTGTTACTCTAATTGCTATTCTACATTGAAAAATATTCATACCTTTCAGCAATGGAAGTGAAAGAAGCAGATGAATGGAGCATTAAATGCATTTTATGTAAAAATGAATTTGGAAACGAAGAAGTAAGGACATTACAAGCTAAGAGTATTGCAAATTGTATTGCATCAAGTAAAGCCAGAAAAGACAAGAAACATCTCATTTTGAAAAAAACATTCGTCCATTGTTACCCATTCTTCATGTGCAAAGCATTATAATATACAACGTAACATCCAAATAGCTACATCACAAAAAGGAAAACCCACCACTTCTTCAACGAGAAGATCATCGAAATTATTAGATTTTTTTGAAAACAAATGCCTGTTTTGCGGTGAGGATGCTTCTGACGATTTTGTGAAAGCTCAACAGAAAAATAAAAAGAATTTGAAAGTACTAGTAGTAAAGTTCAACCTCCATATATTTGATCCCTGTACGACGTATAATAAGCCCTCACGAATTTGTTGGAAAAAAATTAACTTGGTTCCTGCGCGTGCTAGTACAAACTTTTGTTCTTAAAATTTATAAAAAAATTGCAGCTTTTTAGATATGCAAGGCCGTATTCTCTAAAATAAAAATATAACAACATATATGTTTATTTATGTCGCGTATAAAAAGGTAGGTATAAGGCCTAAAAAAGCTCATAAAATCGATCAAAATTGCGATTTTTTAAAAATTCCAACGGGATTTCATTTTCAATTGTTTCTTAAGTTTTCTAAATGAGTTTCCCAATTATAAACTGATCCTACACAAAATGGCAGCATTGTTAATTAAGGTAAAAAAACAAACTAGATCGTTAATTACTCAAACAGTGATGAACCGATCTTGTTGAAATTTTTTGTTCATTTCCGGGACCACATAAACACCGTCTTTACGAATTTTCATCCTTCTATGTGCAGTTGTTTTCCTGTAAACAAATAATGAAAATAACGTGTTTTGAAAACTTTGGAAGCCATTTGCAAGATGACCCTTGCACCTAGCGACCTGTAACAAGGCTTATTTTTTAGAGAATTTCATAACGAAGAGCTTTCCCAATGCATATGTTATACTAAAAGTTAGCAGGAACGGAGCTATTGAAAGAAATATAAAAAAGTGCCTATTTTATTCACAATAACCTAATTAAAAAGTTATGCGGTCAACCAATTTGTGGGCAAACTTAGGGTGTTTAACTACACCCTAAAACGAAGCGATTCCAACAATAATCTCGCCTATGGGCCAATAATACACTTTTAATCATTTTTTCCTTCTCGCCGACTAGCCTAAAATGTTTCAGAAAATAACAACAATGCAAAGAATATTATGATTAAATTTTTAAATACGAAAATCAATTAGGATACGAGGAGCATCTGTTCAAAAGGTCGTATTTCCGTTTTCAATTTTTTTTATTTTAAAATTTTTTTTTTAATATGGCATAAAACTCCATCGAATGAGCCTAAAAACTTATTCAAATGGAGCCAAATTCCAAAAAAATGGATTCCAATTAAAAAGACGTATTTCTGCATCTTTTGAATTTGGAATGACGCCACACAACTAGTTGTATTCTACCTGTCATGCCTTCCCATGTGATATCTAGGTGGGTGGGTCGGGGAATACAATTGCAAAAATCGGCCACCATTTTGGAACTGTCATCTTTGATTTTTATACTAAATGGTAGGATTACATTGTCAGGCGAACTATGCGTATGTGCAAAATTGAAGTTGATCGGTTATATTTTCTACTTTTCAGTCTAGTTTACGTCTTCCACCATTTTGTGTTGGCCGCCATTTAGAATTTGGAATGACGGCTGTTCCGTGAACATAGAAATATTTAGGAAAGTTAATGACAAAAACAACTTTTTTCTAACAATAACTTTTAATTAATAATGGTGGATATCATGTGCGTTGATTTGTTCAAATTGACTTTGAGCCTCCCTTTGTTTTTGATATTTGATGGCTTGCTCTAATTCTGACATATCGCTGAAAGTGAGTGGAGTCTCTACAGAGGATTTCTTCAATCTTGAAGCATTGTTAACCATTGGCATATTGATTGGTGCTGTAAGTTTGCAGGAAGATCTTACACTACATCCAAAAACATGGTATGATGTGATCACCATTGAGTCTTGTTTAAGGATACAGCCGGGTTGGAGCTCTAATATTCCCGAGCCATTGAGTGTATGTGGATGTAATACACTGCCGCAGATCACATCGAAGTTGTAGTTTTCCTTGAGGCAATAAATCCAATGATTTGGTGACTGCATCGAAATCCATAGATATACTGGGTCCATTGTATCTATCTGCAATCGTGTTTGTTGACGTGTTAGTATACTCATTTCTCATCGGCCCACTATAGAGTTGTGGTTATATAAAGGAAATGTTTGTTGGCATAATCTTCGGTTATCCTCCACTTGGAAGCATGACTCCACCTGCGATTTAGTTAATGGGGCATAATAATCCCTATGCAAGCTAGTCACAAACCGAGTAAAAATAAAAAACGGCCTTATAAAGGGCGAACACCGGCCGCTTGGCTTTTGAAGGGGCATATGATGGACGTAGAGCTTTTAACCATTTTTAATGGGAGCACATACGGCCTTGCGACGGCCAAATTTGACCAAAAGATTTAAAGGCCAAGTACTGAGCTGTAGAAACGGGAATTCGACGGGAAATTTGAGCCAACAAAAGAATCTGCACCAAATGTATTGTTGAATGTGTTTTATGGGAACTTCATCATTTTCGTTATGTACAATGGTTCTTTCGATTTATCCTACTTAAAGATATCGATGCACAAGAGAAACGAGCTCGCCAGTCGTCGGTTTGTTGTACATGAAGTGTGTGGTGCGTGTTGATTTATATTTTAGTGGGAAATTTTGTTATTTAAGGGCTTGAAAAAAAACACAACCGAAAAAAAATCAAACATTTAATTGCAGTGAAATATATTTTCTTATAGGAGGGCGAATATCCACGTTGCTGCCACTGTACCACCGTCATATACCCGTAATAGCAACCATACGGCCACCGTACTACCGTCGTATGGCAGTTATTGGAACTGTAAGGCCGTTGTATCATCGTCAGTCGTCCCCTGTACGGCCGTACTGTCCTGCAACGAGCCTTCTGTTAACCGCCAGATGGCCGAGGACTATGTTTCAATCACAGTCGGTATTTGCCCGTTCTAAGGCCATCATTAATTTTTTCTCGGGAAGATACTCAGCTACTGCATGGATAAATGTATTTGTCACTGCCTAACATTGGAGTGGGGATTAACTTGAATAACTGAAGGAGTTCGATATTGGGAAGAGGTATAGAAATGTCAAATAATACATAACGCTCCGTGACCTTTGATCTTATTTTCATTAATTTGTAAGTCTGTAAGACACCCTTTTGGTCTGTGCCTCCAGGGATCGTTACTGTTTCAGGTATGTTCTCTCGAATAAGTGTTAACTAGGATCTTAGTTGTTCCGGTGTGAGTAGAAGAGGACTCACTTTCCCGTGTTGCGTTTCCGTGATCAGTTGAAGAAGTGCCTCTTGAGTGTTTTGGTAGGCTAGTAACATTAAAGTTGCATGAAACAGCGCCGTCGTAAACGCTTCATACTTGTCACGTTTGGCCAGCTCTTGATTTGTGTTGTTGATACTATCTTCGATATCTGCTAGATGATGCTTGAATGCTAAAAACTGACTTAAGACTGCTTTCTTATTTTTCTTAATGATGTTACTCGTTAAGTCTACAATAGATGTCTGATTGCGGATAAGCTGAAGGAGATGATTCCCATTCGTTTTCATGAGGTTGGTTTGCTCCTCGTAATTTCTGGCAAACTGGTCATCCAAAATCCCAAATAATCCATGCGCAACAGTTCCGACAATGTTAAGTGGCGCTCGCCGATTTTTCATTTTGTTGTTCACATCGCCCTTAATAAGTTCATTTTTGTGTTCTAACTCTGTTAAGGAGTGTTTCAGTTGCTCGAGTAATACTGGACAGAAGTTGTCGTTACTGAATTGTAAACTACAGAAGCCTTCTATCTGTTGAATTCTAGCATTTATTCCTGTGTATTCTTTCCAATAGCTCTCCAAATCATAATAGACGATTATTTTCCATGCGTTATTTACTAAGCTGACATGTCCTAAATCTTCGAAATACAATCCTGCTCGTGCTGTTAGTGGATAAGTGGCCAGTGACGCGTTTAAGGAGAACGAGGAGTTGGTCCAACGTGTAGGGAGTGTAAATGTGCCTCTGAGATAATTAACGCAGATAGTGGACTCTGGTGTGATATAATGATGGGGAATTCCGCTTCGGTTAGCGATGAATTCCTCAACCTTCCCCCTACCCTAAGGATGCCTTCCCTGTCTTAAAGGTACCTTCCGCTGCATGAGCTTACGGAAGCGTAGACAATACGCGACTATTCTTAACAACTTCTGCAGATTGTTTGGTTTTGATAATGTTTGTTCTAATGTATCATTTCTTTCCAACGTAAATACTTTTGTATGATTATTTAATTCTTGTCCCGTTGGTTCACTGTGTGTGATATACTCGATTTCCTTCTGGCTGAGTCACTCTGGACCATTCCACCATAACGTGAAGTTCGTTAATTTCGATGGATCTAATCCACGAGAGGCGCAATCCGCTTTGATTTGACGTAGTGCCATTGACTTCCTGGTATTAAATTGTTAATCTCGCGTGTTTAATTATTTACGAAAGTGCTGTATTTTTTGTGAAGTAATGTGAAGGTATGTCTGTGTGGACACCAATATATACCTAAGGTTTTTACCTTAGTGTCATCTGACAAGCTTAGGAGACTTAGTTCCTTTTCCGACTCTTGGATGCCTTCCAAGATTTGCATGTTGTTGCTGGCCTATTTTCTTAATTTGAATCCTCCCCTTCTTAGTAACTCATCCAATTGTATTCTTAAGTCCGTGGCCGATTCGATGGTATCGACACCTGACAACAAGTCATCAACATAGAAGTCTCGTTTGAGCGCTGCTGCCGCTCTGACGTAATTTTCTTCCTCGTCGTTGGCCAATTGATGTAAGGTTCGTATAGCTAAGAATGGAGCAGGCTTGCTGCCGTATGTTGCTCTGGAAAGGTTAAATTGTTGAAGACTGGACTGAGGCGTTTCCATCCAGAGGATTCTCTGGTAATCCTGGTGACTTTCGACAATTCTAATCTGTCTATACATCTTTTCTATATCAGATGATATGATAAACTTGTGCTCTCTCCACCTAATGAGTATAGACATGAGGTCTTGTTGTAATTGTGGCCCCTTTAATAAGGCGTCATTGAGGCTTACTCCTGAGCTAGTAGGACACGACGCAATAGCACGCCTTTTGAGCGTTCAATGCTGGTCTCATATGATCAAGATTTTGGTATTCATTGATGAATGCTTGGCATTGTTCTTTGAATTTATCATCTCGATTGAATTTTCGCTCCATCTGTAGTAATCTAGACATGACTCTCCGCTTAGAGTATCCCAACTGGTTTATTTTCTCATTGAAAGGCAAGTGAACCGTGTACCTTCCTTCGTGATCTCTAGCAACCGTTTGTGAATAGATCTGTTCAGCTAGGTGTTCTTCACTTGAAGTTTCGCTCTTGGTTGTTAGCTCCTCAAGTTCCCAGAATCTTTTTAGCGAATCGTCGATATCTACCTGGAATACGTGACATTTAATTTCTGCACTTGGAACGCGGATCTTCCCTGATAACATCCACCTCAGTTCTGTTTTTTGGGCAATGGGATAACCTCTGCTTCCCTTAATTATCCCTTCTTGGATGATGTCATTATATACCTCGACACCAAAAATAATATCAATAGGTCCAGGACTAAGCGCGTTAGGGTCTTCAAGTTGAAGCTGGTTAAGTGAATCTATTTCTGTATTATCTATTCGAGTATCAGGAATAGGTTTTGATAATGATTTGAGAACGAATGCTGAAACCGATACGCCTGAATGTTTGTTTTTGGGATTGAATCGGAATCCTCTACTGAATGATTATTTGAAGTGCTGGGATTTGGATAATTGATCATGCCCTTTGATTTATTTACCTCGCTCCTGTTCATATAGTTTCTGAGTATCCTTGTCCAATTTTTTAGACCATATATGTACAAGAATTGCATCCCAACTTTCAACTTCCGTACCTAAGTTTTTTAATGCAAACAAACACTCATTGGTTGTATCATGCAACTTCTTGATAGAATTTGCTGAATCGTTCGCATCCACTTGTGTTTGCAATGTATTTATTTGTGCTCGCACTAATAGGCGCTTATTTTTATACCTGTTAACTAGTAACTCCCATGCTGTATTGTAATTTTCATTTGTTATTAGCAAGTGCCCCAACAACTGTGCTGCTTCATCACTTAAATTTTCCTTTAAATACTGCATTTTTTGAACCGTGCTTAGATTTTCGTTGGTATGGACTAGCTGTGCAAAGAGATCATGGAATTGTCTCCACGTATTATAATCTCCATTAAATTTCGGGATTGATATTGGAGGAAGCTTAATCTTGGCTCCGGTCGCCTTGTCTCTATTAGTACTTTGATTTTCCCTGTGCTGATTCTCCTGTTGTGTTCTGGCAGACAGCTCTTGTAATTGAATTTATATATTTTGGTATATGTCCTCTGCTTCTTCATATTTTTGATTTTTAAAATATTCATGCCTTAATTCCTGTGTGCTGGCCAATTTAATTAACTCGTCGTGATTGTGTTCAATCTATTTCCAGTAGTTTTGTAGTGTTTGTATCTTTTGTTGATAATATATTGTTGATTTTGAACTTCTACTTCGTTCTCTAAAACTTCTACTATTCTCAATAGATCTGCTATTTTACTTATTTGTACCCTTAAAGTGTTTTGTAGTTCTCTGTTGACAATAACTCCTTCATTGCCTTTTAGTTTAAAGGTTACTGTTTTTTCCCGAGGCTGTCGCGAATCATCTTGATCCTGTTTAGTATGACTGCTACTGGTACTGGGTTGCTATTCCGCTGTTTCCATGTGATCCTCACTTGAAAGATCGTTTTCTTGGCTTAACATCTGATGATATTTTTCCGAAATCAAGTCTCTAGCAGATATGTATGCTGCGTGTACCTGTTCAGCAAATCTATTCACAAAGTACTTGTGATTGGGATCTTGATTTTTGTACTCTTGGAGTTCAACGTCTTTCAAATGGAAGTCTGTGCATATCCATAGTTCCTCTAATTTGTGTAATTTTCTTTCACAATAATCCTTAGTTTTCCTTTTTTCGGAATCCTTAAGCCTCGGCCGCGGTGAGCGGCAGAGCGGCGATTCTGAGTTTTATTTTGTATTGTTTTATATGGAAAACGCTCGAATCCGGTCACGATACGCGCAGGGAGCGTTGAAAGGTAGAGCGGCAATACTAAAGTGCCGCTCTACTGCCGCTCGCCGCTAATTCGAGACATTAAATTTTTCTGGTGCCGCTCGCCGCTCGCCGCGCGTATCGTGGCCGAGGCTTTATTGTAATTGATTTCCACTCTTTGTCTTGACTCACCTAGCTCTTGTTGTTTTACTAAATCTTGGGCAATGTTACTCATTTTGATTTTTGAGAACCGTAGGCTTGATTAGTGAGTTAAAGTGTCAGGGAGAACGGATAATGTTTAAAGGATTATTTGTTATTTTAACTTCTACCGAAATTATTAGGTTTAGGTATTAGGTAAACTCGGCAAACCGTTTTAAACTTGGTAAACGAACGACTATACGGAACTTGCGCGGTATAAATGAACACTTTACAGAGAAATATATTATAGGGCTTTTTATTTTTTTGAATATTAATGGGATAATAATAACAATCGAACTTTACTGTGTTTATGTGTTAAAAAAATGTAAAAAATATTAAAAAATGAGAAATATGTATGTAATATATTAGAAATGTTTATAATATATATTGAAAAGTTTACAATAGGAAAACAATATATTTGTAAATATATATTTTATTTTAATGATTATTTTTTGTTTGGTATTTACTAACTAATTTGCTGTTATTTTATATCTTTTGCATCTTATATTCGGTATAATTGTTTTGTTGAACTGATGATGATGATGATTGTTGATGTCCTGTGTAGACTTCTGTTGTTGAATTCTGAAGACCTTTATTGTTGTCCTGTGTGGACCTCTGTTGCTGGCTTCTTTGGACTTCTATTGATGTCCTGTGTGGACCTCTGTCGCTGGTTGCGAACTTGTATTATTTTTGTCCTGTGTGGACTTCTGTAACTGTTCACTTGTTGATTTGGTGGCGCCTTAATAAAATAATTGCCCACTAATCAGCTGCTAATGTGTATTGTAGTTTAGATAATTACTTAAACATCTGTTATCAGCACTTTATTAGTTCACATTAATTCTCATTCCTTTATTAGTTCACATCAATGTAACTATGTAGACCATCACCATATGCAAATGTAAACAAACACCCTTTTAAAAAACTTTTATCTTTTTTAAAATGTACAAATTTCTAATTTTGTCGTTTAATTTTGCACTTTAACGACCACAATCTAACAAAAAGAAATTGTCACAGAATTTCTCGAATTTAAGTGAAAAAGTGTAAAGCACTTTTTTGCTGGCTTCAGCTTCACTAATAAGAGAAAAAAAATCGAAGCACCACTTTTGTTCTGGGAACATAGAAATATTTAGAAAAGTTAATGACAAAAACAACTTTTTTCTAACAACAACTTTTAATTTACTTATATGAATACCGAACGGGTTGAAATATAGACAAGTACTAATTAATCAATTTAATTATAACTTACATCTAGGTGCAAATATTCTTATGCATAAATCGCTTAATTAGCGTAATTGATTTGCGCGTGCATGGTGTTCATTTGCACCGGCAGGTTTCCATAAATCTAGAAATTCCGTCTGGCGGATATCGGCCGCATGCGGGTGTCAAATTATAAATACGTATCAATATTTGAAATGGCAAAAAATATAAAAATTTAAATTATTGTTCCTGAACACGGCACTCTGCTAGTCGTATTCTACTTGTCATACCCTTTCATTTGATACCCATGTTGGGGGTCGGAGAACACAAATGCAAAAATTGGCCGCGATCTTGGAACCGCTATCTTGATTTTTTTACAAAATGGTCCGATTTCATTGTCACCGAACTATGCATATGTGCAAAATTTGAAGTTGTTCGGTTATATCTTCTACTTTTTAGTTTATTACATATATGTCTTCCGCCATTTTGTGTTGGCCGCCATTTTGAAATTAGAATGATGATACACCGCTAATTGTATTCTACCTTGCATACCCTTTCATTTGAAACCCATGTCGGGGCTCAAGGAAAAGAAATGCAAAAATCGGCCACCATCTTGGAACCGCCATCTTGATTTTTGCACAAAATGGTCACATTGCATTGTCAAGAAAACTATGCATATGTGCAAAAGTTGGTCGGTTTCAAATAGTGAGTGGCATTAGTAATTTTCTGCGCAATAATGACGGACTCCGATACATACTTTCATCCCCTATTTCAACCTCTTCAAGCCTTTTTTCGCGCCTACGCCCTTCTCCAAGGTCTAATCTATCTCTGTACTTTTGTGTTTTTTTATCTCAAATTAAATACATCAAACTTTATTAGTTTAATTCATAATATTTATTATTATCTTAATTCACATTTATGATTATTTCACATAATTTTAAATTCAATAGTTAAATTATAATAATATTCTAGTCACTTAATAATTTACCAGCACTGCACTTAATGCACCCAATGGAGACCGGCGATGAAGCTGTCAGGCAATGAATCCTCTTGTTCCTCTCGTGGCAATATTCGACTGACTGCAGAAGCCAGAGATATGATAACCAAGTTTCAATTCTTAGCAGTAATAATACCCTTGAAACACGGGCTTCATCGGATGATCATTCTTTCAAGAATGTTCATTCGCGGCCTGTATATCATATTAAATTTAGCATGAATGAGCATTCATAGCTTCACTTATCATTCGAAATAATGAAGTGAAATCTGCTTCATTTATGAGAAATGAAACTGAAAGTGGGGAAATTTCCATCAACTTTTCATGAAATTTCCATTACTCTCATAAAATTTCCATTACGCTCATAAAATTTAAAAATAATCGAACTGTCAAAAAAAACTGTAAAAAAATTATTAAAAGAATCGGATTGTTTATGTATGTCAATCGCTTTAATTTTTTAGATTTTCAGCAGGGACCAAACCGTTCCAAAATACCAAAAAAGGTCCAAAAAAACCCCGCATAAACGAGCACGGGACCGGAAATGCGGGATTTTTTGGATCTTTTTTGATACTTTGGACCGGTTCGGTATCGGTTCGTCCCTGCACATAAATGCGGTCAGACAGATAGACAGGCAGAGATACTTTCGCATTTATAATAGGGATAATTATAGAGTCATATAATATACTTGAAAAAAAAGGATAAACATAAAAAAATAAATAATTTATTTTTAAAAAACAAGCTTTTATTAGATAAGCTAACTAAGTAAAGTTTTTAAATATGCGTTAATAAGATGTATGGGGTACCAAGTAGGCTGTGCCAGTAGCTACCTGGTGCCCCATATAATAAATAAATTAGCAGGGTGGAGATATTTCATCGTCCACTTTATAGTAGGCGATGGAATATCTCTAGCCTATATAAAGCAAAAATTGCAACACAAAATTCAGTTGTAATTACAAACTCACCATGTACATATATTAATTAATAAATAAGTTGTAAATATTGTACATATAAAATAATCAGCATTTTATATATTTTTGGCTAGTGGCCGTATGGCCACTATATTGTTCAAAGCTTCGATTAGTGGCCGTATGGGCCGCTATAGATGAACTAAAAAGCATGAAATAATTTTTCTTAATCCACCTGTATGTAACTACAAGTAAAAGCTTGGGGCGCTTTATCCTTTAATTTTCGTATTTAATAGTTAAATCATAATAATAGAGTGAAAATGAACCAAAAAATTGATGCAAAGTGAATAATAAAAAAAACCTACTTCAAAAAAAAAACCAATACCGTGATGCACAAAAAAGGATGAAATAATTGTTGGTAGTTCTTTACAATACTAATCCAATCAGAATGGATTTAGAAAGAAGAATCACTTTTTAAAAAATATTTTTGTAATTCTTTACAACATTAATCCAATCAGAATGGATATAGGAAGAAGAATCACTTTTGAAGACGGTGCTAACACCTGTTTTCGGGGCGATGCATTAAGTGCATAAGGTTAACAAATAAATGAAAACAATTTTCGAAGCAAGATTAGTGCAATCAAAGTCAACCTGGCAACGTCTTCAAAAGTGATTCTTCTTCCAAGATCCATTCTGATTGGATTAATGTTGTAAAGAATTACAAAAACATTTTTTCAAAAGTGATTCTTCTTTCTAAATCCATTCTGATTGGATTGGTGTTGTAAAGAACTACCAACAATTATTTCATCCTTTTTTGTGCATCACGGTATTGGTTTTTTTTGAAGTAGGTTTTAAAAATTTATTTTATTTCGTACTTATTAGTCCGTTCATTTTTTTTCGGGGCCAATTTAAAAAAAATTATTTATTACGATAAGTATAACACGTCGTTGTCGAAAGGATCGAGGCAGTAGCTAAATAGTTTTTGCAATAATGTATTTGCGTACTTTCGGAGTTATTTAATAAAAAAAACTTATTTAGTATGAGTATGAAACAAAATTCCCCGAATGAAATTAAAAAACAAAATTTAATCAAATTTATTGTGAGAATATAAAGTCGATTGAAAAAAAAAGTGCAACAGCCCGAAGAATCGAACTCGGAACCTTTGGACGAGAGGTAGGTATTTACTCCCTGTGCTACGACAGAGTGTTGCTATATACTGGCTAAATATGTACATAAGTCATATCGGAAATTCGGCTAAATAGTTCTCCAATTCAAAGTATAATTCTCTTACAGTCTGCATGAGTAAGCATGAAATTTCTTACCGAAGACTTTTAAGTTACCGATGTGCAGCTAGAGCCCTAGGGGCCGGTTCATGTAATTCGACAACGAAATTTTTTTTTCGTTTCGCGTTCACATAGTTCGGAAAAATTGTAAATTCTCGTTTGAAAGCTCTCGAAAGGTCTTAGTTATCGAGTGCTTGGTAGGCTTGGAAAAAAAATTTCGTGTTTCAGTAACGTGGTTCCCTTAGGGGCCATCCATAAATTACGTAACACGAATTTCATGATTTTTTGCCCCTCCCCGTCCTTGTCACAGTTGGTCACATTTGTGAGACTCCCCCCTCCCTAGTGTGGCGTCACATATTTTAAAATTTTACATCTAGCAATTATTAAATTAAAACAGCAGTTCCGAAATTAGCTTTATTTCCATTTAAATTATTTTTTAAAGAAATCAAATCAAACATTTGAAAAAATTAACAAAACAAAATACGAATAATTACATTAATGAAAGATACAAACTTAATTATCTTGAGTCCGTGGACTTTAAACCCACTCCTTTAAGTTATTTATGAGCATGTCTACACGTTCAACTTTTCATTCAACTATTCGAAATTAGGAAGTTCCTTCTCTTTCGCTCGCATGTAGAGTTAGAAAGAGACTCGTCGTGATTCGATAATTGAAGGAAACCAAAAGTTGGCCAAAAATTTTCGTTCCAGTCCTGGTTTTTCCTTCAACTTTTTTTAAAAGTGTGGGTGTTTATACGATTTCTTATCGGTTAACCTTAAGTCATACTGTAAAAAATGGAAAGAATTTCGTTTTTATTTATTTTTCCTCCATTCCTCGATCCATTTTCGTTTTGTTTTTGCACTTTCATCAGTTTTAGAATTTTGGAGAATAACACCACAACACGCAACGGCGAATGCGATCACGAGATCTTCTTCCGACTCGGATGAACACATTTTTTAAACTGTACTTAAAGTTGAAAGAAAATGTTGAACGCATATGTGGACACCGGTTTCGTTCAAGTCAAGAAATCTGACAGTTCGAATATCGGAAAATTGAAGGAAAAAGTTGAACGTGTAGAACCGGTATATAACTGGCATAGCAGTCACTTCGTTCTCGTTTGGGTTGTTAATGTCAGGAACATTCGTTGTGTCCACATCTTCTTCATTCAACCGTATAGCATAATCGTCATCATCCAAACAAGGAATTTCTCTGTCACGTCTAGCAGCAATTCTTTGAGGACGAATCGAACTGATTTGCATTTTGTACTGACTTTTGGTTATGCTTAAACGCAACTCCCTATACGAGAATTTCACTTAACGCGAGTTTTTGCGGAACGTATCCCTTGCGTAATGCAGGGTATTACTGTACTTAGATATATTAGATTTTGAAATGTGACGTCACGAAATTTAGGACCCCTCCCACCCCTTGTCACACAATGTTCCACTTTTTCGACCCCCTCCCTCCCCCTTAACGTGTGACGTAATTTATGGATGCCCCTTACTGAAAACGAAAAATTTTCTTTCGAGCTACGTGAACGCTCAATTTTTTCGAGACAATTTTTTTCGTATTCAAATTCGTTTCGAACGATTATCGACGTTCGAGATACATGAACCGGCCCCCTGTTGAGTCGCTTCGTTTCCAGGAACGTTCTTCACATACTTGGTTAATGAGGGGAGAAGTGGGGTGGTACCTCTCTCTCATCATGCCCACTTCCCCCTTCATCCACAAAGTTCGTGAGGCACGCTCCTGGGAGCGAATCGTCTAAACAGAACCATAAAAGTTTCCACGGAAGCCTGAAACTCTCTACTTTTTCCACCTCCGCACGCCTCTCTTCCCCAAAAAAGCTGTTTCTTCTGCTCCGCGTATATTTAGGCCCATTTGTGCAGGTTAATCTGCTAACAAATAGTGCACACATGCGTGAGTGCAAAAAAATAACGTTATAATTTTTTCAAGTTGGTGAAAAAGTGAAATTCTAAAAATTCTTTTTTTTTGGATGAATTTAAAAAAATAAATCATAAATTCGGTTAAATAGGGTGTTTTCGGAAACATATGACTTGACAATTGCATTGTCTGCTGACTGATTTTTGCCTATTGACAATCATCTGCTGGAAACAATTCGCTGTTAAGTGATTTTAGTCCTTGGACGTTTGTGAGCTTAACTTTGTAAGAATTTTATGAAAAAATTTAAGATGAGCACTCCTTTTATTGTGAATTTTATAAGTACCGAAGTTATTGATAATTGTGCTGTAAATCCAGCTATCAAAAAAGTACGAAAGAGGATTCGGCGAATAAATAAAAAGATAGTGATTTTGATGGAATTGCGAAATAAAGAACTTCGAAAAATTCCAAAAATTCAACGCTATATGAATGTTATTAAAGAGTAGTATCCCAACGAACCACATATTAGGAGACTCCGCATTCCCGCTCGATACATTGATTATGGTTCTAATTTGAGACAATGGGCATCTTTTAGCATTGGAAAGAAAATTTAATTTTGTGCTAAGTTCAACACATAATTTCGACTAAATCGATGGCGAGAATGTTCCCCTGCTATATCGTGAATAAACTCCTTCTTTTTGAAGACGGTGCCAGTTGTAGTTGGCTTTCATTCCACTAACACATGCTTCGAAAATTGTTTTCATATCTTTGTTAGCTTATGCACTTAATACATCGCCCCGAAAACAGGTGTTAGCACACTGTCGTCAAAAGTGATTCTTCTTTCTAGATCCATTATGTTGTAAAGAATTACAAACAGTTGTTTCATCCTTTTTTGTGCATCACGGGGCGGGATTGGTTTTTAAAATTTAATTTTATTTTGGGGGAATTAA
This sequence comes from Thereva nobilitata, assembly GCA_963855945.1. Lineage (NCBI taxonomy): Eukaryota > Metazoa > Arthropoda > Insecta > Diptera > Therevidae > Thereva > Thereva nobilitata. The sequence continues at coordinate 100,761,506 of OY979694.1, read as the reverse complement.
AAAAAATAAATCATAAATTCGATTAAATAGTTCTCCAATTCGAAGGATAATACTCTTACAGTGTACATGAGTATGCATGGAATTTCTCACCGAAGAGTATGTAATAATTCTTTACAAGATTAATCCAATCAGAATGAATTTAGAAGAGAAAAAGAGAAAAAAAATCAACTGTCCGATCCGGGGCTGGAACCCGCGATAATTAGTTCGGTAGGCTTTTACGTAGACCCTACGCCAAGTCCCTCTTAAGTATTTGGTGACAATAAAGAATTTTGTGATACCTTTGAAATAATTCTATCTGTTCAAGGTGTACTAATTTTACCAGTTTTTTAAGCCTACCTTCGAACTCCAACCGAACAACAACCGTGGGAAACTATCCTCTCAAGCAAAAAAAGAAAAAAGCAAAATAGTTATTGCGTTACAAAGTTATGCGTGAACAGGACCAAAAAAAACATACCTACGCGTCGAATTGATAACCTCCTCTTTTTTGAAGTCGGTTAAAAAAACGGAAAATTCTCGTGAGTAAAAAGCCTATCGAACCCTCAAAAAATCCAAATTTCTCATTTTATTTATTTTTTAACTAAAAATGCATTAAATAATCAACAAATTAGTGGATTTTCATAAGAATTAGAGGAAACATGTGTTTTAATGTTATAAGCATGCTAATAAATTTTAAAAAAAAATTTTCGGCCATTTTCGAAAAAATATTAAAACCCTTGTAATTTAGTGAGAAATGGTCCTAGGGTACAGTTCTTTTTTTTAAATGTAGGCATATATTTACAAGAGAGTACATAGATTGTTGTAAATATATGCCGGAATCTGTTTATAAAGTTTGAAGGTCGTATTGTTTAAATTAAAAACAAACAAAAAATGAAATTTCATTTCTTTTAACATTTTATCATCCACTAAGGCCAAACTTCCTACTTTGAATTTAATTAAATTTTATTTCACACAAAATCTTGATAAAAATCTTATGTAAAAGTAACCGGTCCGAAAATCGAAAACGAAATTTTCAACGTATTTTCATTTTTCAAGGTCCCAATAGTATTTTAAGCAAAATTTGAGAAGAAGTATGTGTGTGTGCACGTACGTATGTGGCCATATTTTTCAAGCACGATTTCGCGCGAACCAAACAAGATATCAACTTCGATGAGGTGCCGTTCGAATCGTGTTAAAGGAATCATGATCTGAAAAAATTTTCGCAAAAATTCGGTGCAGCCGTTTTTTGTTTAAACGAGGTACGCGATTTTTGTACCTGGGCGATGTCACAGTATGTGTGTGTGCACGTACGTATGTGGCCATATTTTTTCCAGCACGATTTCGCGCGAACCAAAAAAGATATCAACTTCGTTGCGGTACCGTTCGAAGCGTGTTAAAGGAAACATGATCTGAAAAATTTTTCGTAAAATTCGGTGGAGCCGTTTTTTGTTTAAACGAGGTACGCGATTTTTGTACCTGGACGATGTCACGCGAACCAAATATGATACCGGCTTCGTTGAGGTGCCGATCGACGCGTATTACCGTGGTTATAATCTGGAAAGATTTTCATAAAATTCGTCGAGCCGTTTTTTTTTTCATTTAAAAGGTGTTCGTGATTTTTGTACGTGCTCGATATCGCAAACATGCTCTGAAAAAAATTTCATAACACACGGTCAAGCCCTTTTTTTGTTTAAATGAAAATACTTTGGCTACGTCACATTCACTTAAAATTGTTTAGTTTTTCTGATATCTAATAAACTCGTTGGAATGTAACTCATTCTAAATGAAGTTATCTTTTCGGTATTTAGAGCAGAGAGCGATAGATTCCCAACAAGACATCGCTGATCAAAATCAGCGCACTCTTTAAAAATAGTGCAAAAATTGCGGTAACGTTTACAAACACCACGAATTTTTCCAACCTTAGATCAGCACTTTTTGGGGCGGAGTTCATCTCGGAACTTTTAGTAGTAACCGAAAAATTTGGTCTTTGCGGCAAACCTGGCAATTTCTTTACATTTATTATAGACCGAGAGCCGACGGCTGAAAACCCTATGTTATCGGGAAGAAGAAAACTCTACAAAAAAGCTCTTTACACTTTTTCCTCTACGAGTGACCGTTCGGGAGATATCGCGGTTTTAATAATTTTTCATACAACAAAATTATTTAAAAACCCTGGCGGACCAGGTTAGGCCACAGAGAGAGCGCGGCTCACCATGAGTTTTAGTAAATATAAGGTTTAAACTTCAATTTAAAAAAAATATCCTTCTTGTCGTTGGCCCAAAAAAGTTATTCAAGGACAAAGGTCGAGAAAATGGTTTTTCGCAAATACTTCGTAAACGGTAAGTGCTATTGCAAAATAGCAAGAAATATAGATATTAGCCGTGTTCCTTTTCTACTTTTAAGTACTCGGGAGTAAAAAATTAAAGGAACGCAAAATTTGTCGATTTGAATAAAACCTATGAATTCTCAGTGAGAGCAGGAGTAGTTCCAAGTAAATACGAGTAAAAAAGAGTAGAAAAGGAACACGGCTATTGTGATTCTCTACAAAAAATCTCTTTACACTTTTTTCTCTACGAGTGACCGTTCGGGAGATATCGCGATTTTAATCATTTTTCATACAAAAAAATTATATAAATTCTGGTTTGCCAGGGGTTAGGCCACAGCCAGGGCGCGGCACACCATGCGTTTTAGTAATCACTAGGTGTATACTTCAATTTAAAAAAAATTATCCTTCTTGTCGATAACATAAGGATCGACCCCTAAAACGTTATACAAATACTGGTGTGCCAAAGGTCCGGCCACGGACAGGGCGCGGCACACCATGAGTTTTAGTGAATATAACGTCTAAGCTTCACTTTAAAAAAAATGATCCTTCTTGTCGATAACATAGGTATCTGCCCAAAAAACGTTATACAAATACTGGTCTGCCAAACGGTCCGGCCATGGACAGAGCGCGGCACAGCATGAGTTTTAGTTAATATAACGTCTAAGCTTCACTTTAAAAAAAAAATTATCCTTCTTGTCGATAACATAGGATTGGACTAAAAAACCACCACTAATATTGGGTGGAGTGAATAAAAACTAAGTGTACACTTAAAGGGAACACTCCTGAGTGGAGTGATTCGTTAAAAGTGAACACTCGATTTAGTGTGAATAAAAATTCTCTCATTCAAATACTATTCACTCATGGGAAATTTTAGTTCACTCATGGAAAATTTTGGGATTGAAGGGAAACGTCATTTTTGTGAAATTAGTAGGCTAGTAAACGTGGATGTATTTATATGGAGTTTTACTTTGGGAAAATTTATTTACGGCTAAATGAGGTTTTGTGGGAAAAATTTACCTTTGCGGGATTTAGTTTGGGCAAAAGGTGGTTTTGTTGCGCGGTCAAGCATTTATCTAATGCTGAGTAGATTAAGATCTTTAAACGGATTGAAACCAGTACAATTAACAGGCTAAAAAGCGTGCAATACTGATGCTCTTGAGGAAATGGAGCGCATGAGAAACTTACCTGCTGCTTTTTAAAATGGATTAATTTAAAAATTTCTTAGTTAATTATAGTTGTGACTAAAAAGTAAAAAATTATTTTTTCTTTGGCAGTGATAGGTATACACACGAAAAGTTTCATTGAAAAATAAAAAGTTTAATGTGTATTAACAATTTTAAAATTATATTCTCGTTTGACTTTAAATGTTTGAACTCTTATCAAAGAATTGTGTAAATTTACAGCTTTTCAAATGCATTAATAAAAGTTTGGACATCCATTACTATAATCACAATTGTCTAACTGCAACTCATGCCCAAACTTTTAATAATGCACTTGAAATGCTGTAAATTTACACAATTCATTGATAAGAGTTCAAAGATTTAAAGTCAAACGAGAATATAATTTTAAAATTCTTAATACACATTAAACTTCTTATTTTGCAATGAAACTTTTCGTGTGTATAGTAGGGAACGCAATCCCGGATGTTTTTCCCAAACCCGGGATTGCGGGATTCATTTTCATCAATCCCGGGATCCCGGGATACCCCGGGATTCTGCCTGCTGCCAAAAATTAAATTTTTTCGCTATCGAGCATTCGAGGGGTTTGAGGAACATAAGGATGGTATGGTTGTTTTTCTAGTAAAAAAAAATAATTACAAACAAAACATATAACTTATAACAAAGAAGTTTAATGCAACTTACTTACATACATATATGTAGTTTTCAAACTTAAATTTTTATTCGTGAATTAAAAACAAAAAACAATTCATTATTTAGTTATAAAGGAAAAATTAGGCCTGCTTAGCCTGTTGCTGAAAATAGCTTTGAAGGAAGCAAAGTGCATCCAATCAATCACGGTATACAGAAACAAGGTAATGAAAAAGACTGTATATTGTAAGACGGTATTTTAGTGCTGACGTCACTTGGTTCCCTTTTTCTACGGTATTCGAAACTATCAGTCTCTTTTTCATTACTTTGGCCTGTTGCACACGGGACGACGGCCAACCAACAGAAATCGTACGATATTCATTTTTTAGAGAAGAGGGTGAGAGAGGACGATGGGGAGGGAAGATTTCCCATCCAACTTTCTCACACGATTTTCGATACGACTTTTTGGCAGCGGTGTGGTTGTTGTTGTTTTTTGTTCCTTTTGCTGGAAGAAGAAAAGAAAGGGCGATGACTTTTGTTTCACTCGGAAAGTACGCAAAAGAGAATTAAAATAAAAGCAACAACAATAAGCTAAAGCGTTTTGACGTACAGTTGGTTGAAAAAATTGGCCCGTGTGAAAGCCCGTACGTCTTTTCCTCAATTTTCAAAAGGGAATGGACGATGACAGCAGATTTTGTTGGTTGGCCGTCGTTTCGTGTGAAACAGCCCCTCGTTTCTGTATACCGTGCATTCAATGTTTTGTCATTCAGTCTTGACCGAAACTTCGTAAATAAAATTCCGGCTGCGGAATAGGCCATTTAAGTATCCACACTTGTTGGTGGAATGGTCAAAAGAAAGTCATATACCTTCTGCATATGGAAGCCACGCGCTCCACCGCTCTCAAATAGTGACATTTCTCTTTTTATCACTAAATTGAAATTCGCTGCCGATGCGGTCGGAATGGCTGATTTGGCAAAACCCTTGCACAATCGCCATTTGCAATTGGTCTTCCATTGAAATGGATTCTAATTCAGTTCCGGGTGGGTCAGTTACCTCAGCGCTCTGATCTTGATCAGGATTTATAACTGACAGTCTTTTTAGAAGATTATGTATACCCTTACGTATCGTAGCTTTCGAGGGTACATATTTCGAAAATATCGTAATCTTCCGGAGCACAAGGGTTGTGGAGATATTGCAAGATTCCAGAGAGTTCTGTGCAAACACGTTGACGTATACGCAATCTGAGTGATGCTGCCAATTATGCGCATATTAGAGTTGCTTGCAGCTCGGTTGAATTCGGCAAAAGCAGAGGCACACACGGGAAAATACAGAGAGCAATGGTCTCCACAGCCGAGCAAATTAGAAGCTGCAAAAAGGAATTGGATTTTTCGTTGCGTGTTTCGTATACCGCTTTATTATAAGATTATAAGTTTCATATTCAAAATATTTTTCCACCGAAATATTTTTTTTAAATAAATCACGTTTTTTGTTTAAAAAACGCTTCCGGGATCCCGGGATTAGGCCGTATCAATCCCGGGTTTTTGAGACCGCAAAAATAGCCGGGATCCCGGAATCCCGGGATACGGGATCCCGGGATTGCGTTCCCTAGTGTATAGCTATCATAATAAGTTTTTACTTTTCAGTGCATTTCATTTATACAAGTTATTTATTTTAAAAGTTTTTTTAATTTATTTTATTAAAATGATTGAAAAAGGTCCTCGCAACCACCCTTAAATTTTACAAGTGTTCACTCACAGGCAAACGTTAAAACTTTGTTTTATTCACATCAAAATGAAGTGTTCACTCTAGATGGAGAAATGACAGAGTGAAGTACTTAACGAAACCTAACGAAGGTTATTTTTATTCACGCCAAAATAAGTGTTCACTCCAAAAAATGGAGTGAACACTTGCACTCAGTTTTTATTCACACCACCCATTACCTAATTTGTCACTTTAGGACACACTTTAGATCAGGCACACCACGTCTAAAGTATTCTCCTATCTCTCATGTTACTTACAATAGGTCTTGTTTTCTTCTTCCCGATAACATAGGGTTTTCAGAGGTCGGCTCTCGGTCTATTAGTTTTGTTAATATCTCTTGAATTGAAGGCGTTTGTTTCTCAGTTTATCAACGGCGCACAGTGGGACAGAATCCCAAAAAGCTGGCCAAAACCCCTAAAATGAAGATTCTATTTCGGGACTTTCTCTTTGCGGAATTTTAAGTAGGGGCCCCGAGGGTCACAGATCATCTGTCCTGGGGGTACAAGTACATTTTCTCAGTTCGAAAGTGGCCGTTACACGAGACGCAGCTATCGAAGTTTCTAACACATATTGTGCATTGAAAATAACTATTTGTTAAATAGTGCCAATTAGTGCTTTTGAAAAGTTTAAAAATGGATTCTGTTCATGAAGGTGAGTGGAACTAAATCGAATATGTATAATCGTAAAATATTCATTGCAGAATTATTGATATGAATTTAAATAAATCAACTTTTTTGCAAAACGCAGAGAAAAACTAATTTTTCAAATAACTTAAAGTTTATTAGTCGTCCTCGCTCGTTTTCTAAATTTTTTTTTTCACTTGTCATAGTCTAAAGAAAAAAACAAGAAGTAAATTAAAGTGCGAATTGTGCGAATTTGGAGATACAATTTTTTTTCTGAAACCGCGCAAAATCGTTGCACAGCAGGGGGTAATGAAACCGACAAAAAGTTCCGAAATGGCAAGGAGTCTCTTGAAAACTATATAACAGAGGGTTTTCGAGGTCGCTGATTACGAATTTGACATTATTTTTTCAAAAAACAAAATGGCGGATCCAATATGGCGGACGACCACATTAAAAAATGCATATTCGCGGATAAAATTCAGTACCCGGGGGTTTTCGAGGTCGCTGATCACGAATTTGATATTATTTTTTTGATAAACAAAATGGCGGATCCAATATGGCGAACGGCCACATGATAAAATGCATATTTGCAAATGAAACTCGGTACTCGGGGGTTTTCGAGGTCGCTGATTACGAATATGATATTATTTTTTCGAAAAACAAAATGGCGTATCCAATATGGCGGACGGTCACATGAAAAAATGTATTTTCGCGGATGAAATTCGATACCCGGGGTTTTTCGAGGTTGCTGATTACGAATTAAATATTATTTTTAAAATTTTTGTATTTGCGGGGCATATCGAGTATCGGTTTTTTCTTGCGTTTTAATGCTTTTCTTTGTTGTTAAATTGTAGTCGAAGCGACTAAATTTAACGTTTTTTATGTTTTCAGGAACCCAAAGAGTACTTCAACTAACACGAAAAGAGATCTTCTGTCTAATTTAAGATGCTCTTTATACAGAATCTGCTGACGAATTAGCTCTCACTGTTGAGAAGCACATGACGCTCCAATTGGGATTCGCATACTTCATGACTGAAGAAGAGAAGAAAAATTTTAAATACGTCATGTAGGTATTAATTGCGTACTTTATGGAAAGAGGCTCGCCGGAAAGAGGAGTGGTTTTTCAACAAGAATGCGGATTGGCTGAGCGATCAATTGATGCTATCGGAGGACGGATCTTCTCAAAGTACTGCGGAGACAAAGGCAATCGGTGGTCGACCTTCTACAAGTTTTTCGGATAGCAGTGAAAGGTCCAAAAGGCGAAAAACCGAGGAATTTAGTTGTACCCGATGACAGTGACACTGAAGATGAAACTGATGTGTCTACTTTAGATTCCGACATCGATTTATGTGATAGCGATAGCGAATAGATAGAGCCTATGTGTTAAAAATAAAAATGTAAATTATAAACTGAATTACTATTTTTTATTTATTTGTACCTATTCCTTGTGTACGATACTATTTTTATGCTTCTGAAATTTTTTTAATACGATGAATTTGTATTAAAACTAAAAATATCTATTTTTTATATGACTGTCCACCATATTGGATCCGCCATTTTGTTTTTTGAAAAAATAATGTCAAATTCGTAATCAGCGACCTCGAAAACCTCCGGGTACGGAATTTCATCCGCGAATATGCATTTTTTCATGTGGTCGTCCGCCATATTGGATCCGCCATCTTGTTTTTTGAAAAAAAAATGTCAAATTCGTAATCAGCGACCTCGAAAACCCGCAAGTAAGAAATTCCAAAGCGATTACTGCAGGTTTTGAGGTTTTGGACAGCTTTTTGGGATTCTGTCCCACTGTGCGGCGCTTCATCACGCCCAGGATGAATTTGACCACGAGCGAACGAAGTACAAAAGAAATGTTCGTTTGCTAACGTTCAGGAAACACAATTTCTCGAAAAAATCTTGTGAATTTACGACTAATTGTTTTGAACTAGATTCTCTCAGGATTACTTTGGCACCAGTTCTGGTGCTAGTCAATTTCCCAGTAGTTCTAAAACTATTACTATTTTCGAAGTAGTCAGTTTATTAATACATATTATATTATTTAATATTACAAAATTTTTGTAATAGGAGTTGTGGTACGATGAATAATCAGGTGTTTCAATTTGGTTTGATTTTTTCTTACAATTTGTTGTTAGTATTGTTCATTTATTATTAAAATATCCATTCACAATATTCAACATTCATCATACTGGGAAGTTGATCGTGTGGACCAAAAGGCTCAAACCCACAACTCAACTAGTTTTTTTTCGTTTCTTCAAAAATAAAATTCGTTACAGTATTGAATATCTCCGAAAAGGAGAGGACATAAAGTAATTTGAAGATAAATGTGGCGTACCCCCCGTAGTATTTTATGCGTACCCGATTTCATTTACTAGCTCGATGTGTAATTTAAAGATAATAAATAACTTTATCTGAAGTATTTTTTTCGTAACTGCATGTAAATATGATCAACACTAGCTACCAATTCTTGCATTCCAGTGGAAGCAGGTGAGTTAGAATTAGTAAGTTACAACTTTTATAAAATTACGCACTTGTTCCGCTTCCTGTATGGATAAAAAGGGGCAGATGCAACATGGCATATTGTGATTTGCGTTTAATTTCAAAATAACACAAAAAATTAGAAGAAAATTCTGCAAGATGCAAACGCTTTTAGCACTTATCCACCCACTCATGCATTCGGATGATTTGCAGGATGTAAAATTAAGTGGTGTTTTCTACTCACAAAAGTTGAACTCATATATTATAACTGAAAAAGATTCTCAACTTAACTTCCACTTGTAATTTCCGTATTCAATTTTATAATTTATCCCATTTCATGTTGAAAATTTGCTAAAGTAATTTATCAGGTCTGAATAAGTATAATTTTTCATTAAAGAGGAAATTGCCTTAATTAAGTTTCATATTTGATTGCAGGCATTCATCGTAAAGAAAAGCGGTATAAACGACCCTCAAATCCAATGCCAGCCCGCAAGGGGCTACTGGCGCCCCAAAACACCTTTTTGGATACAATAGCAACACGTTTCGATGGAACACGTAAGTATATCACTGTGTAGTGTGTAGACCTTTAGTCTATAATGGTTATTAGAAGGATAAATGAACAATTTTTTTATTTAAGTTTCACCGACCTTTCAGCATTTAGGATTAATTGATTCACTCACCCACGCTTATATTACGTATGTTATTTACCTTAAGTGTACTAGAAACAAGAAGTCAATGAGAAATTTATTGGATTTTATTAAGAATTTTTAACTGAATTACTAAAGTTGCAGTTATTTTTAATTTTTACCTTGGTTTGGTAATTTGATGAAGTGATTATTTAGTGAATGCGATGTAAAAAGTGTGAATTAATTAGGAAATAATGCAAAGTTAAAAATGCTGGTCTACTTACTAGTCTAATTCTTCGATAATAGTCGGAGAGCCGGCAGTATAAAAATGAAGGTATAAAATATCCTAACAATTTTTTGTGAGGGAGTAGTACTGCCACAGACCTAAAGGGAGCCACCTTTTATATAAACTAATTTCGCCCGCGTCATGGAATTTTGACGTCACTTCCGGTTACGATTTTTGGTGTTGGTGACGTCATAAAATATCCTAATAAAATTTACATCAAATGAAGGTTGGGATGTGTACATTAAGTTTACACTAGGGTGCCAGGCTTAAACCACCCGCAACCCTGTGGCACCCTCGATTAAAGTTTTTTTTACAAGCTTTTTTCTTTGTTTGGGACAAATCTTACGACCCTTTTTTCAAGTATAGATGTTTTCAAATGCCGTGACATTTTACGCATGTTGGGGTTAAAACCTCTTAAAAATGTTTAAAAGCTGGAGATAATTTTTCTTCTTCTCTATTGAGAAATTAAGCTCCAAAATAGGAAGCCAAAGGCGCACGCAAAAGAATTGTCAGCAATTCCCATATACTTTCTGACAACTTGTTGCAAATATTACGACGACTCTGTCTTTTTATTAGAGCTTCTGTATATAGCACAGTGGCTTAAAAAATCTCAAACGAAAAACGAAATTTATATTTTCCTATTTGAATAATTGATAGAAATTTGAAGATCGAAGATAAATATTTCTTAACCGTAAGTAAAATAAAAATGCGAAGAAACTATATTTTAAACATAATTTATTCAAAAGAAACACTTTTCTAATTAAAATTGAATTTTTATTTTTCTTATAATTTTGTGAACCATTGTATATTGTAAAAAGTGAGCGCGAATTGACTCCTCCTCCTCCTTATAAAATCACTTGCTGTCATTTAATCAATCGCGACTGCGTATTGCTAATTTTACAAATTATGAATGAAAAGCGTCCTTTTTTATATATTTTTTAATTTTCAGGTTTTTGTATTTTACATATTTGCTACAGAAATAATTTGTAACAATTTCTATTAAAAAATACGCAATTTGGGTTTTTAATACTTTGATACTAGGATTGTTGACGTTTTCGGCCAGTCGCATGCGCGCTTCTGCCAGGGGAGGTTACGTTGCTTGCGGCTGCGGAGAGTTCACAATTTATGAATGAAAATGCCCATGAATTTAAAAAAGGATTTTTCAGCATTTTTTTTTAATTATTATAAATTTAGGGATGAGAAATATTTCTCATAATTATAATAAAATTATGCTTATTATGATGGATAGATTTACTTGGTTGAGCAGGGTTTTTACATGTATTTAAAAGCTCTGCTCAATACATATAAAGATAACTTAACTTTATTCATTCGGCATGCGCGCATCCCTTCCCAAATAATTTTGTTGAGTTTTTTCTGCGTTTGTTGCCTTTTTAAATGAAAAGAGGGGAAATGATAGAACAAAATTTATAAAATTTGGCAACGAGGTGCGCAGAACTGTTCGAATTTTTTGTGTAACGGAGTTTGAAAACATCTATACTTCCCGATGTCCGGTGATGTTCAAATTTGGCACAAACCTTTGGTTCTGGAGGCAATACAATAGGGTATATTCAACTTTATGGTACATCCAATATGGCGCCCACCATTAAATGGCGGATATTTCTAGGGGTGGGATCTTGCGATTGATTTTTCGGTCACTTCCGTAATCCAGTGATGCTCAAATTTGGCACAAACCTTTGGTTCTGAAGACAATGCAATATAGTATATTCAATTATTTGTACATCCAATATGGCGGCCACAAATGGCGGATCACCCTTTTCTTTACAACCCCCCCCCCCCAACATGGGTATCAAATGAAAGATTATTACGAGTAGAACACAGCAAGCTATGTGACGTCATTTTAAATCGAATATGGCGGCTAAGATAAACTGGCGGATTACCTTTTTCTTTACAAACACCCGTCATGGGCATCAAATGAAAGAGTCTGACGAGGAGAATACAGTAAGCTATGTGACGTCATTTTAAATCCAATATGGCGACCACCACGAACAACCCCTCGATATTGGTATCAAATGAAGGGTTATGATAAGTTGAATACAATTAGCTGTGTTAGTCTGATATGTGACGGCATTTTAAAGCCAATAAGGTGGCCACTATAAAATTGTGATTTTGCTCATTCTTTGGACCTACATTTCTTCTAGATGGAGTCACTCAAGTTTCTGTTCTTTATGCCAAATAAAAGAATACACATTTACCTAAAAGATGAACTTAATTATGTTACTCTACGATAACTGGTCTAGGAGTTAGGTAAATTTTAAAAAAATGCAAATTGATTTTCGTAAACATCCTGTATCTTAGTGGATAGTGGGAATAGACCCCTTCTCTGGAACAATTTTTTTCTCCAGATACATCCAGGAATCACCCCTGAAAATATTAACCACGTAGTCCAACAACGGATTTATTGAACATATGCAAGTCGCGAATGAGTGTATATGAGTATTTTAAATCTTTAAAATGGCTATAAGTGAGAGTAATTGCCAGGTCCCGTCATTTTAACCCTCTAAACCCTCTATAAGTGAGAAACAGAAACCTCTATAAGAGAAAGTCGTTTTTCTCTCGTGGACCTCTATAACTGAGACTTAATTGCTTGTATCTCTATAAGCGACAGTTGAGCGTATTATGTACCTGCTATTATCTGCTATTTATGACTCATTCTTAACTTTCGAGGAAGTACCATGGCTGGGGTGGCAGCACAGAAGTCGTTTCAAGTCATCTGCTTCGAGTTTTCCATTGAATTTTTCCATTTAAAACTCGTAACAAATGAGTTGAAACGACTTCTGTGCTGCCATCCCTGTTTTGGTGTTATTTTCGTGAAGCTTCACATTTTTTTGTATCGCATTCTATTCGAACGGCCAAATTGGCGTATGTACCGATCTACATATTTGTAGAACTTACTACAGTTGATAAGTATCAATTGCGAAGAACGGTCTGTCAAATGTTAATGAATAAAACCTATACAATACATATACATATGTTTATCACTACATACTTGTATTTGCTGTATTCTTTAAAACCAGTTTAATTGAGAAAAGCCTCTCCTGTACCTGTATAAGCGAAAAACTTGGATTAGTGAAAAACCTCCATAAGCGAAAAAGATATTGCGGTCCCTTGAACTTTCGCTTATCCAGGTTCGACTTAATATCTTTTTTTATAGATAATCGCATAATCTACAAACTTTGTAAACACTATTTTATAATAAGACTTACCGTTTAAGATGTGTTTGCAAAAAACTGAATTTTTGACCCTAAAACCCCGTAAAAAGTGGGTTTCCCGGGGTAGAAAATCGGTAGACTTTATAACCCTTAATTGATAACCCTAAAAGGAAGCTTTCTGCCAAATTTCAGCCTGTACCCAATCATTTCCGCTATTTTTACTATTTTACCTTTACTATAAGGTGACATCTCATCTATAGAAGAATGCTCCAAAGTTTGTACATATATCTCCACCTTTACAATAATATTGTGAATGACTATACATGCCACAATTATGTGTTTTGCCAAAGTCAACTTTCGCTATATCAATAATGTAAAATCCTAAATTTTTTTTTCAAATTCCATATGTTTGCTCTACAAATACACGAATTGAGCTCAAACTAGAATTGAAATTTTTCTATTCTCTTGCTAAGAAACCATTACCCCTGTAAGGCATCATGAGATTGATTTCCAAAGGACAGGCAGAATCACCTGCTAAATGGTAATCCACAGGTATAGTAGTTTTTATAGGGTGTATCCCGAGTTGGTGCTGGGATGATTTTGTGGTACTGTTCTTCAACACAAATTATGTTTTTTTAAATAAATCCAACGCAATCTAGCACAGATTAAAGGCCGAGGTACATTAATGCGTGACGGCGATGCGAGAAAGAGACGAGTCTCGCAGGCGCTGTCAAAACCTTTTCCATAGCAGGCTTTCAAATGCCGCAATGTACATTGCCACGCGATGCGATAATGCGAGACGAAATAAATTCGAAAAATTGAAATTTTGACGCAGCGAGATGCGATGACAGATCATATGTGTTTATTTTCATATTTAGACGAGCAGCATGCAGAGAATTTGTGGAGAAAACATTGAAAAATTAATAGATTGAGCACAAATTAATTTTAAAAATATAAAAAAACATAAAATTTTATTGAATTTGACTTATATATAACGACTCGCACTGGCACTATTGTACATTGAAACGCGAGGTATGAACGAGACCGAGTATTGGGCGAGGCTCGTACGAGATCTCGCATCGCTGTCTCGCATTAATGTACCTCGGCCTTAACGTATTTACACTACAAATACGCATAATAGTGAAAATACTAGAAATTTTTCAAAATTTGAAAAATCTCACGTGAGATTTAGAAGGGGCGGAGAGGGTCGAGCCAAATCTCACGACATCCCACCAAGGGGGGAGGGCGGGTCGAAAAATCACCAAAAACGCCTCACGTAATTTTTGGATGACCCCTAAGGATACGGAGGTATCTCGTGAGGTAACAAAGGATCTTTTCCTTTTGAACGCCTATGTTTTTGGCAAATGCTACATTTTGCTATCAAATCTTCTATTTCTCTGTCTATACCTGGCCAATAGACTAATTCTCGTGCTCTGGCTTTTGTTTTTTCTATCCCAAAATGGGAAGCATGTATTACTTTTAGGATTTCTGGGCGTAAGGATACAGGTACTATAATTTTATTTTTCATGAAAATAATCCGTCTTCGGTTTACAAATCATTTTTGAATTTCCAGTAAAACTTTACACACTCCTTCACCGCACTCTTCGTACGTGGCCACTGGACATCGATTCTTAATTATTTTACAGAGTTCGATTAGTGTTTCTATTTGAAAAAGTTTACGCTTTTCATCGCTCATATTAATAGTATGAATCACTTCTTGCAAATCTTCGATATTTACTTCTGAATTCCGTTTCCAATAGCCTGGATGATAAATCAGCTACAAGCATGTTTTTGCCTGGTACTACCTAAAATTTAACTTATATGTACTTCATAAGCTTCAGATGCATTCTTTGTAATCTAGCTGAAGGAATCTTCCCGACCTCCTTTTGGACTAGTCCAAGTAGGCTTGTGGTCAGTCAGGATTTTTATAGGGCGACCATAAATAAATTTATGAAACTTATTGCATGCAAATATTATAGCCAGAAATTATTTTTCTATTTGCGCATACCTTACCTTTGTCTCATTTAAACTGCGAGACGCATAACAAATTGGTTGTCCTTCTTGCATTAGACAATAACCGAGACCAAACTGTGAGGCATCTGCCTGAATGCAAATATCTTATTTAATATCAAATGGTTTCAGATAGGGTACTGCCACTTTTGCGATTTTAATTTTCGATAGACAAGTGTCATGAATTGGTAACCATTGAAAATGTTTAGACCTCTTTAATAATTCCCGTAGCGGCTGGGATATTTCTGCGAGGTTTGGAATGTAATCACGCAAGTAATTGATCATGCCATATAGTTTTTGCAGCTCTTTTTTATTCGTGGGTGATTTCAGTTCGCTAATAGCTTCTAAATAAATTGGATCATATTTTATACCGTCAGGCGAAATTACATGTCCTAAATATCTTACTTCTGGTACACGTAACTGCACTTTCTCTTTATTAAATATAACATTATTTTGGCGAGCGCGCGCCATTACTATTTTAAGAATATTATCGTGTTAGATAGATATACACGATAACACCTGGTATATCTGCAAATATCTCTGAGTTTTTTTTTTCTTGCGTGAGGTACTGGGTCCATAGGTACTGCGGCCATTCATTTGGCCTATTGTACCTACTACACCCCTATACCTCATATTTTTAGGCAAGACCGCTTGAACAAGTTCAGCAGTCTGCCTAGTGGCTTGTCGCTTAGACTTGAATAATAGAGCAGGGACTCCTCGAATAAAGAAACCCTGCTCCTCGCTATTACGGGGCATTCACAGATGACGTAGAGAGCAGACTGATCCTCCTGCAGGCAAAGCCTGCAAATGGGGTCCTCCGCCTTTCCTATCCTCCTTAACTGCTAATTTAGGGCGTAGTGTCCGGTAATCAAGCCAACAAGTGTCCTGACTTAATTTCTACTGCGCCCTAGCAATTCCTTGGCCGTGTTACGAGACGGCCTAGATGGGAACCGCTTAGAGTTGGCCAGTCCAGGCGCGGAACTCCAGCGTTCAATATGTTTCATCAAAGTCCGATCGGCTAGGGCCCTTTGCAGCAAGCTGGTAGGTGCTCCGACAGCCGGCTCTGGACCGATGAATGCAATGTCAGAGCCCTGTTTAGCTAGGGCATCCGCTTTTTCATTGCCTTTGAAGCCCCGATGACCCGGGACCCAGACGAGGGTAACTTGATTGAGAGCTCCCAGCTCACCAAGAGCACGTTGGCAGTCCTAAATTAATTTAGACTTGGCCCTACGGGACCTTATCGCCCTAATTGCCGCTTGGCTATCAGAGAAGATAAAAATCCGCTTATTTTGGTAAGGATATTATGGTAAGTTCTCATGAGTGCATGCCCATATAGCGTACACCTCTGCTTGGAAGGCAGTTTCTAGGGTGCCTGAGCTTATCGCTCTGCTGAACCTGGGGCTTTCGCTCCAGACTCCAGACATGTCTCTGTCTTGTAGCCATCCGCGTACGATACTAGTCCACGCGGCGATACCTTAGGAAAAGTCCAGGTTAGCCTGTCTTGTATGTGCACAGAGGGTTGCTCGAATTTTGAGATTTTAAAGGGCATGCTATCCGATAGCATCCCCGCTTCTGCAATCCCTTCTATAATGTTAATTATTATAAAATGTCCTCGCCCAAGACCAGCGCCTAGATAGCCACTTCGCTTTCAGCCGCAGCGCCGCGTTTATCGCAGATTTCTCTACCTCAAGGTGGAGTGGTACCAGATTGAGGAGAGTTTCCAGAGCTACCATCGGGGAAGTACGGATGGCCCCAGTGATGGAAAGGCAGGCCATTATTTGAATTTTGCACAAATTGGTTAAGAAGCCCTTAAGCGCCGTTCTGTGCCACCAAACTAAACCTCCATAAGTTACCATGGGCCCAACGATGGTGGTGTATATCCAGTACATGGTTTTCGGCTGCAAACCCCATGTGGAACAACCATCTCTGCTGCAAGGCCACGGGGATCTGCGCGTTCTGCTCATCAGAGTGTCCATGTGCTGGTTCCAGCTGAGCTTGGCATCTAACGTCACTCCTAAATATTTGGCTTGTTGTTGAAAAGCCTATAGTTCTACCTGCGAGTGTCGGTTCCCCGGTAGTGTTCGTTCCCTGGTAAAAGGAACCAGAATCGTTTTGTCGGGATTGACTTTTAGTCCTACGCTGTCGCACCAACTAGATACTAGATCTAGTGCCTGCTGCAGCGGTCCTGACATGGCTCCTTCAGTTTCGTCTGTTACTACGATGACGACATCGTCTGCGTAGCGTTGGGCGGAATAGTTGCGGCCGATGAGTAGTTCCAGGAGCTCATCTACAACAAGGCACCACAGAAGTAGGGATAAAACTCCTCCCTGCGGACAACCTTTTGCTATAGTGCCCTCCAGAGACCCCTCAACATGAGAAACCAATAGTTTGCGAGTTCTCAGCAAAGAGTCGATCCAGTCGCAGAAAGCGCTACTTAGACTTCGTCTACTTAGAGCCCTAGCTATATAGTAGTATCAAAGGATGTATTGTCGAAGTCTCTTTCGATATCGAAGAAGGCCGCCAGCGCAACTCCCTTGTTTAGTGCTGCGCCTTCCAGCTTGAGCACCAGATTGTGCAGTGCTGTCTCAGTGGACTTGCCCGCCTGGTACGCATGCTGATTGGTTGGCGTTGAAGATAATTTTCCCTTATCACCCTGTCTACAATTTTCTCCATTGTCTTTAAGGCAAAAGACGAGAGACTTATCGGCCTGAAAGCATTAGGCGAGGTCTAATCCGAACGCCCTGGCTTGGGTATAAATGTTAACGTTCCTCCAGACGAATGGGATATAACCATGTGCGAAGGAAGCCCTGAATATTTTGCATAATAAGGGAGTGACTAGGTCGCAGCCCTCTTGTAACATAATGGGACAGATCCGGTCTGCTCCAAGGGACATCTCTGAGTTTAGGTGTTTTAAAATTTCCGTACCAGTTTTTATTCCAAATGGAAGAATTTGAATTTAAACACCCCAATTCTTTAAATCTAACACTGTAAACCACGTCTTGTTAGCTAATTTTGCCGAAATTTCCTCAAATGAGGCTATTAAGAAAGGTTCCTCCACTATAGCCTTATTTACATATTTAGGATCTAGACATATTCTAAGCTGTTTGTTTTTTGAAGTGAAAATTTCTATAGGCACGTTGGGCACTTTTTGGCCTGGGGAAAAAACTAAAAACTCGCGTCACGCGCACTTTTTATGTGCCATCACGCGCACGTACCATCACGTGAGAAAAATGTTTCCTTTGGGGGTTTTAGTTTTAATTATGTAGTATGAATTATATATTATATATTAAATATTATATATTATATATTGAATATTATATATTTAATATTATATATGCATTAAATATTATATATTAAGTAATGTGTATTATGGACTATGTATTGTGTACTACGTACTATGAACTATGTACTAATTATTATGTTCTATGTGCTATGTATTATGAATTATGTAGTATGTACTATGTACTATGCACTATGTACTATGCACTATGTATTATGTACTATGTAGTACACACTATTTACTATGTACTGTATATTATGCACTATTTACTATGTACTATATACTATGTACTATGTATTATGTCCTATGTACTATTTACAATGCATTATGTATTATATACTATGTACTATTTACTATGCACTATGTACTGTATATTATGCACTATTTATGTACTATATACTATGTATTATGTCCTATGTACTATGTTCTATGTACTATGTAGAATGCATTATGTATTATATACTATGTACTATTTACTATGCACTATGTACTGTATATTATGCTTATTTACTCTGTACTATATACTATGTATTATGTACTATGTACTATGTATTATGTCCTATGTACTATGTACAATGCATTATGTATTATATACTATGTACTATTTACTATGCACTATTTACTATGTACTATGTAGAGTGCATTATGTATTATATATTATGTACTATTTACTATGCACTATGTACTGTATATTATGCTTATTTACTATGTACTATATACTATGTATTATGTACTATGTACTATGTATTATGTCCTATGTACTATGTACAATGCATTATGTATTATATACTATGTACTATTTACTATGCAGTATGTACTGTATATTATGCACTATTTACTATGTACTATATACTATGTATTATGTACTATGTACTATGTTCTATGTACTATGTACAATGCATTATGTATTATATACTATGTACTATTTACTATGCACTATGTACTGTATATTATGCTTATTTACTATGTACTACATACTATGTATTATGTACTATGTACTATGTACTATGTACCATGTTCTATGATCTATGTACTATGTACAATGCATTATGTATTATATACTCTGTACTATTTACTATGTACTATGTACTGAATATTATGCTTATTTACTATGTACTATATACTATATATTATGTACTATGTACTATGTACTATGTAATACGTACTATGTTCTATGTACTATGTACAATTCATTATGTATTATATACTATGTACTATTTACTATGCACTATGTACTGTATATTATGCTTATTTACTATGTACTATATACTAAGTATTGTGTACTGTGTACTATGTACTATGTACTATGTTCTATGTACTATGTATAATGCATTATGTATTATATACTATGTACCATTTACTATGTATTATGTACTATTTACAATGTATGCACTATGTACTATGTACTATGGCCATAGAAATCCACACATTTGAAAATTAGTATGTGAGTATAAAGTTTAATCGTGCATTTCCGAAGCTTGGTTTAGCCTTCCACGCGACTCATCGGATACCAAAAATGTATGTACATCGTTCATTATATTTATAGGAAGTGAGTAACTACTTTTGACTGCATTAAATTAGTTATCCTAAATTGATGTTAAAATGTCTGTATCCATCCTATTGTAATATTAAGATTGATTTGGAAATATAGACTGGCCGGCCATAGAAGTTTTCACTTCCAACGTGTGGTCCTACGCACACTCATATTTTTTTTCTCAACGGTAACTAAATTTGACACCCGCTCTGTTGCGCCTTTCACTTTCTCTACGATCTTCTGTTCTCATAATTTTTCTAGTTCAGCCTTTAGAGGCTCTAACAGTGCTAATGGCACTTTTCGAGATGCACGAATTACCGGTGTGACGTCTGGTTTTAGCTTCAATTTGCATTCTGATTTAAATGTACCTAATAAAACACATCGGCATATTCTTTAAAAAATCTGTCACTATCCTTCGCAACTGTTTATACCCGATATATTAATCCTACTGTGACACAAGCGCTTAGTCCTAGAATCGGTACTGACTCCACATCGGCTATAACAAATGGTAAACAGACACTTTTGCTGTTTACCGCACATCTTCATTTTGTACCTCCTTGTGGCTTAATTTTCATGCCACCGTAAACTTCAAGCACAACACCTGTTTTTTCTCAACGACCCTTTTTTAACTTCTTATACACTTTGCTTGTAATTACATTCTTTTCCGCTTCTGAATCCAACTTAAAATTGATGTCTTGACCTTTTATCCAAATTTTTTGAAACCATGCATTGATATTTTTTATTTTACATACCCTTGTTACAGGATCTATAAACAAATGCTCAACGTTATCTGTCAGTTGGATGTCTTTAACCCTTTTCTTGAAATATGAAATATGAAATATATAAACTAAACACGGAATGGCTGTAAGCCAGATTAAGCGTACCACAATTCCTGATGTGTTTGAGTTCACTTGGTAGTAGTGGTAAGGCAGTGCAGGCCAAAATATGCAGAAATAATAAGAGGGACGTTTTAAAAGCGGAGCGAATAAAATTCCTGGCATAAAATCTATGCCCCCCGAATATTGACTTGGCACGCCACCATTCACTCAAGAAGCTACCCCAGACAGTTCGGCAATTTGTGTCCCACTTGTGCACATTATTGCTGTCCTTTTAAACAAGCTACCTTTAGTGTGGTCGCTCACGTACAGAGTTTTTACACGACACAGCCGTTCCATGTTAGTTTATATTTCTATGGGCATGGCCAAAGCCTTCTATATTTACAAGCCATGCCCCAGGTATGTGCATGTATGTGTATGAAGTGCTAAAATTGTGGAATTAACATTGCCGAAGCCGTACGAAACAATTTTTTAACTTTGTTTTTGCACTTAAAAGTGGTAAAATAATGTATATTATCACTTTTTGGTGCACATGGATTATCAGTGATTAGTGCTTTAGTGATTTAATAAAAAAAATTAAAAAGAATTGAGTGGTTAAGTGTATTTTTAGAGTGTTAATTGATTAGATGACAGTTTTTGTTTACATTCGCGTTGGTTTTTTCGTGTTAATTTAGGGAAAAAATGTTGAATTTGTGTAGTAATATAATAAAAAGTGCTTTTTAAGTGATTAAATATTATTATAGAATAGTTATTAAAAACATAAGTGCAGAAAAATGTGAAGGAAAAGTGAAAAAGTTATTGTTATTCATTTTGTGTGGTAGTAATTGCACTTATGTTTTTAATAACTCTTCTATAATAATTTTTAACTACTTTAAATTCACTTTTAATTCCATTACTACACAAATTCAACATTTTTTCCCCAAAATTAACACGAAAAAAACACCGCGAATGTAAACAAAAACGTCACCTAATCAATTAACACTCTTAAAATACACTTAACCACTAATTTTTTTTAATTTATGGACTCAGATCACTAAATAACTTATCACTGATAATCC
This sequence comes from Thereva nobilitata, assembly GCA_963855945.1. Classification (NCBI taxonomy): domain Eukaryota; kingdom Metazoa; phylum Arthropoda; class Insecta; order Diptera; family Therevidae; genus Thereva; species Thereva nobilitata. Next base: position 100,739,722 of record OY979694.1, on the reverse strand, counting down.
GTGTGCACTAAAAAGTGATAAAATACAATATTTTACCACTTTTTATTCCAAAAACTAAGTTAAAAAATTGCTTTTCTCACAGCTAAATTGAAGTCCATTCTAACTGAAGTCCATTCTCTCAGATAAATTGAAGTCCCATTTTCTTTGAATGTGAGTGTGAGATTTCGTTGTGCATGGCTTGTAAATGTAGAAGGCTTTGGCATGGCCAAGAGTTTGGGCAAATAGTCGCCCTGTGTGTATTTCAGTTTGGTAAACTACTTGAATAAATTAAGTCTGAATTCGAAGTATATGTTTTTTTACAAGTTAATATGTTTTGCGTTATTTTTAATTTAAATTATGAAAATTCACATAATATTAAATTAGTTTCAGAATTTATGTTTTTAGAATTTAGTTTATATTTTTAAAATATATAAATATTTATATTAATAATTAATAAATTTATGATTAATATAAAAAATCATCGTTATCCATTTTTTATTATTATAAAACTTGATCGCGGGTTTTCTACAATTTCATTTAACTTTCAAATTGCCTGTAAAATATCAAATTGTCACTAGAAGTATCAGTTCTGTTGAAGCGTTTGTGGCAAGACACCAACTCTTTACACAACTCAGTTTGGGCAACTGGATGGCTCGTGGATGGGCCCCATTATCAGCTACTCCCAAGGTAATGATTCTCGACGTTGCACTCTTTGATTAATTTTTTTATGTCCATCAAAAATGAATCAAAAGGTTCTGTTGCTGATTGATTCCGCTGTGGAATTTGAAGCTTACGTATGCCTCATTCTTTTTTGGTGTGAACAATGTTTTAAATGCGCTTACGATTTCTTTATATGATTGCCTCTGAGCATCGGTTAATGAAAATGTATTAAATATTGCTTAACTCTGCAGCCGTATAAAAATATTCAAAGTTTTGTTTAAATATCCTCAAATGCTCAGGAAGATTTCCGTCTAGCATTAGGGATCTATTCTTCTTAAGAAATCCATATTTTTTGTAATGGTAACTGTAACTGGGTTCTTGGAGGTTTTACACGAGGTCTCGGGTTTTTTGCAATTCCCATTCCCTCTTAATGCGCACATTAACCTTTCTATATTTGCACTGATTCTTTTAATTTCTTTTCTATTGATTTAAATCACATGCAGCCTCCAAGCTCATTCAATTCGCACTACAAACTTCTATATTTTGAATTTGTATCTCTATTTATTTCACTAATCTGTAGCTCTACAGATATTTTTTTTTTGGGTTTTCCTGGTTGCCATGTGGTGTGGGAAAATGAAATGCTTTTGTAGAACTTCCAACTCTTCCACTAGTGGAGCAAGATGACAAGGGAAGCTTCTACATTGGAATTTTTTTTGTCGATTTTTTTACATAAAAATGTTCCATTATACATAGGTGTATAATACGTACCTAAAATTGGTTTTTGAGTTATAGCTGAGCGTCAAAAGTGAGGCGACTTATAAAAATTTCCAAAATAACACAAAATTGTTTGTATTTTTTGGCGATTTGCAGACGTTTCGTTTTATTTTAACATTTTTTTCAAAATATAAGTAAAAAAAATTTTTTTTCTTTAAACGCGTTTTTCTCAAAATGATTATTTTTGCCCCTTAGTCAAGATATTTCGAGTTATACTTAACCCATCTTGTCGTAGTTGGTCTTATTTTGTTCCTAAATTATATATCTACTAAGCATACGAACATTTTTGAATTCTGTTGTTCCCCCTCCCCTTGGCGGGGGATTAAAGGAGTCTGTTTTACAATTTTTTGAAAAATATGCTGCCAAATTTATATTTTTGACCAAATCGTTATATTTTCGTACCGATTGTAGAAAATAATGTCTTCGTTTTTTTCATACATCTGGAAGCAAAGTTATCGTGACTAAGCTGAAAAAGTAACTTTTTATTAAACGCCACCTAACGGAAAAAATATGTATTATTTTGGAAAAAAATATGTATTATTTTGGAAAAATACAAATTTTTTAGAATATTGTTTTTTGTGTTTTATTTGTATAAAAAATTTAAGGTTTCCATATATTATAGTTTTCCCTCAAAAAAATAATAAAAATTATATCCTTTTTGAAATTTCAATGTAGCAGCTCCCCTTAATACAAAACTGCTAGCTGGTGGCTAGCTCTTAGTACTTCTTCTGAAATTCGCAATAATCCTGTGCTAAAAGGGTGGCCACTCATATATTAACTACTATTTTTTTTTTGCAAAATTAGAAAGCTTGGAAAATTCCCTATCAATAAGGTGTGAACAATTTTTATGCTACGGCCTTTACTTTTGAAGTTATTAGCAAGTTTGATGTTAAAATTGGCCTTATTTGGTACTTTTTGGCAAAGCTTAGGTGAAAAAGTACTAAAAAAGTACGAAATAGAGCCAACTTTAGCATTAAAATTGCTTATAACTCCAAAAATAAAAGCCGTAGGTTAAAAGTTCTCCTTACATTATCGATAGGAAATTGTCCAAGCTTTCCAATTTTGCATTTGTAAACTAGGTATTTTATGGAGAATAGGTGGTTTTAGTAGAAATTTTAGTTACAGAAAATCGAAATTTTGAATTTTATGACTCATTACTCTGGAAGCTGATAGGGTAGAGCAGTTATTTTTAAACTTTTAAATAGGTGGGAGTGTTCTGCGTACACCGATACCTTATTCATGAAAATCGATCATAGGGATACAAAATACAGGATGATATTTAAAACTCTAAAAAAACTTCAAAACGCTTGAAATGCTTGCCTTCCATAGCCTCTGCCCCTTCGCCAATATCCTCCGTATTGCGTATTCCATTTTTGTGTTGCGCATTTCTCGGATTTCTTTTGTTACGCATTCCCAAAAATTCACTCTCATAATATTTTCAAAACGCGCCTAAAGAAGTACAATTTCAAAAACTGCATAAATTTGAGCTTACTTACAGCATTTTGACAGATAGCCCTAAATCGAAAAATGTAAAGTGACAAGAGCAAAATGGATTGCGTAATGAAGATTTAAGTGCTTTATTTCGTTTATCTAAGTTGTGGAGGGAATATAAATAGCTTAGAAATGCTCAGCAAAAAAGGAATAAAAATCGACAAATAAATAAAACGAGATACATCCAGGGATATTATTGTGTTACATCTTTAAAAATAAAGAAATTGTATTCCGAAGAATTTTTTATTCACACATTTCTAGAAAAATGATTAGTGTGTAGAGTGATAATGATAATTTTTTATGGCATATCCTATCCAAAATTTATTAAAAAATTGTTAAAATGTCAACAGTTTTCTTAAGTAGCTGACGGATGCTAGCCTTTTGTGCCGTTCTTACCATTCTTAACACTTTACACGTCTCACTAATTTATTAAAAAAAATATTTTCCGTAAAATCGTTGTTTAAGTACAGTGACTCACAATGAAAATCGTCCACCTTACGAGTAAGAGTAATTAAGTAATATTTTTCAGCTAGTTCTCAACAAATCCAAATAAGAATTTATATAACTAAGTTTTTCATTCATTTTCTTCAAAATAACGAAAAATTATGAAGCTAAGCATTAACAAAAACGGAAAAAATTCAAAGGACCCGGCACCGTTTGTATGGGAAAATGTCTTTCGGTGAATTTTCTTGAAATTTTGCAGCTGGATAGTTCTTAACGTGTAGATCAAAAGTCTCCATGGGCACAAGGTCCCAAAACCCCTCCTTCCCCGCCAAAAACCACGCCAAGTTTTTTTTAGAGTTTTACATATCACCCTGTATTTTTGTAACCCGAAAGATATTTTCCCATACAAACGGTGCGGGGTGCTTTCCTAAAAGGCCCTATTTCTACCCCACAGTGAAAATCGTCCATAACAGTCAATATATGGAAACAACCTACCTTTAGAAATGTAAAACATCGTGGGAGTCTTTACCTATATTCTTATTTTATTAACACCGGAACTTTTCGCTAGCGCCCACGATTTTTACATTTCGAAAGGTAGGTTGTTTCCATATACTAACTGGAGCAATAAAAACTTTACATTCAAAATTATTTTTTACTGTTTAGTTCATTTTAAAATAAAAGCGTATTTTTTAGTTTTTTTAAACTATATTTTTTATTTTTACTTTTTAGTCTATTATATGTCTTCCGCCATTTTGTAGTGACCGCCATATTAGATTTAAAATGACGTCACACATCTTGCTGTACTATACTCGTCCTACACTTTCATTTGATACCCATACCGAGGGAGTTGTAATGAATAAGATAATCCGCCATTTTGAATTTTGAATGACGCCACATAGCTAATTGTATTGCACTTACCGTACCCTGTCATTTGATACCCAGGTCGGGGGTCGGGGAGCACAATTGCAAAATTCGCCCGCCATCATGGAACCGCCATCTAGATGTTTTTACAAAATGGTCAAATTGCATTGTCACGCGAACTACACATATGTGCAAAATTTGAGATTGATCGGTTATTTGGAAGTGGGTCAAAATCAAGTTGCAAGATTTGTTTACATACAACACACAACATCCCACTTATCACACTAATATTATACACTCTGTTTCAAAGCTACATATAAACGAATGTGAAATTTCGCGTTTTCTCGAGAACGGTTACACACCATAATATAAAATTTTAACAATATGCAGCCACACACGAGGTCGCACTTATGCACTAGGCATATTGTGCGGACATAGCGGTACTTGAGCACTGTAAAGGAAATTTCGAAAAGTTGGCCAAGAACGTTGTTTCATTGCCATAAACGAACATAAATTTATTTCAAGAAACAATAACAAAAATAAAAATAACAATCATGTTTAGTATTTTATGGTGCCCCCGCTATTTCGCAACATTTCGCTCAGTCTTTTGGACATTGATTCCCAATATAGTGTAAGGACTTCCGGTGTTTAAAGACTCCAGGACTCTCTTTGATGGCGTATTTCAGCTCGTTGATGGTATTTAATTGTCTGTAATCAGCGTATACCTTGCGAACAAGTCAATCCCAGATGTTTTCCATTGAATTTAGATCCGGAGAGCAAGCAGGCCAGTCTATAACGTTAATATTATAAGCGGAAAACCATTCTTGTGTGGATCTAGACATGTGGATTCTAGCATTGTCCTGCTGGAGCACAAGGTTTTCTTCAGGATAACTGTGGACAAATGATAGCAGATAGTTTTCCAGTATTTCCTGGTAGGCTAAACTATTTATCCTAGTCGATGTAAACACGAGTTCTAAACCCTCCCCATACCATCAACGATCCAGTATCAGTTGATTTTGACAGCTTTAGATAGGTGGGAGTATTCTGCTTATACTGATATCTTATTCATGAAAATAGCGCAAAGGGTTACAAAAATACAGGGTGATATGTAAACCTCAACCAAACAAACTTCAAAACGCCCTAGCTGCTAAACCGTTAAGATTTACACCCTCCCCCCCACAACCATACGATTTTTTGTTCGTCTATCCAAAACCTATCCACAACCGGTCCCTTTGCCAGCTTAAAGGTATACACCCTGTATAATCTACAATTACAGAAAAAATCCATTTCAAACTGTCGCATTAATACATGCGGCCAGAACTCCTAATCCGCATGGCAATGAACAAAGCACAAATTTGGATAAACAACGACAAAGGTATTTTACTTCAATATGTTATTTAACAAAAATTAGCTCCAACACTGAATAGAGTAAAATGAACACGAACATGATATTGTGTTTCAATAAATTTCATGAATCACAAGAAGCTGGAACTTTCGCTGGATTTGGACCAATTAGAAATCGGACGGATACTGCTACGAATAAACATACCGCTCGAGCACAGTTTAATAAACAATTTGTTCAAAATCCTCTAAAATATTAGCATTCCATATATTCTTTACATACTTCCCCCGAAAAAAGCCCAAAGGCTCCCTTCTGTCGGGCGTCCCGCGACACCTCTACTATTATTTTATTTAAAGGGTTGGAAGGCAAGCGGGGTTTTTGCAGGTACAACATACAACATACAGGTACAGCTAATATAAAGCGTATAAAAACTAAACTTAGTATTTGGTCCTCCTTATGCTGTAATCACTTCTAGAAGCCTGTTCGGCATTGAATTAACTAATTTTTAGTATAACTCAGGATTAATTCCAGCCCATTCCTGCTTGAGTACATTTTCAAGGACTTTCTGCGAGGTAATATTGTCTTAGGGTGAAAACACAAAGAAAGCAGGTTGCCTGCTTTCCTATTGCCAGCGTGCAGTGGCGCCGATCGGCACAAAGAATATTCTTTATGCCGATCGGCGCCGCTAAACGCTGGCAATAGGAAAGCATGCAACCTGCTTTCTTTGTGTTTTCACCCTTACGAATGCTCCTGTCAGGTCTATCCCATAAATTTTTTATAACATTCTAATCAGGCGATTGAGGAGCACTGGGAAAACGGTTTTACAATTGTATATCAGCCAATAGCGTGCAACGTCTGAGGTATGCTTATTATCATTATACTGATAGACCAGCAGCAATACTTAGACGTTGCGCCCTCAACTTAACATTTCTTTTTAGAATATCAAACTAAACCATTGTGTCCATTATTCCTCGGATGAACTCAATGTTGCCAGTGCCTTTTGCCGCCATACACCCCTAAACCATATCAAACAAACGAGCATTGCAATTCGTTCTTTAGTATCTAGTCTCTCATTATAAGGCGGCTCAGAGAGAAATGGCAGAGATTGTTGGGAAGATTCGGGTACAGAAAACTTCATAAAATCTACCAAAATTGCGATTGTTCAAAAATTCGAACGGGATGTCATTTCCAATTGTTGCTTAAGTTTTCTAAATGAGATTCCCAATTACAAACTGATTTTGCAAAAAAATGGCACAAATATTAATTAAGGTTAAAAAAAACTAGATCGTAAATTACTCAAAAAGTAAACCGATCTTGTTGAAATTTTTTGTACATTTCCGGGACTACATAAACACCATCCTCAAGAATGTTCAGCCTTCTATGTGCATTTGTTTTCGAGTAAACAAATAGTGAAAATAACCAAATTTGAAAACTTTGGAAGGTATTTGCAAGATCACACACTTTTTTAGAGAATTCCATATCAAAGAGCTTACACTGATAAAAATAATTTCTTGGCTTAAATCACTTTTTCTTGAACCAAGCAACTCATGTTTTGGATATAAAAAAAACAAAATTGTCTCGGGATAACCAATACTATTAGTCTTGGTTTTATTGTCTTGGATGAAGACAAAAGTTGACTAGAAGTAAAAAAAAATACGAAACCGATGATAGTATCTATAATTTAAAAAAATTCAAGTTCTAAAATCGGTCTTAATGGTTGTGATACATTTTTAGAACTTGAAAGTCCTGTAACCGAAAAAAGTCCGATGAATTAAGAATTTAGTTTCTTGAGTAAAAAATTAAACAATCTTATTTCGAGAAAAATATATCTTGGTCGAAAAAATATACGTATTGAGCGAAGAAATACGATTGCTTGGCACAAGAATTTCCAGTGTCTTACTCTGAGACGGCATTCTCATGTTAAGACTGAAAAATTTTTCTACTCAAGACAACGAAACGAAGGCTATCGAATTGCTGGAATCAAGACAATTTTTTTATCAGTGTACGCAATGCATGTGTTATACTAAAAGTTAGCAGGAACGGAGATATTCAAAGAAATAAAGAAAAAGTGCCTATTTTATTCAAAATAAGTTAATTAAAAGGTTATACAGTCAACCAAATTGTGGGCAAACTTAGGGTGTCCAACTACACCCTAAAACGAAGCGATTCCAACAATAATCTCGCCTATGGGCCAAAAATCCAATAAAAATGCTTCACAGACTAGCCTATAATTTCTCTTACTCTATGATGACAACCTGTGTAGGTGGTAATTACGGCATAATTTCAGGATTTTCAACTCAGGTTGACAGACATTTCGTGCGTCTGCCGTCCACTTTAGGTTTTGCATCGTGAGTATTTAAAAATTTGCTCTTTCGAAATCATCACTTGCAAATATAATCAAATCGCATTTATTTTTATACTTGCAACAAACCCGCGTGCGTTGCAACGCCTTTAAATAAAAAAAGTTTATGTGTGCACTTTCCGCGGTAGGAAAAAAGTGAAAGAAACAACAAATCTGGAAAAAATGATTTTGGATACCTTTTATATGCTTAATTTCTATTGACAGCTTTTTTGACAGCTGTCATTAGTTAAAACTGGTTTTTGATGATATTCGTATTCAGCGGTATCGAAAACCTAAGGATACCAAGTTTCACCTTGAACCGATGGAAATGAAGTGCTCAAAGCTTGGCTGAAAAAAACGAAACCCATGTTAAATCCCATTTAAAATTCAACCTGCGTGGGGGATGGTTTATAATTTTGTTTTTCTTTTTTAGGTTAGCCGTTATACTGCCCCCTTCTTAGTGTTCGTCCCGAACACAGCTTCCGTCCCGAACACAGCTTCCGTCCCGTTCTTTCCGATCGAACTTTTTGGATGCGATAGATGGCATCGTTTAACCTCGTGATGGCAGTGGAGGGCCCTTCCCTTTTCTTTGTAATTTTGGCGATTTACCTTTTATTCGTCGACGATTTTATAGGTAGACTCGATCGCGTTGCAAACTTCACGACAATAGGCGAAATGACCAAGATGCACTATGTTCAATGTTCTTTCATTTGGAGCTAGGATGTGAAGATTTCCAGATTTCCCATCTCTTGAACGACCTATATACAGCTGAAAGGGAAATGACACTTAGTTGGTAAAATTTATCCACCATATTCACCCCGAAATTTTAAATTTATAAGTTTTGATCATAAATTCGATATTTGCTACCTTAAAAACCCCCCAGATACCGATTTTCATTAGAATCGGAATACAATTGAGGAGCCGGATCAAAGAACCGCACTTTCGCTCGCTCGACTCCAAAAAAACGTAAAATTAGTTCGAAAAAAAATTTTCTTCAAATAAACAAATGAAAAATACTTATTTGTTTAGAAAAAAAAGGCGCATCTTTTTGTTTCATACAATTTTTTTGTGGCATCATTAGTTTTTAAATAAACAACAAAAAACCGATTTTTTTTGAAACTTTTTTTTTATCAATTTTTTTACTTCTACTCGTCATAACTCTCTTAATAATTATTCAATTGATCTGAAATTTTTTGTATAAACTAATTACACGTAGCTTTGAATGTGAGACAAATTCCGATTAAAAAATGACATGTCGTTTGTTTGTTATTAATTTTTTATTTCGCTGCCACGTGCGTCGTACATCAGATTTTTCAACTTCAAAAAGTATCGACGGAAAATTTGATTTTAATTTGCTATAAGCGAGAAAGTTGTTTATTAAGGTCTTATAAAGTTTTCTGAAAAATTTCAAAGAGTTTCATTATCATGATACATAGTTATAATCAAATAGTCAGATGCGCTGAGCGTGGTTTCAACTGCGCCGAGCGTCTTCTTACACTTAGAGCGCGCCGTCCACTCAACGCGTCTGACTTTGTTTGATTATAACTATGCACCATGATGATGAAATTCATCGAAATTTTTCAGAAAACTTTATAAGACCTTAATAAACAACTTTGCCGCTTATAGCAAATTGAAATCAAAAATTCCGTCGATACTTTTTGAAGTTGAAAAATCTGATGCGCGACGCACGTGGCAGCGAAATAAAAAATTAATAACAAACAAACGACATGTCATTTTTTAATCGGAATTTGTCTCACATTCAAAGCTACGTGTAATTAGTTTATACAAAAAATTTCAGATCAATTGAATAATTATTACGAGAGTTATGACGAGTAGAAGTAAAAAAATTGATAAAAAAAAGTTTCAAAAAAAATCGGTTTTTTGTTGTTTATTTAAAAACTAATGATGCCACAAAAAAATTGTATGAAACAAAAAGATGCGCCTTTTTTTTCTAAACAAATAAGTATTTTTCATTTTTTTATTTGAAGAAAATTTTTTTTCGAACTAATTTCACGTTTTTTTGGAGTCGAACGAGCGAAAGTGCGGTTCTTTGATCCGGCTCCTCAATTGGCAAACTCATCTGCCTTATTGGTGCGGCCAATTTATAAGTTTTGATCATTAATTCGTTATTTGCAACCTTAAAAACCCCTAGATATCCACTTTCATTGGAATCGGAATACAATTGGAATAATTTGTGCGCCATATTGTCGCGGCCATTTTGAATTTATAAGTTCTGATCATAAATTCGTTATTTGTTACCTTAAAAAACCCCAGATACCGATTTTCATTGAAATCGGAACACATTTGGCAAATTCGTCCGCCATATTGGCGCGGCCATTTTATATGTGTAAGTTCTGATCATAAATTCGTTATTTGCTACCTCAAAAAACCCAAGATAACGATTTTCATTGGAATCGGAACACAATTGGCAAATTCGTCGGCCATATTGGCGCGGACATTTTGAATTTATAAGTTTTGACCACAAATTCGTTATTAGCGACCTTAAAAACCCCTACATACCCACTTTCATTGCAATCGGAGCACAATTTGCAAATTCATATTTGGGTGGCCATATTTGGGTGGTGCAAAATTTCGAAGCTCTGCGATGACTGGCGCGCCCGCTATAGCGCACACATTCATACATACATACATACACACATACAGAAACTTTCTTTTATTAATATAGTAGATTAAAATCGTATTGTTGAATAAAATTTGATATCACTTCAAATACAGTCTTTCGAAATAACCATCCATCCATTTCTGAACCGCATAATTGCCGATGAAAAATGGCTTGTTATTTCTTTTTTTTATGTGAAAGAGTCTAAGCTTACCTTTAGTACACTACAAGTCGGTCATGGTACAATGTCTATTAGTAAGCTTTGCTCGAAGATAGGAAAAGGATATGATAGGTTAAGGGTAGTCTGGAGGATGCATGAAGAGAAGACAGTGAATCATGCGTTTGAACTCTTGAATGTAGTATGAGTGAAATTTTTTAAGCAGCCGGCCGAGCCACAACCGTCGGGGTTAGCGGGAGACAGCCGAGGAGTGTTATGCCTCCTGAAACAAGTGATTCCCGGTAAGGGGGCGTCCATAAATTACGTGAGGTGTTTAGGGGGGGAGGGGGTCGAGCCGAATCTCACCAAATCTCACGTGGGGGAGGGGGAGGGTCTCCGCAAATCTCACGTAATTTTTTTCCGCAAGAAACAGTGTAAAATCGCGAGAAAACTGGGTTACATTAATAGTACAGGTAAATTAAGCCGAAAAAAGCGATATAGCGGAAATAATTAGGTACAGGCTGAAAATTGGCAGAGCGCTTCTTTTTATGCTTTTTAGTAAGGGGTTATAAAGTCTACCGATTTTTTACTCCGAGAAGCCCACTTTTTAGGGGGTTTTAGCCCTCAAAATGGGTATTTTTCGATTTTTCTGTAATTTTTTTGCAATATTTCTTAATATCTTTTTGTTTTTTTCAATTTTAAGTACAATATCTGTAAATGAGAAAATTTTTAAAATCGTCTTTTCGGACCCGCACTTAGATTTCATTCACGAAAATCTTGGTGCAGTATCAGATGAACATGGTGAAAGGTTTTATCAAAACATATTGCAAATAGAGAAGGAATAATGAATTAAAAGTATACGTGATACTATTACTATATTTTTCGACTCAATAGCAATTGGGTATAAAAATTTTGCACTGCCGTTTACACTGTATTTGTTCACTGTTTCAAATACCATCCAACTGGAACATCCAAAAAAAAGTAAAGAAAACAATTTAAATATCTGAGAATGAAGACGTGATGAAAAATTCTTATCTTTTTATACAATGGTCTGGGAAAAACTGCGAAAGTAATGTATGCATTGACTTATACCACCATTTTTGGACAGATTGCGACCCTACGATGAACTAGTGTGGGGGTGTAAGCTTAAACAAAACAAAAAGGCCTAGAAGCCCAATTGAAAAACCTGGAACCTAATGCGCTCCTAAGAATCTCAAGTGCATAATGTACCCAATCCTACTGCAATCATAGAGATTATATTAAGAATCGACTCTTTTTACATCAGTCAGAACACATGCTATCTGCGGTGCATTGTCACTACAAAAAGCGGACATTTGCACCAGGCGACATAATTAGTTATCTAAGCATCTTACAGGACTCGAATTTTGAATCGACGACCATCTGCTCTGACATACTTACTAGAGGACAATATAGATTTTGAAAAGCTTTTGTTATCATTATCGAGAGTTGTGAAGAATGGAAGTCTAACAGATCCGCACATCTTGAATCTGTATCCTGATGTACAGGCGGCTCAAACGTCAATTTGAGAAGCTAGCTGTGACTTCAGACACCGCTTTTCTAAGGCGATACGAAAGTAGGAAGCAAACTGAAGCTTGTAGCGATGCCTGCTAAATCTTCGAAAAGAAATTATTTTCAGCCAACCAACTTCATTTATTAACTTAATTTGACATTTTGATGCGAACAATAAATTGTTTCAAGAATATTTAAAGAGTTTTTAGAATATTTTAAAACAAACAAATAAAAGCAGCGCATGCGGCAATGGCTTTATTCACGGACTGAAATCCGATAACAGGCGGACAAATTTATTTCGAATTCGCGTTGGTGGAAGATACCATTTTCTTATTTCCGAATTTCATGACATTCGAATCGGATTCCAGGATAACCCCCCCGGGTCTTTCAGTCACAGGTTTTTTACCTAACGATGACATATATAGAAGAATGCTCCGAAGTTTGTATATCTCTGGAGTCATAAATGGCTCTACCATTACTATTCAAACAGTCAAGTCGTTACTCTCTAAAAACGAATCAGTGGATTCCAAAGCCAACCTTCGTATGTCAATATATTGTAAAATTCTAAATTTTTTTTATATTCCATATGCTTGCTCTACAAATACACGAGTTTTCTGTTCTCTTGTTAAGAAATCATTATCCCTGTAAGGCACCCTGAGGTTGGTTTCCAAAGGGTAGGCAGAATCACCTGCTAAATGGTAATCCACAGATATTGTAGTTTATATTGGGTGCATGCCGAGTTGGTGCTGTTATGATTTTGTGGTTACTGTTCTTCAACACAAATTATGATTTCTAAATGCAATAAAGCACAGATTAAGGTATTTACACTAAAAATACGCATAATAGTGTAAATCCTACAAATTTTTTAAAATTTTAAAAATCTCACGTGAGGGGGGTAGGGGGTCCAGCCAAATCTCACGACATCTCACCAAGGGGGTGGCGGGTCGAAAAATCGCCAAAATCACCTCACGTAATTTATGGATGTTCCCTAATCAATCATAAAGGCTGAGACGCAGGCAGTACCAGACTACTGAGTCACCAAGGATGTGCACCGTCCGCTAGTTTATGATCCGACCTAAGCAGAACTTTGGTGCCCCATTTATTAACCGGTTAAGCCGGCGGGATGCCTTATTAGGGCTACCTGTTGAAAGACAAAGACAAAGTATAGATAGTCATATACATATATTGACCAGTAATATATTTTTACTCTATTAAAATGGCTATTCATTTTTTTATTTATTATTTTCCGAACATCAAAACAAATTAGTTGTCTTTACAGTTTAATATCTTTCAACTTTATCAATTTAGTTTCACTTTTCAATCGTTTGCATAATTTTGAGTTTATTTTCTTTAAGAGTATTTTTCACTTTACAACCATTACGAAAACGCACAAAAAAGGATGTCAATCTTAATTTTGCAATTGTTTTTAGATAAATAAACGTCAGACGACGATAAAGGAGCTTCTTTCCCTGTAGGGGAATTGTCGCCTACGAGTTGAAATTGAATATTGCCAAAATATGCTTTGTTGATTTGTTGTTGTATGATTGTTGTTCAGTAAAGGTTTCTCAATTTGAATAGAAGTTTACGAATTTTTTCGAATAATTTTACAAGATGTCTTTCTTGTGACAATCTCAAAAGTATAACAAAATTGTATTTGCAAGAAGGAATTGTTCGTAAGAGTGTAAGAGTTGATGCACTAGACTAGGTAACAGAGCTTTTAAGAAAAGTCTAAATGTGATGTATTCACGCTAGATTTCTACTTAACTGCACAAACAGAATGTGTCGCCGTGAAATATTAAAACCATTCCACCTCTAGAACCCGAACAGAATTTGTCGCTATCGCTAACCCTGCCGCAATCGCGGTTGCCAAGTTTTCGGGAATTTGAAATTTTACGGGCGATAAAAGGTGGATTCTATGCTACACGATTAATTCTAATTAATTCGGCTTAATTCTAGTTTGGTAAATTAGAGGTTCCCGAGTAAAAATAAATGATGGCCTTAGAACGGGCAAATTCCGACTGTGATTGAAACATAGTCCTCGGCCATCTGGCGGTTAACAGAAGGCTCGTTTCAGGACAGTACGGCCGTACGGGGGGCGATTGACGGTGAAACAACGGCCTTACAGTTCCAATAACTGCCATACGACGGTGGTACGGCGGCCGTATGGTTGCTATTACGGGTATACGACAGTGGTACAGTGGAAGCAACGTGGATATTCGCCCTCCTATAAGAAAATATATTTCACTGCAATTAAATGGTTGATTTTTTTCGGTAGTGTTTTTTTTTCAAGCCGTTAAATAAAAAAATTTCCCACTAAAATATAAATAAACACGCACCACACACTTTACGTACAACAAACCGACGACTGGCGAGCTCGTTTCACTTGTGCATCGATATCTTTAAGTAGGATAAATCGAAAGAACGGATTGTACATAACGAAAATGATGAAGTTCTCATAAAACACATTCGGTGCAGATTCTTTTTTTGCTCAAATTTCCCGTCGAATGCCCGTTTCTACAGCTCAGTACTTGGCCTTTTAAATCTTTTGGTCAAATTTGGCCGCCGTAAGGCCGTATGTGCTCCCATTAAAAATAGTTAAAAACTCTACGTCCATCATATGCCCCTTAAAAAGCCAAGCGGCCACTGTTCGCCCTTTGTAAAGCCGGTTTTTATTTTTACTCGGGTTACTATAATACTACAAAGCAGAAAAAGCGCCATATCGGACGGGGCCTAGAACGCAGTCGGAGTTAAATCCGCCATTGAACATACAACAACAAGATACAGGGGAAGCTAATATAAAGCATATAAAAAATGTTTTCATAAAAGTTGTAGAACTTTCTAATACTAACTAACTAAGGCCGGTTGGATTTTACAAACAAAAGATTTTCTCTATTGAAACACGTTAAAAATATAGTCGTTGGCCAGTGTAATAAAAGCATATTTAAAAATTTGCAAAATAATAAATTGTATTTGCAAAATACGGTATTTTTTCGAAAAAAAAACCAATTTTTGCCGAATTCTGTTCGGTCATAGACGTCAGCACCGTTTGTGGGCTTAAAATGTTCTCGAAGGGTTGTGCTAATAGTTGTTTTTTGTGCGCACATTACCACTTCATTGAAAAAATGCGAAAAATGACCGAAAAATCGAAAAAAAATTTACATACAAAATTTCGATTAACTGTTTAGTTTGAAATTACATCGAAATGGCAGCACTGCCTACAGATATCTGCTAATTTTCTACGGATTTACAAAATAAAACTAGTATTGTAATTTTGTTGTATCATTTCTTCTTTTTTAATTTAAAAAGGCAACAAACGCAGAAAAACCTCAACAAAATAATTTGGGAAGGTATGTGGGTATATCCGAATGAATCAAGTTAATTTATCTGTACATATATGGATTGAGCAGAGCTTTTAAATATATACAGGGTGTACTACGAAAAGTGACAAAGCCGTCGGCCGGTTATGGATAGACGGTTTACCCGCTAGGGTGTTTTTTTAGAGTTTTACATATCACCCTGTATTTTTGTAACCCTATGAGCTTTTTCATGAATAAGCTATCATTGTACGCAGAATATTCCCACCTATCTAAAACTGTAAATCAAGGTTCTACCAGAGATAACGTAATGTATAAAGATGCGACAGCTAGAACAAAAAACTCAAACGCATTTCGCATCTGCAGACTTCTGAGATTGCCTCCACCTTAGCAACATGCAACAAATTAAAGTTTCCAGCTACACTACGATGCGAACGTATTCTTCTCAGCCATGGTCCGCAACACAAGAGATGCGGTGAGTTTGTGGATAGGGAAGCTGGCAGTTTAGGGGGGCAAGGAAAGGAACTGCCAACAGAATATTTTTCGCAACATTGTGATCTTTCGGACTTTTGCCTCTAGTGCTGCATTGAAGAATTGTGCTGGAGTTTTGTATTTTAATCATTTGTTAGAACATTCAGTGCATTTTTGGGGGCGGCTATTAATTACGCGAGGCGATTTTTAGACCCCCTTCACCTTGGTGAGATGTCTATACGCCGTCAGAATTAATGATTTTAGGTCGATTTTTGAGATAATTCTTGTCCATCAGATTTTTTTCGATAGAATGATAGTCTAGGCGTAAATACATAACTATAAAATCATAGTGCGTAAGCACAGTTTTGGCTCTCGGATAGTTTTTCAAATAAAATCGTTTAAAAATAATTAATATTGACCAGCATTTTTTTATTTTACTATCACATAAACTTTATTGTGCATATAGAGTCGTTTCTGACCCTCCAGGTGCACTTTTAGCCCTTGATTGCATCCAAAAGTGCATTTTATGAATGCTAGACCATTCAGAACGCGGAGAGGAGGAGGTCAAAACATAACTTCGTTTTCTATATGCTTTTTAGATCGCTGATTACGAAAATCGGGGTCCCGCAGTCCTAAAGTATGGGCATCACCCTAAAAAATGCACAACCCTTTTTAAGAGTTTTTCGCGATAATTTCAATAACAATCAAAAATAATTCAATGAAATACACTTTTTTCAACATTTATTTGTGAAGGTGGTTGATTAATACCAAATCAAGCCAAATTTTATAATAAGCGATAATCCTAAAGGGTTAAAACCAACCCTAAATCCACTGAAAATAAGAAAAATTTGTAAAAAATCATACATTTCTTTTAGGTAGATTACACTGGTCAATCCTCCTTCAATCAAATAAAATTGAATATGAAGGTTTTAACGGGTTGAATCTAAATCTGGTTTCCATTTTTGCTGGCACGTCTAGATTTATACCTAGTTAATTAGTTTTTTTTTGTAAATTTCTCAAAATTCAGAATATTTTGTGTTTCGATTTTGCGTTTACGCTACTTTCATCTATTTAAATAGTGAGCATGGACGAGTTCTTAATGATAGAAAAAGACAAATACTGGCTGCCGAAAAACTGTTGCAGAAGTTGCTCAAGTATGTGCTTTAATGGGTTGGCTCGCAGGAAATCATAAGACCATGCCATTTGCAACGACCATAACAAAACCATAGAAATTATTGTTACTTTTGTATGACTATGACGCTAGGATTCATGAAGACCAGTTCCTCAACAGAGTCATTCGCACAACTGGTTTGTAAGCACTGCTTCAAGCCTATGAAAAGAACCTCATCTCCTTAGACATTGATTTGAATGATCTTGTTCGAAATTTTGGTCTCTCAAAATCGAAGGTTTTAGTTCTTACATTGCTTCAGAATGGTAATATATGCCCTTTCAATCCCGACAAAAGTCATGGTATTCGTGGAACATTGGTGCTGATTCAAAAGTTTCGTTGACTAGAATGCTGCAGATATACTAAGTTTTGTTGTTTGTTATGTGAATGGGACATTCGCGCAAGAGGTAAACCCTACGTAGTAAAAACTGGCCAAGAAGTGCGAGTTGAACTCCTGGAGTCAAATATATATCTGAAGAGTCTTTAGTGAAAAATGAAAAAAAAACTTTAAAATTCAAAATCTTGGTGCAATATCAGATGAGCATGGTGAAAGGTTTCATCAAGACATATTGCACATAGAGAGACGATAAAACGGAAAATGGTCAGAAGAAATGCTTTCAGATTTTTGTTGGTCGATTCGCCGCGAAACTCCAATGGAAAATATGAAAACAAAGTATTTCATATCGCGATTTGTAATTTTACTGCACGAATTTACCCTGCGAATTTACATTTTTTTACAGTGTCTCAAACACGTTACGTTTCTCAAACACAAGCTTTGTTTATCTCGTATGCACGTTCGGAATTGTGTCTTGTATTCTTTAGGAGTTATCATTTAATATCTAAATAAATGAACACATTACTGGATCTCGACGGTAGTGGCGGCGCCCTCTTGGACCTGGCGCCCTAGGGCGGTAGACCGGGTTCGCACAACCCCCCCCCCCCGATTTCGAATCTGGCATGAAAATTGGAACATTCAAAATGGCTCACCGTAAATGGCCCAAAATTTAAATAAAAAAGAGCTTTTTTCGGGTTCTTTTTTTCACTTAAGGGGACATAGCACCTACAAATTTTCAAAAAATCTAAAATTTTGTTTTGATAAAATTTGTTAGAATAAACCTTTACGAAATATTTTTTAATAATATAAATAAAAGTGAAAGGCATCGTAGATTGAATTTTGGTAATGTTTTTTTAAAAAAAATGTTGTATTTTAACTTGAACGCGATTTTCTTAAAACAACGTGTTTCAAGTTGGTGGGCAAGATTAAAAAAAATATTTATTCGATTGTTCTAAAATTTTAACACGTTAATCTACACATGTTAATGTACAAAATGAACTACGGATGAAAAAATCGGCGTACAATTTTTTGAGTTACAGGATGTTTCCGATGGCAAAAAATTTTGATTTTTGAAAAAATGCCGCCATTTTGTTATTTTTCAACCAACTTTTTTCTTTTTAGTTCATTTTATAGCGGCTTTGGTGCTGATTAAAACCGCTTTTTTGTTTTTGTGTCCGACTTTTCTAAGAGCGGAAATCCTGCAGACCGTGATTTTTTGGGTTTTTTTTGAAAAAATTCCAGCAGACGACGCGGGACCAAAAAAAATTAAAAAAATATTTTTTTGTATAGTTAAATACTAGTAAAACATATGTGCAAAGTTTCATTAAGATATGTCTATGTTTTCATTTAAAAATTTACATTAAAAAACAAAAAAAAATTGAAATTTGAAGGTGCTATGTCCCCGAAAACCATGAAAATTGCATCCGAGAATTTCCTATTAGGCTGCCCTTCCCGCACACTGCATCAGAATTTTTACGAATTTATGCGAATTCTGATGAAATTGTATCGATTTCACCCGAATTGGCACAAATTCGTACAAAGTCTGATCCAGTGTGCGAGCAGCGTTATACAATTTTGTACGTGAAGACAGCAGTGAGTCTTCAGATGGTGAAGGTCCATCAAAAAAAATAAATTTTAATAAATAATATGTACTTAAAGTGGCCCTTATTTATATGGGCGATTTTTGTTTACATTTTTGGTGGTGCTAACCCCTAAAATGGTTCACTATACCAAAAAAATACTATAAAAATTTTAGCTGAATTGGTACAGTCTTACCCGTGGCGAAATCGCGGAAAAAATAATTTTTTTCCAAATAATAAATTGAAAATTTTTTTACAACTATTAATATATAAATAAAGATCTCTTCATTACCTTTAAAATTATACCTCATTTAACTCGACACGATAAATAGAACCGGAGTAATAGCGATTTGAAAAAGGGCATAATCGGCGAGTGACGTAAACTTTACCCCCACCCCGTTTTTTTGAAAATATTAACCGAAAAAGAGGAAAAAATACGTGTCCGCTTATTTTGTATAGAGACTCCGTAAAAAAATTTGAATCAAATCAAAAATGTTGATTAATAAAAGTTTTCTCATAAAATAACAAACTTTACCGCGTTTTCGGGACGAATTAACTTCAAACAATTGAGATGAATTTTTTTGGAGAATTATTTTTTCATAGTAGAGAACCATTTCAGGGATTAGCATGTAGGAATTTCCGACTTTTAAAAATAAGGGCCACCCTAATGCACATGCATTGTAAATATAATAAATTTTATCCTTAACAAATAATAAAACATTTCTGTTCCATTTTTTTATTTATAAAATACTAATTTTTTTTGTTTATAACATACTTTGCATCTTATTTGATATCCTATAATTATTTACTTTTTTCATATTACTATATTTTATATTTTTTTTTGCATTTAAATTTTATTTATATTAGTTATATTTATTTAATTTTATCTAGGGGTAGTTTAGCCCCTTAAGGGTTGAAAATAATTTATTTTTGGCTGTTAAAAGGCATTCAATCGAATTTGAAGCATATAGTGGGAAAAACAATTTTAGAATTATCCCTTATTATAAAATTTGGCTTGATTTGGTATTAATCAACCACCTTCACAAATAAATGTTGAAAAAAGTGTATTTCATTGAATTATTTTTGATTGTTATTGAAATTATCGCGAAAAACTCTTAAAAAGGGTTGTTTTTTGCATTTTTTAAGTTGATGCCCATACTTTAGGACTGCGGGACCCCGATTTTCGTAATCAGCGATCTAAAAAGCATATAGAAAACGAAGTTATGTTTTGACCTCCTCCTCTCCGCGTTCTGAATGGTCTAGCATTCATAAAATGCACTTTTGGATGCAATCAAGGGCTAAAAGTGCACCTGGAGGGTCAGAAACGACTCTATATGCACAATAAAGTTTATGTGATAGTAAAATAAAAAAATGCTGGTCAATATTAATTATTTTTAAACGATTTTATTTGAAAAACTATCCGAGAGCCAAAACTGTGCTTACGCACTATGATTTTATAGTTATGTATTTACGCCTAGACTATCATTCTATCGAAAAAAATCTGATGGACAAGAATTATCTCAAAAATCGACCTAAAATCATTAATTCTGACGGCGTATAGACATCTCACCAAGGTGAAGGGGGTCTAAAAATCGCCTCGCGTAATTAATAGCCGCCCCCAAAAATGCACTGAATGTTCTAACAAATGATTAAAATACAAAACTCCAGCACAATTCTTCAATGCAGCACTAGAGGCAAAAGTCCGAAAGATCACAATGTTGCGAAAAATATTCTGTTGGCAGTTCCTTTCCTTGCCCCCCTAAACTGCCAGCTTCCCTATCCACAAACTCACCGCATCTCTTGTGTTGCGGACCATGGCTGAGAAGAATACGTTCGCATCGTAGTGTAGCTGGAAACTTTAATTTGTTGCATGTTGCTAAGGTGGAGGCAATCTCAGAAGTCTGCAGATGCGAAATGCGTTTGAGTTTTTTGTTCTAGCTGTCGCATCTTTATACATTACGTTATCTCTGGTTCTACCCTATCAACTTCCCGATCAATGAGTCATCAAAGTCAAAATTTCGTTTTTTTAACTAAAATTTCAGCTAAAATCACCCGTCTCTCCATAAAGTACCTAGTTAACTAATATTTTTTTTGCAAAATTGGGAAGCTTGGACAATTTCCTATCAATAATGACCGGAAAATTTTTATCCTACGGCTTTTTTTTGAAGTTATAAGTCCTTGGATTTCTAAAACCCATTCCAACACGAGGATCCATTGTTCTAGAGCAAGATCTTTTTCTTCAGAAGCATGGTGTCTCGTGTAGGAATGGTTTTTTTTCTCTTTCACTCCAATTCAAAGTTAGAAAAAGATTCGATTTAAAAGGAGAATGGAAAGCAGCTTAGAATGGAAATCCTTGCCAGCGGTCTAGATAGAAGAACAGCTGATATACAATGGGGATTGCTAGAACGCCTTAAAGGGCCCAGTACACGAGTGCTACATCCGACCACGCCACGCCAAAACAACAATAATTTGTATGCACTCAAAATTTCCAATAAATATAAATTATTGTTGTTTTGGCATGGCGTGGTCGGATGGAGCGCTCGTGTATTGGGCCCTTAAGGATCTCGCCTACGCAGATGATATCTGTTTGCTGGCCCACAGATACCAGGACCTCTAAAACATGTTAAACAATTTGGCAGAAGAAAGTAGTTCAGCAGGCTTAAGGTTAATTAAATCCGTCTAAAACCAAAGAAATGAGGATAAATGCAAACACCATTGAACGAACAGCGATAATAAGTGTGACGTGGAACTGGTATATAAATTCTGTTAGTTCGGTAGTTTTATTTTCGAAAATGGCGGTACAGAAGAAGACGTCAGTTCCAGAATAAATAAAGCAAGAAGCGCATATGCATGCCTGTTTCGCATATGGAGATCAACGGAGATCTCAATTAACACCAAATTGCGGCTGTTCAACTCCAACGTTAAGGCAGTTCTTTTGTACGGTTGCGCAACATGGAAAGTCATCCAATTCATCACAGCGCGCCTACATGTATTCATCAATAGATGCCTACGTCGTATCCTAAAAATCCGCTGGCAAGATAGAATTAGAAATGAGGAACTATGGAGCCGTTCCGGCCAAGAAAAGAAAGGCGACCAAATCAGGCGAAGGAAATGGAATTGGTTTGGTCACGCCTTGCGACGCGAAAACGAGTATCTAGCCAAACAAGCCTTTGATTGGAATCCGCAAGGATCCCGTCGGGTCGGAAGACCTGGAACAACGTGGAGGAGAACCCACCATTAGCAGAGGCCGCAGCAACTGTTAGATCCTGGTCAGAGCTGGGGCTGTCGCGCAAAACAGAGTCCGCTGGAGGGCAATTGTTTCCGCCTATGTCCCATGAGGGATTAAGAACAGCACCACTCTAGCGGCCGAAAAAAAGGCCAAACTTTGACAATTTATTTAGGGAGTATGGAAAAAGGAATAGGTATTCTTTTCACAGGATTTATTTGACACTTAATTTTAACTTAAAAATATTTTATTTTAATTTTGATATAAAATGGCGGCGACAGAGCCAATCTTTGAAATCGCCTTTTTTTAAAACTCATTCACGGGAGGACAGATTTCTCGTAAAGTGTGAGATCTGGAACAATAAAAAAATGAATTTATAATCTATATACCTACTATTGTTTATGGAAGTACGTAGGATTTTTGTTTTAAATCATATTTTGAAGAAATGGTGCACTTTTGAAAAAAATAATCGATCTTTGGCCAAAAAATAAGCATTAAATTGTTTATAAAAACGTACTTCCATAGAGAATATAATTGTGAAGCTACTGTCAAAATTTTAAATCGATCCATGCAACGGTGTTCAAGTAACCTGTCCTCCCAGTTTGAAAAAAGTGGGCAAAAAATCGATTTTTTCAAAATTCTATAGGGGAGTTACCCCTTAAAAGAGCAATTAAGTAAGTCAGCATTTCCAAACTCGTACAACGTTTTAGCATTCACACGTGAGTTCATCGACATCTACTTGAGACGCCCATATCCTCTCTAAACTTTCCTATTCTCTTCTATCGTTCAAACCAAGCTTACTACTAGACATTGCACGTGCACCATTACCTGAACGGCACGAAAGGCTGGTGATTCTGAGTGATTCCACATAAAAAGAGCGGTAAATTTTGGGTTTTCCACAGCGGTAAATGTTTAGAATTGGGGCTCCAATGTGTCCAAAAAAATGTTGAAGTGTTTAGGGTGATTTTTGATTGCCCCAATAGTAATTTCAAGGTGGGAGAGACATATTTTTCTTATTACAACGGGTGTGGGAGGCGGTTTGGCATTGGATGGGGAGTCTACGATTCCCGTTGCACCGCGGTTTGATGATGGATTTTGATAAAGCAGCCCAAAATAAGTCGACTTTCTAATTAGTGACATTTTAATTAACTCAAAATTTACAGAACATAAAAAAATTGAATCAAAAAATCCAGCATATTTCTCTCATACAACACGAAAATATCTAAGTAATCGAAAGAGTGACCTTCTATAGAAAATTATTAAAGTTTAGAGTGATATGACCAGCATGCATGGGTTATATAAAACATGTTCCTCTATAACATCTCCTGAATGCGTGTACCATAGAGCACAGAAAAAAATTCTATATCACCTGAACATACATTTATGTACGTATCAAAGGATTAAGTTTTCGAACTCACGTAGGTGTAAAATGAATTCTTTAGATGTCGCCTACATTTTCATGCTCGTACCTTTGAAGTGCAACAATGAAAGCTTGAACAACAAATTGATTGTTCGAGGGTGAAAGCTATTTACACGAGTTTCCCTTTTTTTAACCTGGCGTGAGTAAGTAAACAAGCATTTCCGTTGAATGTTTGTTGGATTTTTATAGCTTGAATAAAATTTCAAGTTCTGTATAATATCGTTAAGGTTGTAGTGCTTAGAAATAGTGATCGTTTGCCCCGTTTGGAGACTAGTGAGCTTCCATATATTCTAAGAGCTGGAGACGGAAAAGTGCTTTCATCTTTGATGTGGACTAACTCGATTGCAACTCATTCTATTACTAAACGGGATTATGGTGGTGCAGGACAAAGTTAAGAAGGGTAAAAGAAGTCATCTTCTTATTGAAAAAATGTCATCGATTTGGCGCATGAAAATTTGTAGGATGGAAGACTATAAGCTACTTAATATAAATTCCAAGTCTCCGACAGCTAGGTTGGTGCCAAATGGGTGGCTGACAGGGGTCAAGTAGCCGAAAATGTTTGCAAAAAAAATCATAACGGATGAGCTTTCCATTATCAGACATGTAATATAATGTAGAAAAATTACATGTCTGGCAATTGTCTGGCCCCTGCGTTCTCATCTGCAACGTCATTGACCATATTTGGGTGGCCATTTTGAATTTCGGTAATATTTCGGGGGCCATTTTGAATTTCGAAAATCGGGCTTCAACGTGCATCAAGGGAGACCCCCACGGACCTTCGTGCAAAATTTTGAAGCTCAGCCATGACTGATAATTTTTGTTTTGCAAACATTTTCGGGAACTCCACCCATTTTGCACCAACCTAGCTATATTCCCTATGTACGTTCGATTCCAATTAATTTTAATCGTTCCCATTACCATAGAGCCGGTTTAGACGGTGCCTTCCAGCGCATGTGCCTCACGAAATTTATGTATAAAGGGGGAAGTGGGGTGGTGCATGTCATCATCCCCACTTATCCCTTCATCATTAAACTTTCGAGAGGAGCTCACCGTATAAAACGGCTCTTACTAAAGTAATTCGAGCAGAACAAATTATGTGGACCTTTTATCTTCTTCTTCACTCCTAATAATAATAATAATAGAGTTACCTTTCTAGCGCACTTAGACTTTTAATTTGTTAATTAGTGCTACATTAATTGTCCACTAACATTAGCCATTTGTTAAATAAATAACGGACAAAAACAAAAGCGCACCTTCAGATCATATAACACTTGATCAATAAGTGTTTCTGAACATTTTCCAAAAAAAAATTAGGCCATTTGGTCCTACTTCTAAAAAATGGGTACCCTTTTGCTAATTTGACACGACTAATTATTTTATATAATAATTTTCAGTGTAATAAGACACTAGGAACTTAAAAAAATGTATTTAGCTACAGTTTTCAGATTTCCATGTTGATATGAAGAATTCGAAAATTTTCTAAATTGCCAATTGTTTTCCAAATTTTAAATTTTTGGGTGGCGCTTGAATTTTTCAGAGGCAAGTCACCTACAGTCATCGACAAAATTGCATTCGTTGTAAAATTTTGGTGTACAAATCATGCAATTTTTCAATTACATATTGAATAATGTCTTTCCATTTCATTCCATAATGTCTCTGACTTTTGCAACACACTTAAACTGCGATTTATATTTTGTTACAAACACATATTAAATTTGTTCGACAAAAATAACAGTAACTTTTTCGGATGTAGCAACAACTCATTAAAAACAGGGCTACAACACATTTGTCGTCTCATTGCGACAAAAGTTGTTGCAAAATAAACGTTAAAAATCTGCTTTTTCAGTTCCAATGGAGTTACAATTGCTTTACATATCTTAACTTGCGACTCTTTTACTTGTTACATTAACTCCACTGCTACTAATTTGTGCTAGCTGGGCATTTATATGTTTCGAGATTTCTTCCCTGGTTATAGCCACAGATACGTTTTGCACTGTTTGTATTGCGTTGATATGTCGAAAATTGCCTTCATCTGGTTGGAAGACAGGAGACCAGAAAGATTTGAGGAAGAACGACGCGAACTTGTCGCAAATCTCGGATGAATTAGAACTGATAGAGTTCTCGTATTGCATGGTGATAGGGTAATTATCAACTTTTTCTTAGAGTGGATAAATTGAAAGAATGTTCTGGGATCACCATACAGTTTACCTTCCATGTTACTGAGGTACTCCTTATAGAGAGTTTCGGAGAGAGCATGGAATTGGGCATAGCAATTGAGAAATGCATAGAAACTCGTTCAATAGGTACAAAGGATGCGAAGGTTTCATACAGGACGGAGTAAAATCTCGTTACGCCGTCATCCAACTCATTAGAGGAAAGCAAGCTATTGAAATCGATAGAAGTGAGCTTGGATGACAGTACTTCAAAGTTGTCCTTTTTAAAGGTAAGGAAAAAGTTATCCTCCGGGATTAGCTTATTGTTAAAGGCAAAACAGTAGCTCAGTAAGAGAGGAGGGTGATAGTAATCAACAGGCGACAAGACAATTGAGCTAGGCTCAACATACATGTTGTCTGAGTCGGTAAAGAATACGAGATCTAACCGCCTTCCAAAAATTTTATTCACACCGCTCATTTGGTACAAACCACCTGAGAATAAGGAATTCAGAAAACTGGATTCCCTAAAATTAAAGTTGTTTTCAGGAAGGTAGTTATCGTCATCATCAGAAGATACCCATTGAACATTGGGTAAGTTAAAATCCCCTAAAATTAGGAGTTCATCTTTGGAGT
This sequence comes from Thereva nobilitata, assembly GCA_963855945.1. Lineage (NCBI taxonomy): Eukaryota > Metazoa > Arthropoda > Insecta > Diptera > Therevidae > Thereva > Thereva nobilitata. Next base: position 100,713,224 of record OY979694.1, on the reverse strand, counting down.
CCATCATATCCTGGATATGATTAGTGCAAGAGATTAGAATGTCATAGAGGTTTTGACCTCTCTCGTCAAGAGTGCTGAACATACCTGGTGCGATGTAACAGCAAATTAAAAATAGGATTTATGGACAAGGGAGACTTTAAGAGCGAGGAGCTCAATGTCCAAAGAATTGGAAAAACTTGGAAGCGTTATTAAGCATCAGTTGAGAAGGTTCCTACAGGCAAGTAGTACACCACCTCCACGAGCCTCCGAGTCAGTATTTATCTATCCCTCCGAACAACTTGGAAGGAGGTATCGAAAAGTTCGGCATTAAGGATCCCACTATGTAACCATGTTTGTGTTAAAGCGATTATATCGAAATCGCTGGCCCAAGTTGACAGAAATACATCATGTGGTTTGGATCTGATTCCCTTCACGTCTTGAGTTTTTTGAAGCCTGTACAGTGTCAGTAATACGATGCCCACGTGTGCGGGGAACAAAACACTTTGCAAAGGCACCGGGAGGCCAGAACGTGGGGTCCAAAGGCTTTTCAGCGGTATTTGGCGGTGTAGCCAGAACAAAAGACGCAACCGGTTTGGAAACATTGCTGATTTTCCTGCAAGTGACTGTCTCAGGATTAACAGCTTTTCCTCTTAGGTAATCTTTGATTGCCTGGGACGTAGTTTCCGGGGAGAAACGTGAAATGAAAATATGCTGCGGTCTGGGTATCGTTACCAAATTGGCGCAAGTTACCGAAGACTCCATATCCCCAGCACCCGAGGGTCTAACGATACTATCAGAAGAGGTTGATGCCGCAACCGGTTCTGGGATATTGTTTGAGCCCATTGGGAGTGAGGGGGCGGGGACAGACGAACTAGTCGAGGGGTTTGCAGTAGGGATGTTACGGAGGTGACTTTACCGGAACCGGAGTCGGATTCGGAGTTTTTAAATTTGATTTATCGGAGTCGGAGTCGGAATCGGAGTCGGAAGTAAAGTACAGGAGAGATGTGTTAATTAACAAGGGCAAGACTAATAAAATAAAAGAAACATAAATACAGTATAATCAGCCTCTTTAATAAGTACTTAAAATATGAATTAGGTATTACATAGTTACATAAAGTACGTAGGTACTCAACAATATATCAGTTTTAAATTTTATTTAAATCAATTGACTCCAAAAGTAGCAAGTTGTACTTAATAAACAAAAGCTTGGCAGCTTTCTCTCCGTCCAATCGATTTCTCAATGGATCATATATGAGACCGGCGCCACTAAAAAGTTGCTCACTTGCCACTGAGCAATTGAGTGCAATATTTTAAAATTTTTATTTTCTCTCCACCATAACAAGGGATCGGTACTGACAGGAATTCGTTTTTCTTTGTTGTACTCATTAAGTAAGCTCTTCCATATGACGAATTGTCAAGAGGTCGGCTTTCCGTTGTGATGTTTTCATCACTCTCGTCATCGCTAGTCATCAATATGTTTGATAAAATGGATTGGACTTTATTGTTAGTAAATACATCTGCTGATGGCGATTCGAACCTTGCTCGTTTTTCTGCAGGTGCGTCAGCATTATTGTCTTCTGCTTGATTTGCTGCAGAGTTATCCATGCTGCCTAACAAACTCATCAATTCGGACTCAATCTTTTCTTTAGTTACTTCATTTAAAAATTTTGTTTTGTAACGCGGATCTAAATATGTAGCTATTGCAAAGATGTTGTTAAAGGGAAGGTCGCCAAATCTTGAATTCAATTGTTCGATGGTACATTTTATTGCGGTCTTAAATGTTCTATTGGTGTCGGGTTTACTGTCTTCCAGTTGTAATGTATGTTTTAGAATATGTATAAGTGGAATGACCGATGAAATGCTAGTATTACTATCACTCATGTTTTTGGTAACCTCTTCAAATGGTTGAAGAACAGACACTAATTTGTTGAGATACAGCCATTCTTCAGGAGATATTTGTGGAATGCTATGTTTACCAGCATAAAGGCACAGTGAATCTTTTATTTTGATCATTCGTTCCAGCATGTAGAAAGTGCTATTCCACCTGTAAATTAAAGAATATGAATTCTCAAACTAAAAATCTTAAAGGAAAAATTAAATTAAGTAAGTTTCTACCGCGTGCTACACTCCTGCACAACGCCTAAAGCCTCTTGATTGAGTTGTTCCGTTTGTATTCTTTTTAGTTCCGTTTGAGCAATTTGATAGTGATTAAAATGCGTGGAAATTTTTTTGCATTTTGCAATTAATTTTTTTGATTTCTTCATCAGAATCTAACATAGCTCTCACACATAGTTGTAATTGATGTACAGTGCAATTCACATAGGGGATATCAGCTAGTCTCATTGCACGTATCATATTTGACCCACAATCACGAATAAAACAGTGGATTTTGTCAGAGGTTATTTGCCATTCCAGAAGCATTGCATTAAATTTTTCCTGAATTACGTCTCCTGTATGTCGATCATTAAAAGGGTGGCATTTCAAAATAATTTTTATTCTCTTAAAATCTTCAGTGATGCCATGCGCTGTCAAACTCAATAAGGAAACATTAGAACTAGGTTCAGTCCAAATATCGGTGGTACAAGACATTTTTATAAAAGTTTTCAGCAAATCGACTATCTTGCAATAAAAAATTGTAAAAAATTGTCTTCCCCTTCACTGAAAATTCGGCACGATGAATTGCAACAGTCGTCGAAATCCGATACCTTCTTCAAAATTGAAGGGAAGGTCCTGGAGAGCAATCATCTGAGAGATAAACTTATCAATTTCCATTGATTTAGGATTTGAAGAAGCCCATTTTTGATTTTTCATCAAAGCGTCTTTGAGAGTCATATGTTTTTTGGCCTCTTGAAGTGGGGTTGAAGTCGAGGGCTGATTTTTTTCAGTTTCGAGCTTAATGCATTCTTCGTATTCAGTAGGATGCACAGACTTTAAATGACCTTTTAACGAAGTTGTACCTCCTTTTCTTGAATAGGTTTTCTCACAAATTTTACACTTTGCCGTATTTGCGTCAACTTCATTGAAGTAGTTCCATATAAGACTCGTTTTTGGCTTCATTATTCAGTCTATAAAAAACTAGCACTATCAATAATACGTAATTCACAACAAGTTATTACTTAAATTCTGCGAAAGCTCGTTGCGCGTTACACGTAGCCTAACACACAAATGAATAAAAAAAACAAACAACTGAACAAAACATGCAAGTGGGGTTCCCCGGACGCGTTCGAGACACGGGGCACTTTCGAAAATTCACCAGTGGTAGCTACCTTTTTGGTGGCGCTACCATATTGGTAAGGTGATCAGGGTTAGTGTGGTTAGTTTTTACCGAGTGGTAGATGTGGTTAAGTGGTGGATTTTCGAACAAAATTTTAACATTTATATTTTTTCATGTACAAGCGTTTGTTTTTAATTCTTAAAACTACAATTTTTTTATAAATATCTACAAATTTACTGAATGAACTTTTAAATTTAATATGCAGTTTACTACAAATTCTGTATATTTGCAGAAAAACTTTTAATTACTTCATTTATATGACATATCTCTCAAAATACCCACTCTGAAAAACTCTGAACTCTAAAAATAAATTTCGACCACCGGCGTACCTCAAAAAACGTAAATATTTTCCAATCTACCACTTCAACCATCAAAAGAATATGGTTCCTGTGGTGAGACTGTGGTTACCTTACCGGTGAATATTCGAACATGGTGACTGGTGACTTATGGTAAGTGATCAATTTTCGAACATGGTAAATTAACTTCTGGTTCGACCGGTAGCTACCATGGTGAATTCTCGAAAGTGCCCACGTTGAAACTTTCAGGCCGCGGTTATTCGGTCTTCGTTATAACTCCGATTCAAAATTATCGGAGCCGAAGTCGGAGTCGGAGGTGTAAAATCAATCGGAAGTTCCGACCTTTCGGAACCGAAGTCGAAGATCCGTAACATAACTAGTTTGCAGTAACAGCATCCGTAGTGGTAGCTTTACGACTTCGTCTGCGTTTATGATGCTAACCCCCTGTTTTCGGGTGGTCAAGAGCCAGCCTAGAGGCAGTCTCCACTGAAGGGCCATCTACAAGTATGGCCGGTCATTCAAGACAAACATGAAGGATTATTAAAAATATTTCAGAGGGTCAAGCTGCCCAATGTAGACAAAACTAATCTTTTTTGTAGGTGAATACCAATGTTTTCTTATGGCGCACAGTGGTTTAAAACGCTAGAGATAAAAGACAATTCTTTGAAATCTGGTGTCCGGGGGTTTTCGAGGTCGATGATTACGAACCCGTTATCAGTTTTTCGAAAACAATATGGCGGCTTCAAAATGACGGTCATCTATGTTAAAAAAACCATTTTTATCCACTCCGGGATACCAGATTTCAAAGACCTATATCAATTCCTGCTAATTTTGACCGTGTTTTTGGCGTTTTGAAATATTGCACTATTGTGCTGCAACCTAGAAAGAATCTTATAGAAAAAGTGTCCTAGAAAAGAAGCGGGCAAACGTGGGCAGTTGGGATATGTTTTACCTGAGGAGTTTACACTGCAAATGTAAAGTGTGTTGTTGTTTCCGTAAAGTGTGTGAAACAACATACCTATGTGTGTTGAAACAACGCAGTAGAAAAAAGCTTTTTAACATAGAATTCATTTCGGCCTGAGGATATGCAACATCCATTCATGTGACATTTGAAGGAAGGGTTTAAAGCTTTTATTTTTGTTCGCCTTTTACAATTGCTTTTTCGTCTTTCCAAGCCCGAGTGTCGTTTTTTCAAGTGGTCCCCGGACTAAGAACTAACCACGTCCAATGCTGCTTATCTTCCGTAATCAAACGAGAACCGGCCTATTGAGTAAGCTAATGGTACGATTTATGGTCATAAAGATAATTGCTCGTTTTGCTCGTTCTATAGAATTTCTTAAAGCTTAGAATTGGATTTTAAGAGAATGTAAGAAAACTAAGTAAAATTTAACTAAAACTGAGTTAACTAAAATCTAATTTAATTTAATTTTTTCGTAATTTGATTTTTCTGAGTTTTTCAGAGCCTGAAAAAATTTTACGAAGCTTGCATTGTTTTATTGATTTATTTGACCTAATGTTTCATGTTCCTTATATTAAAGCATATTTGAGCATACTGCCTGATAAATTCGGTTCCATACGAAATAGTACGCAAAAGGATCGTAATCATTTACTTTGCGCACGGATTTTCTATTTCAATTTCCACTTTATCTTCAGGAACTATATGTCCTACAATTTAGAAAAAAAATTTTACCCTACGATGATTTGGCATAAAATGACAGAAATTTTAATGTTTTTCGAAAAGTGCCAATATTGTTGCCGTAAAAATCCAATTTTATTTTTGAAATTTCAACCACGTACACATTTTCTCCAATTTTTATGACAATCCGACTATTTTCCCGTTATTTATTGCATTTTTAGTAAAAAAAGAAATAAATTTCATACATTTCGTTTTTTTGGGATTGGATTCTTTTTAAAGTAATTATACCAAATCAGTTCGATAGTCTTTTCATTCACGAGTATTTTTCAATTTTTTTATATTTCTACGACAAACAGAACTGGAGAAATTAAAAAAATAGTGTAGCAACGCACTCGAAATGAAACAAAAACCCACATTCATTCGAAAAATCAGGTGTTCGGTTTTTCTTAATTTTAAGCGGTTTAATGAAAATATGTATAGACCATTTGAAACTAGAAATTTCAATGGTTAATGAGCACTTATTGAATATCAAAATTCGAAAAAAAACATCAATAAAGTTGTCCATGCAAGATAAGTGTATTTTTTTCGATAAATGTTAATTTTTGGGAAACTATCCGTTTTCCAAACAAAAAAAAATCATGCTTATTTAACGCAACACAAGGTATACCTACTCTTACAAATTTTTATGTAAATTGAATTATTTTTACGGGAGAAAAAAATTAAAAACTGAAAAATCGATTTTCCGCCATTTTCTTGGAAAATTTGAGGTTATGTAAAAATATGTTAAATAGAAAAGTTTTAGATCTTTTTATTATCTACAACTTTTGTATTAAACATTTTTCACTAGGAGGTCATGTTTCACCGCAAATCGCAAAAAATCGTTTTCAACCCCTAAATAGCATCCCCATTTTACCATTTCCCTTTTTTCGAGTTTAATTTTTTTTTCTTTTAGTTATAACCTTAACGACATTTCATTTCATTGCTGGTCCCTCCCTGTTATTAATTTTTTTTCCAAAAAACTATCGGCACTAGCCTACATAACTTTGCTTTTTTTTTGTTTAATTTCCCTCTACTAATATTATTCTTCACACCAAAAAGTGTGTTGTATTTTCATAGCTCGAAAGTATTATTACTAAAGTGGGTTAACAAATCTTAAGTGAGTTGTTTCAACACACTTAAGGTACTACTACCGGAAAAAAGTCCAAAAATAAGCACTTTTTTAATAATTTTTTTCTCAGCCGCTATGTATTATCAAGAAAATTTTTTTTATAACATTATTAGTCCTTAAAGGTTATAAAAAAAAATGTTTTAGTTTATTTCTATTTTTTGCCAATAAGGTAGGGGGCGCTGAAGTCAAGAGCTCAAAAAAGAGATAGTCCGATGAGTGAGAGATAATCTCAGAATTGAGAAGTTTGCAACAAAAAATTCGAACGGGATTTTATAAAGGAAAGTTTCTTACCTTGTAATTTACCACAATTAGTTAAAAATTAAAAACAAAAAAAAAATGGTGAAAGTTTGAAAAAAAGTTTGACAAAATTGCATTTTTTTCCACCCTTTTTCACTTCCCAAATTTTTTTTTCTTAATTTTTTTTCTAAAATGTGGTAAATTACAAAAGGGTATACCTTAACAAACAAAACGCACCCAAGTTTATTAAAATCGGTTCAGTAGATCCTGAGATTAACTCTAACTTAGTTGAAAAAATGTTATTTCAAGAAAAACGCGTTTTAAATTGGTTCAGTAGATCCTGAGATTGATTCTCACTCAGCTGAAAAAATGCAATTTCAAGAAAAACGTGTTTAATGTTTTGGTTCGCTTTATCCCTACTAATATTATAAACTCTGTCTGTTTGTCTGTTACGCTTTCGCGCCTAAACCGCTTAACCGATTTTGATTAAACTTGGTACAGAGATAGATTAGACCTTGGAGAAGGACATAGGCTACTTTTTCTCCCGAAACAAAGGCTTTAAGGGGTTGAAATAGGGTATGAAAGTTTGTATGGGAGTCCGTCATTATTGAGTAGAAAATTATTAATGCCACCCACCATTTGAAATCGATTAACTTCAAATTTTGCACACATGCGTAGTTTTCTTGACAATGCAATGTGACCATTTTGTACAAAAATAAAGATGGCGGTTTCAAAATGGCGGATTACCTTTTTCTTCACGACCCTCTCAGTATGGGTATCAAATGAAAGGGTGTGACGAATATAATTCAGTAATCTATATAACGTCATTTTAAATCTAATATTGCGGACACCACAAAATGGCGGGAGATATATCTTATATTAATAAAAGAAAGTTCTGTACGTGTGCGCTATAGCTGGCGCACCAGTCATGGCAGAGCTTCGAAATTTTGCACGTATGTCCGTGGGGGTCTTCCATGATGCACCTCGAAGCCCGATTTTCGAAATTCAAAATGGCCGCCGAAAAATGACCGAAATTCCGGATTTCCGGTCAGCTGTATGTGGGTTGTTCAAGAGTTGGGAAATCTGAAAATCTTCACATCTTACCTCCAAATGGAAGGCAATGAGTTTTCCGTTTGCTCTGGTTGTTTGAGTGAAAACGCTGCGCTTTCAAACAACTAGAGAGAATGGGACACATGTTGTCTTTTTTTATGGTTTTTACACTACGAAGGCGGTCAACTATAAAATGCTATAACTTTTATGCTATTACGAATTTCTTTATAAAAATGAACTAAGCTATTCTTCATAGTATAAGGAATCGAAAAATGAAAAAAAAATCGGTTTTTTGAAATTTTCCCCGGTAGTAGTACCCTACAGTGCTGTAACTTTTTTTCTATTACGAATTTCTTTACAAAAATTAAGTAGGTTATTCTTCATAGTATATGGAATCGTAAAATGAAAAGAAAAAAAAATCGATTTTTTGAAAAATTTTCCCGATAGTAGTACCCTACAGTGCGGTAACTGTTTTTCTATTACGAATTTCTTTATAAAAATTAAGTGGGTTATTCTTCATAGTATAAGGAATCGTAAAATGAAAAGAAAAAAAAATCGATTTTTTGAAAAAATTTCCCGGTAGTAGTACCTTAAGTGTGTTGTTTAGATTTCAGGTCATAATTCATGACTTATTTTTAACACAATAAAAAGTGTGTTATAATTTAACACGAAAGAGCGTGTCAATTGCAAGATAAACTGTGTTAAAACAACACACTTTTTCTTGACAACACAATTAGGTGTGTTGAATTATACACTTTGGTGCGTTAAACAACACATTTTGTGTGTTAAAAAGCACACTTCAGTGTGTTACACCTTTTACGGTGTATAAGCACATTAAAAACAAAAGGAAACCGGGATCTAGCGGTACTTTTTTTGTTGCCCTATTTATAAAAAAATTCACTTCCAAATTAGCAAAAAATGAAGTAACTTTTTTATCATACTACTATGAGTAGGCATACAAAATTACGTATACAGCGTATATAGCTATAAAGGATAATCTATTATACTTACATTCAGGGGATGAAGCCATTTTGAAGAATTGAAGTCGGACCAATATCTTGCTTTTTATGCACGTCTCATTCACACGAGCGTCTTGCAAGACTGTCAGTTCCCTGACGATTTTAAGAGGTAAGGCGCGCTCTCCGGACCCTTTTATAACCCTTATAACATGCCAAGGCTACCACCACTAATCATATAGCACATAGAAGAGTCACGTAGAACAAAAATTTGTGCACGGCATTCACCTTCTTCTTCCTTCGGGGACCCAGCGATCCTGCTACTATAACACCAAATCCGCTTCAGAGTGCTAAGTTGGTAGCAGATTATGTAAAGGAAGTTGATGGGAGCATTGCGGTGAGGTAACGGAATTTGGGGAGAGGTTTGTTCTGAGTCCCAGAGGTCTTCTATGCATGGATTGAATTTTTACACAACTGACCCAAAAAAAGGAGTGTATATGTTTAGGTTTCATGTGTGTATGTACGTTAGTTTGTCCCACCAAAACTTCTAAACGCCTGAACGGATTTAGACGGCTGGGGTACCGTTAGAATCGTTTAATGAGTCTGAGTAACGCAGGGTAGGTTTTTTTTCTGATTGGGTCAATATGGGTATCAAACGAAAGGTGAAATTGTGACGATTTCAAATATGTATAACACTTAATAGATATGCTTTAAATAAATGCGAATTATATGCTTAAATAAAATTAAATTACTCGAAACGTTTTTTATTAACCGATCACAATGAATGAACATTTAATAACTAAGACTACTATAGTATGCTGAAGAAGCAAAATTAAAATTCCGTATACAAACTCTTTGTAACACCACTGCCTCAAAAAGGAGTGTAATGTTTTCAAGGTATGTATGCATGTTCCAACTAGCATAGGCAAAATTAATTTTTAAAATAACAATATGGCGCCGTCCGAGGCAATTTACTTCACACTCGATTTTTTTTACTTTCTGATTGGGCTAGATAGAGCTGTTCTAGATCTAGGCTCTAAATTTTTGCCAAGGGGCAGGCGTTCGCGCTCAGTCGCGTAAGGAAGTTAAAAGGTCTAGCTATTAGCTATTTGGGCCCTTGTAAAGTTATTCAAGAGCCCCATGATAAAAAATGACAAATTTTCGTGTGAAAAACTTATATAATTAATTATTATAAAAAATTGTTGACAACGTAAACAGTTTTAATTAATTATTCTCTACACGTATACCAAAAACCAAGTAAATTGGACAATATTTTTTTCGTCTCTTTTCAAACTTTAAACATTAATAACTTTTTAATTTGTTTATGAATTTGCATAAAACTTGGCGAAATATCATATTTCAATACAATGAACCCATTTTCCTTAGTCTCGACCTTAGGTAAAATTCGCTGTACAACAGTGTAATTAGAAGTAAAATAAAATCACTTAATAAAAACTACATTGGTTTACGGATTATAATCACTAAAATATCATAAAATAAAAAACAAAATAATTAAAAAACTAAATAACACGACGCCCTTGTGACAAAAAATGAACTATAAAGTCAAAAGCATGTTTTAAGGACTAATGTAAGACAGAAACAAGATATAGGAGACACTGTTCTCTTAGTATAGTCAATGTGCCTGTTTACACGGTTCGCTCCCGCGACATTTCAACACGAAATTTGTTGATGCGGAGAGGATTCGGTTGAGAAGGAAGTGTGTCTCGATTTTAATGCTGTAAACATAATTGGGGCGACCGATGCAACTACATTCGCAAAAACTGTCGAAAACCAATAGAATATACGTCTATATATCAGCGTGCACATATTTTCAACCACGGCTACGGCCACGTCGCTGACCATGGCGGCTCAATTAATCTAATTTCTATTTTGTAGCTATCGCCTGTCAAAGATGTTTATCTACTGAGGTTATGTTTTCATAATTTGTGTGTATTTTTTATTTTGAGGTTTGATTAAACAAAGCCATTGTTATATAATTGATGCAATTTTTTTTTATATTGCTTATTTTTTCATATTTTTCATGATTATATCCAAAAATATTTCTTCACAGAAAGCAATAAAAAACAAAAATTAAGTCGCCGTTGCTCCAATTATGTTCACACAACGAATTTCAGCCCGGAAATCGCTGTTGCCGTCGCCGCCGCCGTAAGACGACTCACGTTCGCTTTTTCTGACAGCTGTCTGTTTAAATTTCATTTTGTATCATTTTTGTGTTCCATTTTATTTTCTTTTCAGCTGCAGTGATGAGCAGACATGTTTTTTATTAGGGAGGACACTGTTTTGGCATATGCTCTCTAGGGTGGGCCAAAAAAAGCAATACATTAATAAAACTACTTCAAATTTAAAGTTAAAAGAAATGAATTTGGATTGCGTATTACATGTAAACTATTGAATTTAGTAAAATCATTATAAGGACTTTTTTGTAGAGCATACGATTCTATTGTAAAGATTTTTTTATTTTTTTGTACAATTAAAAAAACAATCGTAGTCAGTCGGGATAAACCAGAGATCGAAGGAAAAAAAATTTATAGCCTAGTATTGTTTTTTTTTTCGTTTTTCGCTCTGGAAAATTTAAAACATTTATTATAAATAAATAAACTAAAACAATTTCATTTAATTTAAATTTTTTTTATTTTTGCATTACATTTTTTGTATTTTTCTGTTATGAACTTTTTTCTGTGGCACAATCGACAGGGCGCACCCAACTGTTTAACCCCGAAGCTACGGACCGCCGTAAAACAGAACGTCTATCTTATTCACAAAAATACAGATTGGGATAATTTTAAGGAATTGATTGAGCAAGAATTGAATCCTCATCTACAGCTGCTACCCAGCTAGCACAGATTTCAATTTGTAACAAAAACATGCTGCACTTGGGTTGTAATCCTGTTTTTTTAAACAAATTTAGTCACATATAGGTTAAATTATTGTTTCGAATTAGCATTTTGCAACAATTCATCCGGTTCATTACACTACAGTTTAAATTTTGTTACGGAAAAACGAACTTGTTGTAAAAATGTTCCATAAAAGTTGCAAAAAAAGATGTCATATTTAAATTAAATTAATGTTATTAAAACATTGCGTCTTGAAGCTCATCTCAAAAATGTTATTGTATATTGTAACTTTCACAAATAGAGTAACAAGTTAGCAACCGTAGTGTAACTAAGTTGCGATATGTTTTTATCAAGTTTCTCTTACAAGCGGATCGAGCACTGTGACTTATAAATTTCAGTTAGTTACAAGAACGCTGCAAGGAGGTTCTTATTTATTTGCAAGAACTTTGGAAAATATCTGTCAAAAAGCGCCATTCTCGCCATATTTTTCGTCGTTCTGGTTTTCCTACACCATGCAGTTTTATTTGAAAAAAAAATCAAATACGATTTTCTATAGTATTTTGTAGTTCCTTTTCACAATTTTCAGTGCAATATTACACTAGAAACTTAAAAAAATGTGTTTAGCTGTAGGTTTTAGATTTTCATGCTGAAATTAAAAATTCGAAAATTCTCTAATTTCCAAATTATTTTCCATATTTTCATTTTTTGGGTGGCGCAAGAATTTTTCAGGGGTAAGTCACCCACATTCATCGACAAAATGGCATTCGGTGTAAAATTTTGGTGTACAAATCATGCAATTTGGTTTAATGTACCCAAAACGCATTATGGACTTAATATCTAATAAAAGAAAGATCAGAAAGAAATGGCAACAAACAAGGTACCCTTACTACAAATCGCAACTAAACCAACTCACTGCACTTATACGCAGTCAATTAACAGAACCAAGAAATGAAAATATTAACCAATACTTAAGCGGACTCACCGCAGATAAAACAACGGATTATGCATTGTGGAAATCAACAAAATACCTAAAACGACCTATACACCATAACCTACCTCTTAAATCAGTGAATAGTGTGGATGGGCAAAAAGCAATTTGGAGAAGGCAGAGCTATTTGCTGAGCACATGGCAAAAACATTTCAACCAAATGAAGGACCAAATGATAGAACTTGGCCAGGAACATCACAAAGGAGTGGCGAAATTCATCCAGTTACGGAGACTGAAGTCGAAGAAATTATTCGGAAAGATTTAAAGCTGAAAAAATCGCCTGGATATGATCTGATTACCGCGGAGCTGATGCAACAGTTGCCCCAAGGAGCCATTTGTAGACTAACAGGGATAATAAATGCCTGCTTCAGAGTCAAATATGTTCCTTGCTATTGGAAAGTCGCTGAAATAATCATGATCTCAAAGCCCGGAAAGGACCTCATGAAGTGTCTTCTTATAGACCTATATGCTTATTACCCATAATGTAGAAAATATTTGAAAAAATTCTCATCAAGAGGCTGCAACCATTTATTAAAAACGATAATATGATACCAACTCACCAGTTCTCACTATTTCTCATAGTAATAAACGACATCCTTGTCAGCGCTCTAGATACTAGAACAGGTGGCATACAATGGGGATTGTTAGACCGCCTTAAGGACCTCGACTACGCGGATGATATCTGTTTGCTGGCCCACAGACACCAGGACCTCAGAAACATGTTAAACAATTTGGCAACAGAAAGTAGTTCAGCAGGCTTAAGGTTAAATCCGACTAAAACCAAAGAAATGCGGATAAATGCAAACACCCTTCAACGAACAGCGCTAAATAACCGTGACGTGGAACTGGTAGACAAATTCTGTTACCTCGGTAGTATTATTACCGAAAACGGCGGTACAGAAGAAGACGTCAGTTCCAGAATAAATAAAGCAAGAAGCGCATATGCATGCCTGTTTCACATATGGAGATCGACGGAGATCTCAATTAACACCAAATTGCGGCTGTTCAACTCCAACGTTAAGGCAGTTCTTTTGTACGGCTGCGAAACATGGAAAGTCACCCAATTCATCACAGGGCGCCTACAAGTTTTCATCAACAGATGCCTACGTCGTATCCTAAAAATCCGCTGGCAAGACAGAATTTCAAATGAAGAACTATGGCGCCGTGCCGGCCAAGAAAGGATAGACGACCAAATCAGGCGAAGGAAATGGAATTGGATTGGCCACACCTTGCGACGCGAAAACGAGAATCTAGCCAAACAGGCCCTCGACTGGAATCCGCAAGGAACCCGTCGAGTCGGAAGACCTAGAACAACGTGGAGGAGAACTCTATTAGCAGAGGCCGCAACAACTGGGAGATCCTGGTCAGAGCTGAGAGCTGTCGCGCAAAACAGAGTCCGCTGGAGGGCAACTGTTTCCGCCCTATGTCCCATGAGGGATTAAAGGAGCAATTAGTAGTTAGTAACTCACCAGTTTGGATTCAGAAAGAAGCATTCTACCATAGAGCAAGTTCATAGAATAGTCTACGTAATTGAAAAAGCTCTGGAAGAAAAAATGATATGCTCAGCTATATTTTTAGATGTTGCTCAAGCGTTTGACAAGGTATGGGATGAAGGACTACTCTATAAGCTGAGATTACTCTTTCCCAAAGAACATACGACAATTTTGGAATCTTATCTCTCAAAAAGATTCTTTCGCATCAAGCAAGAGGATGCTTCCTCGCACCTTAAAGAAATAAGCGCTGGAGTACCTCAAGCAAGTATATTGGGTCCCATGCTATATCTACTTTTCAAAAATGACCTTCCAGCCCCCTCAAATTTGCCGACGATACAGTAATACTTGCAATAGAGAAAAGTGAAGTAGAATCAACCCGTATCCTCCAAAACGCTGTAGATAATATAGTCAATTGGACTAAAAAGTGGCGTGTACATCTTAAGGGGTTAGTCTACTGTTAAAATGCGAAAAATGAGCTTTTTTTTAAACTGCTGTATAAAAAAAACGACAAAAGATAGCGACTTGAAATTTTATATGCTCGTTTATTAAACTTAAAAGTTTACATTTTTATTGTTAAGAAAAATTAAAAAAAACAAAATGGCGGCCACCCCAGGCATTCACTGTAGCACTGCCTGATGAAAATAAAAATATCGCGGGGTAAGATCCTGACAAAAATATAAATCTGTAATCACAACAAAAAAAATATTCTATTAGTTTTAAGTACAATCAACGCCCCTGACCTCAATTTAGAGCAAAAAATAAATTTTTGGCGATTTGGCAGCACTTTTTCAAATAAAAACAAGACCAAAATCAACGCAGCTATGTGCAAATGTGTGCCAAATCATAAAAAAACTTACATTTTCGCCTAAAATGAGGTCAGGGGCGTTGATTGTACTTAAAACTAATAGAATATTTTTTGTGTTGTGATTACAGATTTATATTTTTGTCAGGATCTTACCCCGCGATATTTTAATTTTCATCAGGCAGTGCTACAGTGAATGCCTGGGATGGCCGCCATTTTGTTTTTTTTAATTTTTCTTAACAATAAAAATGTAAACTTTTAAGTTTAATAAACGAGCATATAAAATTTCAAGTCGCTATCTTTTGTCGTTTTTTTTATACAGCAGTTTAAAAAAAAGCTCATTTTTCGCATTTTAACAGTAGACTAACCCCTTAATAGTACACGTTAACTTCACTAACAAAAAAACTCAGCCGCTTCCTATTACCATCTCTGGAATGCAAATCCCGTACTCCAATACTGCAAATTATTTTATTTTATATTTATTTATTATTTTATTTTATTTTTATTTTATTCTTGAGAACTGGTTCTCAAACTGTAAATAAGTTTAAATTCCAATCGCGGATTTTGTTTTTTCAGTTTAATTTGACAGGAATCAGTCAAATTAAGAGAGTTCCCTCATAATCATCTCTTCACAATCGTCTTTTCACTTTTCGTAGTAATTTGACAACTGTCTTTCTCCCATGGCGGTTCACCAGTCCTGCAAGTTATGCTCTTCGGAGATCGTCCGAGATGGAATTTCTTGCGATGGTGTATGTGGAGGTGTTTTTCACCTTCCCTGCCTCAACGCTGGAATCAGCTCCAGCTCTTCGGCCCGTAGAGGGTCAACTTGCAGGGAGTGCTCAGACATTAAACCGATGCTCCGATGCTTTTCGTGATGGCCATGAAATAGTCATGGGCCGTCTCGCATTTTCGGATGTTAGCCGATGATGTGCAGTCCATCAACATTCGGCTCGACTCGTTGTCTGACACCCTTGCCCTTGTTGCTTCTAACTCGGGTGCCCTGATGAGTAAATTCCAGGAAATTTCTTCCCGGATTACAACGGCCTTAGATTCGATTGACGACATACATTCGTCAATCTTAGATCCTGTCGCCACTTCTTCCTGCCCTGCTAACTCCTCGACTTCTCTTCATCCTATATTGGATGACATTAAAAGGAGTACGAGGCGTGTTCGGGCCGATATAGAATCGCTGTCTACAGCAGTGGCACAAAATCAGAATGCCCTGTGTTCCCTATCCCAAAAATTGGACAGCGCCTGTGATAGAATAAACTTCCACTCAGCGATGGCAATATCTGATGGCGCCTCGCAGGTAGGGGAGCAGCTTCTTTCTGCACCCTGCTCCACAGCTGTTTCTCTTGCGGAGAATGATACTGTTTCTCAAAACTTCGCCTTGAAAGACCCGGCCATATTAACTGAAGAGGGCCCCTTGGCGGAAGCTGCCCCTAAGCTGGCTACTGACCACCCGAAAACCCGTGGCAAGCATCGTAAACGTAGAGGCAGCCGTAAAGCCACCAATATGGATGCTGTCACTGCGAACCCCTCTACTTGTTCGTCTATCCCCGCCCCTCCACTTCCAATGGGCTCAAACTGTATCCTAGAACCGGATACAGCTCCAACATCTTCTGTGTCGCTAGATCCTCAGGCACTGAGAATACTGAGTCTTCGGTAACCGGCGCCAATTTGATAACGGTACCCAGATCACGAAATATTTTCATTTCGCGTTTCTCCCCTGAAACTACATGCGAGGCCATTAAAGAATACCTAAGGGGAAAAGCTGTTGATCCTGCGACAGTCTTTTGTAAAAAGATCAGCAATGTTTCCAAGCCGGTTGCGTCTTTTGTTCTGACTGCACCGCCCAACACCGCTGAAAAGCTTTTGGACCCCACGTTCTGGCCTCCTGGTGCCTTCTCAAAGTGTTTTGTTCCCCGCACACGCGTGCATCGCATTCCAGACACTCGACAGGTTCCAAAAAACTTAAGACGCTTTCCCTCTATTACCAAAACGTGAGGGGAATCAGATCCAAAACACATGATGTGTTTCTGTCGACTTCGGCCAGTGACTTCTCCAGTCTCCTTTGTCCATAAGAACCTATTTTTAATTTGCTGTTACATCCCACCAGGTATGTATGTTCAGCACTCTTGAGGTAGAGGTCAAAACCTCTATGATATTCTAATCTCTTGCACTAATCATATCCAAGATATGATGGACTCTAAAGACGAACTCCTACTCTTAGGAGATCTTAACTTACCCAACGTTCAATGGGTATCTTCTAATGATGACGATAACTACCTTCCTGAAAACAACCTTAATTTTAGGGAATCCAGCTCTCTGAATTCCTTATTCTCATGCGGTTTGTACCAAATGAGCGGTGTGAATAATATTTCAGGAAGGCGGTTAGATCTCGTATTCTTTACCGACTCAGACAACATGTATGTTGAGCGTAGCTCAATTGTCTTGTCGCCTGTTGATAATTATCACCCTCCTCTCCTACTGAGCTATTGTTTTGCCTTTACCGATAAGCTAATCCCGGAGGAACAAACCTTTACCTTCAACTTCAAAAAAGGCAACCTTGAAGTACTGTCATCCAAGCTCATTTCCATCGATTTCGATACCTTGTTTTCCTCTAATGAGCTGGATGACGACGTATCAAGATTTTACTCCGTCTTGTATGAAACCTTCGCATCCTGTATACCTATTGAGCCTCTTAAGCCATCCAGATCATCCCCACCCTGGTACAACAATAAGTTGAGACATACCAAAAACTTGAAGAATAAAGTCTGGAAAACTTCCTGAAGAGGATTGCTATGACCAATTCCATGGTCTCTCCGAAGCTCTCTATAAGGAGTACCTCAGTAACATGGAAGGTAAACTGTATGGTGATCCCAGAACATTTTTTCAATTTACCAACTCTAAGAAAAAGGCTGATAATTACCCTGACACCATGCAATACGAGAACTCTGTTAGCTCTAATCCATCCGAGATTTGCGACAAGTTCGCATCGTTCTTTCGCAAATCTTTCTCGTCTCCTGTCTTCCAACCTGATGAAGACAATTTTCGACATATTAACACGATACAAACGGCTCAAAACTTATCTCTGTCTTTAACTAGGGAAGATATCTTGAAACATATAAATGATCTTCCACAGGATTTTTCGTCCGGCCCTGATGGTGTCCCTCCTGCTCTTCTAAAATCCTGTGCAGGGGCTCTACTATCTCCTCTCCTGTTTATTTCAAAAATCGCTAAATAAGGGGTGCTTCCCAATCTTATGGAAGAACTCTTTTATAATCCCCGTCCATAAAAAAGGTCGTAAGAACGAAATTACTAATTATAGACCAATTGCGAAGTTATCGTGTATACCAAAACTCTTCGAATCTATCATTTATTCTGCTATCGCCCCTATCTACAAGAGACTTATCTCAACTAACCAACATGACTTTCTTGCAGCTCGTTCCACCACTACTAATTTACTAGAGTTCTCTTCTCACACTGTTCAAGGCTTTGTCACTGGCTGTCAAACTGACTGTGTTTACACAGACTTCAGTAAAGCTTTCGACATGCTCTCTCACAGTATTATAGTTCTAAAACTAAAAAAGTAGGCTTTCCGCATGCCCTGGTGGTATGGTTCCAATCGTACTTAGCCGACAGAACCTATCAGGTTCTATTCCGCGGAGTCAAATCTAAAAACATCGAAGCGTCCTCTGGTGTCCCGCAAGGAAGTCATCTTGGTCCTCTTCTTTTTATTTTATCAATCGATGACATTGTTACCCTGCTAAGGCACTGTAAAATCCTTATTTATGCCGACGACATCAAATTGTACCGCCACATAAGGAGTATTGAGGATTGCAAACTTCTGCAAGCAGACCTAAACACCTTCTATTCTTGGTGTTCCAACAACAACCTGGTCCTTAATATTAGTAAATGTGAGGTCATGACTTTTTGTAGGAAACGTGGCGTTATAACTTATGACTATACTTTTCTCGATAACAAGATCTCCCGCACTAACTCTGTTATCGATCTAGGGGTTAGGTTAGAAAGTAAGTTGGATTTCTCCACCCACATCAATTATATCTCTTCCAAGGGCAATTCAGTCCTGGGATTTATAAAAAGATGGTCCAAGGAATTCAACAACCCCCTCATCACCTAACACTTATACATATCTTTAGTTAGGCCTCTGCTTGAATACGCCTCCCAGGTATGGTCTCCTTACTACTCCTCCCATATCGATAAAATCGAATCGGTTCAAAAGAAGTTCGTCCGTTTTGCACTCAGTCACCTCCCGTGGGATGACCCACTTATTCTTCCGCCTTATGGGAACAGACTTAAATTGCTTAACTTGAGCTCTCTCCATAAGCGTCGCGAGGTCGCTGACGTTTTATTCGTTCATCGTTTGTTGAATGACAAAGTTGACTCAGGCTTCCTACGAACCCGTACGTCATTTAGAGTGAACACCTACAACCTGAGAGGTCCACCTCTCTTTTACATTAATTCCTCTAACACCAATTATGGGATGTACGAACCAGTTAACCGCATGCTTATAAATGTTAACAAAAATGCGAGTGCTTTTTTCATGCAAACCAGCGAAGATGTTCTTAAAAGGACTCTTTTTAATGTGGCGTGACTCCCTGCGTGTCCCACTTTTTCATTGTCTTTGCACGCTTCTCTGTTTGATGTTTTGTGCTCTTAAATGTTGCATTGTTTTTTTTTGTGTTTGCATGTCTTAGCTGAGCCACTATGCAGTGGTAAATGTGACCGCGTTTGTGTGCAGGGACCGGACCGGCTCGGTACCGGAGTGCTGGGGAGGGTCGAGAAGGAGCCCGCATTTTCGGTCGCATGCTCGTTATGCGGTGTTTCTCTTCTTATACCTTTTTGGGTGCTCTCGGCCGGTTCGGTCCCTGCACATAAGTGCAGCCCGTTTCTCAGCCCAGCTGAGAAGTGTACCTTCTGAGCTAGAAGGATAAACTCTATAAGGAAAATATTTAGGGATGAATTTAGATGCAAAACTTAGGTGGAAAGAGCATATAAAAAAGAAAAGAGAGGAACTAAACATCAAACTTAGAAAACTATATTGTCTTATTGATAGAAAATCAGTTCTTTCTATACATAATGAACTGCTTATATACAAGAAAATATTAACACCCGTGTGGACATACGGAATTTTGTGGGGGTGTGCCGCTGAAAATAATATAGAAACTATCCAACGGTTCCAAAACAAAGTAATAAGAAAAATAGTGAATGCACCATGGTATATAAGAAATATTGACCTCCATCGCAACCTTAAACTGAGGACTATAGCAGAAACGAATGTGGAATACGCAGGAGTCCATGATCGCAAACTGAGACAACACATAAATCAAGAAGCAGTGGAACTCACCAATACGAATGGACTAATACAAAGATTGAAGCGCACCAAATCACATGATTTAATTGGTGGCACCTCAATCATTTAAAATCTAAAATAATTTTAAATTTTTAATATTAAAGAATTTTGTATATTTTGTATATAATGTATAATATTGTTTTCTTTTTGTCTTTTAATGTATATCTCAGATTTAAACTTCTCGTTAGTGTAAACTAGTGTAAAATGTAAAAATGCTATTGTAATATTTCAATAAAAAAAAAATTCAATTCAGATTCAATATGGCGGGGCCAATAAGGCTGACGAATATTGTTAATTGTGTTCCGACTCCAATGAAAGTGGGTATCTAGGGGTTTTAAGGTCGCAAATAACTAATTTATGATCAAAATCTTATAAATTCAAAATGGCCACACCCTTATTGCCGACAAGTTGAAAATCGGTATATTTTTTAAGGTAGCAAATAACGAATCTATGATCACAACTTTTGCAGAGCCAACATGGCCGACGAATTTTGCCAAATTAGTGTCATTTTCCGGCAGGGGCGTTTCCAGCCAACTGGCTTTGGGGGGGTAATTTTAAAAAAAGAAAAAACTTAAATATTTTTTTATTCCATAAATACAAAACAATCAACATCAAAAAAAATTAAAAGTGCGTGTCAGCTCCGACGATTGTCTTAAATTATATACAACTAGCTGGAACCCATATAAACCCCACATTTCCGCTTCTCCTTACCATCTCACCAAAAAAACCTTGTTGATCCATTCTGAACCGATTGCTTAGAGAGCTTCAGGATACACTATGTTCAATGTTTTTCCATTTGTAGCTAGAATGTCAAGATTTTCCGATTTTCCAACTCTTGAACAACCTACATACAGTTAACCGGGAAATGACTCTTAGTTGGCAAAATTCGTCCGGTATATTGGTCCCACAATTTTGAATTTATAAGTTTTGATCATAAATTCGTTATTTGCTACCTTAAAAAACCCCACTCACCGATTTTCATTGGGATCGGAACACAATTTGAAAATTCGTCGGCCATTTTGAATTTATAAGTTTTGACCAAAAATTCGTTATTTGCGACGTTATAAACCCCTAGATATCCACTTTAATTGGAATCGGAACAAATTTAACAAAATTCGTCCGCCATATTGGCACGGCCATTTTAAATTTATAATTTCTGATCATAAATTCATTATTTGTTACCTTAAAAAATTTCAGATACCGATTTTCATTGGAATCGGAACACAATTTGCAAATTCGTCGGCCATCTTGAATTTATAATTTTTGACTGCAAATTCGTTATTTGCGACCTTAAAAACCTCTAGATACCCACTTTCATTGGAATCGGAATAAAATTGGCAAATTCAACCATATTTATGCTTCCATTTTGAATTTCGGTCATATACGAGTATACCCCATGTTACTCGCTGATAATAGAGCTTTCTATTGGCGACAGAATTTTTAAAATCGGTTCGGTAGTTTTTGAGTTTATCCGGAACAAACAAACAATCAAATCTTTTCTCTTTATATAATAGTATAGATAGGCAAAGGAAGCAAATATGAACCCATATATTTATTTATATTGATTTGATAAAACATATTACATAAATTTTCTTTCCTACTTTTTAGTCTATTATATGTTTTTCTCCATTTTGCGGTGGCCGCCATATTAGAATCAAAATGACATCAGACAGATTACTGCATTACAATCGTCATACCCTTTCATTTGATACCCATTCTGAGGGGTTTGTGAGGAAAAAAGTAATCCGCCATTTTGAATTTGGAATGACGCGACACAACTAATTGTATTCTATCTGTCATGCTCTTCCATTTGATGCCCATTTCTGTGGGTCGGGGAACACAATTGCAAAAATCGGGCGCCATTTTGGAACCGCTATCTTGATTTTTTACAAAATGGTCAGATATTGAAGCAAACACAGATCAAAAATCTGCTGAAAAGATGGTTCAAATTTGTGTGCCCTCCCCATTGTCCTCTCTCACCCTCTTCTTCGTAAACCACTTTGCAGCCGACTCTTGTCGTGTCCTGTGTACCCTCGTGTGGAATCAGCCATAGCGTGCCATATTAGCGGGAGTCTCGGGTATCGGTCCCTTCCACGACTCTCCAGCAGTTTTGGAAAAATTCACCGTCATATATCACCGTCAATTACCCAATTACCCCCCTCTGAAACCGCCCCTGTTTTCCGGTCAGCTGTATGTAGGTTGTTTAAGAGTTGGAAAATCTGAAAATCTTCACATCCTAGCCCCAAATGGAAGAACATTGAACATAGTGTATCCCGAAGCCCTCTAAGCAATCAGTTCAGAACTGATCAACACGGTTTTTTCAAATTATTTTTTATTGTTTATTTCCTACCTTTTTGATACCAATAAAAGAATAAAACGCTCTCTTTCTTTCACATTGTAGACGTGTTCACGTCATTTGTCCGTATCCGTGATACAAACACCCGCCTTTTTTGTCACAGGTCGTCGTGTTTTTTGTTTTTTTAATTATTATTATTATGCACATTCGAAGAAAAAATCAAAGTCGTCTGCCCATGAACAAAATTTAATTTTGGTGAATAACAGAAGAAACGTACTTTTCCGTTTTAGCTTAGTAATATTCTCGGGGATTTTGATTTTTTTTTGTTGGAATCATAGAAAAATTTAAAATATGATATTACATACTCTATTTAATTTATAGCTGAGTTCCATAAGAACAGACTTTCTTGGCACCTTTGTAATGAGGTTCTTAGGGCAAGCTGAGTACCCTAAATTTCACCCGATAAGTTTTTTTGTGGGTGTTGAAAGGGGGTAAACTTTAGTTTTCCATAATTATTTATTGATTTTTTGATTTAAATAACTATTTAATAAAAATTGTTCATTAGGAGGTTTATAAATAGTTCATTAAATCGGAAAACAATATTAACTATTATTAACTATGTGGAGAATGTAATGTCGGATCGACAATGTTCATAACACTTGTCAGATATTATTCTGTTTATCCCAGCTGCAAAATTATTTTGTTTTACTATAGTCGTTTTGTAAATACAAAAAGTCTACTATATTTGTCGCAAATCAAAATATCCACTCCCGA
The DNA here is from genome assembly GCA_963855945.1 of Thereva nobilitata. Lineage (NCBI taxonomy): Eukaryota > Metazoa > Arthropoda > Insecta > Diptera > Therevidae > Thereva > Thereva nobilitata. The sequence goes on along the minus strand of OY979694.1, from coordinate 100,690,043 downwards.
AAACAATTTGATCTATAGAGTAATTAAATTGCCTTTTACCTGCCATAGTATATGACAGATATTAATTTAGATCATTTGCAATCTTCTTTAGTAACAGTAACAATATGGCCATTTTTTAAGAAGGATGTTAGTATTAGGATTTTTATTGTGGTTTTTCATTTACCCAGAGTTGATTTATTAACTTGACCGATGCCATTCAACACCCTTCGAATATTTTTAATGGCAATATCAATTTCAACCACTAGATAACACCAGGGGTATATCCACATTCCATTTTACGTTAATACTCCTATGTCTACACTATTAATTGACGAAACTATCCTATATTAAAATGATGTGGAATATCAAAGGGTATGCCTTGCCGTAGAACATTCATAAGGATTGATGTATTTGAAAAACATTTTTATTAACGAAATAGAATGCACGGTTTGACTCAAATATAAGGGCAGGGGATCCTAGCTACCATCGAAGGGGTCGCGTTTTCGAATCCAAACAAACTCCCTTCTTTTCTGCCTCCATATTCATATAGAGCCGATATTGCACCCGCTAGCAAATACAATTAAAAAACGGTATAAAGATGTAATATCAGTTTTAGTGTTATCTATACATATATATAAAAGTGAAAGTTTGTCTGTCTATCTGTCAATCTGTCTGCCTGTCTGTCTGTAAATGTTTAATAGACTCCGAAACCGCTTCCGCTTCTTCGAATCACTGCTAAAGAGCTCAGATCCATTTTATTTTGGTTTTTTTCGAAAAAAATACGATTTCCAAAGTTTCAGATCTTCAGATTTCAAAAATAATGTGCAAAATCATGCAACTTGCAGCCAAAGAAAATAGTGGCAATAGCAATTTGATTTTGGCGTCGATTCGAATGCAGAATGAGATTGAACTCGCAACAACTACTGAACAACTGAACAACTACATGTAACATCAGCAAAAACTCCGGTATTGCCACAGTATGTACCTACTAAAAGGTGCAAAATTAAAATTTGGGACGAATGCACCATGGCCTATAAACAATCGCTCGAAGCGCTAGACAGGACTTTGCGAGATTTCCGAGGAAAAACCAACCGATGGGAGGAGCTCTGATACTACTTGCAGGGGATTTTCGCCAAACTTTTCCTGCTATACCTCGAACAACGCCTGCAGATGAGCTTAAAGCTTAAACATCATATCAATGGAACAGTATTGAAAAAATCACTCTCACAACGAATATGCATGTCCATATGCTACGCTACAAGATGCCTCTGCTGAAACATTTTCAAAGCAACTTTTGGACATTGGAAATGGCGAAATTCCAATCGATAGCATAACAAAAGAGATTTCGTTTCCGCAAAACTTTTGTCAAATGCAGCGCAATATTCAAACCGTTGTGGACAAGGTGTTCCCGAATTTAACAACGAACTACAAAAATCCAGATTGGCTGTGCGAACGTGCAATCTTAGCGCCTAAGAACGACGATGTCAACAAACTTAATGAACAAATGCAAATGAAACTACTCGGAAAAACTGTCAAATACAAATCGACTGACACAGTAATGGACGAAGAACAAGCAGTCAATTATCCAATTGAATTTCTTGATTCTTTGAGGACACCAGGCATGTCACCACACATATTCACATTAAAAGTTGGATCACCTATGAGGCTAATTCGAAATTTAAACGCGCCAAAGCTGTGCAACGGAACAAGACTTATCATCAAAAAATTAACACCGAATTTGATCGAAGCAAGAATCATTAACGGTCAGGTAAATTCGAAGAGGAAGACGTCTTAATTCCAGGTATAACGGGTAACTATTTTCACCCTGATTTCAGTCTATCTACAATTGAGGCTATCAGCGCAAAAGTGGTGTAACCCACAATTTAATCTGATTTCGGTTTTGGTGTAATATACATTTCTTACATTATGAACTTTCAATACAATAGTGGAGTAAGCTACTTTTTGCCTTCCAAAAACATAACTGTACATAACTTAACTCTTGGACAGAACAAATTTAGCGAAGTAATAGAGCAAAAAGTGTAAACTGACTACACCGGTGGTTTACATCGTCTGGGGTTACACCACTTTTGCACTGATAGCCTCAATTATGGAGTTCTACCGAGCCTATTCCCATCAGCTAAGCACTTTGGCTTTATTTTGGACCCAAAGCTGTATTGCAGGCTCAGCATCGAAGAAAGGACAAAGAACGCCAGTATAGCTTTCTCACATGTGATTCTCGATCTGTTGCCAACTAATCTATGGCTGCGTTCAAGTTACGCACCTGACTGCAAATCGAATGCAGCAGCTGCTTGTCATCAGCATTGGAATGCCGAGTATTGAAGGATTTTTGCAGCAGTTTTTATATTTTGGACGCATAAATGCAATATTTTGCAGTCAGCTACGTAAATTGAACACAGCCTTAATATAAGGCAGCCTTGGAGGACCTGAGGCTACGAGAAGCGGGCTGCTGGGTGGAGAAGAGGTATGGACAAAGCAAATTGGGAATAGTAGAAGAGCCTTCTCTGGCTCCAAATCAGAGGCGGGTGTATGAACTGTTGTTTTCTCCCCTCCAAAAATACTTCCCAACATTTTCTTTGCAGTTGTCTGGCTCTTGCTAGGATCAAACACCGTGAATTTGGAAATCTGTTCTTAAAGAACTTGGGAGAGATTTTGAAGCTTAAAGTGACAGATATGATCCAATATCTGAATATGACAGGCTGCATTTCAAGTCATTCCAAGCACACTGAAATACGCTTATATAAAGGCTTGTTACGAGTACTATTACAACAATTTGCTCTTTCAGCGCTAATTATATCTACGCCCTTGGTTGGGTGTAATTTCAAATCAGTTTGCATTTCCAGATCCCTTGTTATCAGCTCCAACTCCTTAATTTTTTATATGCGACTCCATTTGATTGTTGTTGTTCGTTCTATGTCTTGTCACTTTGGAAATAAAATAAAACAATTACTTTAATTTATTGGGAATAGTATCGTCGGCGCATAATAAATAGCTTCCGGGCGCGGGGTTGGCCACCTCTGAGTATACCAATGATTTCCAACGATATACCTTTCGCGTTTAAACGGCTTCAGTTCCCTTTGCGCCTTGCCTTCGCGATCACCATCAACAAAGCACAAAGTCAATCGTTGACTATTGCTGGATTGAATTTAGAAAATTCCTGTTTTTCACACGGCCAATAGTATGTTGCCTGTTCCCGAGTCGGTACACAACAAAGTTATACATTTATACACGAAACAAAAAAACAAAAAATATTGTGTATCCGTTAATGTTTAAGTACATGTGTTCTTTATTTATGCGCAGCATCGCACGACGTATATAAAAACCAAAGAACATAAAAGTAGTGGTTCTTTGAGACACTTCCCAGTGGGAAAAATTTGGAGCGCTGTTCAGGGGAGATTACTTTGAGCGCTGTTAAATATGCTCGCGAGGGAGCATTACCGGAGCTTTCATAAATTTTATAGAACGAAGAAAATGAGCGATTATCTTGATGACCATAAAGGGTGGCATTAGCATACTCAATGGACCGGCTCTCGTTCGATACGAAAGACAAGCAGCTTTAAAAGTGGTTAGAATTTAGTTGGGGGCCTGCTTTGGTAAAATCACACTCGCGCTTGGAAAGGAAAAGGCAATATCAAAAGATAAACAAAATAAAAGCTTTTCGATACCCAGATCACATATCCACAGGCGTCCATGAAAATTCTTTATTAAAAAGCTTTTTTTAATGCTCCTAGAACGCTTTTGAAGGAGCATAAAAACGTATGCTCCCTTGCAATGACATGCAATGTTAAAAAATATATGGAACTGGAGCGTAACGGGAGCGCTGTAAGCTTTTTAAGGAGTGCTCAAACAGCGCTATTGGAGCCCTCCATTTCCCGCTGGGTTCATCTGTGTATGGAAACTCAAACCGAGAAAATTCCCTTTTCAAACTCTCCTAATTCATATAACCTCAACTGGGAAATAAACGGAAGTTAACTATTGGCTTATGGGTGCAGCGAGGCGCACCGGGTTCCAGCTAGTATACTATACAAAAAAATGAATTTTTAAAAACCAACTTCAAAAAAAAAACCAATACCGTGATGCACAAAAAAGGATGAAATAATTGTTGGTAGTTCTTTACAATACTAATCCAATCAGAATGGATTTAGAAAGAAGAATCACTTTTGAAAAAATATTTTTGTAATTCTTTACAACGTTAATCCAATCAGAATGGATCTAGAAAGAAGAATCACTTTTGAAGACGGTGCCAGGTTGAGTTTCATTGCACTCTTTCTTGCTTCGAAAATTGGTTTCATTTCTTTGTTAGCCTTATGCACTTAATACATCGCCCCGAAAACAGGTGTTAGCACCGTATTGTAAAGAACTACCAACAATTATTTCATCCTTTTTTGTGCATCACGGTAGAGGTTTTTTCTTGAAGTTGGTTTTTAAAAATTTATTTTATTTCGTACTTTTTAGTCCGTTCATTTTTTTCGGGGGCAATTTAAAAAAAATTATTTATTACGATAAGTATGACACGCCGCCGTCGATAAAAATCGAGGCGGTAGCTAAATAGTTTTCGCAGTAATGCCTCGGACGAGAGGTAGTTACTTAACTCGCTGCGCTACGAGAGAGTGTTACTACGTGCTGGCTAAATATGTAAATAAGTCCTTTAAGAAATTCAATTAAATAGTTTTCCAATTCAAAGGAATACTATTACAGTCTACATGAGTATGCATGAAATTTCTCACCGAAGAGTTTGTAATAATTCTTTACAACATTAATCCAATCAGAATGAATTTAGAAGGAGAGAAAGAAAGAAAAAAAGTCGCACTGTCCGACCCGGGGTTTGAACCCGCAATAATTAATTCGCTAGACTTTTACGTAGACGCTACGCCAAGTCCCGCTTAAGTATTTGGTGACAATAAAGAATTGTGTGATACTTTTGAAAATAATTCTATCTGTTCAAGGTGTACTAATTTTACCAGTTTTTTAAGCCTACCTTCGAACTCCTTTATACGAATTTAAAAAAAAATTGCATGGGACCAGCGTGGGAAACTACCCCTTCAAGCAAAAAAAGAAAAAAGCAAAAAAGTTATTGTGTTACAAAGTTATGCGTGAACAGGACCAAAAAAACATACCTACGCGTCGAATTGATAACCTCCTCTTTTTTGAAGTCGGTTAAAAAAGGCGGGTGTCTGTATCACGGATACGGACAAATGACGTGAATACGTCTACAATGTTCTAAAAGAGATCGTTTTATTTTTTATTGGCATCAAAAAGGTAGGAAATAAACAATAAAAAATAAATTGAAAAAACCTTGTTGATCAATTCTGAACCAATTGCTTAGAGGGCTTCGGGATACAGTATGTTCAATGTTCTTCCATTTGGGGCTAGGGTGTGAAGATTTTCAGATTTTCCAACTCTTGAACAACAAACATACAGCTGACCGAAAAATGACACTAATTTGGAAAAATTCGTCGGCTATATGGGCCCTGCAAAAGTTGTGATCATAGATTCGTTATTTGCTACCTTAAAAACCCGTTCGTTATTTGCTACCTTAAAAAATATACCGATTTTCATTGGAATCGGAATACAATTGGCAAACTTGTCGGCAATAATGGTGTGGCCATTTTGAATTTATAAGATTTGATCATAAATTCGTTATTTGCGACCTTAAAACCCCTTAGATACCCACTTTCATTGGAGTCGGAACACAATTGACAATATTCGTCAGCCTTATTGGCCCCGCCATATTGAATCTAAAAGTTTTGATTATAAATTCGTTATTTTCTACCTTAAAAACTCCTAGATACAGATTTCGGCCATATTTGCGGGCCATTTTAAAATTCGAAAATCGGACTTCGAGCCCCATCATGGAGACCTCCACGCACTTTCATTGGAATCGGAACACAATTGACAAAATTGGCCATTTCGAATTTGGAAAATTAGCACAATTGGCAAATTCAACCATATCATTTTGAAAGTAAACAATAAAATTCTTTGATTCTTCATCTACGTCATGGTATTTTTTTTCGATATAAACAATAGTTTTTGAGCAGCAACTCAAAACTGTATGCCATAATCTCGTTATCATCGGTTTTTGTCATGGAGGAAGCAAACTTACAGACGCATTCACGTCAAAACTGTGAAAGTCCCAGAATGGAAGCAAATTTCATCAGACAAGCAACAATAAAATGGTGAAATTTATCTTCAAAATAGTACGTATAGTGTACTAGCATGTGGTACCTGACCTTCGCTCGGGTATAAGCTACACGTTGGGGGACGATATAGCGGTAGGGATTCGCTGAACTGGTGCACGTAGCAGGCGACGGGTTAATTGTGTCTGTAAACTTTTATTTTATTTACATTAAATTACCGTTGTCATATTGTGATAAAATATGGTTTAAAATGACGTCACACAGCTTACTGTACACACACACTTTCATTCGATACCCATACCGAATGGGTTGTAAAGATAAAGGTAATCCGACATTTTGTGTTGGCCGCCATTTTGAATTTTAAATGACGCTACTTCCACGTCACGCGAACTATACAGAAAATTTGAAGTTGATCGGTTATATGGAGGTGGGTCAAAATCAAGTTTCAAGACTTGTTTACATACTACACACAAAATACAGGTGAAGCTAATATAAAGCGTGTAAAAGCTAAGCTTAGCTAGATATCTGGAAAGTTAAAAGTAAACAATAAAATTCTTTGATCCTTCATCTACGTCATGGTATATTTTTTTTCGATATAAACAATAGTTTTTGAGCTGCAACTCAAAACTGTATGCCATAATTTCGTTATCATCAGTTTTTTGTCATGGCAGTAAACGTCAAAAAGATATCAAGATTTTAAAAAAAAATTGTTACGAAAACTCAAATTTTCGGCCCGTTAGAATAAATTTAATAGAAAAAAAAGTATTTTTTTGTAAAAATTAGATTTTTTATTATAAATTACAAAAAATAAGAAATCAAATTTCAAAATCCGGCTAGAGGGACCAATAGGTAAATTCAAGATGAACATTTTAAAAAAAAATTGTCTCTATAACTTAAAATTTACGACCTCTAGAGTAATTTGGGTGGAACACTGGCATTTCTCGCCACTGTGCGACGGCGCAGGCTATCGTTGGATGTTGGCGCAATTTGTGATTGTGTGTCCGAAAATGCGTGAAAAAGGTCTGAACAGCTATATGCACAAATTCTTCAAATGGCGATGTCAGGCTATCAGAGAGGGAATGCAACATTTTTATACACGCTTGCACACAACTACCCGCTGGAAGATTTTATGATTTTATATGGGGATAAACTTACTGGATTGGTGCATATTTCGATTTTTGGAAAAAAAACAGCTGATTCAATTTTCCTTCCTTTTCTGTTCTGCGTACTTTATCGAAGAGAGACAATCTGGCTTTGTCTTGCCGAGTTCACGAATAATGCATCGAGTTGAGCTCAGCAGTGATGTTCATGCGCACAAAAAAAGTTGTAATCAGCTTTGCAATAAAACGTATAATTAAAAAGATATTGGCAAACAACTACTTTTGAATTTACGTTTTTCGAAACTTAAAGCGCCATAACTCGTGCAATATTAGCCTTACGTAAAAAATTATAAAACAAAAATTATAGATATAGAATTAAACGCGTTTCCCTTCAGTGTAAGTTTAGCAAGAGGGTGGGGATGACGCCATTTTGAATTTAAGCTTACAAAAATATATAAAATCATTTGGTAAAAAAAATCGCGTGCGGTATTTTTTGCAAAGAATAAGTACCTATTTATTGGACTAAGGTCCTAAACTGAAATTTTGAAAATTTCCAGCTGCATTCAAATGCGTATATTGTCGAGGCCACTAGCTCTTAGACTATGGTGAAGGATACTGGTGAGGAAGACCAACTTTTCTGCAGCCGTAGTTTAAGTTACAGCCTTTGTTTTACATTGATATTAGCAGCTTCAAATTTTTCACAGAACATAGAAATGAATCGATGCCTGTTCGCATTCCCAAGGAATTTTTCCTAATTTGTTTGGTCCCTCAAAGAGCAGATCAGGGAATGAAAGGAAATAATATTCAATACTAATGCACCTCTTACAAGCGTGGATTACGCCTACTGGCACAACCTTCTATATTACAAGCCATGAACAAGGAAAATATTGAGAGCGAATTTCCGCTCAATCGGACTACAACTCGGTGAAGTCACGTTATGTTGTTAGTGTAATTTGGAGAATTTGGGAGAATTTGGTGGTCCGATTCTCTCAATTGAGATTCTTGTTCATGGCTTGTAAATATAGAAGGTTATGCTACTGGGGACACAACGCAGCAAAGCTCACCTTGCACTCTACCTCGAAAGTGGCGTACACGATTCATGAGAAATATAAAATTTAAAACTCTGTAAATCAAAATATCTCAAAAACGGTTACTCTTACACGAAAAAATTATAGAACATTTTTTTAGGAAATTACCTAAGCTACAAATTTTGTTCACATAATTTTTCTGGAAAAGTGAGCATTACTGAGATATTTGTTAAAAATCGCTTTTGGTGACCTATGACCCCGCGTAAAATCGTGTCCGAGTCTCAACTCGAAGGGGACTCGTAACATTTTCCTTAGAGCAATAATGGCAATGCCCATACCAAAAATCAGCTTCCCGGAATTTTTCCGAAGTAAAATGTCTAATTTCCCTGGACTATTTAATAATTTTGAACTTTTGGAAACTTTCCGTATACACTAAATGCTCGCTTTAACGTTTGATGAGAATTTGATGTTTAGGCACATCGGTTTTGTCAACCCAGTACCCAGTATTTCATAATATTAGTTTAACAGAAGCAAAAATGTATTTCTAAACATGCACATCCATTTTAAAACCACTCCCTGAAAGTGTGAAAGGTTAAACATTTGAATAAAATTTTTGAACGGAATCTGCAAGTAAGGTATACATTTCCGGAGAATCTTTTCAAAATGAACAATCCTTTCGAAATTCGTTAAAAATCGTTAACTAATATACGCAATGTTTTGGTGATTTTGCGTCTTTATGCCTTTTTGTATTTCTAGATTCAAATTTTGTGCTTGGAAATGCACAGGCAGCAGGAAATCCAATTGTGTACTGTTCGGATGGGTTCGTAGAGCTCACAGGTTATTCTCGGGCTCAAATAATGCAAAAAGGTAATTAATTTTTAAAATTTTTGTGGTTTCTTCAACCAGTAATTCTTTTTTCCTATATTTCAGGGTGCTCCTGCCATTTTCTGTACGGGCCTGAAACGAAAGAGGAACATAAATTGCAAATAGAGAAAAGTCTGAGTAGTAAAATGGAATTAAAGCTGGAAGTAATTTTTTATAAGAAAGACGGTAAGTAACTCTTACTATAATTATGTTTTATATGTACTAGAAAAGAAAAAAATATACATTCCCCAGGTAAATACATTTTTGCTGACCTAGGCATTTCTGAAGCTTTTATTCAATATTATTATAAAGGTCGGTTTATTTTATGGTTACTTCTTTCCGATATATGTATGTAATCATGAAGGTATATTTTAATACGAACATCTTTGTAAGATATGTATACAGAAGGACATGAATGTGGGTACAGTTTTTTTCATACAAGATGACATACGAATTCAATTCAAGGCAAAGAGCTGAACCTTTTATGTTATATCTCTTCCATGAGATTTGAAAATAATCCTATTTCATGACGTGAGTTCCACAAGAAGAAAAAATATTATTTTTATCTTTGGACAAGTTAAGACTATCAAGCCAGACCAGCTCCATTTTATAAATGAATAAGGTATGTACTTAATAATTTATTCTATCAAAGGCGCTTTTTCCTACAATGTCTGGATACTGACATTTAGGTATGGAGCTTGATTTTTTTTGAAGCTATGGTTCTGTAGGAGAACAAACTAAAATAACTTAGCATTATGCATGGAGCATCATGCTGAAAGGGTTGATAACCGAAAAACACAATTAAAACATGCTACATTGTGTTTAAGGCAGTATTTACCGAAATCCAATATGAAGTTCAAAGGGGTAATAACCTTTGTTGTAAAGTTAACTTTGTCCAATATCAAAACAGGAGAATAATAAACCTGTCAGCCTTCTTTTCTGCTGGCCCGTATGCACAGTTTGTTTTGTTTTTGCTCATTGTCAGGAAAAGGAGTTTTTGAAGTAGTTATGTATAAACAGTTGTAGTAGAAATAGCATGACGACCAAGACGTCAAGCGGGTCTCGCCACTTGATTAGAGATCGTATGATTAGTCTGTAACTAGCTACTCCTTGATTAAAGTGTATTAAAGTATATTGCCCTGGTGATTCTCACAATTTTGCTCTTTTTGTCTGATAATTATCAGTCTTGCACTTATTTTGATTTCCCACCCTCACCCACTCAACAGCGCTTAAACCCAGCAAAGTTTATTACACTTCAATCGAGCAACACTGATAAAACTTTAAGGGATGAAATTGCTTTCGTTCTGAAATTGGCTGTTAATGGTATCAACAATATTCCAGGTACTCATGGTTACATGACGGGTCTCTCCTCTTACTCAGCGGCAATTAGCAGGTTGATGGAAAATTCATACAGAAAGATGTTTCCTGCTTGAATACCAGTCAGTATAGATTAACACGAGAAGTTAAACCAGACCGGAAGCACTATTTACGGTCGCTCGATAACACATCCAACGTAAAGAGATAATTTGCGGCCTTTCAAAATACGATGTCACTGACCTTAGAACCTATACCAGGAAGGATGGGCATAAAAAAAGGTACCGGTCATTTCCCTCACTTTTGATCGCCGACACTACCGGAAAAATTTGAAATGGGCTTCAAATTGGTCAATGTTCGTGAGTTTATCCCAAATCCCATGCGGTGCCAATGAATTGGTCATACCTTCTCATCAAGGCAATTGTACCAGAACTTTCTGCATCAATTATGAGGCAGATTCACACCCATCTGAAGCAAATGACTGTACAAAATAAAAGGAAGCCAAGGAGTTTCTCAACATAAAGACCAAGAACAAGTCTGCCGTGCAAAGGACAAATGACCTACATATATGTATTATAGGTCAAAATGGCTTTGTATGCATTTTTTGATATAAAATATTCATAATTATCCTTAATAAAAATTCAGACTGATTGTACTTTTTAATTAAAAGTTATCACTTTGAACAGTTACTTTATTTGCTTCGGTTTCATGTATTTTGAAAACTTTGATTGCGTTTTTCTCGAAACGAGCTTTTTGCAGATAGGTCTTTTGCCCTTTGCACGGCAGAAGTGCTCCTGATATGAGGCTAGAAAGCTTTACTTCGATCAGCTGAGTCTACCTACCACACCATTTCCTACTCTTCTACTCTTTCAACTGCAACCCCAATAGCGTCTAAAGTGTAATCTGAGCATATCCGAGTATTTCACGACGCGCGCTTTTATATGCAAGTTTAATACGCATATTATTTTCTCTAATTTCTTTCATATTCATACCGTTCCCATCAGGACCGCATTTAAGTATAGCCAACATAGGTGCTCTTTTATGCAGTCCACCACATAAGACAGAAACTATGCCGCGCAGGCGCAGGCGGGAACGCATAGAATATGTTTCTATTGAAAATGATCATAGAAATTGTTACTTCCAAATATGTACATATATTTACAACTCGAGTTACTTCAAACTATGCAAAAAGCTTGGCAAGAAGTTGCGATTTCGGCCAGTTATTCAACCCGGTAATAAGAGCTTTTTTTATATAGCTTCCTAGCACGTTTATCCGATTAGAATGGTCTCGGTCAAAGGAAATTGGCAGGAGTTAATAAAAATACAGCCAAACCTAACATAACCTGCTTGGTCGAATGGGAATCATTCCAATTGTCCAAAGCTCATTTTGTCTCGACTGGTGTGATGGTCTAGTCAGGATGACCGTAGCAGGTGCCGGAACTTCCTGTAGATGACGTCTATACCACAGTTCTTTGTATTAGGCAAGTCCAATGTCTTACTGGTGTAGGTACTAGCGAATGTATTGAAATTGAATTTGAATTGGAATATTGTTCTCTTTCTGCTGTCAAGGTTAATGGCTTGACTTTCTTTGGGGAAGGGGCCTGCACCACAGGCTCCGTCTAGGGGCCTCCAGATCCTTAATTCGGCTCTGGTTCCCATTATATCTCATTGCATTTTGTAATATGACTGGCAGGCCGCTTTCGTAAAAAGAACGGGAAAGTATTTTCGAACATTAGCCAGATGAGCCTGAGGGAGAGAATGATACTGAGTGCCCTCAAGTGGCAATGAGTTTTCGGAAGGAGAAATCAAACAACAACTTGAAGGCAGTGCTACGGAAAAAGTGTTTTCGTCAGAGGAATCTGAAGAAGAGGAGAGAGACACTAAAGAGTTTTTCATTGGAAAAATAAATCAACGAATTGTGTAAAACCAAATACCGTGCTTCTTCAAAAACCTAGGGAATTAACGTAATAATATCACCCACTGACGTCACTCAACAAGTCGCAGTTTTGAAAACGAACAGGATGCGTTCTTCCAAATTATAGACATCCCTATGATTGACTATGTTTTGAAGTACACAAACATGTAGATTAATCAGCAGACAGTTCAGAATCAATATTTTAAAGATCGAGATTGTAGAAATATCGACAGGAATAAATTTATAGGAAACTTTTATTTTCGATCAGTATAAAAAAATCTCACCACGCAAGCGTGAGAGAGATTTTACGGCCGACTTAAGTCGCAATTGCAAGAGCTGTCATGAGATATAGAAGGTTTCTCTTCATCTTCATTCATTTCTCTTCTAAAATTTTATGACAAAAATATTAGAGTTAAACGGTAGAAAGTTGTAAATTGGCAGCAATTCGTGGCTTTTCCCAAGCTTTGATCAAAAGCTTCAGGTCGACGAGACCCAACAAAGGATCGGTAACGGTCGAATTTTCTTGAAAAATTTGTCAATAAATTTTATGAAAGAGCAAGTCTTATATATTTACTTCAACATATAAGTGGTTTTCTGAAAGTGAATTACGGTCGGACTTTTGCACCAAGAAGATAAGAAGAAAACTTTCCAAAACACAATGTATGTCGGTTATGTACGAAGAGTGGCTATTAAATAACGGGACTGTTGCTGTAAAATCTTTTATTTTAAAGTTAAAGTTTCGGATTCCAAGTTCCACATGAAATTTCACAGCAAAATACATTTTTCCGGCAAAAAAAACTCAAGTTACGAAAACAAATGTTACGGTACAGAGAAAATGTCTACTGGCATGACATTTGCGACAATCGAGAGAGAAAGTCTCAAACTAAACAGTTGCGGGACGTACGCCTTTAGCGCATGCGCAGTTCGCCCTCAATCGCCTTAGTCTCGTTATTTAATAGCCCCGTCACGTATATTGGAGAAGAAAATACCTTCAACATCAATGAAGTGTTGCCGTTGCGGTGGTCTGCGACAATTGCAAGGATGAAGGTACTGAACTTGGCGCATCTTCTCCTTTAACGGCTCTACAACCGGGATGCGGTCCAGACCTCTCGCGACTTTTCTCTCCACCGATCCCGATTCTGAGCCGATATCATAAAGTCTGGCATCCCTTAGCTAAGCACCATCATCTTATATAGAAGCAGTTTGGAAGTTATGGTTAGATGCTTCGATTTGAATAGCCTTGACAGATTATAGTAGGCTATGTTGGCTTTTAGCAGCTGTGCGCGTATTTATGGTTTAATGTTATTGTCGACTGCTACTATTGACCCAAGGTAGCTAAATGTTTTTACTACTTCTCACTCGCGCTCCTCTACCTGGATTGTGCGACCAATGTTAGGTGTTTTTGCAGACGGGGCCACCATGTACTTTGCCAGCTTAATCTGGGTGAAAGCTTCTTGCACAGCTGTTGATGTTCTTCCAACGATGTCAATGTCGTCTGCAAAAAGCCGAAAACACACTTTTGTGTTGTGGTGTGTCGTGGCGCTCTGTGCCCAATCAGAAACTCCAAATTGGGACGCGCCACACCACAACACACCATAATAATGTAATCAGCCCCATATAAAATATATATATGAATTAGATCCACGAATCAGATCGCCAAGACACACCACAACACAAAAGTGTGTTTTCGGCTTAAGCTAGTAATTGGGCGGACTTGTGGAGGATTGTGCCCTTGATGTCACGCCCGAATCTTCAGCGCCAGGTTTAAAAGGAGGCACGCCAGACCGCCCCCTTGTCGGAGTCCATTATAGATGTTGATTGATCTGGACAGTGTTCTGCAAACCCCTACTTGACTTGTCACATTGGTCATGGTCAACCTACATAGTCGTGTCAGGTTATTGGGGATGCCGAATTCTCTCATGGCTTTGTGAGAATACTCCGGCTATGCTACCATAGTCGGCTATAAAGTGTATGGGTGAAAACACAAAGAAAGCAGGTTGCCTGTATTCCTATTGCCAGCGTCTAGCGGCGCCAATCAGCACAAGGAATGTATATCCTGATTGGCGCCGCTAGACGCTGGCAATAGGAATGCAGGCAACCTGCTTTCTTTGTGGTTTCAACGTATGATGAGGTGTTGGATTGTGTTTTGAAACTCTAGACCCTTTTCCAACGCCTGCCTCAAGATGAATATCTTATCAGTTGTTGATTTTCCTGGCCTGAAGCTCAACAAGCGATAATTGTTCTCCTTTTTTATGTACTGGGCAGAGGATGTCTTTTTCCAGTCTTCTCGCATCGGTACCTGCAGTTAAGACCCTCCATATTTAACCAGCTCCGCGGGGGTGTTATCTGCATCCGGGGGCACCCTGTTGTTGTTTTTGAGTCAATTTATAGCTCTGCTTTTTGTATTTCTCTGCGCGTGCCCATGCTCTCTGAGACAGCTGCATTACTACGTTTATGAGGCTGATGTTCTTAAATTTGCCTCGCACACGAAGGGATATCACATTCTTTGTTTTATTATTCACAAATGTAGATACTTTTTGTAGTACTGTCATATATTATTTTTACATCGCCATAGCATTTTCCTTACATTTAAATTAAAAAAAAATATTAACTTTGAAAAATCTTAATGACTTAAAATTTAAGAAAATTTAAGAGTGCGCCCGATGAGAGGTTAAAACCACCCAATAGGAAAACGGAGCATCCCAAATGAATCAAGGAGGCCTCCCTTAGTTAGGGAGACCTCCCTCTACGTACCTTTTATTGTTCTTTTTTCCATAAGCATGTCCGGAAAAGGGAGTACTCCATTTGTACCCTCCTGGAGTGTTAAAGTGCGGTTTCCCAGCGGGAAAAGTTTGAAGGCCTTCCTCAAGAAGCTTTTAGGAAGGAGTTCCTATTCGTAGTTCCACAAAAGTAGGATGTAAGGGTCAAATATGGATATGTAATTAATGTAAAGTTTTTATTCAGTTAATACAATATACCATTAAATTGTGTATAAAAATGTGTATCTAAAAGATTATTATAAAAGGATTAAAGCAATATCTTCCAAGGATCTCAATATATTTAGAAGGTGTAAGAAATTGTACTGCCTTGGAAGAAATAAAAGAGAACGTATCACAAACACCTTACCGGGAAGGCGTGGGGAAGGTGAATGAGCTTTTAGAGCTTTTCGAGTCATTCCTTCTAATGACATGGCTGCACAAAAAAGATATGGAGCGGAATGCGAAAAGGAAGGAATTCTCGCCTTCCAAAAAAGGCTACCGTCATGCTTCTTGGTATGATTCCATTTCCCGCTGGGTTTCTATCTACTCTTGGATTATTACTCTTCCTTTACGTTTTCAAAAGAGGCAGATCATTTTTTACTCAGTAGCCATAAAATCGGCAGTGCACTAACTTGGACTTTCCACTCCAACGCACAAAACTGAAATGTCGACTTTACTTGTCAAGAATCACTAACTGTTAAATGCATTTTGTTTAAAATCTCCCATACTCCCTTAAGGTGGGTATCCACCAAGAGTTTTGTCTCCGCACTATCTCCATACATTATCCGCCGAAGTGTCTCCACCAAAATCAATCGGCGGAGATAAGAAATGTGCGGAGATAAGAAGTTCGGAGACTACACACGCACACCGATATTTCAGTGGATACAAAACGTATCCATTAAAAAATGTTCTATGTCGGTGCGGAGAACTACTGCGGGGACTGTGCGCGGATAAGTAAATGCAGTGGATACTTGAAAAAAGACTTCGAAAAGTCTTGAACTTGCTTGTTGAGGCCTATCTTTTGTTTTCCAGTGAATATGGAAAACACAAAACATCTTAGGACAAAAAAGGGTATTATTTTGAAGAGATAGATTTTTCTTACGATGGAATGGACAAATAAAAAATAAAAAAGTTATTGTGGGATGTGGTATAAAAATAAAAATAGCAATTTTTGACCATTTGCACCCTCCCCAAGCCGCCCGTAGCTGAAGTTGCCATTTCACCCCCCACACCCCAGCAAATGGAAAAAAATTCCTACTAATATTTAACAGTTATTTAGCCCTAATAGAACCTACATACGCAACGGCAGAAATTTTTTTTCAAATTTAACCCCTTTTTTACCCCAACCCCCTAACTCGAAATGGGTCCACTTCCCGCAAAAATGTCATATTATAAAAATTGGTTGAAATTACTTGAAAAGCTTATATACCAAACGGCAGAAGGTAGGGACGACACGATTTTTTCAAGTGCCAGCTCCCCTACTATGGTAATATATTTAGAGACTTAAATCGGAAAACATAAATCATTGCGCGCACATAATAATTTTATCATTCAAGGTCGTATCCACCTAAAGTCTTGTCTCTGTAGAGTGCGCGCACAGTCCTTTAGAACATAGTTTGAGACTTTTCATATGCTTCCTGCAAGATTTTAGTGGATACGCAATGAAAGCTGTGTCTCCGCACAGTTTGAGATTTTTCGTTTTTTGCTCAATTTGTGTTGATTTTTATGTGCGCGCACTGTCTGCAGACCGCAGTGGAAACGCACCCTTAAGGAGATCTTGCCCCGCGTTTCGTACTAGGAACTCCCTAAAACATCTGTTATAGTTCGCCAGAGAGATTTGTTTGTAAAATTCTAATCACCCATTTACTTCCCTCGAGGAGATCTCGCTCCATTTCCTACAGGGCAGTAACATAAAGGCTTTGATTGCGATACGTTCAGGGCCAGCTTTGGCGGTGCTGGCGCCCCGATAAAACTTTCTGTTAAGCACTCTTTATAGGAAATTATGTCAGAAATTTTTTTTTTCAATAAGGCTGTGATTCACATATACAGCTTCAAGCTGCAAGGTTCAAATGAAATGGGAACTTTAGTAAAAAATTTAAGCTTGAAGCTCTCATTGTGAATCGGTCCTTAAAAATGAAAATATTAACATGACTGGAACACATAAAAACTGAAAAAAAGAACTTTCAGTTAAAGAAATAGGAAATTATGTTAGAAATTTTTTCTTCAATAAAGCCCGATTCACAATGAGAACTTCAAGCTGCAAAAATTTAGGATTATAGGATTTATGTACAATGATTCACATTCACAGCTTAAAGCTGCAAGCTTCAAATAAAACTGAAACTTTAGTAAAAAAAATTAGAAGCTCTCATTGTGAATCGGTCCTTAAAAATATTTGCATGACTGGAACGGTAACATAAAAAACTGAAAAAAAGAAAATGTCGTTTTATCTACCAAAAGCTTTTTTTAGAAAACTTAGACCCACTAACATACGCCGCAAGCTTTATGAAGCTGAAGCCGATGGAAAGAAGCCACTGCAGCGACATTTGAAGCTGCAAAAACCAACGGCAACTTGATGGAATTGTTGGCATTGTTGGCTTGTACAGAGACGAAGATACATTTTATTTCAAATTTTTTTTTCGGATTTTCCCTCACAACATTTATTTTTTTTCTTGCATTTTAAATCTCCGCTTTTTCACTTTTTTCACGCACACAGTAAATAAAGTGTGGCTGTTTTTACAATTCCTTTTTCTAAAGTTGACAGGACAAATTTTGAAAATTGCTCAAATCTGGCTTCATACGTACTTCATTGTAGCGTGAAATAAGAAGCGGTCTATGTGGCAGCATTAATA
Organism: Thereva nobilitata; assembly: GCA_963855945.1. Classification (NCBI taxonomy): domain Eukaryota; kingdom Metazoa; phylum Arthropoda; class Insecta; order Diptera; family Therevidae; genus Thereva; species Thereva nobilitata. The sequence continues at coordinate 100,672,080 of OY979694.1, read as the reverse complement.
AATTCTCGTTGATTTGAAGCTGTGAAGCTTGCGGCGTGAAGTATGCAACGCCGAATGTGTTTTGGGCCTGAATTCGAAATCGCCTTCTTTTCACCTCTCATTGTTTTCAATGTTAATATTCTCATTAGAAATGAACTTTCAGATAGCTTACTGTTTATCCTACAAACACTTGACATATCAGTGCTAAATGAAATTCCAACTTATTACAGCAAGTTTTCTTCATCGCAGTTTGATCTTCTGCTGTCTACTCACCCAAACAATGTTAAATCTATCTCACAGCTTACACCTCCCGCAAACCTGGATCATGATATTCTGGTGCTCAAATATGACATGAAACTGCCGCAATATACTCGTTCATACAAAGAGTCTATTTACCGCGATTTCAATAACGTTGACATAAATTCCTTATTCATTGAATCCGTTTCGATGCGAAACGGCGTTATTATGAAAATAAACTCAACGCAAAAGTACCTCCAAAAAAGCTCTGGAATACCCTGCGGAGTCTAGGTGTGCATAAAGATGCTAGTATCTCTTGCAGCTATGATGTAGACGACATGAATGGTTACTTCGCATCTATTTCAAACGATGATGAAACAGACTCACCAGATTTAGATGCAATATTCTCTGCTAAGTGTGATCTCGATAGCGACTTCAGTTTCAGCTGTATCAATGTTTTAGATCTTGCTAGGGTGATACTATCCATTCGCTCGGTCCTGGGTCCTGATGAAGTTGCTCCACAATTCATAAAACTAATCCTCCCTTTTGTCGCTTACCCTATAACAGCTATCTTCAACCACTGTCTTACTTTCAGTGTCTTTCCCACCGCATGGAAAGAAGCGTTAGTTATTCCTATAGCTAAGATTGCCACTCCAAAATCTGTCGGGGATTTCAGGCCAATAAGTCTTTTTTGCTTTCTGGCCAAAGCGCTCGAGAAACTAATGGACTCCCAAGTAAGACTCTATCTAACTCAAAACAATCTGGTTTCCGTCCTTCACACAGCTGTGACACTGCGCTGTTAAAGATTACGTCTGACTTTCGCTTTGCCCTGGTCCAGGATAATTTTGTAGTTCTTGCGCTCCTGGATTTCCCTAAGGCCTTGATAGCGTCGAACATGACTTGCTGTTGAGAAAATTGGCGTACTACCTTAATTTCAGTAAACCAGCCCTAAAATTAATGTTTACGTTCTTAACATCACGCTCTCAGAGAGTCAAAATCGGGAACTGGTGCTCAAAGTCAGCTTCTTTAAAATCTGGCGTCCCACAAGGATCCATCCATGGGCCCTTACTATATAGCCTATTTATAAATGACCTACCCAATGTAAGTGTTTGATTCACTTATACGCAGATGACGTACAGATTTACCTAAATCGACCGTTAGGACTTGTTGAAGACTGTATCTGGAGACTTAATGATGACTTCATGCGTGTTCTGAACTGGGCTCTTGAAAACAAATTGAAACTCAATCCTAAAAAATCTCAGTCATTAGTCATACATAGAAACCCGCTGGATTTATCTTATTTCCGTTAGGTTCTCTTCAGCGCGCAAGAAACTTAGGTATAATTTTGAATTCAACAATGACATGCTGTGACCATGTTAAGGCGAAACTGAAAATTATCTAAGCCAGTCTCCTAGCCCAGTCGTCAGAGCCAAATTTAGACCGAAAGCTCGCACAAAATGTGATCTCGCTGAAAATTGGAACTTAGGTACTTTTTTGGGTGTAGAAAACGATAAAAAAATCTTTGCTGCGGTAAAGTGTATGCTATGATCACAATTTCGAAAACAAACTCGAAAATATGGCTTTTGCTTTATATATCGAAAAATAAAAAAAATTTCGGAAAACTAACAGCGCCACGTGAAAGAGCGGAAAATTTCACTAAAGTTTATATTATAACTTATTTTAAAAAAAATTGTTTTATTATTATAAAAAATTATTAAAAATAAGAAGAAAACTCGAAAAATCTAAGCGCGCCAAAAAACTGAATTAAAAAATTCTAGCGAGGTGTTCGGGGAAAAACTAAAGTATCATTGCCTAAATTGTACGCAAAAATAAAATAAAAAAAGCATTTTCAAGAGGACACTCTAAGCTTTCTAACAAAGCCATTAGTTTATAATTTTTTGTTTTTTTTCTCATAGAAAATTTGACCGGAAGTTGTAATTTGTAAAATTCTCACTGATGTTTATAAAATTGAAGATATATATTAATAGAGGCGTACGAAAAAAAAATCCTTGTACATTTATTATCATTAGACATTTACTTGTGATGTAAAAATAATTGAAATGATAAAAATTGCCTCTGTTTAATAAAATTTTTGTTTTAAAATATTCATTTTTTCTTACAGCATTCATTCGATGCCATTTTTATTTTCAAAAACAACAGGCACCAGAGTATAGAAGTGAAAGACTGGCGGCGACCCGGGCGCGTCTTTCTTCTTCATCATATTCTGTGTGCCGGCTATTTTTGAAAATAAAAATGGCGTCGAATGAATGCTGTAAGAAAAAATGAATATTTTAACACATAAATTTTATTAAACAAAGACAATGTTTATCATTTTAATTATTTTTACATCAAAAGTAATTGTCTAGTGATGATAAATGTACAAGGATTTTTTTTTCGTACGCCTATATTAATATAAATCTTCAATTTTATAAACATCAGTGAGAATTTTACCAATTATAACTTCCGGTCAAATTTTCTATGAGAAAAAAAACAAAAAATTATAAACTAATGGCTTTCTTAGAAAGCTTAGAGTGTCCTCTTGAAAATCCTTTTTTTATTTTTATTTTTGCCTACAATTTAGGCAAGGATACTTTAGTTTTTCCCCGAACGCCTCGCTAGAATTTTTTAATTCAGTTTTTTGGCGTGCTTAGATTTTTCGAATTTTCTTCTTATTTTTAATAATTTTTTATAATAATAAAACAATTTTTTTTTAAAATAAGTTATAATATAAACTTTAGTGAAATTTTCCGCTCTTTCACGTGGCGCTGTTAGTTTTTCGAATTTTTTTTTATTTTTCGATATATAAAGAAAAAATCAAATTTTCGAGTTTGTTTTCGAAATTGTGAACTCAGCATACGCTTTACCGCAGCAAAGATTTTTTTATCGTTTTCTACACCCAAAAAAGTACCTAAGTTCCAATTTTCAGCGAGATCACATTTTGTGCGAGGTCAAAGTCTCTGACAACTGGCCTATCCGTAGACTCTGGTTATTCGCTGATATCTTGCCGACAAGTATGCGATGCAATTTAATAAAAATTTTGCTTTTGCCTCATTTTACCCATGGTTCAATCATATTCCCTACATTGGATTGCTTGTGCAGCAAAAAGCTTGAAATCGGTTACAATGATTGTATTAGATTTGCTTTTAAGTTAAGACGATTTGATCACATCGCTCAATATCGTTTTAGTATCATGAATTGCTCACTAACTAGTCATCTAGCTAAGAATAGCCTACTCTTCTTGTATAAAGTTCTTAATAGCGGCCAACCTGCATACGTCAGTGACTTCATTAAGCTACTACGAAGCAAAAGACATAAAATGATGGCACTTCCGAAATTCAACTTCAAAGTTCTCGAAAGTTCTTACTTCGTTCTCATTGAGAGAATATGGAATTCTTTGCCCCAAGTAATCCAATCAGCCGCTACCGCAAATAGTTTTAGAAAACTAATTACTAATCACTTCGCGCAGGTCTAACATCTGCCCCACTTATCCACACATCACATGCCTTTCTTTTGTTTTTTTAATAATTTTTATCCATATTTTTCATTTTTCTTTTTCTCTTTAATTTAATCTTATTTTATAATCATTTTGTTTTTTTTAATTTCATATTCCACTCCTATGTGCTTTATTGTAATGTTTCCGTTAATATTTACCCTTGCTCTCTATTATCATTTCTGGATTTTATTAGTAGTCTTGCCTACAGTTGAGTAGTGTACTATTTTTAAGACTCTGTCTTTGTATGTACATAAATTGTTTTATAAACAAATATCAAATAATAATAATTTAAAAAAAAATTATTTGATAAAATTTTAAATATAAAAAAAAGTGGCTGTGTGTACTTATGTACGCGCATCAGGAGTTATACTTCTATGGCGTGATTTAAGACTAATGTTTAATTTGCATGCAAATAATTGATTGGATTTTTTTATTATTTGCGTGCGTTGGCAGGTGGAAGCATCATGATGCCGACGCGCTCCAGCCTGTCGGTGCTTTTATCTACCTGCTAATACTACCGATATTTCTAAGCCTTAAGAGCCCAATACACGAGCGCTCCATCCGACCGCGCCACGCCAAAACAACAATAGTTTGTATGCATTCGAAATTTCGAGTGCATACAAATTGTTGCTGTTTTGGCATGGCCGGGTCGAATGGAGCGCTCGTGTATTGGGCCCTTTACTCTCTTCCTTTTGGTTTCTTTGCGCCTTACCTTCTGATGGAGCATATTTAGCGTCTCCTCCACTTTATTCTTTACAACACCCGATGTCACCATCTAGTCTATGATGTTTTCTACTCTGAGTCGTGCCTGACCTGTTGCTTGCAGAGCAGCAGTTTGCTCGGCTAATATCGGGCATTCCAATAGGACATCCTCTGTGTCTTCTATCACATTTAGGAATGCCGAAGACAGCGAAGACATCTTGTCCGAACCGATGGAGGTATGCTCTGGAACACACATGTCCACTCAAGAACTGTGCGAGGTCGTAACTCATCTCTCCGTGCTCTCCCGTGACCCTTCCCTCCACATTTGTTATGAGCCTGTGGGTCCATCGACCTTGGGTAGATTTACTCCACGTCCTTTCCACTACTAGGCTAGTGCCGATAGTTTTTTGGAAAAAAAAATTAATAGCAGGGAGGGACCAGCAATGAAATGTCATTAAGGTCATACCTAAACGAAAAAAAAAATTTTAAACTCGAAAAAAGGGGAAATGGTAAAATGGGGATGCTATTTAGGGGTTAAAAACGATTTTTTGCGATTTGCGGTGGAACATGACCTCCTAGTGAAAAATGTTTAATACAAAAGTTGTAGATAATAAAAAGATCTAAAACTTTTGTATTTAACATATTTTGACATAACCTCAAATGTTCCAAGAAAATAGCGGAAAATCGATTTTTCAGTTTTTAATTTTTTTCTCCTGTTAAAATAATTCAATTTCCATGAAAATTTTTAAGAGTATACCTTGTGTTGCGTTAAATAAGCATGATTTTTTTTTGTTTGGAAAACGGATAGTTTCCCAGAAATTAACATTTTTCGAAAAAAATACCCTTATCTTGCACGGACAACTTTATTGAATTTAAAAAAATGAAATTTGTCTTAAAATAATCAAACTTAAATCTTCAATATCTTCCAAATGGTGAGGTTTACAAAAAAATGTAATATACCTTTTTTGTAGAGCATTAAATTTCCTACAAAATTCTCCTAAAACATTTTTCTGTACAATCAATTAATGATGAGGTATGAATTTTTTTCTATTGGACTGAGGAAAAAATAAAAAACTGCGATGCGGACGATCTTCCTATTAAAATTAAGAGCTCATATTGAGTGAGAATTTTTGTAAGGTGTTCAGCAACCCATTTTTCCGTGTCACTTGTAAAAAAAAAATAATTGATTTTTTTGACCCACCCTAGTGGCAAAACCATCCTGAAAATTTTAAATAAATAAGAAATAAAATAACAATTTCGTTTGAATTGAATTACGCCGAGACTAGGTAAATGTTTCCAGTTTCGTAATAAAATTTTTACAGCATCATACTCAATATGGTTTTGGGAGATTTTTTATACATTATTTATTTTAATTAATTTAAAAATTATAGATTGACAATATGACCGTATTATTTCCAAAAAAGATGATTAGTATGAAATCAACGCAGTTGGGTTCGGTCGAGCAAACAAAGATTTGACCACAAATACAAAATAATGGAAAAATTAACAGCCGCTCACATTCAACGAAAATGTCAAGCTAGTTATAATAGACTATTTCTTATTTCTTATTTACTTAAAATTTTCAGGATGGCTTTTCCACACTTTCTGTAATTAAATTTATTTAATATAAGTATAAGTAATATTATATGACACTAAGTTCTGTCATTAAACTGTAATCCCTCATTAACAGAAAAAATTAAAAAATTTGAAAAAAAATTTAAAAAATAGAGAAATATGTACGTGATTCGAAAAATCAGGTGTTCGGTTTTTCTTAATTTTAAACGGTTTAATAAAAATAAAGTTTCAAAATGCGTAGACCATTTCAAGCTAGACGTTTCAGGTTAAATGAGCACTTATTGAATATCAAAATTCGAAAAAAACATCAATAAAGTTGTCCGTGCAAGATAAGGGTATTTTTTCGAAAAATGTTAATTTCTGGGAAACTATCCGTTTTCCAAACAAAAAAAAATCATGCTTATTTAACGCAACACAAGGTATACTCTTACAAATTTTCATGTAAATTGAATTATTTTTACCGGAGAAAAAAATTAAAAACTGAAAAATCGATTTTCCGCCATTTTCTTCGAAAATTTGAGGTTATGTCAAAATATGTTAAATATAAAAGTTTTAGATCTTTTTATTATCTACAACTTTTGTATTAAACATTTTCCACTAGGAGGTCATGTTGCACCGCAAATCGCAAAAAATCGTTTTCAACCCCTAAATAGCATCCCCATTTTACCATTTCCCTTTTTTCGAGTTTAAAATTTTTTTTTGTTTTAGTTATGACCTTAACGACATTTCATTGCCGGTCCCTCCCTGCTATTAATTTATTCCTCATTTAAATCCGCTTTGGCACTAGCCTATACTGAAATAAACGCCACTTCTAAATTATGTTTAATTCCCTAGATTCTTCTCAATTCAATTGAGCAGCTTTAGGTAACTGAAATATGATACGAAGTGCCTTTGAACTATTTTGTTTTGGTGGACTTGGAAACACATTTTTCTAGACCAGTTGTTCTTATTTACAGAGGTTATACAGGTTTTTATGCCCTCCATGTTTTTATTTTAGTCTGTTAAAAGTCCCAGAATATTACTTAATTCGCTGACGGAGCGACACAAAATGCGCTTTGGCAAACGACATGAGAAGACAGCACTGCTACTATTCCAGAAGGTCCATGATCGTGTTCTAATTATTTTCTAGTTTTTGGTACAGCAGATTTAAAATAAACCCATTTCACTTAAAAGTTTTTTTTACCTATTTTTATTATATTCTTTCTAGTCTTAATTCTGTCATTTTTGGATTATACTTTTTACAAAATTCTGGGTAAGTGATTTGTTATGCATTCCATATTTCCAGCGCCATTTTGAATTTTCTAATTTTGACAACAAATTTATTATTTCCGACGTTAAAACACCGCCAAATATCAATTTTCAGTGAAATCGAATCGTAATTGCCAAAATCGTACCGCCATATTGGCGCCGTCATTTTGATTTTTTTAAAATTTTGCCCACAGATTCGTCATTTGTGACCTTAAAAACTCCCCGAGACCGATTTTCAATGGATTCGGAACACATTTGCAAAATTCATCCGCCATTTTGAATTTTCAATTTTGACTACAGAATCGTCATTTGTGGCCCTAAAAATCTCCCGATACCGATTTTCAATGGATTCAGAACACATTTGCAGAATTCCTCCGCCATTTTTAATTTTCAAATTTTGACCACAGAATCGTCATTTGTGGCCCTAAAAACACCCCGATACCGATTTTCAATGCATTCAGAAAACATTTCCAAAATTCATCCGCCATTTTGAATTTTAAAATTTTGACCACAGAATCGTCATTTGTGGCCCTAAAAACCTCCCGATACCGATTTTCAATGGATTCAGAACACATTTGCAAAATTCATCCACCATATTGGCGCCGCCATTTTGAATTTTTAAAATTTGACCACAGAATCGTCATTTGTGGCCCTAAAAACCCCCCATACCGATTTTTAATGGATTCAGAACACATTTCCAAAATTCATCCGCCATATTGGCGCCGCCATTTTTAATTTTCTAATTTTGACCACAGAATGGTGATTTGTGGCCGTAAAACCCCCCGATACCGATTTTCAATGGAATCGGAACACAATTGAAAAATTCGTCCGCCATCTTGGAACCGCAATCTTGATTTTTTTTACAAAATTGTCAGATTGCACTGACACGTTAGCTCAATGTGTGTGCAAAGTTTCATAAGAATCGGTTTAGTAGAAGTAGTTGAAAAAGCTGTCGCAAGATTTGACCCAAACAAATATATGAGGTCAAGCTAAATAAAAGCATTAATATCTTGTTCATTGTTTTATTTTCCCAAATAATAACAGTGTTAGTATTATTATTTAATAATGATTGTTTATACATATGTATAATGTATTTGTACTAAGGTAACAATTATATTGTAGTACTAGATTAAGACTGAACTATGTTATATTTCTTTCTCATTCTTGAATAAACGCTTCTATTGTAAAGATCAACAGGTTATGGGCCCAGAGATCGGTGTGTGCCTAAGTGACTACGAAAAATAAAATTTAAATCGGGATTTTGCTCTGTCAATATTAGTAATCGATATTCAACAAATAGTGAAGCAGAAAAGAAACTTGGTGTTTCGTGAAAAGCAAAAATTATTTTTGTAGAAATGGCAGTGCAAAATATTAAAATAGAATTGCTGTCGAAGGAGAATTATGACACATGGTGCATTCATGTGAATGCTGTTCTCGTAAAATGATCTCTGGAACTATGTGTCCGGGAAAATTGTGAAGCCCGATTTAATAACTGGAGATTCTAAAAGTGTGGTGGACGTGGAGAAGTGGGAAAAATTAGACAAAAAAGCAAAAGCAGATTTAGTGCTGTCTATCAGTCCACCGATACTTAAGGATGTTAAACACTGTAAGACTTCCAGGGATGTGTGGCTCAAACTAAAATCCATATATCAATCCAGTGGACCTGCAAGAAAAGCGACATTATTGAAGCAGCTCATATTAGGAAAAATGTCGAGCAGCGAAGATATGCAAGATTATCTATCCAAATTTTTTGACACAGTGGACAGACTACAGGATTTAGACATCGATATAAACCAAGATTTACTATCCATTCTATTACTATACAATTTGCCCGAAAGTTATGAGAATTCTCGGATAGCAATAGAGTCAAGAGATAATCTTCCATCACCTAACATGCTGAAAATCAAGATTCTCGAAGAATTCCAAGCAAGAAAAAATAAAGAAGGGGATGTTGCTGATGCAATGGTGGTAAAATCATACAATAGAGGTTTCACAGGGAAGAAGAAAAATGTAAATAAGTATAAAACATCAATACGTAAATTAATATGTTATAAATGCAAGCAGTACGGGCATAAAGCTTTTCAATGTAGAAACAAACTAGAAGAACAGCAAAAGTAATAGAAAAAATTGAAAAGGAAAAAGAAGAAGAAGACTTTTGGAATGTATTCACAGCAGAAGATGAGGGATGTGTGCAGTTAGCAGTAAGTGTCAAAAACACATTCATGTGGTGTTTGGATAGTGGAGCAACTACACATATTAGCAGCAACAAAAATAAATTCACAACTTTTGAAAACTTTAATTCGAAAGTGAGATTAGCCAATCATGAATATTCTGAAGTAAAAGGAAAGGGTTCGATTTCTGTGGTAGATGTCAACGGGAGTAATATCATTCTTAGTGAAGTACTATATGCTCCTGACGTTATAGGTAATCTTATATCAATTTCAAAATTAGTAGATAAAGGTTACAAAATCCTATTTGAAGAGAGAACAGCAACAATACTTAATAAATCAGGTAAATTTGTAGTTACTGCAACTCGTATTAATGGTTTAGGCATATGCCACACCGAACTAGTGATGAGGTAATGTGGCGATGTGCTGATCTGCTGATTATCAGCAGCACTGGTTTTGTAATGAGTCATGACACACTATAAGTGATGTGATGTGGTGACATTTTAGTCACCAGTTGATATTCAGCAAATGATCTAGATGTTAGAAATAATTTTGAAAAAGTCAGTTGATTTTTAATATTTGTAATGGAGGAAAACAAATATTTTATTTTAAAACTAGTAAAAAGTGTAGAAAATCAAAGATGCTTGTGGGATACGGCATCGGAAGAATATAGTAAAATGGATAAATTAGAAAAATCATGGAAAATAGTTTCGCACGAGACAGGAAAAGATGGTATATATTCATTCACATATTTTATTAGGTTTGCTTTCATAATATATGTATGTACTGTACATATGTAGTTTAAAACACAAGGATTGTAAATATTAATGATAAATAAAATATTTTAAAAACGTTTCCTGTTTTTAAAATATTTTTATGGCTTTACGCAATAATTCCACTGCCGTGGTAGTGCATTCTCTTCCTTTAGAAAATAATTCGCTAATTTATTGATCTTTCTGTCATTGATAAAGGAAGCGGCTATATTGTTATAGTCGTCCGGAACACAGCTTGGTGGAATATTTGGTGCAAGTGTAAAAGAGCCTTCACGTAATTTAATAAAGTTGTATAAAACGCATGCACCTTTTATTATATAGTGTATAGATTGCTCTTTTCAACAAATTAGAGTTTCATATATCCTAAATTTTTTACAGTGCTACAATCTATGACCACTTGCTCAGCTTTTCTATATATCAGGGTGTTAAAAAAAATCTTCTCCAGCCCGTTTTAATAAAACAAAACTGGGTATTTTTCCAAACTGTGTCTTATCCAATATAAATATGAAATATGAAAATCAGTTTTTCCATATTTCTGAAAGAGTAAAGGAAAGTGGAAAAGACACGTTTTGGAACTATAGGACTCATTTGTCAGATGTCTTTGTGGAAATGGCCTTAATAAATTTTCTTGCAATTGAAATGCTTCATCTCCTGAAAAGTAGTAAGCGAAAGCTTCTTTGACATTTGGTAGTGGCCCTGAACACAGAATATGTTAACTTCCACGTTGCAAGCATTGATTTAAATTTGAATTTTGGAATATACATTGTACCTCAATCAATATTTTTCCCAACTTCACCCAGGTCAATATTAATAAATATTGCATTGGCGTCTGCTGATAAGCCAAAACCACAAGGGAATAAAAGCCCGTATGAAACGATGAATCCAAAATTTACGATTTTTTCTTTTCATTTTCCTGTTTAGTAATAACAACAACGAAGGTTCTCCGTTTTCCATTTTAATTTTGACCAAACATTTTCATTTGATCGCCTTCTTAGATGTGGCATTAACTGGTGATGTGATTTTGTTGTAATATCAAAATCAGTACATCAACAACAACACATCACCACATCACTAGTTAGGTGTGGCATCTGCCTTATACTAAATTCTAGAAAATAAACTAAAGAATTATTTTAGTCAAGAGAATTCAGTCAATATGGTATATAATGACAAAATCGTGAAGCAGTGGCATGATCGGTTTGGCCATATTAATGTACACTCGTTGAAACAAATGACCAACAAAAACCTTGTTGAAGGTTTACCTAAAGCAATGTCGATGCGAAGTGATAAATTTTTTGTGAAACGTGCATCAAATGCAAACAAACAAGAAAATCTTTCCCTAAAGAGTGTTTTCATCGATTTAAAGAACCACTAGACTTGATACACAGTGACATTTGTGGTCCATTTAGAGTGCAGTCATTAGGTCACTCCAAGTATTTCATAACGTTCATTGATGACGCAACTCATTGGTGTGAAGTATACACACTTAAAAATAGATCAGATATTCTAAATATATTTAAACAATTTCAAATGCAGGTAGAAAGGCAATTGAGCAGAAAAATAAAACGGTTGCGTACCGACAACGCAAAAGAATATTGCGGTGGATTCGAAAAATATCTACAGGACAATGGTATAATTCACCAATTAAGTGTAGAATATTGCCCCGAACAGAATGGAGTCGCAGAACGGAAACACCGAACGTTAGTTGAAATGGCTCGCTGCATGATATCACAGGCAAAACTACCATTTGTTTTTTGGGCAGAAGCATTGATAACTGCGAACTACATTTTGAATCGATCTCCATCTAAAGCAGTAAATGGCAATATTCCTTACACATTGTGGCATAGTGAAAAACCCAAAGTAAGTCATTTTCAGCGTTTTGGGACAATAGGTTATGTACTGGAGAAAGGAAAACAAAAACAGAAATTTGAAGAGAAATCGAATCAATATATTTTCATCGGTTACTGTGAGAATTCCAAAGCTTTTCGTATGTGCTCAGTAAGTTCAAGGAAAATTATAAAGAGCCGAGATGTAGTGTTTACGGATAAATTTAGACATGAAATTCACGAAGAAGCACATAGAAACATAGAAGAAGATAAAACTGATGAAAACGTAAGAGAATTTACATATCCTATTAAGAACAAAAATGAAGTGAGTGATTTAAAAAGTGATGATGAAGATAAAAATGAAAATCTTGAAGATAGTATGTCAAGACTCACAGATGAGGAAAATAGTGAGCGAAGCCCCTACTTCCTACGATCCCAATTGCATAAAACAGGGAATGAAGGGCGCCCCAAAAAATTATTTAATGCAGACAACACGAAAAATAGTGATAACCGAAATAAAGATAGTGATATTGAAAATGGTGGAAAAGAAAGTGATTATGACAACACGAATTATGCTATGCTGGATTATGCTTTAATGATTGAAAATAGTCAATTGTTTAGCAAATTAGATGAAGTGTCCCGCGATGGCGAATTTGAATTATGGAAAGAAGCAATGCGTGAAGAACTAAATTCACATTACAAAAACAAAACATTTAATTTAATTAATAAACCTAATAACAAGAATATTTTGAATTGCAGATGGGTATTTTCAAAGAAGTATGACAAAAATGGTGCTATTATTAAAAGGAAAGCAAGATTAGTTGCCAAAGGTTGCAGTCAACGACCAGGAGTAGATTTTAATGCTACATTTGCCCCAGTGGCTCGACGAAGTTCATTAAAATTAATATTAGCAGTGGCAGTTGAATGGAATTTGATTCTGGTACAACTTGACGTGGTTACAGCATTCCTCAACAGTAACCTAGATGAAACTATTTATATGAAGGTTCCTGAGTTTTTCTATGAATTAAGTAATAAAACAAAAAAGGGAGATCAAGTTTTGCAGATTAAAAAAGCTATTTATGGATTAAGACAAGCGAGCTATCAATGGCATAAAGAGCTGAGTACATTTTTACATGAAATTGGTTTAGAATCATTGAACTCAGACACCTGCGTGTATATAAATAAGATTAAAGAAAAGTTTATAATAGTAATGGTATATGTTGACGATTTAATTGTTGGAGCACGAAATAATGAAGTTATACAAGAATTTAAGAATAAGTTGGGAACTAAATTTAAAATAAAAGACATGGGATTACTACACTATTGTTTAGGAGTTGAATTTAATAGAACTAATAGTGGCATTTATATTTCACAAACAAAATATATTAATGATCTTTTAATACGTTTTAGAATGACAGAGTGCAAAGCAAAAACTACACCTTTATCTACCAGTTTAAAACTATCCAAGGATCAATCACCAAAATCAGAAGAAGAACAGATTAAAATGGAAAATTTACCTTATCAAAATTTGATAGGAGCTTTATTTTATTTATCTACGATGACAAGACCTGATATTTCTTATGCGGTGAATATGCTGAGTCAATTCAGCAATAATTTTAGTGAACTGCATTGGGTAGCAGCCAAAGGTATACTATGATATTTGAAAGGAACAGTCAACAAAAGCTTACACTTCAAAAAGGTGGAGAAAAATTTAGTTGCTTACACTGACGCAGATTGGGGCGGTAATGTTGATAATAGAACATCATATACTGGTTACATTTTCCAATTGGCGAATGGAGCAATTACATGGACGTCTCGTCAACAAAAAACGGTTGCCTTATCGACAGCTGAAGCCGAGTATATGGCAATATGTGATACAGTCAAAGAAGCTATCTATTTGAAACGGTGGTTAGAAGAAGTTGGATTTAATGAAACACCAGTAACCATATATAATGATAACCAAAGCGCACAAGCCATGATAAAACAAAACCAATTGAATGCACGCAATAAACATATTGATATGCGTCATCATTTTATCAAGGAAGCATTAGAAAATAAATTTATTGAAATCAAATATTGACCTAGCGAGAATATGCCAGCTGATATGTTTACGAAACCACTGCCATCATCAAAGCATATGTCATATTGCAAGGAAATAGGCATCGAAGACAATCACTATTAGGAGGGAGTGTTAGTATTATTATTTAATAAAGATTGTTTATACATATGTATTTGTACTAAGGTAACAATTATATTGTAGTACTAGATTAAGACTGAACTATGTTATATTTCTTTCTCATTCTTGAATAAACGCTTCTATTGTAAAGATCAACAAACAGTAAATATTTTGTATTATATATTCAAACTAATTTCTGATTGAGTAATTATATTAAGTTTTAACCATTCAAAATCATTAGTAAAACCATAGAAATATAAACTAACATGGAACGGCTGTGTCGTGTAAAAACCCTGTACGTGAGCGACCACTCTAAAGGTAGCTTGTTTAACAGGACAGCAATAATGTGCAGAAGTGGGACACAAATTGCCGAACTGTCGGGGTAGCTTCTTGAGTGAATGGTGGCGTGCCAAGTCAATATCCGGGGGCATAGATTTTATGCCAGGAATTTTAATCGCTCCGCTTTTAAAACTTCCCTCTTATTATTTCTGCATATTTTGGCCTGCACTGCCTTACCACTACTACCGAGTGAGCTCAAACACATCAGGAATTGTGGTACGCTTAATCTGGCTTACAGCCATTCCGTGTTTAGTTTATATTTCTATGAGTAAAACAGTAAATAATTATCGCTTATTGCATAGTGGCCATATAGCTTTATTATTATCTTGGCCAGCCGACAAACAACCAAGAAAAATCTTCTGAAAAGTCGGCTGGTGTAAAACTAGCCCTTAGAAACTCGCGCTTAGGTGAAGAATAGAACACGGATCGGATTTCCCTCCATAGCCTCGCAACAGAACCCCTCACCCAGCAACGTCGTGCACAGTAAAATCGTCTACGAATCTTCATGCCTACAAAAATCCAAACCTTCGCTTAGTTGATGAAGCGTACAAGAAATTTATTTCCCTCCATAGCCTCAGGATAAAAACCCCCTCACCCATCGACATCGTGAACAGACATCAGCTAAAGAATGGGAGTTGAAATGCTTGCCCTCCATACCCCTTCGCCTATCGTTGCGTCTCGCGTTGCGTCTCGCATATTCCTAAAAATTCACTCTCATAAGATTTTTAAAAACGCGCCTAAAGAAGTATAACTTCAAAAATTTCATAGACCTGCACTGGGATTCCGTAACAATTTAGAGTTAAATTTTAGGGTCAAAATTCTAAATTTAGAGCAGTTTGGTATTCTGTAAGCCTGAAGATTCTAAAATTTCGAGTACATTAGCCTTTTAAGTTGGCAAAAAGAGCGAAGGAAGCGCCACCTACCGCAAATTTCGGTTATTAATTTTTGTACTAGATGGCACTCACTTTTGTACAAGAGGTCTCTAAATTTAGACTAAATTTGGAATTCTGTAACACTTTTCTTGTCTACCTTAGGCTGATGATGCACGAGTCAATCCATTCACTCAATCCCTACGTCAAAACTGTCAGTTTATTGAGCATAGGTGATACACGTTGCAATTCGTTTTACTCAATTTTTTGTGTAACAACAAAGTATTATATGTGTAGTTAATATTTCAAAAGTAGTCATTCGTGTTTTATTTATCAACGATACGATACGATATAGTGTATTGTGGTTTCTCTCAATTTTTATTTACATATCTCAAAAAAGTAACGCCAACTGTTGAAATTTATTTTTTTTCGTTGACGTTTCAAAATGTGCTTAATACAGTCACACACATAAGCATTTTCCATACAGATAGAAACCGAATCCATTTTCGCTCAACCGCGCAATCTACACCCCGATCACTGCCTCGGCCTACTAATTGCCAGGTGACAGTTCGAATTGATTGATTCATTGATTCGTGTATCATGGGGCTTAGAGTTCGATTTCATTCACATATAAGGTGTCTTGTGAGCAAGTTTTGAAATGTAAGTTTATGCCGGATACACACGTTTGTCAAGGCTTGGCAAGCGTTCGCAAATTGACAACGCCTTTTTAAAACAAACCTGTGGACGCATCACAAAGCCTTGCCGCAAACTTCCTTTGCAAGCGTTCGCAAATTAAAAACGTTTGCTTTGATTTGCCGAGAAGCCAAGCCAAACGCCTTATCCACACGTTTTAATTTGCGAATGCTTGCCAAGCCTTGACAAACGTGTGTATCCGGCATAAAACAATTTTTAAAATTAAAATTTTTATCGATTTTATGGAAAATCATCCGGAATTAATAAAAAAATCGTTTAAATACAAGCGAAGGAAAAACCCCGTCGAAGGAGTATTTGTCTTCAGCAAAAAGAAGCAAAGAAGAAATATTAACAAAGTTAAAAAATTTAAATAATATATATAAGGACATTTGTGAAAATAAAATAATATGAATGTTTGTTTAAATTCTAAAGAAAAATACTTTATTTTGGGTTAAACATTTTAAATGTAAATAGTTTAAATTAAAATTGTAGATAAAGGGGATCATAAATTGCAAATACTTCATTTCTTCATACTCATTTACATTTTTGATGTGAAACGTACTATCTTATCTAGTACATCACTCTAAATCGCTTACGGAATACCAAATCACTCTAAGTTAGAAAACTTGTGTGATTTAGGAAAGCTCTAAATTCAAAATCGTTACGGAATCCCACTGCTAATTTTCATTTAAATTATGGATTTTAGCGCCATTTGTTCGTGTGGCGCCCCGATGCTTTCCATCTTTTGCTTCATCGGTTAAGCCGGGCCTAGATACGTACACTAACAAAACTCCTATGCATGTTAGAACGGCAACTACTCCGATTGCAATACTTTAACAAAATGGTAGTATTGATATGGATTGGTTTTATGTTAATAAAAAATTAACATCTAAGACTCTTTTATTGTAAGCGTGAGCCATAACTAGCAAACTTCTCAAAAAATGTGTTTTGGTACTTTGCCAACATCTCAACACCAGACGTGTTTCTTTAGCGTAGTCCATTGCTTTTGATATAATTAATTTATACAACTTAATTACAGCAGAAGCATTGATTGATTATCGCTCAAGAAAGAGCCATTCCATATTATTTTTTGTTCTTGATTTTTCTAGTGAAATACATATAATAAAAAGCAAAGTACGTACTTAGAAACAAAATGCCAGAAAATGAGGCAAAATACTAGTCAATTACTCATTACGGAGTAAGGTTCTTTAGAAGCAATAGAAACGTTTGATGATATAAATTACAAAAACTACGTCTGTGCACGAAAGCAAGACTCGATTCTTTAGCGTACTTCAAGATTTACAAGCTGAATTCATTAAATATGAAGAATTATTAAGCGTGCAATGTAATAATCACTGAATAGAAAGGATTGGGAATGGAAGTGACGGTGGGACGAATCACATGGATGTTAGGAGCGAAAGAGTAGAAAAGACAATGCTATATCCTCAAAAGAAAAAAATATCAACCCAAAAGAGTCATATATATGAATGAGAAACAAGTTGTCCCTCTTTCACGGTAAATGCATAAATTAAAAATAGCTGCCGAAAACAATATTATTTTTAAAAATTAGTTAATAATTTGTTTTTTTTTATAATATTAATATTTTTTCGCCTCTTAATACAATTTTACTGAAAATTCAAAATTATTTTATTCTCAACTCCGTTATCAAAGTGATTTTATCCTTTGTTTTCTCTCTCTTCTGTGTTATGGAATTAATGCACCCAGATTCTGTCTCTTTTGGGTTGAAAGAAAAGAGAGTCCTATAGAGTTCCATCCAAAAGAGATGAGGTTTCTCAAAAGTCGCATTTTCCATGCGCAGTGAGAATACCAACAAATGAGTGAGAATAAGAACAGATTTCGAAGGGGAAATGTGAAAACACATAAGCGCATGTCTTATGCCTACGTGCGTAATGTTTATTTGTGTGTAATTTCATTTTCCCACATGCGAGAAGAAAACCCCAACTGATTTGGATCAGCGTCTTCCTCTCTCTTTCGAACACAAGCCGCGATCTGTAAAATATGTCAAACAAGCTCTTCAGATCCTCCTAAGCAGTTTAATCACTGGCCAACCCCGGAACGACCATGGCAACGAGTACATGTCGATTTCGCGTGTCCGTTCATGGGTGAAAAGTGGCTGATTTGCGTTAATGCATTTGTAATCTCAATGAAGAATGGCACCACAACCCTTTCAACCATGCAGGCCCTAGAAAGAATTTGTGCACTAGAAGGACTACCAAAAACCATGGTTTCCGATAATGGACCACAATTGACCGCAACGAGGTCTACAGATTTCTGTAAACAAAACAGGGTATAACACCCACAGCACAGCGCCCTTCCACCCTGCATCCAACGGAGAAACCGAACGTTTTGTTCGCACGTTCAAATCACAACTTAAGAAAATCTTGGAAGAAACTCCAGAGAAGCAAGTAGCTTTGTCTCGATATTTATCTTCCTACCGTGTGACACCAAATCCCCAATCTGGGAGGGACAGCATCGGAGCCTTATACTGGTTGGCTGGAAGGGGATCGGATCACACGGATTCCCTGAAGCAAGATTAGCTGCAGGGATTGCTAACTAGGAATTTGGAGTAGGCAAGTAATACAAATACCCTTACTAATCATATTGCTAATCATAGTAACTTGGACCAGATCAAATCCATCCCGAAGACGCCAAGCCCAGAGCAGCCAACCCTAAGGTGTTCTAAACAAACCAGGCATCCTGTGGTGGGGTTTCCATTCTAATCGGAAGTCCTAACTTCGCGTGGAGGAACTGTTATGTATACACAACACATACACTACTGCTGTTCATCATTAATCAACCGAGTCGGTCCTCCATCATTGAATATTACGGTCGATGTTTAAACATGACTTAAACGTAAAATGGCTATATGTATATTATTATGTACTGAATTCTGAATATATGGGCCTATTCGTAAACGCATACATATGAGCAACAAAGTTAGCATCTAGTTCGAAAACGTCACACTGTTTCAAGTCATATGTTCGAAAACGTACTAGAAAATATTTTTTGCGCAACTGTCAAAGCAACCGCGCAAATATGTCATTGTGTATGCTTTGGTCAAAGCACTTTCATCGTAATGGCAGAAAGCAGCGGTGCAAGGTAAATAATATTAATTATTATCCAATTTGGTAAAGAACTTAAATTTATTTAGAGGTTGGTCTGCGAGCCAAGTGAAATTGGTAATTTCAACGCGCCTGAATCGTGAAAATGAGTTTATTTCGGGGAAGCGGAAAAAAACTTCCATATGGACGAACGTGCTAATGGAGATAAAAGCAATAGATGAGGGATTCCCGTTTTCCCGCGACGAAATCTTTAGAAAATTCACGAACATGTTCGTAACTTATAAAAGAATCAAGAAACGGAACGGCGAATCTGGACAAGAACCCACAAGATGGGAACACTTTGCAGCATTCGATGAAGTATATGGTAATAAACACTTTATAACACCACCAGAGGAAAATATAGCTGCAACTTTGTCCAACTGCGATGCTGAAGAAGCAGAAGATGAAGAAGAGGTGCCTAGTCCACAAACTCCGAAAAGGAAGAAAAACTCGAATAACAATAATGAGGTCCCCGAGTTTCTCAAAAAGCAAGACTTCAATGAGGAGCGCCGTCACAAGGACCTTCTGCGACTTGAATGGAAGAGAGTTGAGCTGCTAGGAGGTATAAAAGATTTACTCGAGGGAACATTGAACCAACAGTGACTGAATTTGTTGACTGAAGTTGTTGAATGAAAATTATTAATTAATTTTATTATTATTATTAATTTTTTGCTGAATGAAAATTCTTTTTTGTTTGTTAGTGTATGGAATTAGTTTTGTTATTAAAACGAAAGCAGTTATTTATATTTACATTTGTTTTTTATTTATATCAAAATCATCCCGAAATTAAATTAGCGAGATTGTCTCTCATTCTTTTGGCTTCAACTGAGGTTTGGGTGTGATTGGTTTGTACTGCTGCTGTTTCGTCCGAAATTACTTCGTTTAATTGTTGTGTATCGGAACCCTCAGAAATTATTATGAAATTGTGAAAGCACATGCACGTCAATACAATATATTTGGCGTGTTTAATTTGTTGTATATCCAAATACTTCAAGATTCTAAATTTATTTTTGAGCATACCAAAAGCTTGTTCTATGCATACCCTTGTTTTACTTAAAATGGTATTAAATTTTACTTGAGTTTCATTTAAATAACCATTATCCTTATATGGTACCGTTAAATAGGTAGCTAAGGAGGGAAGGGATATGCTGAATCTCCTAATAAAAACCCCCCTTTTGTTATTGTCATTGCTCCTGTGAAGAGAGATTTGCCGAGTGGGCTATTATTCCATGCAGCAGCATCATGTAGTCTCCCAGGTAATCCAAAATAAGCATCGCGAAAAATACATTTTGCGTCACATATAGCCTGCAAGATAAAACTATTTTGTTTACTATAAGTAGTAAGAAAATATATGCCAGACACTAGCCTGTAGTAGTAGAGAATGGTTCCCCTTTCTGTTGTAGTAGCTTTCACTATTTTGACGCGGTTCTGGGATTCGGATATGTGTCCCATCAAGGCAGCCTACAGCAAATGGGAAAGGAAGCTTCCTTAAATTCTGAAACTCTTCCATGACGTTATTAAATTCTTCAGCAGAAGGCCTCTTTATGAACTGTTTTCTCATATAAAAAACAGTTTTGGATACCTTGAGGACTAGTTGAAATGAGGTACTCTTAGAAATATTAAAGCGATCAGCCACATCCCTCTATGTAGATTGATTCGCTAACTTCCAAAGAGTAATGTAAAGGGCTTCTCGTAAACTAACCGGGGGCCTACCAGTCCATGACTTATTCCAATAAGGAAGTATAACTTTAATTAATTTCTAGAAATAAATAGTTGCTAGTAATTGATTAGGTTGTTAAAACGAATACATACTTCGAACGTTTGTTTGCTCATGCGGAAATGTTCTTTAAATATATCATTTGGATATTGTTCAATTATATTTATATAGTTTTTGTTCTTCGGTATGTGCCTGAGTTTTCGTTTTCGGACGTGATCCAATATTAATGCTGTCCGATACATTGTTCTTTTTGTTTTTCGAACTTTATTCCGATTTTCTTCGAGTAACATATTTAATGTAAAATTGAATAAAGAAACTGCACTCATTTTGTATTAAAAACCACAAAAACTTGTTTTAATCCAGAAGCAATAGGTTTGACGTTTATAAACGCGCCGTGATAGCTTTGCATACGTATGCTATGAAGTTGCTTTTGTGTTTGTTGCCGTTGCTTTTATACTCTGTTGCTCCGTTGCTTTGATGTTTTCGAACAGGCCCTATGTATGTAGGATAATGCACACACAAAAAAGAAATAGAATCAAGCAAAATTTACCGGTTATCAAAAAACAAAAAAGCCGCGAGCAAAAATTCCTGAAATAGTGCGGTCGGGACCTGATAAGAAGCAAGTGAAAAGACAGTTAAAATTATAAAAGCAAATAAGAACAAAATAGAAAAAGTATTTTTTGAGTTAGTTGATTTTAGATTGTAATATTGAGTAAAGCAGAAAAAAGTTGCATGAAGTGTTATTATATTGAATTTTGAATTAAATGTAAAATTGTAATTGCCGGCTTTCTATCCAAAAAAAACCTGACGAGCTACCCCAAATCCTACATATATGTATTTGACAAGTACATTTTGTTTGTAAATGATAAACGTAAAAAGCATGATAGAAGAGCTCTGAAACTGCTTGGGAGCTAGAATAGCTCCCAAGAGCCACCATTGCCAACCGCTGCTTAAATCCCAATGTATAGAGGGTGTGGGGGTTAGTAGTATAGAGTGTTAAAATGAAATATTGTTTAAACTATTTGTTTATTTACTGCAGTTGGGGTGTTAGAAATTAATCAAAACTGTCACTGAGTTTAGTCTAACTGCCGGGGCCCAATGAATCCGAACAGAAAGTGTGGAAAAATGTATTAGAGAAAGCAGAAAATTTTAAACAAGTACTTCTATTTCATTAAAATCAAAACAAACACAAAATAAGCAAACAGTCAACGAAACAACGAAAAGCTACGCTGACGGTGTAGGTTTCATTGGGCGAGCTCTCACCGACAGTGGTAGGGGAAAATCACGTTGGCGGAGTCATTGGGCCCCGGCAGTAAGGCTGGCCGCTCATTGGATGCGTTTTCGAACGAATTTGTCTTGTACGAATACGCACGAATAATCCCGATACTCCGAGTGCTATGGTACCTCGCACACTAGGTGCGAGCTAGTCGTAGGTACGTGTACGTGCGTATACTTCCGACGTCCGAAATCAATCCCAGCATGCTCGGATTTTTTATGCGGTCGTACATTAAAAATACAATATGGATATAGAAAAATTGATTAATTTGGTGTGTGGACACAAAGTTTATGGGATCAAAGTGATTCCGCATATCACTTAGGTGACCGTCAACGCAAGGCACGGCGAAAAATATCAAAAGAAATAAAAATACTTGGTAAGTTAATTTATTACGTTTAGTCAAGGTTAAATCTAGTCGTAATTCAGGAGATATGGTTTTGCGGAAGTTACTTATTTAGGCTAATGTCACATGAGTCTGAATTCAGACTCTGAATTTTTCAGAGTCTCATAAAATTGCACAGAAATGAATTGTGCCATGTCACATGAATCAGAAATTCCAAACGGTCTGAAAAAATTTATTTAGAATTGGAATAAAAATTCGCTCTCTTACATGTTTTCTTATCGCGCCATGTCAGACGAGTCTGAATTTTTCAGTTAAACAAAAGGCGTGCGTCTACAAGGTAATACTAAAAAGTGACTGCGAAAAATTAATTTCATGCATTGAAAGCAAAGAAAATCTGTGGAAAATAGATCATCCTGATTATTTAAAACTGGAATTCATCGGAAATTAAAAAAATTAAATGTACATGATCTACGTTGGAGTAATCATATATTCCAAATTGCAAAACAAGCTTCACAATGCTTGGGATTTCTCAAAGGATACAATTTCCTCCTCCAGCCTCGCGTCTGCCAGTGTTATAATCTACAAATCCTACATTCGTCCCTACGCCAGGTTCATCGCTATCTCCTCATACACCCCCAGACTCCCCTTAAACTTTCTTATTCCAGACATCTAACCATGACGTGAACGATATGACGGACTGGTAGTACAAAGCGTGACACCTGAACTTAGTCTTCCACATAAAGAAAACACTTTGTACAAAATTTCGAACAACACTGGTCTCCTAGCTACGGTATATGAAAAATTCAGACTCATGTGACACCAAAATCTGAACTGAAAAAATTCGAGTCTGAAAAATTCAGAGTCTGAATTCAGACTCATGTGACATTAGCCTTAGTCAGATTATATCGTGTGGTGCTTAGAATATATTCAACGGTTTCTTTATTCATGCGTGCTATAGCCATGAAATAGCCCGGCTCATTATTTAAGTCCGCCATAATATGATGGAATTCGCCATATTCATCTTTTTTAAAATACATTTCATGCACCCATTCGGCTCTACGATGGCTATTGCGCCGCCCCCGCAGTCTTCGAATCAGCGAAGAATTATCTAGTAGATATACATTATTCATTACGACGATGTCATAGGTCACAGTCACTACTGGCATTTCAACGGAGGAAAACGCAACCAGTGTGCGCGCTCAGTTCGAACGTCCAATAACGTACGTTTAGGTACAATGCAAATTCGTATCCAATGTGCGGCCTAGTTCTCTTTCATGAATCAGTCTGTTTGATGCATTCAAGGAAGAACTTCGTTATATTTTCTTTGTATCTTTTCCTAGGTCTTCCTTGTTACCTCTGGCGTTTGGAGGAACAGGATTTTCGGTGGCGCTTCTTCCGGCATTCTCATTACATGTCCTATCCAGCGTAGGCGTGATATCTTGATGCTTTTGATTATGTCTGGTTCTTTGTATATTTGGTACAACTCGTGGTTGTATCTTCTTCTCCAGACTCCGTCTTCATTTACTGCGCCTGTGATCCTGCGGAGAATTTTTCTTTCGCAACTTCCGAGGATCTGCTCGTCATGCCTAGTAAGCGTCCATGCTTTCGATCTGTACATTAATACTGGTTTTATTACTGTTTTATATAACTTGAATTTTATACTCCTGCTTATTCTTTTAGACTTGAAATATTTCAACATACTGTAGTATGTTTTGTTCGCTGGCAGTATTCTTCTTTTAATTTCCACAGTAATGTTGTTATCTTTATTAATTTGCGTTCCTAGATAGGTGAACTCGTTTACGGATTCAATGTTATGTCTGTCGATTGTTATATTTTGTCCTGTTCTTCCTCTACTATTTCTATTAGGGATCCGCATATGTTTCGTTTTATTTTCGTTAATGATAAGTCTAGATTTGGATGCTGCACCGATACGTTGCTCTGTATTCTTACTCTGTTTATCACTCGACTCAATGAGGTTTTAGTGAGCTGCATTAATTGATCTGGAAAATTCAGCTCCACCATTGCTTCGTAAATTTTTGGTCGTAGGGCAAGATCATATGCTGTTTTAAAGTCTATGAAAAAGGGGTGGGTCTCTATGTTTAATTCTTTCGTCTTCTCAATTGCCTGTCGTAATGCGAATATATGATCGGTTGTGGACTTTTGTTTCCTAAATCCGCACTGGTAATTGCCAATCACTCTTTCATATTGGTACAATAAGCGGGTATACAGGATATACGAGAATATTTTGTATGCTACGTTCAGTAACGTAATACCTCTGTAATTTGAACATTCAAGCTGATCCCCTTTTTGTGTAGAGGACAGATTATTCCTATGTTCCATTCGTCAGGTAGTTCTTTATGCCTCCAAATGTGTTGTACAATCTTGTGCATGTGTATTTTTAATACACTTTTAAAAAATTTCGGCTGGTATATTGTCTACACCTGGAGACTTGTTACTTTTAAGCTTACTTATATTCTTTCGTTATTCTACTTCCTGTACCGTAGGTTCTGGTATTGTTTCAGCATTCCTGGTTCTTACGTTATTATCAAATGTGTGTCCACTATATCCTTCTTCATGTTGATCCAAGAGTTCACTGAAATGTTCCACCCATCGATTTAGAACTTGTCCTGTCTCGCTTAGAATATTTCCCTGCGCGTCTCTGCAGGCTGATGTCTTAGGGTCTGATTTTGTTGGAGCTGCGATAAACGAGTAGAGCGGCGATACTAGCGAAGCGAAGATAATACCAAAAAGGTTTTCAATAGAGCTGTTTATATTGGAGCAAGGCGGTGACTCACGCTTTGGTCGCGACCAACGACAAGAGCTGCGATAAAGCTTGGGTTCATTTTCTCCGCTAGTATCGGTAGTATCCAGATTCAAAATGGATGTTGAATGTTTTATATTTTTTTTATTATTATTATGATGAATTAAACTATTTTTTTTCAATTTCCATTTTATTAGCGCACTCTATCGTTCTTCGTGTTCTAGATAATCGAGAATAAAAGAATGCTTTGTCAGCATCTAAATTGTTTCTTTTGTAAGGTGTTAACAAATTTGGTAGAAGTAGATAGCTTCGTCACCTAACATAACATACGGTGATGTAATAGTAGAATTCACGAATTCGGAGTTGGCCATTCATCAATTTAAAAAACAGAGCTGAAGATCTAAGGGCCGTATTTCACCGGGACACCATGGCGGCGCAACCAGTGTGGCGACGCGGCCAATCGAAGTTTGCTATTCTCATATTGTGCAAATTTTGTAGGATGCTGCCTTAAATCTTTATAAAGGTGATGGTATTCACCGAATATATTAATTTCTTTATTGATAGAATGTTCACTGTATTCGCGCTCTCCAATTTCAAGTAAATGATAATTTGTAGCACTTGAAAAAAGTAAGATTTCTGCTTTGGAACCACTCCTATTTTTAAGGTTCTGTTTGCGCTTTTGTCACATACTGGTTCAAACTGTGTTATTCTCAGCTCCAACGTGAACACCCAATCTGCACAGCACTACTCTCATCTTTTGCCACAGCTTTTGTCGCAGCTCTCTACTCGTTTATCGCAGCTTCAACATAATCAGACCCTTAGGTTTAAACTCTTTTCTACCCTCTCTTATTTTCTTGTAGAACTGTCTTATTTCTCCCTCTCTATGAAGGGTTTCTAGTTTTTCCATCTTGCGCTTTTCGAATTCTCTTTTCTTTATTTTAGGTGCTCTTTTTTCGTCTCTTCGTCTAGCTCTGCAATCTTCTTCTGCGTTTCGAGTGTTTTGTCTTTTTAGTTTTCTTTTATACGTCTTGTTTTTCTGTTCTGTTGCTGCATTCATCGTCGAACCACTCACTTCGGGCAGGTCTGCGTGCTTCACCTAGGACTTCATATGATGTTTGCTCTATAGCTTCCTTACACCTGGACCACGTCTCATTGATGTTTACGATATCGTGCGGATCATGGTTGTTAATGGCATTAAATGCTTCGTTTAATTTGGTTTCAAGCTCGCTTAGTTTCACTTCATCCGTTAGACTTGCTATGTTAAGCTTAGATGTGCGTGTTAATCTTTCTTTTTTAACATTGGAAAGTCTTGCTCTGATCCTGCATTTGACCATGAAGTGGTCTGAGTCAACATTGGGCCCTCTATGCGTTCTGACATCCAATATGGTCGAACTATGCCTACCGTCAATGTGGACATGATCGATCTGGTTACAAGTTCGTTTATCTGGTGAGAGCCATGTCATCCTATGTATTCTGTTATGCTGGAAGTAGGTGCTTTTTACGATCATGTTTGCGGAAGCTGCAAAGTTTATAAGTCTTACCCCATTGTCGTTACTTTCGTCGTGTAAACTGTATGGACCTATTGTGGGGCGGAATATTCCTTCTTTTCCAATCTTGGCATTTAAATCAACTAAGACTATCTTAATGTCATGACGTGGGCAGCTAAGATAGGCTGATTCTAGGTTACCGTAAAATTCGTCTTTCTCTACCTCTGATTTATCTTCAGTAGGTGAGTGTACATTGATAATGCTATAGTTGAACAGGTTTCCTTTTAATCGTAGATAGCAGCTCCTTGGACTAATAGCTTTAAAATCTATTACCAAATGCTTGCACTTATTTCCAACTATGAATCCTGTTCCCATTATATGTTCTCTAGGGTGGCAACTATAGTATACAGTGTGTTTCCTTTTGTCCATTATACCTTGCCCGGTCCATTGCAGCTCCTGTATAGCTAAAATGTTCATTTTGTATTTATCAAATTTTTCCAGGAATGTCCTAAGTGCTCCTGTGCTATACAATGATCTTACATTCCAAGTACATAATATCAAATCGTTAGCCTTTTTTCGTATGCCAGGTCGTTGCCGAGTTATCCGTCCGGTTTCTTGTTCTTGGGTTCTCATAACAAAGAAGTTTTCGAGGTTGTGGGTTGTTAGCCCACATACCCACAGACTGGCCGTTGAGTCTACTTATCTGCAGGGATTGGCACTTTGAGGTTATCCCTGCTATGCAGGGAGCCCATATGTACCTCTCCCAAGTCGTGATGTTGATCGATATTCAGGTCTTCGACTCCTTTTCCCCTCCTCCTTTCTCAACCGGGCTTGGGACCGGCTATGTCGGAGTCTTATGCCTCCTGAAAGAAAAGAATTCCGCTAACCAGCCGACAAAGGCTGTGATACAGGCAGTACCAGACTACCAGGTGAACAAAGAGCTGCATCGTCTGAAGATCAGCCCTGATCGGAACCTTGGTAACCTATTATTAACCGGTTAAACCGGCGCGATGCCTTTTTAGGGCTACCTGTGTGTTGTAAACCAGTATTTCATCTGATTTGTAATTTACACACTGTTAATGAATTAAATGTTCACTGTGAATTTACATATTTTTTACAGTGTAGGCCAGTCAAATTAGATTTTTTCGTGGCAAACGAGTCATCCGGAAGGTCAAATATGGATAAAATAGGAAAAATTTCGTAGAATTTTATAAACTAATTTTGGCCTTCGTAGACCTTTGGGAACGTTTCCAAAATGGCGGCAAAAGAGGCCCGCAGGCTTCTATTGGAGTTGATTTCTTTAAATGTTTTCGCCTGTTTGCTTTTCTTTCTTTTCTTTGGCAGCATTCATTTCGTTAATTGCTCTAATTTTGCCAAGTCGCCTTTGAGTTGTACAATTGTGACATTGAAGAATGACCCTCCCGTGAACCTAGTATTAAATACATCAATAAGCAAAGAACACAATACGATAATTAATAATAAAAATCTGTAGCAGGATTGCGCAATTTAAATCGTCTTAAATTTGAAATTTAAGTAAATTTTCAAATCTTTAAAGGATCCAGGCCACAAATCAACCACATAACGGTTTGCTGGTGTTAATATTATATACACATGAAGTAAAACCATTCGGTCGTGAATGTTAATTCAATTTTCTAAGCAACTTAACTAAAATTTCTGCTCAATTTTATGAGCTCCGATGTGCCAATGCAAATCAAGCCAGCTCCATAACCTCCTCCTGGTTAAGTAACTCGTCACGAAGTATTCTCCTTGATTTAATTAAAAATCTCCTTATCCTGTCGCTCTTCTTCTCGCATGTTTAACTCGTTCGCCTTTTGCCCCGACAAATTATTAACCAACAGGTAAACACCACAGGATATACACACAAGAACGTACGGCGGCCTCCACAGTATCGTACTTCAGATATTACAGCTACCAAATTAAATCCGAATTAAATTTATACGAGCAGACTTGGTAATGTGCTAACAGTTTTTTTATTTTTTATTTTTTCAGGTACGCCGTTCTGGTGCCTCTTTGATATCGTCCCAATCAAAAATGAGAAACGTGAAGTGGTTTTATTTTTGGCGTCTCATAAGGACATTACTCATACTAAAATGCTGGAGATGTCAGTGTCGGATGAATGTGATAGCGGTAAGTTAACAGGATTTTTCCACTTTTTTCCACATTCGCATACACACCTTCATAGGTAGTACACACGAACTCAGCTTGTAGTCAATTTCATGGATCAAATATTTGTCAATAACTTCCCCAGATGACCCCCGCTGACCTTCTTAGCATGAGTAGCTAGGGGGCTAGCTAGCCATGTGCTTCCCTGTTATCCGAAGCTTTGCAGAGCCTACAGTGATATTTGCTGATAAATTACCATTTACCCGGCAATACAAGCGGCTGTTACAAATTTTCGTGAGCAGAGAGCAATAACAATCACTTCTGACGCCAACATTTTCCCTGTCAGGGTATATTTGTATTAGGAACTTGTAACGGAACGAATATGTCACCAATAATTAATGTGAAAAGAAGCATTGGAAAGGAAATTGATAGAATACCCTTGGGGTGTTGCGATTTCACATCGGCTTTCAGTCAAAGCATAAATCTGGATTGACTTGAATTTTCTTTTTATGCTCTTTTCACTTAGAAAATTGAAGGTTGACTTGTGGGGAACGGAAATATCATTCAATGCACTTAAATATGTTGGGTGTAAATGGGACCGAACGAGACACATCGTGATGTGACATTAGATGTTCCTCTTTTTTGGGAGCCAGATTTTTAATCTAGAAAAACCTTTCTCTATGCGTCCGGGTTTTCTATGACACAGCGAAAAGCAATGTAGTATACACAATTTTAACTGCAATATTAATCCATTGACCTGGACACACCACACACATGTGTTATCGATATCCGATACCAAGATGGTTATTATTCTACATAGGGCGTATGCGAATAGTGGCTAAATATTTTTAAGAAATACTTACTAAATCGTTCCACAAAATTACCAATGTTCAATTTAGTATGGTAGTGGTGTGCAAATTCTTAGTCGGCTAAATTTGATTTTGACAGTAATTATTTTTGCCTTTTGTTTCTCAGTTTCAATTTAATAGTCCAATCAATCTACAATAGCTCCTTGCAATTTTAGCGTTAATTGCCAACAGGAAACAAAAAATATGGCTATATATGTACATATATAGGAAAAAAATTCTAAAAAAGATTTGAATTTGGAATGGCGAACCTTGCGTATAGCAAAAAAACTTGAGCTCGGATCGAAAAAAAATCAAATTATAAAGTTGTAGGTTTAACGCAACTTAGATATTTGTTATTTGGTGAAAATATTGCCTCCCACTAGCTGAAAAAACAGTGTTATTTTTGTTGCAAAATATTAAACACTTTCCTTGAAATATCACTTTTTGTAAAAAAGACGTTCTTCTAAAACGCTCCTCTTGGTCTGCGGATACTTCTAGGGTACCGTTCTAGAGCTTACAATTTACTTCAACAGTTGCACTATCATGTGCAAGTAACAAAAAGTCTATTTAAAAGTTTTCCAATGTTCAAAATGACCCCCAAAAATAGTGCTAATCTTGCGGACTAGTTTATCAGCTGTATTTTTTTCAATTATACTTATTATTTTTTCCTGCACGATATCGCGCGAACCAAAAAAGATATCGACTTCGTTGAGGTGTCGTTCGAAGCGTAGAAACGGAAATATGATCTGAAAACATTTTCATAAAATTCGGTCCAGCCGTTTTTTGTTGTTTAAACGACGTACGTGATTTTTGTACGTGCCCGATAACGCGCGAACCAACAATGATGCCGACTTTGTTAAGATGCCGATCATAGGCTGCATTCGAAAATTCAGCCAGCTGCGCAGAATTAGCAGCACATCATTCAAAAAATCAACACCGCCGGGACAAGCTAAACTCCGACATTAAAACAGTTGTGTAAAGCAAAAAAATATATTATTTCCGATATATGATACATTAAACTTCTTGGCATTTGGCGTATTTTCAAAATTTATCATCACATTTACAAAAAATAATTCCGTTAAAAAATTATTCGTTAAAAATGAAACTAAAGCCAATTTTCTGGTTCGCACGAATAATGGGACAGAAGATAAAACAAAACAAATTTTGTTTATCATGCAACACACAATCATGCATATAGAGTTACCCTTCTAATTCAGAAGGTACACTTCTTAGCTGGGCCAAGAAAAATTTACCAGCTCAGCACAATTAGCACTGAGATAGGCTCAACTAAAGCATGCAACATGTAAATTGAATATGCAATCCCGAAAAGGTCACACCCCGCACATTTTTATATGCGCGGTGTGACCCCCCAGAGATTGCACACTCAATTAAAACAGAAAGAAATGCAATACACAAAGAAGCGTGCAAGAAAAGTCAGTCAAGTCAGATTGAAAAGACTCCTTTTAAGGACGTCTTTACTAATGCTCACGCTAAAAACATCGATATTTCTATTCACATTAATGAAGATGCGATTAACAGGCTCGAATCTGCCGTAGTTCGTGTTAGAGGAGTTGGTGTGTAAGAGAGGTGGCCCTCTCAAATTGTATCTACCCTCTCTAAACGACGCACGGCGACTCAGAAAACCTGAGTCAACCTTTCCATTAAGGAGCTGATGAACAAATACAACATCGGCAACCTCACGACGCCTGCAAAGAGAGCTTAAGTTGAGTAACTTAAGCCGAGATTCATATGGTGGAAGAGCTATTGGGTCATCCCAAGGAAGATGATTCAGTGCGAGTCGAACGAACCTCCTTTGAACTGACTCAATTCTTCCAACGTGCGAAGAGTAGTGAGGAGACCAAACCTGGGACCCATACTCGAGTAATGGTCTGACAAGAGAGATATAAAGGTGTTTAGTAATCAAGGGGTTATTGAGTTCTTTAGACCACCTTTTTATAAAACCCAGGACTAAACTACCTTTGGAAGCAATATAGTTAATGTGGGCAGAAAAATCGAGTTTACTATCAAATCTAATCCCGAGATCTTTTACAAAATTAACACGACGGACACTCTCATTAGAAAAGGTGTAGTTGAAAATTATAGGACTACGACCTCTCCCAAAAGTCATGGTTTCACATTTACTAATATTTAGAACCAGGTTGTTGTTCACACACCAAGAGCAAAAGGTGTCAAGGTCAGCTTGCAAAAGTTTGCAATCCTCGATACTTTTTATGTGACGGTACAATTTGATGTCATCAGCGTAAATCAAGATTCTACAGTGTCTTAGCAAGGGAACAATGTCATCAATTGATAGAATAAAGAGCAAGGGACCAAGATGACTTCCTTGAGGAACTGGTTACTGATTTGGATCCACGAAAAAGAACTTGGTAGGTCCTGTCAGCTAAGTAAGACTGGAACCATACTACAAGGCTCGCGGAAAGCCTAACATCCTTAATTTGAGAAGTATAATGGAGTGAGAGAGCTTGTCAAATGCCTTACTAAAATCAGTGTAAACACAATCAGTCTGGCAACCGGAAACGAAGCCCTCGACAGTATGAGAAGTGAACTCAAGAAGATTGGTGGTAGTGGAACGCGCTGCAAGAAAGCCATGTTGGTTCGTTGATACCAACCTCCTGCAGATAGGCGCGATTGCAGAATAGATAATCGATTCAAAGAGTTGCGGAATGACAGACAACTTCGCAACTGGTCTATAATTCGATATTTCGTTCTTGCTACCACTCTTGTGAATAGGGATTATGAACTAATTCTTCCAAAGAGTAGGGAAGTACCCTTTATCAAGTGATTTTTGGAAGAGGGTTTTCAGGGGAGACTGTAGAACCTCTGCACAGGACTTAAGGATAGCAGGAGGAATACCATCGGGGCCAGAGGTGAAGTCGAATGGGAGTTCGTTAATATGTTTCGCGATATCAGCACTGGTAATTGAGAGGGGTAAAATATTAGCCTCACGGTTAGTAAATATGTGACGAAAATTATTGTCATTAGGTTGAAAGTCAGAAGGTGAGAAAGATTGACGAAAAAATGACGCAAACATGTTGCAAATCGCAGGCGACTCACTACTAGACAAGTTCGTGTGCTGCATGGCATTAGGGTAGTTATCAACCTTTTTCTTAGAGTTGACGAACTTAAAGAAATTTCTAGGATCAGTAAACACTTTATCGCTCATACAGCTAAGATATTCTCGATACAGAGCAGAAGAGAGTGAACGAAATCGGTTATAGCAATTTATAAATAAATTGAGACTCGGAGTGTCCTTTCTCTTTAAATAGGTTTTCCATAGTCTATTCTTCTGATTTTTCAGATGCTTGAGCTCATTATTGAACCAAGGTGGAGATGAACTGGGTAATTTTTGAGGCTCATAAGGTACACAAGAAACCAGGGCTTCGTATAGTACGCCATAAAATCGTGCCACGTCGTCATCCAAGTCATTAGCAGAAAGTAGGCTGTTGAAATTAATCAAGGCAAGCTTAGATGACAGCTCACTAAAATTAGCCTTTCTGAAGTTAAAGGCATGGGATACCACCTCCAGACAAGGATTATTCTCGGAATTGAAGCAGTAATTGAGCAAGAGAGGAGGATGGTATTTGTCAACAGACGACATGACTATAGGACTGGGTTCAACAGTAATGTTGACTGAGTCCGTAAAAAATACAAGATCTAACTGCCTCCCCAACTCATTAGTCACCCCACTCATTTGATTCAAGGCGAGTGAGAATAGGGAATTGAGAAAACAGGATTCTTTAAGATTAAGGTTCCCTTCAGGGAGGTAGTTATCGTCATCTTCGACATATACCCACTGAATATTGGGTAAATTGAAATCGCCTAGAAGCAATAGCTCATCGCCGGTGTTCATCATATTCTGGATATGATCAATACAAGAGATGAGAATATCATAGAGGTTTTTGCCTCCTTCGTCAAGTCTGCTTATCATATCTGGTGGGATATAGCAGCACAGTAGGAAGAGATTAGATTTCGAAAAGGAAATTTTGAGAGCGACAAGCTCAATGTCAAGGTGGTTAGAGAAACTAGGAAGCGAAATTGGGTTACAATTAAGATGACTACTGCAAGCTAGCAGTACGCCACCCCCACGAGCTTCCGAGTCAGTAAAACGATCCCTCCGAAATACTTGGTAGGAGGAATCGAAGAGCTCAGCATTAAGAATGCCTTCATGGAGCCAGGTTTCCGTGAATGCAATGACATCGAACCCGCTAGCTGTCGATGCCTGACGGATGTCGTTAGTTTTAGACCTGGTCCCCCTTACGTTCTGGTAGTAGAGGGAAAGGGTGTCGATTTTTTTGGCAGCTGCGGAGCGCTCGGTGTGGAAGCGTTTGAATGATGGGTTCGAGTACGTGTACGCGGAACAAAAAGCTTGGTAAGTGCACCTGCAGGCCAGAAACCAGGGTCTAAGAGTCTCGGCAATATCAGGCGGTGCAGACAAAACAAGTGAAGCAACAGGCTTGGAAACCTTGCTGACTTTTCTGCACAAAACCGTTCCAGGGTCTATAGATTTCATCCTTAAAAATTCACCGATAGTCTCCGTCTTAGTTTCAGGAGAGAATCGCGAGATAAAGATATTTAAAGGTCTCGGTATCGTCACCAGAGGGGTGCACGGTTCCAGAGGAACCGTAACTTCAGGGACAGGGGGATTGACCACAATTAGAGGCGAAGAGGTTGATACCGAGCCCGGCCTAGAGATCGACTCTGTCTCTGGAACACGGGGCAGGGAACTCAAGGTGACACCATCCCCAATGGTGGCTTGAAGATTTCGATTCTTCCTGCGACTTTTATGACGCGCATTAATACTAGGCGCAATTGGATTAGCGGCCTTCTGTTGCAAGAGAGCATTGTCAGTGAGAGAAGCAGCCATGGGGCAGGTTGAAGACAGAAGCTGCTCACCATCCTGCGAGGCGCTTTCAGATGTTGCCGCCACTGAGGAGGTGTTTGAGGAGGTGTTTTTCACATCCAAGACGCTCTCCAATCTTAAGGACAGAGCGCTCAGGGCATTGTGATTTTGCGCAGCTGCTGATGACAGCGATTCAATATCAGCCCTAACGCGCTTGGTATTCCTTTTTATGTCGTCCAATAAAGGATGGATAGAGGTCGAGGAGTTAAAAGTGCAGGAAGAAGAAGAAGTAGCGGATGGATTAAGGATCGCCGAATGTAAGTCGTCTAACGACTCTAATGCTGTTGCGACTCTAGAAGAAATTTCCTGGAATTTATTGATCAAGCAACCCGAATTGGTCACAACAGAAGCCAGGGTGTCAGACAACGTATCAAGCCGGACGTTTATAGACTGGACGTCATCGGCCAACATTTGGAAATGAGGGATGTTGCCGGAGAAGGAGTTAAGACGATCCATGACTTTCTCATTACCAACGAGAAAAACGTCAGAGATGTCCTTCATCAGTCTCAGGACATGACAAGGTTTAATGTCAGAGCACTCTCTACACGTAGACCCTATATGGGCAGAAGATTTGCCACTGACTTTAGTATTGAGGCAGGAAGGGTGAAAAACCTCTCCACAAACTCCATCACAGGAAATCCCATCACGGACGATTTCCAAAGAACATACCTTTCAAAACTGATAACCCGGCATGGTATAAAGATAGTTATAATAATCACTATCAAAATAATTATTTCAAGGAAAGCGAACGATTAACCCCTGAATAAACAGCAATAACAAATTCCCAACTGATATTGCAAGCTTTGCAGTTTGAGAACAAGTTACTGGGCCAAAACCGTTGCATACCCTTAGGTGAGAAAAAAAAGCAAAAGAAGCACAAGAACGCATACAACGCTCTTCTAACCTTAAAAAAAAATAAACGTCAGTGACTCGAAGGAAAAAAAAAACTGAAATTAAAAATTAAAAGTAAATCTCAAAGCCAGTTATATATAAAAAAAAGAAAGAAAAAAAAGGGGGGTTACCCACCTTATCGTGAGACTACACAAAAGACGAAACCTGACACGGACCACCACAATACAAAGAGAAAAACACAATGAGACCGCTGTCACAAAACCACAAGTCACAGAAATTTACACTTTCAGCAGGACAATTTCAATAAATTAATTAAATAAACTACACTACACCGAAAGAAAGCTACTTCCACAAAAATTAACTAATTAAAACACGAAAAAAACAATAAAAAACACAAAGTAACGAATGACGTGACTAGACGGCTGACGTTTACGACTGACTCAGAGCTATGCAATTCCTGTTATATCTGACAATTTAATACTTAGTAGCGTACCCTTTCTAACCAGTAACCGCCTTTAGACGATAGGACATTGAATTGACTCATTTTTTACAAAAATCTGGCTCAATATTGTTCCACTCCTTTGTCAACGCAGTTTTTAACTTGTTAAGGCTATTGAATGATCTGGGGTACACCCTGCGAGCAAGTTCCCCCCACAAATGATCTATGACGTTTAAGTCCGTTGACTGGGGAGGGGGTTGCAATGATTTGGGGCAGTTGTGTATAAGCCATAGCATGGCAACTTCCGATTTATGTTTAGGGTCATTATCTTGATAGTACGCAAAGTCGTTCAGAATTCCTAAATTATCAGCCCTTTGCTTTACATTTTCTTTGAGAATCTTTAAGTAGACCAATCTAACCACTTTACCTTCAATAAGATGCAGATTGCCCACTACAGCACTGGACATGCAGCCCCAAACCATTAGAGACTGACCGAGACTGAAAATGTAAAGCAAAGGGCTGATAATTTAGGGATTCTGAACGACTTTGCGTACTATCAAGATAATGACCCTAAACATAAATCGGAAGTTGCCATGCTATGGCTTATACACAACTGCCCCAAATCATTGCAACCCCCTCCCCAGTCAACGGACTTAAACGTCATAGATCATTTGTGGGGGGAACTTGCTCGCAGGGTGTACCCCAGATCATTCAATAGCCTTAACAAGTTAAAAACTGCGTTGACAAAGGAGTGGAACAATATTGAGCCAGATTTTTGTAAAAAATGAGTCAATTCAATGTCCTATCGTCTAAAGGCGGTTACTGGTTAGAAAGGGTACGCTACTAAGTATTAAATTGTCAGATATAACAGGAATTTGTTTTGTTTTATCTTCTGTCCCATTATTCGTGCGAACCAGAAAATTGGCTTTAGTTTCATTTTTAACGAATAATTTTTAAACGGAATTATTTTTTGTAAATGTGATGATAAATGTTGAAAATACGCCAAATGCCAAGAAGTTTAATATATCATATATCGGAAATAATATATTTTTTTGCTTTACACAACTGTTTTAATGTCGGAGTTTAGCTTGTCCCATTATTCGTGCGAACCACTGTATATGCCCTGCAGCCGAAACTGCTATACTGCCAATTCTGCGCAGCTGGCTGAATTTTCGAATGCAGCCATAGCGTATTATCGAAGTTATATCCTGTAAAAAGTACACAAACAAAAGAGGTAATTAGTTCTACAGTTGTTCATATTAAAGTAGCCACTCATTCCCACACGATCAAGAGTCAATAGATTCCCTATGTTAGCTACGAAAGCCGATAGCGCTTCTACTTGAAATTGGTATCAAAAACTAACCAAGGTAGAATTCGCAATAAATAATACTAGCCAGCTTCTGTTTCGTGTGAGACAAAGAGCGGAATTCTGCAATGCGTTAGAAGAATATTTGAATGAAAATAGTCAGGAAAATTTAGACGAGATCAGGGATCTGATACCACACAAAAGTCACAATATAATAAAAATTATTTTTATCACAGGCACAGCACAAGGCACCTAGAAAATATAAAAAAGGTGATTTGATTTTGATAAAAAATTATGAGACAAGTTCGGGATTGCTTCCGAAATATAGCGGACCTTATGAAATATTTCAAGTTTAAAAAAATTATAGGTATGTTATAAAAGATACTGAAGGCCATCAGTTAAACAGGTTACCCTATAAAGGAATCTGTAGTCCTGCCAGTAGGAAACCATATATTTTTAATTAATTCCTTGTTTTGGCTTATTTTGTGTTGTTGGATGTTTGGACAAATAAAGCAAAGCCTATCGAATGTACATATGTATGTATATCGATTTTCTCAACGCATTGTATTTTACACGTAGACTGAATTAATTGAATTTGTTTTAGAGTTATGAAATGTTCTATAAGAATCAAATGTAGATATGCGGCTTTTAGTTAACATTTTTGTAAAGTACGAAAGATGCAGGCATATTATTGAAAACATTGAAAACAGCGATGTATAATCGGGACGATCATCAGTCAACTGGCCGATCTGTAGTAGATTTAAAGGGGCCAGATCCGTAAGGCAAAACACTTGTACATATAATGTAAGTTAATCAATAAATGAGATTTGAACAAGCAACATTCCAGTGGCGTGGCGAGTTCGGAAACAAGGGATGCATTGCATCCCTTACAATTTCTTAAGAAATAAAAATAAAAATTCAAATTTTGTCAATCAATTATTCTTTTCTTTTACAAAACTTTCCTTTTTTATTTTATCATTCTAAGATTAACTTTGTATTATAGCTGTTTTTTTCTAGCCTCCACTGTTAGATATAAATTCACTGTCTCCAAATGACCAATTAAATGGAAGCAATATTTTATGTTATGTCCATGAGCGAAAGCTCTCTCCTCCTTCTCTCTCCATTCCATATACGCAAAGAGACATGCCAGCGGACTTCGAGAAGCAGAATTTGAATTGCTTCCCTTGACTGTCCGTTGGAACGCACTTCGGTGCGGGCTTGTGGATGAAGAGGGAAGTGGCATAACCTTCTATATTTACAAGCCATGAACAAGAATCTCAATTGAGAGAATCGGACTACCAAATTCTCACAAATTACACTAACAACATAACGTGACTTCACCGAGTTGTAGTCCGATTGAGCCCCTGACATATAGATATGGACTGCTAAATAAGCAAAATCCCATACAAAAAAGTGGCACCAAAAACTATCGTTGTCTCGTTCCCCCTCCAAAATCCTATGAACTTTAATCGGTTTTAAAGTAAAAAACAGTTCAGTGCATGTCAGCGATATAAACATAATTAGAAAAAACTAGACAGCTATAGAGTTTTTTCTTCTTTCTCTATTTTCTTTATTTTTAAAAGTTCGTTAAACAGAGGGAAAAAACCCTCACATATTTAAAAAAAATACATTTATTTAACGAAAAAACTGCCACTAAATAAAAAATAATGATGGAAAATTATTTCTAGCAATTATAACATGCATCTTATTACTTATTTTCCTCTAAATTCGAAAAAAAATTGTTGTTTACATAGAAAAGGTCTTCTTCTTCTGGAGAAAAATGGTGTCATTGAAAGTTGCCAATTAGCAGTCCCTATCTATAGATATGTCAGTGGATTGAGCGGAAATTCGCTCTCAATATTTTTCTTGTTAATGGCTTGTAAATATAGAAGGTTATGGAAGTGGAGATGGGAAAGCACAACGAACGATTGTTCCTGTCAAAGATTATCTACAATAAAATGTGACACTCTCGACGTTTTCGCTTATCTATTTTTAACCTTCGTACCGTTATTTAAACGGCCTTGCCGGAATTGTAAGAAGTAGATAGTAATAGAAAAGCCGTTTGTAAGAAAAGGATGCAATATGATGAGGAAAAAAGTGAAAATTAAAACAATTTTTACAGGGTGTGCATATAATTTAATGAATTTTTTTGGTTTAAAATTAAATATAATCACATAGGCAAGTCAAAAATGGCGAAATAAAAACTAAACCTGGAAATAACA
This sequence comes from Thereva nobilitata, assembly GCA_963855945.1. NCBI lineage: Eukaryota > Metazoa > Arthropoda > Insecta > Diptera > Therevidae > Thereva > Thereva nobilitata. The sequence goes on along the minus strand of OY979694.1, from coordinate 100,632,587 downwards.
GACAGAAGCTTAGTTTTTATTTCATTTTGTGTGTTTTCACTAAGTGGCAAATATTTTAATGAACTTTTTTTGTCCTGATATAGTAACTTTCTGTGTTTCTGATATGGGACCGTCAAAATTTAAGGAATTGAGGGGAATTGACAAAGAAGGCTGGCTGAAGGGAAGTAGGTAAGTGGGGGAAATTAGCCGTTGGGGATTTTAGTATGAACAAAAGGTAGTTCTTTTGCCAAATTCTCTTTTGGGGTTTTAGTAAGGCCATAGCTGGTTCTGCAAACGTGGTTCTGTGGGAAAAATTTGCATTTGGGGGTTTTAGTTTGGGAAACTGGTGGTTTAGTTTCTAAATTCACTTTTGGCGTTTTAGTAAGGGCAAAGCCGGTTCTGCAGGAAAAAATTGCCTTTGGGGTATATATCACCGAATAAAAGAATTAGTGAATTAATAGATTTCATACACGAAATAATACTGTTATACACAACAGAAGCACCAACTTTAATAAATAAAAATTAAAGTGAAATGCCAATGATATTGAGCGGTGATTTTAGTGCAATTTTCGCCAAGCCAGAAGCACAACCACTGATGGACTTCTCAGATAATAAATTCAAATTGAAGATGCATAATGACAAAATAATAGCAGCAAAATCTGGAATAACCATTGTACCATAACCGCTGTATTTTGTAGTTATTTCAATGAAGTTAAATCACGAACTTTATATCCTACTTTAGTTATCACAAATCTATCATTTCATCTTTTGATTGTGGTGAAGATTTTAATAAAAATGAATAAATATACATTTTATAGGGATAAATGAATATCTCATTATAATGAATGAGTTTAATTGTTCGGTTTCCCTACAAATGTGTATTCTTTTATAAACGACAGAAAATTTAGTAACACCATTTATAAGATATATAGGCCTGATGTTTTGCAGCCGAGTAAAAATAAAAAACGGCGTTATAAAGGGCGAACACCGGCCGCTTGGCTTTTTAAGGGGCATATGATGGCCGTAGAGTTTTTAACCATTTTTAATGGGAGCACATACGGCCTTACGACGGGCAAATTTGACCAAAAGATTTAAAAGGCCAAGTACAGAGCTGTAGAAACGGGCATTCGACGGGAAATTTGAGCCAAAAAAAGAATCTGCACCAAATGTATTGTTGTGTTTTATGGGAACTTCGTCATTTTCGTTATGTACTATACTATTTCCATTTATTCTACTTAAAGATATCGATGCACAAGAGAAACGAGCTCGCCAGTCGTCGGTTTGTTGTACGTGAAGTGTGTGGTGCGTGTTGATTTATATTTTAGTGGGAAATTTTGTTATTTAACGGCTTGAAAAAAAAACACAACCGAAAAAAAATCAAACATTTAATTGCAGTGAAATATATTTTCTTATAGGAGGGCGAATATCCACGTTACTGCCACTGTACCACCGTCGTATACCCGTAATAGCAACCATACGGCCGCCGTACCACCGTCGTATGGCCGTTATTGGAACTGTAAGGTCGTTGTTTCACCGTCAATCGCCCCCTGTACGGCCGTACTGTCCTGCAACGAGCCTTCTGTTAACCGCCAGATGGCCGAGGACTATGTTTCAATCACAGCCGGTATTTCCCCGTTCTAAGGCCATCATTTATTTTTACTCGGGCATCTGAACTTTTCAAAACTTTTGGTATTCTGGAAATTGTTTCAGATGAACCAAACCATTACCTACAATAACTTCACACACAAGAATGGTCTAGGTCGTAAATTTTTCCAGGTAGTCAATTTTAACGGAAGAGGCCATTCCTATTATTTTCTAAAACAATATTATATTTTATAAAATATTCCTATTATTATATTTTATAAAATATTTCTATTATTTTCTAAAATAATATTATATTTTATAAAATTTCTCCATAACGACTTAAGAAAATGTGGAGTATCAAACACATAATATAGTTTAACATTATTGATATACAAATAAGGATTTGTATAGGAAATTCCCTTTAATTTGTTAAGACCGATGAAATTTCCTCCTTGGTGCGAAATAATTAGTCGCGGTTTCATATTAACGTTCACTAATTGTTGTACCGTTATTTCTAATATTTCCACTATTGCTTTAGTAGGACAAGCTGAGTTTACAAAATAATACCCTACCAATTGCTTATAACGATGCGTAATCCCTTTTACATTTGTACGCTCCCCAAGCCAGCCCTAGTTGAAGTTGCCGTTTCACCCCTCACACCGCAGCAAATGGTCAAAAATTGCTGTCACTAGAATTTAATGGTTATTTAGCCCTAATAGAGCCTACATATTCAGCGACAGACATTTTTTTCAATTTTAACCCCTTTTTTACCCCCTAACCCCTCTATCTACAAAGGGCCCATTCTATGGGCTAGCGAGTGTGCATACGTTCTTAACTGCGTATCACGCTACGTATATATACGAAATATCAGCTTTAAGAAAATGGCGTAGGTCTGGCGGGCCTGGGCTCTTGTACTATTACATTAATTGGATAAGCCATTGATTTCAAACGATTCGATATTTTTGAAACCATATTTTCATCGAAATGCCTTTCACAAACACGATGATCCTGTGGTATGTTCACGTTGAGCAAATCGCATTTATTTAAATTTTTCAACCATATTTCCCTCCTAGAACTATCACCCGGTAATTTAAAAAATTTAATTTTTATATTATCAGATTTTTTTCCACCACATACAAAACAGTTAATATATGATGTTTACCCATTGTAACCTGCGTAATCTAACTCCAATTACAGCTAACACTACGACGAGGTAGCCTTTAAATTGCAAACAATAAATCTACAATCTACAAATTGATTAATAAAATCACTTACCAAATTCCAAAAAAGCAATAAAAGCCGATCTACCGCAAACAAATTGTTCTATGTAGCCTCTAAATTTATTACAATATATTCCAGGTAGCCCTAATAATTTTCGCAAACGATTAATCTAATACCGTGCTTTCTCGTTATTTTTATTAAAATACCAAAAAACTACAAAGTTATTAATAAAGTCACTAATACTACGTTTATAAACGGAGTTTCACTCCCGTATCTTCAATCCGAAGTGAAACTCCCAATGCGTTTATGAGCAATGGGAGTGAAAATCCAAAATACTTTCTGGTTTGAGATGACAGCTCCAAGCTCAAATTTAAAATGGCAACAAACACAAATATAGACCCAATGTTTAATTTAATGTGCTTAAAAAAATCTATAAGTAAAGGAAAAAAACTTTTTTAGCAAAATAAAACACCCAGCTTCTTATTTACTAAGTTTTCCCCCTTCGGAAAAAAATAAAAAATCAAGCTCCTGTTATCTCACTCCCAGTGAGCGTTTATAAGCACAATAACCCGGAAGCGAAGTTTCACTCCGGCTTTTTCTTCGGGAGCGAAAGTCCAAGTTCTGGATTTTCACTCCGCGTTTATAAGCGGTGTTTCACTCCGGATCGAAACTTCCATCCGGAGGGAAACTCCGCTTAAAAACATGGGATAAGATAGCCTAAACTAGTTACGAAAAAAATTAGTTTCTTCTAATTCTTCCCGCACTTTATAAAATACTTAGCAGATTTAAAAATCACTTTCTTTTATAAATTGAAGCATTAGCAATTTCTAAATTTAAATTCCACAAAATTTTTTTCACCAGCCTGTGTTATTTCTGTTCGCAGTGCTAACCACAAATAAGATGCCCTGGATCGCCTTTAAAACTATGGGATGAAAAAATGTCCAGTTTGTAATGCGTGTACCCCTTGTACATGGGTTAACTTTGTTTCAGTTCCACATTTCCCTATAATTTACATTGTGTGGGCTGGTTGAAATTGAACGACTAACACCATGACATATGCCCTGGATCGCCTTTAAGAATGCATTGTAAAAAAACCGGCTTTTATTTATTGTAGACATTTTATGGATGTGTTATTTGCTTTTGCGATATGCCTCGTACTCTTTCTTTTTAATGGGAATTTGCATAGGACAGTTGTTTTGATAAAAAGCACTGTAGTTATTCTTTTTCAGCTCATAGGATATTTTTCGTTGTGTATTTATGAAAAATTGTAGGTGTGTTTGTGATTCGAGAGTGTCACATCTTATTGAAAATAGATAATCTTTGGTTCCTGTGGCCAGTGCCAAGGGAAGCAATTCCGATTTTGCATCCATACGAAGTTTTGAATATATTTTTTGTTGGGTGAGAGCAGAGAGAAGTTTTCTAATAAGATTGGAGGGAATTTATTTCTTTGTACAATGTGGTTTGAAATTAATGACTTAATTGTAGAAAATAGTAAAATACTGCAATTAATTAATTAATTAAAATAAATAAAAAAAAGTTTTGCCTGCAATTTCGTTGGTGCTATTTGTTTTACGAGTTAAAAATAGTGCAAGTTGTTTTAAAAAGTAACTTTGAAAAGAAAATTGGATAAATTGAAAAATATTTATATATTATTTATGTTAGATTTTTTTAGTCTGTTTTTGCTTTATTAAATATAATGGGTAATGTTGATGGTAAGCATTTTTGCGTGATGGACGATTTTTTGCAGCAATCCTTTGCCTCGCGTTCATTTACGGAAAAGAAATCCATAATTGAAAATGGTAGACCGAAACCAATATTACATATTTTCAGTGAAAATGAAACATGCACTAGGCATATTTCTATTAAATTATACAATAGCGCGAATTGGCTTACCTGTTGTCAAGATAAGCAAAAAAAATTTTGTTAGCCTTGCATTTTATTTTCAACTGAAAACAACGTTTGGCGGTCTTCGGGATTTAATGATTTAAATAATTTTCATAAAACCGTTGATAGGGGGGACATGGTCAAAAATCGTCCAAGCATTTAAAACCGGTTTTAGCTCTTTCTAAATTCGGTACAGTCTAAAGGATTGAAAATCTAGTAGACACTCATTATAAATCCTCAATTATGAGAAGAATGAGTGAGTTAAAAAGAACCGGAAAATTATTAAAATTTGTATAGATGTTGTTTGCCACTTGGCATGTCAGGAGCAAGCCTTTCGCGGACACCGCGAGGGTCAAGATTCTATTAATCGGGAAAATTATGTTGAATTAATTTCACTTTTGGCCAAACATAATCCAGAACTTAAAAATCAGCTTCAGTATTTTCTGGATTATCAAACAATATTCAAAATGATTTAATAATGGCTATCTCCTGCACTCTTACTAAAAATTAAAATTACATTTAAAATCCAAAATTCTGAGTTTGCCGCAATTATTTGTGATGAAACCACGAATATTTCCTGTCGAACTATGTTGTCAACCACTGTGAGATACATTTCTTCCTCTGGTGACATGAAAGAAACATTCATTAGTTTTAAAAATTTTCCCGATGATAGAACAGCAGCTCGTTTGCATGAACATGTAACTCATGTTATGCAGAATTTCGCATGTGGTTCCAAGTTACAATTGCTATGGCGGAGAACGGAGCTCCAGCTATGGCGGGTGAAGTTAGAGTTAAAGCAACTTCCAAATGCTTTTTTGTACACTGCTTTGCCCACCGCTTATATATTGTTTTATGGAAATCATGTGAGAAGATTCGTGAGTGCCGAATCTTCTGCGAAACGAAGTTTTTCCACACCAATTTTGCCAGATTGCATCCCCTACAATTCAAAGCACGCCACGCCACTACAACATTCGCTTTTCAATTAATCTCTTTTTTCCTGTCACATTTTTTTGGATTTTACAAGGTTTTTGTGAATACTCGCGTCATAGTCATACAAAATTCGTTTTCATAGTTTTGTAGTCTCCAAATCATCAGCGTTGCAAATGGTATGGTCTTATAACTTAAATATATAACTATAAATAATATACGTGACAGCAAAAATTGGAGAGCAAATATAGATTCAGCACATTAAAACCTTCATTTCTATGATATTTCTATTTGAGGAGGATTTCGTGGCAGACCAGTGTTATACCCGTGACACACAGCTGGTATAGATACTATAGTATTCCAGTAAACCATGTGTGTCAGCATATACTAGCAATATACCAACTGAGCAACCTAGTATTAAGCTAGTATCAATACTACGGTATTTTCCATAGTATCCTTATACACAAACCTGGTTTAGGGACCTTTTAACTGATAACAATGCCATTGTATAGAAGTGGAAAATAAAAACACCATATTTCATATAAGCTAATTAATATAAGCTAATTAGTTCAGTCAAATAAGGCAAAAAAAGGGGTCAACCTCGGAATGAGAAGTAATAAGCTGAAAATTTGTATGAATCTTTGTTTTGGCATTCTAAATTATATGTCAAAAGTCTCATAAAATCTCGTGTCCGCGTATTGAGATATTAGAGGTCAAAGGTAACCAAAATCAGTTTTTCGGAAATATGTCATAAATTATCGGCTTTACGTAAATTTTGGTTAAGTAAAGTTTGTTCATTAGATAAATCTGCATAAAAGTGTCCTATACCGAATTTACGTAGAACCAATAGTTTTTGAGATAAAGGGCTGAGAAGTCTTGGTATCGTGCTGCATTCGTTCCACACCACCTCTGAGGTAGAATGCAAAGGACGTTTTTAACATGGTGTTCTAGTAGGCCTAATCCATGGGTTACAAGTTATGATAAAATTTCTTGATTATCTCTCTATCTCTTCTATTTCCACTTCTTGCATATTGTCATCTTCATCAGCACTCATCTCAGAGGAAAATAACGAAATGTGGTCGGCATTATAATCATTCAACTCAGGTTTAATGGTTGTATCCTAGGACATCGAATTGAGACACGACTGGCCTCGACAAGAGCCATACGCTACGAAACATGGCAATCCTACTTTTCTGCATTCACTTGATGCATGTACCTTTGAACCTCCGAAACTTGAGTAGCCGGTCAGTTGGCTTTATGGACTTTTGAGAAATTATTTGTGACCCCAAAATAAAGAGAATCCCGGTCGAAAATCTCCAGTTGGCAGTTGTCAGAGGTACATGTGTCAAGTGAATGCAAAAAAGTAAAATTGCCTTGTTCCGTAGCGTATGGCTCTTGCCGGGGCCCGTCGTGTTCCAATAGTATGTCCGAGGATACAACCGTTGAATATAAGTTCAACGATGATGACGCCGACCACAATTCATTATTTTCTTCTGATATAATTGTAGATGAAGATGACAATATGGAAGAAGTGAAAATAGAAGAGATAGAGAGATAATCAAAAAAATTTATCATAACTTGTAACCCATGAGTAGTAGAGCTAGGCTAAACATAGTGTTATTTGTACAAACCTATCCTTTCTATAACACACACAACTTTTCTTTTATCAAAATTGGCCCCAGGTTCCTTAATTTGACGCAAACCTTTAGAAACCAATGCATCTTTGGGAATTCCATTGTAACAGTATTACTAACTAACTAATTGCTCCTTTAATCCCTCATGGGACATAGGGCGGAAACAGTTGCCCTCCAGCGGACTCTGTTTTGCGCGACAGCTCTCAGCTCTGACCAGGATCTCCCGGTTGTTGCGGCCTCTGCTAATAGGGTTCTCCTCCACGTTGTTCTAGGTCTTCCGACTCGACGGGTTCCTTGCGGATTCCAGTCGAGGGCCTGTTTGGCTAGATTATCGTTTTCGCGTCGCAAGGTGTGGCCAATCCAATTCCATTTCCTTCGCCTGATTTGGTCGTCTATCCTTTCTTGGCCGGCACGGCGCCATAGTTCTTCATTTGAAATTCTATCTTGCCAGCGGATTTTTAGGATACGACGTAGGCATCTGTTGATGAAAACTTGTAGGCGCCCTGTGATGAATTGGGTGACTTTCCATGTTTCGCAACCGTACAAAAGAACTGCCTTAACGTTGGAGTTGAACAGCCGCAATTTGGTGTTAATTGAGATCTCCGTCGATCTCCATATGTGAAACAGGCATGCATACGCGCTTCTTGCTTTATTTATTCTGGAACTGACGTCTTCTTCTGTACCGCCGTTTTCGGTAATAATACTACCGAGGTAACAGAATTTATCTACCAGTTCCACGTCACGGTTATTTAGCGCTGTTGGTTCAAGGGTGTTTGCATTTATCCGCATTTCTTTGGTTTTAGTCGGATTTAGCCTTAAGCCTGCTGAACTACTTTCTGTTGCCAAATTGTTTAACATGTTTCTGAGGTCCTGGTGTCTGTGGGCCAGCAAACAGATATCATCCGCGTAGTCGAGGTCCTTAAGGCGGTCTAACAATCCCCATTGTATGCCACCTGTTCTAGTATCTAGAGCGCTGACAAGGATGTCGTTTATTACTATAAGAAATAGTAATGGCGAAAGTAGGCATCCTTGCCGTACTCCTGAGCTCACTTCAAAGCTGTCGGAGAGTTTTCCATTGTGAAGAACTCTGCATTTGGAATTGTTGTATAGAGCTTTTATCAATTCTATTATTTTATTCGGCAGTCCACGTTGCCGAAGAGCTCGCCATATAAAGCTCCTATTAACCGAGTCGAACGCTTTCTCATAGTCTACGAAAGCAAGGTAAAGGGGGGATCGGAATTCAGTAGACTGCTCCACTATGATTCTCAAGGTGTTAATGTGGTCTATGCAGGAGCGGCCTTTTCTGAATCCAGCCTGCTGTCTTCTAAGCGTTCGATCTACTGCCTCTCTTATCCTTGATAGTAATATGTGGGACAAGATTTTGCCCACAGTAGATAATAGACAGATGCCTCTCCAGTTGTCACATATAGTTAGGTCCCCCTTTTTTGGTATTTTGACTATGATACCTTCCGTCCAATCCTCCGGAAAGGTACAGGTGTTCCATGCTATTTCCAGGATTGGCTGTAGCGCATCTGCTATGAGGCTTGAGTCGGCTTTCAACAATTCTGGCGGGATGCCATCTTTTCCAGCTGCTTTACCATTGGCCATTGCATGAATTGCGGTTACTATTTCAGTCTTGGATGGGGCACGAGTGGTGATTCTTATTGGCTGTGCATTGTTGCTGTTGTTTTCCTGAGGTTCCTGTGTAAATGAACCATTCAGGGCGGCGAAGAAATAATCTCTCCATCTTTGGAGTTGCTCCTCGTCGCTGCACAGCAGCCTTCCATCCGCACTCTTTACGGCATGCTTTTTAGTAGAGTGCTTTCCCGAGAGCTGTTTAGTGATTTGGTACAGCACCTTACTGTTGCCTGTGTTTGCCGCGTTTTCCGCTTTCTCTGCGAGCTCATTTATCTGCCGCCTTTTATCACGCCGGACACTTCTCTTTACCTCCCGGTGCAATTGGGAGTATTCCCGTTCAAGTTGTTGTCGTTTTTCCGGGTCGCTTGTAGAGTTCACGTTATTTTTGAGGGCCCTTCTGCGTTCAATTTTTTGCCAGGTTGTGTCCGAGATCCAGTGTTGCTGGTTTCTTTGGACATAACCTATGCTTGTTTCCGCTGCTGTTATTATAGCGCCCTTTGTTGTGCTCCACAGCTCTTCAATATTTGTGTCGTCAGAAACGGTTTGCTGATTTAAGATTTCTTGCAGTTTGCCAGCAAATTCTCGCTTTTTGGTGCTCTCACGCAGAAGTTCTACGTTAAACCGTCGACGGTTTATGGCATCGCGTTGGACGTTTCTGATTGCAGCGATTTTTAGGCGGATAGTTGCTACTACCAAATGGTGGTCACTTCCAGTGTCTGCTCCCCTAAAGCTCCTGACATCCTCCAGAATAGTTCGCCATCTGCGACTGACGGCCACGTGATCTATCTGGTTTCTCGTTCTACCATCGGGCGATACCCAGGTCTCCTTGTGTATCTTCTTGTGACAAAAGTAAGTTCCACCTACCATGAGTTGATGGGAACTACAAAAGTCAACGAAAAGTTCACCATTGTGATTGGTATCTTGGCTTAGGCCTTGATTTCCAATTGTGTTTTCAAGGCCGGTGTTGTTGGGGCCGATCTGTGCATTTAAGTCACCCATCAAAACAATGATGTCTCCCCTTGGAATAGAGCGAAAAACCTCATTCAGTCGCATATAGAACTCGTCTTTGATGTCATCGTCTGCGTCTTCAGTTGGAGCGTAGCATTGGACTATCGTAGTACTTCTTAGTCTGGTACGTAGGCGCACGGTAATAATCCTCTCAGAAACTGGTGACCAGCTAATGAGGCTGGACCTGGCTTCCTTGGTGAGTATTACGCCAACGCCATTCCTACGATTTTCAGTTTCGTTTCTCCCAGAATATAAGAAGGACTCACCGTTTGGGCAGATATGTTCCCCCGCATCGGGCCATCTGGTCTCGCTGAGTCCCATGACCTTGATTTTATAGCGGTTCATCTCGTTGAGCACTTCATCCAGCCGTCCATCAGCAAGCAGAGTTCTCACATTCCATGATCCGATTCGTGTCCTGTTTCGAAAAGCAAAGGTCGTCGTCGTGTTGTCCGTCCGGTTCCGAGGCAATGTTTGCCGATTCGTAGCAATTGTGTGTTTTATGGGAGCGGGTTGCTAACCCTCAGCCCAACCGACTTAAAACTCTGTTTTGTGGCGCAGAGAACTCGCCATTCGACCGTCTCCCGTTAGCTCCTTCCGAAGAAGTACCCCAGGGGGCACCGCGTGGAGGTGGGATTAGGACTTGCTAACAGAGCTGCTAGGTGTTCGTCTGCAGTGACTCTTCTCGGGTTTTGGCAGAAGTGACAAATCGGGTGCCACCACCTTCCGAGGTCTTTGTTAGCCATTCGCCCATTTGTAACAGTATTAAAGATATAGATCAAGCAGGGCAGACAGACAGACCAGGTAGACAGATAGACAGATAGACCAGACAGACAGACAGACAGACAGATCAGGTAGACAGACAGACAGACAGACAGATCAGGAAGACAGACAGACAGACCAGACAGATAGACAGGTCAACCTACCTATCTAGCTGTGTAGCTGCCTGCCTGTATAGCTGCCTGCCTGTATAGCTGTCAACCTGAGAGCTAGTGTAACACCTCAACGTTGGCCATTAGTCATAACTCGGGGACATAATGGGGAAGATATGGATACAGCAGCAGAACTTCAAAGTCTGGAATATTCACCTTACTTAAGGATGTCTGACATGCAGTTTGGAACTCCATACAAAATCAAATCTGCCAGCAGGCTTGAAACGGTGTATGGCGTTCGAATTCGCCTGGACTTAGAAGAATATCAGATTTTGCTACCAGCCAGGTACAACTCACTATCAGATGCAGCCTTACAGGATATCAACAATAAAAAAAATTTCCACGTAATTAATACTGGACCGCATGGGAAGACATATATATTTAAGTTCATACAGATTGATGTCCCCCCTGTTAACTATAATAATTTTTACGCTGAAAATGGAAGCGGAAACCCTAATTTTTACGGTTCTAAAACAAATATATAAAATGTGCATCATATCCTGAAACAAAAAAGCACCTCTTCAACCCATTGTGGTATAATAAATAATAATAATTGTATGATTTTACAAAAATAAAAAATAATATTTATTCTATTTAATTTCCTAATTTTCACACGCATCATAAAACATATCGCTATTTCCATTCACACGCACACGCAGCATGATCGAAAAAAAAAATAAGAAAATTCTTTTTTAGATCGCTCGATCGCTGGCTCAGCGCTTGTATACACACAAATTAAATAACAACACCCGCAGGTCTCTTAAGCTGCCGATCACCCAGATGCTAGGGCCGCATCTGCGTGTATCGTCCCGAAGCTTCGCGCTATGACACGATACACGCAGATGTAACCGGCCATTATCGGCTATCTTCGCAAACATTCGGGCTGCGTATGAGTTATCGCGCTAGTGGCGATAATATGCGCGCTAATTCGTGTAAAATGACGAAGCCGCTAATACGACCACCGCATTATCGCGATAACTTTTTAGCGTGCAAAACATACGAACAATTCATGGTGGATGCGTCATAAGTCCGGGCTTTTATCTGGGTAAGCGCCTTCGCGATACTGAAGTTCAACTAGCTTCACACAGGTGGCGCTCACACCTAGTATCACTTTTTAGCAAAGACATAAAACAGCCCCACACGTAGACGAAAACCTTTCGCAACCACCGGCACTCCTGCACCATCTCCATCCAAGACAAACACGAAGAGTTTCACCCATCACCACACCCAAATCCCATGGGGACCCTGCACCACATGGAGACGAAGAGCTTTCAATCCACCACCACCAAGTCCTATGCTAGGTCTGGGAACGCCTTATCCAAGACACAAACCTAAAACACCTCGTACACGTGGACGACGAGCTTTCCCCCATCACCACCTTTCACTCCGGGGCCACCTTATCCAAGACACAAACCTAAAACACCTCGTACACGTAGACGAAGAGCTTTCAGACCCCCCCCCCAAATCCTAGGCCGGTTCTGGGCCACTTCTAGGTGGCCCAGAACCGGCCTAGCTCTACTACTCCCATGGATTATGCTTACGGGAGCACCATGTAAAAAACGCCCCTTGCATTCTACCTCAGAGGTGGCGCGGAAACTAATGCAACACGATGCCAAGACTTCTCAGCCCTTTATCTCGAAAAATATTGGTTCTACGTAAATCCGGTATAGGACACTTTTATGCAGATTTATCTAATGAACAAATTTTACTTAACCAAAATTTACGTAAAGCCGATAATTGACGAGATATTTCCGAAAAACTGATTTTGGTGACCTTTGACCTCTAATATCTCAAGACGCGGACACGAGATTTTATGAGTCTTTTGACACATAATTTGGAATGCCAAAACAAAGGTTCATAAAAATTTTCAGCTTCAGGTGAAACCCTAATTTGACTGGACTAAATTCAAATATATTAACGTAAGATTCATTTAAAAGAGCAAAAACTGCTTCGTTTTCCATTTTTCAAAGCTTTACAAATAACAGTAGGCTGAGAGCTGTCAAATGTATACCACGAATGTTTATGTGTCAGGGGTTAGTATACTAGGTAGTATCTGGTATCGATACCATGGTATCGATATCATATGTGTGTCCATAGCATTATCGTAATAACTAGTATCGTCATCTGACACCAAAGCTGCGACTTGCCGCTTTTATATGAGAGCTTTATGTTAATCATAGAGACGAAAAGGGACCCGCAAACAGTGGTCTGATTCGATATCCCTCGAAAATCTATATATATGTTAATCATAGAAATGATTAGTAATGCCATCTGACACCAACAGTGCGATTAGTCAGTTACAACTCAACTTTAGGCTCAAACCATTTCTCAAGGCTCAAACCATTTCATTTCAATTTCAATACTCATTGATAACTAGTAACGCAATGAAGAAGGAAAATGTTCTTTTCGAAATGTAAAAATAAAGAAAACAAAATAAAATTTATTCCAGTAAAAATAAAACTGAAACGAAATCCATTAAATAAAAATTTTGTTTGGTATTTCACTCGCTATCACTGCTTAAACCAGCCAGTGATACCTCTACTTCCGCGCCCGGTCCCTCTCTGCCCTTCGAAACTACAAAGCTATTTAGTAGCAACTGGGACGAATTGCCCCGGGCTCCAGGTCATCGACGGCTACGAAAATAGATTTCAAGCCAAAAAGTTGACCGGGTCCATTCTAGGCGGCACTATGTAACTTAAGGTCTATTCGGAAATCAATAAGCGACCGTTCCGTAGTAATACACACCCTACCCGACTTTGTATGAGAATTGACATTTCAACTCCCAGAAGGTGGTGTATGGGAGTGGTTACGGGGAAACGGCTAGCTAAACTTTTTTTTATGGTCATATTCGGTTTCAGCGACCCCAAAAACGGGGGGTACGGGGATATACCCTCTGGCTCTCGACATTTTTTTGTTTTTGTGTGCCTGTGTAATTATTCTTTATTTAAATTATTCTTTATAATAATTATTATTTATTTAAATTATTCTTTATTTCAATTAGCAGTAGAAAAATTTCCGGAGTGTAGCGCTCCGAGATGTGACTTGGTTGATAGTTCAGGCTTAAGAGAGACAGTTTCACAGTCTCGAGGCGCTACATCCGATCGAGTGCCATCCCTAGTTCACCGAGGCTGAATATGTTATAAGTATATAAACAGGATGAGGGAGACCGAACATACCCGAAAACTGCGCTCTTAGAGAATTTGTCGAACTGCATAACTTCGCAAATTTAGATTATAAAAATACGAGCCGCAGCTGGGAAATAGCCCGTGGCTCTCAACCTTATGTGGGTCAAGTTCAACGATTTGGCCCTGCAACCTTTATTTTGGTTAGTCAATTCACCCCAGTGATCTCAGGATGGCGATTACAATTTATTGTATGTAATTAATTTGTTAATGCTTAAACTAATGGATTCGATATTTATGTTATTAATTTATTTATACTTAAACTAATATGTTGACGTCCGAACATTTATCATGGTCCAATCTGCTTTCACACGAACATATTTCTCCCACTTTAGCAGGCTGAACAGACAATGATTCCAGTTGTTGTGCATTGAGATCTATTTGTGGAATAACAACACGGGCTCCGTCATTCATATTATGGTAGATTGCAACTCCGCCAGCCCTCGTATGTGGTCTTTAATATTGAACTACAATATCAAAATTTGGAATGTCTAAATTGTTTTCATTATTCGTTCACGTCTCGGAAAGAATTAGAAAATTCGACGACGATGCTATTCTGTCTAATTTAAGATCAAGACCAGCACTCACAAAAACAATACTGACGGACGTCAAGTAAGTTTTTCCCGTTTTCACCTCCTCGCACTCGGAGCTAGATATTGCCGGCGCTGCAACCAATATCGGGCAGCTGATTGGAATCGTCTTCTTTAGGCAGGCATAACTCTGCAACAGGACTATTCCCGTTAGCCCCGATGGATGCATCGCCAGCAGTCACCCACAAATGAGGTCATGGACCTTGCGCAGGAAAGGCCCCGAAACAAAAACAAATATATTTCTATTGTTTTTTGTAATATCAGGGGCCTCCTTGCGAATTTCCTCCCTGTGATGTGCCATCATGGGGCATGGATAAGAATGCCCCGGCCATCTTCGTACTAAGTGAAACTTAAGTCACTGATACTGATTTCGATCGATTTCAGGTGACCTTAGTGCACAATTTTTCCGACCATAGGGGAGTTGCCATGTATTTTAGGAATGACGTGGACTTCCAGAAGTGCACAATAGTAGATCTTCTGGATTTAATCATATATGGATTAAAATTATACTTCGTAACCACGTCATATTCTTCTGTTTTCTATACAGAAGCCCCAATATTAGTAATGAAGCCTCGACATTAGCCGTCGATGCTATCTTTAAACGAATCTCCGGATTTTTACCTTTTCACCCGGAGTTTGAAATCATTGTTGCGGGTGATTTCAACGCTCATAATGTCACCTGGCTAAATTACTCAAATGGCACCAGTGTTTCTGGCAAAAACGTCGAGATCGTTGCGGACTTAAACAATCTACACCAACTCGTGAACTGTGCAACGCGAGTTCCGGACGTTGAAGGCCATGGAGCCCATCTCCTTGACCTATTTCTTACTACTCATCCAACTCGATACTCCGTCGAGGTTAGCTCACGCAACTCGGCTCACAAACTAGTCAGCGCTAATTTCCCATATCCATCTTCTACTCGAACCGGCTGGCACTATGGGAAAGCCAAATGGTTGGGACTTATTCGCATTTTTCAAGCCACTGACTGGACTCTGTTCCCGCGGTGCTCTGTATTTCTAAAATAATACGGGCAGGAATCTGTTTGTTCATTCCTCATTCTACCAAATCTATAAAGCCTAGGCCAAATAGATGGTTTAATGAGGAGTGTATGAACCCAATTCAAGCTAAAGAAGCCGCCTATAGAGCGTACAGACGTTCCCCAAACGAGTCACTTCGGCGAGAGTAGTATCAAGTTGAGAAATTTCA
Source organism: Thereva nobilitata (assembly GCA_963855945.1). Lineage (NCBI taxonomy): Eukaryota > Metazoa > Arthropoda > Insecta > Diptera > Therevidae > Thereva > Thereva nobilitata. The sequence continues at coordinate 100,616,805 of OY979694.1, read as the reverse complement.
GCAATTTTATCATCAGGAAGGTCAAATCATCATTTGACGAAAAGTTGAGAAGTAAGATCCTCAACAGACGCATAGGCAGCAAAAACTTCTGGTCCTTGGTAACTTCCATCTAGAAGAATTTTACCTCTTCCTCCATTAATTTATGAGAAGGAGGTGATAACAGAAAGCAAATCCAAGGCCGATTTATTAGCATCTCGGTTGGCCTCAAATTCTTCTTTGCCAGAAACTGCTACGTCACCACGGGTCTCGAGTGTAAAGCCCATTCAATGGATGGAATTTTCTTCAGAACTCGCGTGGTGTACAAATGTCTCAAAGAGCTTGACGTCAATAAATCCACCGGCCCTGACAATATTCCCCCTATGGTACTCAAGAAATGTGCCTCGCCTTTGGCTAAACCTCTGCGCAAACTTTTTGCCTGTCTTACTTCTCCGGAGTGTATCCTGACTCTTGGAAACTAGCTCATGTTCGGCACATTCGGAAAAAGGTGAAGCCAGCGACCCTTTAAACTACCGCCCAATAGCAATTACTTCTGTTCTCTCCAAAGTCATGGAGACAATAATCAATAGAAGGCTGAGGAAACATATAGAATCTAACCAAATTATACACGACAGGAAGTACGGCTTTAGACCAAAAAGGTCTACTGGCGACCTTATTGTGTGTCTGACGGAGCATCTCAACCAAAGCTTCGGTGAGTCTGGTCTGGTTGCTCTGGATATTTCCAAGGCTTTCGACAGAGTATGGCATCCCGCTCTGCTGTCTAAACTTCAAGCTATTGGTATCGATTCAGTTCTAACGAACTGGATTGAGATCTTTCTTTCTGGCCGTTCAATCAAGGTAGTATTAGATGGCGTCGAATCCAACCCTCATTCCATCTCGGCCGGCATTCCCCAAGGTTGATTCTCTCACCTGCCCTCTTTCTAATTAACGATCTACTCTCAACTCAATCCCCTCCATCCCACTTCATAGTTTCGCCGATGACGGTACTCTGCATTATTCCTACGCCTTCGACAACATAATACAAGCACTTGCCAGACCTTGTCTCTTAGACCGTGAACTCACGCCCAACTCTCTCAGCAGGGACATTAAACTCATTCTTGATTGGGGCCTCAAGAACCGTGTGGAATTCAACGCTACCAAAACAAAATAATGTCTTATCTCCACTAAAACCTGGTAATCCGCCCTCTTGAGATGGCCGCCATGGATCTAACGGCATAGCTTATTGTATTCTACTTATTATACCTTTTCATTTGTTACCAATGTTGACGGGTTGTGAAGAAACTGGTAATCCGCCCTCTTGAGATGGCCGCCATGGATCTAACGACATAGCTTATTGTATTCTACTTATTATACATTTTCATTTGCAAACATTTTATTTTATTGAGTTTTTAAAAAGTTGGCTGGCGAGTTCGTTGTGCATGAATCTTAGCTGTTCTTCCAAATGTAACAAATTTCAATAGAAACACTATAGACTGAGCCACACTGAATTCGTTCGTAAATGCACGTGTTTAATTATTTCATGCTATTAACGATTCCAACTGAGTTTATGTCTCGTAGGGAGTAGTCGCTTTCAGTGTCCGGTCTGACATTTTTTCTCGCGCCTTCACTTATTTTACCAATATTTATAATATACCCCCATCTGGTTTCCTAATTCGTGTGGTTTCGTTGTCTTTTACGCCAGTGTTCTTCTCGAGTGTTTACTGCTGATCTAATAATGGGAAAATTGCATGGATCTGCTAAATCATCTGGAGCATCCTCGTCTGGTGCAACGGCACAACCTAGCCCGGCCTTCACTAGATTAGCTTCAAGAAATCAGCAGGGCGATGGAAAAACTCCTGCTCCACCGATAGCTTTGAGCTACTTGAGAAGAAACTTGAACGGAGCATTTCTAATATAATTTTGGAAAAATTCTATGAGTTTGAGGAGCGCTTTATGGCAAGGTTCAATCAAACGGTAAACTCGTTAAATGCTGAAATTTGCAAAATGAAGGGCGAAATCGAGGACCTAAAGCTGGAGTTACAAGGTGCTCATCACGAGATAAATTATATACAGAGGCAAACACGACTTACCGATGCACTTATTACTGGGATCCCCAGCACGCCTGACGAAAATCCACATGAATTAATTGCGTCTGTCTGCGCAGCCACTGGGCATGATTTATCACCTTATGCCTATGTATTTCGCGCACGCTCCGGCATGAAGAAACCGCTCATTGTCAAATTCTCATCTGCAGCTGAGCAGCGAATTTTTTTGGATAAATTCCGGAGAAATGGAAGCTTCAAGTTGAGCCAAATTTCTCCTGGGTACTCTGCAGATATGAGACTAAATGCCTTTGAAGGTCTCGCTGCCAGGGTTGCCACTCAACAAAACATTTTCGAGCCAAGTTTTCCGAAAAAAAGAGCCAATGCTGATAAAAAAGAGCCAAATCAAACACGATTATATAATCATATATTTATTAAACATATGTATGTGTATACAAAATATAAACATACATATATTCTTCTCAAGCCAATATATTATATAAAAATTAATTCACAGCTAAATTGCGTGTCTCTTCAGGGCTTGCACCCAACTTCTTCTCAACAGTCTATAGGCTGTATCAGAACCTAATTTTCGAGCAGAGGTAGCAGCAGCACTACAGGCAGCATGCTGCCTTTTAAATCAGCATTAGCAGCAGCAGCAGACCTTTTATTTGATAGTTGTCAGACTTTGAAATGTCAAAAAATCCTGCCGTTTGAACAAAGAAGCAAAATTCGGATTAGAGATGAAAAAGCAGCAGCAGTTGTCATGTGGCCACTACTAGCCAATAGGAACAGTTTGTCACTGCCGGTTCTGAATGGGCCTTATACCTTAATTTCTTCACTGGGGCAACTTTTGCGTGGGATTCTGCACATTCCAGCAGGGCAGTAGCAAAAGAGCCATTTACGTTGAAAAAGAGCCAAAGAGCCAATTTTAAAAGTTTATTTGATAAAGAGCCACACATGGCTCTATAGAGCCAAAGTGGCAACCCTGCTCGCTGCTGCTTATCAGAGAATTCTGCGAAAAGCACTGAGGCTACGGAAGGAGAATTTGCTGCAATCTGTGTTCACTAGAAGAGGTTTTGTTTATATTTGTGTAAAGCCTGGTGATCCGCCGAAGAAAATAGTCACGATGGATGAGTTAGATGCAGCGACTGGTGCCGAGATTGATGTTGAGGACAGGGTTATGTAGTATCTACTTAGTCTTACTTTATTTATTTATTCTGTTTTTTTTCTCTCTTTATGATTTTTATTTTCTTTTTTTTTCTCTTGCTGAATTCTAATTTTTTAATTTTTTTTTTTAAAATTTTTCTCTTTATGAATTCTAGTTTTAATTACTACTTTGGATATTTCTGTTTTAAAGTTTGGATATTTATACTTTGTAATTTAGTCTATGCTGCCTACTCTATTTCTTTTCTTCTCTTCCTCTCTACTAACTTTTCTTCTCTTCTACTATGTTGCCATATTTTTAACGCCTTCATCTTTCTTGTCTGCTTCTGGTCATGTGGATCTGTGCTCTCTCTGTATATATTATGAGCTGTTCTCGTAGTCGTATGCACATCGAGGGAACACTCCTCAATATCCTCTCCGTTTTTAATGCTAGGAGTTTAAAAAATAAGATGGATGAGCTTAGAAACTTGCTTGATTGCCCTAAAATGCATGTCTTAGTTGTTAGTGAAACGTGGTTAAATCCTGAAACCCCATCCTCTTATGTCTCCCTTCCTGGTTTTACTATCCACCGGAATGATCGTATTGGTCGCACTGGTGGTGGTGTCGCTGTGTATGTCTCCTCCTTGCTTTCCTCTAGAGTGCTTGGCAAGTCTGAAGATTCTCCACTTGAATTCATTGCTGTGGAATTAAAATCTGCCTTTGATAAATGTGCTGTCATAAGTGTATACTCTCCCCCCACTATATTTGACTCCGTGGTCGCTGCTGAGTTCCATGCATTTGTTTCTAATCTCTCTCGTCAATATGAGAATATAATTGTTGCAGGTGATTTCAATGTCAACTTATTGAAACCAAATGGTCAAGCGAAATATCTTAATTATATGTTTGAGCCATTGGACCTTCATGTTTTAAATAAACTCCCAACGTTTATGAACTGCCGAAATCCGTCGCTGCTTGATGTTCTCGCTGTTACGTCTGTTGGCTCAGTGGTGAGGCACAATCAAATATCGCCTCCGAGTTTTCTTGAACCTGACATCCTTTTTCTCTCTATTTATTTCTCATTCCTACATTCTTCTTCGTCTTCTTAATTCTCCTACCGTGACTACAGCAGCATCAATCCTGAGCGTCTTTTAAGAGCTGTTTCTTCTTTACCCTGGTATGACATCTATATCACTACCTCTGTCGACGATAAGGTCGCTATCTTGTCCTCCTTCCTTCAGTCATTTTATGACCAATGTGTACCGCTAGTCATGCGTAGAGTCAAAACTTCTTCTCGTTGCCCATGGTTTCCACGCGAGATCCGGGATCTGATAATCCAGCGTGAGTCTATGTACCGGCGTTACCGTAAAACTAAAATTCGCAGTTACCTAATTGATTACAAAGTGCTTCGTAATCGCATCAACCTCAAAGTCAGAGCTGCTAAACGTGAGTTCTATGCCCGCAAGCTTAATCCTGACCTAGGTTCGAAACGACTTTGGTCTAACCTTCACTCACTTGGAGTTCATTCTGCCGCATCTGAGCCTTTTGATGTTGATGTTGAGCTCCTAAACTCATCATTCATTCCACCTCTGACTCGCTCAGTGATGGCTTTTACTTCCGCTGTGTTGATTCTTTAGAAGTTCTTGAGTCTCTAGTCTCTATTTCCTCGAACAGTATCGGCTTTGATGGAATTTCTCCACGTTTTCTCAAACTTCTGTCTCCCCTAATTGCTGAACCTATCACTCATGTTTTTAACTATTGCCTCACTGCATCTGAATTCCCTTCGCTCTGGAAAAAAGCCATTGTGATTCCTTTACCTAAAAGACTGTCACCATCTGATATATCGGACTTTCGTCCTATTAGCATCCTTCCCTTTCTCGCCAAAGCTTTTGAAAAAATTATGTTTAAGCAAGTGATGTGCTATCTTGAGAGTAATAATTTTCTCTCTACCTATCAATCTGGCTTTCGTAAATCTCACAGTTGTGAGACTGCTATATTAAGGGTCACAACTGATCTTAGGGCTGCGATTGATCAAGGTAATCTTGCATTACTGGTTCTACTCGACTTCTCTAAGGCTTTTGACTCGGTGGTCCATCCGCTCCTGTTGTCAAAACTTAATCAACTTTATCATTTCTCTTCCTCTGCTACACGTCTTTTCTCCTCTCTTCTTTCCGATAGATTTCAATGTGTTCGTCACAATGGCATTACATCCCTCTTCTGCCGTGCGTTTGGGTGTTCCTCAAGGCTCGATACTAGGTCCTCTTCTTTTTTCCCTGTACATAAATGATCTTCCCTCTGTCATTGACGGCTGTTCTTTCCATATGTATGCTGATGATCTTCAGTTGTACAATTGTTTTCCTCCTAGTGATATTGTATCCGGTACTGCTGATATGAATAACATTTTATCTCGAATCAGTGAATGGAGCTCTAATAATTTCCTCAATCTTAATCCTAGTAAATCCCAAGTACTGCTTATCAGCCGGTGTCCTCTGTCCTCTGAATGTATTCCTGATCTATTCGTAGATAATGTTCCTATTCCTGTCGTTGATTGTGTCAAGAGCCTTGGGATATTTATTAACTGTAAGCTTTCTTGTTGTAATCATGTCTCCTCCATGCTGTCGAAGATTTATGGTACCTTGCGTAAACTGTGGCTGTTCGCTGATCTGCTAGCACCTTCTATCCGTGCCGCATTTCCTCTATGGCGCCCTTGTATATATTGCTCTTGATTCATCCTGTCAACAACCACTCAGGGTCGCATTCAATGACTGCCTGAGATTTGTTTTCCACCTCCGTAGATTTGATCATGTGTCAGACTTTCAAAATTCACTACTGGCATGTGGGCTCTTTCATTTTCTTAATGTCATGACACTAGCTCTCCTACATAAAATATTTTACTCTAAACGTCCTTGCTACCTCTCTGACTTCCTTGTCCCGATGCAGTCCTTAAGGGGGTATTCTGGTGTAGATGCATGAATTTCAGGTAATTTTTGAAGTGTCAAAACAAAAAGGCAATCAACATTTTTACTATCCATTTTTTTATTAGTTATTTATTAACATTACAAGAATACAGAAAAAAATCAAAGAGAAATTATTATATGATTTTATAAATAAAAGGAAAGGGTTGTCACTGTTTACTTTTAACCGCCAAAGTTTATGAGCTCATGTTTTTTTTGAAGCGAAGCTTTTTTCCCGGACGTTTTATGGGGAGTAAACCGGGAAAAATCGTCAACGTTAACTTTTAAAAATCATCACCGTTAACTTTAACAAAGTACTCCGTAGTATTATGTAAACATACGAGTGACAACTTATGAATTAGTGTACTGAGTGTACAGTTTGTACAGTGTATACAGTGTACTGTGTACAGTGTACTATATACTGTGTACTATATACTATGTACTATGTACTACAACAAAAACAGTAACTGCTTTCCTCTCACAGACAAGTCTTCGAGAGACCTGGCAGTGGTGAAGATACCTATTAGCAGGGGGAGGACAGCAAGAGCATGATCATATTATGCTCAGCATACCTCCCCTACCACTCCAGGGATCCACCACCATTCAAAGAACTCAAGGATATTGTGGGTCACTCTAAAGCCCTAGACAGACTGGCACACTTAATCCGGATTATGACGTCATACTTGACTTTCGGAATCCGGATTAATATCATAGTGACACATCCGGCTTCTTGATCCAGATTAATCCCAGCAGGCAAAATGAGCTCACAAAATCAGAAATTTATCGTATAACTCAGAATGAACTGAATATGATGAAAATATGACACTCAAAATGCAAAAGAAAATTAAATCATTTGTGAGAAAATAATGAGATCATAATGAGAGGAAGTGAAAAAGAAACCGAGATTGAATGTTCCACTTATTGTTCATTGATTGGAAGGTGGTTATGAGCTAATTATGAGAAATTCGATTGGTAACATATATACAGGCGCCACATTTTTGTAAGTTTTAAGACTATTATCTCTTTGGAACATGAAGCCGACACTCTTTCAACTATACCTACCTCTGACACTGCTGGATATTTCGCTTCAAGGGTGTATATAAATAACAAACTGTTTCACTTCTTTTGAATTTAGGTATAGTATTTTTTCGAACATATAAAGACGGAATTTGTTAAAATCGAATATTTGCAATCAATATAATATTAAAATGTAATATTAAAGAGAAAATAAAATAAAATGTGATGGAAGAACTGTTCTTATGGCCAGTAGAAGTGAGGAACATCGATGAAAGATCCAAATATTGGAACATATATTTGTCTTAAGAAGGCATTTTGGCATTTACAAAAAGATAATAGCATTTTTTAAACATTAATGTCGATGGCTTGCCAATTTTTAATAACACAACTGCGCAGTTTTGGCCAATACTTGCGAATGTCCAAGGAATTATAAAGGAACCTTTGATTGGAATATACAGCGGTAATAGAAAACCTCCATCTTTAGGTATTTATCTGGACAAATTTGTAAAGGAAATGACAGATATTATGGAAAATGGAATGATTAAAGGTTTTCGTTTAACTGAATCTTGAAATGTCGAGGCAAATGTATTTTTCAATTATACGAAACGTCTCAAACCTAAAACTGTCGTTTATCACATTCTATATAAAATATAATACGTTACACAAACTGGATGTTGTTTTTGCATGATATTTCATTATACACTCGACTTACTATATATGTATATTACACAGCAGTACGAGTAGCACATGCAAAAAAATCTAACAATGAGCTCATATTTAGCTAACGCCGGTTTGTCATTTATATACACTCTTGCTGCGGCACATGCGTAGCAGCCTCAGTAGCGCAGTTAGTAGAGTGTTGGCTTCATGTTCCAGTGGTCCCAGGTTCGAATCTCGTATAAGGCATCGAAAAAAAAATATTCTGGGATAATAATGAATATATCTAATTATGAAAATATGTAATAATAAAATAATATGAATATAAATAAAAGCAAAAAGAGTCAAAAAAAAACTAATGCGGAAATAATAATTTTGTTTTTTTAACATTTCTCAGTACTTTTTTGCGTCACTCTCAGTGAGCTCAATATGAGAAAATTTTGAGAAAATTTTTAGCTCTTGATTTACTTCATATTGAACTCATACTTAGTTCAGGAACTTGCGCCAATTAACTCACTACTTCCTCATGTGTATCTCATAAATTACTATTTGAGACTTTAAACGAAAAAATTGCCAATTGCAAGTAGATCATATTTAGCTCAATATGAACTAGAATGCCTGCTGGGATTGTCAGCTGATATAAACGTTTTAACTATTACCTTGGTAGACTCCCTAAGTTCTCATTTCTTTTAAATTAAATAATTGTGTATTTTTCCCTTGTTTCCTACGAAGTGTTCCCACAATAAATATTTTTCTTACGTTTTCAACTAGGAGATGACATTCAATTTTGATAAAGTAACTCACCACTAATGGCGCTGATGGCAGTAAATGGTAAACAAATCCAGGCAAATCGAGTTGTATATTGAGGATTATAAATCCAGTTTACTCTCATAGCTTTTATATCGGTATACGTCATTCTGACGTCATAATCCCGATTAGCGTGCCAGTCTGTCTAGGGCTTAAAAGGAGCGGTCTGAAGATCATCATAGGATGTGACGCGAACGCCCATCATGATGCCTGGGGCAGTAGCGGAGTAAACAAAAGGGGCGAATACCTTTTTGATTACCTCTTAACTACTAACCTGGACATATTAAATCGCGGCACGGATCCTACCTTCGACAACGGTAGGAGACGTGAGGTTATAGACATCACGCTGGCCACTCAACACATTGCCAATTACGTGAGTGACTGGCGGGTCTCAGATGAGCCATCGTGCTCAGACCACAGACACATTCACTTTATGGTGGGTGAGTCTTTGGAAAGAGTGAGTGCATATAGGAATCCCAGATATACAAACTGGGCAGGCTTTCGGGGCGAACTCAGCAGCGTACTGAAGGGTCCCATGCACTCAATCAAATCTACGATGGATGTGGAACTATACGCGGACTTCCTTACGGAGGCGGTTACTGCTGCTTACAACAATAACTGCTCCTTCTGATGAGGACGCGTAACAGGAAAACTCCATGGTGGAATAATGAGCTCTCCAAGTTGAGATCCGCCACTAGGAAGCTATTCAACGCAGCCAAGAAGAGCGGAATCTGGGAGAGTTATAAAAGCTCGCTAACCACCTATAACAGGGCGACCTAGTCACTCCCTTATTATGCAAAATATTCAGGGCTTCCTTCGCACATGGTTATATCCCATCTGTCTGGAGGAACGTCAACATAACACTTATAACCAAGCCAGGGCGGCGTTCGGATTACACCTCGGCTAAGGCTTTCAGGCCTATAAGTCTCTCGTCTTTTGCCTTGAAGACAAGGGAGAAAATTGTCGACAGGGTGATAAGGGAAACTTATCTTCAGTGCCAACCACTAAGCTCCTATCAGCATGCGTACCAGGCGGGCAAGTCCACTGAGACAGCACTGCGCAATCTGGTGCTCAGGCTAGAAGGTGCAGCACTAAACAAAGGAGTTGCGCTGGCGGCCTTCCTCGATATCGAAGGAGCCTTCGACAATACATCCTTTGATACTATAGCTAGGGCTCTAAGTAGGCGAAGCCTAAGTTGCACTTTCTGCGACTCGATCGACTCTATGCTGAGAACTCGCAAACTAATGGTTTCACATGTTGAAGGGTCTCTGAAGGGCACTATAGCAAAAGGCTGTCCGCAGGGTGGTGTTTTATCCCCACTTCTGTGGTGCCTTGTTGTAGATGAACTGCTGGAATTACTCAACGGCTGCAACTTTTTCACCCAAGGCTATGCAGACGATGTCGTCATCGTAGTAACGGACGAAACTGATGGAGAAATGTCAAGACGTCTGCAGCAAGCACTAGATCTAGTATCTAGATTCTAGTTGGTGCGATAGCGTAGGACTAAAAGTCAATCCCGACAAAACGATTTTGGTGCCATTTACCAGGAAACGATCACTACCGGGGCTTTCGGAACCGACACTCGCAGGTAGAACTATAGGCTTTTCACAACAAGCCAAATATTTAGGAGTGACGCTAGATGCCAAGCTCAACTGGAACCAGCACATGGATACTCTGATGAGCAGAACGCGCAGATCCCTGTGGGCTTGCCGCAGAGCTTGTGGCTCCACATGGGGTTTGCAGCCGAAAACCATGTACTGGATACACAACCATCGTTAGGCCCATGGTAACTTATGGAGCTTTAGTTTGGTGGGACAGAACGGCGCTTAAGGGTTTCATAACCAATTTGTGCAAAATACAAAGAATTGCCTGCCCTTTCATCACTGGAGCCATCCGCACTTCGCCGACGGCAGCACTGGAGGCTCTACTCAATCTGGTACCACTCCACCTTGAGGTAGAGAAATCTGCGATAAACGCGGCGCTGCGGCTGAAGGCGAATGGCTATCTGGGCGCTGGTCTCGGGCGAGGACATTCTATAATTATCAACACTATAGAAGGGATTTCGGAAGCGGGGATGCTCTCCGATTGCATGCCTTTCAAAATCTCAAAATTTAAGCAACCCTCTGTGCACATACAACACAGGCTAACCTGGACCTTTCCTAAGGTATCGCCGGGTGGACTAGTATGGTACACGGATGGCTCCAAAACAGAGACAGGTGTGGGCGCCGGAATCTGGAACGAAAGCCCCAGATTCAGCAGAGCGATAAGCTTAGGCACCCTAGCAACTGTCTTCCAAGCAGAGGTGTACGCTATATTGGCATGCACTCATGAGTACTTAAGAAGAGCTTACCAAAATAAACAGATTTTTATCTTCTCTGATAGCCAAGCGGCAATTAGGGCGATAAGGTCCCGTAGGACCAAGTCTAAATTAGTTTGGGACTGCCAACGTGCTCTTGGTGAGTTGGGCGTTCTCAATCAAGTTACCCTTGTCTGGGTCCCGGGTCATCGGGGCTTCAAAGGCAATGAAAAAGCGGACCCCCTAGCTAAACAGGGTTCTGACATTACATTCATCGGTCCGGAGTCGGCTATCGGAGCACCTACCAGCTTGCTGCGAAGGGCTTTAGCCGATCGGACTTTGATGAAACATACTGAACGCTGGAGGTCCGCGACTGGACTGGTCAACTCTAAGCGGTTCAGCAGTAGAAATAATGTCAGGACACTTGTTGGGTTGATTATCGGACACTGCGCCCTAAATTACCACTTATGGATGATAGGAAAGGCGGAGGACCCCACCTGCAGGCGTTGCCTGGAGGGGGATGAGTCTGCTATCTACGTCCTCTGTGAGTGCCCCGCAATAGCGAGGATCAGGGTTTCTTTATTCGAGGAGTCCCTGCTCGATTATTCAAGCCTAAGCGACAAGTCACTAGGCAGACTGCTGAACTTGTTCAAGCGGTCTGGCCTAAAAATATGAGGTATAGGGGTGTAGTACAATAGGCCAAATGAATGGCCGCAGTACCTATGGACCCAGTACCTCACACAAGAAAAAAAAATGTACTATTTACTATGAGCTCTCTACGTATTAAATGTTATGTAAATATGTCGCGACTATACATAGATGCATTATGAGTTGAGTTGAGCTAAGTGGAGTGGAGTTGAGTTGAGCTAAGTGCCCTCAAAGCTGGTGCGATTGATCTAATGAACAGGGAATAGCCCATTGGCGAAAGTAAGGATCCACAAAAAAAGTAACAGAAGAGTTCGAAGTACGACAAACTCTTAGACAAAGGATGGACTGGCCTCCAGTGGCGGTTCCTCTTTGGAAGCACTGCTTCCCTTGACCAAATAGGCAACTTCATAAAAATTAATTTAAATATATTAAGATTAATCAGAAGAAAAATCTTAATATGTTTCCTCCTCTGGAAACACTAAAAGTCTTGCTGTAGAAAAATATTGAGAGCCAATATCCCCTGAATGGGACTTCAAATCTTCAAATTACACTAACAACATAACGTCACTTCACCGATTTGAAGTCCATTATAGGGGGTTCACACTAACGCCCAAAACATGTTTTATGAACCAGTCGTTTTGAAAAGCTCAAAAGTGTTCACACTGAATAGACATGTTTTAAAATGTTTTCACAGTCAGTTTTCATAGCTTCAAATATTCTGTTAAGATCACGCATATACAGGGTGTAACGCATAAGATTGTACACCGGGCGGGTATGAATAGGTTTTGGATAGACGAACAAAAAATCGTTCCGGAGGGGGTGGGGTAATCTTAACGGTTTAGCCGCTAGGGCGTTTTGAAGTTTTTTTGCTAGAGTTTTACATATCACCCTGTATTTTTGTAACCCTATGACCTATTTTCATAAATAAGGTATCAGTGTACGAAGAATACTCCCACCTATCTAAAGCTGTAAAAATGAAGGTTCTACCGTACCAGGTTCCAGAGCAATGAGTCAACAAAGTGAAAATTTTGGTTTTTTTTTACTAAAATTTCAACTAAAACCACCATTTTCTCCAAAAAATACGTGATAAACCTAAACTTTTTTTTGCAAAATTAGAAAGCTTGAACAATTCCCTATGAAAAATGTCTAGAGAATTTTTTTCCTACGACTTCTACTTTTGGAGTTAAAAGCAATTTTAATGCTAAAATTGGGTCTTTTTTAGTACTTTTTCACCTAAGCTTTGCTAAAAAGTACCAAATAAGCACCAAATAAGGTCAATTTGAACATCAAACTTGCTAATAACTTCAAAAGTAAAGGCCGTAGCATAAAAATTGTCACAACATTATTCATAGGAAATTGTTCAAGCTTTCCAATTTTGTAAAAAAAAATATCAGTTAATTACGTATTTTTTGGAGAAAATGGTGGTTTTAGTTGAAATTTTAGTAAAAAAAAACCAAAATTTTCACTTTGTTGACTCATTGCTCTGGAACCTGGTACGGTAGAACCTTCATTTTTACAGCTTTAGATAGGTGGGAGTATTCTTCGTACACTGATACCTTATTTATGAAAATAGGTCATAGGGTTACAAAAATACAGGGTGATATGTAAAACTCTAGCAAAAAAACTTCAAAACGCCCTAGCGGCTAAACCGTTAAGATTACCCCACCCCCTCCGGAACGATTTTTTGTTCGTCTATCCAAAACCTATTCATACCCGCCCGGTGTATAATCTTATGCGTTACACCCTGTATGTAGTTAGTCTTAAGAAAAAACAAAATCTAATTTATCTAAATTATCTCAAAGCATCTAAATTTACTCAATCAAATTTTTCCCACAATAGAATTTAATTTCATTACAGTGAAAATTTGATTTCTCAAAATACAGTAAAAATATTTGTTACTTTGCATTTTTTCTCTTATCAGTCAGACATACATATCGTATTACATTAGAACGTAAGAAATTATTTGTTGAGCTTGCATTCAAGTTTTCCTTAAAGAAAAATATTTTTTCTATTTTAATAAGACAAAAAAAATATGTTAGCAAGGCACTATATAAGCCGAAATTATATTAATAAAGAACAGTTGATTTTCAACTAGGAAAAGAGGTGTTTTAAGTGAATTTTTACTCAAAACAAATCTACCCTTTTGTGTGCACTAGTATTGAACTAGGGCACTACTCAACAAACGCATAGGTTTGTACCTAGGCAACGTTACCCAGTAGTAGCGCATAGGTTTGCACCTAGGCGGCTTCTACCAACAATGCAAATTACAAGCGGGGAGAAAAAAGCTTCCCTCGCTCTACAAAAACATCTGGTGAACCCGACGTGATTTAGCAGGGGCTAATATCACGATTCACGCAAAATCACCGTCGCTGGAACTGGAACTATCGTTAGGTCACAGCGGACATCTATCCCACACACAGAAACATAAATTTTGTATCCAGCTGAAGGAAACTCTGAAGTCATGGAACCGCTTGCAGAGTCACAAAGCAGGGTTGGTGCAGACATTGAACAGCTTATATCTAACTATACCAAGACTCCAGCCGACCGCAGAAGTTTAAAATACTGCCAAGACAAGCTAAGGTCTTTGCAGGCTGCTTGGGAAATATTTGAAGAAACAGATAGCGCGATCAGGAGTCTCAAAGACGTACCATCGAGCCATACATACTTCAAGAAAGAATATTTCGATGCCATAAGGAAGTTGTACCACAAATACTACGAGAAGATCGGTACCAATATAATCGAGCTCAAGGATGCAGCATCGTCACAGGCCCAAGGGACAATGTCGGACTTACAATTGGACGACAATGAAAACAACCATGAAGAGGAAGAATGTGCTAAGGCAAATCAGCCGTCTAAAGGGGCCATCCCAAAATTGGCCAAACCGGCTGTTATTCATACAACAGCCCCCCAGATTGGTGCAGAGAATAATGATAAAATTGTGAGGCTCATAAGGAGGAAAGGAGCGATCATGCAGTCACTTGATCGGCTTCTAACAACAACACTTGCGGACAGACAAGTGCAACCCAAGCAGTATTCGGAGCTACAATTAAAATCGATTGAAGGTTATTGGGCTCAAGTAGAGCAGTACCACCAATCGATTTGTGAACTAAGCGATAACCCACGGGCACTGGGGCATAATATGGAGGCCTATCTTCAATTGCAGCAGTTGGTCCAAGCAGGAATGCTGCACTTAACCCAAAAATTGGAAGTGCAGAATGTAGCACAGCAGGCTACCGCACAGCAAGATCCCACTTCAACTAACCATCCAAACATAATGCAGCTTCCCAAGATCAGCATTCCGAAATTTGACGGCGACTACCTAAAATGGCGCCAGTTTCACGACCTTTTCAACCAAATGGTAAACAACCAGCAGATGGGAGGATGCCAAAAGCTTTGGTACCTTAAAACCAATTTATCTGCGGAAGCAGAGCGTCTTATAAGACATTTTCCCATCACAGACGATAACTACGAAGCTGCATGGGATATGCTAAGAGATCGGTACAACAACACCAGATTACTTGTGACAGCACTTTTAAATAAGCTTCTGGCACAGCCGGCGCTATCCACAGATACCGCCGCTGGCATAAAGTCATTACATGACGTAACTCAAGAATGCCTGCTAGGCCTTCAAAATTTAAACGTATCTACTAACAATTGGGATCCATTATTGGTACATCTTTTAATCAAAAAGTTCGATAGAAATACCCACAGCCTATACGAACAATCGTTAAAGGAACCCAGGAAGCTGCAGCCAGTAAAGGAGTTACTGGAATTCTTAGAGACGAGGTTCCAATCGCTGGAGGCTCTAGGCAACAAAGGCAGACACCATGAGCCACACCAAGTGCGGCAGACGACAGTTAAGGCGCTATCATCAACTACGAGTTTTCCTTATAGCTGCAGCATATGTAAGGCCAGCCACCCGTTATACTTCTGCAAGGAGTTCCTCCAGTTATCTCCCAACAACAGACTCAATTTAGTAAGAAGAAACAAACTTTGCGTTAATTGCCTCAAGCCTGGGCATGCAGCAGCTGTTTGTAGCCTAAGAAGTTGCAAGAAATGCAACAACAAACACAATTCACTTCTTCACATAGATAAAACCACCAACAGTGTGCCAGTAAAGAATATACCAGTAAACCAAACAACTACTTCAGCGGCATCAGCTAAGTCAGAAAACCAGATAGACAATTCCTTCACTCTTGCCACACAAAACAATGAGAGAGGAAGAAGTTATGTCCTATTAGGCACCGCCATAATAAATATAAGCAACGGTAAGGGCCTAACAATATCTTGCAGAGCTGTACTAGACTCCGGTTCCCAGGTGAACGTCATTACCGAGAGAGTTTGTAACAAACTTGGATTAACTCAACGTTCGACAAATACCAATATCGAAGGCATTAATGAAATCAAGCAGAAAGCTCAAAAAAGAGCAAGCATGGTGATGCAATCAAGAACCTCAGGTTTCTCAACGCGTTTAGAGGCATTAGTGCTACCACAAATCATAGCCCCTCAACCAGCCGAGGAGATAGACACCAGTTTATGGAACATTCCAGAAAACATACCTCTTGCGGATTCAACCTTCAATCATCCCAACGCAATAGACGTATTGGTCGGAGCAGAATTCTACCATCAACTCTTATCCGTCGGCCAAATTGATTTGGGTGAAGGATTACCAGTACTACAAAATTCGGTCCTAGGATGGATCGTCGCAGGAAAGATAAATGGGATGGCACAATCCACGCCATTTTGCGGAATTGGAGGCACTGAAGATATTAACAGCACCATAGAACGATTTTGGAAACTTGAAGAAGTTGACACTTCTCACACCGCCTTGACACCTATCGAAAAACGCTGCGAAGAACACTTCATCCAGACTGTTAGAAGAAGCTCTGAGGGCCCCTCATAGTAAAGTTACCCTTTAATCAAGATCCAGCACAGCTAGGTGAATCGATCGACATTGCACTTAGAAGATTCAATTCACTTGAGAAGAAGCTAAGCCGACATGAGGACCTTAAATTGGAATATACGCAGTTCTTGGATGAATACTCCCAACTAGGACACATGAAAGAAGTCCCTATAAGATCAATTCGTCACCCTTACTACTTTCTCCCACACCATTGTGTGTTGAAGCCAGAAAGTAGCACCACCAAACTCAGGGTAGTGTTTGATGCATCGTGTAAAACATCGACCAATTTGTCATTAAACGATGTTCTCGCAACAGGACCCACCATCCAGTCCGAGCTCTTCTCCAGGGGCGTTTCCAGCCAACTGGCTTAGGGGGGGTAATTTAAAAAAAAGAAAAAATTTAAATATTTTTTTATTCCATAAATACAAAATAATCAACATCAAAAAAAATTAAAAGTGCGTGTCAGCTCCGACGATTGTCTTAAATTATATATAACTAGCTGGAACCCATATAAATCCCACATTTCCGCTTCTCCTTACCATCTCACCAAAAAAACCTTGTTGATCCATTCTGAACCGATTGCTTAGAGAGCTTCAGGATACATTGATGTTCAATGTTTTTCCATTTGTAGCTATAATGTCAAGATTTTCCTATTTTCCAACTCTTGAACAACCTACATAGGTACAGTTAACCGGGAAATGACACCTAAGGGGTGTTTTTTTAATCTGTTCCAGCACAGAACAGAACAGCTTCCATACAAAAGTCTTGTCCCCGATAATTTTCAAGAACACTATCCAGCACAAGGGGAAATTTTAAATTTCCCTTTTCTCACATACGTTTTCTAACTTGACAGTTGACAAATAAAGTAAAATGTTTTGTTTACTGAATGAAAAACGATAAAAATTAATAGGGATATAAATTAGACCGATCTTTATGCAATATTAGAAGAAATTAAAATGCCCAAAGCCATAATATATGTAAATAAAAATGAAAATTTCCCTTGCCGTTTTTTTTTAATGTTCCAGGACAGAACAGAATAGAACAGATTAAAAAAACACGGCATTAGTTGGCAAAATTCGTCCGGTATATTGGTCCCACAATTTTGAATTTATAAGTTTTGATCATAAATTCGTTATTTGCTACCTTAAAAACCCCAGTCACCGATTTTCATTGCGATCGAAACACAATTTGAAAATTCGTCGGCCATTTTGAATTTATAAGTTTTGACCAAAAATTCCAATTCCACAGACATCCACTTTAATTGGAATCGGAACAAATTTAACAAAATTCGTCCGCCTTCTGATCATAAATTCATTATTTGTTACCTTAAAAAATTTCAGAAACCGATTTTCATTGGAATCGGAACACAATTTGCAAATTCGTCGGCCATCTTGAATTTATAATTTTTGACTGCAAATTCGTTATTTGCGACCTTAAAAACCTCTAGATACCCACTTTCATTGGAATCGGAATAAAATTGGCAAATTCAACCATATTTCTGCTTCCATTTTGAATTTCGCTCATATACGAGTATACCCCATGTTACTCGCTGATAATAGAGCTTTCTATTGGCGACAGAATTTTTAAAATCGGTTCGGTAGTTTTTGAGTTTATCCGGAACAAACAAACAATCAAATCTTTTCTCTTTATATAATAGTATAGATAGGCAAAGGAAGCAAATGAACCCATATATTTATTTATATTGATTTGATAAAACATATTACATAAATTTTCTTTCCTACTTTTTAGTCTGTTATATGTTTTTCGCCATTTCGCCAATCGTCATACCCTTTCATTTGATACCCATTCTGAGGGGGTTGTGAGGAAAAAGTAATCCGCCATTTTGAATTTGGAATGAAGCGACACAACTAATTGTATTCTATCTGTCATGCCCTTCCGTTTGATGCCCATGTCGGTGCGTCGGGGAACACAATTGCAAAAATCGGGCGCCATTTTGGAACCGCTATCTTGATTTTTTTCAAAATGGTCAGATATTCAAGCAAACACAGATCAAAAATCTGCTGAAAAGATCGTTCAAATTTGTGTGCCCTCCCCATCGTCCTCTCTCACCCTCTTCTTCATAAACCACTTTGCAGCCGACTCTTGTCGTATCCTGTGTACGCTCGTGTGGAATCAGCCATAGCGTGCCATATTTTAGGGGGTTCTCGGGTATCGGTCCCTTCCACGACTCTCCAGCAGTTTTGGAAAAATTCACCGTCATATATCGCCGACTAGATTCACCATAACTTATCTTGTTTGTTTGAAATTGTGGTAATTTTTAAGAATAAAAATAAATAAGCGAACGAAAATTCTTAGGGGGGGTAATTACCCAATTACCCCCCTCTGAAACCGCCCCTGCTCTTCTCCATATTATTACGGTTCCGACTACCCAGATTTGTCTTCACGGCAGATGTAGAAAAAATGTTCCGGCAAATTGAGGTGTCTGAGGACGATCGCAAGTACCAATTGATAGCTTGGAGAAAGGACCCCAATCATCCTATAAAATTCTACCAGCTCAACACTGTTACTTATGGCACAACATCAACAAAATGTTTGCAAAGACTAGGCCAAGATAATGCTGAACGCTTCCCTCTGGGCTCCAAAGCCATACAGGACGACTTCTACGTAGATGACTTGATGACCGGCTCCGACAGTTTAACAACGGCACTCGCCATACAGCAAGAAGCAATAAAGGTGCTACAACAAGGGCAATTTAAACTAAGGAAATGGTGCGCCACCCACAATTACTAATGGGTATACCATCCAAGGATACGGAAGTCCAAATAAACTTCAAGGATGGATCATCTGAGGAACAGATAAAGACTTTAGGCTTAACATGGATGCCTAAATCAGACTCTTTCTGTATCAAAACAACATGGAGCGAGAACGATAATGTCACCAAGCGAATAGTAGCCTCTAACATTGCACACTTATTTGACCCCTTGGGTATAATGGGGCCTGTTGTAATTATCGCCAAGCTATTCTTGCAACGATTATGGGAATTGAAGCTAGACTGGGATGCCGCCATACCTCAAGAGCTGCACACCCGATGGATCAGATTCAGAGAAGGTATGAAGAGCCTGAATAACATCAAATTCCCACGACACGTATTCGGTCAACAAGTGCCTAATACAATTCAAATGCATGTATTCGCCGACGCGTCAGAACGAGCTTACGGTGCAGCAGTTTACCTCAGATCCACGTTTGGCACCACCTGTAAAAGAGTAGCACTTCTATGCGCTAAATCGAGAGTAGCTGCTGCCAAGAAGATAACTCTCCCTCGTCTTGAGTTGTGCGCTGCGAGACTGGCCTCCGAACTGGCCAAACGAGTTAAGGAGGATTTAAAATTACAAAATAGCAAGACATTCTATTGGACTGACTCTGAAATTGTCCTCAACTGGCTGAACTCTGCGTCATCCTCCTTCCAGAGCTTTGTTGCTAATAGGATAGCAGCAATCCAGGAGTTATCTGAGCCTAATCAGTGGCGACATGTAGCCTCAAAACAGAATCCGGCTGATGTATTATCCAGAGGTCTTGAGGTCCTTATTAAAGAAACCAGAGGTCCTTATTAAAGAAACGCAATCTGAGACATTCAAAGAGGAGCTTCAGCAACTGAAAAGGTCAGGAATCGTACACAATGCAAGTCCCATCAGCAGTCTCAGCCCATTTATAGATAGAAATGGAATTATACGAGTAGGAGGAAGACTCGAGGAAGCCAACATACCTTTCGATACAAAACACCCAATGCTATTGCCTTACGCACATAGCACCACAAAGATGCTGATGGAGCATTTACATCAAAAGAATTCACATGTAGGCCCGCAGAACTTACTAGCAATAACGCGAGAGAGGTTTTGGCCTTTAAAGGGTAAAACAACTGCAAGGTCAACAGTCCAGAACTGCCTGCGATGCTCACGAGCGAAACCGAAACTACTTGCACAATTTATGGGAAACCTGCCATCCACGCGAGTGCAACCCGCAAGACCCTTTGTGAATGCTGGCGTGGACTTCTGTGAACCCTTCTGGATCCACTACAAATTAAGGTCCACATAAATGTTACGTGGCAGTGTTTTGTTGTTTCGCCACCAAGGCTACGCATCTTGAGGTCGTTAGCGATCTAACAACAGCAGCTTTTATCGCCGCCCTCCGAAGGTTTACCAGCAGACGCGGCAACTGTCGCAACCTTTATTGTGATAACGCCACAAACTTCGTAGGAGCGAAGAATCAACTAACGGAATTACGAGATGCGGTGTATTCCAAGGAATCAGGAGAAAATATTACCACCTTCTGTACAGGAAACGGCATCGATTTTCACTTCATTCCACCAAGATCACCACATTTCGGCGGATTATGGGAGGCAGCGGTGAAGTCAGCAAAGCATCTGTTAATAAGAACAGTATCTACGGCATCCCTCACATACGAGGAATTGGAGACAGTCATAGTGGAAATTGAGGGGATTCTGAATTCCCGACCACTAACGGTACTCTCGGAGAACCCAGACGATCTTTCTGCACTTACCCCCGGTCATTTCCTCATAGGCGAACCGTTGACAAGTGTTATTGACCCGCAAGCCGAACGAACCAAGGTCACTCTGCTACAACGATGGAAGCTAGTCACGAACCTAAAAACACAATTTTGGCATCGGTGGACTAGGGAATACCTTCATGAGCTACAACATAGGTATAAATGGAAAAATCGATGCCAAAACGTCCAACCTGGCACCATGGTTGTGCTCCAAGAAGATAATCTGCCAGTATTAAGCTGGCAACTAGGCAGAATCCTAAAAACAATTAAAGGCCAAGATGGTTTAGTTAGAGTTGCAGACGTAAAGACCGCATCCGGTGTCTTGAGGCGACCAATACATAAACTGGCACCATTGCCAATACCATCTGAAGTGGACACAGCGACCGTTCAAGATCAAAGGGCAGACCAGGAAGGCTCACCCTCAACATGATCAATGGATGCCCCAACTATTGAGACAGACATTCAGCCAGAACTAGCTCCACAACCCCAGCTAGAACCTCTGGCAAGCGTGTCAGAACCTCCGTCATCACGACCAAAACGTCGACGGGTTTCCAGGACTGCTCTAACCTTATCATTATTAGCTTGCTTGATCTTTCCGGTAATGGGCTCCACAAAGCCTGTGGCCATAACTCCATTTGAGAACCAGCCTGGAATTTACTTTGAGGGTATGGGTCCAACCCATTTAATATCACATGAGTGGATCTTAGTTATCTACTATAATATGACGAGTTATTGGCAAGAGTATCATAACATCTTTAAAGGGATCGAGAGACTCAAAAATATGTGCACAAGAATGACAGATCAATCGCAATGTAGTTCTACAAACTTTCAGTTCAGCAATGTTTTGCATGGCCTAAAGGATACAAATGATCTGCTTCAATCTCCGACCAAGTCAAGGCAGAAAAGGGCTCCACTCGATATCGTCGGGAATATCGCAAACTCCTTATTTAGGGTACTCGACTCCAGCTACGCCATGGAAATGTCCGAGATTATAAACAACGTAGAAGGAAACCAGAAATATCTTCTAGATCTCATCAAAAACCAAACCACGCTGATTGATTCAACGACCAACATAGTACGAAGATCATACGATGAAATTAACCAACAGTTCGAGCAGTTCAATCGCTATGTTAACCGCTCCCTCAATATCATTCAGGAAGAGTTGAAGGAGGAGCAATTAAGAGAATGGTTCAGTTCAGCCTCTCTTGGTCTGATCCTGATGGTTTCCAATTACCAAAGGATGCAGAACAGCTTATTGGACCTAATCATCGACACTCACCATGGCAAAATCAACCCCCAATTATTAACACCAAGGCAGCTACAAGAACAGTTGACAATTATCAAGGAGCACTTGCCATCAACAGTCCGTTTACCAGGCAGCCAGAGTAACTTATTGCAAGTATACAACCTGATGACAGTACAGGCTCGTTTGGTTAAGGATTACATTATATTCCGAGCGCGATTACCACTATTCACATATGAACAGTATGAATTGCTGCGCATTATTCCCATACCAATTGTGGCGAATGGAAGCTACATAACTATAGAGCCTTCAACAAATTACCTCATTATCAACTTACATCGAGACCAATATTACCCGTTATCCGAACAAGAACTGGCAAGATGTACAAAAATTGATTATTCCAGCTACATGTGTCAACAACATCACCCTATCTACAGGAAGGCGTCCAATGTCAGTATATGCGAAGTAGAATTCTTAATACATTCTTCAACGCCTCCAAGTTGTAAATTGGTCCGGTCACAGAATCCTCCCAGATGGATACAGCTGTTAAATCCAAACCATTGGATTTACAATATGAAGGCACCTACCACCATAAATCTCGTATGTGGTAATGCGGTCTCACAACATTTACTGAAAGGGCAAGGAATGCTTACGCTACAACCTGGATGCACCATCAAGGAAACGGGCACAACAATACAGGCTCACAATCTCTACCCGAGTACCATCAGAACAGCATTCTTGCCGTCACAAAACCTCACGGATGTCATCCCTTCTTCACAATTAGAGGAACTACTTCAACCGTCCAGAAGCCAGCAAGCTCTAGAAGAAGACTTCTACAAATTGAATGAAGACATCAAACAACTCCAAAACGAAGAAGCAACTGGCCTGCACACAGCACCACACCATGTCCATTACTTTAGTTTAGGCTACTTGACAGCCTTTAGCATTTTAGCTGGAATAGGATGGATGACTTATAAATATATTAAGAAAAGACCCCAGAAAAAAACACGCATCCCAATACCTCTTCCGAGAAGAAGGCAGTCCTTGGACATCAACATACCGGACTTTGACATCAACCCAGCGCTCGAAGATGACACATCAGTCTAGTTGAACCACAGATGATTCAACGCAGGGGAGGATGTTAAGATCACGCATATATGTAGTTAGTCTTAAGAAAAAACAAAATCTAATTTATCTAAATTATCTCAAAGCATCTAAATTTACTCAATCAAATTTTTCCCACAATAGAATTTAATTTCATTACAGTAAAAATTTGATTTCTCAAAATACAGTAAAAATATTTGTTACTTTGCATTTTTTCTCTTATCAGTCAGACATACATATCGTATTACATTAGAACGTAAGAAATTATTTGTTGAGCTTGCATTCAAGTTTTCCTTAAAGAAAAATATTTTTTCTATTTTAATAAGACAAAAAAAATATGTTAGCAAGGCACTAAGCCGAAATTATATTAATAAAGAACAGTTGATTTTCAACTAGGAAAAGAGGTGTTTTAAGTGAATTTTTACTCAAAACAAATCTACCCTTTTGTGTGCACTAGTATTGAACTAGGGCACTACTCAACAAACGCATAGGTTTGTACCTAGGCAACGTTACCCAGTAGTAGCGCATAGGTTTGCACCTAGGCGGCTTCTACCAACAATACAAATTACAAGCGGGGAGAAAAAAGCTTCCCTGGCTCTACAAAAACATATTCGGAAGTATTTTTTTACCGCGAATTAGAAATCGAATTAATATTAAAAATGTTATTTCCACCTAGTTTTCGATGAAAAACTTGTAAACAATATAAATCACCATAAAAATTCGAAAATGACGTGCTGATTACAGCTGAGCGAGTATTCAGCATTGTCAGCAAGTGTTTTGTACGTGTTTTATTTTAAAACAGGTCAAAACCTACTTGTTTAAAAAAGCTCGCTCCTTATAAAATTATATGGATAAACACAGGTTTTACCCTGTTTTGCTCCGAACGTTGAAGAACTTTCTAAAACATGTTTTGGGTGCCAGTGTGAACCCCGTATTAAGGGGAAATTTTAAGAGCCAAATTTTCTACAGCAGTAGCACAACGTAGGGAAGCTGTAATATCTCCAGCTTTTTTGTCACTGAAAATCAACGTGAAAAGTCCAACACTTTCAATTTAATTGAACTCACACTCACGCAAAGGTTTGCGTTCATACAGTTCCCTCAGAAGCTGAACCAAACGCGGCTTCTTCGGAGCCGAATACCGGGATATGAGAAGTCGAACATGATAAATTTTCTCTATCCACCATATTCTCTTTGGCCCTTATTGTGGTTGTCACTTTATCATAGTGAGAAATGTCACCTTTAAATATCAAATGAGAAAACTCTCACTTACAAACAAGTGAGAAAATTGTCACTGAATTCGCCGTTTCTCGATATCAGTGTCAACTGTAATTCGCTTTATCTTACTGAAATGTTACTTTTTTAGAGAACCATAATAGCATTTTTGTCTCACTTCGCCATTTGTCACCATAAGTGACAACCAGAATAAGGGCCTTTGTTTTCTTAGTTTCGTTTTCTGGTAATCTGCTCTGGCTTCGCCTGCTTTGGATAGTTGCAAAAATTTACTCTTTAAAATTCGCTTCGAAATTTGTTTTGACTCTTACTAAAATATGAATTTTCGTTTGTATATGAGTCAAGAAAAAAGAGATCGAGGATAGGTGAACTTTCTTTTTATCTATTGTTTATTCTAATGGGGTGGTAGGAGGTGTGTATTGAATATAAGCTGACAACTTTGTAGCTTCCATTATGTTTTTTATGATTCTCTTTAATGATGATTAAAAGGGATAGAGATTATTTTTTGAATTGTGTTTTCGAGTATAGGTTGCCTGAAGTGATTTGTTTTGCAAGGAGAATGTAATGATGGTAGGCTCAGGCTACAAAAGGGAAGGGGAGGTGTGTGCGAGGTACGTATTTCAGAATTATATCTGCATGATTTGAAAGTACGAGTATACAAAATATATTGGTAGTACTGTTCTGCTTTTTGCATGGGGTTAATTTCTTAATTCGTTTTCATATTTGTTATTTTCCAGTTTTTTTAATTAAAGCCTTCAATACTTTTACTTTTATCGTTCGCGGCGTACACTAGTTTTGATGCCCTGCGCATTGCTGCCCTTATCCTGTACCTTACGAACCGCCACTGCTGGCCTCAATACTTTTTAACATGGCCCTAGAATGGGTGAAAGGAAAACGTGAGTCTAGAGAAGTCAATAGTCAAGAGTAACACTGTCTGTACAATTACTTGGATATGTGGGAAAGTAATTTTTGGGAGCAAAAGAAGTTGTTGCCGATTCTAGGTGGAGTTTCAATTGTAATTACCAAGATGAGAATTCAGTAGATAGTATTCAGTAGATACATTGACAAAATTGAATCAAACACTTTTGTATCATATTATAGTTACCACAAGCCCATAGTTGCATTCATTGAGATGATTAATCTAGAATAATGTCGCAATGTCTGGAACTACGGAAAAGTTTGAAAAAATTTTTTTCACGAAATGGCGACTGCTTTTGTTTTTTTTTTGTTTGTTTTTTTGTTTTTTTTTTTCAAGCAGCCGCCATTTCGTGAAAAAAAATTTTCAAACTTTTCCGTAGTTCCATTGCGACATTATTCTAGATTAATCATCTATTTTTTTTTCAGACTGCTAGGAGGGTTGAGATCGTGGGTATGGTCACGTGCCAATTTTTTGAGAACCCCCACTTCATCAGCTCTTAATTTTTTGAATTTTTAACTTTTTTTAATTTTTGATTTTTTTCTGTATTCTTGTAATGTTAATAAACAACTAATAAAAAAAAAATATATAGTTTAAAAAAACTAAAAAATACGCTTTGATTTTAAAATGAACTAAAAAGTAAAAAATAATTTTGAATGTAAAGTTTTTATTGCTCCAGCCAGAATATGGAAACAACCTACCTTTCGAAATGTAAAACAGCGTGGGACTCTCTTCCTACGGGAAATTTTCGCTAGAGGCCCACGCTTTTTTACATTTCGAAAGGTAGGTTGTTTCCATATTCTGGCTGGAGCAATAAAAACTTTACATTCAAAATTATTTTTTACTTTTTAGTTCATTTTAAAATCAAAGCGTATTTTTTAGTTTTTTTAAACTATATATTTTTTATTTTCTATTTTTTAGTCTATTATATGTCCTCCGCCATTTTGTAGTGACCGCCATATTGGATTTAAAAGAACGTCACACAGTTTACTATACTATACTCGTCGTACACTTTCATTTGATACCCATACCGAGGGCGTTGTAAAGAAAAAGGTATTCCGCCATTTTGTGTTGGCGGCCATTTTGAATTTTGAATGACGCCACAGAGCTAACAGAATTCTACTTGTCATTTCCTTTCATTTGATACCCATATCGAGTGGGTTGTAAAGAAAATGGTAGTCCGCCATTTTTTGTTGTCCGCCATTTTGAATTTTGAATAACGCCACATAGCTAATTGTATTGTACTTGTAATACTCTTTCATTTGATACCCATGTCGGGGGTCGGGGAGCACAATTGCAAAATTCGGCCGCCATCTTGGAACCGCCGTCTTGATTTTTTTAAAAAATGGTCAGATTGCATTGTCACGCCAGCTTTACATATGGGCAAAATTTGAAGTTGATCGGTTATATGGAAGTGGGTCAAAATCAAGTTGCAAGATTTGTCTACATACATACATACACACATACATACATACATACAGGTGAAGCTAATATAAAGCGTATAAAAATGGATAGTAAAAATATTGATTGCCTTTTTGTTTTGACACTTTAAAAATTACCTGAAATTCATGCCTCTACACCAGAATACCCCCCTAAGGTCATTAAATTTACTTATGCCTTTTCATCGTTCCTTGGTTGGTAGTCGTTCCTTCTTTGTGCATGCGATTAGACTTTGGAATAGACTTCCTATATCCATCCAAAAAATCAGCACAGCCACGACTTTCAGAAAACAGGCATCTATTTTTCAATCCTCTCTTCCTGTTTCACTCTAGTACTCTCTCCTATCTCCTCTCTCCTTACTTTACCTACCTCTCTCGAATTTTCTTATTTTTCTCTTACTTCTTTTCATTTCTTCGCTCCCTTATCTTAAGTTAGCTGTAAGAATTTTGGATTATTTACCGTGAAATGTTATGTACTTTAAAAGATTGTAATCTTGTGTACTCTACCTAATAAATAAATAATAATAATAAATAATAATAATAATAATAATCTTGACTAAGCCATGTCACATGTTTTTGTTATAATTGTGTTTTAAACTATCCCAATAAATCATCTCCGCGCCCACGAACTTCTAATTTACTTTTTTAAGGTTTTTTTGTGATCAAGCTTACTACTAGACATTGCGGCATGACTAAACGACATGACGGACTAGTAGTACAAAGGGTGATTCCTAAGCTTGATTTTACCACATAAAAAAATTTTTCGGAGGAAGTATGTAAAGAATATATAAGGATGCTAATATTTTAGAGGTTTCCAAATGTTCACAAACATTTTTATTTTGTATATAAATTATATGTTTCTTAACTGGTCTGTTTTTACGGGCTCCGGTAGTTAACACAACGCCCAACCCCTCTACCAGGAGGACCGGATCCGTGAATTTTCCCTAATCGGATAAGGTGGACAAGCTATAACCCGGGCACTAGGTACGTCCGTCGTCGGTTGGTTATCCAGAATGCACGAGCGAGGAGGTGACGGTAGGGTTTCACCCCCTTTATTTACATATTTAAATGGTATTTACAGAGTATTTATAAAACATTCACAAATCATCAACGCGTTGCTCATGAGACTTACATTCAGTTGTATGACTTATATTTTCACTTTTCTTATGCGTTTAATCATTAATTTTGTACTCAATGAATGCAACTATGGGCTTGTGGTAACTATAATATGATACAAAAGTGTTTGATTCAATTTTGTTAATGTATCTACTGAATACTATCTACTGAATTCTCATCTTGGTAATTACAATTGAAACTCCACCTAGAATCGGCAACAACTTCTTTTGCTCCCAAAAATTACTTTCCCACATATCCAAGTAATTGTACAGACAGTGTTACTCTTGACTATTGACTTCTCTAGACTCACGTTTTCCTTTCACCCATTCTAGGGCTATGTTAAAAAGTATTGAGGCCAGCAGTGGCGGTTCGTAAGGTTCAGGATAAGGGAAGCAATGCGCAGGGCGTCAAAACTAGTGTACGCCGCGAACGATAAAAGTAAAAGTATTGAAGGCTTTAATTAAAAAAACTGGAAAATAACAAATATGAAAACGAATTAAGAAATTAACCCCATGCAAAAAGCAGAACAGTACTACCAATATATTTTGTATACTCGTACTTTCAAATCATGCAGATATAATTCTGAAATACGTACCTCGCACACACCCCCCCCCCCCCTTCCCTTTTGTAGCCTGAGCCTACCATCATTACATTCTCCTTGCAAAAAAAATCACTTCAGGCAACCTATACTCGAAAACACAATTCAAAAAAATAATCTCTATCCCTTTTAATCATTATTAAAGAGAAACATAAAAAACATAATGGAAGCTACAAAGTTGTCAGCTTATATTCAATACACACCTCCTACCACCCCATTAGAATAAACAATAGATAAAAAGAAAGTTCACCTATCCTCGATCTCTTTTTTCTTGACTCATATACAAACGAAAATTCATATTTTAGTAAGAGTCAAAACAAATTTCGAAGCGAATTTTAAAGAGTAAATTTTTGCAACTATCCAAAGCAGGCGAAGCCAGAGCAGATTACCAGAAAACGAAACTAAGAAAACAAAGGCCCTTATTCTGGTTGTCACTTATGGTGACAAATGGCGAAGTGAGACAAAAATGCTATTATGGTTCTCTAAAAAAGTAACATTTCAGTAAGATAAAGCGAATTACAGTTGTCACTGATATCGAGAAACGGCGAATTCAGTGACAATTTTCTCACTTGTTTGTAAGTGAGAGTTTTCTCATTTGATATTTAATGGTGACATTTCTCACTATGATAAAGTGACAACCACAATAAGGGCCAAAGAGAATATGGTGGATAGAGAAAATTTATCATGTTCGACTTCTCATATCCCGGTATTCGGCTCCGAAGAAGCCGCGTTTGGTTCAGCTTCTGAGGGAACTGTATGAACGCAAACCTTTGCGTGAGTGTGAGTTCAATTAAATTGAAAGTGTTGGACTTTTCACGTTGATTTTCAGTGACAAAAAAGCTGGAGATATTACAGCTTCCCTACGTTGTGCTACTGCTGTAGAAAATTTGGCTCTCAAAATTTCCCCTTAATGGACTTCAAATCGGTGAAGTAACGGTATGTTGTTAGTGTAATTTGGAGATTTGAAGTCCCATTCAGGGGATATTGGCTCTCAATATTTTTCTACAGCAAGGCTTTTAGTGTTTCCAGAGGAGGAAACATATTAAGATTTTTCTTCTGATTAATCTTAATATATTTAAATTAATTTTTATGAAGTTGCCTATTTGGTCAAGGGAAGCAGTGCTTCCTTTGCTTCCAAAGAGGAACCGCCACTGGAGGCCAGTCCATCCTTTGTCTAAGAGTTTGTCGTACTTCGAACTCTTCTGTTACTTTTTTTGTGGATCCTTACTTTCGCCAATGAGCTATTCCCTGTGCATTAGATCAATCGCACCAGCTTTGAGGGCACTTAGCTCAACTCAACTCCACTCCACTTAGCTCAACTCAACTCATAATGCATCTATGTATAGTCGAGACATATTTACATAATATTTAATACGTAGAGAGCTCATAGTAAATAGTACATTTTTTTTCTTGTGTGAGGTACTGGGTCCATAGGTACTGCAGCCATTCATTTGGCCTATTGTACTACACCCCTATACCTCATATTTGTAGGCCAGACCGCTTGAACAAGTTCAGCAGTCTGCCTAGTGACGACGCTTAGACTTGAATAATCGAGCAGGGACTCCTCGAATAAAGAAACCCTGATCCTCGCTATTGCGGGGCATTCACAGAGGACGTGGATAGCAGACTCATCCTCCTCCAGGCAAAGCCTGCAGGTGGGGTCCTCTGCCTTTCCTATCATCCATAAGTGGTAATTTAGGGCACAGTGTCCGGTAATCAACCCAACAAGTGTCCTGACATTATTTCTACTGCTGAACCGCTTAGAGTTGACCAGTCCAGTCGCGGACCTCCAGCGTTCAGTATGTTTCATCAAAGTCCGATCGGCTAAGGCCCTTCGCAGCAAGCTGGTAGGTGCTCCGATAGCCGGCTCCGGACCGATGAATGTAATGTCAGAACCCTGTTTAGCTAGGGGATCCGCTTTTTCATTGCCTTTGAAGCCCCGATGACCCGGGACCCAGACAAGGGTAACTTGATTGAGAACGCCCAACTCACCAAGAGCACGTTGGCAGTCCCAAACTAATTTAGACTTGGTCCTACGGGACCTTATCGCCCTAATTGCCGCTTGGCTATCTTCTTCTTTAACGGCTCTACAACCGGGATCCGGTCCTGGCCTCTCGCAACTGTTCTCTCCACCGGTCCCGATTCTGAGCCGATGTCATCCAATTTGGCATCCCTATGCTCTGAGCGTCCTGGTCTACGCCATCCTTCCAGCGGAGGTTGGGTCTCCCTCGCTGTCGCACCCCATAAGTCTTACCGCTTGGCTATCAGAGAAGATAAAAATCTGTTTATTTTGGTAAGCTCTTCTTAAGTACTCATGAGTGCATGCCAATATAGCGTACACCTCTGCTTGGAAGACAGTTGCTAGGGTGCCTAAGCTTATCGCTCTGCTGAATCTGGGGCTTTCGCTCCAGATTCCGGCGCCCACACCTGTCTCTGTTTTGGAGCCATCCGTGTACCATACTAGTCCACCCGGCGATACCTTAGGAAAGGTCCAGGTTAGCCTGTCTTGTATGTGCACAGAGGGTTGCTTAAATTTTGAGATTTTGAAAGGCATGCAATCGGAGAGCATCCCCGCTTCCGAAATCCCTTCTATAGTGTTGATAATTATAGAATGTCCTCGCCCGAGACCAGCGCCCAGATAGCCATTCGCCTTCAGCCGCAGCGCCGCGTTTATCGCAGATTTCTCTACCTCAAGGTGGAGTGGTAACAGATTGAGTAGAGCCTCCAGTGCTGCCGTCGGCGAAGTGCGGATGGCTCCAGTGATGAAAGGGCAGGCCTTTCTTTGTATTTTGCACAAATTGGTTATGAAACCCTTAAGCGCCGTTCTGTCCCACCAAACTAAAGCTCCATAAGTTACCATGGGCCTAACGATGGTGGTGTATATCCAGTACATGGTTTTCGGCTGGAAACCCCATGTGGAGCCACAAGCTCTGCCGGTTCTGCTCATCAGAGTATCCACGTGCTGGTTCCAGTTGAGCTTGGCATCTAGCGTCACTCCTAAATATTTGGCTTGTTGTGAAAAGCCTATAGTTCTACCTGCGAGTGTCGGTTCCGAAAGCCCCGGTAGTGATCGTTTCCTGGTAAATGGCACCAAAATCGTTTTGTCGGGATTGACTTTGAGTCCTACGCTGTCGCACCAACTAGAATCTAGATACTAGATCTAGTGCTTGCTGCAGACGTCTTGACATTTCTCCATCAGTTTCGTCCGTTACTACGATGACGACATCGTCTGCATAGCCTTGGGTGAAAAAGTTGCAGCCGTTGAGTAATTCCAGGAGTTCATCTACAACAAGGCACTACAGAAGTGGGGATAAAACACCACCCTGCGGACAGCCTTTTGCTATAGTGCCCTTCAGAGACCCCTCAACATGTGAAACCATTAGTTTGCGAGTTCTCAGCATAGAGTCGATCGAGTCGCAGAAAGTGCCACTTAGGCTTCGCCTACTTAGAGCCTTAGATATAGTATCAAAGGATGTATTGTCGAAGGCTCGATATCGAGGAAGGCCGCCAGCGCAACTCCTTTGTTTAGTGCTGCACCTTCTAGCCTGAGCACCAGATTGCGCAGTGCTGTCTCAGTGGACTTGCCCGCCTGGTACGCATGCTGATAGGAGCTTAGTGGTTGGCATTGAAGATAAGTTTCCCTTATCACCCTGTCGACAATTTTCTTCATTGCCTTCAAGGCAAAAGACGAGAGACTTATAGGCCTGAAAGCCTTAGCCGAGGTGTAATCCGAACGCCCTGGCTTGGGTATAAGTGTTATGTTGACGTTCCTCCAGACAGATGGGATATAACCATGTGCGAAGGAAGCCCTGAATATTTTGCATAATAAGGGAGTGACTAGGTCGCCCTGTTATAGGTGGTTAGCGAGCTTTTATAACTCTCCCAGGTTCCGCTCTTCTTGGCTGCGTTGAATAGCTTCCTAGTGGCGGATCTCAACTTGGAGAGCTCATTATTCCACCATGGAGTTTTCCTGTTACGCGTCCTCATCAGAAGGAGCAGTTATTGTTGTAAGCAGCAGTAACCGCCTCCGTAAGGAAGTCCGCGTATAGTTCCACATCCATCGTAGATTTGATTGAGTGCATGGGACCCTTCAGTACGCTGCTGAGTTCGCCCCGAAAGCCTGCCCAGTTTGTATATCTGGGATTCCTATATGCACTCACTCTTTCCAAAGACTCACCCACCATAAAGTGAATGTGTCTGTGGTCTGAGCACGATGGCTCATCTGAGACCCGCCAGTCACTCACGTAATTGGCAATGTGTTGAGTGGCCAGCGTGATGTCTATAACCTCACGTCTCCTACCGTTGTCGAAAGTAGGATCCGTGCCGCGATTTAATATGTCCAGGTTAGTAGTTAAGAGGTAATCAAAAAGGTATTCGCCCCTTTTGTTTACTCGGCTACTGCCCCAGGCATCATGATGGGCGTTCGCGTCACATCCTATGATGATCTGCAGACCGCTCCTTTTAGAGTGACCCACAATATCCTTGAGTTCTTTGAATGGTGGTGGATCCCTGGAGTGGTAGGGGAGGTATGCTGAGCATAATATGATCATGCTCTTACTGTCCTCCCCCTGCTAATAGGTATCTTCACCACTGCCAGGTCTCTCGAAGACTTGTCTGTGAGAGGAAAGCAGTTAGTGTTTTTGTTGTAGTACATAGTACTTAGTATATAGTACACAGTATATAGTACACTGTACACAGTACACTGTATACACTGTACAAAATGTACACTCAGTACACTAATTCATAAGTTGTCACTCGTATGTTTACATAATACTACGGAGTGCTTTGTTAAAGTTAACGGTGATGATTTTTAAAGTTAACGTTGACGATTTTTCCAGGTTTACTCCCCATAAAAAAATCCCCATAAAACGTCCGGAAAAAAGCTTCGCTTCAAAAAAAAACATGAGCTCATAAACTTTGGCGGTTAAAAGTAAACAGTGACAACCCTTTCCTTTTATTTATAAAATCATATAATAATTTCTCAATTATTCCGAGTTGAGTCAGGTTCAGCCTTTAAAACTCAGCTCACTTGTGGATACTGTTGCTCTTCGACTATGATAAAATTTTCTATCATATTTTTTCGAATCGAGATGTAAGCCTTGAATTGATGTTACTCGTGATAATGCGAAGTACAGTAAGTAGGCTTGCAGCGTATCCCCAAAAAGTGCTCTAAGACCTAGTACACATTGGGCGTTTTGAAGCGCGCGCTTTTGAAATGAGCGTTTTAAGAACCAAAGATTTCCTATTAGGTGTACACGTGCAAACGCGCGCTTTTGACCAAGCGCCCGTGAAGCGCGCGCTTCGAGATTTTCGTAAGAGCGCGCGTTTCACCGGCGCTTGCCGGGCGCTTTGAGATGCATGCGGCGCTTTGAGATGCATGCGGCGCTATCTTGTTGTAGATTCTAACGCGCGATTTCATACAAAAGAAACTTATTTACTGGAAATTAAAAAAATGGAAGGCGAACATTTTGATACTGCTAACGCTCGTTAAACGCCGAGCTAAACGCTTCGCGCTCAATGTGTACTTGCCTTAAAAATGGAAAAAGTAATGGAAATTAGATAACCGGTTGAAACTAATTGCAATCGATAGAGGATGGGATGATAATTTTGGCAGAAATTTGGACATTGCCAACATATATTAAATCATTGCCAACATAAATCATAAAAATACATTTTTTTCGTACGCGCTGTTTGAACGATATTTACACTTTATCTCGCCCTCTCTCAGTTAATATTGTAGATATCGATTTCAAATCTTTACATAATGTAGTTTAACTAATTCTCTAAATATAAAACTTTATCCGAACTGTTTACATCAATTAGACACAAAATGGCGAATGTTTAAAAATTTTCCAACGGATTCGTGAAATCTTTTCTTCTAGTCAAAAAGTTGTGTTATAAAATTTTGAAATTCGTTTTTTTGGCTATTCTACATTGTATTCGAATACTTTACGGCAGTTTTCTGTAAATTTACAGATCAAAATATCCTGCGGTTCAAAATTTAGAGTAACATTAGTTGACTCTCGACTTCGCAGTGTGAACTTCGTCAGCAAATGTTCAGATTTAAAACATTTCCTGTTAGTGAATTTTTTGTAAGAAAGTAATAACTGATTGATTTTCATCATAACTTTTTATCCGATTAAGGTTTGAATATATTTTCATATTCGGTAAAGCAAGATTTAAGACGATATATACCAATTAACTACATTATTCAAGGATTGGGAAAAGAATTGAGTTTTGCACTTCCATCGATTCATGCACTTACCATGCGACACTACCTCGTAGTTTTAAAACAATGGGAAATCTAAAGCTTGGTTCAAAGCAGAGCGGAAATTAAGTGATGCAGATTTGGTGATGCTCAGTCATTTGGAGAGAGGATTTTCAGATGAGGATATTGATGTGTGCACAGCACACGGTATGTTGCTACTCTATACGAATATTTCAAATTCCATAGAAATATTAATAAGTTCCGTGTTATGCTTTCGACCTCAAAAATAGTCGCAGTCGAGAACCTTCCACCATCATATTCCGCTCTTATGCAACATACGTATGGTATAATGCACACAAATCAATAATTCAACCTCTTGATTTAACAACTTGTGGTTGGAAGTGCGAAGAAAATGTCATTATACCAGTCATGTTCGAAGGACCTAGTAGTCTAGAGTTACTAGAGAAATAGTTTTGCAATTGTTGTGAAAAATCTACTTCGCTCAAAAAATGATGTTGCCCACTATGTAAATGCCGTTCCAAATGTTTTTCACAACCTATAATACAGGACGAAAATGATAATTGTGATTTCGAATGATTAATAGATCAATAATAACTTAACACTACTAATAAAATTTGTTCATATTTCCTTATATAGCCCAGTCACTTTATACAAAAAAAAGGCCAAACTTCTAAAAAAATCCAACTGGAGATTTTTCATCGGGATTCTCTTTATTTTGGGGTCACAAATAATTTCCCAAAAGTCCATAAAGCCAACTGACCGGCCACTCAAGTTACGGAGGGTCAAAGGTCACGAAAATCAGTTTTTCTCAAATACCTCGTAAATTATCGGTTTTACGTAAATTTTGGCTAAGTAAAATTTGTTCGTGAGATAAATCTGCATAAAAATGTCTTATACAAAATTTACGTAGAACCAATGGTTTTCGAGATATGGGGCTGAGAAAACTCGGCCATCGCGCTGCATTCGTTTCCGCACCACCTTTTAAGTAGAATGCAAGCAGCGTTTTTACATGGTATCCCCAG
Source organism: Thereva nobilitata (assembly GCA_963855945.1). NCBI lineage: Eukaryota > Metazoa > Arthropoda > Insecta > Diptera > Therevidae > Thereva > Thereva nobilitata. The sequence continues at coordinate 100,580,941 of OY979694.1, read as the reverse complement.
TAGGCCTAGTTCGTAGGTTACAAGTTATGATATAATTTTGTTGATTATCTCTCTGCCTCTGTGTGCTTTTTGAGTGATTAAAGATTATTATAGAATAGTTATTAAACACATTAAGTGCAAGTACCACCACACAACATACATAACAATAACTTTTTCACTTTTCCTTCACATTTTTCTGCACTTATGTTTTTAATAATTATTCTATAATAATCTTTAATCACTCAAAAAGCACTTTTTATTATATTACTACACAAATTCAACATTTTTCCCCTAAATAAACAAGAAAAAACCACCGCGAATGTAAACAAAATTGGCCACCTTCACAATTAACTCACTTAAAACACACTTAATCACTCGATTTTTTTAAATTTTCTTAATTAAATCACTGAAGCACTATTCACTGGTAATCCTATTGCAATAAAAACTGGTTAAATATATTATTTTATGACTTTTTACGGCAAACTAATGCAAAAATATTCCGAACTTTACATCACGGCGTATAAATCATTAGTGTTAGTGAGGTAGGCAACTTCCAGGCCTGCACTTGGGAAGGTCTTGTTAGGGTACAAATCTTGGTCGCTTCAATGAGATAAGCTACCACCTCTGGTATAGCGAAATTGTTTTCACATTCTCTTTTCCATTTGGCCATCCAGAGTCGGTATTCATTTATAACAGTTGATTCATTATCGTTAATGAATAGCCGGTAGGTACATCTGGAAAACTTTTTTAACTGTTTCGATATCGATATTCCAGTCGCTGACACTAACATTTGGTTTAGGTAGAAAAACTCCAAACTGAAACAGGTCGAGTATAGATCGGCCCAAGTCAATAATGCACGTTGCGCGAGCAAATGACTTATTCAGCTACAGTTTCCAATTGCTGAAGAAGTCATTTGCTCGCGCAACGTGCATTATTGACTTGGCCCATCTTTTCAAACTCCGTGACATTTAGCGCATGTTGGGGTAGAAAGCTCTTAAAAATAGGTCTGTTCCAATAGAAAACCTGTCCTGTCGTAGCCTGCGAAAAGTTACTTGATTGGTGGGGGAAAATTTAGTCAAAATCCCGAAAAGTGAAGGAACGCTTTCTGGGATGTTTCGTGCAAATCAAGAAGACCATAACCAAAAATCACTTGTGTCTTCAAAATAATGACATAAAACTATTGAAATTAATAAATTATTTATGAAATTATTCAAAATCTTGTAGTAAGGCACCAATCTAAGAAATTATTTTCAGCACATCGTAATCATTTTGGTTTGACATGACAAGTTACAGCTGTTTTGACATGTTGAAAACGTCGTAAGATTTCACTCCACCTAAAAATCTCCTGCGGTTTCTTGGTCGAGGGGAAGTAAAAATTTCCCCGCTTTTCCGAGCATGAGATTCTATTGGAACAGGAATTGGGTGATTTCTTGGTCCCGCGGGATCCCGCATTCTCTATTGGAACAAACCTAATTTTTAAAAGGTTGAGATAAATTTTCTTCTTTGTATTTTACATATTTGCTACAGAAATAATTTGTAGCAATTTCAATTAAAAAATACGAAATTTGTGTTTTTAATACTTTGATACTAGGATTGTGACGTTTTTGTTCAGTCGCATGCGCGTTTCTGCCTGGGGAGATTGTGTTGCTTGCGGCTGCGGAGAACTTTCATCTTATGAATGAAAACGCTCATGTATATTTAAAAAAAATTATTCAGGATTGTTTTTAAATTATTTTAAATTTAGAGATCAGAAATATTTCGCCTAATTATAGTAAAATTATACTTATTATGTTGAATAGATTTACTTTGTTGAGCTCTGCTCAATACATATAAAGATAACTTAACTTTATTCATTCGGCATGCGCGCATCCATAACCTTCTATATTTACAAGCCATAAACAAGAATAGATATTGAGAGAATCGGACTACCAAATTCTCCAAATTACACTAACAACATAACGTGACTGCACCGAGCTATAGTCCGATTGAGCGGAAATTCGCTCTCAATATTTTCCTTGTTAATGGCTTGTAAATATAGAAGGTTATGGCGCATCCCTTCCCAAATTATTTTGTTGAGTTTTTGCTGCATTTGTTGTCTTTTTAAATGAAAAGAAGGGAAATGATAGAACAAAATTTATAAAACTTGACAACGAGGTGCGCAGAACTGTTCAAATTTTTTGTGTCACTGAATTTTTTTTTTATGTGGAAGATTAGAGGGACAGCCCTTTGTACTGTCGACAATCTATTTTCTTCTTTTGAAAACATCTATACTTCCGGAGACAATCTCTGCCCTAAATCATTAATAACGGAATCTATTAAAGGTATGTAAATTGATTTCCGAAAGTACTCTTCTGCCGATTTCATTCTGCCGGAATTCATACATGACAATCTTCACTTCTGAAGGTTCAATTTTACTAGGTCAAAACTTCAACGAAATCCCCATGATTTTGAGTGGCGATTTCAATATTATTTTTTCATCAGATACTAGGTTCGAACTTTGTGGATGAAGGGGAAAGTGGGGATGATGAGAGGTACCACCCCACTTCTCCCTTCATCCACAAAGTTCATGAAGAACGTTCTTGGAATCGAAGGGTCTAAACAGACCCAATATTGACAAAAGAACCACGACATAAGGAACCTCACGATTTTTAGACCAGTTTCAATCGAAAATATTTCAGTTATCCTAAAACCTTTGCTTCGTTTTTAGGTTTTAATTTAAATAGGAATTCATAAATATTGATATACTGAAATTGTACTTGTTTCAAGTCCCTCGGTAGGCTCGTCACTATACTTCCTGCATCTGTCGTTGGCCCTACTTTTCTGAAACCGTACTATATATCCGACAGACCTCCTATATCAATTGCATATTGCTAGCTGATTAATATTTTAATAATTGTGGCAGTTGTTGGGTAAAAAAGTTGTACTTCTAAAGTGTGGTCTGAAGCATATTTTTTTATTTTATTAAGGCATAGGATATAATATCATCAGCCTATCAATCTCAATAGACCGTGAAAGTGTGACGTCAAAAGTCTCTTAGGGTTGTGGGCATGCCCATCGTGCCCACAACGGTGGATCCGCCCTTGATTGTACCAGACGTACTAGTTTTGCTGGTAAACCTAATTCGAGCAGGATCTGAAGTAGCTTCTTTCTCTGGATGGAGTCGTATGCCTGCTTGAAGTCTGCAAAGATCTGGTATATTTTAACATTCCTCTCCCAGCATTTTTCTAGGAGTTATTTTAGTGTGAAAAGTTGGTCGGTAGTTAACCTACTCCTCCGGAAGCCGGCTTGGTATTCGCCTAGTAAACTTTCTGAGATATGTTCCAGCTTACTTTTTACGCAGGTTGTGAATATTTTAAATCCTATAAAAGTAATGCAATCCCCCTATAGTTCTCAAAGCGTAGTTTATCCCCTTCTTATGAATGGGGCAAATTATGGCTTCCTTCCAGTCGTTCGGTAAGTATTCTTCCATCCATATTTTAGTGATCAGTTCCCATTCCCGGGGCTATGTTATTCTTGAAGCTTTTTATTTTTTCTTTTATTTCTTCAAGCGTCGGGCGTTTCTTCCGCACGTTCGTTGGTATACGTGGGATCGGTATTATCATTGAGGAGCCGTTTAAAATATTCTTTCCATATTGCTTGGATTACAGCCGGCTCTGCTATAATGCCGCCATTATTATTTTTGCATAGGATTGTCCGTGGTTTGAAATCACTACTGATTGTTTGGACTCCGCGGGAGGCCACATCACTTAAGTCTTTGTTGGTCCAACTTGTCTCTTGCAATGCTGCGATTTTTACCTTGTACCTTTCTAAAGCCGGAATTACACTATTGTGTTGTGGTGTGTCGTGGCGCTCTGTGTCGTGATCTAATTCATATATTCTGTATGGGGTTAATTATATTATTATGGTGTGCTGTGGTGTGGCGCGTTCTGTTGTGTTCCCGATCTGTCCTTTCTGAGTGCGCCACGACAAACCACAACACAATAGTGTAATTCCGGCTTAATTCCGAGAGTAGGGATCCGCTCCTGCTCTGTTCATTGTCTTTACGTTCCAAGAACCCAAAACGAAGTCCATATTTCGTCGCTTGAGTCTTAGCCATGTGATCATTCCGGTCCGAGGGATTTTTCGAGGATTCGTAACAGTGGATTTTTTCAAGGACCAGGTCGTTATCCTGGAGCCCAACCAGTACGTTCAATTTTTACGCGCCGAACACTCGCGTTCGCTTTTTCACTGCGCAGGGGTTACGACGTGGACGTGGTGAATCGGACTAAGCTGACAGAGCTGTGGTTGCAAGTTCAGTAGACGTTACTTAGGATCCTGAGGTCTGATATCAGCCTTAAACCCCCCTGTAGTGGAACGGTAGAACTTATTTTTCTGAGTCTTTGAATAATTAATAAAATGTTTTCAAGAAGTCTTTGTCATTATTTTCCATTATTTCTTTTACGTAGAATTGACAACATTGATGGATGATGGATGTATGAGTTTAATTAAATCAATCAATCCTTACATATTATAAATTTAAGTTCTCCGTCGTGTTCCGGCTCGGAACAAACAAACAAAAAAATCGAACCTAAAAAACAACCCCCGACAAAATCTCAAAAAATCAAACACAAATTTAACATTTAACACATCACCATTTATTCAAAATCACTACATCAACAAATCAAAATCACTCTACAAATTAAAAACACTCCGAAGAAGTAACAAGGGGGTGAAAAGGAACTTCCTCCAGGCAGCCAAAAAACCATGATGAATTATTCCTGAAAACCAAATTTACGAATTATAAATATTATAAATATATTAAAATAACTTCCCTTTAAAATAATTCGCTGGACACCAATTCCCAAGCCAGGATGAAGAACGTCGAAATGCCGTCGGTAAATCGTCAAAAAGCTGAAAACAATAACAAATTAATAAAAATTACAAACAGGTTCCACAAAATTACTTACTTGCCAACACTAAACGAAACTCCGCCTCCCGATCATCCCACCAAAATATCGCTGAAAATAAATAGAAACACCCAGATAAATATAGAAATAAAATCGAATAAGAAAAAATATACTTACCATCATAACAAATCCATTTGACAGACGTAAATAAGAAGAAGACGAATAGCTATTCGAGCAACTACGTGAACCGAAAATTATGTATATCAAGGTTCCCCACCAATTTTATTGTTTCAACTCCAATAAATATCGGCAGACGGCCGGCCACCAGCCAGATCACTTCAGATCTTCAAGCGAGTCTTGGGCTTAGAAGACACCAAGAAAATTCGAGCATTTGAGGATTTTCTAAAAAGTGATTTCAATCATTAAAAGGGACTGAGTTGAGTTCCCTTTATCATATCCATACTGTCGAGATTGAGGCAGTATCCAAAGCAGATAGGAAAAGGACCGAGTTGAAGGTTTTTTCCTCATCCTATTCGAGATTTGCTGACGGGCTTGAGTCAGCATCTCCCCCATAGAGGTCGTGGGACCCTCATACACATAAAAACCGAGTTGAAGGGTTTTTCCTCATCCTATTCGAGATCCGCCGACGGGCTTGAGTCAGCATCTCCTCCATAGAGGTCGTGGGACCCTCATACACATTAAAACAAGAATCAAATTTCCAGCAAATCCATATTTGGCGTACATCATTGATCGTAGCAGTTGCACGAAATCCTAGGAAGCGCGACGCAGCAAGCAGCAAACCAAAAACCAACAAGGAAAAATCATAGAAACTAAGTCTACGGCCGACATACAGGTGGCGTATCCAAAGATAATAATAAATTGAGGTACTTCGCAGTTTTAAAGAAGAATATTTCGGGCACATCAAATTAATTATATTAGTGGATTTAGTAGTCAATTATATTGAATTTAATATTAAGGAGTAAATTGTTAGACAAAATAAATTATACGTGAATTATTGAAAAGTTCATCTTTTATTTGGTCACACCATCCGGCACCTTCTCTTAAATTCAGATATTAAATTGCTAATTTCTGAACACGTCGCGCTGAGTTTGTGTATGTTCGGGCTAATCTCAGAAACTGCTGTATGGATTTTCATATAGTTTTCACCAATTGAAAGAGGGATTATGTGGGAAGGTTATAGGCTATAATTTATGAACATTTTGCGAAAATAAGCTACCAGTATGATGATATTTGTGAATTCATTGTCCCTTCTAAGTGCTTCCGTGGCGTGTGCTGCGCAAATTAGTTAAAGTTACACGAAAATAATATATGGTGGAATAGTTCCTCTCAAAAAGTTCTGTAACGGTCGGTTAATTACCGGAAAATTCTTCCTTTTGTTGGTTCTCCCATCTATCGGTAATTCCAGGATTCAATAACAAAAATTACTGGTCACAAAAAAATTAGTAAAAAAATTTAAAACTTCAAGGAGGCTAAAGAAAAAAATAGTTTTTGTTCTGGATGGAAAAAAGGGATTATTATGACAGTTGGAGCTAGACCGGTAGTTTGGAGACTGCGACACACCAACTGTTGAAGGAATTCTCGAAAAATAAAGAGAACCAACAATATATTACTAAAGCAGTTGCAGAACCAGTTTTTTTCTTGTCGTGTGTGACGATCTGGATTTTTAGCAAATCAGTTGGACTGAGAAAAAGGGCGAAATAGGAGGTCCTCCAGATACCCGAGCTGAATGAGGGAAATTTCTTTTAGAGATCCAAGTACCGGGATTCACAATATTTAGCAGGCCTCATCAAGGGCTTGGAACGAGGATACCATAAAAGGCCAATTCTTGAATGATATTATAATTTTGTTAATGAATTTAGATATTTGCCCACGACGGGTGTGACTTTTAAGTATTAAATTAGGTTGGCTGAGGTCATCAAGGTGTGAAGACAAACATTAACCACAGCAGTCGTCTTCATTCGGTGTCACAGGATTTGTCGGTCTGCTGTATTTCAGACATTGTGTTTCAGGACTTGTACACCCTATTGAATACACCACTGAAGTATTTCGATCTGGCAGAGGAATTATAGCAACGGGAATCCAGTTTGGGCGTGAAACGTTGGTTATTCCAGGCGATACCAACGCAAAAAAAAATAACGGACGGAGGATTACTTCTCATAAGAAAAAAATAGGAGTGATTGAAACCGGGCTCAGTGGAACTGATTCTTGGGCTAATGGCTCATGACTAAAGAAATTATCTTTCGCAGTAAGCTCGTTTTGGTTTGTTCTCCAATTTTTTTTGTCTAATAAATAATTAATACTTATAATATTTAACACATTCAACATTTAATTATAATATCATTATATTCAACTTTTTATCATATGGTTACATTTTCACGTTATTACACTCTTTTAACACATTCAACATTTAATTATAATATCATTATATTCAACTTTTTATCATATGGTTACATTTTCACGTTATTACACTCTTAATTATAATAAGACTGCCTTAATTTACTTTGTTATCCCTAAAATAATATCGGGTGTTGTGTGTTGTAAGAAACAAAGGAATCCTCGACTGGTACCAGCGCGACGATTGTTTTTTTTTCCCTTCCGTTGTTGTATTGAAGTTCTTATTAGGTGGTAATAGATGGTTGCATCCACATTACCTATATTGTACGGTTAATTTTTGTTTGATTTACATGTATTTAATATTTAATGCAAACTTACCTGCATTTTGTTGTTGATTAATTATATTGTTTTGGGCTGTACTTATTATAAAATATATTTGTTGTAAATTTCTCTAACTCCTCTAGTATTAATAGGCATGACCACCTAAGGGGATAAATTGTCCAGGATGGTTGGGTTGTGCTTTCTCTCCAGGGTCCTCTCAAAGTCGCGTTGAACATTCACAGGTCCACCAGGTCGATGGAAACGTCCAGCGATGAATCGCTTTGGCTAACCTAGGAAAAGAATGATATGAAGAGATATCCCTTTTAAACAATAGGTAAGTGGTGAATCATAGGTGTAGTGTCCCGGTCACACAACCCCACGCCCCCACCGGCGAGCTAGCGTAAACCGTGTGGCCGGTTTAGCATCCCCTAAAAACATTTAGGAAACTAGGGAGGATGTAGTCTTCTAAATTTTTTTATGTTTACCCAAGCACGATGGCAGTAGCCTTGCTGTCACCAGCAAGGAGCTCCATTGTGCCGATACATAAATGGCGCCCAACGTCTTTGGCAAACGAGTTTCAAGATTAAATTCCGGCGCCCCTTTATTTCATAAATGACGCCCCAACTTCTGTAACTTATTAAAATTATTTTTGACTATGGTTCACCACCAATGCCTCTTTTTACAGATTCATCTTTATTGTCTAAATTCAGTGTGAATTTTATTTTGCTTTCACTTTTAGATTGTCCCGCATCATGTTATCTTCTTCGCTTTAGGCATCTTTGAACTAGGCTTACCGGCACCGCTGGCTAACAAGCGTATGACCGCTTGGCCATGGGTGAAGGCTGAGTCTGGAGTTCTTTTGTCCTGTGTTTTTGCTCGTCGTCCTGAGTATCAGGCGTCATACCGCCTGCCAGTGCTTCGTTCAGTGGACAGGATCCTTGTTACTTTTTGCTGATGGACGTTTGAGTTGTAACTCGGGCTTAACCGTCTGAGGTAACAGGCGTGATATCGCCTGCCCACTGCGCCCCGTGGACATCTTTAATCCATGCAGTCCCCTCAAATTCTTTTTCTTTTATTGCACTTTAGACAATTCGTCGAAATGTGGTAAGGGATGGGGTCACTTCAGGTGAACCTCTAGGAGGCCGCACAGGCTTAACCGTCTGGCTAATCACCTGCGCCCTGTGGACTTTTGTTGAGGGACATCTGGCTCCTTCCTTGTGCTTTTAATATTTTCTCTCCAGTCTGTCCCCACTGCTGATTGATTTTCCGTAGTGTAGCTCAGTTGTGGTTGGACAGCGGACTAAATCCAAATTCTTTTTATTTTCGAAGAAGATTTCCGTTTCTTTTTATGTGGAGGTAGACTTTTCATGTCGTTCAAGTGGATGAAGACGTGTGGTGCTTCCGGCGTTGTCGATGACATTTGGTGTTGTCTGTGTCTCATGGCTACCACCGACTGCCACCGATGACCTCGGCCACCGAGACTCCTGGGGAGAGAGATTTTTTTTCCAACCATCCTGGAACTTTGACTTATTGAATTACACCAAAACATTTTAAAACAAATAAAAATTATTTTACACTTTAATTTTTCTCAGCTATTGTACGGTTTGGATTATTGCGAGTAGCATAACTATTGTTAGTCGACTTACGGAATTTTTGTTCATTAGTATATCTACAAGTACTGTAGTAGTACCGACTTGGTCATCATTTTTGTTAATTATTGGTTATATTGTTGAGAAATACTATTTTGTGTATCGGCTGTTGTTGTAATTTTTGCGCTAGTGTAGTGCCCCTATCTTGCACGGGTATCGTTTATAAAGTGGATAGCATCCCGAAGACGTCCCCATTCATAGTTATTTTCGGATTTCTTGGTAATACGTCGTATAAATGGAATTGAGAGGCGGAAAGAAAACCGCTCTCGCCACTGGCGAAAGCGACCGTCCAGGCGAATCACACATCGACCCTGATGAGTCGTCACTTTCCGAAGCAAACGATCCCACCCCGGAGGAACAACTCCAACAGGTACAACGGGAACTAGAGGCACTGCGGGCCCAACAGCGTGCTGCGGAGATTCCGATACCCCCCCGTATGGATCGACACTATCCCCCGGCTGAGCCCGTACATACCGACAGCAGAAGGGAAGCGTCAACCGGAACCTATCGCCGCAAGTCTCCAGTTACAACCTGGAACATCAAGTTCTCCGGTGAGAACCCTGCGCTGGCGGCAGAAGAATTTTTGTTCCGGTTGGAGCTGAGGGCACGCGACGAGTGGGTCAGCCAGTCTGAGCTATGTCGAAATATTTCGGCTTTACTTACAGGCCGAGCCGAGGACTGGTACTGGTCCCAGTTCCGCCGGCAAGTCCGTGACCCAGATTGGGAAACGGTGAAAGGTCATTTCACCAGACAGTTTAGGAGTCGTGAGTCAGACTTTGAACTGATAAAACGACTGTTGGAACTGAAACAACAAAACCATTCATATGACGACTACGTCGCAAAAATGTTGTCGTTGTATAACAGAATGTCCAATCCAATGCCGGAGGTGGAGTTGGTGGACATAATCCTTCAGAATTTGGATGCATCGTTAGGTTCATTGGTGATAGGCCAACGTTTCGCAACCATGCATGACTTGCGGGAAGTCTGCGTTCGAGCTGAACGCTGGCATAGGCAGAAACGTCTGGAACGAAGGCCCGATCGACAAATACACGAGATTGACTATTCGACAATGAATGAATCGAATTCATTACCACCGGACGTATCCCCGCAAGGAGTAGATGAGATGACCGCGCCGCGTCAGTTCCCGGCGAACCCGCGACCTTTCCGTTGTTGGAATTGCCAGCAACAGGGTCATCCTTTTATGGACTGCCCATCTGAGACTCGTGGCCTGTTTTGCTACAAGTGTGGCAAGCCAGGAGTCGTGACCCCAGTCTGTCCCACCTGCCAGGGAAACCGGAGCAGGGGTGCGAGACCATACGGGAGTCCGCGCCCGAGCTAAGCTCGCCCGTTATTCCCTCGCCCACTTCATATATACCTGCTACGTCTACCATCAGCGACTTTACGTCAAATGAGGCTCTTCCATCTTTTCCCTCCGAGGAGGTCAGACTCTCCTTTATTTCCCGTTGGAAGAGATATATCTCCACACGTGCCCGCATCTTTTCGGAGCCACCTTTTGTGGACTCCCTGCATTCTCGGCATACCCCTCCCCAAATTAGAGTACGAGCTAAGGAGAAGCGACATCTTTCGCAGAAACTTGTTTCTGCTTTCATCTCTGACTTGTCAGATCCTCGTCCTTTTACTAAGGTCACCTTACTTAATGAGGAGGTGAATGGTTTATTGGACAGTGGCGCTAGTATCAGCTGTCTGGGAAGAGATGCTGAATCCTTTCTAGCCAATCATCCCGAAGTGACAGTCTACACTTTGCACACTGCGTTGCAAACTGCTGACGGGGCTTCACAAAGAATTTGCGGTTACATCCGGGTTCCGGTCTCCTGTGGAGGACGGACCCGCGATATGACCATCTATGTGGTGCCCAGTCTCAGCCAGAGACTGTATCTAGGGATCGATTTTTGGAAACTTTTCAGCATCGCTCCCCAATTAGTCTGCGAGTTAAACGCTTCAACTGCACCTGCTAACATGCACGACTTAACGGCCTTGCAAAGCGAGCAGTTGGATCGGGTCAAGGCCAGGTTTCCCTCTTTCGATGTCTTAGGACTGGGAAAGACCCACCTGGAGGAACACACGATCGACACTGGTGACTCAGTCCCCATTAAGCAGAGGCATTATCCTGTCTCACCCGCTATTCAACATTTGATGTATGGCGAGTTGGACAGGATGTTGGCTCTGGGGGTGATTGAGCCATCGAACAGTCCCTGGAATTCTCCAGTGGTGTTAGTTCGTAAACCAGGCAAGGTCCGCCTGTGTCTTGACTCTCGCAAGGTCAACAGTGTCACTGTAAAAGACGCCTATCCCCTTCCACACATCGATGGTCTTCTTGGTCGTCTTCAAGACACCAAGTTCATCACGAGTTTGGACCTTAAGGATGCTTTCTGGCAAATTCCCTTAGAGGTGAAGTCGCGAGAGCGGACAGCTTTCACTGTCCCCGGTCGTCCCCTGTACCAGTTTACAGTTATGCCTTTCGGCTTGTGTAATGCCCCACAGCGCATGTGTCGCTTGATGGACAAGTGCATTCCTGGACATTTACGTGAGAACGTCTTTGTCTATCTGGACGACCTGCTCATAGTTTCACCTGACTTTGACTCTCATTTAAGGCTTTTGGACGAAGTCGCCAGCTGTCTCCGTCGTGCGGGGTTAACACTCAATCTGGCTAAAAGCAAATTTTGCGTGACTGAAGTCAAGTATCTCGGCTTCATAATTGGTGATGGGACACTGAAAACAGATCCTAATAAGGTGACGGCCATCACGGAATTCCCGACTCCGAAGTCTCATAAGCAGACTAGGAGGTTCTTGGGTATGACCGGATGGTATCAGCGTTTCATCCCCAAATATGCTAGCGTGGCTTCTTCAATCACGGATTGTTTGAAGACAAAAACTTTTAGTTGGAATGATGAGGCCCAGCAGGCGTTCGAGACTTTGAAAAAGCTGATGACGGAAGCTCCTCTACTAGTCACTCCAGATTTTTCTAAACCTTTTTATATTCAGTGCGATGCCAGCAGAACTGGTGTAGGTAGTGTGCTCTTTCAAAAGGACATGGATGGAGGAGAACATCCGATTGCTTATATGTCCAAGAAATTGAACGGAGCACAGCGAAACTACACCATTACTGAGCTCGAGTGCTACGCAGCCGTTCTGAGTGTAAAAAAATTTAGAGCTTATGTGGAGGGACAGGCTTTCACAGTCATTACTGACCATGCAAGTCTAAAGTGGCTCATGGGCCAGAAGGAGCTCAACGGACGTTTAGCCCGGTGGAGTCTTAAGCTTCAGGGTTTCGATTTTACGATCGAACATCGTAAAGGCACCCACAATGTGGTTCCTGATGCCTTGTCCCGCATGAATTGCGTGGACGACCTGTCCTTATGTTTCGACGTGGACTTAAATGCCACGTCCTTCAAATCCCCTGATTATCTTCGTCTGGTTGAACGAATCAGGCAAGCCTCACCGCAGTTACCAGACCTACGAGTTGAAGATGGGTACGTGTTCCAGCGTACATCCCCACGTACTGGAGACTCTGTTGCGGACGACCTAACCTGGAAGTTGTGGGTCCCAACGGAACTGACCACGCCTCTCATCGAGTCGGCTCACTTGCCTCCCCAAACATCGCATGGTGGGTTAGGGAAGACTCTAACACGTCTGAGAGTTAAATACTTTTGGCCGGGTATGTCCAAACAGGTGCGGGAATTCATCGCCCACTGTGAGGTCTGCAAGACCACTAAAGCCCCCAGTTCAGTACTTCGACCACCTATGGGCAACGCCATGGATGCGTCGAAGCCGTTCCAATTTTTATACGTAGACTTCTTAGGTCCTTACACCCGGTCGAGGAAAGGTCACACGGCAGTGTTTGTCGTATTAGATGCCTTCACCAAGTTTGCCTTCTTGCACCCCGTGTCCGCTGAGACTACGGCGGTGGCCGTCAAGTTCCTCGAGCAAACTATTTTTCACACCTTTGGAGTTCCTGAAACCATCTTCTCCGACAATGGTCGGCAATTCACATCCAAAGAGTTTGCTAAATTGTTAACCGATTATGGCGTGCGACATGTGCGCACAGCCGTATATTCGCCTCACCCTAACGCTTCCGAGCGGGTGAATCGATCGGTATTAGCCGCCATCAGAGCGTATTTAAAGGAGGATCAGCGTGAGTGGGATAGACATCTCTCGTCCATTGAATGTGCTCTTCGTAGCGCCCACCACGAGGCAATAGGCATGTCACCGTATCAGGCTCTTTTTGGTAGCCATATGATCCTGCACGGATCAGCTTATCCAGTCCTGAAGAAACTGAACGTTTTCCAGGAAGGTGAAATAGCTTTCTTGCCCTTGACGGACAAATTGCAGATACTGCGTGAACGAGTAGCGCTAAATTTAGCCGCTGCACATACCAGGCATGCTACTCGATACAACTTGCGTTGCCGAGTGAGCAGTTTTCGACCTGGGGATGAGGTATACCGACGAACCTTCTGGGCGAGTAACCGAGCTGGTCGCTTCAGTGCTAAATTGGCACCGAGGTTTGTGAAAGCCCGGATACGGACGAACATTGGAACTAGTTTGTACGAGCTGGAGGATTTGGCTGGTAAAAGCATAGGCGTTTATCACGCTAAAGACCTACGACCATGATTGTCCTCGAAGCAAGCGCTCCTCGGAGTAGCCCTAAGAAGGCATCTCGCCGGCTTCACTGGTTAATAATAGGGTGCCTTAATCCGCTTAGGTAGCTTCCCTAGCGGGTGGTACACCTCTTTGCTTTTCGGTCAGTCTGGGGAAACAACTTTCGGCGAATGGTTGGCCTGGCTTTCCACCGGGTAATGTCAAAGGCAATGTGGTATTGCTGGAGACTAACCCGATGGAACGATAGGTGACAATTTCGACGGGAATGTCTAGATGAAGGTAGAGACCCGGAGGGGGACAATGTGGTATTGCCTTCCGCCAGATCTCTGCAACTCCAGGCATACACTCCGGGTGACTCTTCAGACTGTCCCTCTCTCAAACTTTTAATTTTGAGAGCACTACTAAATCCCTAGCGATTTATATCTGCAGCTGTGGCATGAGACTCTGGTTCTCAGGGTGTGAGACGAGCCCCACATTGGCGCCACATACCGGACCTTACGACAGAAAAACCTTCCGTTTTTTTTCGGCTCCTCACTGCCTCGCAAGTCGGCCTTGTGGACCCGAGGGTATGTAACGGTCGGTTAATTACCGGAAAATTCTTCCTTTTGTTGGTTCTCCCATCTATCGGTAATTCCAGGATTCAATAACAAAAATTACTGGTCACAAAAAAATTAGTAAAAAAATTTAAAACTTCAAGGAGGCTAAAGAAAAAAATAGTTTTTGTTCTGGATGGAAAAAAGGGATTATTATGACAGTTGGAGCTAGACCGGTAGTTTGGAGACTGCGACACACCAACTGTTGAAGGAATTCTCGAAAAATAAAGAGAACCAACAATATATTACTAAAGCAGTTGCAGAACCAGTTTTTTTCTTGTCGTGTGTGACGATCTGGATTTTTAGCAAATCAGTTGGACTGAGAAAAAGGGCGAAATAGGAGGTCCTCCAGATACCCGAGCTGAATGAGGGAAATTTCTTTTAGAGATCCAAGTACCGGGATTCACAATATTTAGCAGGCCTCATCAAGGGCTTGGAACGAGGATACCATAAAAGGCCAATTCTTGAATGATATTATAATTTTGTTAATGAATTTAGATATTTGCCCACGACGGGTGTGACTTTTAAGTATTAAATTAGGTTGGCTGAGGTCATCAAGGTGTGAAGACAAACATTAACCACAGCAGTCGTCTTCATTCGGTGTCACAGGATTTGTCGGTCTGCTGTATTTCAGACATTGTGTTTCAGGACTTGTACACCCTATTGAATACACCACTGAAGTATTTCGATCTGGCAGAGGAATTATAGCAACGGGAATCCAGTTTGGGCGTGAAACGTTGGTTATTCCAGGCGATACCAACGCAAAAAAAAAATAACGGACGGAGGATTACTTCTCATAAGAAAAAAATAGGAGTGATTGAAACCGGGCTCAGTGGAACTGATTCTTGGGCTAATGGCTCATGACTAAAGAAATTATCTTTCGCAGTAAGCTCGTTTTGGTTTGTTCTCCAATTTTTTTTGTCTAATAAATAATTAATACTTATAATATTTAACACATTCAACATTTAATTATAATATCATTATATTCAACTTTTTATCATATGGTTACATTTTCACGTTATTACACTCTTTTAACACATTCAACATTTAATTATAATATCATTATATTCAACTTTTTATCATATGGTTACATTTTCACGTTATTACACTCTTAATTATAATAAGACTGCCTTAATTTACTTTGTTATCCCTAAAATAATATCGGGTGTTGTGTGTTGTAAGAAACAAAGGAATCCTCGACTGGTACCAGCGCGACGATTGTTTTTTTTTCCCTTCCGTTGTTGTATTGAAGTTCTTATTAGGTGGTAATAGATGGTTGCATCCACATTACCTATATTGTACGGTTCATTTTTGTTTGATTTACATGTATTTAATATTTAATGCAAACTTACCTGCATTTTGTTGTTGATTAATTATATTGTTTTGGGCTGTACTTATTATAAAATATATTTGTTGTAAATTTCTCTAACTCCTCTAGTATTAATAGGCATGACCACCTAAGGGGATAAATTGTCCAGGATGGTTGGGTTGTGCTTTCTCTCCAGGGTCCTCTCAAAGTCGCGTTGAACATTCACAGGTCCACCAGGTCGATGGAAACGTCCAGCGATGAATCGCTTTGGCTAACCTAGGAAAAGAATGATATGAAGAGATATCCCTTTTAAACAATAGGTAAGTGGTGAATCATAGGTGTAGTGTCCCGGTCACACAACCCCACGCCCCCACCGGCGAGCTAGCGTAAACCGTGTGGCCGGTTTAGCATCCCCTAAAAACATTTAGGAAACTAGGGAGGATGTAGTCTTCTAAATTTTTTTATGTTTACCCAAGCACGATGGCAGTAGCCTTGCTGTCACCAGCAAGGAGCTCCATTGTGCCGGTACAGTTCTAAAAAAAATCCAGAACAACATAATGTCTATCTTTTATGGTTGACTCACAATAACAATTTTTATGCTTTTCAAATTGCTTTATTTGTGAAGGTGTCATTAGAATTAAAATAAATCGCGCAAGAAAATAACGGAGACGGCTGTGGCAGGCGGGGACGGGCAATGCATGCATTGTATTTATTCGCTGAAAGTTTTGTTTATGTTTTTGACTTTAACTGCAGGAACAGAATGTGTCGCTTGTCGCTGTCGCCGTCGCCGTGAAATATTAAAACCATGCCACCCCTATTACACGAACAGAATTTGTCGCTGTCACTAACCGTGCCGCAGTCGCGGTCGCCAGGTTTTCGAAAATTTGAAATTTTACGGGCGACAAATGACAGCTCGTGTGGATTGCTACGATTCAAGTACATATACAGCTGAAATTTTAGTATACAAATTATAAATTCGAGAACGTGTGCAGTCGTGTTCTTAGATTGCGTTGAAGGAAAATAGTGTAATACCAAACAAGCACTCCGAACAAAAATTACGACTTGAATGCTGCACTCTGCTATATCATTCTGTTCATCAAAGCGACAAGCATAGCGACAGTGACGGCGACAGCGGCAAGGCAGCGACAAGCGACACACTCTGTTCCTGCAGTAAAGGATAAGGTTATTGCGGGTTTTTGTTTGTTCTTTAGTTCGTTCACAGTTAAAAAAACATCTAAGTAAGTTGATTTTTTTCTCAGGTATCTTCACTATTTCGTTTTATTTACCCTACTGAATTTTTAAATTCATTAACACCTCCTGATACTCCACCGCATAAATTTATGTTAAAAGTAGGTGTACCTATTATAAAAAAATTTTGATCGAGTGTACAATATTAACTGGCTGTGGAACTGGAGAAATTGTTTTCATACCAAGAATAACAATAATACCCACGGACTTACCTTTTCAGTTCAAACGACTCCAGTTCCCCATTAAAGTAGCATTTGGGATGACAATAAATAAAGCACAGGGCCAAACATTGAACGTTTCCAGAATTGACCTAAGTGTTCAATGTTTTTCACACGGCCAATTGTACGTTGCTGTGTCACGTGTAACATCAAAACTTAATATGTTCTGTAGTCTATCAAGAAATATTTTGAATTTGCCTAACCATTTTCCATGATTTGTACTTCCTGAGATTAGCACGGTGAAACAAACAAATTACTCAAATCTCTACTATTATAGTAGAGTTTAGTATTAGCGCACTCTTATAACGCATGGAATAAAGGGTAATAATGCAGTGCTAATGTAAAGCCTAATGGGTTGTCCGTACCTAAAGATATCTGCTAAAAATTCGTCACATGACCGCCCCATACACCCACCCATCGCAGAGCTTCGAAATTTCTTAAATTGCCCCAACATTTGCAGATTGATGACATTTTTTAGCGTTTTTGGTTTTGGGAAAACAAATTTCGGGCGCCAAATGCCTCCAACACGTCAAAATCAAGGCGAAGAAAAGCTATTCCTGAATATGTTTGCCTAAGTGTCTGTCGTGGAGGTAGTACAACATTTTTTCCATAGGAGGCGCGCAACGCGCAACATCGAATTATATAAAAAGTTGGAACACATTTTTTATAGGTAACTCCAAATTTTTATATGTATCCAAAATCAATTTTTGCAGATTTGTTCTTTTTTTCATTAAACCTTTTTCCTACTGCGGACTGTGCACACATAATCTTTTTTATTTAAAGGCGTTGCAAAGCACGCGGGTTTTTTGCTAGTTAATGAAAAATGATTAACGCCAGTAATCACGATTAGGAATTTTTTTAAATCATGATCATTTTAATCATGATTAATTTAATCCGATTAAAATTAATCAAAAAATTAATTAATTGATTAATGCCAACATTGGTCTGCCTACCTTAATATCTGCATTTAGCGACAAGGGACGACAGCCAGATAGGCAGTTTAAAAACGGTAAATTTTAGCATACCCAAACTTAATATGAACGTCAAGCTAGCGGCGGTTGCACTGAGTAGCGGCGAAGTTAAAATTCGATGTCCCTTATAAAAATTGTATTACATCTTTTTCTTTTTAGGTGTAAAGAAGGTATCTAAGCAATTTTGAAGTCCGTTTGACTGTTTTAAAGCAAATTCGGGAAACTTTTCCAAATGTGCGTTGTTGCATATTACTCGAAATAGAAAAACCTCAATTTAAAAATACAAAGCTAATGTCCCTCATTGAAATTATTTGTTTTAAGTATGTATATATATGAGGAAGATTCTGAAAAAAATTCAGGATGGTTGTATGGTTCTGAAGGATATACGATTTAATTTTGTCAGCGAGCGTCATTGCGCTTAACTCTAAAATCAAAAAAACAAGTAATTTTTAAAAAACACAAAGCTAATGTCCCTCATTGAAATTATTTGTTTTAAGTACGTATATATGTGAGGAAGATTCTGAAAAAAATTCAGGATGGTTGTATGGTTCTGAAGGAAATGCGATTTAATTTTGTCAGCGAGCGTCACTGCGCTTAACTCTAAAATCAAAAACACAAGTAATTTTTATAAAATACAAAGCTAATGTCCCTCATTGAAATTATTTGTTTTAAGTATGTATATATATGAAGAAGATTCTGAAAAAAATTCAGGATGGTTGTATGGTTCTGAAGGATATACGATTTAATTTTGTCAGCGAGCGTCATTGCGCTTAACTCCAAAATCAAAAACACAAGTAATTTTTAAAAAACACAAAGCTAATGTCCCTCATTGAAATTATTTGTTTTTAGTATGTATATATATGAGGAAGATTCTGAAAAAAATTCAGGATGGTTGTATGGTTCTGAAGGATATACGATTTAATTTTGTCAGCGAGCGTCATTGCGCTTAACTCCAAAATCAAAAACACAAGTAATTTTTAAAAAACACAAAGCTAATGTCCCTCATTGAAATTATTTGTTTTAAGTATGTATATATATGAAGAAGATTCTGAAAAAAATTCAGGATGGTTGTATGGTTCTGAAGGATATACGATTTAATTTTGTCAGCGAGCGTCATTGCCCTTAACTCTAAAATCAAAAAAACAAGTAATTTTTAAAAAACACAAAGCTAATGTCCCTCATTGAAATTATTTGTTTTAAGTACGTATATATGTGAGGAAGATTCTGAAAAGTTTTCAGAAAAGTTTTCAGGGTGCTAGCATCGTTCTGAAGGAAATGCATTTTAATTTTTCCAGAGTAAAATTTGCCTTCGAGCGTAACTGTAAAATAAAATGTGAAATTTTTAAGAAATTTTTTAAAGATATGAGAAAAGGAGGCCGGCCCTTATGCGCCGGCTTCTTCTCCTTAATTCGTTGCCTTTCATAATCATTCACTTGTTGCCCTTGTTGAATAAATAACTATTTTACAGTTGTTTGGTGTAGCATCAATTCGCGTCTATTTAAGTGTTTATTCTAATGAGTATGTATAAGCGTATCGTATAAGTGTATGTGAAATATAATTAGTTTATTTGAATTTAGAATTTTTATTTTGATAATACTTTGGATTATTATATATCTTGATTACAACCAAAAAAATAAAAAATTATTTAAGTAAGTAGTTTTCTGTAAATAAAGGGATCTTTAACAATATTGTTAATGTTATGGCTTTAAAAATGAATTCTATATATTGCCTATTATCATTTTATAAAATAAACATCAACCTATTCATTTAAACTTTTTACAGTAATAATAATTTAATTCAATCTCTTTATTATTTTGATATTAGTTATTTTGTTAGTTGATTAATGTTATATGTTATGACTATATAAAAAAAATTTTATAAAAATATATATATTTTTTTTTTATTTTTACAAAACAAATGATTTACGATTTATTTATTAAATATGCCTTTTGAATCGACAATAAAGTCTGTTGAAGATATTTGTGAATTTCTTTTAGAAAAATTTAAATCTAAAAAGGAAATTGTTGATTTTTTAAATAAACTTTTGAATTCTGTTAGAGATAGTCCTGAAATGCGAGAATTTTGTCAATCGCTTTATAATATTAAGACATTGAATGTCATTAAAGCAAAAGAGAAAGGAACATTATTAAAAATAAAAAACAATATTCAGAAAATAAACAAAATTATTGAACAACATTTCAAAAATATACATGAAGATCTTGTTGAAGCCGAGACTCGACATGAAACTGTAAATATAACCAATAATCCACCTATCAACTGTTTAATAGATTTAAGTTCACAAAACAATTTAGGACAAATTATTTCATTTGATAATTCTAATAATTTATTAAAAAACTTATGTCTCCCTATTTTTGAACCAGAACTTGCACGCAATTGTAATTTATCCATAGGTTCTGGATTGAAAAATTTTCATAATAACTGCTTTCTTAATAGCACTTTACAAGCGCTATTTCATCTTCCTGTTTTTGCAAACTGGATTTGCAGTGAGCAGTGTAATAATGATTGTACATGTGTAAGTTGTGATACAAGTATATTATATAAGCTGACACAATCCAACAGTAAAGAAGCTATAAGTCCTATAAGCATTTTAAATAAAATAAATATAATTTGCCCTTCAATGAAAAAAGGTAATCAAGAAGATGCCGTCGAATTTTTATTATGTTTCTTAACAAAAATTAACTCTGAATATTTAAAAAGATATAAAAGTAATGAAAAAAACAATTTAGAGTTATACGAAAGAACACCGATAGAAAAAATTTTTGATACGTTTTATAAATCTGAAATAAAATGTTCAATCTGTCAATATTGCAGTATCAGTATTAATAAAGTAAATATTATTAATATTTCTGATTTAAATAAAATAAATTCCTTGGAAGAGGGACTAAATAATTATTTTAGTACTAGTCCGATTGAAGATTATAAATGTACTACATGTAAAGGACAAGAAGCATCATCATTGACAAGTTTACAAATTCCTCCAAAAGCTCTTATCATAAATTTAAAAAGATTTTGTAGTTTATTTGATAAAAAAACTAAAATCTGCAGTTTACATAAGATAGAAAAACATATAAAATTTGAATTAGAATTAAACTTAAATAAATACTTTTCACCAGATGATCACGTAACAACTAATTATATTTATAGATTAAAATCAATAATATCACATATTGGTTCTTCTAAAGACGTAGGTCATTATATAACCATCGCTCATGGTTCTGTAGAGAATTTTTATTTATTTAATGATGCTAGTGTTGAAGAAATAAGTGTTACAAATTTATTAGGTACAAATGCATACGTCCTAATTTATCAGTTAAAACGTAATTCTTTGAATATAATAGATAAAAGTATAGAATTTTCGAATTCACCAACATTATCAGTAAGTAGTTCACCTCAATTCGAAAAAATTTCTCCAATAATAAATATTACAAAAGCTGATGTTTCTAAACACTTAAACAAAAATTATAATGAGAATAAAATTGAACAAATCAGCTGTGAAAATAACATAAATAATAATGAAATAATTAAAGAAAAAAGTACAAATAATCCACGAGAATGTAAAAAAAAATTTGTAAATCGAAAAGGGCCGTGGCATGAAATGCAACATTTTATTTTGCCTGAACAATTTTTCAATTTTTATCATGATGAACAGAAAGAAAGACTGCAAGGTCATTGGACACATGATTTTAATAACGCTTTTGCAGAAAAATATCCTGACTGTGTCCTCTCTATAGCTGAACATCGTATAAACAATAATTTATTTTTTTCAAATAAAAGTTTTTTGTGTTACGCATTTTGTTTGCATAGAGAACTGGAAAAAAATGAAACAAAATCTTGTGTAAACTTCAAGTTTATTATTGAAGGCCCTTTAAAAAAGCCTTATTTTGATAAAACAGTTCTTGTTTTTATTGATAAAAAAGAAATATATCATGGAGGCGGAAGATATAGAAGATTCATCGCTCATCGAGAAAGGGATAATTTAAGAAATGATATCTTACAAAAAGGACCAACTGCTGTAAAGCTTGAAAAATTGAAATCAGCAAGTGAAAATAATATTATTTCCTTAAAAGCAGGTAACTTGAATTACACTCCAAGTTCACAAATTTTAAGGCAAATAAAGTTTGAAGCATCACAAAAAGGTGATCTTAGTAGTGATTTTATTAAATTTTTAATACTTTTAAAACAAAAATATGACGAGGAAATAATGGGCACAAAAATTAATGGCTACATTCAAGAATTAGGATTTTTTCCTATAAATATAATTCTCTATTCAGAATTACAATTAATGTACTTTTTATGTCAAAAGAAAAATAATAGGAATTTATACTTTGATGCAACAGGCTCAATAATAGCAATTCCACCTTATTTAAAACACAGCCCACCTATCTTTTATTATTCAATGGTAATGCAAGGTTGGGATAATGTTACACCTTTTCCAGTTGCAGAATTTATTTCGAATAAGCACGATGTAATTGCTATAAGGCATTTTACTGATGTTTTTTATAATAGTCTAAAAGAATTGTCCAATAAAAGAGTGATAAAAATTGAAACAGATTTCAGCCTTGCTTTACTACAATCTATATGCTTAACATTTAATGAAAAAACCTTGTATGACTTTATGCGTTTTTTATATATAATAATTGAAAAAAAGAAAAAAGAAATATCAAATGTAACTATTTTACATATTTGTAGTTCGCATTTTATAAAAACCGTTTCTTTAAAACTTCTGAAATGTTATCCGGATAAACATAAACAAATTGATGAAAGAAATGTAGCATTAAGATTAGTAGCACATATGGTACATTGTAGAAATTTGGAAGAAACTGATCAATATTTAGTAATAATTGTACGTGTTTTTGGATTGCAACATCAAACTGTTGATTTTGAGGAATTAATTAATTCTATCTCAGATTTCAAATTGCAATATACCATTGAAGGCTTCGAGGATGAAAATGAAGAGAACGAACTATTAAAAGAAAAAAATATTGGTTTTGATACTGAAAAAAATATGTCACCTTATTACTATCATTTTAAAAATAGAATGAGAGAGATTAAAAACAAAAGCCTTTTAACTGATAATAATAATAAATTTTATAATGAAAAATTCATCAACTATTTATTTGATTTTATATTTGTTTATTTTCCTTTATGGTCAGCAACTCTCATTCACTACTTAGGAAAGAGAAGAGATAGCAATGTTTACGTAGAAAATCATTTCAATATACAAAAAAATAAATTATTTCAAAATAAAAATATTAAAATACCTAGATTTATATTAAGAAATGAAGAATACATTAAAGGACGATTAGTTGAAAGAAAATTTAATTTAAATTCATCAAATGTACACAAAAGAAAAAAGAACAATTTTAATAATGTTACCGAAAATTGGAGAAATCAGAAAGGAAAATTTAATCGTCATTTTAAGATGCTAAAATTTGATAATGCTAAAAATCAAGAAAAATTAAAAGACCTTTATATGAACACTTACAGGATATATAAAGTTTCTGACAGTGAAAGTGAAAATATTGATTTCGAAAAAAAATATGAAAATAATATGACTGCTGAAAATTATAAAATTGATATAAAGACAGCAAAAAAATTTCCAAAAAAATTGAATTTGAAAAAAAAGAAACTATTTTCGCCAAAAAAAAATAATTTAAAAAATAAAATTTTCAACAAAAAAAATTTGCAAATTAAAAATAAAATGGAAAAAACAGTTGAGTTAAAACGAAGAAAAGGCAGTGAAAAAGAATTAACCAATGAAACAATAAAAAAAGAAAGAAACGTAATAAATTTAGAGAATAAAAGTGAAAAATTAGTTTTGGAAGAATTTACGAATGTTAAAAAAGTATTGAAGAAGCTGAGTCATATATGTTACATTTATAACAATTTTTTTAATCATAATTTCGATTATCCACCAGCTCCTTATCCAAATGTTGAAGGAATGATAAACAATATTATCTTAAGATATTCCGATTTTAATCGCTTGCAACCGTATAAAGGTGTTTATGAGTGGATGAATGATGACCTTATAAATTCTTTTTTCAGTTTGATGCCAAATATTGCACAAACAAATAGAAAATTGATAATAAGTTGCTTGAATAATTCTTTTACCCAAACAATAAAAAACAATACCACGTCTATAGCACAAGTGAATATGGCTCGTAAACAAAAAATAATAAATAGTGACTTAATCCTTATACCTATTGATAAGGATTGTCACTGGACATTAATTCTGTATATTCCATTCTTAAAAATAATGGTATATTTCGATTCTTTAAATTTCGGTCTACCAACAGAAATTATAAATGGAATTTTAACTGTATGGAAAATTATAGATTCAAGTTTCGAAGCTATAGATTTTAAAATATATGCCCCTAAAGATATAACGACACAACAATTAGTTTCTAGAGTTGATGATGTACAAGGAGGGAATTGTGGAGTACAGATTTGCGCTTGGGCCTACATAATAGCTTCTGGCAATGCAATACAATTTAAAGAAGAAAATATGGATACAGTCCGAATAAGCATAGCAAATATACTATACTCAGCAATGGAGAAAGTACCTGAGACTAACCCAAAAATTGAAAATGATGATGAGGCGTTAATTTGTTATGAAATTAATGATAGTAGTGAAATTCCAAATAGAATACCTATAAAAAATTTCATGCTACATATTAAAGTTATTAAAGATAAGCCTCCTATGCAATATGATACTACATTGAATTTTATCAGAGTTTTAAACTTTATATTACTTAAAGAAAATAAATGTTTAAGACATTAAAAAAATATATTTATTTTTTAATACTAATATTTAAAAAAAATGAAATAATAAATAATTATAATAAAATAATTAATTCATGATAAGCGTATATATAGCTTAATTAAAAAAAACAAAGTGTATTTAATTATAAGTGTATATAGATAATATTTAAGAAGGTCATATTTTATAAAAATAAAAGTAAGATTCATTTACTTAATATCTCATTTTAATATATTTATAAAATTATTAAGTTAAATGAGGGACATTAGCTTTGTGTTTTTTAAAAATTACTTGTTTTTTTGATTTTAGAGTTAAGCGCAATGACGCTCGCTGACAAAATTAAATCGTATATCCTTCAGAACCATACAACCATCCTGAATTTTTTTCAGAATCTTCCTCACATATATACGTACTTAAAACAAATAATTTCAATGAGGGACATTAGCTTTGTGTTTTTTAAAAATTACTTGTGTTTTTGATTTTGGAGTTAAGCGCAATGACGCTCGCTGACAAAATTAAATCGTATATCCTTCAGAACCATACAACCATCCTGAATTTTTTTCAGAATCTTCTTCATATATATACATACTTAAAACAAATAATTTCAATGAGGGACATTAGCTTTGTATTTTATAAAAATTACTTGTGTTTTTGATTTTAGAGTTAAGCGCAGTGACGCTCGCTGACAAAATTAAATCGCATTTCCTTCAGAACCATACAACCATCCTGAATTTTTTTCAGAATCTTCCTCACATATATACGTACTTAAAACAAATAATTTCAATGAGGGACATTAGCTTTGTGTTTTTTAAAAATTACTTGTTTTTTTGATTTTAGAGTTAAGCGCAATGACGCTCGCTGACAAAATTAAATCGTATATCCTTCAGAACCATACAACCATCCTGAATTTTTTTCAGAATCTTCCTCATATATATACATACTTAAAACAAATAATTTCAATGAGGGACATTAGCTTTGTATTTTTAAATTGAGGTTTTTCTATTTCGAGTAATATGCAACAACGCACATTTGGAAAAGTTTCCCGAATTTGCTTTAAAACAGTCAAACGGACTTCAAAATTGCTTAGATACCTTCTTTACACCTAAAAAGAAAAAGATGTAATACAATTTTTATAAGGGACATCGAATTTTAACTTCGCCGCTACTCAGTGCAACCGCCGCTAGCTTGACGTTCATAACTTAATTTGGACTTGATTTTAATAGTCAAATGCAACCATCGCCATTCCCACTGACTCAGTTTTAGCTAGGGAGTACACGACTCCTATAACATGGATATCTTCTAAAAACACCACTTTACCAACAGTCTGAAATATGAAAATTCCGACAGTTTAATACACAACCAATCAATTAAAACACCTGTCAATTTTATCATACATAAATGCTATCCACACCTGTTGGTTTATTGGTATTAAATTGATTCATTTATGCCAAAAGTTTTCGCACTTACAGCCGCATTATTGGGGGCGCGTTTCCGGTCAAATGACCCATCAATGCTAGGAGAAGATGGAATTGGAAATGATTTAGAGGTTCCAGCAGGCTGTAATATGGGTAGAAGACGATCGAGGGCAGTTTTATATCAACTATCCGGACATTATAAACCAGAAAAGGTGAAAGGAAAACTTAAACTTAGTAATGTATGATAAATATTTCAACACTTTCACAAACTATTTTCTAAATTTTATTTCCAAACAGAACCTTCTGCATACAACAGAAGCCCCCTTTCCAGAATATAAGACACAATCACTTAAAAAATCTAGGTTCATTTTGTCACATTATGGGGTCTTCAAAGGTATTTGGGACTGGATTATATTAGTTGCTACGTTTTATGTAGCAGTTCTTGTGCCATACAATGCGGCATTTGCCAAATCTGACAGGCAGACAATGGTGTCAGATGTTATTGTCGAGGCTCTTTTTATTGTAGGTAAGTTTGAACATATTTAATCGGGCAGATAATCAATATCAAACGTTTAAATTTTATTGCAGATATTTTGTTAAATTTTCGTACAACATTCGTTTCACGAAAAGGTGAAGTTGTTTCTGATCCTAAATTAATTGCAATTAATTATTTACGGGGATGGTTTATTGTGGATCTTTTGGCGGCCTTACCATTTGATCATCTTTACGCATCAGACCTTTATAGTGGTGAAGTAAGTACTTAATTGTATCAATTGTTTTTTTACTGTAGGCTTAAAATTATTTTGTTTTCTTTTGAGGAAAATGTGAATAACATTTAAAAGAAAACTTGCTGGGCATTCTGACAAACAAAATTCAAAACAAGTTAGAAAAATTAACATATTAATTATGGGATTTGACGATAGTTATAAATTAAACTCAGGAAATAAAAGAAAACAATTTTATATATTTCATTTGAATTTTATAAGAGCCCGAATAAGAAATCCGAAAAAGCTCTTTTATCGCATGCAATCAACTTCTACTTCCACTGTCGTTCGGTGACCAACTGCCACTGGCCCACTGCTGGAAGGCCTACCGGCGCGACCGACCAAAATAAGAGCACACTGCCTAGGAATCTAAAAGGCGCTGAGAAATGAATATCTTTAAATAGACTTAATTACGTTGATTAGAGTTGATTATCTGTAAGTAGATACACTGTAAAAGGCGTAACACACTGAAGTGGGTTTTAAGCACACAAAATGTCCCTGCAAACAATTTCTCGGCTTTTCTCGGAGGCTCGCTTTCTCGAACCATTCTCGATTCGAAAACTGCTTGCGAAAGGTACGAGAAAAGCTTCAAAACCCACCATAAAAGCTTTCCTAGTACACTGGTTTCGATATCTTGCTCCGCTTTTATTGCCTTCGAATTCGTTTACGAGTCGTTTACGAGCCCGAGTTCGAAGCAAGCTCTCGCTTTTGCGTGTCGTTCTCGAATCGTTTCCGAATGGAAATGTTTGGGGTGTTGTTTAACGCACCAAAGTGTATTATTCAACACACCTAATTGTGTTGTCAAAAAAAAGTGTGTTGTTTTAACACAGTTTATCTTGCAATTGACACGCTCTTCCGTGTTAAAATTATAACACACTTTTTACTGTGTTAGAAATAAGTCGTGAATTATGACCTGAAATCTAAACAACACACTTAAGTGCGTTAAAACTACTCACTTAACATTTATTAACACACTTTTGGAGTAACAACACACTTTTGAGTTATGAAAATACAACACACTTTTTGGTGTGTAGAATAATTTTAGTAGAAGGAAAAAGCAAACTTATGATGTAGTTGGGAAGTTGGATTTTTTCTTTACATACGTTAAGATAAAGCGAAATGTGGATTTATTTTTTAATTTCTCCAGTTTTGTTGGTCGTAGAAAAATAAAAAGAGTTGAAAAATACTCGTGAATGACTATCGAACTGATCCGGTATAAATACTTTAAAAATGAATCCTAACCTCAAAAAACCAAAATGTATGAAATTTGTTTTGTGAAATTGGCACTTTTCGAAAAACATTAAAATTGCCGTCATTTTATGCCAAATCGTCGTGTTGCCGTAAAAATCAAATTTCGTTTTTGAAATTACATCCACGTATTTACAGCATCAAAATACACATTTCCTTCAATTTTTATGAAAATCCGACTATTTATTTATTGCCAAACAAGGCACACTTAAAGCTAACAACAAATTTGCCAGTTATTTATTGTATTTTTAGTAAAAACAAAACAAAATTTCATACATTTTGGATTTTTAAGTTTTGGGTTAATTTTTATAGTATTTATATCAAATCAGTGCGATAGTCTGTTCATTCACGAGTATTTTTCAATTTTTTTTATTTTTCTACGACCAACAGAACTGGAGAAATTAAAAAAAAGTGTAGCAACGCACTCGAAATGCATCAAAAATCCACATTTATGCAATTTCATCGCGCGCGCAGTCTCGATTTTACGGAGAATCATAGTGGCGTAAGTCAATTTAAAATTATTCGGAGTAAAGTGACTTTCCCCACCACTTTCATTCTCAGCAATGTGCCGCTTTTGTTTGCAAGCAGTTCTAACGGTAACTTGTAGCTAGTTTAAATATGGTGCTGAACAGAGAATGCGTAAATGATAAATTTTAGTCTTAACTCAGTTTTTAAAAAATTTTGACTTACGCCACTACGATTCTCAACGTCTAAATTATCGGTGTAACGTCATTCCAAATTCAAAATGGCGGCAAACACAAAATGGCGCAAGACATCTTAGACTAAAAAGTAGAAAACTTAAAATTTTGCACATACGCATAGTTCGCCTGACAATGAAATCCGACCAATTAGTAAAAAATCAAGATGGCGCACAGTGCGACAGAATCCCAAAAAGCTGGACAAAACCTCAAAACGTGCAATAATCCCTTTGAAATTTCTTACTTGCCGGTTTTCGAGGTCGCTGATTATGAATTTGACATTATTTTTTCAAAAAACAAGATGGCGGATCCAATATGGCGGACGACCACATGGAAAAATGCATATTCGCGGATGAAATTCTGTACCCGGGGGTTTTCGAGGTCGCTGATTACGAATTTGACATTATTTTTTCACAAAACCAGATGGCGGATCCAATATGGCGGACGACCACATGAAAAAAAGCATATTCGCGGATGAAATTCTGTACCCGGGGGTTTTCGAGGTCGCTGATTACGAATTTGACATTATTTTTCAAAAAACAAAATGGCGGATCCAATATGGCGCACAGTCATATAAAAAATTGTTATTTTTAGTTTTAATACAATTTCATCGTATTAAAAAAATTTCATAAGCATAAAAATAGTATCGTACACAAGGAACAGGTTCAAATAAATACAAAATAATCAGTCAGCGGGTACAACTAAATCTTTAGCATCAGACGACATTTGTTTTCTTTTAGTTTTTGGAAGTTTTCTTGCGCTTGAAATGTAAGGGTCAGAACTAATTAAAAGGCGGCAAAATACAGCTCTCATTGTCAAAGAACGGCTGCTTTTGCGCGAGAAGTCCTGACGAAAATTTTTTAATATATTTATTGCAACTTTCCTGGGCTTCTTCAGACATCTGACCGATTGGAAGCAAAGCCGAAGCAGCGATTTCTGGGCCATGAATGAGCAGTTTATGAACTGATGGTGGCATGAAGAACCATGGGTACAATTCAACAAATAATTTCGCAGTTTCCCAAGCGTAATCTCTAAATTTTTGAATATTAATTTCGCGTCCTGATGAAACAACTTGTAAAATGGAATGAAATCTGGTAATCAAACGAAGGTCTACTCCAGTTATTTCTGATGAAATTTTGGCATTTTCAAAAAAGCGACGAGCAGTGTTACC
The DNA here is from genome assembly GCA_963855945.1 of Thereva nobilitata. NCBI lineage: Eukaryota > Metazoa > Arthropoda > Insecta > Diptera > Therevidae > Thereva > Thereva nobilitata. Next base: position 100,550,718 of record OY979694.1, on the reverse strand, counting down.
ATCATTCGTGCTACCGAATCCTGGCTTTGGCTTGTCAACAATTAGACCAAAGTTTTTTCTAAAAGACTCTTGAGTGGCTGTTTTTCGTTCTTTTATATTTTGTTTTTCTTTCTCTGATCGTGCTTGCCATTTTTTAATGTCTAATTTATAAGATAAATGCAAACATCACTCGAAGCAGCGTATCCACGAATGCAACGAAGAGAGACCAAAATTAAAATATTCTTCATTGACTGACAGCGTTAACATTTTGTCAAGATTATTAAAATCTTTTGACGTGGCTTTGCAAAGGTAGCAGCGTTGAGTAGCTGGATTGGCCGCCAATGCATTGCACACTTTTCCGTCGATCATGGTTAAAGCAAGATTCCAATTTACTTTTATTAATCTTCCGTTAACCATGTCTGAAAATGGAACTAGATTTTTTATTTGATCTTCCACATATTTAACTTCAGCTTTCGTTGCATCTGCTGTTTCTTTTAGGAATTCTATTTTAATTGGTCGACAATATCGCGGAGAAGAAGGCACAGGATTTTGCCAAACAACAATTTTTTCGTTTTTCTCATCAAGATAAAACAGTTGTAAAGGAACTAATGACGTAAAAAAAATATTTGCGTCTGTGAATGTGCCATCATCACTGGTAAATTTTTGTTTATATTCACTCTGACCTGAAGTTCCATCGCAACCCCATTTACAAATTAATTTCATTTTAAGCAAATCACCGGGTGACAACATTTTTGTACAACATTTTCTTTTGCTAAAACGATTCGTTTCACCGTGAGATCTAACAATGCTTGAAGATCGATAGCTGCGCGTCTTTCTGCACATGTAATTGTTTTCATCGGTGGATAACAAGCAATTTTGGCTTTTTGCAGTACATTGTATGACGGATACGCCTTAATTTGAACTAATTTACAGCCTGATCGTACCACTAAATACTGACTTTTGGAAAATCTACCGGCGTCATTGTTCTTTCTTTAATTGTGTTAGAAGACGACAGGTAGGACGATGCCTTAGACGGATTTCGCGCTGTGACGTTCTTCAATACCTGCGCAGCGGCAACTTTCCCACTTGCACGTAGGCTCATCCGCGTAGCATAAGAGAGTTCTTCTAGGCTGTGGTCTTTTCTCAATTCCTCGGTTTTCGCCTTTTGGACCTTTCACTGCTATCCGAAAAACTTGTAGAAGGTCGACCACCGATTTCCTTTATCTCCACAGTACTTTGAGAAGATCCGATAGCATCAATTGACCGCTCAGCCAATCCGCATTCTTGTTGAAAAACCACTCCTCTTTCCGGCGGGCCTCTTTCCATAAAGTACGCAATTTGTACGTGACGTATTTAAAAATTTTCTTCACTTCTTCAGTCATGAAGTATGCGAATCCCAATTGGAGCGTCATGTGCTTCTCAATAGTGAAAGCTAATTCATCAGCAGATTCAGTATAAAGAGCATCTTTAATTAGGCAGAAGATCTCTTTTCGTGTTAATTGAAGTACTCTTTGGGTTCCTGAAAACATAAAAAAACGTTAAATTTAGTCGCTTCGACTACAATTTAACAACAAAGAAAAGCATTAAAACGCAGGAAAAAACCGATACTCGATATGCCCCGCAAATACAAAAATTTTAAAAATAATATTTAATTCGTAATCAGCAACCTCGAAAACCCCGGGGATCGAATTTCATCCGCGAATATGCATTTTTTCATGTGACCGTCCGCCATATTGGATCCGCCATTTTGTTTTTCGAAAAAATAATATCATATTCGTAATCAGCGACCTCGAAAACCCCCGAGTACCGAGTTTCATTCGCAAATATGCATTTTATCATGTGGCCGTATGCCATATTGGATCCTCCATTTTGTTTATTCAAAAAAAATTTCAAATTCGTGATCAGCGACCTCGAAAACCCCCGGGTACTGAATTTTATCCGCGAATATGCATTTTTTTATGTGGTCGTCCGCCATATTGGATCCGCCATTTTGTTTTTGAAAAAATAATGTCAAATTCGTAATCAGCGACCTGGAAAACCCCCGTTATGTAGTTTTCAAGAGATTCCTTGCCATTTCGGAACTTTTTGTCGGTTTCATTACCCCTGCTGTGCAACGATTTTTGCGCGATTTCAGAAAAAAAATTGTATCTCCAAATTCGCACAAATTCGCATTTTAATTTACTTCTTGTTTTTTCTTTAGACTATGACAAGTGAAAAAAAAAATTTTTAGAAAACGAGCGAGGACGACTAATAAACTTTAAGTTATTTGAAAAATTAGTGTTTCTCTGCGTTTTGCAAAAAAGGTGATTTATTTAAATTCATATCAATAATTCTGCAATGAATATTTTACGATTATACATATTCGATTTAATTCCACTCACCTTCATGAACAGAATCCATTTTTAAACTTTTCAAAAGCACTAATTGGCACTATTTAACAAATAGTTATTTTCAATGCACAATATGTGTTAGTAAAAACTTCGATAGCTGCGTCTCGTGTAATGGCTACTTTCGAACTGATCCTACAAAGGGAGAAAACGTACCTGTACCCCGAAGACGGGGGTGGTAGCACGTAAGTTGTTTCAATCGATCTCCTCATACAAAAAATCAAGTGTTTCAAAAATTTTTGTATGAAGGAGTCGATTGAAATAACTTACGTGCTTCCACCCCAGATGTTCTGTGACCCTCGGGCCCCTACTTAAAATTCCGCAAAGCTAAAGTCCCGAAATAGAATCTTCATTTTAGGGGTTTTGGCCAGCTTTTTGGGATTCTGTCCCACTGTGTGGCGGCTCCAAAATGGAACCCGATTTTTGCAGTTGTGTTCCCCAACACACCCACATGTATATCAAATGGAAGGGCATGACAGGTAGAATAAAATTAGTTGTGTGGCGTCATTAAAAATTCAAAATGGCGGATTACCTTTTCTTCACAACGCTCTCAGTATGGGTATCAAATGAAAGCGTGTGACGATTATAATACAGTAATCTGTATGACGCCATTTCAAATCTAATATGGCGGCCAACACAAAATGGCGGAAGACATATAATAGGCTAAAATGTAGAAAATAAAATGTATGTGATATATTTTATCAAGTCAATATAAATAAATACGCTGCATTTACTACCTTTGCCTATTATATATATTTGAAGACAATTGTTTTTCAGGAGTACCTTCTTTCTTTTATAGGCAACTCTAAATTTTTATATGTATCCAAAATCAATTTTTGCGGATTTGTTCTTTTTTTGCATTATACCTTTTTCCTACCGCAGACTGTGCACACATAATCTCTTGTTATTTAAAGGCGTTGCAACGCACGCGGGTTTTTTGCTAGTGAATAAATAAATATAATAGGATAATTATGAAAACTCTTATAATTGTTTTTGTTGTAATTTATTATACTTTTTACCCATAAAATTTAATGCGCTCGTGATACACTAATGGAACATTATGTTTTACTCATACCTTTAAATAAAGTCAAATCATGTGGAAAAATAAAATCGCAAATATCAATTACAGACTTATTCTGATTGTGAGCAATATTTTTTGTTTAAAATAGATTTACCCTGCGGATTTCTAACGCTATAATTAAGAGAAATGTCGTTGGAGTTATATGAATATGTTTTCGCTAATTTCGGTCGAACCTGGGCAAAAATGCTGGAAACTCACATGCATTATATGGAAACGCAAAAAGTTCTTCTTATTTTTTGATGAATTGTAGATAGGCCACAATTTTAGCCCTGAAAAAAGTTTCTACGATAATTACAGTTCCTGGTCCTGAAAAATTGCCATATTTTTAATTTTTCTTTTACAAAAAAGTTGTTGACCGATTTCAATTGTCAAAAACTCATTTCTAAGCGCTAGTACATACGATTTAATGTTTTCCACAAAAAAACATCGCACCTAAAAATTAAAAAACCATTCGCTAAAATTATTAAATTGTTCTCACCTGTTCCCCTGGAGCGAATTTATTCAAAGCATATTCACAAAACGATTTTTCTCTTCATTAATTAATTTTAACATATGAAACTTTTCCGCTTCACTATACATCGTTCCTGATGAAGAAGTGGAAATTGAAATAGAAAATCCGTGCGTAAAGCAAATGTGATAAAATTTGTTCAAATCAAATTACGTAAAAATTAAATTAAATTAGTTTTTAGTTATCTCAGTTTTAGTTAAATTTAATTAAAATCAAATTTTGAGCTTTAAGAAAGTGCAAATCTCAGATCTTTAAAGTGTGCTATTTTAACACGCTTTAGTGTGTTATTGTGACGTCACCCATTTGATTTACATTGTAGTCACCTTTTACACACTTTAAAGTGACTACAATGTTAACCAAATGGGTGACGTCACAATAACACACTAAAGCGTGTTAAAATAACACACATTGATTATATAATAAGTAGATATGGACAAACATTTGTCCGTCTACGACGCTAGATGGCGATAGTTACACTGATTTGAATTGTTAGGCTTCTAATTTCTGTTGTAAACCTCTAAAATCAACGGGAATGGGTTTTCAACATTAATTTTATAATATTATTTCATTCTACGTGCATAATAATCATAACATACAAAAATTTTCAATTTTGTTAATTTTTAGTAAAACTTGAAAAAAGCAGGTTTGCGCCTGAATTTAAGAAAGCATTATAAAGCCCTTCACGCATGGTGGAAGAAAAGCCAGAAGTTTCGGATCTGAAAATAAATTCCTGTTTACCGTGTTGTTGTTGATTCCTGTGTTGTTTTGTTTAGGAAGGGGGTAGGTGGGCTGAAACCATGATGATGATTTCTTGGCAGGTGGCTGAAATTTATCAATGAAGGGAATTATGAATGGAAGAGATAGAATAGAATATAATCGGAAATTTGATATCGAGAAAAAAACTTCGAACAAAAATTTAAGTTTTTGTTAAATTTTAGAATTAGGGTTCCAAAGCAAAATCGCTTCAAAATATTTTTTGTGTTATTTAGGGAGATTTTTGAGTGCCCAAATATTAATTTCAAGGCAGGGGAGATATATTTTTGTTATCGGGATGGGGTGGGGCGGTTCGAATTGTGGCTCTCAAGAACAGTTCCGATATTCATCTTTTTTGTTTTAAGTAATATTCAAAATCAGAAACAAATGAAATTGGTTGAAAAAATTTTTTTTTTGTTTTTTTTTAGAAAATGGGATAATTAATTATGCGGAAAGTAGAATCAGCTTTGATTTTCTTGAAATTTTCATATATTGATGAGCTTAAACCCCAAAGAATTTTGGTATACAATATATCCCACTCCACCACCCCTTAATTTAGTTATGGTAGCTTCAATAAAACTACCCTCTTGCTTACTTCCGATAGCATCAAATTTTAAAATTCAATGAAAATAATCAAGAACTGGAAATAAAATTACTGCCGTGAAAAAGCACAATTAGTGGCGAGTACGACACAAAAGATTGCTAACAAGTTGGAAATCTTGATGTACAGGTTGCAACGAGTTCCAAAATCAAGGAAGAAAGTTGTAGATGTAGACATATTGTGTAGTTATAAGCAATATGAAGGATAGAAAGGCCTTGCTTCGGACGACCTTTAAAGGGGGATCCTGGTGTTACGGAAGTAAGAGAAACGAAAATCAAGATACAATAAGCACAGACGAAGAAAAATCTAGAATAGAAAACTCTAGTATGTAAAAATTAACCGATAATTGAAAGATCTTTGTGATATTCAATATTCATCATACTGGGTAGTTGGTCACGTGCGCTTTATGGCCTGCCCACGCAACACAGATTTTTAGACCGGGAGATGATGACAGAAGTTCAAGCACGATTTTCTCACTCATGCCTCTTGGATTACCGAAAGTTACATCAGAGATAAGTAGAATCATCGCAAAATTGAGCGGTGCCAACATTTTTTAAATAAATTTTTATTTTGTCACAAATTTTTGCTTTCTTAAACAATTTTCTCCCTTCTGCCAATATTATAAAACGATAGTTAGGCACCGACTTTATGATCGAATAGCTAGGCATAAGGGCATCCCGGGTTCTAAGGATTGATATTGTAGGGTGAAAGCGTAAAAAAATGTTCGTGATAGTAGGTATTTTCTCACCGCTGCCAATGTAAAGTTTGAAATTATTCAACTTACACAGTCCATTAAAAATATTGGCATAAGGGCAGATAAGGGCTGAATGAGTTTCAGTTATGCAAAAGTTGATAAACATTTTTAGCTTGGTTCTGCGATTTTCTCACTTATGCCATTGAAACTATATAATATTTATGACAAATTGAACACTTTTTTTTGAATCGGCATAACGGTCGGGCGTATCTATACTAAAGGCATAAGTCATAAAGTTGTAGAAAATTCGTGGAAATAACGACAATTTTCTCACTTATGCCATTTTGCATGTAGGTAGAAAAAGTTTTTTAAACTAATAGTGAAAGAGGCATAAGTGCTACAAAAGGCTTATACGTTAAAATCATTAATCAAGTATCAGCCAATGTAACGTCGGCTTATAACACAGGTCAACAAACACAAATTTCTTTTTGAGTCCATATTTTAATCATGATTTTCTAAGCCTTTGTACCAAAAAATAACTAAAACCATCGTTGACTCTTGAAAAACTTTGTTTTTGTACCGTTAACAATGATCAATACATATTTAATCTTTTGTATGAGCAAATAACTAAGTATTGTTAAATGTATTGTGGAAATGAGCAAATAACTAAGTATTGTTAAGCTCCTTATATGAGGAAGGACGATGTAAGACTCTACAACTACGAGTGCTGTTAGTATAGCTATGTCGTTTCTGGCACAGTAAAGTCATCGGTTTTAGCCTCGGGTGTGAATGTGGGCTTATCTTGAAGCTTGGGTTTTGGTTTGTTCTTGGCGTGAAGCTTGGACAACAACCTTTGTGGTGAGTTTTGGATAGACTTAAAAGCTTTCGATGACCTTTAATACTCTAGAGATATCGCCACTAGCTTCGATATTCTTGACTACAACCGATAATGTCACTGCGTCAGAACCGACATATCTATACAACTGGAAGCAATTCGTTAAAGATTTCCGTCAAGATTCTGATGCTTTTCAAAATTTAAAGAATTTCTATCCTAGTTTATCGGAAGCCAAAGTAAAAGCTGGTATGAATTTTAGTCGGACCACAAATAAAGAAAATAAAGGCCAGCAATGAATGTTAACAGCTACTCAACACTCACGAAAGTCAAGCATGGGACAGCCTCAAAGCAGTGGTACATGTTTTTCTCGAAAACAATAGAGCTGACAATTGCAAACAGCTTATTTCAACTACGTTTGTTAACTTTAATAACATGTGTTGCAGAAAGTTCTTAAGGAAAACATTGGTGATTGTTCACAAGAACAAGGTGAACTTTTTCATCAAAACTTTCTTTCTGTCATCTACAAAAGCAAACTTTTTCAGGTAAAGCTATTTTTTCTTTAATTAGTAATGTGAGAGAAATACAAATCAGATACGCAGAACTCAGACTCAAAATTTGTGTTGACCGGTGTAATTGATTCTCACTTATGCTATTTTGCACGTGGGTAGAAACAAATGTTATAGACCAATATTGAAAAAGAAATAAGCGCCAGAAAGGGCCTTATTATTAAAAATTATTTCAAAAGTTATAAGGATGTATACCTACTGTATTTGTATACAATTTTATTATTATAAAAACAATTGAAATATTTTTAAAAATTACAACCATTTTCTCACTGATTTTATGTAAAATATATAGAAAAAGTTAATTTAGAAAGTATAATAAAGAGCATAAGTGTCGGAAATGATATTTATATTAAATAGAAATAATTTTTATATAAGAAATTCGAACTGGAAAATTAAAAAAATAAATATTATGTATTATTATTATTATTAATATCCTGTTTTACCCCTCTCAGGAGCATTGGGCTTCCAAAAACTTCTCCATCGGACTCTGTTTTGAGCTATCCTTTTGGTTTCAATCCAGGTTTTGTCAACATTTTTGATTTCTTTCATTACTGTCCTTCTCCACATATTTTTAGGTCTACCGACACCTGTTCTTCTATATATAAAGTTTTTTCACTATATATTTCTTCAATTTGAATTTCCTTCTCAAAAAAATTGGAGAAAAGACCAGTCATAGTAGGTACTCTATGATGTCTTGCGCATTCGTGTGACCGTTCGTAGGCCTTATAATACGATGGAACATGTGACGATGATGATTATGAAGATGACAATAATAATACTGATGATTATTAATATTGAATTGTAATTTATAATATAATTTTTAAAACTTTTTCAATAATTTTCTACCATAAAGCCCTTGGTGGCACTTATGCCTCTTTCAATATTGGTTTATAACATCTTTTTCTACCAATATGCAAAATGGCATAAGTGAGAAAATGGTCAATGTTTCCACAAATTTCCTACAACTATTCCGATACTTTAAAGTATAAAAGCCCACCCGGGCACTTATGCCATTCAAACTAACGAATTTTTTAATTATTTGTATTATGTTGATCTTTGTTTGATTAATGAGAAAATCACAGAACTAAGCTAAAAATGTTTATCAACTTTTGCAGAAGCGAAATTCATTCAGCCCTTATCTGCCCTTATGCCAATATTTGTAATGGACTGTGTAAGTTGAATAATTTCAAACTTTACATTGGCAGCGGTGAGAAAATACCTACTATCACGAACATTTTTTTACGCTTTCACCCTACAATATCAATCCTTAGAACCCGGGATGCCCTTATGCCTAGCTATTCGATCATAAAGTCGGTGCCTAACTATCGTTTTATAATATTGGCAGAAGGGAGAAAATTGTTTAAGAAAGCAAAAATTTGTGACAAAATAAAAATTTATTTAAAAAATGTTGGCACCGCTCAATTTTGCGATGATTCTACTTATCTCTGATGTAACTTTCGGTAATCCAAGAGGCATGAGTGAGAAAATCGTGCTTGAACTTCTGTCATCATCTCCCGGTCTATTTGTTTGCGCGAACTTTTTCCCACAGAATTTTATCAAACACAAGAAAGCCGCTGCTAAGCCGCTGGAAAAAGTGCGCACAAACATTCCGTCGACATTGTCCGTACAGGCATTCCGTCGGCCGTTTCAAAGTACGACGGCCAAAAGCCTCTTTCGTGTGGACCCACCATTAAACACCAAACCCACAAAGCTAGTTTATTAGTAAGTTTGAAATTATTGCAGATTTTCATTAATTTAGCCTATAAACGTCGCAACTCTCTACTTAGAGATAATATCTCAAAATAACACGGTAGTATATGGTTCGCCATCTATGTGAAAATGATAAACTACGAGAACCACTGCAATGATTTTGATGATTAATACCCAGGACAGACAGCGCTTTTAATGTGCATTTGCTAAATGAACATTAGGCGCTAAATGTGCATTAAAAAATATAGTTTAAAAAAACTAAAAAATACGCTTTTATTTTAAAATGAACTAAAGAGTAAAAAATAATTTTGAATGTAAAGTTTTTATTGCTCTAACCAGTATATGGAAACTACCTACCTTTCGAAATGTAAAAAAGCGTGGGCGCTAAGAATATAGGTAAAGAGTCCCACGCTTTTTTACGTTTCGAAAGGTAGGTAGTTTCCATATGCTGGCTAGAGCAATAAAAACTTTACATTCAAAATTATTTTTTGCTTTTTAGTTCATTTTAAAATAAAAGCGTATTTTTTTGTTTTTTTAAACTATATTTTTTATTTTCTAGTTTTTAGTCTATTATATGTCTTCCGACTTTTTTAATGACAGCCATATTAGATTTAAAATGACCTCACACAGCATACTGTACTATACTCGTCAAACACTTTCATTTAATACTCATACCGAGGGCGTTGTAAAGAAAAAGATAAACCGCCATTTTGTGTTAGCCGAAATTTTAATTTGGAATGAGGCCACACAATTCATAGTATTCTAATTGTCACACCCTTTCATTCGATACCCATACTGAGTGGGTTGTACAGAAAAAGGTAATCCGCCATTTTGTGTTGGCCGCCATTTTGAAGTTACAATGACACCACATAGCTAATACTATTTTACTTGTCATACCCTTTCATTTGGTACCCATATCGAGTGGGTTGTAAAGAAAAACGGTAATCCGCCATTTTGTGTTAGCCGCCATTTTGAATGACACCACATAGCTTATTGTATTGCACTTGTCATACCCTTTCATTTGATACCCATGTTGGAGAACCCAATTGCAAAATTCACCCGGCATCTTGGCACCGCTATCTTGACTTTCTTACAAAATGGTCAGATTGCATTGTCACGAGAACTATACATATGTGCAAATTTGAAGTTGATCGGTTATATGGAAGTGGGTCAAAATCAAGTTGCAAGATTTGTTTACATACTAGATACAACATACAGGTGAAGCGTACAAAAAGCTGGTCCGCCATATTGTGTTGACCGCCATTTTGAATTTGGAATGACGCCACAGAGCTAAAAGCATTCTACTTGTCATTTGCTTTCATTTCATACCCATATCGAGTGGGTTGTATGCAAGTAAAGAAAAAGGTAGTCGGCCATTTTGTGTTGGCCGCCATTTTGAATTTTGAATGACGCCACATAACTAATTGTATTCTAATTGTCATACCCGTTCATTTGATACCTATGTCGGGGGTCGGGGAGCACAATTGAAAAACTCGACCGCCATCTTGGAACCGACATCTTGTTTTTTTTACAAAATGGTCAGAATGCATTGTCACATGAACTATATATATGTGCAAAATTTCAAATTGATCCGTTACATGAAAGTGGGTCAAAATTAAGTTGCAAGATTTGTTTACATGAATCATACAACATACAGCATACAACATACAGGTCAAGCTAATATAAAGCGTATAAAAAAGACACCAACTGCATGGCGTTAGGGCATTTGGATTAACTTATGTTTTTGACAGCGACAACTTTAGCATTTTAATAAAAGCAATGGAAAGCGATGTGATAAACAACAACAAGAAAAATATTTAATAGGCATAGAAACATTATCTGAAACATTTTATTTTAAAATGTTTCACATTAAGGAGACAAAAAATGTATTATATTAAACATGAACATTAAACATGTGCATGGTTCGCCATGTATGAGAAAATGAAAAACTAAGAGAATCGCTGTCACGAACTTGATTAACTCGTAATCATCAAAATATTTTGATAATTTAGGCTTGATGTTAATCATCAAAAAAAAAATATAGTTTAAAAAAACTAAAAAATACGCTTTTATGTTAAAATGAACTAAAAATTAAAAAATAATTTTGAATGTAAAGTTTTTATTGCTCCAGCCAGTATATGGAAACAACCTACCTTTCGAAATGTAAAACAGCGTGGGACTCTTAACCTATATTCTTATTTTATTAATACCGGAACTTTTCGCTAGCGCCCCACGCTTTTTTTACATTTCGAAAGGTAGGTTGTTTCCATATACTGGCTGGAGCAATAAAAACTTTACATTCAAAATTATTTTTTAATTTTTAGTTCATTTTAACATAAAAGCGTATTTTTTAGTTTTTTTAAACTATATTTTTTTTTATTTTCTACTTTTTAGTCTATCATATATCTTCCGCCATTTTGTTGTGGCCGCCATAATAGATTTAAAATTACGTCACACAGCTTACTGTTATGTATTCGTCATATACTTTCATTTGATACCCGTACCAGGGCGCTGTAAAGAAAAAGGTAAGCCGCTATTTTGTATTGGCCGCCATTTTGAAAATGGAGTGTAGCCATACAGCTAATTGTATTCTACTTGTCATACCCTTGTAACCCTTGTTGGGGGAAGACATTTGCAAAAATTTTTACAAAAAAGTCTGTAAATTAATCTTTTTTGCTTTGAGTCCATATAAAACAATGAATAAAGTCATGAATTCAATATTTTATTTAGGCGGAGGATGTTTGGCTGAGGATTTCCAAAGAAAAAACTGCACACTCTACACAACTAAAAATGTTTAAAATACTTTAGACTATTCTGGGTGGGCATTTTCAAAGAGAGAACGAAGTGAAAAGCACAACCAAATGTGCGCAAGATATTTTGGACTGTTTTGGCCTATGATTTGCTTGTGTTTTTCACTTTGTTCTCTCTTCGAAAATCCTCAGCAAAACAGTTCAAAGTATCTTGTGCATATTTGGTTGGGTTCGGAAAGCCAAATTATTTCGTAAATACGCAATTAGGCACTTAAGCACTTTTGCCGGTCCGATAACTTAGCAAGCGCAGCTCAGTTTAAGACAAGAAAGCAATGATAAATAAGGGAATACGTAATAGAAAAATGCAATAAACTCAAAATCATCGAATTTTCACTTAAGCATTTCTGGCTTGTGCAATATTTTCAGCTAATTTTAAAATGTGTTGGCCGCCATTTTGAATTTGGAATGACGCAACGCAGCACAGTATTCTACTTGTCATATCCTTTCATTTGATACCCATACCGAGTGGGTTGTAAAGAAAAAGGTAGTCCGCCATTTTGTGTTGGCCGCCATTTTGAATTTGGAATGACGCCACGCAGCAAAGTATTGTACTTGTCATATCCTTTCATTTGATACCCATATCGATTGGGTTGTAAAGAAAAGGGTAGTCCGCCATTTTGTGTTGGCCGCCATTTTGAATTTGGAATGACGCGAATTGTACTCTATTTGTCATACCCTTTCATTTGATACCCATGTCGGGGGTCGGGGAGCACGATTGCAAAATTCGGCCACCATCTTGGAACCGCCATCTTGATTTTTTTACAAAATGGTCAGATTGCATTGTCACGCCAGCTTTACATATGGGCAAAATTTGAAGTTGATCGGTTATATGGAAGTGGGTCAAAATCAAGTTGCAAGATTTGTCTACATACATACATACACACATACATACATACATACAGGTGAAGCTAATATAAAGCGTATAAAAAATTGGGTATTAACTAACAATTCAGGGCGACACACGCCAGTTAACACTAATCATTGAGAGTTTAAGAGCGCTGTCTATCCTGGGTATAAGAGAGTTCTACCATTACCACAAAAACTATTCGTGCTGTACCAGATATCCAGCGACATGAAACTAATAAAGTCTGTTTGGTCCTAAAAAATGTTTTATCATAATTTTTAAAATGTAAGATAATTATAACTTTTACGTTACCAGAAGAAAACCGAACTCACTTTTAATTGTTTGCGTACCCGGAAATCCCCAATGCCTTCAGAAATTCTCAAGCATTTCTTATTGAAGCTCTTTTGCGAATTGCTTAGTTATGATTGCTACGAGCAGCTACCCCATCATAAATTATTCCGTAATAAGCTCCTTTGAAGAATCCTCAGGCAATTTGTTCACAATATCCAAGCTATTAAATCGTTAGGAGTGATTCCTAACAATTAATCAAGGGTCTTTTGTGATTATTCATTAAATTCTCGGGATGATGTTTCATTCTGTTAACTATCTTAATTGTTCTTCTCAATGTATGTGACTCGTCTGCTAAAGCAGGTTACCCCCGTTCCGGTAGTATTACTGTTATGTTTTTAACTGTAAACACAATTATTTAAAATAACAACAAGTCCCCCGTGTAATTAACTTAATGCAAAACACACGGGACGGGGATATGGTAGCTCGACTTCGTAACTTTGTAAATATTACTAATTAAATATTTTATGGTTCTTGGCTATATTATTTTTCATAATTTATTCAACATTTCATTTCAGGAATCGCACATCCACTTGGTCAAGTTAACCCGACTGTTGAGGCTGGCTCGGCTCCTTCAGAAGATGGATCGATATTCCCAGTACACGGCAATGATTCTGACTTTGTTGATGCTTTGTTTTTCACTTGTTGCGCACTGGCTAGCTTGCATATGGTACGTTATAGCGGAAAAGGAAGAGCTGATTAATGACAACGGATGGGACATCGGTAAGTATTCCACAGTGGTATCTTATTAGCAAATATAATTGCCTTACCAAAGTCACACTCTGTGGCATTGTCTTTGATCCTGAATAGGTCGAATATGTCGAACACTGCGAGCATTTTTTGCCTGTGTGTGTTAATGGTGGAAGTTGGGTAATGAAATTAGTTCCATTTCGTAGCGAGTTTCGTATATTATAGTATTCTAGTCTCGAGCCAGAAGAAAATGGATATTTTGTTGAGTTGTATTGTTTGGTATTGCTCTAATTATGGCTTCCATTTGTACAAGTTTATTTCGATGGGAAAGCTATTGTAATTCTTGGAGTCATTCAGGATTTCACAGATAAGTCTTTTCTTAGCATTATATATATATACTAGTTGGGACCCGGCGCACCTATGCTGCTCCCATAAGCCAATAGTAGTAATCAGGTGATATGAATTTTAATATACAGTAGGAGAGTTTGAAAAAGGCAATTTTATAGCATTTTTTATTCCAAATAACAAAATGTGAAACTATTAGATATCTGACATTTTGATCGAGACAATAAAAACCATCCATTGACATGGCATTTTTCGAGATATGAATTTTCAGTGAAACTTGAGCCAGAGGAAGAAATTAAAGAAGAGAACGCTGAAGAAACATACACACCACCACGTAAATATTTAAAGCTGGAACCAACTAGCACCCCTCTTAGGGATTATTCTCTATTGGAAGATGATGATGGAGAATCTGATGATGATGAATTTGCCACACCCATACATCCATCAACATTGAGAGAACATAATTCGCCGATATTACAGTCTCCAGACCAGATACTAAGCAAATATAAAGAGCTACTTGAAAATGACAGTACAGAACTTGATAAAACTTATGGAGTGTACTATTATAACAATGCATGGAATATTGGTAATTCGAGATTAAAAGTTCATAAAGAAATCTTTCTTATAAACGGCAAGCAATATAAGATAACTGAAGGCTTAGCTGCATTAATTTTTATGAAACGTCCCAAGGGTTACTCAAAACAAGACTTGGACAATTATCGAACAATCCTAAACGACACATGCGCCCACAAACGTGATTTTAAGGAAAACCAGCAAGTAAAAGGAACAAAAAGCTATAAATATAAAAAGATAATAAAAAAGTTGATTCGCACTCCGCATACCGGTAAGGGTATAATGCGAATTCTAAACGACAATATTGATTACATCTACATATTGGGATGACCCCAAAGAACTAGTTGATCGGCTCCGCATATTGGTAGGATCACAACAAGCCGGAAATGATAGTCATACTAATGAAATAGTGTCAATTATTGAGGAGTTATGAGAGCATGGGATTATTGAATAAACAAACAAAATCAACCAACCACTGTTTTGTATCAAATCGGACAGCTCAGTGAACATACTTGATGAAGAGCATTAATAAAGATCTAGAAGATAACGGATGCCTGAATCTAACAACAACAACAAAATGGATTAGCTTATAATACTCCAAAAAGTTGATGTGCTTTGAAAAATTTATTATAATAAGTGGTTTTAAATAAAACAGATTTTTTAAAACATTACAAATATTCTTTTATTTTTTTAAAATACTATTTATGATATTCTTCCTACTCGCTAGTTGAACTAGTTGCAAATGACATACGCCCACAGATGTGATTTTAAGGAAAACCGACAAATATAGAAACATCATAAAAGTTCACTCATACTCCTCGTACGTTGTTGTGCAATATCAGTTAGCTAAACAAAAAATCAGAATAACGGCAAATGATGAAATAACGCCAGCTGTGTTTAATATATTAGATAAGGAACGACCTCGCCGGTTTCAAAGACTTGCACCTGATCAAAATTTTGGCTATATTTATTTTTATGAAGCTGGTCCACTAAATTCGCTGCATATCATTTTCAATATATGGAGCAAACTTCCCTTTGTTTATCTCAATAAACTTTCGCGGCATGGAAGACTTTGGAATTTTGCACCTACATACATATGTTTAATGTATATTAGATAAGGAACCCATTTGAAGGTTGCACCAGATCAAAATTATCTTTGCCTATTTTAGAAACGTAATCCACAATTAAAATTCGCTCATTGTTAATGTTATGCGATAAGAATTTATTGGAAACTTGATAATTTATCGATCTAATAATTCTATATCTATTTTATGGCCCGAATCAGAATTATTTTCATCTTCCGAGATATTTATAATGCATATGCTGCAATTGCATAAACCCTGTGCATAAATTTATCATACAAACAAAAACAAAAGGCACCCGCGACACCAAGGTATCATTTTTCAAGCGCTGTTCTTATCAGCAGCTCAAATTAATCCCAGTCATTCAAACCTGCGCTCAGCCGAAATTAGAATCAACATTTGCGAAGGCCTGTTGTTTTGTTGTAATTTTTTTTTTGTTTTGACTTGTTGTTGCCGTAAAGAATGAAAACAGATGTTGAAGCTGGACCGAGTTCTTGTTGTTGTTTGTTTTATTAAGACATTCTGCTAGGTAAAATTTTTATCAGAGCCACGGGCAGCATGGTCGAAGGAAAATAAAAATTCTATGTTTAGATTGCCCAGCGCTTGTATACACAAATTGAATAAGAACACACAGAAGCCTCGATAGCCTCGAGGCTGCGATACAGGTCTCTTAATCTACCGATGCCCCAGGTTCAAATCCCAGCAAAGCCCAAGCAGCACAACTTTGACTTTTTAATTTCGCAACACTTGCAGCATTAACAAATTCTCGCGGCAGGTGACGTCTTATCACGTGGCGTCGGGCTAACCGGCTGACAAAAACCATTTACTCCGTACCCGTACCCCTACCCCGTACCCCTTCAGCCTTACAACAACCGATGACGTCATCATAATTTAATTCGCAACACTTGCAGCATTATCAAATTCTCGCGACAGGTGACGTGTTATCACGTGACGTCTGGCCCACACCTGTACTCCGTACACGTACCCCGTACCCCGCACCAGTACTCCACACCGTACTCAGTACCCGTACCCCGTACCCATTCAGCCATACAACAACAACCGTGATGACGTCATCATCATCATTGCACTACTGTCTGTGACGTCACAAACCAATTGGCACAGCAAAGAAAATCCAAGATGGCGGAAAAGGTGAATTTAGACCCCCTGTATAAACCTTATGGGATTTTGGTCCAGAACCGGCATTGCTTATCTACTAATTTAAACCCTAATGCCGGGTTTTCACTAGTAGAATTAGTGGTAGAGTAACTGGCGTACTTTTAAGCGGTAGAGTAACTTTACCACGGTGCTATCCCACTCTACTCTACTATAACCGAGTTTTCATTAGGTGAGTTCACAGGATATTTAGTACTCGACCAGTATACTCTACCGCTAATTCTACAACCCGGCATAAGGGAAGTTTTTTTTGTCATTCGGAGTTGGTTCTCATAGGATTTAAAAAAAGTTAGTTTGGTTTTGGATTCCCTAAATCGCTAGGGATTAACATATGGCGCCCGAGCAGGGACCAAGGTGCTATTATTAAATTATTAGTGAAGGTTATTCCTGTTAACGGCGGAGTCCACGTTTCCCGATTTGGATTGGTTTGGTGTAGAATTGGATTATTTCAGCGAGGGAATAATTAATCTTCTAGAGGCTAATATCACACACATAATTGGACCTTGATTAAGTACATTTAAACGTAATGGATAGAGGTCAGTTTTCTTCAGGTATTTCTTTTTTCTTTCGTCCATTTTGTTTTAGAAAATAGACATTTATATTGAAAAATAAATAATTGGACATTTATATTGAAAAATACATAAGTTATAATTGGACATAAATTATTATATACATTGGACAAATTATTTCTAAAGAAAAAACAAATTGCATATTGTAGTGAATGCGTTTGAATTGCGGTTCCTTTTAATGGTACAGGTATTGTAAGGAAAAACGTGTGTGAACTTTTAGTCTTTCCTTCAAATAAATGAAAACAAATTGAAAACAAAGAAATTATTGAATTATTTAGAATTAACCTTGGACAAATTGGTTTCATATGTGAATTATGTTACAGTACATGGGTAACGGTTACGGTTTACGGTTATTTTTTGTGTTACCGCTTGCGTATGATTTAACGGTATAAAACAGTTGTTAGCTACGAATTGATTTATAATTGTTTTTGCTTTTTTTTAAACGTTATATAATATTCGTGCTTCCTCTTAGAGAGTTAAAAAATAAATTATTTTCGTTATGACGGACAATAATGGTGGTGCTGGCGGTACAAGTGGAAAATCGTCTACTTGTTCCGACAAGCCTGATAAAAAACTTAAACTTATTAGTGATTTACGCACTTGGCGAGGTACGGCCACGATGCAGCAAACGAAATTAAAAAATTATATAGAAACACCTGGTAGGGTTATGTCATTAGTTGAAGTTGAAACCAGATTAGGTTTATTAGAAACATATATGACGCGATTTAATGAGTTCCAAACGAGGCTCGAAGTTGAGGATTCAGAAGAGCAGAGAGGAGAGAGAAGACAATCGTACGAAGAAGCGTATATCGCTATTAAATGCAAATTATTATCATTGAAACACGAATTGCGTCCGAGAGATTCTGTCGCGGGCGTCACCTCGTTTATTCACTCTTCCAAACCGAACGTTAATCTCCCTAAATTAAAAATTAAACCGTTTTCGGGTAGAATCTTTGAATGATCTGACTTCTATGCAACATTTCGAACGTTAGTAGCTGAGAATGATGACTTGACTGAAGTCGAAAAGTTAGCATATTTGCGAGTTAGACTCAGAGCCGTTACAAGTTATTAACAATATCAATCTAAAGGAGGATGGGTTCAATATTGCAATTAGTTTGTTGAAATCTCGTTATGAGAACAAAAGGCTTATTTTTCAGGGCCATATAAAAGGCTTGTTTGATCTTAAACCCATTGAAAAATCTTCTGTATCGAAACTTAGATTCCTGAGCGACGCAATTAACTCTCATCTTAGGGCCTTGAAAAGTATAGCGACATCTGAGCAAATCACGGATGGCTTATTATTGAATCTCCTTGGTAGTAAAATTGACATGCCTACTAAATTAAAATGGGAGGAAGAAGCGCCTCTTGACGCATTGCCGTCACTAAAGGATTTTTCGAGTTTTTTAAATAAACCTTGTCAAATATTAGAGAATGCTGAAGTTGGCAAAAATGATCCTGCTCGCTCCTACCGGGTGGAGGAACCCAAATCGTCACACAGGGGTAAACCCTTGCAAGGATCTTCTTTCTCTGCAAATCACATAGAGGCTAGTTGTGTCCTTTGTAAGAACAGAGATCATGAAATACGGAATTGTGGTGGATTTCGCAAATTGTCTCCTTTGGAAAGATTCTCTCAGGTAAAAAGGTTGAGTTTATGCCTCAACTGCTTGAAAACTGGTCATGTCACTAAAAATTGTAGGTCAAGTCGATGTAAATATTGTAATTTCAAACACAATACTTTGCTCCACAGACATGAAGGTGCTAATGTGGGAGCAAATGATGGCACGGATGCTCCAAACAAGGGGGCCACAAATCCGCGTGAACAACTAGGAGCCAGCTTAAGCGCTATGACATCACAAATTGGGTCCAGCAGGAAGCTGAACCACCCCTCCTCCACCACACCCGAAAGTGTATTGGCTACTGCGTTAATCGACGTGGAGGATAATTCCGGGACTTTTACCCCTTACAGAGCATTATTAGATGCTGGTTCAACTTCTCACTTCGTCTCAGAAAAGCTGGTTCAACAGCTTCGCTTAAAAAGATCAAAGGTCTTTGTTAGTATTGATGGCATTGGTGTCCTATCCCTTGGCGTAAAACATAAGGTAGAATTGGTCATACGTTCACGCAATAATGATTTCGCCGCCTCTATTGAAGCACTGGTTCTTCCAAAAATCACCAGTCCGCAACCTCGTCGTGTCATGGACACAAGGAATTGGAAGATGCCTGAAAATATTCCCTAGGCTGACCCTACATTCGGCACACCGCTACCTATCGATGTATTAATTGGAGCGGGACTTTTTTACGAGTTGCTATCAGTAGGGTAAAGTTAGTTAGTTAGTTGTTATCAGTAGGGTCTTGGTAAAGGACTTCCATTGCTTCAGAAAACCGTACTTGGTTGGATTATAGGTGGAGGTGGAAGCTGTAAGACTACTCGATGCATGGTTGCTGTAGAAGTATCCCAAGATGAAAATCACGGCTTGGAGGAATCAATTCGAAGTTTTTGGGAGATTGAAGAGCATATCTCATCAACCAGGATGCTAGGTGCTGAAGAAAGACACTGCGAAAAACATATTTTGGAACATCTGAAGAGGGATGATTCTGGAAGATTGTTCGTTTGCCCTTTCGAAGAAGTCCATTGGCATTGGGAAACTCGCTGGAGACTGCTAAGAAAAGATTTTTCACTATGGAACAGAAATTATCTAAAAATCCGGACATTCAGAAACAATATTCTGAGTTCATGTTAGAATATATAACTCTTGGTCACATGGAGCGAAACCCATCACTTTCATCGCTTGGAAAATACTATATCCTGCCACATCATTGCGTCCTAAAATCCGAAAGCAGCACTACAAAACTCCGTGTACTTTTTGATGCCTCTTGTAAAACTAGTTCCGGCCTCTCTCTGAATGACACCTTAATGGTTGGTCCAGTCATCCAGGACGACTTATTTGATATTTTGCTTCGCTTTCGCTCTCGTAAATATGCCAGATATCTTAAAAATGTATCGCCAGGTAAGGGTACAAAACCCCGACACGGATTGGCAATGTATTCTCTGGAGAGAATCACCTAAGGCCCCTTTAGATATCTACCGCTTACTCACAGTAACATATGGAACTGCTCCTGCTTCGTACTTTGCGACGGCCTGCCTTCGACAATTGGCGTTGGAGAATCTAGTTGAATTTCCTATTGGATCCGAGGTTTTTCAGCGGGATTTCTACGTTGACGACATGCTTTCCGGTGCTGATACAATCGAGGAAGCCAGGAGGGTTCAAAGGGAGGTATACGAGCTATTACGAGCCGGAGGTTTCGAGTTAGCGAAGTGGTGTTCTAATAGTCCAGAGCTTCTCTCCTCATTCAACAAAACTAGATTGGAAAAGTATCTTCATATGGCTGGTGATAATTTCGTGAAGACTTTGGGAATGTTTTGGCAGCCGCAAGATGACGTATTTCGTTTCTTCTCTCAGCAGTCGAAGGATTCAGGACCTGCTTATCAAGTAACAAAACGCAAGGTTTTATCCATCATTAGTCGACTATTTGATCCACTGGGATTACTAACCCAATAGTAATAAGGGCAAAAATATTTATACAACAGCTATGGAGCCTGAAAATTGCATGGGATGAATCACTACCACAGGAGCTTCATTGCAGCTGGCTGTCGCTTTATGAACAATTTTCTTTGGTTGAACAAATTAGCATTCCTCGTTTTGTCTTGAGGCCCTCTAGTTATGTCGAAATCCATGGTTTCGATGATGCTAGTATGGCAGCTTATGGCGCATGTATCTATGTTCGCTGCATAGAAGGAGATCACATAAATTGTAATTTACTGACGGCTAAATCACGAGTAGCTCCTCTGAAAACTATATCTATTCCAAGATTAGAGCTTTGCGCAGCATTACTATTGGCAGAATTTGTCGCGCGCGTGATGAAAATCTTTGGCCCTATAATTAAGGGGACTTATTACTGGTCAGACTCTACTATTGTCTTGTCCTGGCTTCGATCGTCACCATCCAAATGGAGCACATTCGTAAGCAATCGTGTCTCGAAAATACAGGAGTTGTCACAAAATACAGCGTGGCGGCAGGTCCCTTCGCCTTTGAATCCTGCAGATTTAGTGAGTCGTGGATCATCTCCCAAGGAGCTATCAGATTCAAAATTATGGTTCCATGGACCCAACTTTTTGTGCCTCGCAGAGGAAATGTGGCCAGAAATGAGTTATCGGTTTGAAGAACAATTACCCGAGAAACGCAAAGGTGTAGTTGGTTTGTTAGTAAGTGCTACGGGCAACTTGGCTGAGTCCTCGAAATTTTGCAATTCCTTTGTTCGGTTGGTTAACTCATTCGCCTATATTTATAGATTCGTTTCGAATTCCAAGATTAAAGACGTATCGAATAGAAATTATGAACTTATTACCGCGGAAGAGTTTGAACGCGCGCTATTGAATATAATTCGTTCGGTTCAAAGACATTATTTTGAAGATTATCGTACGTTGGAGAATCGTAAAAATTTAAAATCTAGCAGTGTGCTAAAAAGCCTAAACGCGTTCGTTGACTCTGATGGCGTAACTCGTGTCGGGGGAAGATTGGATAATGCAGATCTGGAGTATGACGCCAAGTATCAAATCATCTTACCTAATTGCAAGTTTTTGAAGTCGTTGATCAGCCATTATCATTATAAAAATCTCCACGTTGGTTGCCAGACTTTATTGGCGATAATTCGTACTAGGTATTGGCCCATTGGCGGAAGGAGTGCAGTAAAACAGGTAGTCCGAAATTGCGTTCGGTGCTCCCGGATTCGCCCCAACATAATGGAGCAACTAATGGGACAATTACCATCTCCTAGAGTTCAACCCAGTCCCGCAGTACATCTTGAAGGGGTCGAAAATTTAACTACTGAGGCCTTCCTGTCAGCTTTCATCAAGTTCAAGGCCAGGCGTCCAAGAGTAGCCGTGGTCTATTCAGATAATGCCACAAATTTTACAGGAGGGTATCGAGAACTGAACTTCAGGAGCTATACGAATTGTTCATGTCGGAAAATCACTCGCGATTGGTACAAGAAATGTGTGCAAAGGATGCTATCGTTTGGAAATTTATACCACCTCGTTCGCCTCACTTCGGCGGCCTTTGGTATGCCGCAGTTAAGCAGACTAAATATCACTTGCGCAGAGTCCTTGGCCTACAGTCCTATTCTCTAGATGAATTGCAGCAAGTTTCTTGCCAGGTTGAATCAATACTTAAATCTCGTCCTCTTACCTCTCTTTCAGATGACATTGAGGATCTTCAGGCGCTTACACCTGGACTGGTGGTCCTATGATCGGCGTTCCTTATCCAACTTTGGTCGACTCAGACATCAAACACCTATCCAGGTGGCAACTGCTGCAAGCTAAAATGCAGAACTTCTGGTCACGCTGGCAAAAGGAATATTTGCAAACCCTTCAACGAAGGACCAAATGGAAAAATACCAATCCTGACTTAAAGGTAGGCTCCTTGGTGCTACTTAAGGAAGACAATCTACCACCACTGAAGTGGGCATTGGAGCGTGTCCAGGAGATATATCATGGACCAGATGAGCATGTTCGAGTTGCGGATGTTCGCGCCATGAGCGGTACTCTTAAGAGGTCTATCACCAAGTTATGTCCGTTGCCAGTGGAGACTTCAACTTACCCAATATTCAGTGGGTATATGTCGAAGATGACGATAACTGCCTCCCTGAAGGGAACCTTAATCTTAAAGAGTCCTGTTTTCTCAATTCCCTATTCTCACTCGGCTTGAACCAAATGAGTGGGGTGACTAATTTGTTGGGGAGGCAGTTGGATCTTGTATTTTTTACGGACTCAGTCAACATTACTCTTGAACCCAGTCCAATAGTCATGTCGTCTGTTGACAATTACCATCCTCCTCTCTCGCTCAATTATTGCTTCAATTCTGCGAATAATCCTGGTCCGGAGGTGGTATCCCATGCCTTTAACTTCAAAAAGGCTAATTTTAGTGAGCTGTCATCTAAGCTTGCCTTGATTAATTTCAACACTTTACTTTCTGCAAATGAGTTGGATGACGACGTGGTGGCACGATTTTATGGCGTACTATACGAAGCCCTGGTTTATTGTGTACCTTATGAGCCTCAAAAATTACCCAGTCCATCTCTACCTTGGTTCAATAATGAGCTCAAGCATTTGAAAAATCAGAAGAACAGACTCTGGAAAACCTATTTAAAGAGAAAGGATACTCCGAGTCTTAATTTATTTATAAATTGCTACAACCGATTTCGTTCTCTCTCTTCTGCTCTGTATCGTGAATATCTTAGCTGTATGAGCGATAAAGTGTTCACTGACCCTAGAAATTTCTTTAAATTCGTCAACTCTAAGAAAAAGGTTGATAATTACCCTAACACCATGCAGCACACGGACTTGTCTAGTAGTGAGTCGCCTGCAATTTGCAACATGTTTGCCTCATTCTTTCGTCAATCTTTCTCACCTTCTGATTTTCTACCTAATGACAATAATTTTCGTCACATATTTACTAACCGTGAGGCTAATATTTTATCTCTCTCAATTACTACTGCTGATATCGTGAAACATATTAACGAACTCCTATTTGACTTCACTCCCGGCCCCGACGGTATTCCTCCTGCTGTCCTTAAGTCCTGTGCAGAGGTTCTCCTGTCTCCTCTGAAAACCCTCTTTCAAAAATCCCTTGATAAAGGGTTCTTCCCTACTCTTTGGAAGAATTCTTTTATAATCCCTATTCACAAGAGTGGTAGCAAGAACGAAATATCGAATTATAGACCAGTTGCAAAGTTGTCTGTCATTCCGAAACTCTTTGAATCGATTATCTATTCTGCAATGGCGCCTATCTGCAGGAGGTTGGTATCAACGAACCAACATGGCTTTCTTGCAGCTCGTTCCACTACCACAAATCTTCTTGAGTTCACTTCTCATACTGTCGAAAGCTTCGTTTCCGGTTGCCAGACTGATTGTGTTTACACTGATTTTAGTAAGGCAGTTGACAAGCTCTCTCACTCCATTATACTTCTCAAATTAAGGATGTTAGGCTTTCCGCGAGCCTATCTAGTATGGTTCCAGTCTTAGTTAGCTGGCAGGACCTAAAAAGTTCTTTTTCGTGGATCAAAATCAGTAACCATTGAAGCGTCATCCGGTGTTCCTCAAGGAAGTCATCTTGGTCCCTTGCTCTTTATTCTATCAATTGATGATATTGTTCCCTTGCTGAGACACTGTAGAATCTTGATTTACGCTGATGACATCAAAATGTACCGTCACATAAAGAGTATCGAGGATTGCAAACTTTTGCAAGCTGACCTTGACACCTTTTACTCTTGGTGTGGGAACAACAACCTGGTTCTTAATCTTAGTAAATGTGAAACCATGACTTTTGGGAGAAGTCGTAGTCCCTTAATTTTAACTACACCTTTTCTAACGTGAGTGTCCAGCGTGTTCATTTTGTTAAAGATCTCGGGATTAGATTTGATAGTAAACTTGATTTTTGCGCTCACATTAACTATATTGCTTCCAAAGGTAGTTTAGTCCTCTGTTTTATAAAAAGGTGGTCTAAAGAATTCAATAACCCCTTGATTACTAAACACCTTTATATCTCTCTTGTCAGACCATTACTCGAGTATGGGTCCCAGGTTTGGTCTCCTCACTACTCTTCGCACGCTGGAAAAATTGAGTCGGTTCAAAGAAGGTTCATTCGATTCTCACTGAATCATCTTCCTTGGGATAACCCATTAGTTCTCCCACCATATGAATCCCGACTTAAGTTACTCAACATAAGCTCTCTTTCCAGGCGTCGCGTCGTGAAGTGGCCGATGTTGTATTTGTTCATCAGCTCCTTAATGGAAAGGTCGGTTTTCTAAGTCGCCGTGCGTCGTTTAGAGAGAGTGGTTACAATTTGAGAGGGCCACCTCTCTTACACACCAACTCCTCTAATACGAATTACCGCAGCTTTGAGCCTGTTAATCGCATGTTCATTAATGTGAATCAAAATATCAATGTTTTTAGCGCGACCATTAGTAACGACGTCCTTAAAAGGAGTCTTTTCAATCTCACGTGACTGACTTTTCTTGCACGCTTCTTTGTGTATTGTAATTCTTTCTGTTTTAATTGAATGTGGAATCTCTGGGGGGTCACATCTCGCATATAAAATTGTGCGAGGTGTGACCTTTTCGGGATTGCATATTCAATTTATATTTTGCATGCTTTAGTTGAGCCTATCTCAGTGCTACTTGTGCTGAGCAGGTAAATTTTTCTTGGCCCAGCTAAGAAGTGTACCTTCTGAATTAGAAGGGTTAACTCTATTGCATGATTGTATTGCATGAAATAATATAGAATCTTTGCAAAAAAACTCAAGCGAAGACTTGAAGTGCAGAATGTATGCTATGGTGAGGATGCTGCTGATCTTTCTGCGAACCTGTTATGACTGCAAGGTGCCATACAATTTCGATTATTACGTGCATAGGGTATTTTGTTGTTGTTTTGTTTTGTTACGGTTGTTCTTTACGTTGTGAATGAATGAATTTTTGAGGAACGAAGTCGCACGTAAAACCCACTGTATGATGAGCTATTAAAAATTGTATTAATATTTATTTGTACATAAATAAAAGTTTCAAATAAAACAATTTATATATATTTTTTTATTTATTTATTTATTTCAAAATTAATCGAATCAAAAATATGATTAGTAATACAATGCATAGGTATTTCGTAAAAAAGACGCGAATAATTCAAATGTACATAGGAAGTTCTACTTGGAATAAAAAAATCTTCGTATGTTAGGGTCAAAACATTTTTTTCCTTGCATTTTTCGCATACTTGTTGTAGTATTCCTTGAGACAATCCGTAGCGTTGTTGTTATGGAACATGATAATGTTGAAAAATTTCAATATCTCAAATAATTTGCATAATTCCGTCGGCTTGAGTATGATATCCCTTGTCTCTTTCGTGATATCTCCATGTTGCTCAAATTAAACTTGTACTCTGAATACTAACACTTTATGTTCAGAATTTTATAGCGCTGATCGCAGGTCTGCATGATTGGTTACATAAATTCCCGCCACCCTGTGCAAAATCCTTTAAATAAAAGTTAATTAGACCTCGCCCCCTGCATCGGGAATATAGAAACACACAGCAATAATGCCCACAAGTTGATGAATGTTGTCCTTGCAATCGTTTTTTATTATTTAAAAAGGTGGTCGAACTATCTAATAAAAATTTTTTAAAGTGAAGATTGGTTGGGTATCTTTCAAACGAGTCAAAGTACTACGCCGGTCCTTCTTTTGGAAAATAAAATGCTACCCAATGATTCCCGGCTTTATGTGCAGGATCCGTATTAGCTATTACGCATGCAGGTTTTTTATTTTTAGCGGTAAATGGTTGCATGGAAAGACTCCTCTAAAAAACTTTTTTGTTATGCGATTATTCGTTAATGCATTTGCTAGCTCAATCGTCTTCATAGGGTCTAGTCGCATAAGTTTGAATTTCCCTCATCATCATATTGATCTTGAATATTTAATTGATGGTGTTTGTAGCGATATTGAGGAAAGTTTTCGGTATCATTATTCGCATCTTCAACCAACTTGTCTCGTTTTGTTGAGACTTTGTTAATTGATTCTAAATCCGAACTTTGCAAATTTTCATCATCTTCTCCTTCTTCAGAAGTATACAATTTTGACTCATCATCTTGGTTTTTACAAGGGTATTGGCGAATTTCACCATAGTTTTGACTATATTTATTTACATCTTCAACCAACTTTGCTCGTTTTGTAATTGGCTCTGAATCTGAGCTCTGATCTGTTCCAAGAATTGGATTTGTGTTATTATATGGTTCCGCTTGACTCTCTTCATATTTATCCATCTGCACTTGCTTAGAGAAAATATTACTAGATCTGTTCTCGCTGTTAGCATGTTCGGAAACTGTTTTCGGTGTTTGAATTTGTAAATACTCCCGACCTCATCATACAGTGGGTTTTACGTGCGACTTCGATTCCTCGAAAATTCATTCATTCAAAACGTAAAGAACAACCGTAACAAAACAAAACAACAACAAAATACCCTAGGCACGTAATAATCGAAATTGTATGGCACCTTGCAGTCATAACAGGTTCGCAGAAAGATCAGCAGCATCCTCACCATAGCATACATTCTGCACTTCAAGTCTTCGCTTGAGTGTTTTTGCAAAGATTCTGTTCGATCAGAACCGTTTCCACTACAACAAAGTGTAAAGCAAGCAGCCTTAACGCTTGTATAATATTGTTTGTAAAATCCTGGCCATCATAAATCATTGGCCCTGCCTTGCTCTGTGTCTTTTAATTCCTTTCATAGGTAGTGCTCAAGATCCATTTTTGCTTTCATCATCCACACTGTCTGCCTGTGGGGCAAGGGGCACCTCGCGTAATATTGTTATTCATATGTTGAGGCTCCTCTTAAGCAGCAGCAATCCATGCGAAAAATTGGCTTCGCTGGGAATTTACCTGGTTTTAGTGTGCAAGATCCACACTGGCATTTTGCCTTTCTTTCTTATTTCACGTTATGGTCGCCTGTTATAATGGGTTTGCTCACCTTGCAAATACTCCATAGAGCAAGAAATGTTTTTTCCTTCCTGATAACAGGTATTCAAACGCAAAAACAAATTTTTCCTCCAACAATAACACATTATTCTTCAGAATTTTAATATACAAAACAATTTTAGTTTTAAATACAAATGTATTCAAAAGAACTAGCACAAAAATTATACATTTGTATATTAAAATTATGCTATGTCTTTTTTTATATTAGTGAACAATTTTTTAATGCTTCTACATTTTTGTAGTTAGTTTTCTCAACAACTATTTCTTGGACATTTTTTTCTACAGAAATTTTTTGAAAAGCCATCGTGAGACAATTATATCCAGTTATATTGATCACTTTTTCATTAACTGAGTAAAGCCAGAAGATCTTTTTTATTCTTTCTCATTGAGCCGCGGCTTTTTTATTTCCCTTTAAACCTTTACCAGGGTAAGAATCAAGCAACAACAAACGTGTATTTTTCAGAAATTTTTTTTTGATTTTGCTGTTTCGATTTTAGATCGGAAGTACCGCGTGAGCCCTGCTGATGGCCCACCTGATGGCTGATTATTTTGTTTTTCATTACCTCTTCTTTTGCGGGGTCTTTGCAACTAGGATCATACGTATGCTATTGTGTGTTGTGATTCTGATGCTCAAAATGATGCTGCTGCAGTTTTTTGTTTTGTTTTGTTTTTTCTTTCTTTCTCATTTCGTAGGCTCTTGCAACTGCAATCACGATCGCAATATACTCAGGTAAACCTCGGAAGATCTAAAAATAGAATTCCACAACTGCATATATGTACACAAATAACCCAACTTCATCCAACTGCCATCTTGGTCAAGTTGGCTAAGGCGTTGGTTTATTATATTCGCGATTCGCGTGGCGCGAGTTCGATTATCAACCATGTTTGCGATTTTTCTAGGGAGTGACTTGTAGTGTAGTGTAAGATCAATATCAATAGCTACCGCCGTAGTCGGCAAGTAACAAATTATTTCTCATTCGCTCACTCGATTTCATAAGTTCAGGTTATAACAACAACAACAACCATGCAATACTCGCCAAGAATTGCACATCGGCAACTCCACTACTTTCCACTTTCGCTTCATGCTGAGTCCCCGCCAGGTCCCCGCCAAGTCCCAAGCCACTGACCCTGACACAGTTCCCTACTCGTTGATCCAATTCGAAGCGACCCAGTCTCAAAGTCAACGACAGGGCCCACTGCCACCTTTCATAGGGCAACACTGTCTGGCACACAGTGGCGCCTTTTCATATGGCACTACTGTCTGGCCAAAGTGTCCCCACCACCTTGACCTACATCACAAGGCCAATTACAGGTGATTGATTGATGACAGGTGTTTGATTGATGACAGGTGATTGATTGATGACCTTGACCAAGATTCAAGTCAATGACCTTGCCGTGACCTAGTTCCCACGGCCCCAACAATTTTCCCACGCTAAACCGGCGCCCTACCTACTCACAATATATGGAGGAGTGAACGAAAATGGCGTTTGGAGGAGAAGATACAATCACGAACTGTATCAGTTGTATAAAGATCCAAACATCATAAAAATTATAAAAATTAGCAGAATTCGATGGGCAGGACATGTTTAACGTAGCAGTGATGACAGCATAACAAAAATTATTATGACCAAGAGACCAGACGGACACAGAGGCACAGGACGTCCAAAAAAGAGATATACAGATAGCGTAGAGGAGGATCTACGAACCCTAGGTATAAGAAATTGGAGACTCCAAGCCAGGGACAGACAGTTCTGGAGGAGGATGTTGCAGGAAGCCAAGGCCAATAACAGGCTGTGGAGCTATTTATGATGATGATGAACTTACCAGAGCAGTAATATCGTAATCCATCCAAGCAGCATTTGTATAGGTTCTTCCAGAAAGCCAAGAGATTAAACTCTACCAGATCTGATATGCCTTCAGCTCTGTGCTTCGATCCCAGTTGTTGCGTTTTAAATTCACTAATCAATTTTCTTTTGATTTGACGAAAAATATTTATCTAACAAATTTTGTTTTTGTTTCGAATAGATTCCAATAATTATTGTTGAGAATCCTAGCCGACTGCTCCAGTTAACTACTTCAGTACTTTCCGATAACAAAAAAACGCAACAAATATTGATTATAGGCTAGTGGCGATAGTTTTTTGAAAAAAAAAATTAATAGCAGGGAGGGACCAGCAATGAGATGTCGTTAAGGTTATAACTAAAAGAAAAAAAAATTTTAAACCCGAAAAAAGGGAAATGGTAAAATGGGGATGCTATTTAGGGGTTAAAAACGATTTTTTGCGATTTGCGGTGAAACATGACCTCCTAGTGAAAAATGTTTAATACAAAAGTTGTAGATAATAAAAAGATCTAAAACTTTTGTATTTAACATATTTTGACATAACCTCAAATTTTCCAAGAAAATGGCGGAAATCGATTTTTTAGTTTTTAATTTTTTTCTCCCGTAAAAATAATTCAATTTACATGAAAATTTGTAAGAGTATACCTTGTGCTGCGTTAAATAAGCATGATTTTTTTTGTTTGGAAATCGGATAGTTTCCCAGAAATTAAAATTTTTCGAAAAAAATACCCTAATCTTGCATGGACAACTTTATTGATGTTTTTTTTCGAATTTTGATATTCAATAAGTGTTCATTTAACCATTGAAATGTCTAGTTTCAAATGGTCTATACATTTTGATACTTCATTTTCATTAAACCGCTTGTCGATGAGGGGGTGAGGGGGAGGGGGCGAGATTTCCACGATGTTCTGCTAATTCCTTCTTTTAATTGAAATTAAAGGCGTTTGTTGATAATTAAATTTCTTGCTTATTATTCAATTCATATGTATGTCTATGTACTTGTTAGATTTATTATTTATTTATATAAACTTAAACTGTGGAGCGGACTGGCGCTCTGATCTGGTCTCCAACTGCAACTGCTAATCATTTACCGCTTCGTGCTACTCCGGACCAGCAAGAGGATGAGAGCGTCGGCGGATACTATTATTTCCCGTTTGTTGAGAATCAGCCAAGAGGATGAGAGCGTCGGCGGATGCTATTGTTTCCCTTTTTGTTGAGAATCAGCTTCCAGCCTCTGACATGTAAATGACCTTAGCGAATTTTTGGGGACGATTCCCAACATTCTCCCCGCCTTGAAATCTTCTGGTTTCAATAACTATAACACGAGGTGATGCTGTCGTGTCATTCGTCCTTGTGTTGCACAGGCATTGGGAGCCAGATCCCTTGTGTTTGATGTGGAAGTAATGGTTAGGATAGGGGGTTTAGGATTAATAATTCATTTAAAGTTTGTAAAATTTTGCACATTTAATATAAAGAGGGTTGAATAGTATAATAAATTTAAATGGTAGTGTTCCGAATCAAGTTAAAATTCATTCTAGTACTTATTCATCTTCGGTGATCGGAATCAAGTTAAAATACATATTAATTATTCTTATTAATCTACATTTATTGGCAGTAGAGAAAGGTTTGTAATTGGGCGTTTTCGTTCACCCATTTGAGTTAGTACATCAACTACACGGACAATGCCGTCATTTCCGGGATAGGTTCTACTAATTCTACCACGAGCCCATTTGCAACATGCCAAATTTTCGTCCTTGAGCAGAACAAGGTCACCGATTTTGAATTTTTTTGAACTATGGAGCCATTTGGGACGCTGTTGTAACCTAGATAAATATTCTCTGCTCCATATTCTCCAAAAGTCTTGTTTCATTTTTTGAACAAAATTCCATCTATTCAGGGTTGTTAATTTTGTACAAGAGAGATTTTCTTCTGGGGGTGATAACAAGGAGTCACCTACTAAAAAATGCCCCGGGGTGAGTACCCGCAAATCAGTCACATCATCGTTCAGGGGGGTTAGCGGTCTCGAGTTAAGGCACGCTTCTATTTGAGTTACAAAGGTGGACATTTCTTCGTAAGTTAATCTAGCCTCTCCGACAATACGTTTTAAGTGGAATTTTACCGATTTTACTCCAGCTTCCCACAATCCACCAAAGTGGGGGGAGGCCGGAGGAATAAAGTGCCAATGAGTCCCTTGGATGTTTACCACCTTGGCTGTTTCCTTGTTACCTTCTTCATATGCTGCGTGGAGATCGCGGTCTAACTTATTTCGAGCCCCTTTAAAGTTCGTGTCATTGTCAGAGTAAACGTGAAGAGGGAGACCCCGTCGTGCGACAAACCTCCTAAATGCACCTAGAAACGCTTCTGTCGTGAGTTCGCCTACTACTTCAACATCGATAGCCTTGGTGCTTAGGCAAATGAAAATAGCTAAATATCCCTTATAAGTTCTACAACCCCGATTTCGAGAGATACTTAAATTGAATGGGCCCGCATAGTCTACTCCCATATGGGTAAAGGGCCGCGATACATTTACTCTAGGAGGTGGAAGGGCTCCCATTAGTTGGGTTTGAGTTTTACAGGATTGTTTAAAACACGTAATGCATTTGTTGACAATTTTCTTTACAAGGACTCGACCGTGTACGATCCACACGGTTTTTCGCAAAATGGCAAGAGTTAATGTGGGTCCACCATGTAGACATACTACATGAGTGTGTCTAACAAGAAGTTCAGTGAAGTGACTATGAGCGTCCAGAATTATAGGATGTCGCTCGCTAAAGGGTATTGAAGCATTCTGCAATCTACCTCCCACACGTAAAACTCTAAACTCATCCAAAAAAGGGCTCAAGGGAACAATCTTGCTCTTCTTCGGAATCGAAATTTTCGCTAATAAACACCTAATTTCATCAGGAAATGCTTTAGCCTGCTCGTGTTTAATCCAAAATTCTCGTGCTAATTTAAACTCGTTCGGAGTGACACGTGAAGCAAGCTGAAAACCTTTGTTGTTGCATTTTTTGCTAATTCTTTTTAAAATGATTGTTACCTTCAGTAGTCGTGGCAAAGACGAAAATCTTTCTAAAATGTGCGTGGCATCGCTGTTCGTACATTGAAGAGTAAGGACAATTTTTGTGTATTTTAATTCAGATTCTTCAGGTTTTGTTTCAGGGTCTGGTAGTGTGGTAAATCGGGATGGCCAGCATGAAATATGTTGGGATAGCCATTGAGGTCCTCGCCACCACAATTCAAGCTCTCCCCATTTCCCTTTCATAATGCCACGACTGGCCATATCTGCAGGATTATCTGCAGAGGGAACGTGTCTCCACTTTGCCCTGTTAACATTTGTAATAATTTCAGAAATCCGATTGCTGACGAAAGGTTTAAAACTATTAGGGTGCTGACTAATCCAGGAAAGCGCAATAGTGGAATCTGTACACATCCAAATGTTTTCTTCAGAACATGGGAAGGATGGTTGAAATTTCTTGACCAGTTTGGTGAGTAAAACTGCTCCACACAGTTCCAGTCGGGGGAGACTTATAGAATTTAAAGGAGCAACCTTAGCCTTCCCACTGATAAGGAGAGTCGACACTGAGTTATTTATTTCGCAACGAACATATAGTGCCGCGGCATACGCACGTTCTGATGCATCGCAAAACCCATGATTCTGTATATTACAAAGCGGTTCTGTGCCTAGAAATCGAGGAATAGATAGATCCTTTATCTCAGAGAGTGTTTCCAAATAATTAAGCCACCTGGCTGAGAGATCTCCTGGTAGAGGCTCATCCCAATCTAATGCACTTTGCCACAATACTTGTAAAAAAATCTTTGGCGTTATAGTGATTGGAGACAACCATCCAAGAGGGTCGTATATGTGAGCAATAATCGATAATACCTTTCGCTTTGTATATGGGGATGAAGCATGCTTCACATCAATGCTATAAGAAAATGAATCATGAACTGGGTTCCATCAAATTCCGAGTGTCTTTACGGAATTATCGAATTGAACAGAGGGTGCATTTAGCAAATGTGAGTCTGGGATGCCTTCAAGTAACTTGATATCATTAGCGGCCCATTTGCGCAGATTAAATTTGCCAGCCTTTAAAATATTATCGATTTGAATTCGAATTTCTATCGTTTCTTCGAGAGTGTCACCACCAGATAGCACATCGTCTACATAGAGGTCCTTTAACAACGCCTTTGCTGCCAAGGGAAAGCGTTGGCCTCCATCTTGGGCCAATTGCTGAATGGTCCGAAGAGCTAGGAAAGGGGAACTTCGAATACCGAATGTAACGGTCAACAACCTGAAATCTTGCACGGATTCATGAGAGGATGGTCGCCACAGGATCCTTTGGAAATCACATTCATCAGAGTGAAGGAGTATCTGCCGGTACATTCGGGCAATGTCTGCTGTGAAGACAAATTTTCTTTGACGCCATTCACTCAAAAGAAGAGAAATATCTCTCTGGAGAGCTGGTCCTGATAAGAGAACGTCATTTAGAGAAAGGTTATTAGTCGCTGCACAGCTAGCATCAAATACTACTCTTGTTTTTGTCGTTAAACTGTCAGTTTTGAAAACCGCATGA
This sequence comes from Thereva nobilitata, assembly GCA_963855945.1. Lineage (NCBI taxonomy): Eukaryota > Metazoa > Arthropoda > Insecta > Diptera > Therevidae > Thereva > Thereva nobilitata. The sequence continues at coordinate 100,516,179 of OY979694.1, read as the reverse complement.
TGTGGAATATAATACGTTCCACTCGTGAGGTTTAAAAGTTCTGAGGGGGTATGATTTCAATCTGGTTTTCATCCAAATATTCTTGTATGCACTCGTTATAATCCTTTTCTAAAACGTTTTTCCAGAGACTGGTACCGTTTCAGGGCGATATCGCGAGAATGGGTGAATTCTATTATTTTATGGGTGGGATTAAAGGGAAACCTTACCACATAACGCCCATCAGGCCGGCGACAACGGGTTTTCATGAAATGTTCGTCACAATATTCATCATCAGGTGAGCGGGATTCAGGGAAACTAACTTCTTCGAGTTCCCAAAAGCGTTTAAGAGTTTCATCAGAAATTTCCTTTACTTGGCTGCATAACGCTACAGCGGAATTGCCACTTTCGTTAGCGTTTGAGACAGCGAGATTTTCGGGGAGTTCACCGAACACGATCCAACCAAAGGACGTATTTTGAGCTACAGGCATTAGATTTATTATTTATTTATATAAACTTAAACTGTGGAGCGGACTGGCGCTCTGATCTGGTCTCCAACTGCAACTGCTAATTATTTACCGCATCGTGCTACTCCGGACCAAAGTCTAGATATAATATCTAGACTTTGCTCCGGACCAGCAAGAGGATGAGAGCGTCGGCGGATGCTATTATTTCCCGTTTGTTGAGAATCAGCCAAGAGGGTGAGAGCGTCGGCGGATGCTATTGTTTCCCTTTTTGTTGAGAATCAGCTTCCAGCCTCTGACATGTAAATGACCTGAGCGAATTTTTGGGGACGATTCCCAACACCGCTTAAAATTAAGAAAAACCGAACACCTGATTTTTCGAATCACAGACATATTTCTCGATTTTTTTTATTTTTTTAATTTTTTCTTTTAATGAGGAAATTAATTTGAACGGCAGAACTTAAATAAATTTAATTACGCAAAACCATCCTGAAAATTTTAAATAAATAAGAAATAAAATAACAATTTCGTTTGAATTGAATTACGCCGTGACTAGGTAAATGTTTCCAGTTTCGTAATAAAATTTTTACAGCATCATACTCAATATGGTTTTGAGAGATTTTTTATACATTATTTATTTTAATTAATTTAAAAATTATAGATTGACAATATTGTCGGACCGTATTATTTCCGAAAAATATGATCCAAATGATTTGTATGAAATCAAAGCAGGTGCTATCAATCGTTTGGTTCGGTCGAGCAAACAAAGATTTGACCGCAAACACAAAATAATGGAAAAATTAACAGCCGCTCACATTCATCGAAAATGTCAAGCTTGTTATAATAGACAAAGTGCAATCGACGAATCTATTTCTTATTTATTTAAAATTTTCAGGATGGTTTTCCACACTTTCAGTAATTAAATTTATTTAATGTAAGTAATATTATATGACACTAAGTTCTGTCATTAAAATTTAATCCCTCATTAACAGAAAAAATTAAAAAATTTGAAAAAATTTGAAAAAATCGAGAAATATGTACGTGATTCGCAAAATCAGGTGTTCGGTTTTTCTTAATTTTAAGCGGTTTAATGAAAATAAAGTATCAAAATGTGTAGACCATTTGAAACTAGACATTTCAATGGCCACATAGGGGGGGCAACTGGGACGAATTGCCCCGGGCCCCCGGCCAGAGGGGGCCCCGAGAATAGATTGAAGCCCAAAAAGTGAAAACCCCATATTCCTGCGTACTAATCGCCTAGGGGCCCCGAAACTATCTTGAAACTCAAAAAGTCAAGACAGCCCTATCCATGCGTTCTACTTGTCAAGGAAGCACTAATCTAGAGCCTGAAACCCAAGCATGCAGCACTCTAAAATATATGTTATGTTTGTATGGATATGGTTTCTTCTACTTATCATACTTAAATAGTAAACACTATTTTTCTTGCTTTAATTTCCGCAGTCGTCGATGACATCGTCATAGTCTACATTTTTGCCTGTTCTCGTTCTATTAATAATATCATGCAATGATTTAAACGTGACAGACCCATACATGATCTTAGAAAATGTTATATCATTTTTAATTTACTAAAACCGCGGTCACCAGTTGCAACACCAACAGGTATCACAATAAAAAGACGTAAACAAATCCATAATTGAGGAAAAACAGATTGAAGACCTTTATCAAAGATTAGATTGGAAGATTTGGCTCGCCCTTAAGTAGTCTCTTTACCACCACTGAAGTAGTATAAGCTCGAGTTGAGTATTAAGAAAAAGAGAAAACTTACCCAGCGGGAAATGAAGCTAGAACACTCTTAAAAAGCTTGGGGCGTTCCCCTTCCCATCTCAGTTCTATATCTTTTTTTAACATTGCATGATCGCAGTGGGGAGCACTCCTTTTACTGCTGCTTTTTTTAGAAGCGTTTTTGAAGCAGTTGCAAAACTAGAAAAAATTGTCTAACCCTCCAATTTATGTTGTAGCGCCTGTGGATATGAGAAACACCTGCAGTGTCGAAAAGCTTTATATTTTTGTTCACCTTGTGCAATTGCCTTTTCGTCCTTCCAAACGCGAGTGTCGACAGCGGTTTTACCAAGCGGTCCCCCAAACGCGTTCAATATGCTGCTTGACCAACACATCGAACGAGAACGGGTCTCTGTTTGCCGTTTTCTTCGTTCCATACAATTCCTTAAACATCCAATCGGAGCATATTAACAGCGCTCCGAATTCGCTTCCTTTAGTAGTGCTTCGAATTTTTCCCTCTGGGATAGCTTGGATTGATTCTGCCAAAAGAAAGATGAGTGCTGAGCCCTAGAGCTAAGTACAAGGGCCTGTCTACATAAATCTGTTCCATTCTAGGTTAAACTATGTAACTATGTAACGTTGTACTGGTGGTGTGTTGTAGCTGGCAGCCATCCGGAATTTGGAAATTTCTGATTATTCTCGAGCTGGTTGAGCCATTAGCTGGAAATGGAGCCAGCGGAAGATACAACCAGCGCTTGTAGCCAGCTAAGTGGAAACCCCGCTTTAAAAAGCGACTGTTCGGGTATCTATATTTAATGCTCTGAATGAACTTATTTTTAACTTACCACAATTTTTTAAAGGGCCCCCAAACATATTTTAGCCCCGGGCCCCCCAAGGTGATGTGGCGGGCCTGCGTTAAATGAACACTTATTGAATATCAAAATTCGAAAAAACATCAATAAAGTTGTCCATGCAAGATTAGGGTATTTTTTTCGAAAAATGTTAATTTTTGGGAAACTATCGGATTTCCAAACAAAAAAAAATCATGCTTATTTAACGCAACACAAGGTATACTCTTACAAATTTTCATGTAAATTGAATTATTTTCACGGGAGAAAAAAATAAAAAACTAAAAAATCGATTATCCGCCGGATTATTATCCGGAAAATTTGCGGTTATGTCAAAATATGTTAAATACAAAAGTTTTAGATCTTTTTATTATCTACAACTTTTGTATTAAACATTTTTCACTACGAGCTCATGTTTCACCGCAAATCGCAAAAAAATGTTTTTAACCCTTAAATAGCATCCCCAATTTACCATTTTTTATTTTAGTTATAACCTTAACGACATTTCATTGCTGGTCCCTCCCTGCTATTAATTTATTTTTTTTTCCTCATTTAAATCCGCTTTGGCACTAGCCTATTAATACAATAGTGAGCTTTTATTGAAATAGATTCTTTTACTTTCGATTAGAAAACTGTTTAAACACCTCGACTCTCCGTATAAAACTGAAAAACTCAAATTTTAGGATTTTCACCTATACTTTACATGTTACAATAAAAATCTGATGCAATTAATTTTGTTTTTCGGAATTTCGAGGGCAGACGCAACATGATCGTATTAAGTTGAAACAATGAAACATGATTATCTAAATTTAATAATATGAATTTGCTTAATGTGTAAAAAAATGAAAGGTAAATGAATTAAGATAAAGTATTATGCTTATCTAATTATCTACCCTCTCATCTATAAAACCGGTTTTACTTGCCATGAATATGGCAGCTTGTGAGGAAGCCCAATGGCCATACACGGTCAAAGTGGAGCTTTTTTTGGGCAAGGGAGGCCCGCGGAAGTCTTTTGCCTTCTTTCATGAGCGACGGAATCTTATACTTCTCAGATCCGATGAAACTTTTTACTCTTAAGTGCTCTCAGCTAAACTTGCTGCTATGCTGTTGTGCTTTTGAATTTTAGGAGATTTTAGAGCTTCGTTCTTGTTTAAATATGTGAGGTGTCAAATGATGCAAGTTACACTATCCATCATTTCGTTTATTACCCCCATACAGAAACCGATTTGTTAGGCAAGGGGCCATGCCATGGGTCATAATGTCTCCTCACTTTTGAGCCAGAAAATTTGCCAGACTCACCAATCGATTACACTTACCCAAATATAACATCGTACTCTGGGTCTGCGAAAACTATGAGAAATTCATCTTCTCATTTGCGTTTATTGTACAACTACAAAGACATTACAATGGTTACAAGAAAAAGAGGCAGAAAAATGAATGCTTAGTGTAATCCTCGCATCATACACAAACCGTTTTGATGTGAGTATCGAGTAATGGATAGTGTAATTTGCACCAATGAGATGAAATAAGAAAAGTTTTGGTCTGCCTGGGCGGAAGTGGTGCCCAAGTTTGGAATGTGCCTTTTCCGTAAAATTTTTAGGAGCGCTCCGTGACCTATCAAGTATCAGCTTTTTTTTACGTGGCATGATCAAGCTCAGCAATCACCCTTTGTACCACTAGTTCCTCATGTCTTTCAAGTCATGGTGCAATATCTAGTAGTAAGGAAAAATAGAAAAAGGATAGAATAGGTTAAGGGTGTAGTCTGGAGGATGCATGAGGAGGAGGCCATGAACCTCTCTCGCGTTTAAACTCTTGCATGTTGTATGAGTTCATTTTTTAAGCAGCCGCTGAGCCACAACGGTCGGAGTGAGCAGAAGGCCTAAGCGGAACTTTCCTATTATGTATTAACAGGTTGAGCCGGCGGGATACCTTATTAGGGCTACCTAAAGATTGGAATGACTCTTAAAACTTAGTACTTACGGAGTAAAAAAAATATGTTGGTCTGCCTGGTCAAATCTGGTGCTAATGCCACTTTTTTGTTGTTGTTTTGGGACCCCAACTGACCTATCGAGTAACAGTTTCAAACTATGTATAACCAAATTAAAGTTGTAACATTTTTATACTAGAAAACAGAGGTCTGCCAGGGCTGTGCCGGTGCCAAGTGCCTGGCAGACCACCTTTTATTTTAGTGTTTAATTACTACTTAAACGTTAATTACTCCTGTACCTACCGATTATCGTAGAGCAACATAATTAGGCTTGTTTTTTAGGTATATACTTTTATTTGTTAGAAAGACCAGAAGCTTCGGTGACTGCCTTTAGGAGCTTTTTCGATATTTTCCATCAGAGCCTCCCAAAAATTTTCGTTTCTTATCATTTTTTTCAGAAAACTAGAATACCGTACTTTTGTTCTTAATTTTCTGATGCACCAAATGACTCACTAAAATAATTCCATACAAAAGAGAGGTCTAGGTCGTATACTTTTCCAGGTAAGGGGACATCCATAAATTACGTGAGGTGATTTTGGCGATTTTTCGACCTATCAAGAAATTCGGAAATAAGAAAATGGTATCCTCCACCAATGCGAATTCGAATTAAATTTGTCCGCCTGTTATCGGATTTCAGTCCGCGAGTAAAGCCATTGCCGCATGCGCTGCATTTATTTGTTTGTTTTAAAATATTCTAAAAACTCTTTAAATATTCTTGAAACAATTTATTGTTCGCATCAAAATGTCAAATTAAGTTAATAAATGAAGTTGGTTGGCTGAAAATAATTTCTTTTCGAAGATTTATCAGGCATCGCTACTACCTTCCGTTTGCTTCCTACTTTCGTATCGCCTTAGAAAATCGGAGTCTGAAGTCACAGCCAGCTTCTCAAATTGACGTTTGAGCCGCCTGTACATCAGGATACAGATTCAAGAAGTGCGGATCTGTTAGACTTCCATTCTTCACAACTCTCGATAATGATAACAAAAGGTTTTCAAAATCTATCTTGGTCTCTAGTAGGTATGTCAGAGCAGATGGTCGTCAATTCAAAATTCGAGTCCTGTAAGATGCTTAGATAACTAATTATGTGGAAAAAAGGTTTGGAGTGACTAGGATTGAATAATAAAAGATTACTTTTACTCAAATAATTCGCTTTAATTATACTTTTGATAAAGGGATCTTCGCAGTCGGAAATTTCGATGACGACTGGCTATGAAGACTCAAGTTAATATGCTCCACAGAGAGAATATAACAGAATATGATATTGTGATGTTATAAATTTTCAACATCTTCCGAGCGGGCCGATTGGCGAACCTCCAATGGATATAATAACTGTATAGGACGTCTCATCTTCTTGCCATCCGCGAAACGCACTTCGCAAGCTCGCACCTTGTTATCTCTTCCCGGAAAGGTCCTCTCTATGACGCCTAGTCGCCAATGAATTCGTGGGGTAGCATAGTCGTATACCAAAACTACATCACCAAGCTCAATCTCCTTTGATATTGTCTTCTCGGAATGATGGGCCGATCTTAGGAGTCGTAGATACTCTGATTTCCATCGTTTCCACAGAAAAGAAGTATAGCGCATCCTTGTTTTCCATCTAGAGCGTAACTCTACTTTTGTAACCTCATCTTTAGCTAGTTGGATTTCAGCAGCGGAATGTGTTTGAAAACGAGCTAAAAGAAAACATTCTGGTGTAAGTGGCGATAGATCTAAGGGGTCATCACTTAAATAAGTTAGTGGTCTTGCATTTATAATTCTTTCGGCCTCAGTTAACAGTGTGTAAAGCTCATCGTCGCCAATTTTTGCCTTCCAAATGGTAGTTTTTAGGATGTCCTTGACACTTTTTACCAAACGCTCCCAAAAGCCTCCCCACCAAGGAGCTCGTTCCAAGATGAAGCGCCAGGTAATTCCGTGATTGCTTAAAAAACCATTAAAAATCTCATCATTCAATATTTTGTTTACGTGTATCAATTCTGTAGCAGCCTTCTTAAAAGTTTTTGCGTTGTCAGACAATATCAGCTTCGGGGTGCCCCGCCGGGACATAAATCTTCTAATGGCCAAAAGACATTTTTCCGCAGTTAGGTTAGGAACTAACTCCAAATGGATTGCTCTGATCACCGCACAAGTGAAGATCATAATATATACCTTATGTTGTCCGTTATCTTCATTAGTGTATAGGGGACCAGCAAAATCTACACCAACTGTCTCGAAAGGTCTAGATGCCAACAACCGCTCCCTAGGTAATGGTGCAAAAGGGTTTGAACCGGGCTTTCCTTTTATTTTTCGGCAAAACCTACAGTGGCTCACAATTTTCTTAATTAATTGACGCCCGCTTGGTAACCAAAATTTCTCTCGAAGACGTGCCAGCGTCGTGTTAACTCCCCCATGTAATACTCGTTCATGCAAATCAGCAACTATTAGTTTGCTTAAATAGCTGTTCTTAGGTAGAATGATAGGATTGGCTATGTCGAGTGGTTCGTTCAATAGTTGCAAGCGACTACTAACGCGAAGAAGACCGTCATCATCCAAAATAGGGTTAAGAGTCAGCAGGGTTGATGATCGTGGAATTTGTTTTCCCTGCTGCAAAGAGAAGATTTCATTACTAAAATATTTATTTTGAAAATACTTTATCCAATATTTTTCCGCTTTCTCCAGTTCCGCAGCTTCTAAAAATTTAGCCTTTGGGATCTCTTTAAATGCAAATTTGGCTACGGCTCGTAATACATAAGCTGTAATGCGTAGAAGTCGACCACGGTGGCTAATTTGATCAAATGGTAGCAATGGTTGGATAACTTCAGGATCTGTAGAAGTCAGTAGTTGTTCGGCGGGTGCTAGCAACACTGCTGATACATTTAAGGGCTGCTTTTCTCTTGGCCACTCTTCTTTACCTTTGCTCAACCAACTGGGGCCATCTCGCCATAATGATGATGCAGAAAACTGTTTAAGAGATATCCCCCTTGTAAGAAGATCTGCAGGATTGTCCTTGCCGCTACAATGACCCCAAGCATTAATATCCGAAAGCTGCTGTATTTCCTTTACACGATTGGAAATAAAAGGTTTCCATTTCTGAGATTCGCCTCTCAACCAATGTAATGCGACTTGCGAATCTGTCCAGAGGTAATGATTTTCAAAGGGCATGTCTGCCTTTTTAAAATAAGCGCTCAACCTAGCAGCAATTAGAGCAGCTGTTAATTCCAATTTAGGTAAGCTGAGGTCTTCGTCTTGACGTTGTTTAAGCGGTGTCACACGCGTCTTTGCGCAGAAAAATGAGACTTTTACACCATCTAAATCGTCCTCAGTCCTGACAAAGGCTACTGCTCCAAAGGCCTTTAGACTCGCATCGGCGAATATATGTACGTCTTTAATTTTATATGATGCATGCGTGCCTACCCATCTAGGCAATGGAAGTGTGCCAATGGCGCCCAAATCTTCTAAGCAACTATTCCATTGCGTAACTAAATCTTCAGTTAACGGTTGATCCCAATTTAAATTAAGGCGCCACACCGATTGGAACAGGATCTTTAACTTGATTACTATTGGACCTAAAAAACCTAGAGGATCATATATTCGCGCAATTACCTTCAAAACATTTCGTTTCGTAGCTACTAACGCTTCACGTAAATAGTCAGGCTGAAAATTAATCATTAGTTCGTCACTGTAAATATTCCATTTCATACCCAAAATGGTATGCACATTTTCGTTATCAGCTGAAAAACGTTTTCTAATAGTAGCATCATTACTAATCCATTTCCTCAGATTCATGAATGCGCGTCCCATTACTTCAACGGATTCCTGACAAAATTTCTCGGCTGAGTGCTTATCATCAAGACTTACCACCAAGTCATCCATATAAAAAGAATCACGTAATATTTTACAAGTCCCTGGAAATGCTTCAGCTTCTGAATCAAGATGCATCTGTATTGTGGCACACAATAAAAACGGGCTACAAGTTACACCAAACGTGACCCTAGTCATCCGAAAAACCTGTAAAGTCGGGAAATTTGTAATCGAATTTAACCTTTTGGAGAACCAAATGAAACGGTGGTTGTCGCGGTCTTCTTTGGCTAACGAAATCTGCAGGAAAGCCTTTTCAATATCAGCTGCTAGCGCTATTTTTCCCAGTCGAAAACGCAACAAGATTTTTAAGATGTCAGGAAGCAGATTAGAGCCAGTCCATAAACAATCATTTAGCGATGACGCATCTGGTGCATGAGAAGAAGCATCGAATACTATTCTAATTTTTGTCGTGGACTTCTCGGGTCGATAAACTGGACGATACGGCATGTAATATTGCCTTGATGATACTCTTTGATCCGCTGGCTCGGCAAAGCATGCTGAAATAAATTCTTGCATTGTCTCATCATACTCGAAAAGCTTTTGTGGTTCTCTGGACAGTCTTTTTATTAGTGAACGTAACCTCGATAAGGCGTTCTCTCGATTATCTTCTAATATTACATCTGGGTTCTTCCATGGTAATGAGGCTTCATATCTAGTGCTTGTCTTATGTAGATATCTTTGCTGTAAATCTTTTGTGAGAGTCTTCATCTCAATATCATTGCTTTGTATTCCTAAAAGCTCCAAATTCCACATATTTTCCATGGCAGTCAGACTACAAAGAGACGAAACATTTTGGCAACTTGAAAAATTTTGTTTACTTACAGGAGTGGGACCTTGAATTGTCCATCCAAATATGGTTTCTACCGCAGTAAGTCGATCGCTTATTCTCCTGTACTTCCCTGTAGCAATTGCCCAGTAATAATCCGATCCCAAAAGCACACTCAAACCTTTCTCTTGTTCAATGGAAATGTTATTTACATCGGCTAAACTCAATTCACACAATTCTGGGACCACATCTGTAGTAGGAGCAGGTAAAATATCCAAGCAGCTTTCTGGCACAACAACAGCCGAAATCTCCACAAACTGATCACTATATTGGCTTTTCATAATTAATTTCACCATCACCAGGGAATAACATTTAAATGTACAATCCCAATTATAGGTAGATTTAATTTCTTAGCCGTAGCTTCTCGTACATATGTACGCTGGCTTCCACCATCAATAATAATTCGCCCAAACAATATATTGGCTTCTGATGGGCATAGTAACAACACTCGCGCAGTTTGCAAATAAACATTTGTAATGTTTTTCTTATTGTTATCCTGCAAACACAAATTAAGCACTTTACTATTCAAAGAATCATTACTTGCTATTTTATTATCACTCTGTTTTGCTTTATTCTTGGTGGAGTTACACATAACCGTGGCATGACTAGATTTGCATTTTCTGCAATAAAGTCTCTTCGCCCGACAAAATCTAGCGGTATGACCTTGTTGTGTGCATCTATAACATCTACCATCCTCTTTTAGTAATTGTTTTTTCTTTTCTAAGTCCTGAATGACATTACATTCGCACGTTGAATGCTCCAATGATTTGCAGAAAAAACAATGATTAATCGGCGACCTTGTAGTTGGCGTTAGTAAACCTGCTGCTGTACTTGGAAGTGTGTTTTTAATACGTACATTTTCCCTGGGCGTTTTTTCAAGTGCCGATCGCTCAATTGATTCCACTTCCCGTTTCAAAAATTGCAATATATTTTTGACTTGCTTATCTCCATCAAATGATAAAGTGGAATCACTGGCCGATGATGATGTATCCTTGTCGTCATCTCCGTTCCCTGCAGATTCTTTCTGTATGCGATGATAATTAATTCTCAGTTCGTTGGGCATACACTTAAGGAGTATTGTTTTTAACATAATATAATAATGCGTTGTAGGAACACCTAAAGCAGTAAGTGATCGACTACAAGCTATCACTGTATTGTAAAGATGCCTAAGACCGTTTGCATCGCTTTTATGTTGGACTGGTGAAATAGAAATAGACATTAGATTCTGCATATTTCTATCGACTAATTTCTCTTTATCGCCGTACTCTTCCTGCAAAAGTGATATGGCGCCATCATAACATGCAGATGTGGGTGTGAAGCCTGCTATCGTTTTGGCTGCGTTTCCCATTAAAACGGTCTGTAGATAATTGAATTTTTCTGCGCCTGTTAGTGTCCTATTTTCATGAACTGAAGTCCTGAAATTTTCCCAAAAGGGAATCCATTCACAGTAATCTCCGGAAAATTTCATTAGCTGTAATTTTGGAAGTTTAACGCCTTGTGACTGAAACGCTCCAGGCATCGACCGCGTATTATCCATAAAAGATGGTGCGAGTCGCTCTTTTACCTTTGATAAACGCACTTGTAGACGAGCGATCATGCCTACTGCTGTGTCGTCATATTCAGCCACTTTCTCCGGACATTTATCTTCCAAACTTTTAGACTGCACTTCCTTATTCACAATGCGCAGATTCTCATTAGCGGTGGTTAATCTTTGCAAATACGAGGTTAATTCTTCTTCCGCAGAATCTAGTTTAGATAAATCCTCTGTAACCATTGACTCCGGTGTCTTCAAATACTCCGCCGCCTCGTTCACAATTTTTGTTATTTGACTGCGATAGCCGGCGCGTGTTTGCAACTCCATGATGAACACGCGGTTAATTTTATCGATCGAGCAATCACCGATTCCAATTATTAAAATTTTCACAATATCGCGAATTTCGTCCCGTTTCACTCCCGGGTTTCGGCACCAAAATGTGGAAAAAAGGTTTGGAGTGACTAGGATTGAATAATAAAAGATTACTTTTACTCAAATAATTCGCTTTAATTATATTTTTGATAAAGGGATCTTCGCAGTCGGAAATTTCGATGACGACTGGCTATGAAGACTCAAGTTAATATGCTCCACAGAGAGAATATAACAGAATATGATATTGTAATGTTATAAATTTTCAACAATTATGTCGCCTGGTGCAAATGTTTGCTTTTGTAGTGACAATGCACTGCAGACAGCATGTGTTCTGACTGATGTGAAAAGAGCCGATTCTTAATATAATCTCTATTGCAGTAGGATTGGGTACATTATGCACTTGAGATTCTTAGGAGCGCATTAGGTTCCAGGTTTTTCAATTGGGCTTCTAGGCCTTTTTGTTTTGTTTAAGCTTAGACCCCCACACTAGTTCATCGTAGGGTCGCAATCTGTCCAAAAATGGTGGTATAAGTCAATGCATACATTACTTTCGCAGTTTTTCCCAGACCATTGTATAAAATGATAAAAATTTTTCATCACGTCATACACTCTTCATTCCCAGATATTTAAATTATCTTCTTTACTTTTTTTGGATGTTCCAGTTGGATGGTATTTAAAACAGTGAACAAATACAGTGTAAACGGCAGTGCAAAATTTTTATACCCAATTGCTATTGAGTCGAAATATAGTAATAATATCACGTATACTTTTGATTCATTATTCCTTCTCTATTTGCAATATGTTTTGATAAAACCTTTCACCATGTTCATCTGATACTGCACCAAGATTTTCGTGAATGAAATCTAAATGCGGGTCCGAAAAGACGATTTTAAAGATTTTCTCATTTACAGATATTGTTAAAATTGAAAAAAACAAAAATATATTAAGAAATATTGCAAAAAAAATACAGAAAAATCGAAAAATACCCATTTTGAGGGCTAAAACCCCCTAAAAAGTGGGCTTCTCGGAGTAGAAAATCGGTAGACTTTATAACCCCTTATTAAAAAGCATAAAAAGAAGCGCTCTGCCAATTTTCAGCCTGTACCTAATTATTTCCGCTATATCGCTTTTTTCGGCTTAATTTACCTGTACTATTAATTTAACCCAGTTTTCTCGCGATTTTACACTGTTTCTTGCGGAAAAAAATTACGTGAGATTTGCGGAGACCCTCCCCCTCCCCCACGTGAGATTTGGTGAGATTCGGCTCGACCCCCTCCCCCCCTAAACACCTCACGTAATTTATGGACGTCCCCTAATGAGTATTAACGGGAACAGGAAAAATTAAAAAAAAACCTTAAAAAACGCACATTATGCAAACAATCCATCTGCAACTGACCTTTCGAGTAGCAGTTTCAAACTATAACCCAAAATTAATGTTTGAACATTTTTATACTACAAAACAGAGGTCTGCCAAGTCTGCTGTTGCCAAGTGCCTGACAGACCACCTTTTATAGTAGCGTGTGTTAGTCGGAAAAAAACCCGAAAATGGTAAATATTTTGAGCCGGAACAAGAGTACCTCCTCCTCGGTTTCGAGGATGCTGAACACGATGGTGTGTTTCTCTTTGGGCTTGCCCCCTAAAACGGCCGAAATCCAACCCCTAGAGGGGCTAAACGCCCTTTACACGGGTTCCTTGTAGAAAATAATACTTCCCCGCCTCCGTTTTCGAGGATGCTGAGCACTTTGGTGGTGTTGGATATCGGTTCCGACCACCACCAACACCTCCACCGGTCAATCTCGATACTCTCCCCCAAAAGGCGTAAATTTTTTTATAATATCAGCGCCAAAATTTATTGCCCCCCGTTTTCGATAAACCCGTTAGAATCGTTTAATAAGTCCGAGTAACATAGCAAGATTAATTTTTAAAATAACAATATGGCGGCCATCAGAGGCAATTTACGTCACACTCTTCTGATTGGGCTAGATAGTCCTGTTCTAGATATAGGCTCTAAAATTTTTACCAAGAGGCAGGCGTATGTATTTTGTCGCGCCCAGTCGCTTAAGGTAGTTAGAAGGTCTGGCTATTAGCGATTTGGATCCTTGTAAGGTTATTCACAAGCCCCATGATAAGAAATCACTCAAAGAGTTAGATCGGCTCAGAAAGCTCGACCAATGAAAGTCAATGGAATTTTCGCTCTCATCTCTATGTAATAATTGATGCATGCACCACTTTTGCCTAATCTATCGGCGTGTCTAAATTTAGCTGGAATAAATCACACTTCGATAACTTTACTTTTGCATTAAAACTGTATCGCAATAGTTGTAAGTACTATAATAATGAGAAGTAAAATAAAATCAATTAATAAAAACTACATTGGTTTACGAATTACAATCACTAAAATATCATAAAATAAAAAACAAAATAATTAAAAAATTAAATAACCCTTGTGGCAAAAAATGAACTAAAAAGTCAAAAACAAGTTTTAAGTGCTAATGAAGACAGAAACAAGATATAGAAGACATTGTTCTCTTACTATAGTCAAAGTGTGTATATAAAATATATAAAATACTGTCTAATTACTGTAAAAAAAATTAACTTTAACTAATCATTTCATTCAGTAACACACAACCACTCTATATGTAATAATCTCTATTTTTGCAGTCGGGGTAGAGTTTTTATTACTTATTCTATCTCGTAACATTTGTACCCCGACTGCAAAAATACAGATTATACATTCGGAAAAAGGAATCCTGGGAAAAAAATCTAGGTTGACCATGACCAATAGGACAAGCCAAGTAAAGGTACCCGGAATACTGTCTAGACCAAACAAGGTCTATAATGGACTCCGAAAAGGCGCGGTCTGGTCTGCCTTCTTTTCAACCTGGCGTTGGAGAAACTGATCGGAGATTCAGGCGTCACGTCAAGGGGCGCAATCCTTCACAAGTCAACCCAATTACTGGCTTATGCAGACGACATTGACATCATTGGAAGAACATCAACAGCTGTACAAGAATCTTTACCAAGATTGAGCGGGCGCACAGTGGGCTAGATTCTAAAAAAAAGTGGACAAAACTCAACATTTTTTTTTAAATGCCCTTTTCTAGGAACTATCTTAAAGAGGGGGATCCGCTGCATGTTTTACCGAAAGATGGGGCGAGTAGAGCTTTAAAGCCTGCGGCTCCCAGGCATTCTGAAGTTAGGTACTTTCGACATATCTGCATTTGCGTGTCTTCGCCGCGAAAAACATTTCCTAAGTAAATTACCAATAAGTTTATATTTAAGTCTGTAATATTAATTCCGTTCAATGGAGGGTGATAATGAAGGTATGTAGAATATGTCTACGTGTTTTACCGTTATTAAATAATAATCCATGCTAATGTAAAAGCACGATCAAAAACCACGAAAAAAAAATATTTTTTAAAAAACTTAATTGACCTTAAACTGTAAAAATAGATTATCCCCCACTACCGCCCGGGATAGTTTCAATTTGATTTCGTAGGAAATACTTTATGAAATGGGAATTCGAAAGATTTGGGTGCCAAAACTTGCCAATTCATATTTTATACGATGTTAAAATTGATGAAAAAGTACTAAAAAAGTACCAAATAAGGCCAATTTTAACTTCAAAATTGCTTATAACTTCAAAAATAAAGGCCGTAGCATAAAAATTGTCTGGACATTATTCATAGGAAATACTTCAAGCTTTCCAATTTTGGAAAAAAACTAGTAGGTATTTTTTGGGGAAAAAGGTAGTTGAAGTTGAAATTTTAGTTAAAAAACCAAAATTTTGACTTTGACGACTCATAACTCAGGAAGTTGGTAAGGTGGAACTTTTACAGTTTTAGATATGTAGGAGTATTCTGCGTATACTGATACCTTATTCATGAAAATAGGTTATACGGTTACACAAATACAGGGTATTATGTAGAACTCTAACAAAAAAACTTCAAAACGTCCTAGCGGCTAAACCGTTACTGATTCGTGATCAGCGATGTGAAAAACCCTTGAAACCTAAATTTCGAATGTACGGGACAACTCATTATATTTTTGTCCACTTTTTTCCTTATCTAGCGCACTGCGGGAGTCTGCAAGAGCACTAACATTGGACAATTAAGGTAGAGGAACACGAATTAGATGTAGTGAAACAATTTACCTACCTTGGCAGGCGACAATAGCATGGAACCAGAAATACGCGCACAGCTGCTAAAAGCCAACGAAGCCTACTATAGTCTATCAAGACTCGGTAAGATCTATGGGGTGGGGTGAAGGGAGACCCAACCTACGATGGAAGAATGACGTAGACCAGGACGCTCAAAGCTGAGGGAGGACAAATTAGATGAAATCGGCTCGGAATCGGGACCGGACGAGAGAGCAGTTGCGAGAGGCCAGCACCGGATCCCGGTTGTAGAGCCGTGAAAGAAGAAGCACAAAACTGGCTTAAGGATAAGTGAAAGGACTATACTTTTTGGGTCCATTAATTTGTATGGAAATTTATCAGATGAGCAGTCCATTATATACGTCTATGAGATCGGATTAGGTTCTTTTGAATGCATTTTTTAAGCTTTCTTTAAAATTTTGTCGTTCTAACGAAATTTGCTGCTGAACTTCGTCACTGAGTGTATTAAAGGGAGTTTACATCCCGAACGCAAAGTGGACAAACAAAGTGGGCTTGTACAAAATACAAGCCCAAGGTTATATCGAAAGCTCGAAACTGTTTATAACTGTCAAACATAAAATTTTTAACACGGTCGCGGAGGAAACAATTTAATGAGCTTCAAAGCCTTTTAGATAGTTATATTAAATTAGCAAAAAAGACAATTTTATTAGCTTTATCACATTTTCACATTTATTTTTTGAAATTACAAAAATTAATGGTTTTTTCAAAATTTCGGAAACTAGGTTAATAAGCAAAAACATCTAACATAACCACCTGTCATTTAGTAGACATTAGATTATTAAAATTTATCGAAATCAAAAGCTTTTGTTCAGACCACGTAATCGTAAAGTAGATTAGAGCTCTACTTCATGTTTGCAGTTTTCAGTTGCCACTCTGGTGAAGCAGAGATAGAACCATACTATCCTCTAGGTCAGGGATTCTCAACCTTTTTCCACGCATGTACCCCTTTTTGTATATCATTAATTATGCGTACCCCTAACAAAAACACCTTAGTTTTATTAAAATGCGTTATAGTAGTTAAACTGTTAAAGTAGTATACTACCTTTAACTATTGCTACTGTAATAGGTGCACGCACAAAGTAAGATTGGAAACTTGAAAGTTACTGAGAAATTAATACGCGTACGGAGTACGCGTACCACCGGTTGAGAATCAATGCTCTAGGCAATAATTAAGTTCATATTTGCGCTACCACTTTCACTTTGGGATATAATGAGCCTTGAAGGCGTTAAAATGATCACACACGCTTCGGAACTCCTCTGAGAAAAACTGCGCTTGATTTATGAAGCCGGCCGCAATTACCTATCAACAACACGTGCATTGCATTGGCACTGTTTTCTCTGCTCCGTCCGCCATTATAAATTGGTCCATAAATGTATAATGGCCTCGCAACTCAACGGGGTTTGGAGCGAATTAAACGGTCCACTGGAATGCTTTTTCCCCAACCGCGCTTAAGGAAATCATGCGTATTTAAATGCTTAAAAATTGGGAAATAATCAAGAATAAATTTTTTAGCATTCTTACTTAGAAAGCTCATGCTTAGGAAGCAATTCAGCAATTATAGTACAAATACAAAACAAAATGACTAACAGTGGTAGAGTCTCTTTTAAGTTCCCTCTTTTGCCATAAAGCAGGTCATCAGATTTATTACTTTCACTCATACATTTAATCTTATTCTTTCAAAGGATGGATGCACGCTTTGGCAGAACGTCTGAAAATTCCACTATCGAACATCACCAATGCAGAAGCTTATGCGACAGCACTGTACTTCACGTTCACCAGTTTAACTTCAGTTGGCTTCGGTAACGTGTCTGCCAACACAGTCGCAGAAAAGGTTTTTAGCATATTAATGATGCTAATTGGAGGTTTGTATGCCATTGAATATCACCCAATTTATAAAATACGAAATAAAATTCTTTTCAGCTTTAATGCATGCAGTTGTTTTTGGTAATGTGACAGCCATTATCCAAAGGATGTATTCACGAAGGTCTTTATACGAAAGCAAGTGGCGAGACTTAAAGGATTTTATTGCACTACACCAGGTACATTATGTGATGAAATAGGGGCTTTATGTGTAATTTAAGAACCCATAAAATCATGTGCAATGCGGTGGTAAAATCTGCCATCCTCTAGTATGTATAATTAAAACATGCTACATAGTGAAGGATGAAGTGAACTTCTATTCACCTAATACTCCGGCTTCACCGGTCGAACTGCGCAAGTTCGAGCAAATTGGTAAACTGAACTTTAAAATAATATCAGTTCGCATACAATTTCAATTTCAATTTCAATTTCAATTTCAATTCGCCCAAATCGAGCTCGAACTTAAGTAAAACGTAAAACCTCGCTCAAAAGAGAGCAACCACTGAAATAGTGGAATGCCATTCCAGTGAGCTTTTTCATTTCTGACTTCTGCCGAAAGAGCAACAACTTCAAGCACTGAATTGGACTTTAGCCGGTGAAGCCACTTATGTGGATTGAACTGAATATTATTGAACTGAGGCCGGTGAAGCCAGGGGCTTAACAGAAATTCTTTATAACCATCGTTAGTTGGTTCCATGCTCACAATAAAACGTCACTCTTTTCTCGTTTGAGTAAAATTTCAACTAAACTAAAAAAGACTTTACAAGCTATGTCCTTAAGTTAAATGCAAATTACATCGGTTGGTTTACATCGGTTTCTAATTGGGAATTCAAGATCAGTTATTTCAGACAAGTATTTATAGCTCAAAATTAGCTCCAAATAGTCAAAATTATCACTTCCAGTGGGGCGATATTGCAAAATGCAAAGTTTAACCCCAAATACTGGCGTTTAACAAGCAGTTTACTTAAAAAACTTTAAGCGTAAAAGCGAAAGTTTTTGTTTGGCAGAAAAGCTGTAAAGTTTATAGGTACAGTTCGATTTATTCGCCAAGATTTTCTTCAATTAATAAGAGGCGACATGCATTTTTATCACTTCCCCGTCATCTAAAAATCCGTTAAAATCACCGATAAATTGAGTAGCAAGCGACTTTGCGCCTTGGGTGATTGAAAGAAAGAGGTGAAGTCAGCATAGTAATGGCTATGTTTTGTTTCAGTCGGTGAGCGATTAGTCGTCGGAGTGAGTTTAGTGGAGATTTTGGAGTTCGGTCAGTCAAATTTTCACTTCCCTGTCACGTAATTACGTTTCAACTATTAGATATTATTAAATTTTAATTAATTGTACGTGTTTGCTTCAATTATACTTATCATTGGTGTCTATCACTTCCCTGCTGTCTATCACTTCCCTGGGTCTACATTGACGAATGCTGCCATTTCTGAATGGGGTGTGTAAGATATTGTGCAAAACAACGAACAAAAGTCGACGATATACTTGGGGAATCAGACTCGGAAAGAAATAATGTTTAAAATTCATAAAACTTAACATTTGCTCGAGAACTTTTTCTACACTAACCTCACTTCCCTAGTAGGCTTTCTTGTACATATTTAGCTTTCTATTCTCAGAAATTTCAATAGATATATCACTTAAATGCCATACTTATTATAATGTTAACCGAAAAATCTTTTTTAAGTAAAATATTCTCTCTTTCCAGGTCTATTCTCACTTCCCTGTCACCCAAAAACTTACAAATGCTATAACTTATAAAAATTCAAATATTTAGACTGACCCATTAAAACCTAGAATACTATCATTAATCTTCGTTATATCCAATTTTCAATTTTGAAATACATTAAAAAAACGAAGGGCCAAAAATAATTCGATTTTATTCCAGTTTTTGTAGAACTGCTCACGTACATAAATGAAATTAAATTGCTGCTTAGGTTACAAAACTGCCACATTTAGGTAATCTTATAGTAAATACTTGAGGCGTTTCGAATATTACTAACCCTCAATCCAACCACCTTAAAACTCTGTTTTATGGCGCAGAGGACTCGCCATTCGACCGTATCCCCTTAGCCTTTCCGAAGAAGTACTCCAGACGGTTTGCTGCGGTCTTCGATTAGGATTTGCTAATAGCGCTGCTAATTAAAAATCGGCTGCGCCACCTTTCGAGGCCTCTGTTAGCCGCTCGTTTGTGTTCTTAATAGGTACGCGATTCCGCGATCCACTTGAGCTATCAACAGATCAATTTATGCAATTCGAATCTAACCCCTGGAGTACAATGAGCGTAGCCATTTCGCAGCTTTGCCGCACGTGTATCAAGTAAAATATCTTTACATTGCACTCCCACAGGCTGAGCACAGTGAACGTAACCAATGAAGTAGTTAACTTGAAAGTTCGTGAACTTTTAACTTTCGCGTAGCAATGCTGCGTTGACAAGAGTGGGTTTGTGCGAAAATAAAAAGAAATGTCGGTTAACTATTTCCATTTTTGTTAAATATTTTCAAAAATTTGTGCTTTTTGTATATCTATTTTGATTTTTCTTTAAATATTTACATTTCTATATAAAATGTACTTTTGAGCTTGCTTATGAGCTTTTCTTCAAATGACATTTTAATTTGAAGAAAAGCTCAAAAGTACATTTTATGTAGAAAAAAGCAAAAAAGTTATTGCGTTACAAAGTTATGCGTGAACAGGACCAAAAAATACCTACGCGTCGAAGTGATAACATCCTCCTTTTTTGAAGTCCCACGAAAATAGGAATTGCAAGGAGTTTTTCCCACAGGCTTTTATATAAATTCCCATAGGTTTTCCCACGGAGAAGAAATTTGGATATTTTGAAAAGGAGAAAAGCAAAACGAAGGATATTTTTTCATCTTGCATGCTGATTCACCTGAATCGCTTGACATAGCTAATAAATTAACAGCTTAATTTAATATAATGATACAGAAAAAAATACTTACTGCCTTATCTCAAATAACAGGCGAGAATGACTTACTTATTCATACGTATATTCACTGCTAAGCAAATTCACTGCAGTGTTTACAAATTATTGACCGCGTAAAGAATTGCGATGAAGCTTTATAACCTAAGACATTAGACTGTTCTTTCCTACGTATAGATGTTTTTAAACTCCGTGACACAAAAAATTCGAACAGTTCTGCGCACCTCGTTGCCAAATTTTATAAATTTTGTTCTATCATTTCCCCTCTTTTCATTTAAAAAGGCAACAAACGCAGAAAAAACTCAACAAAATTATTTGGGAAGGGATGCGCGCAGGCCGAATGAATAAAGTTAAGTTATCTTTATATGTGTTGAGCAGAGCTTTTAATTACATGTAAAAACCCTGCTCAACCAAGTAAATCTATCCATCATAATAAGCATAATTTTATTATAATTATGAGAAATATTTCTCATCCCTAAATTTATAATAATTAAAAAAAAATGCTGAAAAATCCTTTTTTAAATTCATGAGCATTTTCATTCATAAATTGTGAACTCCCCGCAGCCGCAAGCAACGTAACCTCCCCTAGCAGAAGCGCGCATGCGACTGGCCGAAAACGTCAACAATCCTAGTATCAAAGTATTAAAAACCCAAATTGCGTATTTTTTAATAGAAATTGCTACAAATTATTTCTGTAGCAAATATGTATGTAAAATACAAAAACCTGAAAATTAAAAAATATATAAAAAAGGACGCTTTTCATTCATAATTTGTAAAATTAGCAATACGCAGTCGCTATTGATTAAATGACAGCAAGTTATTGGATAAGGAGGAGGAGGAGTCAATTCTCGCTCACTTTTTACAATATACAATGGTACACAAAATTATAAGACAAATAAAAATTCAATTTTAATTAGAAAAGTGTTTCCTTTTGAACAAATTATGTTTAAAATAGTTTCTTCGCATTTTTATTTTACTTACGGTTAAGAAATATTTATCTTCGATCTTTAAATTTCTATCAATTATTCAAATAGGAAAATATAAATTTCGTTTTTCTTTTGAGATTTTTAAGCCACTGTGGTATATACAAAAGCTCTAATAAAAAGACAGAGTCGTCGTAATATTTGCAACAAGTTGTCAGAAAGTATATGGGAATTGCTGACAATTCTTTTGCGTGCGCCTTTGGCTTCCTATTTTGGAGCTTAATTTCTCAATAGAGAGGAAGAAAAATTATCTCCAGCTTTTAAACATTTTTAAGAGCTTTTTACCCCAACATGCGTCAAATGTCACGGCATTTGGAAACATCTATACGTTCCTCACGAGCTTTTTAGATGAACGTACGTAGGAACGAACCGTCTACTCACCGTCAAACGGTGTTGCCGATTAAGTTATATCTACTTTTGGCATAAATTTAAAAAGTTAAAAAATGATGTTGCACGATAAAATTGGCTGTTTTGTTTTACATTTTTTTAAATATTTAGATCTTGTAGCTTTTCCCACGTTTTTCTTCAGGAGGACAAAATTATTCCCTTTTCCCTTTTACCAATTTTTAGCAGTAAGAATTCCCATGAAAAGGGAGAACTCCCACGAATTGGAACCACTGCTACCAGGGGTAAGTTATTCAGTGAAGTTGCCAAACTTCTCCGTACACACTCCGTTCACATGTCACGAGCCTCACACAAACGCATTCTCGGGAGCAAACTAAATTTAATCAAAACACTTTTGTCACCGCGGCTTTGTGTTACCGAAATCCAAGAATGAATGATTTAACTTTTCCCTTCTTTGAAACGCGGAACCCGCACGTATTCTAACGGTCACAGGTCGTCCAAAGTAGACCTTTTATATTGGCGTTGAGGTTCAAGTCATTTGTGTTTATTGGTTTCTTGATGAAACGATGACCATGAAGTTTTTTATGTGGAACTCTAAGCTCAGCCTAGCACGTACTGTCCATCTGTCATGTCATGGTGCAATTAGTCCATTCAAAAGGCGCTGTCGAAACATATTATTATTATTAAGGACTGAGGGAGCAACCCATATGGTGAACACTGCGGCCAAGTTAGGCCTATTGTGTACGTACTCCACTAACGGAACAGACTATCAGCCTTCCGGACGAAGGCACGAAGATCTTTAATTGAAGAAGACCGGGTTTTAGCGGGGCTCATAAATTCTCTGATAAACGTTCTTATTCTAATCCAGATCAGAGCAGGACATTCACAAAGAATATGTGTGGAAGTCTCGTCGCCCTCCAGGCAGAGTCAGCATTCTGTCTCTTGAGACAGTCCTAGGTTGTGGAGGTGATACCGCAGTCCTACATGGCCAGTCAGATAACCCACCAACAGCCTTAGGTCCGCTCTGTTTAAAGTTATAGTGCCCCTCAAGGCAAAGAGTCTTATAAGATCTTTAGCCTGTCTAAGACCTGGGACTGATTCCCAATAGGCTAGGTGTAGTCCCTTCATCCACTCCTCTATCAGGGACTTGGAGGCAGACCTTATTTCTTCTTGTCAGACTCTGGTCAAAACACCCTACAACTATTTTGGAAGAAAACTTCCACGTTGAGAGTGCCTTGATGGCCGCTTGGCTGTCAGAAAAGATTTTAATGTTGGCGCCTTTTAAACCTTTCTCAATGTTGAGCCTAGCGCTGGTCGGAAAGGCATGAATTTCAGTCTGGAAAACAGAGGGCTACTTACCCATTGCAATCGAGACCTTGGAGTTGGGTCCTGCCACACCAGCCCCTCTACCATGTCCCATCTTTGACCCGTCGGTAAACCAGTGGAGATGTTTTGAATCCCCAGAAAGAATAAGTTCTCCCTCGCCCTTTATTTCCTTTGGAACTGCAGTTCAAATGAAAATGTTTGGGATATTGTCAAAAATATCCATGTGTCCTTTGATTGCATAAGGCCAGTTGGTAGAGATCTGAAGTCTCAAGGCACTTTTGGCCTCGGATTTCCATATGAAGATATGCAATGGGGTTAATCCAATAATTGCAGCTGTGCGACAGGTCAGCATAGCTCCAGTAATGGAGAGGCAAGCAAGCCGTTGCAGTTTGCTTCACTTGAGGATCGCCGTAACCTGTTTAGTCTTGGACCACCAGACTATATCAGCATAAGTGACCACAGGTTTAACGATCGTATTGTACATCCAGTACATCATTTGTGGTGTAAGACCTCATGTCTTACCCAAAAGCCGTTTGCAGGCCCATATGGCCCTAGTGGCTTTACTGATGGCGTTCCAGTTCAGTCTCTTGTCTAACTTTATTCCCAAATATTTGACTGAGTCTGAGTACTCAACTGTGGTACCCTGGATGTAAATATGACCTAGGTCCACTTTGTAGCGTTTGGAAAAAGGTATCAGGACCAAATTCGGATAGTTTGGTCAAAAGTTCGTCCTACTGCAGCCCTCGGTAATACCAGAAGCATTGGGAGGTGCCATTTCAGACCACATGGTCGAAACATAACACCGCTATGGAAATCGTTCCCTACATGTTTTTTGGGTCGCTGATCACGAAAATCGAGGTCCCGCAGTCCTAAAACATGGGCGTCACCCTTAAAAATGCAAAAAACACCACTTTTTAAGGGTTTTTTTAGCGATAATTTCAATAATAGTCAAAAATAATCCAATGAAATACACTTTTTTCAATATTTATTTGAGAAGCGGATAATCCTAAAGGGTTAAATCCACCCCTAAATCGACTGAAAGTAAACAATAATAATTAAAGTTACATAAATTTTAATAAACATTGGATTTTTTTTTGCATTTTATCATGGTTATAAACGCAACGTCTCGCACCTGCTTGTCTTATATTTAGCGTGGAAGCAATGTACAGTACATATCATCATCGGCGAAGCTGTAAAATAGTTTGGAGGAGACTAAGAGAAGGTCGTCTATATTAGGACTAAGAAAGGTGACAAAGTGCAGCCTTCTGGGACATCGGTGGAGATTGGGTGGGGTTTAAATTTTAGGCCATCCAAACTACCTTGATTAAACGATCAGAAATAAAAACCTTCTTAGAACTAAAACAATACCAAAATAACTTGAAGTTTAGCGAACAACGCAGCCATATGCTACCGAAGAGCTTGAAGATGTCTGGAGCAACCAGACACACCAGGGGGCCTCGGTAGTCTAGGGAGTAAGGCGCCTGGCTACCATCCCAGAGGTCCCGGACTCGAATCCTGGCAGCACCACGGTCCTTCGCCTTTCCCACTTTCCCCACATACATAACTTTTCTTATTTCTTCTTCCCACCTTAACCTTCCTGATTCCTCCTGTAATAGCCTTCCGCTAGCACTTCCCCACTCCACCAGCCCGCATAAGGACCGCATACAAGCAAGGCTTTTCATACGAAAACTAAATAGACCTATTAAGAACTTATAACTGTCAAGCCTAAGTTTTTAAACCCCACCCCACTAGCATTTAAAAAGGGATTCCCCCAGAGGCATGCCGAAAGAAGGCATTCCCTCAGTTTCCTCATGAACAAAAAAAGAGAAATCAGCGATATGAGGTATGCCTTATCAACTTCTCATAAGGGCCTTATGAGGCGAACCTCGTTACAAATGAAATGAGGCAATGCCAACATCTGGCTTACGTATTCTGAAAGCTTTTTAAAAAGCCTTAAGGCCCCATTCATTCACAGGTCGCGGGCAGGCCGTGGCCTTACAGTCCAGGTCGGCAGGCATGGCCCGATGATGACCTCACATTACTTAGTCTGACTGTGGGAAGAAGACTTGAGGCAATCGCCTGACAGGCCGTGGACTGTAGGTCACCTCATGATCACACAGATACACTGGCGAAGAGGGCAGTTTAGCGTAGCAGGTTGTTAATTCAAGTGTAAAAATATTCCCGGCCTCAAGGAAAACTTCAGACTGAAAAGAAGTACAGTTTTTCAGGCCCGAAATGTCGATAAATGCCCACACGCATAAAGATTTGTTTCAGTTTTCCTGTACTACAGGCCACGGCCTGCCGGCTGCTGGTGAGGTTGAGGTGATTTTTGGCCTCACGGCGAGAAACCTTCAGGTCCTGGCCTGCCGGCGGCCTGTGTATGAATGGGGGCCTTTACAGAAATACCCTTAACCTTTAGTTTAACCAGGAGTCTCCAAACTTTCCAGCCTTAGGGCCATACTGATTACTCCAATAAGTTCCGAGGGCCAAAACCATATTATCATTGTTGCCGGTGGTAAAAAGTGAAATAGTCCACTGATGAAAAAAAAGTCCGAAAAAGTATGCAACGTTTAAAAAAGGCTGCAAATCGGACTAAAGTCCGTAAAACGGCAACACTGCATATTATTAATTTTCCTGTCATTATCTGTAATTTCTAGATTAGTCGTAGTCAGTTCCTATGACATTGTTGTGAAATAAAATAGTGCGTAGCTCCTTAAAACGTGTTTGTGCGTGTTTAAGTTTAAGACATCTTTGTAACAGTATTTTGATTTGAATTGTTGCTTTTGTGTGTGATTTAGTAGTATGGAAAAGAAGCGAAAAATTGATAGTGAATGCAGAAAATTCAAAGATCAGTGGAACATTCAGTATTTCGTAATTGAGTCCAGTAACAAGGCGCTATGTTTGATTTGCAATGAAAGCATAGCCGTTCTCAAGGAATATAACATTAAACGTCATTATGAAACAAAACATTTTCAAATTTACTCAAAATATACAGGAAGTTTGCGGACAGAAAAATTCGAAGCTATGAAGCGCGGA
The DNA here is from genome assembly GCA_963855945.1 of Thereva nobilitata. Taxonomy (NCBI): domain Eukaryota; kingdom Metazoa; phylum Arthropoda; class Insecta; order Diptera; family Therevidae; genus Thereva; species Thereva nobilitata. The sequence continues at coordinate 100,489,925 of OY979694.1, read as the reverse complement.
TTGAAATCGCAGCAATCTTCATTTACAAAACTCAAAACTGAACAAGAGGCTGCAACTCGTGCCAGCTTTCGTGTGGCTCTTGAAATTGCGAAACGTGGAAAACCATTCACCGATGGAGAAATGATCAAAGAATGCATAATTGCAGTAGCCGAAGAAATGTGCCCTGAAAGGGTAAATTTATTAAAAGCTGTCAGTATGTCAGCAAACACTGTGGCTCGAAGGGTAGAAAACATCGCTGAAAATATATCCTCTCAACTGTTCGACAAAAATGGACATGTTGAGTGGTTTTCTTTGGCCTTGGATGAGTCAACGGATGTGTCAGATACTGCTCAGGTGTTGATTTATATTCGAGGAGTAGATAAAAGTGCATGAAGTGCATGAAGAACTTCTTGATATGTATAGTATTCATGGCACAACTACTGGTACAGATATTTTTAAAGGAGTTGAAATGGCCATTAATCAAAAGAACCTTCGATGGAAAAACTTGAAATGTATTACAACTGATGGAGGCAAAAACATGAGTGGGAAAAATAAAGGAGTGGTCGCTCTTGTGTCAACGGCTGTAGAAAATGACGGTGGTTCAAAACCATTAGTCTTACATTGTATCATTCATCAACAGTCTTTGTGCGGAAAATGTTTGGATATGTCTGAAGTTCTGAAACCAGTCATATCAACTGTTAATTTTATCAGATCTTTTGGGCTGAATCACCGACAATTCCGACAATTTATTGAAGAGATTGGAGAAAATGACTTACCTTATCATACTGCCGTACGTTGGCTTAGTTGTGGGAAAGTCCTTCAGCGCTTTTTTGAACTTCGAGCAGTATTCGAAATTTTTTTGAATGAAAAGCATCGCCCTCTTACTGAATTACAAAACAACGCATGGCTGTGGAAGTTAGCATTCTATGTTGATTTGACAAAACATGTGAACGAACTGAATTTGAGATTGCAAGGAGAAAACCAGCATCTTCCTGATTTATACACTAATATCAAATCATTCCGGAAGAAATTGATACTGTTTCAATCACAACTACGAAGTAAATGTTTTTCACATTTTAAAACATGTGAAATATTCAGCCACACCACTGAGACTGAGTTTCCTACCGATTTTGCAATCGAAACTTTGAGTGCTTTGAAAATAAATTTTGATACTCGTTTCTCGGATTTTTCAGAATCCCTTTGATACTGACATTGAAACCCTAGCCACGGAACTTCAAATGGAAATGATAGATCTACAGTGCAGTGATATAATTAAGAACAAATATCAAAACTCATCTTTGTTGGAATTTTATAAGAGTCTTCCACTGACACAATTTGATAATTTGCATAAATTTGCTCGTGGGCTGTGTGAGAAGACCTTCTCCAAAATGAAGTACACAAAAAATGTTTACAGATCTAAATTAACTGATGAGCATCTTAAATCTCTTTTAATAATTGGTACAAGTAAAATTAGTCCACAACTACAAACTATTGTCAGTGGAAAATCTCAATTACATAAATCTCATTAGTATTTCATGTCATTATGCTTGTTATAAGTTATGTTTTTATTTAAAATGTATAAAATGTTAGTTGGATTCATTTCAATAATTTGTTAGTTATTATATACTGAAGTTAAATTTTCTTTACTCATTACAATTCTGTGTTTCTTTATCCAACTTATCACAAAAGCAATAACAATAAGCCTACAACAATGTTATGAGTAGTTAGCTCATGACCATATCAATGTAGATGTCATATTAATAATTATTCAACATAAAATTATAATACTTCAGGAAACTAAATTTAATTTGCTATAAAAAATATGTTCTCTAAAAGGAGTTTTCAAGTATGCTAGCTCTCCGCGGGCCGGACAAAATCTGTCCGCGGGCCGGATGTGGCCCTCGGGCCGTAGTTTGGAGACCCCTGGACTTTAACTCATAGAAAACTTTAGTTTTTGTTCTTGAATTGCTATTACTGGCAATTATGTTAGGGATCGTCATTTGGCATACTCAATAGATCAGTTCTGGTTCGAAAACCGAGGGGTCGCATTGGCGGATGAGGCAAGGCTTTAGATGCCCTGTATGGGCCTTATAGGGCAATCCGCACGGCGTCCACATTAGGCAGTGAGACTAGCCTCACAGCACCCCCCCCAAAATGCTATTCGGCCATAACCCCCATAACCAAAGAATTTAAAACCGTAAAACTCAATAGACAGCTGCTAAATAAATTTACCTTTTAACTTTTTACATTTTAACATTTATCTGCTCACGTGCTCCCCACCCACAATGACTATCCTCCGCCACCCTTGCATGCATTAGCCTGCTCTCATTACGCTATTCGGCGTATATGAGTTTACTCGTATGCCATTCGGACTACGGAATGCAGCCAATTTTCCAAAGATTCATAAAGGAAGTTGAGAGAGAAAGAAAATAAATACCAATGAAGAGCTTTTTTTACGAGTTTGATTCTAATAGGTATATATTAAACTGTCTCACAGAAAGTAAGAAACGTATGCATCCTCAATGAATATTTATATTTTATAATCTCACCTCAGCTAATTTCAAGTTTTAGTGCCGAAAAGAAGTAAGAAATGTCTCTCTGGTACGTATTTACAACATAACCTCGCCTCATTTTAAGTTGAATTTTAGTGCCCCAAAGGAAGTCAGAAAGAAGAAACCTCTAACATCTTAACGATAGTATAGATCGATTCATGATACGGCCTGAGGCATACCCAAATCTGGACCTCTCAACTTCAACAGTGATAAAAAGATTCATTCTTAGTTTCGGTATATCCCTTGAGATCACAACTGACCTAGGTACGCAGTTCGAATCGAAACTGTTGAATGAAGCTGCCAGATCACTCGGCACTAACCGAATCATGACAACCGCCATTAGACCTGGAGGACTGCGACTACGTTTTAATACTACCCGATCATGTTCGAAAACCTTTTGAAACTCCATATCAAGGCCAATGCCAAGTAAACAAGAAACCGTACAACCAAGTCGATATCTATCTGCAGCCTAAAGCCATTCTTCGGTTGTCACCGTGACGGCGAGTCGAGTTTCTGTGTCTCGTGGTCAATCTGAGTGAAGGTGCCTTGGATAGTTAGCTCTTGATGTTTTTCTAACAATGTCAAGCTCACCTGTGAAATCCAATATTTGAGTTGACAACCCCTCGTTTATTCCAGAATACTAACTAGGTCACTTCCTTTTATTCCAGCTGACGGACCCCTGGTCAGAGCCCATTATACAAGTATGTTAATTCGCCTGAGCAATATTCCGCATGCCTTAGCTGATTTGCCATATTGGTCATGGTCGTCCTACAAAATAGTGTCAGTTAATTGGGGATGTCGGATTACCATGGCTTTGCAGTGTTCCATTATGACGATGTTATGTCTATGGAATACTCCACAATGTTATACCAGAGATAACTTAATATATAAAGATGCGACAGCTACATAGAACAAAAAACCCAAACGCATTTCGCATCTGCAGACTTCTGAGATTGCCTCCACCCTAGCAACATGCAACATTTTAAAGTTTCCAGCTACACTACGATGCGAACGTATTCTTCTCAGCCATGGTCCGCAACACAAGAGATGCGGTGAGTTTGTCGATAGGGAAGCTGGCAGTTTAGGGGGGCAAGGAAGGAACTGCCAACAGAATATTTTTCGCAACATTGTGATCTTTCGAACCTTTGCCTCTAGTGCTGCATTGAAGAATTGTGCTGGAGTTTTGTATTTTAATCATTTGTTAGAACATTCAGTGCATTTTTGGGGGCGTCTATTAACTACGCGAGGCGATTTTTAGACCCCCTTCACCTTGGTGAGATGTCGTGGATTTGTCTCGGCCCCTCCCCCACCCGCTTAATGACACGAGAAATTTTTCAAACTTTAAAAAATCTCTATACGCGCACGTCTAGATTTATACCTAGTTAATTAGTTTTTTTTTTGTAAATTTTTCAAAATTCAGAATATTTTGTGTTTCGATTTTGCGTTTACGCTACTTTCATCTATTTAAATAGTGAGCATGGACGAGTTCTTAATGATAGAAAAAGACAAATACTGGCTGCTGAAAAACTGTTGCAGAAGTTGCTCAAGTATGTGCTTTAATGGGTTGGCTCGCAGGAAATCATAAGACCATGCCATTTGCAACGACCATAACAAAACCATAGAAACTATTGTTACTTTTGTATGACTATGACGCTAGGATTCATGAAGACCTGTTCCTCAACAGAGTCATTCGCACAACTGGTTTGTAGGCACTGCTTCAAGCCTATGAAAAGAACCTCATCTCCTTCGCCATTGATTTGAATGATCTTGTTCGAAATTTTGGTCTCTCAAAATCGAAGGTTTAAGTTCTTACATTGCTTCAGAATGGTAATATATGCCCTTTCAATCCCGACAAAAGTCATAGTATTCGTGGAACATTTGTGCTGATTTAAAAGTTACGTTGACTAGAATGCTGCAGATATACTAAGTTTTGTTGTTTGTTATGTGAATGGGACATTCGCGCAAGAGATAAACCCTACATAGTAAAAACTGGCCAAGAAGTGCGAGTTGAACTCCTGGAGTCAAATATATATCTGAAGAGTCTTTAGTGAAAAATGAAAAAAAAACTTTAAAATTCAAAATCTTGGTGCAATATCAGATGAGCATGGTGAAAGGTTTCATCAAGACATATTGCACATAGAGAGACGATAAAACGGAAAATGGTCAGAAGAAATGCTTTCAGATTTTTGTTGGTCGATTCGCCGCGAAACTTCAATGGAAAATATGAAAAGAAAGTATTTCATATCGCGATTTGTAATTTTACTGCGCGAATTTACCCTGCAAATTTACATTTTTTTACAGTGTCTCAAACACGTTACGTTTCTCAAACACAAGCTTTGTTTATCTCGTATGCACGTTCGGCATTGTGTCTTGTATTCTAGAGGAGTTATCATTTAATATCTAAATAAATGAACACATTACTGGATCTCGACGGTAGTGGCGGCGCCCTCTTGGACCTGGCGCCCTAGGGCGGTAGACTGGGTTCGCACAACCCCCCCCCCCTTTTTCGAATCTGACATGAAAATTGGAAAATTCAAAATGGCTCACCGTAAATGGCCCAAAATTTAAATAAAAGAGAGCTTTTTTCGCGTTTTTTTTTCACTTAAAACGTAAAAGAAAACCATGAAAATTGCATCCGAGAATTTCCTATTAGGCTGCCCTCCCCGCACACCGCATCAGAATTTTTACGAATTTGTGCGAATTCTGTATCGATTTCATCCGAATTCGTACAAAGTCTGATCCAGTGTGCCAGCAGCCTTATACAATTTTGTACGTGAAGACAGCGTGAGTCTTCAGATGGTGAAGGTCCATCAAAAAAAATAAATTTTAATAAATAATATGTACTTAAAGTGGCCCTTATTTATATGGGCGATTTTTTTTTACATTTTTGGTGGTGCTAACCCCTAAAATGGTTCACTATACCAAAAAAATACTATAAAAATTTCAGCTGAATTGGTACAGTTTTACCCGTGGCGAAATCGCGGAGAAAATGGTTTTTTCCAAATAATAAATTGAAAATTTTTTTACAACTATTAATATATAAATAAATTTTTCTTCATTACCTTTAAAATTATACCTCATTTAACTCGATACGATAAATAGATCCGGAGTAATAGCGATTTGAAAAAGGGCATAATCGGCGAGTGACGTAAACTTTACCCCCCACCCCCTCTTTTTGAAAATATTGACCGAAAAAAAGGAAAAAATACGTGTCCGCTTATTTTGTATAGAGACTCCGTAAAAAAATTTGAATCAAATCAAAAATGTTGATTAATAAAAGTTTTCTCATAAAATAACAAACTTTACCGCGTTTTCGGGACGAATTAACTTCAAACAATTGAGATGAAATTTTTTGGAGAATTATTTTTTCATAGTAGAGAACCATTTCAGGGATTAGCATGTAGGAATTACCGACTTTTAAAAATAAGGGCCACCCTAATGCACATGCATTGTAAATATAATAAATTTTATCCTTAACAAATAATAAAACATTTCTGTTCCATTTTTTTATTTATAAAATACTAATTTTTTTTGTTTATAATATAGTTTGCATCTTATTTGATATCCTATAATTATTTACTTTTTTTATATTACTATATTTTATATTTTTTTTTGCATTTAAATTTTATTTATATTAGTTATATTTATTTAATTTTATCTAGGGGTAGTTTAACCCCTTAAGCATGTAGTGGGAAAAACAATTTTAGGATTATCCCTTATTATAAAATTTGGCTTGATTTGGTATTAATCAACCACCTTCGCAAATAAATGTTGAAAAAAGTGTATTTCATTGGATTATTTTTGATTGTTATTGAAATTATCGCGAAAAACTCTTAAAAAGGGTTGTTTTTTTGCATATTTTAGGGTGATGCCAGGGTTATAAAGTCTAGTCTGGGGCTCTCGGAAGAAGTCAGACTGGTTGGAAGAGGCACACCGCAGGGTGGAGTCCTATCGCCGCTCCTTTGGAGTATAACAGTCAATGAAGTTCTGATAACCCTAAGGGAGTCTGACTGCACTACTGTGGCCTATGCTGATGATATTGTGCTGGTGGTGACTGGCAAGTACATCTCAACAATAAGAGATATAATGCAACGAGCATTGGACACTCTCGTTCAATGGGCTACTACAAAGGGTCTAGGCGTTAACCCAGCTAAGACTGAAGTAGTGCTCTTCACAAGAAAGCATAGACTTCCTGATTTTCCTTCTCTAAGACTTTGCAATGAAATATTGCAACTTAAGGAGGATGCGAAATTTCTGGGTCTCATACTGGATAGAAAACTAACGTGGAGACCGAATCTTTTAGAGAGAGCCAATAAGGCCAAAACAGCTCTCTTCTTATGCCAAAGAACGTTCGGAGTTAATTGGGGCCTTAAGCCCCGTATCGTCCACTGGTTGTATACAGCCGTAATCAGACCTATACTTATGCATGGCATATCGGTATGGTGGACTGCATTACAGAAAGTTACGTATCGGAAGATACTGGAAAGAGTCCAAAGAACAGCCGAGCTGTGTATTAGTGGTGCAATGAGAAGCACCCCAACAGCTGCGCTGGATGTCTTATTGCATCTTATCCCCTTGGACATATATGCCGAGAAAATGGCAGCCTGGACGGCTGCCAGGACAAAGGCTTCTCTTGGATGGACTCCATACTTATATGGTCACTCATCCATCCTTAGGAAGTTCGCTACCGCTGCGGACAACCTAGATTATACTACACCTACGTGGACCTTGGAGAAAGGTTTCAATACCATCATTCCGGCCAGAGATGACTGGACAGATGGTGTTATCCCGACTGGGTCATTATGTATCTATACAGATGGCTCAAAAATTGGGAACAGCGTAGGTTGTGGTATCTTTTCTGAGGCATTAAATATAGATACCTCTCTTCGCTTACCCGATCATTGCAGTGTCTTCCAGGCGGAAGTCACTGCTATCTGGGAGGCTCTCGAATGGCTGAAGATAAATAATATAACTCATAAGAATATATGTATTCTATCGGATAGCCAGGCGGCCCTCAAGGCTCTTAATTCTGTCGTCACAACATCCACGACTGTTCTGAACTGCCGCAGGTCTCTGTGTGAGACTGCCACTCAGTTTTATATAACTCTGTGTTGGGTTCCTGGACACAGAGGGATTAGGGGAAACTGCAGGGCAGATGAGCTTGCTAGACAGGGAACCGAAGTGGAAAGGACACCCCACTTAACCCAGATGGGAATGCCCTTAGCCACCTATAAACTGGCTGTGGGAAAAATCAGCTTAGCTCGAGCCGGGCTGAGATGGACCACAGCAACAGTGTGCCGCACTCTCCACACAATATGGCCGACCTTGGACGCAAAGCGTTCAAAATCTCTAGTTCAGTTGAACAAGAAAGAGATAAGCTATGTGGTGAAGGTGCTGACAGGTCACTGTCCCTTTGGCCCACACGCCGAAAGATTGGGACTTCCCCACAACGACTTATGCAGAAGTTGTGGCAATGAGGATGAGGAAGAAACTGTCTCCCATTTTCTCTGTACATGCCCGGCCCTCGCGAGGAAAAGAGGGGCCTTCCTTGGCTCACCTTTCCTTGATGGATTGAGTGAGCTGCAAAACACTGGTGTTTTTGACCTCTGTCGCTTTATTAAAAGCTCCAAATGGCTTGAAATGGCCTAAATTTTGTCCCAACACTAGAATGGCATCACAATGGGCCCAATGGTGTGCCTAAGTGGGCTCCCTAGTGGGGGAGCAGCCATTTCAACCTAACCTTAGGGTGATGCCCATACTTTAGGACTGCGGGACCCCGATTTTCGTAATAAGCGATCTAAAAAGCATATAGAAAACGAAGTTATGTTTTAACCCCCTCCTCTCCGCGTTCTGAATTGTCTAGCATTCATAAAATGCACTTTTGGATGCAATCAAGGGCTAAAAGTGCACCTGGAGGGTCAGAAACGACTCTATATGCACAATAAAGTTTATGTGATAGTAAAATAAAAAAATGCTGGTCAATATTAATTACACAGGTCTGCAAATTTTAATTTTTTAAAAGTTTTTTTGCTGGACTGTTAATATTCGTAATGCTAAAGTTAAATGTAATAAAAAACGACATTCATATGATATACACCACGTCACATTCACCAGATTCAGGTGACACATGGTTTGAATGGAAAATATGAACAAACTACAGGATCAATTAAATAAAACTATCTATATCTAAAGTTTGAACTATGAAATTATAATTTTAATAAAAACACAAACAAATACAAAATGTGAGGATCAATAACTTCTTTGTTTTTTGCGGAAAAGCTTCTTTTAGCTAGTATCCGTTTATGAACTTTTTTCGGTTCATCTCTATGGATCATCCAACAATAGCCCGCCATCATACTGACGTCCCAACAGACTTGATGCCTCCTTTCTATCTCTTTTACATCTTGGTGTACCCGTTCTCCTTGTTCCTCACTGTAGTCACCTAGATTCTTGGGGAAATGATCAATGTGTGAATTCAAAAAGTGAACTTGCAGGCTCATATTACACCCTAAATTTTTATAATGACTTAACATTTCTTGGACAATATTTTTATAAGCAGGATGTTTTACGTTGCCTTAAAATTTCAAAACAACATTTCTAAAAGAATTCCAGGCAGTCTCTTCTAGGTTTGTCATGACATTTTTAAAGTTTGCATCCTTGATTAGTTTTCTGATGTCATGTCCTGTGAATATGCCCTCCTTTAACTTTGCAGGTATAAAGGGATGGATAGAATAAACTATACTAATTAGGTAAACATTAATTTTACTCCTTAAAACCTGATAAAAATATTTAATTATTTTAATAGAGTCTTTCTAAAAGAAAAATCTACATGTACTATATATTCGTATGTATGTATGAATAAAAAAAAATCAGGACGTGATACGTAAAAACTGAGTTCATATTCTGATTCAGTAGCCCAAAAACTATATAAATCATGTAAACATATTCAAAAAACTTTTTCATCGCAGACCTGTGTTATTTTTAAACGATTTTATTTGAAAAACTATCCGAGAGCCAAAACTGTGCTTACGCACTATGATTTTATAGTTATGTATTTACGCCTAGACCTATCATTCTATCCAAAAAAATCTGACGGACAAGAATTATCTCAAAAATTGACCTCAAATCATTAATTCTGACGGCGTATAGAGATTTTTTAAAGTTTGAAAAATTTCTCGTGTCATTAAGCGGGTGGGGGAGGGGCCGAGACAAATCTCACGACATCTCACCAAGGTGAAGGGGGTCTAAAAATCGCCTCGCGTAGTTAATAGACGCCCCCAAAAATGCACTGAATGTTCTAACAAATGATTAAAATACAAAACTCCAGCACAATTCTTCAATGCAGCACTAGAGGCAAAGGTTCGAAAGATCACAATGTTGCGAAAAATATTCTGTTGGCAGTTCCTTCCTTGCCCCCTAAACTGCCAGCTTCCCTATCGACAAACTCACCGCATCTCTTGTGTTGCGGACCATGGCTGAGAAGAATACGTTCGCATCGTAGTGTAGCTGGAATCTTTAAAATGTTGCATGTTGCTAAGGTGGAGGCAATCTCAGAAGTCTGCAGATGCGAAAAGCGTTTGGGTTTTTTGTTCTAGCTGTCGCATCTTTATATATTAAGTTATCTCTGGTTATACCGTAATAAACTGTCATATACAGATATCTAATAAAACCTGCAACATGATTTCTTCCGTTTATGTGAACGATCAATAACTAACGGCTTATCTGTCTCATACCCTCCTAGGGGTAACATTAACGACTCACTCTAATGCCCGGTTTCACAGTGTCGATTTGAGCTTTCGCTCAGCTGAACCTGAGCAGTAATTTTGAGCTTTAGCTCAAGTCAAAACTGTTTCACACCCCGTGTTCTTTTAATGAACTGGGTTTTAGAGCTTTTGAGTTCCCATACAAAATCGAAAACCCAGGTTTTATCTGGGTCTTCTGGTTCTTCGATTTTGTATGGGAACACAAAAGCTCCTCAAAAGCTCTCAAAACCCAGTTCATTAAAAGAACACGGGGACAGTTTGTTTTTGTGCTCAGTTCAGCTGAACTTAGTTAACTGGATTTTGCAGGGCACTCTGGTTGAATCAGTTGGGGAAATTTTTGCTTTTGGTTGATAAATTGTGTGATTTTTCTAGTTTTTAATCTTTAGTTGTAAGGATTTTTGAAAAGGATATGGCCGCTTATTACTATAAGAACGAGTACGACGACGGTAAATTGACCAAATTTTGCACCAACCTAGCTGTCGGACACTTGGAATTTATATTAAGTAGTTTATAGTCTTCCATACTACAAATTTTCATGCGCCACGTCGATGACATTTTTTCAATAAGAAGATGACTACTCGTTGGTGTCGGAGAGCTCGGACATATCATGGTACAATAATACAGATAGGCTCATAAGGAAAACCTCTGTTTCCATCTTGAAAAGCTTTTACGCCTTTTACATTAGAAAAGAAAGCTTTTTTCCTTTGTGAGAAAAGATCTGAGTGACGTCACGGGACCCTTATGAGCTTTCCTTGTAATTCTTGTACCATGGGACTTATAATCCCGTTTAGTAATAGAATGAGTTGCAATCGAGTTTGCCCACATCAAAGATCAAAGCAATTTTTCGTCTCCAGCTCTTAGACTATATTAGCAGAAGTTTTCAGCAATTATGGCGGGATGCCGTCTTTTTCAGCAGCTTTACCATTGCCTATTGCATAAATTTCGGTTGCTATTTCTGTCTTAGATGGTGCACGAGTGGTGAATCTTATTTGCTCTGCATTGTTAAGTTTTCTTCAGGTTCCTGTGAAAATGAAGTATTCAGAGCGGCAAATAAATTATCTCTCCATCTATTCGTACTCTTTACGGCATTTTTGTAGTAGAATGCTCTCTTTTTTACAATTGAAAAATCCAACTTATAACTAGAATCAATAAATAAACACAAGTTCACTGTGACTTCTCTAAAATTAATGACATTTCTCTCACTTATATCCTGAGCTTTGGCTTAAGTGCCCAAATTTAGTCACTCAGTTCAAGTAAATTTTGAACCAAGTTCATCACTTGAACCACTACTGTGAAACAGTAAAATAAGTTGAGCGAAAGGTTAAGGCTGAGCGAAAGCTTAAGTGAACACTATGAAACCGGGCATAAGAGTCTGTAGGCTTCTCGTACTACAGTGGAAAATCTCGTTCATAAATTGAACGATTCTACTATGGATTAATCTACCGGATTCAGTATTTCCGAACTCCTGAGACATTCAAGGGTTCAAATACATGGTTTATCGCTATCTTCTCCAGTTCACACAGACTCCTCTTAACGAACAACCTACTCTTTCCTTCGAGTTAAATTTTCTACTATACAGCGCCGCCCCATTAAGTCACTAACACCATGAAGAATTGAAAGTAAGAATTGCGATTAAGCTTAGATTTCCAAATAAAAAAGTCAGCACCAACAAGCTGCGAAATAATGTACCGTGTACGTTTTTATCACATACGTACGATTGTCTACTATTGATAAGCCTGGACATAACTTCGGCAACGTAAGCATCTACTTAAAAAGGGAGGAAAGCAATAATAATTTATAAATTTAATGCTAGAAATCTCGGAAATAATTTTAAAAACCATGTAAAATACTAATTATAAGATAACGAAATAGGAATATGAAATTGAATATGAGAGCATATTAGAGTTGAAAGACTTAAATACAATTGCTGCAATTTGCCAATAATTTTTTAATAATATTTTTTATTTTTAGATGCCGAAAGAGTTGAAACAGAGAATTCAAGATTACTTTCAAACTAGTTGGTCCCTAAATCATGGAATTGATATTTATGAGGTAAGCACCACAACAAATTTAATATAATATTTATGTAAAGTAAGTTTTATGCCCGGTTTCACAGTGTTGATTTGAGCTTTCGCTCAGCTGAACCTGAGCAGTAATTTTGAGCTTTAGCTCAAGTCAAAACTGTTTCACAGTTTGTTTTTGTGCTCAGTTCAGCTGAACTTAGTTCACTGGATTTTGCAGGCCACTGTGGTTGAATCAGTTGGGGAAATTTTTGCTTTTGGTTGATAAATTGTGTGATTTTTCTAGTTTTTTATCTTTAGTTGTAAGGATTTTTGAAAAGATAGGGCCCTTTATTACTATAAGAACGAGTACGACGAAAGTAGACATCCTTATCGTACTCCTGAGCTCACCTCAAAGTTTCGGATAATTTTCCATTGTGGGGAACTCTGCATTTGGAATTGTTATATGGAGCTTTTATCAATATTATTATTTTGTAAGGTAAAAGGGGGATCGTAATCCAGGAAACTGGTCCACTATGATTCTCAAGGTGTTCATATGGTATATGCAGGAGCGGCCCTTTCTGAATCCAGCTCGCTTCTAAGCGTTCGGTACCCCCCTGTTTGACTATTACACCTTCCGGCCAATCCTCCGGAATGGTACAGCTGTTCCGGGATATTTCCAGGCGTGGATGTATCGCGTCTGCTATTAAGCTTAAGTCGGTTTTTAGCAATTCTGGAAACAGTGGCCATTGCAAGGATTGCGGTTGCTATTTCGTTCTGAGATGATGCACGTGTGGTGATTCTTATTTGCTGCGCATTGATAAGTTTTCTCCAGGTTCCTGTGAAAATGAAGCATTCAAAGCGGCAAGAAATAATCTCTCCATCTTTAGAGTTACACAGCAGCCTTCTATCCTCACTCTTTACGGCATGCTTTATAATAGAATGCTCTCTTCTCTTTACAATTGAAAAATCAAACTTCAAACCTATAATTAAAATCAATAAATAAACACAAGTTCACTGTGATTTCTCTAAAATTAATGACTATATCCTGAGCTTTGGCTTAAGGGCCTAAATTTAGTCGCTCAGTTCAAATCAATTGTGAACCAAGTTCAACAGTTGAACCACTACTGTGAAACAGTAAAATGAGTTGAGAGAAAGCTCAAGGCTGAGCGAAAGCTTAAGTGAACACTGTGAAACCGGGCATTAGTAAATTACATTGTGTTTTCAGCTTAAGAGTTGCCCAACTACATATGTACCATCCCAGAGGTCCGTGGTTCGATATCATGCATTGCCATTATCCTTTTTCTTTTCACTTCTGTTACACATCTTTCTAGTGTCGAAAGACCTCCTTTCTTTGATGTAAAATTGCCGCTTTTGAACTTACGAACTTTCTCCTTAAAATCATGCAGTAGATTTTATATACAAACGAAATCGAAGGACCATTTGACAATAACCCTTTGACATTATACAAGGACTCAAAGCAAACGAGGTCTTCGCAGCAGTTTTTTGATTGGATCGATTCTATGCTAAAAGCAAGCAATTAACAGTCACTCAATGAGAGAGGTCTCATAAGGGCACTGTAATATACCAAATCGAAGGACCAAGTCTGCTCGTTGACTCCAAGTGAAATAACGGGTTTCGCACCTTAAAAACCCAGGTTTAGGGCTATCTTGAAGAGCGGCTCGTTGCTCTTTAATCCTTTTTGCCTCGTCTTGACTATCATTAATTAGGTAGCTTGTAGAGTTTGGTGATCGCTCGTTTACATATTCCATTTTTTGTTTTTAGTGTTGCTACTCGAACAAGTTTATCCTGGCCAGGATGCACTTCCAGAATCCTTCCTATAAGCCAGCGTGTGGGTGGAGTATTGTCTTCATCTATTAGAACTAGTTCTCCAATTTTAAGTGACTCTGATTGGCTTCTCCATTTAGAACGAGGTTGCAACGCGGATAAATATTCATTTCTCCAACGTTTCCAAAAACCTTGAAGCATGTTTTGAATTTGATGCCATCTTCCTAAACGGGATATCTTGGTGCCTTCGGGAAGGGTTGTTAACGATTGCCCTATCAGAAAGTGGGCTGGGGTTAATGCATCTAGATCTTCCGGATCAGGTGAGAGCGGTGCGTAGGGTCGGGAGTTTAAAATCGCCTCGATCTGGGTAAGTAATGTGGAGAACTCCTCCAATGATAGTATGGTTTCTCCCACTACTCGTCTAAGGTGGAATTTCGTAGACTTTATGGCCGCCTCCCATATCCCACCGAAATGTGGTGCCCTTGGCGGTATAAAATTCCAGTGAATTCGGTTCTGTGAAAGAAAGCTAGAGATTAATGGATTTTCATAACTAGTTAATGCAAAGCGGTGTAAATCACTAAGTAGTTTTCGTCCACCAACAAAGTTTGTTGCATTATCGCAAATCTTGCCGGCATGCCACGACGAGAAACAAACCGTCTGAGACATGCTAAAAAAGCTTCGGCAGTTAGGTCTGTTACAGCTTCTACATGCACGGCCCTACTAGTCAAGCAAATAAAAAGTGCGAAATATCCTTTTATTGGTCGTACACCTCTGGATATACGTGCGCATAGATGAATCGGTCCTCCGTAGTCGATTCCAACGCTAAAAAACGGGCGCGTAGGTTTCATTCTCGCTTCAGGCAGGGGGCCATTAACTGGGCGCCTCGAGTAACTCGGTGACGAAAACAGATCATGCATTGATGATATATCTTCCGTACTATATCTCGTAAGCCCAATATCCAGAAGCGTTGTCGTAAGATTCCCATGAGGGTCGACGGTCCAGGATGAAGATGAGTTATGTGCCATGCGGATACGAGCAGACGACTAAATGGATGATCCTTGGGTAATATTACGGGATGTTTTGCATCGAAGTTATAGTTGGAGTAGTTTAGTCTTCCTCCAACTCGGATGACGTTGTTAGAATCCAGAAATGGACACAAGGCAGCTAGAGTACTTTTGGCATTCACCGCCTGTCTCCGCCTTAAGTTTTCCATTTCTGCCCAAAAGTGTGTTTATTGTTGCACAACTCGAAAACATAGGATTTCAGCTTGATTATATTCAGAGGCAGTTAAACATTTTTATTTTCGTGGAGACGGTTGACACCTTGAGTTGTGAATGAAACGGGCACAATAGGAGAAGATCCGAAGAATCCTGGCATATGATGAGTGCTTAGTGAAGATTGTGGAAGTTGAAACTTGTTGATGAAAGCTAGAGACTGAATTATTTTGTTTCAATTCGTCGGTGAATGTCACCTTTCTGGATTCCTTACATGGCGGGGTTATTGGTTCTGTTTGTAACCATCTTGGACTATTCCACCAGATGTCTAAGTCTAGTATCTGCGACGGTGATACTCCTCTCGACGCCGGGTCAGCTGGGTTGTGCTTCGAAGGCACATGGCTCCACTGGCTGCTTGGGATAGTGGTCAAAATCTCAGACGTACGGTTGGCCACATATGTTTTCCATTTTCTTGGTGTATCAGACAGCCAAGCTAAAACTACCGTTGAATCCGTCCATGCATAAATGTCATTCGATGTGAGATTTGATTCAAATGATTCTAAAATTTTTCGTATCAATTTCGTGAGTAAGAAAGCTCCATTTAACTCTAGCCTCGGTAGAGAAATCTGTTTTAGAGGGGCTACTTTGGTCTTAGCCGCAACTAGGGTTCGAACGATACTCTCGATACTGAGTAGGTATCGATACTGTCGTCTTGAAAACCGATACTAAGCACTCGATACCAAGATCATGGTATCGTCAAGTACTACTCATTAAAAGTATCGAGTATTTTAAACTCTTTTTTCTGTTAAATTAATATTATTAAATGAATTCAAAGTATTTTTTTTTAATTTATTATTTATAATTTAAATAATAAAATTTTAATCAATAAAATTTGGTAACATAGTGTAGTCTTGTAATATCTTTCTCAGTTGTAAAATTTCTTGGGTGTGCCAATAATTTTGACAGCCACTGTATGTACTACTGATAAACCGAAAAAATCGGAATATTCTTCAATCTTCGTTTATTTGTGAATGCAGCTTTAACCAGTAGCTGTTTTTAAAGGAGCATTTACATCGCAAACGCATTGTGGGAACCCAAAATGGAGCTTGTCTATCACACAGAAGTTTGTATGCTGTTCTACCAAACATGTGAACATGCTCAATTTGCGTTTCCATCTTGGGCTGAAGATGAAAACGAGCCTTAGTCATGCCTTTGTTCATATGTGTCTGTGCTATTTTTTTGTCGACGGAGTCTTCATACCGTTGGGTTATGTTATTTACGTAAATTTTTGTCAACAACGTCTTCACATCCTCGAGCTTTTGTTCTAAATAAATATTTTTTTCTTAAATATATGTATTTTAAAAAGTACTCGATACTGAGTAGTATCGATACTTCCAGCCCGATACTTTCTAGGTATCGATACCACGGTTTGATTATGTTATTAGTACTTGGTATCGATACTAGAAGCCGATAGTTCGAACCCTAGCCGCAACCAAACGGATATATATCTTGTCTTGCACAACATTACGGCAGTACACAAGAGCAGCGTAACTACGTTCAGAGGCGTCACAGAAGCCTTGTAATTGAAGACGATTTCTTTTTAAACAGATGCATCTGGGGATTCGGATTGAGACTAGCACCGGAAGTTGCTCTTTGATTACTCGCCATACCTGTACCAGTTCGTTCGAAAGAATATACTGGCATAACCATAATCGTTGCAGTAGGATTTTCACAGACACTGTTACTGGAGCAAGCTAACCCATTGGATCGAAAATCCTGGAGGATTCGGAAAGTGTCTTCCTCTTTGTAAATTCAGATGACTCCGGCAATATTAATTTGTAAAGGAAGGTGTCGAGTTTGGGATCCCACTGGATACCCAGAACCTTGGTAGTTAACATATTTTCATCAATCGCTAATAATCCTGCTGCAGCGTTTATTTCGTTGTCACAAGCAGTGCATTCAGGCGCATTGGACATCCACTTGGTCAAATTGAATCCCTTAGCTGCTAGCATCGTTTGAAGGTTTCTCTTGATTCTTAATGCATTGATCAAAGAATCTGCTCCACTTAGGATATCATCCATATAGAAATATCTCTTGATAATTACTGATTCTTGAGGATATTTATCTTGAAACTCATTTGCGATTTGACAGAGAAAGCTCGAGTCGCTAAAAAAGGTGCCGAAGCAGTTCCATAAGTGACGGTGTTGAGTCTATAATGCGTTATAGGTAGATCAGGCTGCTCTCGCCATACAATTCTTTGAAAGTCTCTGTTCTCTGGGATCACCAGGACTTGCCTATACATTTTTTCAACATCTGCACAAAGTGCTATGGCATAACTTCGAAAGTTTAATAGTATTGCAAATAAATCCCTTTGAATTGTACGCCCTACCATTAACCTTTCATTTAAAGAGACTCGGGAAGTAGATTTGTAGGATCCATCGAACACGACTCTGATTTTTGGAGTTTGAGTAAGCTTAAATACGGCGTGATGAGGAAGATAAAAGGCTGTTTCCGGTTTGGTAGCTATCTTATCAGCCGGAATGAGCTCCATATGTCCCAATTCTTCATATTCCTTCATAAAGTTCATATAATTGCGTCTCTTTGAAACCTTTTCTCCATAGTGTAGAGACGTTTTATTGCTCCTTGAACCGATTCACCCAGCTCAGCCACTTCAGTCTTAAATGGCCTACTGCATAACGATTACCTATCTGTGTTAAATGTCTTTGGAAATGTAACTCACACCATTCTTCCTCATCTGTTAATAATTCCCCTTTTTGCTCTATTTCTTCTACTTCCCAGAAGCGTCGCAATGTTTTATCTATATTTTCGAGAGCTTGAAGGTGGAAGTTCCTTACTGGATTGGGTGAAAACGAAGACCAGCCTACAGGTACCCAACCAAACATGGTCTCTTGACCGATGAGCTGACCACTACTGTCATACAATTTACTTTCCTTGATCACTTCAAACACGTGGTCAAATCCCAGTATAATGTCTATTTCAGACGGTTCCTTGAAATTCGGATCGGCAAGTTGGAGATTCTTTAGAACTTCTAATTTTGAGCTTAATACTGTTGAAGGGGGGACTAAGGAAGTTAATTTATTCATTATATATGCTTGCACTCTCAAGCCATCTATTTTACTCCACCTAGGGAACAATTGGACCACCATTCTCCCTCTAGTGAAGCCTACTCCTGCCTCCACAATTCCATTAATAGTGAATCTTGCACCTTCTCTTCGGAGGTTTAATCGTTGAGCACAAGCTTCCGACAATAGGGAAATCTGAGAACTAGAGTCTAAAAGTATGCGGCATGGTACAAATCGTCCTTGGTGGTCTAACACATTCATCATTGCAGTAGGTAGTGAGCAATTTCAGCGGTGGGGGACTGCGGTCTTGATCTACTTGATTTTCTGCGCAGATACTTAGAGATGTCAAGGCTGGATCTTTCGCTGATACAGGGTTCATAGAATGGTTGATTGAAGCGGAGTTGATAGGAGAGGGGTTGATTGTAGCGAGTTGATTGTAGAAGTGTTGATTGTAGCATTATTAGTAGTAAATGATGGTCTGGTTGCCACGAGTTCTCCTGAGCTATGAGCTGAAGTTGGATTTGGAGAAGGGTATCTGTGCTGTGTTGGACCTGTGTTAACTCGACTTGACTCTCTATTAGTACGTATACATGCAAAATTGAAGCCGGATTCAAGCCAGCTTGGATCTTAGAAAAATCCATGTATACGCAGATCGAATTCAAATAGGATCGAGCGGAATTCGATGAAAAAGCGAAACAACAGATTCTCACTTTCAATCTTTCGATCTCTGGATCGTTCGATTTGGTGATGTATACGTGGTATATTAGGGTCAGCATCACCTGGCATATTGTATTTCCTAGGTTCATGTAACAGGGGATGATGCGATCCTTTACATTGACTGCACCTCATTTTTGAACGACACGTGTGCACAGAGTGGTTGGCACCAAGGCATTTGAAACACAAAGAATTTAAAATTGCAAATTCTCATCTCCTCACAGTTGGTTGGTTTCTAAAAATTGTACATTGATGAAGAAGGTGATTAGATTTGCATTTAGGACATACATTTTGGCTAGAGGGGGTTGAGATATGCATCGCCTTTATAGATTGATGAGCACGTTTCGACATACCACCACAGACTTCTAGCGTATTGCATATTTTGTTGAGAAAGTCGAGAAATTCTTGAAAGCATGGGAAGTCCTTTTCTGACATTTCTTGGGCCCACAATTCCCTGGTTTCATGATCCAGTTTTGAAACCCCAATATGAATTAACCACGCGTCTCGATCTTCAGCTTCTTTGCCTAAACCCTTAAGTCCCCGAATGACTTCATCAAAGGTATCACTTAAGGTACGTAAACTCCTAACAGAGGATTGATTAATTGAAGGTTGTTCCATGAAAAGTTTTATGTAAGAGTTGACTATGTGAAATTTTGGTAAATATTGAGTATACTAGTACCCACCTCCGATTTTTTTGAAATTTTTTTTATATATGTATTTTGGTCCGTAGAATTCATTTTTCGAAAAATAAAATGTCGTTCGCTTACCGTTTTCGAGTAATGAATTTTTAAAGTTGTGTAAAATCGGTTTGCAGAGAAGTGATAACCGCCATATTGAAAACACTTATTTAGAAGCCGGAGGGGGTTATGGGCAGAGCCCCAAAATGAAAAGGTAAATCCTATATACCGTTTTTTTAATACACTTGTAAAGCACCGCATTCTATGGGAGTATGAAATAGTAACTGCCACATTCGACTTTTAATTACTTATTGTTGCTTAACTAACGTCAAATCAAATTATTATTTTATTTTAAAATGTAGTTTCCAATTTTCCAACAGATGTTAATTAATCGAAATTACAGTCCAAATGAAGGTAAAATACTTTCATTTTGAACGTTCTTGGGGTTTTGCCACGATAATGAAGTTTACTTTCATTATGATGATGTATATGTCACAGGTATTATTGAATTGTTAGTGATAAATAGTGAACTGTAAGAATTGTGTCTGTTATTGAATTGTGTTTTAGCATCGAATAAATAAGTTTTGTGTGAACATTTAAAAAATTTATTCCTTAATTAATCCTACGAATCCAAAATGTGTGATAGTATGAACACTTGTATGAGCTTATGTTGCGCGATTTGTATATTTGACTTGTATCTCATACAAATCTTGGTACATGTATATAAATGTAAACATAGCTTTACATCATATATTTCATAACCCGGTCTGATATTTTTTGTTTAATGTTAAACCAGTAACTGCCGTTGCTGTCATCATTGCGCCCTGGACCGGTTTGCACTCCTTCACGACAGCCTGATATCCGGCCTTATTGGTCGCGTCCTTCTCAGGAGGGGCATCGACTACCTCCTTTTGGAAACAGTCAAGAATGAAAAGACACCCTCCTCGTGGTGAAAGACCCCTGCGGCTTTTACTTTGTGTTGATGACGGTGCCGTCTATTGTTTTGGCTGACTTCGGAGTTCTGTGGCTAGTACTCGTAAAGCCGCAGTTCGCTATTGCCGCAGGTAGGGCAAGCTTACAGCTTCGAAAGCTTTTTACTTCAGACTCTTTTGGTGATTTTGTTTCTTGTTATAGTTTATTCACATTACGAATAATGCCGGAAAAATGAAGTTTACCTTTAAGAGACGCGGGCCAGTGTAAGGCACTTATATGTATCGACCTTATGTGTAACCCAGGACTGGGCAATAGCAGTTCTTGGGAGCCACACGTACTCCCAGCATCCTATACCTATCTCATTCGGTGTCACAAGTAAGAATATGACTGTTGTCCAGGACAATGTTACGGCGGACGGGTGGTGCAAGCAAGAGAAGCAGCATAGCCTAGCCTTTCGCAGAGAAATGCAAGGTGCGCCGACACTGCAAGGTGTTGGTATATTGGTGAAGAGAACTACCCAGCAGGAAATTTACACATTACGGAATCGATGAAGTAAGTGATAGCTATACTACTTCTTCGATTCCAACATCGATGAAATTTAACACGGGGATGTCATTGAAAAGTAATGCATTACAGACTCACTTGCTATATCACCGAAAACTGCAGCGGTTTGATTTTTTGAATGATGTGCTGCCCATTCTGTGAAGCTGGCTGAATTTTCGCATGCAGCCTTACATTGTAATTTCAACTTCGCAGCGCACAAACCCTCGATTTCATTTTTACACTTTTTTACTTCTACTGCCACTTACCGTGGAATGCATGAAAGAGGAATAGCAATTCTGCATTACATTTTGGTTTCCAAGATTCATAAATTCCATTTCACTGCATGAATACATCGATGAAAAAATGAACCTATTCTCTTTTTTCCTGCTGGGTAATGCAAGAATTAAACTAGCTGGGTTGTGGGTTGTTGGATTTGTCTCCGCCCCGAATAGCAGAATAAATATTAAAACATCGGAAAAAATCACGAAAAAAAAATTTAGGAAGAAAATTAATTTTCTCATACATTTTGTATGGAACGGCTGTTTTGATGATATCTCAAGAACGGATTGATTGGTTTCGATGAATTTTGTTTTTTTTTTGTTCGTCTCGGCCTCGAGAAGTTTCCTCGCGCATTGGAAAAGTAAGAAAGTGCTGGCCAAAACAAAAATAGCCACATAATGCACATTAATTTTATGCATTGGCTATTGAATAGAGCACACTAGGGTTCGAACGATACTCTCGATACTGAGCAGGTATCGATACTGTCGTCTTGAAAACCGATACTGAGCACTCGATACCAAGATCATGGTATCGTCAAGTACTACTCATTAAAAGTATCGAGTACTTTGTCAACCCACATACAGTGGGCACACGCAAGAAGTTTTAAACTGATGAATTTCTTTTTTCTGTTAAATCAATATTATTAAATGAATTTAAATTATTTTTTTTTAAATTTATTATTTATAATTTAAATAATGAAATTTTAATCAATAAAATTTGGTAAGATAGTTTAGTCTTGTAATATCTTCCTCAGCTGTAAAATTTCTTGGGTGTGCCAATAATTTTGACAGCCACTGTATGTACTACTGATGAACCGCAAAAATCGGAATATTCCTCAATCTTCAGAGATGTCGCTACATACAAGTTACGTTTATTTCTGAATGTAGCTTTAACCAGTAGCTGTTTTTAAAGGAGCATTTACATCGCAAACGCATTGTGGGAACCCAAAATGGAGCTCCTCTATCACACAGAAGTTTGTATGCTGTTTTACCAAACATATGAACATGCTCAATATCTTGGGCTGAAAATGAAAACGGGCCTTAGTCATGCCTTTGTTCATAATTGTCTGTGCTGTTTTTTTGTCGACGGAGTCTTCATACCGTTGGGTTATATTATTTACGTAAATTTTTGTCAACAACGTCTTCATATCCTCGAGCTTTTGTTCTAAATAAATTTTTTGTTTAAATATATGTATTTTAAAAAGTACTCGATACTGAGTAGTATCGATACTTCCAGCCCGATACTTTCTATGTATCGATACCACGGTTTGATTCTGTTATTAGTACTTGGTATCGATACTAGAAGCCGATAGTTCGAACCCTAAGCACAACAGAATATCAAATAGACCTGCCGGTTTTATCATGTCAGAGGTCGTATCTTTATTCCTGCTGATCGAGTGTTTGCCAGGATTGGAGTGATTGGAGAAGAAAATTAAAAGGACTCACGTCATTACTATAAAGGAAGAATACTATTCAATTTATGAAAAGCATGGTAATTTGAAAAAACTTGGAAGCGATTTTGAATTTAAAGGGTCAGAACATTATAAAAACTACCAGTTATTCAGACTTTCAAGAAAACTGCAATGAAAAGAAATGGCAGAACACTTGCAGTGTTCAAGCTTTTGAAACTTTCAGATTTGAGTCAGGAAATGTACCTGTCCAAACTTTATTCAGAAAAGGTAAAAGACACCGTAAAGGACTAAGGTCTTTACCATCTGCTCAAAAAGGTTTCCCTGCTGCCAAAAAAAGATGTTATCAACTTATTGAATAAACAATTTGGTGATAATTGGGCTGAGCAGTCGGAGCTTGCCTGGTACAAGTAGACCTTATTGCATGAAAATAATACTATTAGCGATGAATCAGTACAAGATTGTGCGGCAGAAGAATGTAAATGCCTGGAGCCTGATTTATCCTAACTAATAGTGTAATAAAACAATGAAGTCTTTATTAAAATACATGTTATTTCTTATTATTCTATGGTTTATCAAGTCAAATCAAAAATAGTCCAGGAACCAGGGGTTTTAACTAGACACTAAATCCAATAGAAATGATTTTTGGCACACGACAGTTTTTGAAGAGTACTTTAAAAAAAAATTGTTCTGCACGATATAATGTATAGAACAATCTTGTAGAGCGTGAAAATCTTCACAAAAAAGGTCTGTTCATGTTATGGATGTTCGAAGGTGACGTGGCTTTTAATAAAACACTTGTTTTTACTTTGTCACTAGAACATCAATTTATTGAACTATATCACTAAATATTTATTTGTCAGGTTATTGTATAACTTATTATGAATGGATATATAAATATATATATATTTTACAATAGCTGATTGATTTTATAGCTTTTTTATTAGTACTTTAAGTAACACGTTTTGGAACCTTTTTTGTGAGAGAAAACTCTTGCACGAGACGGAGTGACGTAAAGAAGATGCCGGAAATTGGCTAGATCACTGAACTTTGGAGTTCAGTGATCGAGGGGGTGTTCGGACCGATCGTTTTGATCGTTCCGGAAGTTGTTGTGTGACATTGCGTAAAGTTTAGTAATTTAACTTTACGCGGTCACCACAATGTTTTTTCGAAAACATAGCATAACATGCACGTAACTGATTGATGGAAGTGCGATCATAACCTCCTAGCGGTGGCCACTGGTAACTATCCTATGACAGAGTATAGGCTAACATAATCGGGCTAGTCCCTTCCAAGTAAGGTTGGCGTGAGGCTAATAACCTCACCCGGAAAAAACATTATTACGGAACGAGCAACATGCCTCGGATACTGGAAAAAACGACGACGACCACGGCAACGAAAAAGGCAAAATGATTTAAGAATTTTCTCATGGAACGTGCGAACTCTGTACAGAACTCGAGCTGCACAACATCTGGCCGATACCCTGTCAACATATAAAGCTGACATTACTGCCATTCAGGAGATGCGATGGACAGGGAATGGTGTTTTGCAAAAACCTGATTATGACGTATATTACAGTTGTTATACGAAACACCATGTGCTCGGGGCAGGTTTTATGGTCAGCAAAAGGATGAAGCCTACCATTATCGGCTTTAAAGCAATAAACTAAAGGCTATGTACCTACCCTTCGTGTGCGAGGCAAATTTAAGAACATCAGCCTCATAAACGTTCACGCACCTACAGAAGAGACCCCGGACGATGAAAAAGAAGAATTCCTCGAAGAAGTTGAACGGGAACTTAATGCCTGCCCCAGATATGATGTAAAAATCATATTGGGAAACCTGAACGACAAATTAGGCCGGGAGCCCGTATATAGGCAATATGTCGGCACCCACAGCTTGCATGAGAACACTAATGACAATGGACAGCGAGTTATAGAGATGGCAGCAAGTAAGAACTTGGTCGTTGCAAGTGCCAGATTTGCGCCTAAAGATATCCATAAAGCCACCTGGATATCTCCTGATGGGGCGAC
Source organism: Thereva nobilitata (assembly GCA_963855945.1). Classification (NCBI taxonomy): domain Eukaryota; kingdom Metazoa; phylum Arthropoda; class Insecta; order Diptera; family Therevidae; genus Thereva; species Thereva nobilitata. The sequence goes on along the minus strand of OY979694.1, from coordinate 100,464,960 downwards.
TCGCAATCAAATAGACCATGTGTTGATAGACCGCCGCCACCTTTGGGGTCTGATGACGGTACGAACCTACCTAGGTGCCAACTTCGACTCAGATCACTATCTTGTTGGTATGGTGCTCCTAGAGCGCATTACAACGCTGAAAAGCTTTGTATCCGCTGATCAGGCTCGAATCAACACAGCTGCACTACGCAACGAAATGGCCAGAAACAGTTACGGTCAGGCGTTAGAACTCGCGCTCAGAAGAGTAAAGCTGCTGACAGAAACAGGCGCAAACGCCGTGCGGGCAATGACAGAGAGAATGGAAGTAGTGTATTCAAATGCGCACTAACGAAATGCTGATTTACGCTACGCACACACCGCGCAAGTTGCTTTACTTTCTACTTTCTGCGCGTTGCCGCCGCGTGTGTCAAGAGATGTTTGTGCTTTGAGTCGTGTTTTGGTGGTGGTGGGCATATGTTTGGAGTCGTGTGTTGGTGTTGGCTATGATAGCAAATTTGTTGATTTTTATATTTTTTAATGAAAATCTTTATTTTTCCAAATTGGGGTAATTAAATTAGCACCTAAAAAAAAGACAAATCCTGTGGGATAGAAAAATTATATGTAAATCATTCAGGTTTTTCAATTTTTTTTCCAATCACGTCCACTTGTCACTTTGATTTCGTTGTTGTGTTCAAAGTCGGAGCGCGCCGCCAACACCGCAACATCATGTCAGTGAAAAGTCGCCACATACCGCGAAGCTAATGTCCGCACCGCCTTTGCGCCTGATTCTGTCAGTAGCTTAAGTCCTGGGGATGAGATGCCGGGCGTCGACGAGAGCTGGACCCGCCTTAAAAATACTGACATTAGTACTGCTGATTCCATCTTAGGCAGAAGTCGTAGAGATCGGAACGACTGGTTCGATAATGAATGCAAGCTGGCAACTGAACGTAAGAATGCTGCGTATCGAGCAATGCAGCAGTCTCAGAGAAAACGAGCACGCTAACAGAAATATAAAGAGCTCAGAAAAGAAGAAAAGAGAATTCACAAACGAGAAAAGGAAGCCTGGGAGAAATATCTCGTTTGTGAACTAGAACAGTACAGAGAGCGACAGCCGCACCAGGCGCGGGAGTTCTACCGAAGAGTACGCGGTATGACGCAATTCACACCTCGTTGCACATACTGCAAGGACAAAGAAGGGAATCTTATCACCGATCCTCAAGGCATCTTGGAGCGATGGGAAGAGAACTTTCATGAATTGCTAAATGGCGAGCTAACTGAGGATTTGGAGGCTCCACCAATATCTGACGATAATGCTATGCTGTCACCACCAAGCTTAGCAGAAGTTAGCAGTGCCTTCACCCGGCTCAAAAACAACAAGGCCTCGGGTGCAGAGGGCCTATATTACACCAAGCGATTCATGAATTAATTGTGCAAGTATGGGAGCAGGAAGCGATGCCAGAAGACTGGAGAAAAGGCATCCTCTGCCCGGTACATAAAAAAGGAGATATCACAACTGCTACTGCAGACCGAATAAGTTAGAAGTTTGTTCGGTTTGCTTGACAAGGCCAGTGAGTATTCGATAAACGTGTTGAGCTGTGTACGTTATTATGCAGTACAAGCGACGTGTGAACGGTTCTATACTCAATGTAAGCGCCACTACTTATTCGGTAAAATTTATCCCCCAAAAAAACGTGCAGTACAATTCCGTGTGAACCTAGCCTAACTGTGACTATTCGTTTTTTACACGAATAAAAATATATGGTGTGAACAGCCCGCAGTTTGTACGGTAAAAGTCGAATACTGCTAAAAAAGTACAGTACAGTACCGTGTGAACCTAGCCTAAGCTTTATGAAATCGCTTCGTTTAATTAACAATACTTACATTGTAATGCTTGTAAATAAGTTTCTATAAACCTTAATTTTTTTTGAATTTATTACATGAAATAAATAGGTTTCAAAATTATACAGTTCAAATTTTAGCTCACAATGTGCATTTGTTAATTAACAATTGGAACTAATGCAATAAGTTAAATATCTCGAGCTCACGTTAACAAATATGAACTTTATTTTTTTAAATTAAAGGTCCTAAAATTCTCTACCAGATCTGATAAAACATTTTTAAATTGATGCAATTGTTATTATTTGAGTTAAAACAAATGTAAAAAAGTCACCAAAATTACATTAAAAAAATTTCTTTTTTATTGCATTCGAAAGCTAGGGTCGATATTTACATTTTAAAAACAAAAATTGTTATTTTGGACTTAATGGCATAAAATGGCGGGCATGTCAAAATTTTAGATAACAAATGCGATTTTGGCCAATGTGTTCAATATTTTGACAACAACTTTTCAGGGTCTTTTTATAACATCAAAAAGTATATTTTCTGAAAAATTGGTGGTAATTGGTCTCTTGGTCTTGGGCACTAAAATGAAAAAAATACTGTTTTTTTCTCGTGTTTTCAATTTTGTAGGTTATGTACCAGCTTTTCCAGACGTCCCGATTTTAGCGGGACGTCCCGATTTTTAGCCCAAAATAAAATGTCCCGCGCGGGACAGTCTCAGTCCCGCTTTTCGGGGATTACTCAATGTATTTTGTTGTTGCGTATACATTTCAAGCGGCAATAAACTATGAACATATGATTGGCTTTTATCTGTTAGAGCGAGATTTGACTAACTCTGGATGCTTTCCTCGAATCCAGGAACCTAAATATTGCATTTATTTTTTAGTTTTGTTCGAATGCGTAAGTATTGTCCAGTGAGTTGCTCAATTTAAGTCGGTAAACTGGAATTCATAAACCTGAAAATGAAGTAAATTTTGAAATGATTGGGAATGCTGTATTTTGATTAAACTTGACAGGCGATGATTCAGTAGATAACTTAAATGAAGAAGTTAACTTGTTGAAATCATCCTTATACGTAGTAATGGGAAATTGTAAAGACCCCACTGCTGGCGCGTACGCAGGGGGGGGGGGGGTTACTGCGGTTAAACCCCCCCCCCCATGATTCCAATAATAATAGGAAAAATTATAATTAATAAATATATCAACTTATTAAACAATTAAAAAAATATTCCGAATACCGATGTATAATATATGGTGGATTGTTTTCAAACGGGATAGCAAAAAAATAAATATCTCTCAAACTTTGGGAATATGTTCGTGAACTCGATGTGATATACCAAAATTTTTTTAACGCAATTGGGTGCGCCGTTTCGGAGTTACAACTGCTATTGAAAATAACGCGATTTTTCAAAAATCACGTATTTCTCATTTATTTATAGCTCTCGACAAACTCTGACTTTCGGGATGGCCATATAGATTTTTGAAGGAAATTTTCCGTCTGTTCAGATGAAATTACGTAAAAAACAATTGGACGCATTTTTAGCCAATTTTTTGGCCAAAATTTGAAAAAAAGGAATTTTTAAATTTTTTTTCATGTCACCAATCGATTTTCTGACTCAAAAACTACGCGCCACCAAGTTTTCAGAGTAGTTCCCTTCTTTTCGGTAAAAAAATTGTAAAAATGCCCTAAATCAAAGTCTAAAGTCTTGCGCACACCACGAGATCATGATTTTTGGAGAAAACAAGACATTTTGTGATATTCGAAAAATGGTCAAAAATTATTATTTATGTTTCTTCACAATTTTCAATAAAAATATTGCGATAAAAATATACCTATAGGTAATTATTTTTATAGTGAAATAACATAAAATATAATATAAATACATAGTCCTATTACATGAGAAAATTTTTTTTACCCAATATGTGTACGAAATATGTTTTGTTAAACCCCCCCCCCCGGTTTCATCCTGCGTACGCTACTGCACCACTGCACAGAAACAGCACTAGCTCTTTAAAAAGGTTCCAAACGATACCAAGAATATGTTTAAAATAGTTTCCTTTCATATTAAGTGCCCGAACTTCAAATTGCTTTCCCGAACGCATTTTTTCCCCAATGAATTTAAAATGGTCGGATGCCAGAAATTAATGTTATATTAAAGAAAAAAAGGAAACCTTAAAGAAGTTAAATTTTCAGAGAAATATAAATGAGTAATTCGTAAGCAATGTATGACTTATTTATATTTCTCTGAAGTCTTAACTGCCTTACAAAATCAGACAGTTATTGGTATTGGTATAGTAACGTAATGTATTTTCAATAAAAAACATTTGCTATGGCGCTCTGTCATCATTGTAAACTTAATTTGGACCTCAAAAAAAGGATAAGTAATAAAAAACTACTGATTATTTACATTTTGATGTGAAACATCTTTGCGCGCGTTGAGAGTAATTCTTCAAGGTCGGCAACGTTTTGTTGGGAACGTTTTCGTCCCATCCAATTTTCATTCCGGGAAACGGAAGATCTGTATTGAGAAAGACAGAATAAGATGGAGATATGTAAAAAAGAGTAGCACCAAAGAAAAGTGTTTATATGCCACGAGTCAGAATAACAAACCAGATATAGGGAAAATGGACGAGTTGGCTGAGTGTATGATATAGTCTGGTTGGAACTCTCGTTGGGTGAAGACAGACTATCGTTGCGGACTAAGTCTAAAACACGTAAACGGAATGACGGTGCTATTTACTTATTATTTTTCTCGGACATTGTTATCATTAAAGTTTGTTCTATTACCACTTTTTCATATAGTGTAGTGAATAATTAACTCATTTTAATTTAAATATAAGTAAGCAAACAAAATAAGTGCTACAAAGGACACTAAAATTAGTGCAGAGCATGTTCACAGAACAAGTGACATATCTCTTTCAGACACTATGGTTAATCAAATGAAAAATACCAAGTTCGCCGGTAAATTGACCGATGGCGATAGTGATTCCAGCACTAATTATAGCGAAAAATTAAAAACAATGAACACTAGTGATAACAATAGCGTGCGCAGCAACACTAAACGCCGCCGAAAAATCAAAGCTGTACCGAAAACCGCTGTACAACGAAAAGCCAAGAAAGGGATACAAGGGGAACAACAGCCGACAGCATCTGGGGCTAGGTCACCGGCTCCATGTATGGTGACCACAGAACCAGACGACCAAGAATCGTCATATGATTCCGCCCCAGGCCTACGAGACTAAAAAGGTCAAGGAAACAGTTTCAAGGCCCCTATACACGGTCAAATTGGATGTACATCGAAGGGCGGATGTACAACGAAAACTATCGATTGTGAGCCGGTCGGCCGATCAAAACTCGTTGTGGGCATAGGTTTGATGAAAATCTGGATGTACATCCGATTAGACCGTGTATGGGGGCGTTCAGAGCACTGGCCACTGAAACTATCGAGGACGAGGCCAGACTCGAACAAATTATTGAGGAGCTCACAGAAAAACAACTTTCCGAGACTCCCCAAAACAAAGGCAATAGAAATGGCAGTTTTAGATGGAAGGCAACAAAAACAACAACAACAGCAGTAGCAACAGGTGACGCAGAAAACATGCCCCAACAACAACAACCACAGCAGCAGATAACAAAGCCCCAACAACAACAACAACAACAAAAAGGAGAAATTACCTCCGATTAATATTTTCCACCAAAAGCCGGTGGACAGTATAAGGTTAGCAAAACAGGTGCTTAAGCACAAAAAAAGGGCTTGATGCGGATTCTGACCCGCAAGGTCTGCTGAATGACCTACAGTCATTAAATGTAGAAAATTTGAAACTTACAGCCGTCAAACACTTCAGCACGGCCCACTCGCGTTCCTCAGAGAGACAGCTACCTATCTTTCTTACCCAATTGACTCCCGCCAGTCGGCTGGACAATTTGAAATTAATTAAATATGTTAACTTTCACGTCGTCACATGGGAGAAAATAAATAAAAAAGCTGGCATCCTCCAATGCATGAGGTGGCAAAGGTTTGGTCACGCCGCAGGTCACGCCGCAGATCATTTTTTATTCTTTGCCTTTCGCGCTTAACAAATCTAATTATTTTAGATGGTGCACATTGTTATCTAAGGGCAATTCTTGTTTTGATACTATTCAAAATATGCTTATTTCCCCAGTTCGGTAAAAAGATGCGATATTTTGAAAAACATATAACATTATTAACTCTTAAGCTAGTTAGTAGGCACAGGAGGAAAACTAGAACAGACGCGTTAAAACTAGAAATTGAAACCATGACCTGAATCATATGACGGCCTGGTGGTACAAGCTATGCTTGGTTTTTTCACATAAAAGGAAAACATAGCAAAAGAACATGGTCCGTCTAGTCTAATGATAATGAATTTTTTTGTGTTTATTTCATGATAACTTATCTTAGTCCAATCATGATAAGATATAAGGTAAGAAATAAAGTTTAGCGTAATAAAATAACGACCTTGACGTGGGTAGTTTAAGTTAAAAGAAAATAATTTTGACCCATTTATTTAACTAAATTGGAAGTAGCTGGCTTAATTCGTTGCGACAATCATTATCTATATTAATAAAAGAAAGTGTCTGTCTGTCTGCGTTGGGGCCAAACTAGAAGAGATAGAAATCTGATTTTTTTTTGTAGATGCATCGATACCTAAACAGGTGACTAAAAGTTTCCGTTTTTCGATATTTTAATTAGTTTTTTTTTAATTAATTAATTACTATAGTACGTCACCATTTTTTACGTTCTACGCCTCCTGCAACTTGATTTTGACTCACTTTCATGTAACCAATCAGCCCGAAATTTTTGCCCGTATGCGTAATTTGCGTGACAATGCAATATGACATTTTTGTAAAAAAATCAAGATGGCGGTTCCAAGATGGCGGCCGAATTTTTCAATTGAGTTTCCCGATCCCCGACATGGGTATCAAATGATTGGGTATTACGAGTAGAATACAATTAGCTGTGTGGCGCCATTCCAAATTCAAAATGACGGCCAACACAAGATGGCCGAAGGCATAATAGAATAAAAAGTAGAAAATATAACCTATCAACTTTAAATTTTGCACATATGCATAGTTCGCGTTACAATGTAATCGGACCATTTTGTAAAAAAATCAAGATGGTGGTTCCAAGATGGCGGCCGAATTTTGCACTTGTGTTCCCCCACCCCCGGTATGGGTATCAAATGAAAGGATATGACAAATAGAATATTATTAGATGTGTGACGTCATTCCAAATTCAAAATGGCGGCCAATGCAAAATGGCAGATTACCTTTTTCTTTGCAAGCTCGGTATGGGTATGAAATGAAAGGGTATGACAAGTAGAATACTATTAACTGTTTGGCGTCATTCCAAATTCAAAATGGCGGCCAACACAAAATGGCGGACTACCTTTTCTTTACAAGCCACTAGGTATGAGTATCAATTAAAAGGGTATGGCAAGTTGAATACTATTAGCTGTGTGGCGTCATTCCAAATTCAAAATTGCGACAAGCACAAAATGACGGCCCAAATAACACAGGGGATAACCTTTTTCTTTTTAACGCGCTCGATATGGGTATCAAATGAAAGGGTGTGACAGTAGAATACTATTATCTGTGTGGCGTCATACCAAATTCAAAATGGCGGCCAACACAAAATGGCGGTTTACATTTTTCTTTACAACGCCTTTAGTATGGGTATCAAATGAAAGTGTATGACGAGTATAGTACAGTAAGCTATGGGACGTTATTTTTAATCGAATATGGCGGTCACCACAAAATGGCGGAAGTCATATAATAGACTAAAAAGTAGAAAATAAAATATATAGTTTAAGAAGACTAAAAAATACACTTTTATTTTAATATGAACTAAAAAGTAAAAAACAATTTTGAATGTAAAGTTTTAATTGCTGCAGTATATGGGAACAACCTGTGTTATTTTAATTAAAACAAGCGGTTACTATGTATGACTTTATTCCATTCGAGTTACTTATTAACTGAGGTCTTGTGGAACCGAGACCTCTTATTCTTTATTACATTTCATGTTTATGTGTGTTAGTGACATATATTACATCTTCCTTTTTTTTTGATTTACATAATTGCCACTTTTTAAACATCAATATTTATGACTACCATCTTCTAAACTTATCCATTATTATTTCAGGTAAAATATTTTACATTAACCTTCTTTTCCTTTTCATTTGTGGAAATTTTAAAGTTCATTTTTTCAATTTATTAATTTTTTCTTACTTATAATATAATTATACTTTATAAAAAAAAATATTTAACACAATTCAAAAAATATTATTTGTATTTGCTGTAATTTAATATAATGTATTCCACTTTATTCTTCACTTCATTTCCGTTCCGTAATTCTATTATTAATCTTTTGATTTTTATTCTTTCATAATTACAACATTGTTTTTTCCGTTACTAAATACAATATAACTATAATAATATAATATAATAATAATTTTTAGTTCTAGTTTAACATTATTATTATTTGTATTTGATGTACTTTTATAATAAAATATTAAGTTTTATAAATTTTTTAGTATTATTTATTAAGATTTTTGAAAACAGTGAGTGTTCCGCCTTATAACCTTGTGATTGTTTAATATCTTAATCCAGAATGAACGAGGTGTTCCTGCATGTTCTAAGATTGTGGCTTCGACCCACCTATTACCATTCCTATAGAGTATTTTTTCACCCACTGAATAATGTTTTTCATCTCTTGTTCCTCTGTTGTAGTATAATCGGTTTTTATCTTGCTTTATTTTGAAGTTAGTCTCTATATTCGGAATGCTCCTTATTTTAAAATGTGAGTTCTTAGATGGTAGTAGTGTTCTAGTGGTCCTCCCCATTATAAGCTTGTTTGGTGATATGTCTAAATCTTTTAGAGGTGTGTTTCTATATTCTGAAAAATAAATCCATAGTTCCTCTTTGTTATCGTCGGCTTTTTTCATTAAATTCTTTGCTATTTGTACGGCTCTTTCCGCTAATCCGTTTGACCTTGGATATCTTGGACTCACTGTAGTAATTTTTATGTCTAATTGTCTACCAAATTCCTTAAACTCGTAGCTGTTACAGGGAATATTGTCTGGGATTATTTCTTTAGGTATTCCATGGACTGCAAATATTTCTTTTAGTATTGATATTATTTCTTTCGCGCTTTTCCTATTCAATTTTTTAACTTCTAAGTATTTTGTGTAATAATCAATAACACTAGTTTACAGTACATCTGTTGCCGGGAAAATTTTTGCTGTTTCTGACTACATATGGTATGCTAAGTAAAAATATATAAGTAGAATTTTTTGATCAGCTCTAGTTTATGAATTATAACGAGGGATGTTTTTTTTTAGAAAAAATACTCTCACCGTACTAAAATATTTTATTTAAAACAACTACAAACTGCATTGCACGCAGAATACTCCCACCTATCTAAAACTGTGAAAGTGAAGGTTCTACCCTACCAACTTCCAGAGATATGAGCCATCAAAGTCAAAATTTTGCTTTTTTTAACAAAAATATCAACTTCAACTACCTTTTTCCCCAAAAATACATAGTTAGTCAATATTTTTTTTTCCAAAATTGGAAAGCATGGACAATTTCCTATAAATAATGTTGAGACAATTTTTGTGTTACGGCCTTTATTTTTGAAGATATTAGCAAATTTTGATGTTAAAGTTGGCTTTATTTGGTACTTTTCGTCATAAGCTTATGTGAAAATTGTACCAAATGAAACCAATAAAACTCGAGCTGATACAATAAAACTGAGTGTAGATTCGAAATCAGTGACCTCAAATTAGTAAAAAAACATTAAAATATTTTATGCAACAAAAAAAAAGTTTGATTTTGTAAACTAGTGTAATAGCTAAGTAATCTTTATTTTTGAATTCAAAAATATCCATTCCAATTTTCAGAAAAGGGTATTGTGGGATATCATGTGGTAATAAACGTTCTCTTCTTTGCGAACTTCTAAATGACTGACAAATTTTGCATTTTGAGATTAAATCTTCTATATCAGTATTGATTCCTGGCCAGTATAAAAGTTCTCTTGCTCTACTTTTAGTTCTTTCGATTCCCATATGTGTTTTATGTAATAAATTTAGCATGTCTCTTCTAAGTGCCGTTGGCACCCAGATTTTCTCGTTAAGAAATATTATGTTATTTTCCATTTGTAAGTCATATCGAAATTTCCAAAATGGTTTTAAAGTTTCTGGGAGGAGTTTTTTGGTTTTGGCCCAACCCTCCAGAATGATTTTCTTTAATTGTAATTATTGAGGATCTTTATTCGTCTCTATTTTAAATATGTCCATCTTCTGGTCCGATGCATTGATCGAATGTACCACTTCGCGAAGACCTTTCACTGTATCATCTTGATTATTGCCGTATTGTCTGGACAATAAATCTGCAATATACATTTTGGTCCCTGGAATGAATTTTAATTCAATGTCGTATTTTAATAATTTAATTTTCAACCTTTGAAGCTTAGCTGAAGCAATCTTGTTAAAATCTTTCGCCATAATGCCCAGTAAAGGTTTGTGATCAGTTTCCACACTGATCCGCCTTCCATATATCCAGTTATGAAACTTTTTGCAAGCAAAGCAAATTGAAAGCATTTCTTTTTCGATTTGCGCATATCTCTTTTCACAATCTGTAAGGCTCTTCGAGGCAAAGGCGACCGGTTTGCCTTCTTGTAAAAGACAACAGCCCACTCCATCCTTGCTACTGTCCGCTTGTATGGTAATGTGTTTATTGGGATCAAAATGTCTTAATTCTGGTGCGTTAATAATCATTTGTTTTATGTTTTCTAAGCATTTTGTGTGAATTGCTTTCCATTTAAAAATTATATTTTTTTTTGATTAATTCCCGTAGTGGGGACGATGTCTCTGCTAAATTTGATATGGTGCTTTGCATATAATTGATCATGCCTAGAAGTCTTTGTACATCTTTCTTTGATTGTGGTATTCCAATGTCATCAATCGCTTTTATTCTATCTTTATCGAATTCAATTCCTTGTTCTGTAATGACGTGTCCTAAAAATTTAACTTCTTTACTTTGACTTGAAATTTTTGCTCATTAAATTTTATATTTAGTTGTCTTGCTCTTTGCATGACCTGCGAAAGAATTCTGTCATGTTCTTCTTCCGTCTTTGCTGCTATTAATATATCATCTATGTATATGATAACACCTTCAATGTCTTCAAAATTTCTTTCATTATATTTTTGGAATGCCTCAGGGGCAACCTTTATTCCAAATGGAAGTCTCAGAAATCTAAAACAGCCGTAGGGGTTATTAAAACAGCATAATTTGCTCGATTCTGGTGATAATGCAATTTGAAAAAATCCGTGTTTCAAATCCAACACACTAAAATATTTTTTATCTACAAGCTTTGGCATGATTTCCTCGAATGTGGGTATTGGGTGCTGTTCCTGTTTAACCAATTTGTTTAATTCCGGTGGGTTTAAGCAAATTCTCAGGTTTTTGTCAGCTTTTTCGACCACTACAATGTTTGATACCCACTCACTGGGTTCATTAACTTTCTCTATAATATTTAATTTGACCAAACTATTTAATTCATCCTTCATTTTCTTTTAATTCTATTTTTAAATTTTTTAAAAAGCAGCCTATACCCCAAAAGGTTTCTTTCCTTTTATTTACAATATTTTCTTTTGTTTGCATTTTAATTTCGGTCACTCTATTTATTAATTTTAGTTGTATACACCTTTCTAACCCTAATATAGGTATTGTATCTCCGTTAACGATACCAAACCTTTGGACACTAACTTCATTTTTTGCGCATATTTCTAATGTAACTTCACCAATCGTATTTAATTTATAACCGCCATATCCGATTAAGCGTAATTCTGTTTTATTTATTGGACATATATTTTTTATTTTGTTAAATATATTAAGGGGTAGAACATTTGCTTCCGCACCAGTATCTAACTTGAAGTTTATGATTTGATTATTAATGCGTATTGGTTCCATACCAAGATTTTTCATAATAATTTTTTCTTAAATTTGTAATAATATCAATATAAGAATCTCTATCATTATCATAATATATTGCATCATTAAATTGGTTGAAAACTGTACTCATATTTTTTGATTTGCAAACGAGCGCAAAATGATTTTTTTTTCCACATTTTTTGCATTGCTTATATTAGGCTGGACATGCGCCGTACACATGTTTTTGTCCGCAATTTTTACAGTCCATTTTGTTTTCGTTTTTACCTCTTTTTGCTTTTATCTCATCTTTTTTATTATTAGTGAAATTTTTCCTAAAATTATGCTTTGTATTTTTGGGATCTTTATAAATTTTGATTACCGGAATTATTTTTACTTACATAATTTGCGTTTCTATTTTCTACAACATATACCTCTGTCGGTGATCCTGTTCTTTGCAGTTTTGTTTGCTGGTTTTGTGAGACTTCATTTGCTCTTGCCATTTCTATGGCTCGCTCCATCGTTAACTCATCGACCTCCAATAATCTTGTTTGAAGCCGTTTGTCCCTTACGCCAAGCACAATACGATCTCTGATCATACGATCTTCATATCCCGAGTAACCGCATGATCTGCTCAAGGGCGGATCTAGAAACTTTTTACAGGGGGGGCCATTCATATTTTACCCCCCTCCCCCAACCAATTTTTTTACCGTAATAAATTTTATTAAATTATTTAATGACTTTTTTCATTAATTTCTTACACGAATGTAGTGTTTTCACTGAATGATAACTTTTGCATCAATATTATGATGTTCCAAAAAACCCGCCATTCCCAGCGGGAAATATTAGACGTGCTTCCTACCGAAGCACAAAAGAATCGCTTTTATGTCACTGCTAAAGGAATCCCCCTCCCCTGAATGTTGTCCCAGAGAGAGAGAATCAATATTTTTTTGAGTCATTTCATCCATGAACTGGGATGGACGTCAGCGCAAAATAAAATTTATAAAGACTTTTAACTATAGCAGTAGGAAATCAAATCTAAAAAAAGATTTTTCCCAACTGGCATAAGGGAACCGAGCCAATTGTGCTTCCTTCTGCATTCCTATGAATCGCTTTCGAATCGGTACAAATGCAGTTAATTGAATCGCTTCTCCGCTAGGACATGCAATGTTAAAAAAGAAATGTAAGGCAAGGCTAAGAGAAGCACTCCTCTGCTTCAAAGGAAGCGATTCAGTACCTTTTCTGAATCGCTTCATTTCCCGCTGGGTTCTAAATGACACTAGTTCAGTATTATCCCAGCGGGAAATGAAGCGATTCAGAAAAGGAGAGAGAATTTTTTTATCGTTTGCCTCGAGCAACGCTACCTCGGAAAGAAGTTTTTCAACTTTGAGACGTCTCAAAACTTGGCTGCGCAGTACGATGACTGAAGATCGTCTGTTAGGTTTAGCTCTTTTGCACATTCATCGCGATATAGGCCTCGGTAGTCTAGGGAGTAAGGCGCCTGGCTACTACCCCAGAGGTCCCGGGTTCGAATCCCGGCAGAGCCCCACGGTCCTTCGCCTTTCCCACCTTCCTCCTTACATTCCTCATTTCCCCTGTCATAGCCTTCCGCTAGCACTGCCCCGCTCCGCACGCAGCGCATGTCATCGGTTGGTTGATGGGATTCAACTCGTTTCAGGAGTCATAACACTCTAGCGAGTTATTTCTCATTGCCCCGATGCCAGAGTCGCGATAGAAATGGTTGGGGTTACGTGGTTGTGGCAGTTCCTTCTTACTTCTCTCTTCCCCTCCACTATCTATCGGCTAGAGCTTGCTTTTTGACATTGCACCCTATACGAAGAAAATAGATTGTCGACAGTACAAAGGGCTTTCCCTGAGCTCTAGTCTTCCACATAAAAAAAAAGATATCGTCGTTGTCAAACCAATATCTGCTATGTGCAGAAAGTATAACTTTGAGATACTGAAAAAAAACGTTCTCCTGTAACATACTGCAACATCTCCTGCACATAACATATTTTTTTTAACGACTACAGTTCACTATATAATGCTTAGAGTCATATAGAAGTGTTTTTATACGAAAATTTGCTTAGAAACTAGTCATAATGGTCAAAAGGTCGAAATCACCAAAAAGTGCACATAGCAGATATTGGTTTGACAACGACGATATACAAAAAGTCATTGACCGTTTGGCTTCGAAAAAAAATCGACGGTTGAACATCATACTTTGAAGTATTTGTCGGTAAATTTTTATTGTGATTTGTAAATGTGAAGAAACGAAATCCAAAGATTTGTTGATCCCAAAACGAAAACAGATTTTAGCAAATTAAATCATAATCGCAAAATAAAAAGTGTTAATTTTTATTTCATCTGTCTTCTTTTTTAAGTTGAAAAAATATCTTCGAGGGGGGCCATGGCCCCCCCCCGGAACCGCCCTTGGCATCTGCTTAACTTTTTGATGTCCATTAAAAATGTGTCGAATGGTTCATGCTTCTGATTTCTACTCCAAAATATGAAACTTTCATACAGCTCACCTGTGCAGAACTTCGCTCATAGCGCCCTCATCCCCTCCAAATTTGGTTTCCAAAAAAAACGCCAAAAAGAGTAATCAATTTTGCAAACAGAAGAGGCAAAAAAATGCCCTGTAATCGATGTTACGGTATTTTTTCAAAGAGCTTCAGGATAAACTATATTTAATGTTCTGGCGCTTTTTCTAATTTCGAAAGGTAGGTTGTGTAATATAAGTCACTAACACACATAAACATGAAATGTAATAAAGAATAAGAGGTCTCGGTTCCACAAGACCTCAGTTAATAAGTAACTCGAATGGAATAAAGTCATACATAGTAACCGCTTGTTCTAATTAACATAACACATGGCGCAGTCGGTAGTTGGTAATTAATTTACAGTCAATAGTTAATAAAAAAGAAGTGAACAAATCTAAAAAATATACCAAAAATGTGTCTACGTGCATTAAGTTAAATATATGGGTAAAAATAGGGATATCAAAAAATTAGAAGCGGTGCAAAAGAAGAATAGGCCACGGGGAAGACCAAGAAAATATACTACAATTTACGTAAATACAAATATGGAATATATAAAACGAATTGAGGAATTGAAACTGGATGGGAATTTATCAGAAAACTGGCGAGTATTTGAGCAAAATTTTAACATATTTTCTACAGCCATAGAATTGGATAAAAAAGAAGAACCGGTACAAGTAGCGGTTTTCCTCAATGCGATTGGGCCAGCAGCGATAGAAGTCTACAATACCTTCAAATTAACATAAACGGAAAGAAAAAGTTTCAGTGCAGTAAATAAATTAATGCAATAATTGAAGCAATTAGCGGGGACTATTTTACGGAAAATTTTGTTTTTATTTTTTTTTCTTCTTTAACCTTGAGTTAACCACGGTGGCTTCAAAAACCTCCATGGTTAAACATAAACTTTCATGATTAAGTGAAGTGATGCAGCATAACCACAGCTTACTTAGTAGTTTACCATAGAAATAATTTTGAACGCGCTCCTGGTTTGTATGGGGAAGAACTATATAGTTCATTAAAAAAACACGGCTAATATTTGATATAATTTAAAAATATCAATTTAAACTCAATTTACAAAACCCGAATTCATTAATAATAGAAATACAGGAATTACTGAACAATTCTAAACAAATTAACAACGTAAATTAATCACTTTTACAAGTGGGAGCCCTCCGTCTCCACCCTTAGCACAAATAAGCTTCATATTTTATGCATAAGAACTGTTGATGGCCTTAATGTACTTGAACCAGTTTATAAACATGAGAAGCGTCGTTGATTTATCTGTTTTTGTAGCAATAAGATCCAAAGTTAAGTGTACTTCTGTAAATTTAATTTGTTGTCAACAAGTAATATAACAATATTATTGAATAAGCTGAGTTTAAAAATTGAGATTTCAATAATCTGTCATAATTTAAAAATAATAATGTTTTTCTATGGAAGTATTTGAGATGATTAAAAAATAATGTTATAGTTTTTCTAAATATTTATTATTTTGGTTTCAAAATTAGTTTAGAGCGAACAAATGCATTCCTTAACTCTTTGTGGTACATATGGTATACTGTCCAGCGATACATTCCGGTTAAGCGGTCCATTGTTTACTTCCATGCTTTGATAGTAGTGAGGAAGAAAATAATTTCACTAATTTATATGAAGAATTTAATATTTTATGCGGAAAATATTTAGAAATGGGCTTTAGCCCTAATCGACTCCAAAAAAAATTCCACTTATCTAGGACAGATTTATGGTGTGATAATAGGTAATTTCACTTGGGGAAGGAGTTTTAGAGGGAAAAAAATTAATAAGGAAATTAACTGAAATTTTTGATTTTTCATGTCATTAAGGATCTGATCAATGGGATTAAATGGTAGTAACGGCCTCAAAGATCTTTGGTGATGCTGGTACACTATAAGAGATAAGTCTTGAGAAACTCCAACGGTTAATAAGATCGAAGATCCACAGCTTTACCAGCGAGCAATAATAACAAGAGTGATTAGGTGGACCTCAAGGACAAGTAAAAGAGTTAAAGATATGAAAGAAGAGATTGGAAATAACATTAAGCAAAAAATCAAAAAAAATATTAACAAATGCGCGATGGGTATACATTTTATGCAAAAAACACAAGATTCCGATATTGGAATGTTTACATTCAAATTGAAGAAACACTGGAACAGAGCACGTGTAAATGGCTCGCCGACGTTAGTATATATGCGTGAATATTCGTGTTGGTACACATTGCAGCCCTATGAATTCACTTGTATTGTCCGTTAAAAAAGGCGCGAATCTTGCAAGGCGACGAAGTCACTGCCCTTTCATTTTTTATCTTTCTTTCACGAACATTGCTTGTAGTGTGAAAGTAATTCTGCCTCCTTTTATCATAGATATTACTTCTTTGATATTTTGACTTTTTCGCTCCCATTGAAATTTTTATCAGCTGATCTCAAGGGCATTGAAACATTTTTAAAAATTTGTTCTAGCTCATCACTCTTATTATTATTGCTCGCTGGCTATACTGCCGAATCCTACCTTCACCTACTCGAATATGTTGACTTCACATCGGGTACCCCTTGGAAGCTCTTTTCTATATAAGAGTAAAGGTGCGTTTAAACTACACAAGTTTTCGCTGGCATTCGCAGCCAATGCTTTAGCAGAGAATACTGGCAAATATTTTTCTAAAGCCCGCTACACACTATCGTCGTTTTACTCCGCGTTCGTCGAACAGCGTTGTCCGAACGACGATTGAAAATTGCACTGTGGATGATAACGCCATGGCGGGGCCAATAAGGCTGACGAATATTGTCAATTGTGTTCCGACTCCAATGAAAGTGGGTATCTAGGGGTTTTTAAGGTAGCAAATAACGAATCTATGATCACAACTTTTGCAGGGCCAATATGGCCGACGAATTTTGCCAAATTGGTGTCATTTTCCGGTCAGCTGTATGTAGGTTGTCCAAAAGTTGGAAAATCAGAAGATCTTCACATCCTAGCCCCAATTGGAAGAACATTGAACATAGTGTATCCCGAAGCTCTCTAGGCAATCGGTTCAGAATTGATCAACAAGGTTTTTTCAATTTGTTTTTTATTGTTTATTTCCTACCTTTTTAATACCAATAAAAAAATAAAACGATCTCTTTCAGAACATTGTTGACGTATTCACGTCATTTGTCCGTATCCGTGATACAGACACCCGCTTTTTTCTATCCCTCCTGGACTATAGGCTTGGCATGTAAATCTAAGTTACAGTGCCTGTCATTAGTATAATTCGACCATGATCTTGGTACCTTATTGAAAAAACACAGAAATAAGTAACTACTGTAGGTACCACACTCAGTAATCCATAAAAATAACATAAAAGCTAACAAATATTTATGTATAAGCAAACCACCCAGAAAACTGTTTTAAATAAGTAATTTACTTAAGGAATATCAGTAAACGAAGCAAACTTTTACCTCAAGGTAAATAATTATTATCAGCATCGAGACATTTCCTGGCTGAGTAAGCTTATTCCATTCCATAAAAGTTGTCATATAAATGAAACATGCGATGTTAGAAGTTGAGGCAAACTTCCTCTTAATCAACTCCATGTGCTGTATCCAATTGCAGGGCATTGGAATGGAACGAATTTCTAACTTCTGCGATTCTACAAACTTTTACATGATTTCTGAGGCTTGGATTACCCAGTACAGGTTAATATTAGTGTTACTGTTACAAAAAGAGGTGAAAAGCACCATTAAGGGAATCAGAAAAGTTTTACTGAAGAAGAAAAGAAACGTCGGGTTAGATGCCGCCAAACTTAATTTGCAGCAAAAACAACTTTTAATAATTGAGGCAACCGATAACAAATTAAGCTTTTTCGACGTTTCTGATTTGCCCAAAATGTTTGTCTTTTATCATGGCTGGAATTAAATGGTTGGTTGGTTGTAGAGAATTCAAATACGTTCGGAAATTAATTCCAAATGAAGGTGAACACGAGTTGATTTTGATTTGAGGCTTGTTTGTGTGTTTATTTGTTTACCTGTTCCAGGGTAATGTACTCAAAAACGACATACCCCAATTTGTTACATTTAAAAAGAAAACAGTTTAGAAGTCGCGGAATGGAATTATCGAAAAACGTTGAATTTACAAATAGTCCAGTCAATGAAAGGGAAATACGGCGAAACCTCATAATTCTGCGAAACAGCACCAATTTGCACAAAAATTTGGATTTAATTTCTACTTACCCTCTACACCAAAGTTGGCTTTGTGCGGGGGTTGCTTTTTATTCTTTAGGGGTGAAAACTACCCCTATTCGAAAACAATTTTAGAGTTGTAGATCCGAGAGTGTACCGGCCAAATATGAGGAAATAATAAAAGAGAAAATAGTGAACTACAAGCCAAAAGTATTAAAAGAGTACCCAGTAGAAATGACAATTATTCTAAATAATGAAGCGCCATTTATCACCAGCCCAGAAGGTTTCCGATAAAGGAAAAAGAAGCCGTCGCTAACCATTAGACATTCAACGTCACCATTTACTAGCCAAGTGGTTATCACAAAAAAGAAGGTTGGATCACCAAGGGTCTGTATCAAATATAGAAAAGTAAACAACCGAATAATACGAGAGCATTTTCCAACGCCGTTAATGGAAGACATCCTTGATAATCTTAAAGATGCAGAGGTTTTTACAACACTTGACTTCAAAAACGGATACATTCATGCTCCCATACATGAGAACAGCAAGAAATACACTTCATTTGTAACTGCAGAAGGGCAATTCGAAATTAACAGAGTACCATTCGGACTTGCTACTGCCCATCAGTATTCTTAAGATTTATTTCGCTGATTTTTCGAGAGTTGGTAAGAAAAGAAGTGGTTAACGTCTATATGGATGATATGATTATCGCTTCAGGAACCATAGATGAAAATTTCAGAAAATTAGAACAAGTTTTTGAGACGGCAGCTAAAAACGGATTAAAGTTTAATTGGAAAAAGTCGAAGTTCCTAAAGCAGGAAATACAGTTTTTAGGGCATACAATATCCAAAGGCAGAATAAAACCGTCAGACGAAAAGATCAAAGCGGTTAAAAACTTCCCAGAGCCGAAAAATATAAAAAACCTACAGGTATTTCTTGATTTAACAGGATTTTTTAGGAAATTTATTAATTCATACGCAAGATAGCAAATTTAATATTACTGCAACAGAACGGCAGGCAATTGTTACACTAAAGGAAGCGCTAATAAATAATCCAGTCTTAGCGATTTTCAACCAAAATGAACCAACAGAGGTGCATACTGACGCCAGTAAAGTGGGAACAGCGGCGATCCTATTGCAACGCGACGAAAATGGAAAATTTCATCCAGTATACTATTATAGTCATAGAAGTAACCCAGCTGAACAAAAGTGGCACAGTTATATACTTGAGGTATATAGTTTTCAGGGCCTTAAAAAATTTCGCATCTACATTTTAGGAAACATGTTTAAGGTTGTGACAGATTGTGCTGCTTTCGTCAAACAATGAACAAGAAAGATTTAGAAAATGCAGTTCAAAAGGGGATGATGTACTTTCAAGAGTACGAGTTCGAAGTATAACATAGATCAACAAAAAAAATGGTTCACGTAGATACTCTCAGCAGAGCACCCTTGATCGTAGTAATGGAGCAGGAAGTAACCGCTAGGATAAAGAAAGCCCAAGAAGCAGACGAGTTTATTTCCTCCATCAAAACAGTGGTCCAGTAAAAACCATCATATGGGAATTTCTTCACAAAGAATGGCATCCTAATGAAAGAAGAAAGTGGATTTCAACTTGTAGTCGTACCAAGAAATATGGAGAAAGAAATAATTAAGAAAAAGCACGAAGAAGGACATTCATTGAAAGAAGAAAGTGGATTTCAACTAGTAGTCGTACCAAGAAATATGGAGAAAGAAATAATTAAGAAAAAGCACGAAGAAGGACATTTCGGGGTACAGAAGACGATGCTGCTAAAACTAGAGAATTTTATATACCGAGGCTTAAAGAGAAGGTGCAAAGTTGTATAAGCAATTGTGTAAGTTGCATTTTAGCAAATAGGAAGACAAGAAAACAGGAAGGGTTTTTGCACAGCCTGGATAAAGGGGAAAAACCATTACAAATTTACGATCTAGACCAGATACGACCAATGGATTCAACTTCGAAACAGTATAAATACATACTCACCGTAATAGACGGGTATTCCAAGTACACCTGGTTATTCCCCACTAAGCCAACCTCGACCGAAGAAGTAATTCGTAAATTAGAACAGCAGCAGCAAAATTTTGGAAATCCGAAGAGGATCATAACTGATCGTGGATCAAGCTTTACATCAAAAAACTTTCAAGACTATTGCAGAAACGAAAACGTAGAAATACCATAATTAGAGCTGGAGTGCCACGAGCAAATGGAGAAGCGGAACGACAGAACCGAGTGATCTTAGAAGTGTTAACACGACTGTCAATTGAATCACCTGAAAAGTGGTACAAATTCATCCCTCGGGTGCAGGTGGCGATCAACACCAGTTTCCAGAGAGCAATTAAAAGGACACTATTTGAAATAATGTTTGGGGTAACAATGCGGAAAAAAGATGATTTACAAATAACAGAATTAGTTAGAAATGAGATGCTAGCGGAACAAGATGAAGAAAGAGAGCAAACCAGACAGGACGTGAAAAACCAAATCCGTGAAATACAACAAGAAAATAGAAGAACATATAACAAAAAACGGAAGGAAGCCAGAACATATAAAGTAGCAGACTTGGTAGCAATAAAAAGGACACAATTTACAACAGGGAATAATCTAGCTCCGCCTTATCTAGGTCCAAATGCGATAGTCTCGGTAGGTGAAGCAGGAAGGTATAAAGTCCGAAAAGTTGGATCGAGTGAAGGGCCTAGGAAAACAACGACCAGTTGCGACAATATGAAGCCATGGAAAGACGATCTTTCGGGAGACTAGATGAACTCTCATCCGAGTCAGATGATAATATCAGGATAGCCGAATGTGGGATGACGATCGGTTAAGGGGAGGTTAGCCAGCGGTAGTCGTTGCCGATCAGCCGATCAAGCCGGAGCTGCTCGTTAAAGTAGAATTCAATCGCGAAGAATATAATCCTATATTGTATGAAATAATATAACTTGAATTAATAATATAACCTGAATTTATAAATATAAGCTGAATTTATAAATATAAACTTGAATTAATAAATATGTATAACATTATTATCAATAGTATTGTGAGATCATTTCCCACATGTATGATTATTGTACTTTAATATAATTGTAATTTAGTAGTATGCATTCCTTCACTTAATATGAATACATGCTAATAATAATGTGGAGCGTGAAGAAATCGAAGTGGAACCTATATTCCGCAATCTTGTTATGTTAACAGTAACATTGGGTTTCGCTCGGGAAGACCAAATATCAGAATCAGATGATGATAATGTTTGTGAGAATTTTGCGAGACTCTTGCTTAATTGTCTTGCTCTTGGTCTTGCACAGATAGTCTTGGTCTTGCAAGCATAGCTAAGTCTTGGTCTTAGTCTTGCTAAATATGCAAGACCAAGACAAGATTGGGTGGTCAGTCGCCGGCGAGATAGGGGGAACAGCTTGTAGTGTATTTAAATATTTTAATTCGCACTTGCCGTAACTATCTTGGACTGGTGAAAGTGCGATCAAAACCTCTTAGTGGTGGCCACTGGCACCTGTCCTGAAAGGGATGGGCTAATGTGATCGGGCCTACCAAGCTAAGATGTAAAGTTATGGTGTCGAGGGCTGCACGGCATTGGGTAGGTTTTGCACTGTCGTTTAACGATCTCCTCTGGGCACCGGGCGCACCCAGTTGTATAATGCCTTATTCTGATATGGAGGCTCTGTCAGGATGAACTACCATACTCATGAAACTTTTGTGGACCAATTAACCTGGAGAGGGCCAAGCCAAGGAGGGCTAAAAGGAATTGGGGGAGCCCCGCTTTTGTGAACTTCTTCCCTACAGACAAAAGACAGGACGGCGGCCTGAGCCTGGGTAGCCAAGAAGCAGACCCAGACAGCCACCGCTCTGCCCAAAGGTTCTGGACCCGCCAGGGGCCCCAGAACAAGAAGAAAAAATATAAATTAGAAAAAAGCGTGGGATCGCAATTACCCTCCTACTGGGACAACAAGCAGAATTCGTTGAGTTTGGAATGACGCCACATAGCTAATTGTATTGTACTTGTCATACCCTTTCATTAGATACCCATACCGAGGATACCCATAAAAAGGTAATCCGCTATTTTTTGTTGACCGCCATTTTGAATTTTGAATGACGCCACATAGCTAATTGTATTGCACTTGTCATACCCTCTCATTTGATACCCATTTCGGGGGGTCGGGGAATACGATTGCAAAATTCGGCCGCCATTTTGAAACCGCCACCCTGATTTTTTACAAAATTATCAGATTGCATTGTCACGAGAACTATACATATGCGCAAAATTTGAAGTTGATCAGTTATACGGAAGCCAAGTCATATCAAGTTGCAAGTTTCGAAATGTAAAAAAGCGTGGGGCGCTAGCGAAAAATTCCAGTGTTAATAAAATGAGAATATAGGAAAAAAGTCCCACACTGTGATGGGTAGTAAACTCCTCAATTCACGCCTTCTCTCGTTCAGTTTTACTTTTTGTCCTCCTTATTTCTTCCCTCAGAAGTTCCTCTTGTTGTTCAATGGGCAGGGTCGCCATGTAATGTTGGGTTCTAAGTGTTTTTTATTCCCACGCGTACACGTTGATTCAGGTTTATCTCAATTCAAACGATTCAGATTCAAAATTTATAATTTTTATTTTTAATTATTTTATTATTTATAAGTGACCACCGAAGCGTTCCAGCAGTGAGCACTACCGGCAGCCTTCTCGGTCTTGGTTGTTTGAAATTAGATTATAAAGTGATATTTTTTATTCTAAGGTTCCCTCTTTATACCGAAAACTTATCCATATCTTACCCTAAATTCCCCTTACAAATTTTCTTCATATGCATCAATCCATTTTCATGCCAACGTTTTTAGGTCTTATTCTTTTTATTCTTTTACTTATGACAGCATTTCATTCATAAATGCATTTCTCAACCATACCCAACAATCAGTTCATTCTTATTTGAAATTGTTTAGGTCACACCTTTATCGTTCTTGCACTTGCATTTTATGATGTAACAATTTATTTTGTTTACATTCATGCTTTCTTCGTCGCGGTTACCGAGGTTCGTTATTTAATTAATTATCGCATTGCATTTTTGATGCGTCCGGGGATTTGGAGTTCATTGCTTTTTATCAATTGAATAATTTTAAGTGCTCTATTACCACGTATACATGACCAAATCGAACCATCCAGGGATCGAAAGATTGAAAGTGAGAATCTGCGTACTTGAAATCGTCGGATCGAGTAATTGAAGTTTAAATGGATTCCTACGTAATCGAAAAGAAATGAAAATTACCTACAATTTGTAGTTTTCCTATCGTTTTACTGTTGCTTCGCTATTTCATCTAATTCCGCTCGATCCTATTTGAATTGGATCTGCGTATACTTGGGTTTTTCTAAGATCCAAGCTGGGTTGAATCCGGCTTCAATTTCGCATGTATACGTACCTACTATTTGTTTCACACTTGTGTTTGGGCTCACTTTTATGACACTGCTGGTTGGGCTCACTTTTATGTTGCGGTTATGATGCAACATTGTATATTCTTATATTTTTGTAGATTAGACAATTTTAAAACGACAAACATAAAACATCGACTTGCGTGAACCAAAAACGAAATTTAACGTGCCGTTTTGCCGTCGAATTACGTGCACTGGAAGGAAACACCTGTAATACTCCACAGAAATTGTGTAGTGGCACTAAACTACAGTCAAAGCCATTTTTTAACAAGGAGAAAAAGTGTCAATGCTACGCATTCTCTAATACCAAATAACCTTCCTTTTGATTTTAAAACCTTAAAATTTCTGCGCTATGACGAGTTCCTCCCAATAAAGAAACAAAGTTTATTTTTTATTAGGAAATCCTGTAGAAAGCAATCTGATATTTGCATTTCCAGGGCGTCATAAGTTCCACGTACCTTCATACATATATTTCTGTAGGTGCATGTCCATTAAAACCGCGTCCCCGGTGAAAGCTATAGTTTATACTTTCGGAGGCAGCACGGAGAACAGGCAACAATAAACTTCTGTATCTTTTGTCCTCCCTCTCTTACAGCATTAAAATATTCAACCAAAAGTTTACTATTTTCCATTTTCTCGAATTTTCAATAAAATTAATTAAATTTGTTACTTTTCTATAACAACAACAAAATTACAAATGACGAGATTACTGTTTTTTTTAATTACGTTCAAAATTTAAAATTGAGAATTACCTCCTCAAAGTCCTCATTAAAACTCTAGATTTTGTAATTACATATGTACTTTAATTCAATGATGTAAAAAGCAAACTTTTACAAAGTTCTATGCAACAAATTTCGACATCTGTAAATTATATTTTTCTTAACTTTCAGACTTTAAAAGAATTTCCCGAAGAACTGAGGGGCGATGTATCTATGCACTTACACAGAGAAATTCTTCAGCTGCCAATATTCGAGTCAGCATCTCAGGTGAGTCGTCTTTCTCTCTGCTCTTTTCATCTGCTTAATCGTACTTGAAAATGACACTCTAACACATCCCAAAAAATTAAGGGAGGTAGGCTATATTTAGTTTAGCAATAATATAAATTTACCAGCCGCAAACCATCTACAGTTTGAACCCATCTCTGCCTTTTCGACTGTCATAAGTACGTCGATCCCATGTTAGATAATGTATACCTGACATAAATTTTCAACCAGTTTACTTGTTCGCAGGGATGCCTTAAGTTGTTGTCGCTCCATATAAAGACAAATTTTTGCGCTCCAGGGGAATTTCTTATCCACAAAGGAGACGCGTTAAATAACATTTATTACCTGTGTAACGGCTCCATGGAAGTCATTAAGAATAACATGGTAGTTGCCATATTAGGTGAGTATATAGTCGAGCCCATTTCCTAACAGGAATTACGCTTATTGCTAATATAAATTAATTTCACAGGTAAAGGAGATTTGGTGGGATGCGATATTAATGTGCACCTAGTAGTCACATCGAACGGTCAGGTAACGACTACGACCAACAGTGCTGGTCAGGACATTGTTGTTAAGAGCAGCAGCGATGTTAAGGTGAGTTTCCTTTTTGTATTTTGTTTGTCGTTGTTTTAATATGCCCATTTTGGATTTACATTTATTACCTTTTTTCCATTGTGCTGATTACTGATAGTACAACTTTACGACATAACTTTATACCTACGAATCGAAAAATGCTTTTAATATTATAGGAAACGTAACGATAAAGATTTGTTATTACAAATAAAAACTTTGTTCCACTTTAAAACTTCTGATAACATTTTTTGACTATAATTGTTATTTTCTGTTTCTTATTTTTTTTGCATTTCTGTTTCTTATTTTATTTGCAATAAAACTGTAGAAAAAAGTGAAAAAAACAAAAACACACAAAACACCAAAAAAATATCTTCGATTATATAAAAATGAATGTCTGTTGGTTTGTAATGATGCAAGATGCAAGTTACACTTTCCAACATTTCGTTTATTACGTATATGTCATGCGTCATATGACTCCTCACTTTTGAGACAGACAATTTGACAGACTCACCCATCCATTACACTAACGCAAATATGACATCGCACTCGGGGTCTGCGAAACTATGAGAAATTCCCCTTCTCATTCGTTTATTGTACAACTCCAAAGGCATCATAATCGTTACACGAAAAAGATGCAGAAAAATGAATGCTTAGTGTAATACTCGCATCATACACAAACCGTTTTGATGTGAGTATCGAGTGATGGATAGTGTAATTTGCACCAATACGATACTAAAACTCAAAAAATAGACTAAACCTCGGTAAACAGCATAGCGCGAATACGATCCGATAGGTGGCGCCCCAGAAAAATAGTAAAAAAGGGAATATCAGAGGACACATTTGACACATACGAAACAAAAAAAGGAGAAACGCGACCCCGCAGAACAAACACTATTTTACAAGCTTTATATTAACTGCGTTTTCTGTGTGGGACAAATCTTGCGATCGATTTTTCGACTACTTCCCGATATCCGGCGATGTTCAAATTTGGCACACACTTTTGGTTCTAAAGACAATGCAATATAGTATATTCAATTTGATGGTACATCCAATATGGCGGCCACCATAAATGGCCGATATTTCTGGGGTGGAATCTTGCGATCGATTTTTCGTCCACTTCGCGATATCCGGGGATGCTCAAATTTGGTCCAAACCTTTGGTTTTGAAGACAATGCAATCTAGTATATTCAATTTTATGGTACATCCAATATGGCGGCCACCTTAAAATGGTGGATTACCTTTTTCTTTACCACTCATCGGTTTTACATAGGTATCAAATGAAAGAGTATGACGAGGAGAATTTAGTAAGGTAATGGCGGATTACATTTTTCTTTACAACCCCCCGATATGGGTATCAAATGAAAGAGTATGACGAGTAGAATACAGTAAGCTATGTGACGTCATTTAAAATCCAATATGGCGGTCACCACAAAATGACGCATTACCTTTTTCATTACAACTCTCCAACTAGGTTATCAAATGAAAGAGTATGACGAGTAGAATACAATAAGCTATGTGACGTCATTTTAAATCCAATATGGCGGCCACCACAAAATGACGGATTCCCTTTTTTCTTTACAACCCCTTGACATTGGTATCAAATGAAAGAATATGACGAGTAGAATGCATTAATCTATGTGACGTCATTTTAAATCCAATATGGCGACAACCCCTCGATATGGGTATCAAATAAAATGTTATGATAAGTAGAACACAATTAGCTGTGTTATGTGACCGCATTTTAAATCCAATAAGTTGGCCACCGCAAAATGGCTCATGAGACTAAAAAGTAGATAATAAAAAAACAATAAAACAACTTTTTAAAAACAAGCTTTTATTAGATAAACTAAAAAATATTAAATAATAAAAAGTTTTTAAATATGCGTTAATAAGGTGAACTAAAAAGTATAAAATAATTTTTTTTAAACCACCTGTATGTAACTACAAGTAAAAGCTTGGGCGCTCAGTTTACAAATGATTCAGATATTATAACAAAAATGCAAACAAAATGTTATAATTTAACTAATAAATACGAAAATTAATTGGATACAATCTGATAAAGCGCCCCCAAGCTTTTACTTGTAGTTACATACAGGTGGATTAAAAAACATTATTTTATACTTTTTAGTTCACCTTATTAACGCATATTTAAAAACTTTTTATTATTTAATATTTTTTAGTTTATCTAATAAGAGCTTGTTTTTAAAAAGTTTTTTTTATTTTCTATTGTCATTGATTATTTTTAAATAAAGTAGAAGTGAAAAAAATACATACAAAAAAATTTGATTGCAAAATCATCACTCATAAAGTAAATAAAATACAAAAACTAAGTAATGAAATTGTGCGCAAAATAAAAAAAATATTTCATTGAATCGACTCTCTTCCTAGCAGTGGCCAGTGGCTGAGAGTTACTGGCCACAGTGGGAATGGCTATGCATACAAGATAGGATTTTTAAAAGGAAATGGGAATCAAATGATGGGACGTGGCATAGGATGCAAGTACTCGTACCCAGAATAAGGGGATGGATGTTCTTTGCGAGTTTCACGATGGAAGATCCAGCGGTCATCTAGGGATCAACAAAAACCTGGGGTGAGTAAGAAAATATTGTTACTGGCTCCATATGAAGGGGATGACGTCGAGGAATGGTGTCACAACTGCACCATCTGCACCGATGTATACTATTTGGCGGAAAAAAGAACTGGACTGAAAATTTAGTGACTCCATTTATAAGACATGCAGGTTTGATATTTTGCATGTGAACTTTGCAAAATTTTCGGAATTTTAGAATTTACCCCAGAAAAAAATTTCATTTAATCATATGCATCTTTCAGCTCTGACCTGGATCTACCAGTTGTTGTCTGTCGCGCAAAACAGAGTCCGCTGGAGGGCAACTGTTTCCGCCCTATGTCCCATGAGGGATTAAAGGAGCAATTAGTATATGCATCTTTGGACCCAATCTCCGCTGTTAATAATGCATTTTTTTGAGAAAAATGCTAAAAAAGGAAAATTTTTGGAATGTCCAAAAGGGAAATATCGAAAACCCTCCTTAAAGGAGTTACTAAAGTTTCTGTTGTTTATAACATATTAAAGAGTACACAATTACCTAAAAAACAAGCCCAATTTTATTGTTCTATGATAATCGGTGTAGGAGTTATTAAAGTTTAAGTAGTAAAAAACCACTAAAATAAAAGGTGGTGTGCCAGGCACTTCGCACAAGCCCAGACCTGGCACACCGGTTTTTTCCAGTATAAAAATGTTCACACTTTAATTTGGGTATGGTTTGAAACAGTTTCTCGATAGGTCAGTTCCGGTTAGATGAGTTTTTTGATAATGTGCTTTTTTTTAGGTTTTTTTAATTTTTCCTGTTCCCGTTCCCGTTAATACTCATTACCTGGCAAAGTGTACCAACTAACCCATTCTTGTGTATGGAACTATTTTAGAGAATGGTTTGGTGCTTCAGGAAATTAACAAAAAAAGTAGTGTTAATAATGCATTTTTTTGAGAAAAGTGCTAAAAAAGGGAAATTTTTGGAATGCTCAAAAGGAAAATATCGAAAACCCTCCTTAATGGAGTTACTAAAGTTTCGGTTGTTTATAGCATATTAAAGAGTACACAATTACCTAAAAAACAAGCCCAATTTTATTGTTCTATGATAATCGGTGTTGGAGTTATTAAAGTTTAAGTAGTAAAAAACCACTAAAATAAAAGGTGGTGTGCCAGGCACTTCGCACAAGCCCAGACCTGGCACACCAGTTTTTTCCAGTATAAAAATGTTCACACTTTAATTTGGGTATGGTTTGAAACAGTTTCTCGATAGGTCAGTTGCGGTTAGATGAGTTTTTTGATAATGTGCTTTTTTTTAGGTTTTTTTAATTTTTCCTGTTCCCGTTCCCGTTAATACTCATTACCTGGCAAAGTGTACCAACTAGACCATTCTTGTGTATGGAACTATTTTAGAGAATCGTTTGGTGCTTCAGGAAATTAACAAAAAAAGTAGTGTTAATAATGCATTTTTTTGAGAAAAATGCTAAAAAAGGGAAATTTTTGGAATGCTCAAAAGGAAAATATCGAAAACCCTCCTTAATGGAGTTACTAAAGTTTCTGTTTTTTATAGCATATTAAAGAGCACACAATTACCTAAAAAAAAGCCCAATTTTATTGTTCTATGATAATCGGTGTAGGAGTTATTAAAGTTTAAGTAGTAAAAAACCACTAAAATAAAAGGTGGTGTGCCAGGCACTTCGCACAAACCCAGACCTGGCACACCAGTTTTTTCCAGTATAAAAATGTTCACACTTTAATTTGGGTATAGTTTGAAACAGTTTCTCGATAGGTCAGTTGCGGTCCCAAAATAACAACAAAAAAAGTGGTCTGCCAAGGCATTAGCACAAGATTTGCCCAGGCACACCAACATATTTTTTTTTACTCCGTGAGTACTACATTTTAAGAGTAATTCCAAGCGGTTTCTCGATAGGGCACGGAGGGTCCCCAAAAATTTTTCGGAAAATGCACTTATGCACAACTTCCGCGCAGGCACACCAAGATTTTTTTTATAGTAGCTGTGAGTACTAACATTTCAGGAAACTAAAGGACTATTCAGGAAACAGATTAAACTGCCAGGTGATTTAAAGTTTGGGATCGTGCCAAGAACAAGCCAAGTCCTCAGCGAATACTCCTCTGCACTAAGAACGAAGTTCCTTAACGCGGCTTGCGGGTAGATTGAATTCATAGAAATCGTCACGTAAGAAAATGCGGTATGATTTGTGTGTATGCGTGCGATTGGCAATTTCATGAATTCATGAAATCAGAATGCAGTGTTTCTTTGTAGAAATTGGAAGTAATGGGAACCGATAGCTCTGAAAAGAAAAGGTAATGCAAAGTGCCATGTATA
Organism: Thereva nobilitata; assembly: GCA_963855945.1. NCBI lineage: Eukaryota > Metazoa > Arthropoda > Insecta > Diptera > Therevidae > Thereva > Thereva nobilitata. The sequence continues at coordinate 100,434,599 of OY979694.1, read as the reverse complement.
AGGGTAAAAACATAAAATTAAGACACCATAACGACAGATTCTTAAACTTTCAGTATTCATTTCCAGTCCGGCAAGTAAAACTAAATTTTCATTCCAGTAAATTCATCAGCTCCGACAGCCAGCACCGACAAGTCACAACCTGCCGTGGCTGTGTTATTTGCCAAATTAAAAGCATGCGTTAATTCAAAATGGTTATAAGCACGCATCGGCGCCGGCTAACGGGAAGCGGGAAACCTGCTTCCACTGTGTTTTTATAACACTAATGGGACCCCTAGACTATCAATAATATTGTGCAATATTTTTATTTGCGCAATATTATTGACGATCTTCGGGTGATATTGAAAGATTGTCTTCTCTGGGGCAAAGAAGGAAACCGTCAGTATTTTGCTCAATATTATTGCCCAATATTATTGATAGTCACTGGCGTGCACACGGGTATGGCAGGTATGGCAGCTGCCATACCAAACAAATCATCGGCGCCCCAACAACTCCGTCCAAAAAAATAAAAATTATTCAAAAAAAAATTTTTTTTTCCATATTTTAATTTTTTCAACAATTTTTTTTTTAATTTGTTAGTATTACTTTAAAAACTACATTGAATTAATTTCATATATTTATTTTAACTTGATGACACTGTCATTATTTGATTTGTTTCTAAAAATGAAAAATCTTATGCTCATCTGTGTATTTTCAAGCTTACGCAATATGTATCCCGCTGTTTAAAATTGAGTTCATGAATTGAGGATCGAGTTACTCATATTGCGTGCCTGCGATAAAAAACGAGGAAAATGTTTATATGAAACTCTAGCTTACTAAGAAAGACATCGTAAATTAGGGCCAAATATTAGATTATGTCTATCATCATATATTTTTAATGTTTTAATTATTATTATTATTGTTACCGTTATTATTATTAATAATGTGGCGCCCCAAAAGATTCTGCCATACCAAAGAGGAGCCCCTGTGCACGCCACTCAATGATAGTATAGGGGCCACTTAAGGAACATGCACACTTTTTCCTCTGTTCATTATCCAGAACAGATGCTTATGCCTTCTTAATTAAATGAATGGTGTTGAAAAGGTAGCTCATATGCCTTCATATTGGAAGTACAGGGTTTTAACACGACACAGCCGTTCCGTGTAGGCTTATATGTCAAGTAGCGGATCTATCTATTTCTTTTATTTGAAGATTATCCTATTAAGGAATGAGCCTCTGCTCAATACAGAGTACACAAAAGTACAAATTGTTTATGGTTTCTGGAATCATTATAAAGTTAAAGGCATCCAATCGATCCCTTTGAAGCATGGTAGATCCGCGTCTTGATCAGATGAGATCTTGATTACCGGCAACAAATTTTCTGATTCACAGATATTTATTGTCATTTAATAAATCTCCATAAATATCCTTATTTTACCTAGTTGTTTTCCTTATTGCAATCTTATAAAATTAAAAAACACGCACTTAGGTATGTAACACTTACATACATATTTTTTCTCGTTACAGGCGCTGACGTATTGCGACCTAAAATGTGTGCATTTAGTGGGATTAGTCGAAGTTCTTCGCCTTTATCCAGAATATCAACAGCAGTTTGCCAACGACATACAGCATGACTTGACATATAATTTACGAGAAGGTTATGAGTGCCAGGATTCTGATATTGGTCCATCACTTCCACTCCCATCAATAAGTGAAGACGATGAAAATCAACCCGAAATCGAAACAACAAACTCCTCACCGCATCATGGAAGTACACCATCGCCACTTCTTTCGCGATCACCACTACACACAAGCAGTCCAAGACACGGCAAGTATTTACAACGTGGCAGATCTTTAGCTGGTTTAAGAGAAAGAGTAGAAAGGCAACGTTCAGTCAATACATCTTCAACAGGAATAGAATCAAATTCTTTAGAAGGACTTAATCTCGAATCAGGGCAAAAGGAAGGTTCCTCGAAACGATCAATAGAACGTCTTGATTGTCAGGTGAATACTTTGCACCAAGATGTTGCTGCACTGAGTGTTGAAGTGAGGAACGCAATTCAAGCACTACAAGAAATGACATATTCGACACTTGCGTCTCAGGGTGATCTTGGCACCCGATATCCTGCTCGATCAATACCAAACATATCTAATAATTTGACATATATTCCCGATATTCATCAAGGGATTATAGCACGCAGTTCGTCCCACCCACCCGAAATATGGGGTCGCGAATTACATCAGTCCATTATCTTGCCAACATATGAAATTGACAATCCAGTAGTAATATCTAAGTCAACACAAACTGATCTTGTTAAAATTGATTTTCAAACATTCGAAAAGTTTGTTTTAGCTAATCCGAGACTAGTTCTTGGTCTTTTAGGAATGGAAGCAACTATTAAGACTGAAATGGAAATGTTGCAGCAACAGCAAATTATACAAGTTTCACCTTTAAATACCATTGAAGAAGTCAATTCACCAGAGGGCAATAGTTCTGAGTATCTACTTGAAGCCGAGGAAACACACCAGGAAAGAATGTGGAGTTCAAAGAATAGTAACTATAGAGACGTTGATAATTGTCGATCAACAGAAGCACTTTTAGGTATCGGTCCTTCAAAAGAAGATCTTTCTGTTTCGGACACCCTGAATGAGCCAATATCGTTTTCTATAAAAAGAGAAACAAAACAGCGATCAACAAGGAAGCATTCCAGTAGTAGCAATAGTTTATCATCAAACGATTCAGCAGGCTCTAGACATTTTGAGCCTGAAATCCGTCAAAATGGGCCAGTACGCAAGGCATCATGGAAAGGCAGCAAAAAGGACTATGAGAGGCTGAATGATACCTGCGATGAAAAGACTTCACTACTAGAAGAAAGCAATAAAAAAAGAACATCACGGTCAAATTCTTCTGATACTAATCTTAAGCGCAACAATTTAAATGTATGCCGCCCTCCTGCTAATTATAGATTTTCTGCTGGTGATGCTGACAAATTGGAGAAAGGGATGAAAACGTTGCCTTCTACAAGGTCTTTAAAAGAGAGCTGAATATCTGCAATAACGATGCTATATGAAGATCATCATAAGCCATATTTTAGGTTTAATATTTGTTGCTTGATTACGATATTCTAATTTTCAATTCAGTAAGGACGCTATAATTTTTTTACTCGCTTATACATACTGTACATGCTAGCATTAGACGTGTTTATGTTTTGTTTTAATTGTTATTCTAAAGTAGTGCCTATCATGTTTATATACTTGAGGATTTTTGTTGTGAGAAAAATGAGAAAAAATTATCGAATTAATTCCTTAGAGTGAGTGAAATTGTTTCCTTTGCCTACAAAAGTACCCCCAACATAAACTACTAAAAGTTTTTCAAACAATTTTAATTGAAAACTTTTGTTATTCCTATTGACCTTGCCCGTGAAAAATTAACTAGGAAAAATAGACACAAAATAAACCTACTTGTGTTTCCTTAAATTGCTATATCAATTGCTGTTTCAATAACTAGAAAGATTTGCCACATTCTTTTGTTACCAATTTCTTATGTACATCACTTTGAGGCTTCTACTACAATTAAATTTGTTATTTTGGAGTTCCACGTTCAATTTTTGTTGTAACGCAAAACGACAACATAGCATTATTTAATATGCCCAAGATATAAGAGCTATCAGTGAAAAAGATTTTGAACTTGCTGTAAAATTTCGTTCGTTGGTAAGTTGTGATTAGGAGCTATTGGCTACACTGTAAAAAAAATATGTAAATTCACAGTGCAAATGTAGAGTAAAATTACAAATCGCGATATGAAATACTAATTTACTACACAATTATTGTAATTTTACTATAAATTTTGTAACTTCACAAAATGAAATTGGAAATCTGCAATACTGCCTAACGTAAATGTTGATTACATGAATGTGACGTATATTTTACACAATGTTGTGTATTTTTCTAAATCGTTTATGTAGGAAAATTACAATATTTCTTGTATATTTTTCAATGTTATGTACTGAAAAAATCCTAACACTTTGTACTGTAATTTTACTAAAAAGGCGTAATTTAAGAATATAAATTTTCAGTAAAATTACAAATCGGTTATTGGAATGTAAGGTTTAAATTCTTCCTCTCGTGGATATAATTCACAGGTAACAATGGAATACTAAGCATATAAACCCAATTGCTTTTAAGTTAAGGCCAGACCTTTGACTTTGTCAGGGTCTGGGCAGTTCTTGTAACAGCCAAGAAATTTTGATAGGCATTGCCTCACGTACATGCTTAACAAGGTATTGTGAGCAAAATGCTAATTTTTTATGTATAGGGAGTGGGCATTAACTAAGAATAAAATTTGGCGGTTGGAATAATTTCAGGCAGGGCCATGCACATTGGCACAGGGCGGTAATCTTCAGCTTTGGGTTTTTCCCTTTTCGTCTCTCTCTGGTAAAAAGTTGCAACAAGAGTTTTGGAAATTTACAAAACTATGAAGAGAAAGCTCCAATACTGATTGTATTTTTACATCTCACAAATAATTTATATTTATTACACAGTTGCTAAAAATACGTAAAGTAGATTAGGAATATTCCTAATAATATATATTGCAAATTTACAAAACTACCTGTGAATAAAACTTCCAGTATTTTTTTTGTAAAATTACCACAGAAATTTTTTACAGTGTAATAATACAGGACATTACTTTGAAAATAACTACTCTTTTAATTTTTTTGACGTGAATACGTCTGTAAGTTTGCTTCGATGACAAAAAACCGATGATAACGAAATTATGGCATACAGTTTTGAGTTGCAGCTAAAAAACTATTGTTTATATCGAAAACAGAAATATACCTATATATAAATATAATTTTGTTGTTTACTTTTCGCTGCCCCGATGTCAATGGCAATTAAGGTTCGAGTAAAAAGCTTTTGAGAATTGTAATAGAGAATAAGGCCCCTGCATTCAGTTGCGACCGGGGCGGAAACTCCCTAAGCCATCAAAGGGAGTTCCCAAAATTAATCTATAAGGCGCGTTTATAAAGGTTGTTAACGAGAATTAAAGGTCCCGACTAGGAAAACCTCATATATTTTATTTTTCATAAGATGAGGATTTCCTAATCTGGACCCGACTTGTTCCGACTACGAAAACCTCATGTATTTTATTTTTCATAACATGAGGATATCCTGATCTGGAAAACTTCATAGATTTTATTTTTCATAAGATGAGGATACCCGACTAGGTCCCGAATAGGAAAACCTCATTTTAATTAGATGAGGATTTCCTGAACAAGACCCGACCAGGTCTGACTAGGAAATCCTCATTTTCATAAGATGAGGATTTCCTGATCTGGACCCGACTAGGAAAACCTCATTTTCATAAGATGAGGATTTCCTGATCAGGACCAGAATAGGTCCCGACTAGGAAAACCTGGTGTGGCATGCCTTACCACTGCCTGATCAGAACCCGATATATGTTAACGGTTTTCCTCAGCTAAATTCTAGTCGGGTATCAATGAATTGTATAATTTACAGCTTTTCAAGTGCATTAATAAAAGTTGGGGGGCATCCATTTTAGTGCTGCAAACAAGGAAAAATCATCTAAGAAAAGAAAAGATAAAAAGCAATCTCAAACTGCAGTAGGAGAAATCCGTCTTCCATCCAAGACCCCGCTATCCAATAATGGGCTGTCAGGTTATTTCCTCAAGAGTGCACCAGCACCAGCGGATAAGTCCTGGGTATTAACTTCTTCAAAAATAAATTTTCGGTGAACATAAGCAGTTGCAAAATAATTTCATCCAGAAAAAAAACAGGAACTTCAAGTTTCTCATGCCAACCAAGTATGAGTGGCTATTCCTTAACTCAAAATCTGAGGTCTTCAGGAAGGAACTAACTCTTGGTATTTGGAAGGATAAGCTAAGTAACAAGGTTAAGTCTCGTTCGTGTAGACACAGTATAAGTAAGGTATCAAAGCCTACCCTAGTTAGAAGCGTCAAAAACCCAGATAAAATAAATAATACTAAACATAATAATAACGCTAACCAAACTTATCGGAAAGACAGGCTAAGAAATAGTATAAGTAAAATTAACATTTCTGAGTCTAACCCAGCTGATAATCCTACCATATTTCCTACAGATGTAACAACTAACCGAGCTTCGACTGCTGTTACAGATAACATATCTACAGCAGAAGAAGTTGGTAATGCCTGCACTAACAACTACCAATTGACGAAACATAATCCCACTACATTAATTTCATACCCCAATTTTATCCGAACCCACATTAACATCGGCGGTCGTTCTTATGCAGATATCAGCTATATTCACTTGCACCATCCACCCACGAATCCGCTTCCGCCTCATCCAACGGCTAAAAACAACCCTCACTCAAACCCAATTTTTCTAGACCCGTTACAACCTCCGGCCATAAAATTTTTTCAATAATCATCGGTACTCTCTACATTTCCCCAAATTCTGACGAGTCTAATTATGACGATTTAATAAATATTTTTGCGACAATTCAAACACTCTCCACCGACGAAAATGACAAAATTTTCATTTTAGGTGATTTTAACCGCCCCAACTTATCTTTTATTCCTGATCCAGAGGATAACAACTTACTTCCTATTAACATCATGAATACCATCGATGTGAAGCTTATGGACACTTTTTATAGTAACGACCTCCAGCAAGTGATTAAGCAGCCAAACCCGTGTGGTAAATGGTTGGATCTAATTTTTACTAACTCGTATGGAGGTGAACGTCACTCTCGCTTCCGAAGAGGAAAACCTTTTTGCTAGCACTCCCCGAGTAAAAATAATTATATAGAAAAATATATAATCATATATATTTATATTAAATTATATAAAATCTTATATAAAATATTTCAACAGTTTTAGACGATTTTATATAATGGTATATAATAATATATAATAATATAGAATTATATATTGTATCATTTACAGTTCAACATGGGATGATATATAACTCTATATCATTATATAAAACTGTATATAAAGTCTACAAATGAATTTGTGCAATTATATCTGATCATATATAGCGATATAAAATAATATATAATGCCTTACAATAATTTTGATGAAATAAATAGTATCAATTGGTAGATGGAGTTTTTCGGGAAAATCACATACTAAAATACACATTCTCCAGTCGCACTCCCAAAGCTCAATCAAGGGTGGAGAAAGACCTCAAGAAAAAGGTGTGTGGCTGAAAAATGATGGGAAAAAAGTTATTATAAGTATGCTGTCAAAAATATCTCATTATATCTGTTTTAGAGTTTAGCCAGGATCACGCTCTTAAAAAGAACTGGCCCTACCAGGATAAAAAGCATATATGTAGAACATTCCATGTCTGAGAAAATCGGCGAAATAAAAGATATAATTGCATATATACAATTCTATACAATTGTATATGATTTTCCTTATTATATATAAAAATATATATTTCTATATAATTATATCGGGCCAAATTTCATATATAATTATATATAATTAATTTATATATAAATATATCCAATTATATATCTTTCTATATAATTATTTTTACTCGGGTCTCCATCACTCAGCATGGGTTCTGGAGCGCAAATTCATTATCATTGATAAGAGTTCAAACATTTAAAGTCAAACGAGATAATTATAATTTTAAAATATTGTTTACACATTCAATTTTAAGATTTAGTCTGAGTTCTCTAGCATTTCTTATTTTGCAATGAAACTTTTCGTGTGATATACACAACGAAAAGTAAAGCCAAAGAAAAATTTATTTTTTACTTTTTAGTCCATTTTATTTATAAAAGTTATTTATTTTAAAACATTTTTTAATTTATTTTATTTTGTGTTTTATTTACCAGTTTCGGGTACTCTTTAAACACAAGTACAAGGTTTTTTTATCTTTCTTATCAGTTGTTGCGCGATAAAAATTCTCGTACGCGACAAATAGATGCGTCAGTCCATATACCCCTTTTATTTTAGTTTCAAAAGTTCTACGGCAACTAGGCTCGACAATAGGACTAGACTCCTATACCTCCGATTTGCAGACTAGATCGCTTTAATAGTTTTTGAACTCTGAAAAGTGGCTTCTCACTTAACCTGGATTGTTCGATCATGTTCATTAATCTACGAGGCCTGTTCCTTGCTACTTGACTCAACACCCAGAGCTGCACAATACGGTGCTAACACCTGTTTTCGGGGCGATGTATTAAGTGCATAAGGTTTACAAAGAAATGAAAATAATTTTCGAAGCAAGATTAGTGCAATGAAAGTCAACCTGGCACCGTCTTCAAAAGTGATTCTTCTTTCTAGATCCATTCTGATTGGATTAATGTTGTAAAGAATTACAAAAGTATTTTTTCAAAAGTGATTCTTCTTTCTAAATCCATTCTGATTGGATTAGTATTGTAGAGAACTACCAACAATTATTTCATCCTTTTTTGTGCATCACGGTATTGGTTTTTTTTTTGAAGTAGGTTTTTAAAAATTTATTTTATTTCGTACTTTTTAGTCCTTTCATTTTTTTCGGGGCCAATTTAAAAAAAATTATTTATTACGATAAGTATAACACGCCGTCGCCGAAAGGATCGACGCAGTAGCTAAATAGTTTTTGCAGTAATGTATTTGCGTACTTGCGAATTTTAGTATGAGTATGAAACAAAATTCCCCGAATGAAATTAAAAAACAAAATTTAATCAAATTTATTGTGAGAATATAAAGTCGATTGAAAAAAAATGCAACAGCCCGGAGAATCGAACTCGGAACCCATGGACGAGAGGCAGGTATTTACTCCCTGTGCTACGAGGGAGTGTTACTATTTACTGGCTAAATATGTACATAACTCATATCGGAAATTCGGCTGAATAGTTCTCCAATTCAAAGGATAATTCTCTTACAGTCTGCATAAGCAAGCATGAAATTTCTCACAGAAATGTTTTAAGTTACAGATGTGCAGCTAGAGGCCTGTTGAGTCGCTTCGTTTCCAGGAACGTTCTTCACATACTTGGTTGATGAGGGGAGAAGTGGGGTGGAACCTCTCATCATGCCCACTTCCGCTTCATCCACAAAGTTCGTGGGCCACGCTCCTGGGAGCGAATCGTCTAAACAGAACCATAAAAGTTTCCACGGAAGCCTGAAACTCTCTACTTTTTCCACCTCCGCACGCCTCTCTTCCCCCAAAAAAGCTGTTTCTTCTGCTCCGCGTATATTTAGGCCCATTTGTGCAGTAGTTAATCTGCTAACAAATAGTGCACGCATGCGTGAGTGAAAAAAATAACGTTATAATTTTTTCAGGTGAAATTCTAAAAATTCATTTTTTTGGGGGGAATTTAAAAAAATAAATCATAAATTCGGTTAAATAGTTCTCCAATTCAAAGGATAATACTCTTAGAGTGTACATGAGTATGCATGGAATTTCTTACCGAAGGGTATGTAATAATTCTTTACAAGATTAATCCAATCAGAATGAATTTAGAAGAGAAAAAAAGAAAAAAAGTCGAACTGTCCGACCCGGGGTTTGAACCCGCGATAATTAGTCCGGTAGCCTTTTTCGTAGACACTACGCCAAGTCCCTCTTAAGTATTTGGTGACAATAAAGAATTTTGTGATACCTTTGAAATAATTCTATCTGTTCAAGGTGTACTAATTTTACCAGTTTTTTAAGCCTACCTTCGAACTCCTTTTTCAGAATTTAAAAAGAATTGCATGGGACCACCGATAATATATATTATTATATATTTTTCTATATAATTATTTTTACTCGGGTTAATACGATGAATTTAGTTTTTCTTTATATCGATAGAGATAGGTATTCAAATTAATTGGATAAGTTAAGCTGGCGCGCGCAGTTCCCTGTACACCGCGGCGTCCTTCAGATGCCGGCGCGCCGGGCCCGGTCGCCCACCCCTAAAGCCGGCACTGCATTTATATCATTAACTACTCAGCCACAAAATTCCCGTCAGCGTTCCAAGTTTCCACATCTTGATTCAAAAAATTTGATGAGATACCCAGGATCTGGAAGAGTCGTAAGGAGTTGCTACTCACGAAGTTTTCAATATTTCGTGGATGTGTTTGACATCCATGTTTTGCTTTTCGGGCAATCTTACATACAATGCCTTTCGTCATCGAAAAATGCAAAAGAAACCAGGTGTGGAAGGACGTAAGCCGTCACAAACTTTTTGTTTCGACTTTACTCAATCTCGTTTCAAATTCCAGTTGGTAGCATGTAAATTGAAACGAGTTTGGTATACACATGTAACCAAAATATTGAAACAAATGTCTAATCGCTTGAAACAAATTGTGTGCTGCCAAATTACGAAAAACTCTTCGAAATGAAATTGAAACGACTTACGTGCTTCCATCCCTGCTCTTCCGACAAATACCACAAATGGCTCGGTATTTTTTTCAGGGCAGCAGTAGCCATTATTTTGGTTAATTCTTTCAATAGTCGAGAAAAAAAAACAATGATGGATTTTTTGAACAGTAATAGGCTTGATACACGGGCACGAACGAATGAACATTGAAAGAGGAATGATCATTCATCTTCGTGTATCAGATGAAATGAAGTTCTAATGACCCTTAATATCTTCATTCGTTTCTTTTCTGAATGAAGCTAATAGAACTTCATTCGTCTTCAATGAAGTTGGAAACTGGAAGTTTTCCACTATTTAAAGTGTTTAGAAGCCAAAAAATTTGTCTGTAGTTTATACCTTTGTTATAAAAAGAGGAAGAATTTTTTGACGGTTTATTTATTAATATTTTTTAAAGGATTTTATTGTGGAAATCCTAATGCTCCGAATCCAGAAACAATCTCTTCAATTTTCTGTTGGGTAGGGGGAAATTCATCTTTAAGATGCGAATAAATTTCTTCGCAGAGCTCGAGCACCATTTGGCCTAGTGTTGTTTGCCCAAATATTCCGGTTTCTAGTTTCCATTAGTAAAAACGAAACTAAATAATTTCTTTTAATTATGTTCACGAATATTTTTTTCCGTGCTTTCATTGCTAGCCGTTTTAATTTTGTCGATTTTTTACTCATCATAAACAAGTTAACGATTGGTAAATTGCTGGCCACGTCTATTTTGACAACAACTGTCATTCACTTGTATCTTCATTGCTGCTCTCCCGTGTATCAACATGTAAATGAATGATCATTCAAATGGATGAAGCTGGTAGAATGATCATTCGGTTTTTTGTCTTCGATTCGTGAGAGCGTCTACAAACTTTGTGACCGGTAGTGATGAATTCATTTTGAAAAAAATGCATTTCCTTCAATAAAAATATGCATTTTAGACGTGCATCTCAAAGAGACACTCTACCACTCGGTAAATATTGATGGAAATGAGTCGAGTTTTGCTACTCGGTTTTGGGGTCGCTGAACACGAAAATAATGACGGCAACGGTCTCCGAGGTACCTGGTGCCCAGGGTGGACTCTAACACCCCTTTTTAAGGGTTTTTCGCGATAAATTCAATAATAATGAAAAAAAATCCAATGAAATACACTTTTTTCAATATTTATTTGCGAAGGTGGTTGATTTATACTAAATCAAGCCAAACCTTATGATAAGGGTTAATCCTTAAGGGTTAAAACCACCCCTAAATCGACTGAAAATAAAAAAATTTATAAACATTTTTTTTCAAGTTTATGCTTTAAATTCCTTTGTATGCGTATTGTCAGGCAAAAATAAATTTATTTTCAACCCTTAATGGGTTAAAACTACCCCTACAATTTGCAAAATCAACTTTAAATAAAAAAAATTTGCAAAAAAAAATTTTATTTTACTATTTGCTTGAAATTACGGAATAATTGTGAGTCGTTCCTTGCTGCTGACCATTCGGTAGAGGCTTGATACCAATATTTTATCATCACTGTGAAAATGCACATTTCTCTCGCAGCTCTCTCGACCTTTTTTGTTAGTTTATTAAACTGATGTTTAAATAGGAAAATTTTCAAGCCGTACAAGGCTCTTTCCATACACCTAGCCCGGTGTAGACCTGCACGTCTCCTAAATGAAACACCTTTTTCAGGAACTCCTCCTAAGTAAATGATCGTGAGATTCGACAATTCCCTGTATAGTCGGAGAGCCAGAGCCGAGATTTTAACTTCATCCGTAATGGTGTGGCCACACTACGCGGTCTTGGGTCGTACGCGCTTTTGCCTTTTTTTTCATATAGAGTTTTATGACTTTTTTACGACTTTTTTACGACTTTGTCCATGGTAAAGGCCGTGCGGCCAAACAACGCGGACAAAAGGCTGTGGTTAAAAAGGTACATTGTGCGTCCACACACTATGAGCTTTTCAAAAGCGCGTACGCCGTTTCAAATGAGAATTGATTTTTTCTCACTCATGACTCAGAAAATTAAAAGATCACGCGCGCTTTTGGCTGGCCGTACGACCAAAAGCGCGTGGATTCTAAGTCCGCGTAGTGAGGACGGGCCTTAATATGGACAAACTTTACGGTAATATCTTCCGAAGGTAAGGGTGATAACGATCCTACGCAGGCGGACAGCTCAATAGGGGCGAAGGCTAGAAATAATGGGTCAAAGTAACCCCTTTTTTTTTAAATTAACCTCATCGATATAGTGCACGAAAATTTGCAGAAAACATAGATCAAAATAAACTAAATCCAATTCCAAATGGGCGGACACGTAAGTTGGGGCAAAACGGGTGGCGGACAGGGGTGAAGTACCCCTAAATTTATGAAAGAAAACGTCATCAGTAATATGTCCGCCATTTACACTACCCAATTGTGTACATTTAAGACACAATATGCCAAAAGGGCGGACAGCTAAGTAGAGGCGATCAGCTATAAAACGAGGTTACATGAGGTACTTAAAGAACTAAACTTTCAATGAACGAAATATAAAAAAATTTTTTTAACTACGTGCCAGTCGATAAACCCCACTGATAATGGCACCTTTTACTAATTTGGGTAAGGCGAACTCAATAAAAATAAAACCAACCCTCTAACTTGATCGGAAACTACCCCAGGACAACCCTTATTACTAAAATTGAGTGCACTTGCTTATGCAAATAACCCCCAACATTTTGGAAGACGCATCATCAGTAGTATGTCCGCCATTTGCACTACCGTATTGTGCGCCATTTAAGACACAATATGCCAAAATGGCGGACAGCTAAGTAGAGGCTATAAGCTATAAAACGTGGCTGTTTGAGCTGCGTATACGAACACGTTATTGCGTATCGCAGGCGGAGGCGTTTATACATTACTACAATATTATTAATGTGTGTATTAATTAATAATAGTTATTAGTGCGTAATAAGTACCTTGCAAAAAAATTATTTATAAAAATCAAGATGGGTAAAATATTAAAAAAAATTTTAAGTGTAGTTTTGTAAATTTTTTTATTAAAATTAAGATATAGAAATGCCAAGTTAATTTAGAAGTTCCCTGGGCCTTCCAATCTGTCGCAGCTGAAGAAACGATTTTCTCATAGTCCTTAAATTTTTTTCTGTTTAATGATGTGACCAATTTGTAGCAAGAACGATGGTATCCACTCACATTATCAACTGTTTCGGGTAAAACAATATCACTGTATTTCAAATTACATATTACACGAATTTTTAATTTGTCTCTGCACGTTTTTAAAGTACTCTCGGTAAATTTTATAACTCCGGTTTTTTCGCTATAATTAATATTGAGAAAGCACGCGGCTTCAGCTGTTTGCTTTGCCATCTTGGACACCGTTGCTCTAGTAAATCGTTCTAATATAACGACGTTCGGCAGTATTTCATATCCCTGTCTATTTCTCTTTCTTTCTTTCTCGGGCCACCTCCACGACGGCAAGGCTACGCTCCCCACACTTATAGGGTTGACATATTGGAAGGCCCAGGGAAATTTTAAATTGACTTGGCATTTTTATATCTTAATTTTAATAAAAATGTTTACAAAACTACACTTAACATTTTTTTTAAAGTTTTACCCATCTTGATTTTTATAAATAATTTTTTTGCAAGGTAGTACAGTACAGATGTAATATTGATGCGCCAAAAATTCTTGGAAGGATGATTTTTCATAAATCGTTAATGGAGCATAAAAGAAGCTTAACTTTAAATTTGAAGGAAATTTCGAGTGGACGTTTTTTGGAAAACTCAAAAAGTTTTTGAAAAGCGTTTTTCTCTGAATCTACGCATTTTAGAGAAAAGTTGTTTAAACAAAAAATGTAGAGGTCATTGTTACCTACAATTTGTTTCATAGAGGTCAGGCTGTACAACTTCAAATACAGAAGCTAGGTGGCGCCAAAGTTTCCAAAAAAGTGTTTTTTCGGTTTTTGTCCCAGAAAAAATAGTTTTTTTACAAAAGTGTAAATCAGTAAATTGTTCCTCTTAAAAATGTCTACAACATTTATTTAAACTTTTTTTCCCTCCGACTTACCGTTCCAAAGTTATAGGCAGTAAATGCTACGCTGCGTAGTTAACGGTGCTATTGTTACTAAGAAGCGTCCATTTTTCAGTTGGTATGCATACATAACGACATAATTAATTTTATAATTTTATTTATACTATCTTTTATTAGTGATTGAAATTACAAATTCTTCATTTTTATTCGTATTACTAATACACCATTCTATTTTATTATTTCTGTTGTGTCAAAAAAAAATATATCATACGCATTGCCCACAGCTTGTCTCAAAAATCGGTTAGTATTGATCACAATAATACATTGTTCATTGGAGTTGAACTTTAAAACAATAATAATTATTAAGAGTTGTTGTTAATCAGTTTAAACAATCATAGCTCATTCAATGGCAACGTACCAATTATAACTGTACTCAAATTAACCTGTGGGCCGTCTTCAGAGCACAATTCTCACACTTCAGCACGCTATAACTTTGGAACGGTAAGTCGGAGGGAAAAAAGTTTAAATAAATGTTGTAGACATTTTTAAGAGGAACAATTTACTGATTTACACTTTTGTAAAAAAACTATTTTTTCTGGGACAAAACCCGAAAAAACACTTTTTTGGAATTTTTGGCGCCACCTAGCTTCTGTATTTGAAGTTGTACAGCCTGACCTCTATGAAACAAATTGTAGGTAACAATGACCTCTACATTTTTTGTTTAAACAACTTTTCTCTAAAATACGTAGATTCAGAGAAAAACGCTTTTCAAAAACTTTTTGAGTTTTCCAAAAAACGTCCACTCGAAATTTCCCTCAAATTTAAAGTTAAGCTTCTTTTATGCTCCATTAACGAATAATGAAAAATCATCCTTCCAAGAATTTTTGGGCTCATACCCCGATTTTCCAGTCCAGCTGTAATGTACTAGGTATTTATTGCGGACTAATAACTATTATTAATTAATACACACATTAATAATATTGTAGTAATGTATAAACGTATTTGAGAACGGCAATTATATTACTTACTCGCAGGTGTAGGACGCCTAGGCCTGCGATACGCAAAAACGTGTTCGGATACGCAGCTCAAACAGCCTCGTTTTACAGCTTCGCCTCTACCTAGCTGTCCGCCATTTTGGTATGTTGTGTCCTAAATGGCGCACAATACGCTAGTGCCAATGGCGGACATATTACTGATGATGCGTCTTCCAAAATGTGGGGGGTTATTTGCATAAGCAAGTGCACTCAATTTTAGTAATAAGGGTTGTCCTGGGGTAGTTTCCGATCAAGTTAGAGGGTTGGTTTTATTTTTATTGAGTTCGCCTTACCCAAATTAGTAAAAGGTGCCATTATCAGTGGGGTTTATCGACTGGCACGTAGTTAAAAAAATTTTTTTATATTTCGTTCATTGAAAGTTTAGTTCTTTAAGTACCTCATGTAACCTCGTTTTATAGCTGATCGCCTCTACTTAGCTGTCCGCCCTTTTGGCATATTGTGTCTTAAATGTACACAATTGGGTAGTGTAAATGGCGGACATATTACTGATGACGTTTTCTTTCATAAATTTAGGGGTACTTCACCCCTGTCCGCCACCCGTTTTGCCCCAACTTACGTGTCCGCCCATTTGGAATTGGATTTAGTTTATTTTGATCTATGTTTTCTGCAAATTTTCGTGCACTATATCGATGAGGTTAATTTAAAAAAAAGGGGTTACTTTGACCCATTATTTCTAGCCTTCGCCCCTATTGAGCTGTCCGCCTGCGTAGGATCGTTATCACCCTTACCTTCGGAAGATATTACCGTAAAGTTTGTCCATATTACGGATGAAGTTAAAATCTCGGCTCTGGCTCTTAGACTAGTAGTAATCTCGAGGTTGATGTACTTGTAGTTGTTTTTCCGCAAAAGAAATCCTGTCTGCGGGCACTGCTACAAAGATGTTTGACTCGGCGTCATTAATTATATTATTTTGAAGTCGCTTCGGTCAATTCTGGCCCAAATTTTCTTAAACCTTTTGAATAATTGTATATCAGGATCACTACACTGAGCGAGAGATTGACGATGCGTAGGTGCAGGAGAGGGGTAGAGGGGAGAGGACGTTGGGGGGGTCTCTGCATATTCCACTTTAAAAAAGATAAATAAACACTTAAATGAATCCATTATTGAGACTCACGCCGCGGCAATAACTGAAAAGCTGAAAAATAAGGACCACCCTACACAGTATATGGCACAACCAATAAATTTGTGAAATAAAGCTTAAGTAATTATCATTTCAAGTTATGAAATCTTACCAATAAGGAAACCTAAAACTTCCGAGTTCTTAAGAACGTACAAGGTGGCATTTTTTGTTGCACTAATATGATATAAAAAATTACCGCATGACATCCATTTGTACATTGGACATTTACAACCAATTTCTGTAGTAGACTGAATCTTGATGTGTTGTAATTGTAAATAATGATTTGAAAGAAATTGTTTGTTGTTTATTGTAAAAATAAAGTAAAAAGACTATCTGTAGGCGTTGACGAAAACTTATAAATTTTTGTGTTTAATAAAAAATGTAAATATAGCTCAAAAAACCTCAAGAAATTTTTCCAATCAAAAATTAAAATATATTATACTTTGCTATGGAACTGAAAAGTTGTGTGTGATTTTAAAGTCTTGAAACTAATCATTAAAGTAAAAATAAGAAAGTTAAATTAGAATCTACTTAATAATAAAATAAGTTTAATTTTGAAATATTTTATTATCAGCTGTTAGACTGGATTATTTCGAAGGAGAAGAAAAAGAAAACTTCCCTCATAATTAATTATTTTCTTTTATTTTTTTTTCAATAAAATGGTGCTGATGATATTTTGGCGTTTTAACATTCCATTCCCTTTCATTAATATATCCCTTATAAACCTTGCTTTTCCATTTTTTATAAATAAAAATTTCAAAGGGGCTACTTTTTACGATTATCTTTACAAAATCCACCCCTTTTCATAAAGCCTTTAGATCATTTCAGGCTTTCCATAAATCAATCTTGATCATTATTAAACATCGTGAAACATTAATCACCACAACGACAAAGTTTATTCGGCCTTAAAATTCCAACACGTCGCGTCGGTTGCAACCTGTCTACAGGGCCAAGAAAGGATATTTTGACAAATTTTTCAAGGGCTTTTCTTTCATGGATTTTTTCGCTTCGCAGTCTTTTTGTTGTTCCAAAAATCCTGTGACAGCCCCAATGTGGAGACGAACTTGGTTTATGCTTAAATGCTAAAGAAAATCTGTCAGCGATTCGTTCAGTAGGTGAGCTGTATTCATTCATTGATGACAAATGAGTACAAGAACGTGTTTTTGTGGTATAAATAAAGCGAAGAAAATTGCGAGAGTTTGCTACTCACGTCACACTCAAGTTTAAAAAGACGGAAACATATCTCTTTTCATTTTGGCTGGGGATTTCCTTGGAATTTGCCAATGCCAGGGGTTTTATACAAAAGTGGTTGTAACTGTCCCTGACTTGAAGTTAGTTAGAGTTGTGATTGGGGTATCCCTACGCGCGAAGAAGGCGACCTTGCAATGATCGTCGAGGAGAAACCCCAAAGGCACAGATACAAAAAAAAGTTGATCCCTTAGGGATCGCTGGGGCACGAGGCCATCACCGAGGATTATCGCCATTTGATTCCAACCCACTGTACCAGGGTGGCACGCCTTGCGATGCACAGCTTAGCTCGTCGTTGGGGGGGTTCGCCGTACAGTGGCAGTCGGAGGTTGACAGTTACTGTTATATTAAACAAAAAAAATCCGCGTGCCATCAATTTAGAAGGGAAGCGATATCGGTGGACGCGAAGTTACTAACATACGCCGAACGAGAGGGGGGTGTTTAAGGTCAGGGTCATCGGTCATAACGCTTGTTGGCAGCTGAGCGTCGGAGCTAATACGTGGTGGGGACACTCACCTGCATGGGAACCTTTCTTACCGCCGGGGGATCCATACTTACCCACCGCCTAGGGAGTCATTGACGTGGTTCCTATTCCTTAAAACAAAATTCGAAAAGCAACATACCCATATTTGAACTCAGCATTGACTTTAATATTATTTATTATATCAAGAACAAGGAGTAATCTTTAGAAATCAGATACAAGAAAAGTTATATACAAAGCTCGATTCCTTCGACTAATATACTTAAGATCGGTAAGTACAGGTAGCAAGTTCGGTATTAACATTACTTATTATATTTTTTTTCAAAAAAAAACTATTGGTTTAGTCACTAGCTAATCTCTATACCACATGGTATTTGGAAAACAAATAGTCTCCATCAAAAATATGTATTGGGTTAGAAGACCCCTTTTACTTCCTTTCTCTACTTCACTAAATTAATATACCTCTTTTCCAAAATTTCCCAAAATTGCTACCTCACAACTAAATATTAATTATCCCTAATAATAACAAGTCCCTAGCTTCTGACGCAACAAAAGGAATTTGGTTCATTTAAATAATAAAAACAACAAGAAAAGTAATGATCCAATTCGTGGCCCATACATCAGCCATTTCTTAATAATTCCTTTCTTTGTGTTGTGCGTACATCTTGTCTTACACAAGTTTTATCCTAATTCCTACCGTATTGTTTCCATTTATAATTATAGTTTAGGTATACCTGTACAATTCAAATAAAGGTTCTCCTGAAATTTATTTAACATTTTTTCTTTTTCTTTGTATATAGGTATAATATATATTTAGTTCATAACTTATTAACTACTAAATGAAAAAAAAATATATATATGTTTAGCATGCACAAAAAAATATTTTTAAATAAAAACTTATGAAATAGAAAATAATGGTTGCAACCTTACAAATGGTTAACTGTTACTGTATTCCTAACTTGGGCTTTCCTGTTATGCACAACATAAAGAAATTTTCCATTGTTTGTCAAAATAATTGAATTGAATTCGATAAAATTCTCTGTCTTGGCCAGAATTCCATTTTTATCTCTAAAGATTAATATTAAACCATTTCATTTAATCAAAAAAAACTACTTGGAATTATACTTGGATTTTCTTTACATTCTACTTTGAAATTCCCAACCTAACCTATGCATATCCAGCTTCCTTTCCGCTCCACGCCTTTCACCAATTTCCTTACCGCTACGGCTCGGGTGCAGGTAGGGAAAACAAATTCAGCTAAACTAAAAAAATTTTCTTGGGCTACATACAAATCTCACGGGCCAAAATATATATATACATAATTTTCCTTATAATTTCCGGGAGTTGCAGGTTATTGAGCCCGCTGGTCTGGCGCGCTTTCTCTGCCCTAACCTCACTTTGGACTACAAATAACGGATTCAAATATTCACCTTGAGTTTCCAGTGTCTTACTGAACTTTTGATACTTAATCCTGCGTGCTCCTGCTGCTACCGCATCTGCTAATTGTTCATTTGGATGTTCTAGACGAAATAGAAAGAACTAAGTGCCGCCAAAAGCACACCTTCCTCCGCTGCTCATCGGCCTCCAAACTCGTCACGCCGCTATTTCACAATCGTGGCCACAAAATTTGCACGATTTTTCCTTCTATTTCCAGGATAATTACAGTGCCTACACAATCCCGTCTTATGGGGGGTTCTCAGGTATTTTGATTTTTTCACAATTTCAACTTATCTTCCGCAGGATTTCAATAAAAAAATCTGACCTAGCACTAGTCTTTTTAAAGATGTCTCCTTTTCGACTTCTAGCACACTTCTCTCGAACCTCCCAATTTTTTTCGCCCTCATGCGTTCGCGTTTTCTTTTTCTCTTCCGTTGGGTTCCGATGATCAGCGTTAGAACGTTGCTTCTGTCGCCGATAGCAGCTGCGTTCGTTACCCTTAACACGCAGAGGCAATAATTTTGGTAATTATATAATTTTTGTAATAATTTTTTTTTGGCTTTAATTTTATGTTATTATTAAACCTGTGACACCTACACCATCATAATGAAAATATAGTGTGTCACAGGTATTATTTAGTATTCACATACACTCATTGGTTCGGTTCGAGTTTCCCAATGACACGTAGATGTCGCTTTGACAAATTTTAGTTTAGTTTTTTTTCTTTTCTTTTTCTTTCTATTTTAAGTCTTTACCACTTTGAACAATCTCATTACTTCCAAACAATCGTAAAACAATTTATGTAACGTCTGCTATGAAAATAAATAACTGTCAAAATTTTTGAACTGCTGTAATTTTTCTTAGGGAAATATTTGCGAGTTACATTTGTATAATGTAATAAGAATGGCGATTATGGTTTTAGAAGTGGTCACTTATATTTGCCTACCGTTACAACACGCGCCATTTTGAACCGGTCCGGGGAGAGGGGGCGCGAAAAAAACAAACGGAGCCTATTCTTGGCACTACCCTCTATCATTTGTCTATCGACGGATTGGAATTCATTTCACTAACGGAGATGAATGAATTTAACGTGGATGAGGATTTAGAGTTCCCTTAAGATGGGCGTAAGGTTAGGTAGTTAAAATTGAAAGGTTATACCGTACATGGGTATTACTCGAACTGGTGTAGCGTGCCAACTTGGGCACTGAGAGATACGGGCACTTCCGCGGCTTGGAGTTTCCTTGTAAATGATTGGATTTTAATCACTTCCGTTTATTAGCGAGTTTGCCATCTCCAGGCTGAACGAAACACCATTACCACGTAGTATTATCACCGACTGGACACTGGCAGTTTTTTTTTTCTTTTTTGTTTTTAGTGCACGATGGTGATATTGTAATTGACAAAAGGAATGCCAGAATTCATATCAGTGCGGAGCATGGCGTGCAAATGGAGATTGTTTGTATCTACTGGAGTCACAGTGTATTCTCGACCAACAATGGCCTTTTTTTTGATTTTTATTAATTAATTTCGACGTGTGGCTCACCCACGCCTTGAGAATAAGAGTCACATGTTCATCGACTGAGCTAGCCGGGTCATACCGAAAGTAGTGGAGAGGGCCGTTCCTGACATATATTCGGGTTGATGACTAAGGAATTGATGTAAGCGGTTAAAGCCGTTACCAAGGGGGGAGAATGCCTGCGACACCGTGAGTCATCTCTATGTATATTGGGGGAGGGGGTTGGACTGGCAACCCCAGAAGTTACCAACATGAAAGCTTGGCTCCAGACAGCCAACCATATCAAGGAGGTGTACCATCCGCTGGGGAAGCTACCCAAGCGGACCTCGACGGGTACCCTGTTAATAACCGGTTAGGCCGGCGAGATGCCTTATTATGGCTACTCGGAGGGGAGCTTACTTCGTGGCTGGAGAGAGTTTAGCGCCGAATATCTTTGGCGTGATATATGCCTAAGGACCGTCCTTTTAAGTCCTCTAACTCATAGCGACTGTGTCCTACCTTCCTTTTTATTCGTGCCTTCAGGAACTTTGCTGCCAACTTAGCATTGAAACCGTCCGCCTTGTTACTGACCGGAAAGGTTCTCCTGTACACTATTTGTCCGTGGTTGAAGCTTACTACTCGACATCGCAGGTCATATGACTTTCGGTGTCGTAAGTGGGCTTCCGCTAGCTTCTGCTCCACCCTCTCTCGCAGCAACTGTAACCGGTCTGCTGAGGGAAGCACTTCGACATCCCCATCATGCAAGGCCCCTAGTTTCTTCAGTATAGGATAAGCGGATCCATGGAGGATCATAGGGTATCCTAATAGGGCTTGGTATGGAGATATTCCTATGGTTTCATGGTGGGAACTGCGGAGCGCACATTCTATTGCGGATAAGTGATTTGCCCATTCTCGATGGTCTTCGGACAGATAGGCTCTGATAGCGGCCAATACGGAACGGTTGACACGTTCGGAAGCGTTTGCGTGAGGGGAGTATATTGCTGTTCGTAGATGTTTTACCCCATAGTCATTCGCCAACTTCTCAAATTCTTTCGAGGTGAAGTGTCGTCCATTATCGGTAAATATCACTTCCGGCACTCCGAACGCGTGGAAAATGCGGTGTTCAAGGAAGTCAGTGGCCGCCTTTGAGGTTTCTGAGGCAACCGGATGAAGGAAGGGGTACTTACTGAAAGCATCTAGGACGACTAGAACGGCGGTGTATCCCTTTTTAGATCTGGGGTAAGGGCCCAAATAGTCAACATATAGGAATTGAAAGGGTCGGTGCACTTCCATGGCTTTGCCCATCGGCGGCCGTAAAAGGGTGTTCGGAGCCTTTGATTCCTTGCAGACATCACATTGTGCGATATATCTTCGGACCTGACTAGTCATGCCCGGCCAATAATATTTCTCTCGGAGCCTTTGTAGCGTTTTACCAATACCGCCATGGGAAGCCTGGGGTGGCGCATGAGCGGACTCAACCAAGGGAGCAGTGAGTTCTTCAGGGATCCACAATTTCCAGGACAGGTCATCCGCTATAGGGTCGCCAGTGCGCGGGGCCGAACGGTGGAACACGTATCCGTCTGACACCTGGAGATCGGGCAACTGGCCGGCCTGCTCATTGATTTGGTCAGCGAGATGCTGGTAGTCCTCCGATCTGAAAGCGGGAGACATAAGGTCCACGTCCCGACTGAAGGACAGATCGTCCACACAGTTGACACGTGACAAAGCATCCGGAACCACGTTCTGGCTACCCTTGCGGTGCTCTATCGATAATTGGAAGCCCTGAAGTTTTAAACTCCAGCGAGCCAATCGGCCGCTTAGGTCGGTCTGGCTCATGAGCCACTTCAGGCTGGCATGGTCGGTAATAATGGTGAAGATGTGACCTTCCACGTATGCTCTGAACTTTTTGACGCTTAGTACAGCCGCATAACACTCAAGCTCTGTTATCGAATAGTTGCGTTGCGCGCTATTAAGTTTTTTTGAAAAGTATGCGATGGGGTGCTCGTCATCGCCATATTTCTGGAACAGGACGCTTCCCACCCCTGTCTTGCTTGCGTCGCATTGAATAAAGAAAGGGCGGGTGAAGTCCGGAGTGACCAGCAAGGGAGCGGACATCATCAATTTCTTCAACTCCGTGAAGGCTTTTTGGGCCTCATCAGTCCAAGCAAATTTGGCTCTCTTCAGACAGTCCGTGATGGGAGAGGCCATGCTCGCATAGTTGCCTATGAAGCGCCTATACCATCCCGTCATGCCCAAAAATCGCCTCACCTGCTTGGTCGACTTGGGAGTTGGGAAATCTCTGATGGCCGCCACCTTATCGGGATCGGTTTTTAGTGACCCGTCACCTATTATAAACCCTAGGTACTTCACCTCCCTTACACAGAACCGGCTTTTGGCCAGGTTCACGGTTAAGCCAGCAAGGCGGAGGCAGTCAGCGACTCGTTCCAGCAGTCTGGCATGTGTCTCAAAATCTGGGGATACTATCAGTAAATCGTCTAAGTAGACAAACACATTTTCACGAAGTGCACCCGGTATTACTTTGTCCATCAGTCGGCACATGCGCTGTGGAGCATTGCAAAGTCCGAAAGGCATCACGGTGTACTGATACAATGGTCGTCCTGGGACGGTAAAGGCCGTCTTTTCTCTAGATTTTTCCTCTAATGGGATCTGCCAAAAGGCATCCTTTAGATCGATGGCGGAGATGTACTTTGTATCTTGCAACCGTCCCAGTAGTCCGTCGATATGGGGCAATGGGTACGCGTCCTTCACCGTAACTGCGTTCACCCTGCGGGAGTCCACGCAAAGCCGTACTTTGCCGGGCTTTCGGACCAGGACCACAGGCGAGTTCCACGGACTGTTGCTCTCTTCAATCACACCTAGACTCAGCATGCGATCGACCTCCTCATACATGAGGGTCTGGATGGCAGGAGAGACCGGATAGTGTCTCTGCTTCACGGGCACCGCCTCGCCAGTGTCGATAACATGCTGTTCCAAGTGTGTCTTGCCGAGGCCACAGGTGTCAAACGACGGGAATCGCGCTTTGGCCTGGTTCAAACGTGCCTGCTGGGCTTCCGCAAGGTGATGGCAGTTAGGATCGGGCTGAGGAGCTAGCTGTACTTCGTCGATAATATGTGGGGCCAGTTTAAAGGCTTTCCAAAAGTCTACTCCGAGATATAACTGTTGCGAAAGGCTAGGGGCTATATAGATGGTCAATGGCAATGTACGATGGCCATAAGTCACAGGGGCCGTGATGAAGCCCAGAATTTGGTTAGAGGTGCCGTCGGCTGTCTGGACAAAGGTATGCAAACGCTTTAGCCGTACCTCTGGGTGATTCTGGAGGAACGACTCTGCCCCTCTTCCCAGGCAACTAATGCTTGCCCCACTGTCCAGCAGGCCGACAATCGTCTCACCCAAAATTCGAACATTGGTAAATGGTCGCTCATCAGCGTCGTCAGTCAGTATCGTTGAAATAGCCTTCTTGGTCAGTCTTTGTTTTTCGATGGCCTTTTGGCGAACGCGTGGAACTTTAGCGGCTGACTGTGCTTCGCCGCTTTCCTCGAAGATTCGTTTGCGGACCTTGTGATAATTGGCCCATCGTCGCATGAAGGAGGTTCTGGCCTGTTGAGAAGGGAAAACCGGCAAGGGCTCCATTTCCGACAGGTCAGAACTATCCATCGAGCTATTTGACATGTCAGGTAGAATAAATTGATCGTCCGGTAGTTTAAAGGGATCGTCAGTGACTACGTCGGGCGCGGACCTCCCCGGGGCCTCGCACCCAGGTTCGCGTTTCCCGAACAGGTTGGACAGGTCGTGGTATAAGCTTCCGATCGCCCACATCGATAGCAAAAGATCTTTCGTTCCGGCGAAGGACACTCCATGAAGGTGTGACCCTCTAGCCGGCAATTCCAGCAGTTGACCGGGCGGCGCGGTAAATGGCCTGCCTTCATCTCGTCAATAGCGGGTGGTGGTGTATCGTAGATATGATTCGAGTGTACCGCGAACGATGGGAATGGGTTTGTATCATCCAGCTCGTGCACTTTGTACTGATGCCGCCCTTCCTCCTTTTTGGCTTTCTGCCATTGTTCTACGCGAATGCACGCTTCGCGAAGCTGGCGCATATTGTCATATGTTGACCCTATTATTGCGGACCCTAGGGTGGCATTCAGGTTGGACATGACCATATGTACCAACTCCGCGGAGGGCATCGGACGCGACAGACGGTTTGATAGTGCTAACATCCTAGATGCATAGGTATCGTAGGACTGTCCGAGTTGTTTGGTCTCTAGCATCTCCTTGATGATTTGGTAATCCGTCTCGCGGCCACCGAAGTGGTCCGCCAGGCCGATCTTGAAATCAATCCACATTGGGCTCGGGCGTTGCCGACGAAACTGAGTCCAATACCACTCTTCCGCAGGTCCAGACAAAAGCGCGACTATGTTCCGAATTAGCTCTAAGTTAGAGATTCCATCGTCGCCAGCTCTGGCCTCGATCCGATAGAGGAATTCCTCGGCCGAGATTTCTCCCGGTCGACCCGAAAATTTTATATTCCAACTTAGCACTGGGGACTTCCGTTTGTATGCGGGTCCCGAGTACTCGTGGTGGGAGCTAGGTCGCTCACCAACGCTAGTGGACGGCGGCAGGGTGGTAGAGGACTCGTTCGCGGCCGGCATAGAGGAGCGACGGAGTCGATCGGAGGTCCCTTCCTGAGAGTTCTCCTGCGGCGCCAAATTCTGCCGATCTTTCATTCTATTGAATTCGTGTTGCAGGGCTGCTAGCTGTTCGACCAGACCTGCTAGCAGGTCATCTCGATCTGACTCTTGGTGGTCGTGCTCAGATCGGGCGTCATCATCGTTATCATCATCATTACCGTCTGGGGCCGTGATGGCTCCTTTTGGTTTTCGCCCCATTATGCCGAACGACAGCTAATTTCTCGGATACGGAAGATAAGCCGTACACCTGGTTTCGCTCAGATAATGTGAAAGATCGGGGAGGTTATACCTTGACACGCAAACCAACAACGAGATTCGTTCCAACAAACCCTTACCTAGGGAGCAGGAATGAATCAAAAAAAATGTGTTAAATTTTTGGGTATACCAACCTAAAGTAATCAATAATTATTTTAGTCGGAACTAAAGAGAATGTTTGGTTATAACTAGAAGATAATTATTCTGACACACGAGCAGAAGTAAACTTATAACACTACGTCTACGGTATCTAAACTCGAATAAGAAAACCTAAACCCCTAATCCCTAACTATGCGAATTTCTAACAACACTAACCTATTAGTAGACCAAGGCAACGAAGGTTTGTTAAGAGAAGTTTTTTTTTTTTTTTTTTATCTTAGTTCATAACGAACGTCTATCTAAATATAGCTATAATACTAATGATTCTATAAACACGCCAGAGAAAAGCCTAAAAATTCATAAAATAGGGAGTATGGTCCCCGGCAAAAAGAATGCTCCCCTACAGGTAGCGGCGGCTGACGGCGCAGAAATCAATCAGTTGGGTTTTACTATCCCATTGCTAGGCCGTACTTCAGACCAGGCCAATGCTATACAACACAACAAAACTCTAACGGATCCCAACCTGAGTGAAATCAGCGTCGCCAGAAGCACCAAATATCCCATCTAGGAGGCTCGTTGGAGCGGAAGGTGTTAGACCTAGGTATGACACCATCCTTCCCAAAAGAGACCTCAGCTTCAACACCCCGGTTTCCCAAACAAGCTGAACGACCGTGACCATGACCTTGAAGAAGAAGGAAGTGATAGAAGTCTCCGTTAGATTAATTCAGGGAACCGCTCTACCGTCTCATCACAACTGGTCAACATATACTGTTGATATCCAGGAAGGCAAGACGTAGAGGGTACTTTGACGGGGTCGGGTGGCTACCATGGTCGCAAGGCCAGGCGGTGGAACGCCTGTTAGCCCAAACGGTGCAAGTCTGCCATCATGCCATCCAACCGACCATACTAAGGGTTAGCTAAAAAAAATGGCTTCTACTGTCCGAGCAGGCTCACGCAGAGCCAGGCGCTATACGCCTGTTAGCCAGACTCCGCGCCGCTTGGCAGAGAATATTTCAAATCGGAGGCTACCGCAGAAACAAAGTTGAAAGAGTAAAAGGGTGAAATAAGTGCGATAGAAAATAGGAAGGAAAAGTTGCGATGAGGGCTAAGGCACCGCGGTGAGTACCGTCGCCCATCCATGCTCCTCTCCCTGGCTATGCTAGTAACTTCGAGGAAGTTTTATTACAATTCGGCTGATCTAGTGGGAAAACAAAACTGAAGAACTATTTTTTTAACGAAAATCTCCACGAGAAGTGGTGTTGCCGATTAACGAGGCCAAAATTGTCTCTCAATGAAAATTATTATGTATTAGGTCTAGAGAATAAATCCGTAGCCATAATACCGTTGGGCGCCATTTTTTGTAACTGTCCCTGACTTGAAGTTAGTTAGAGTTGTGATTGGGGTATCCCTACGCGCGAAGAAGGCGACCTTGCAATGATCGTCGAGGAGAAACCCCAAAGGCACAGATACAAAAAAAAGTTGATCCCTTAGGGATCGCTGGGGCACGAGGCCATCACCGAGGATTATCGCCATTTGATTCCAACCCACTGTACCAGGGTGGCACGCCTTGCGATGCACAGCTTATCTCGTCGTTGGGGGGGTTCGCCGTACAGTGGCAGTCGGAGGTTGACAGTTACTGTTATATTAAACAAAAAAAATCCGCGTGCCATCAATTTAGAAGGGAAGCGATATCGGTGGACGCGAAGTTACTAACATACGCCGAACGAGAGGGGGGTGTTTAAGGTCAGGGTCATCGGTCATAACGCTTGTTGGCAGCTGAGCGTCGGAGCTAATACGTGGTGGGGACACTCACCTGCATGGGAACCTTTCTTACCGCCGGGGGATCCATACTTACCCACCGCCTAGGGAGTCATTGACGTGGTTCCTATTCCTTAAAACAAAATTCGAAAAGCAACATACCCATATTTGAACTCAGCATTGACTTTAATATTATTTATTATATCAAGAACAAGGAGTAATCTTTAGAAATCAGATACAAGAAAAGTTATATACAAAGCTCGATTCCTTCGACTAATATACTTAAGATCGGTAAGTACAGGTAGCAAGTTCGGTATTAACATTACTTATTATATTTTTTTTCAAAAAAAACTATTGGTTTAGTCACTAGCTAATCTCTATACCACATGGTATTTGGAAAACAAATAGTCTCCATCAAAAATATGTATTGGGTTAGAAGACCCCTTTTACTTCCTTTCTCTACTTCACTAAATTAATATACCTCTTTTCCAAAATTTCCCAAAATTGCTACCTCACAACTAAATATTAATTATCCCTAATAATAACAAGTCCCTAGCTTCTGACGCAACAAAAGGAATTTGGTTCATTTAAATAATAAAAACAACAAGAAAAGTAATGATCCAATTCGTGGCCCATACATCAGCCATTTCTTAATAATTCCTTTCTTTGTGTTGTGCGTACATCTTGTCTTACACAAGTTTTATCCTAATTCCTACCGTATTGTTTCCATTTATAATTATAGTTTAGGTATACCTGTACAATTCAAATAAAGGTTCTCCTGAAATTTATTTAACATTTTTTCTTTTTCTTTGTATATAGGTATAATATATATTTAGTTCATAACTTATTAACTACTAAATGAAAAAAAAATATATATATGTTTAGCATGCACAAAAAAATATTTTTAAATAAAAACTTATGAAATAGAAAATAATGGTTGCAACCTTACAAATGGTTAACTGTTACTGTATTCCTAACTTGGGCTTTCCTGTTATGCACAACATAAAGAAATTTTCCATTGTTTGTCAAAATAATTGAATTGAATTCGATAAAATTCTCTGTCTTGGCCAGAATTCCATTTTTATCTCTAAAGATTAATATTAAACCATTTCATTTAATCAAAAAAAACTACTTGGAATTATACTTGGATTTTCTTTACATTCTACTTTGAAATTCCCAACCTAACCTATGCATATCCAGCTTCCTTTCCGCTCCACGCCTTTCACCAATTTCCTTACCGCTACGGCTCGGGTGCAGGTAGGGAAAACAAATTCAGCTAAACTAAAAAAATTTTCTTGGGCTACATACAAATCTCACGGGCCAAGATATATATATACATAATTTTCCTTATAATTTCCGGGAGTTGCAGGTTATTGAGCCCGCTGGTCTGGCGCGCTTTCTCTGCCCTAACCTCACTTTGGACTACAAATAACGGATTCAAATATTCACCTTGAGTTTCCAGTGTCTTACTGAACTTTTGATACTTAATCCTGCGTGCTCCTGCTGCTACCGCATCTGCTAATTGTTCATTTGGATGTTCTAGACGAAATAGAAAGAACTAAGTGCCGCCAAAAGCACACCTTCCTCCGCTGCTCATCGGCCTCCAAACTCGTCACGCCGCTATTTCACAATCGTGGCCACAAAATTTGCACGATTTTTCCTTCTATTTCCAGGATAATTACAGTGCCTACACAATCCCGTCTTATGGGGGGTTCTCAGGTATTTTGATTTTTTCACAATTTCAACTTATCTTCCGCAGGATTTCAATAAAAAAATCTGACCTAGCACTAGTCTTTTTAAAGATGTCTCCTTTTCGACTTCTAGCACACTTCTCTCGAACCTCCCAATTTTTTTCGCCCTCATGCGTTCGCGTTTTCTTTTTCTCTTCCGTTGGGTTCCGATGATCAGCGTTAGAACGTTGCTTCTGTCGCCGATAGCAGCTGCGTTCGTTACCCTTAACACGCAGAGGCAATAATTTTGGTAATTATATAATTTTTGTAATAATTTTTTTTTGGCTTTAATTTTATGTTATTATTAAACCTGTGACACCTACACCATCATAATGAAAATATAGTGTGTCACAGGTATTATTTAGTATTCACATACACTCATTGGTTCGGTTCGAGTTTCCCAATGACACGTAGATGTCGCTTTGACAAATTTTAGTTTAGTTTTTTTTTCTTTTCTTTTTCTTTCTATTTTAAGTCTTTACCACTTTGAACAATCTCATTACTTCCAAACAATCGTAAAACAATTTATGTAACGTCTGCTATGAAAATAAATAACTGTCAAAATTTTTGAACTGCTGTAATTTTTCTTAGGGAAATTTTTGCGAGTTACATTTATATAATGTAATAAGAATGGCGATTATGGTTTTAGAAGTGGTCACTTATATTTGCCTACCGTTACATGGTGTAGTGGTGGTTGCATCTTGTGATCGTTATGATCTCGGTAAATTTATGGATGATAAGATTTTGATTTTTCTTTACAATTTTTTCAAATGAAATGATTTTCGTTTAGCGACTAGACTAGGGTTGCCAAGTGGCCGGTTCTTAGCGAATACTTTAGGGAATATCACTCTCGAGTCGGTGGCCGGCCAGAAATTTGAAAAATTCGAAAAAAAGCCGGCAATTTCAATTTCATTCATGAAAAATGTTTTAATATTTATAATTTTTGTTAATACTTGTAAAGTTAGAAAATCTTTACAGCTATTAAGAACTTTTTAACATGTTATACTCAAACGCAATTTGAATTTAGCGCGTTATGCGCACGGACCTAGTAGCTTTTGTACCGACTATCTATAGATATGTAACTATAAGCATCA
The DNA here is from genome assembly GCA_963855945.1 of Thereva nobilitata. Lineage (NCBI taxonomy): Eukaryota > Metazoa > Arthropoda > Insecta > Diptera > Therevidae > Thereva > Thereva nobilitata. The sequence goes on along the minus strand of OY979694.1, from coordinate 100,403,792 downwards.
CTAGCAAACGGCAGTCAGCTTTGTGTTGATTCGACGCTGTCAGATTTTGCGGGTAAATAAATTATATTTAAAAGCTGGCATTTTAGTGTGTACGAAAGTAATATGTCAAGAGCGCGATCAAAAACTATGTCGGGCCACGAAAAGTCACCGCCTCCGAAAAAACCACGATCTAGAAACTGCGTTTTCAATAAATGGTGGTTAACTGATCCAAAATTTTCAAGTTGGCTTGTAATTGGAAGAGAGATTTTTTACTGTAAAATACGATGGATTTAAATCCATTCAAAGACACCACGAGGGCGAGAAACCCCAGAAATCTTCAAAAGACGTGAAAATGTCGAAAAATGTTGTTTTTTTTTGTAAAATTGACATTACATTGGAAGAAAAAATGACTGCGGTAGGGTTCCAAAAGTTATATATATTTGAGTTCGCCGAGTGACCTTTTTTGGTTGGGGGGGAGGCCGGCAATTCCGTTCCGTCGAGTTGGCAACTCTAGACTAGACAAGGTGCTTATAGATGGTTTTAAGGTAATAAAGGAAATTATATTCCACTCTTTAATGAATCCTGAGTAAAAGAGTCCATCGAAGGTAAGTATACATAATGTAAAGCTAAAATATCGAATTAGAATTAATTTTTTTTAACTGAAACCTCATTAGCAACGATTGAGTCCGTATAATTTTATAATATGTGAAACATTTTACTCGGGTAAAGCCTTAACTACATTGAAAAGCAGTGCAGTGCAGCACTGCGCCCCGTGAAATTTACACTTCTTGTAACTGAATGTGGCAACTCACATTAACTTCACTACCTTGCACTACACTGCCTTGTCTTAGGGTAGTTTCTAAAAAACTGCTTCGCACTGCTTGCCAATTTCTAAAAAACATCATATGAACTTGTCATTGCCATTGTTGTCATACAAACACAACAAAAGTCACAACGACTACCGAAAAAATGACAAAAGGAAGAAGGCAAAATCAAAACACTGCGTCAATGGATTTTACTGCGTTCTCTAATAAACCACTGCAACATACGGCGCAAAGCTGCACTGATCTTTATTATATTTGTTTAAGTATTTAGCCAAACAATGACTTTCTTAATGCCCCTTTAATTCCTCGTGGGATATAGGGCGGAAACAGTCGCCTCCCGAGTAAAAATAATTATATAGAAAGATATATAATTGGATATATAATTATATAGAAATATATATTTTTATATATAATAAGGAAAATCATATACAATTGTATAGAATTGTATATATGCAATTATATTTTTTAATTCGCCGATTTTCTCAGACATGGAATGTTATATATGCTTTTTATCGTGGTAGGGCCAGTTATTTTTAAGAGCGTGATCCTGGCTAAACTCTAAAACAGATATAATGAGATATTTTTGACAGCATACCTATAATAACTTTTTTCCTATCATTTTTCAGCCACACACCTTTTTCTTGAGGTCTTTCTCCACCCTGGATTGAGCTTTGGGAGTGCGACATTTTAGTATGTGATTTTCCCGAAAAACTCCATCTACCAATTGATAATATTTATTTCATCAAAATTATTGTAAGGCATTATATATTATTTTATATCGCTATATATGATCAGATATAATTGCACAAATTCATTTGTATACAGTTTTATATAATGATATAGAGTTATATATCATCCCATGTTGAACTGTAAATGATACAATATATAATTCTATCTTAATATATAAAAACTACGTGTCACAATGTTTGTACACGCTAATCTCCGAAACCGCCCAACAGATTTAAATGAAAATTTTGGAATGTGTAGGGTTGGTTCCAGATTGAAAGATAGGATAATTTTGGCCCAGATAAGTGAAGCTGTTGTCGAAATATAGAGAATTTCAATGTTTCACTGATTATATTTAAGTTGGCGGGGCGAAAAAATATTTAATTTTAATTGTCATGTACATATAAAAAATCTACAGTCTTTGCAAACACGCAAACGACGGGATCATTGAAAATGATTTTGCGATATGTTGAAACTTACCTCTATATAAATATACACGCGAAATAATTATAAATGTAACAAAATAGAATTTCTTGTTTTCTGCCTCTTCAAATGCACTCGCTTTTTTCGCCTTCCTTTGCACACACACTATAAAAACCTGAGCACTCACACAAAAAGAATTTCACTACGCTAAAATTCGGCGAGGGCCCTTCCTGTAGTTCTGTATTCCAAGCACGATACACGACGATACAAAGACACATGCATCTCAGCATCTCTGCGTAACGCTTTTTCGTTACATTTTTCGTTACCAATTTTCATACTTACCGACCCTATAATCATTTTCAATGATAAAACCGTTAGCTTTAAAAAAGCACTCCGATTTTTAGGAGTGACAACGTATGAATTAGTGTATTGAGTGTACTGAGTGTACAGTGTGTAAAGTATGTATAGTGTACTGTGTACTATATAGTATGGACTGTATACTATAACTACCGGAGCCCGCAAAAACACACCAGTTAAGAAACATATAAATTATATTCAAAAAAATATATTTGTGAACATTGTAAACCTGTAAAATATTAGCATCCATTATTCTTTATATACTTCCACCGAAAAATGCGTAAAAGCTTTTAATTGGTGCGACTAAATAAAGTGTTAATAAGAAAATATATAAATGTCGAATGTTTGCATTATGCCTAAGATTGCGGTACATCTTGAAAACGATAAACGTGTATATTTCACTGAAGAAAATGCTCTCCAACGAGCTTTCCAGCCACCAAGAACTACACTTACTGAATTTTTCACACTGTGACAAAAACCTGATATTTTCGGACAATTCGTAACGACATTGTTATATACCGACGTACCTCGCTATTATACATGGAACAAATCAGGTAAAAAATGGAAGCCACGTAGACAAGGCGAACCACATCCAACTATCGCACGCGTAATGAAAGCAAAGACATTGGGACGACTTTACACAGTACATCCAAAACAACGTGAATGTTTCTATTTGCGTTTGTTGTTGCTGAATGTTCCAGTACCAACGTCTTTCGAATTTTTACGAACAGTCAATGGTCAAATATTCAATATATTTCAAGATGCATGTCGCGAGTTGCAATTGCTGGAAGACGCCAATCATTGGGATCTGACACTTACTGATGCAGCATTTGCATCCGCGCCGAATAACATTCGTCAACTGTTCGCAATTATATTGACGACATGACACCCAACAGAACCATCTGTTTTGTGGAAAAATACAAGACGACTGAAGACATACTTCGCAGAATTAGGCAAACAAACCAATATCCAAACTCTCGAACTTTTATAGGAATAATTGGTTTTTCGTTAATGGTTATAAATATTTGTTGAAGAGTTGAATTTTGAAGATTTGGATTAATTTTAAATGTCTTAAGGTTGGGTGCAGCGTGTCGGAAAGGCATCATCTTTGTTTATTTAATCGCCGGAAAACAAAACCAAAAACATAGTTTACCAGCAAGTTTTGTAAAAGTATACATACATAGGTAATTTTGGTCAGACTTAATATGAAAGCATATTGAATCTAATGTCTCCAAATTTTACAGAAATAAGTATTGGTTCTTTCCTTAGATATTGCGAATAGTTTGATTTTCAATATTTGCATTAATTTCACATGTTTTGACGAACACAATTTCGCAATATAAGAAAAAATAAAAGTTGCATACAAAAAATAAGCGGTTGATCTGTGTATGAAAATTCATATCTCGAAAAATGCCATGTCAATGGATGGTTTTTATAGTCTCGATCAAAATGTAAGATCCCTAATAGTTTCACATTTTGTTATTTGGAATCAAAAATACCAAAAAATTGCCTTTTTCAAACTCTCCTACGGTATATTAAAATTCATATCACCTGATTACTACTATTGGCTTATGGGAGCAGCATAGGCGCGCCGGGTCCCGACTAGTATTATTATATATTATTATATACTATATAAAATCGTCTAAAACTGTTGAAATATTTTATATAAGATTTTATATACCTAATTTGATATAAATATATATCTATATATATAAAAGTGAAAGTATGTCTGTAAATGTTCAATAGACTCCGAAACCGCTCATCCGATTGGCCTGAATTTTTGTATATAGGGGTCTATTTTGCTCCATCTCGAACACTTCGGGGGGCTGTAGTGTACCGATATCCGTAAAATTCGAACTTTTGTATGGGAGGTACTCTTCGAATTACTGCTAAAGAGCTCAGATCTATATTATTTTGGTTTTTTCTGAAAAAAATACGATTCCCAAAGTTTCAGATCGATCGGTCCAAATTTAAAATGGCGGCCAACACAAAATGGCGGATTACCTTTTTCTTTGCAAGCCATTCGGTATAGGTATTAAATGAAAGGGTATGACAAGTAGTATCACCTGATTACTACTATTGGTTTATGGGTGCAGCATAGGCGCGCCGGTTCCCAGCTAGTGATTATATATTTTTCTATATAATTATTTTTACTCGGTCTTCCAGCGTACTTGTGCAACACATCTCAGCTCCGCCCAGGATCTCCCAGTTGCTGCGTCCTCTGCTAATACGGTTCCCCTCTACGTTGTTCTTGGTCTTCCAACTTGACGAGTCCCTTGAGGATTCCAGTCAAAGGCCTGTATGGATAGATTCCCATTTTTGCGTCGCAAAGTGTACGCAATCCAATTCCATTTCCCTCGCCTGATTTGGTCGTCTATCCTTTCTTGGTTCTTTCGAGTTGGGTGACTTTCCATGTTTCGCTACCATACAAAAGAACTGCCTTATTGGTGACCCCGACGGGAGCTTTCTTTTTTTTTATTGTAACGAGTACACGTTTAAAAGAAATTTTTTTTAAAAATTAAAAGAATTGTCAAAGGTGGAAGCAAAAAAAAAAAAAAATTATGCCAATGAGGCATCCAGGCCACCATCGCGTTCCCAACAGTGTTAATAAATATCCGCATAATAATCATCCATCGTCAGCAAAAATTATTTAATAAATATATAATTATAAATGTATAACCCGGATGGCAAACGATACGAATTGCTTTTTTTTTTTTAAAAAAAAATGAAACATTTTACGTAAAAATTAACAAAAAAAAACACAACGAGGAACCATACAAAGGATTACAGTTAGTTAAAAACACTTCATGCGGCAAACCAATATCAAGCAGACAAAGGAATAAGTGAGAATTTTTGTTTCAATAATAATAACTGTGAGATTTTTTTTGCGTGTTAAGGCGAGTGCCTAGATTCGAATCATAAAATTCTATAAGAATGGCGATTGCATTCTTTTTAAATGGCTTAATAGAAACTTGGTGTCCAAAGTGCGTTTAAAATTACATGGAGAAATTCTTAATATAACGTGAACAAAAAAAAACTAATTAATCAAAACGGGATTTAAAGGTTAATTCGACAGCAGCAATTTGGCAACAACAAAAAAACAATAGCGACAGGAACAATAAAAAATCCGACAGTAGCAGCATCTGAACAGATAATTTTTTATGTACTTTTAATATTTTTCTAATTACTTCTTCTTTTTTTTTTGGTTTTGTCCCTAATAAACAACCAGCAAATAAAAATAATAGACGACAACAGAAAAAAAAGGAAAGCCTAATGTGTCCAGCCAGATCAACATAAATACATCCAACTGTCACACCACACAAGGAGAATCAAAAATGGGAATCCAAAAATTTAGATTTTAAGTCAGTAAGTAAATATATTAAGTTTTAAGTTTTTTTATTGCAAAAAAAAAAGAAATATTTTGGCCGTCCGTCAGTAACAAGACGATTTTTTAAATCAAACACATTTGCTATCACTATAGTGTCTACTTCTGCAAGTACCTACTTACATTAATAATAACTAAAAAAAATTTTTTTAACATTAAACATAATTTACGATATAAGTAAACACTAGTTATTAGCTTTTCTCTTTCGACTTCTCGTTAATAAATGAAAATGTCACAAAACGGAGACAATTCCGGCGAAGAACAACTAGCCAACGATGATGTGAAACCTTTAGTGTCTAGCTTAAAGATACCGCCTTTTTGGGGAAATAGACCAGATTTATGGTTCATTCAGGTAGAGGCTCAATTTAAAATAAGAAACATTACTACCTCAAACACTAAATACGATTACCTTGTTTCATCCTTGTCCCCTGAGACTATGGAGCTGGTCGCAGATATATTGCTAAGGCCACCCATAGCCAACAAGTATGAATTATTAAAAGAACAGCTTTTGTCAAGGACTAGGGACACAGAAGAGCGTAGGCTGGACGACCTCCTAAATAAAATGTATCTCGGGGATTCTAAGCCTTCTGAACTTTACAGGCGAATGGAATCACTAGCCGGCGACAATAGTTTAGTAAACACATCCCTTCTAAAGAAACTTTGGCTTAACAAGCTTCCAAGCAATATACAAACATGTTTAATCGCTATAGACACTTCACAGTCAATAGAAGAGTTATTTAAAATAGCGGATAAGATTTTCGACACCGCGGCTAGTGCACACATTTCAGCAATAAAGCACAACGCAAAATCCGTCACCTGCCCTCATGATACTACAGAACGGTTTAGCAGATTAGAAACCCGTTTAAAAAACTTGGAGCTTAGGCAACCAAGATTTAGAAATAGAAGTCACTCGCGAAACAATTTCAGAGATCGAACCCCTTCCACATCAAACTCCAACTTATGTTGGTATCATAAGCGCTTCGGCAACAATGCCACAAAATGTAATCCATCGTGTAACAGATACAAGAACAGCTCTGGTAAACAACCAAAAAACGAATAATTGTAGCTTCGACGGCGGCAACGAAGCCAAGCAAAAAGCCTTACCGCCTGTTCATCACCGATAATATTACAAATATTTCATTTCTTATTGATACGGGAGCAGAAGTATCAATAATACCTAAACGACTATATCCTTTTTTCAGGAATAAATCCGATTTCACGCTTACCGCAGCAAACGGTTCACCGATTGCTACATACGGCTTTAAACTTTTGACATTAGGTCTGAGCCTTCGCCGCACATTCAATCATTTTTTTGTCGTAGCTGCCGTCGACCATGCCATACTGGGAGCCGATTTCCTGTACAAGTATAAGCTACTCGTCGACGTTCGCGGAAAAAAACTAATAGATCAGTTAACTGCAATCACGGTAAACGGTATTACACGACGTTTCGCTTCACTCTCACCCAAATTGTGTGTGATTAAGGATGAATTCGGCTCGCTACTAAAAAAGTTCCCGTCACTAGTTTCTCCACCCGATTTCAATAAAAGGGTACCTCACAACGTGGTACATTACATTGCCACGCAGGGCCCATTACCCTCAGCTCGTCCTAGACGACTCGACCCTCAAAGATACAAAATCGCAAAAGCAGAATTTGATACCATGATACGGTTGGGAATATGTAGACCTTCTTCTTCCCCCGTCGCTTCACCTTTACACATGGTCGCTAAGAGATCCCCAAACGAATGGAGACCCTGTGGCGACTACAGGCAACTAAACGCCGCAACTATTTTTGACAGGTATCCGTTACCTAATATTCAAGATTGCAATATAAACCTAAAAGACTGCAAAATATTTTCAAAAATAGACCTTATCCGCGCATATCACCAGATACCAGTAGCTGAGGAAGATATATACAAAACGGCAGTTATTACACCATTTGGTTTATTCGAGTTTCTGCGTATGCCATTCGGCGTAAGAAATGGGGCGCAAACTTTTCAACGATTCATGAACGAGATTCTTTCCGATCTAGATTTCATTTTTTCTTACCTGGACGACATCCTAATTGCAAGCAGGTCTTCCGAAGATCACAAACGACACCTTCGTATTTTATTTTCACGTTTGCAAGAATACGGTATCAATATTAACCCCAATAAATGCGTATTTGGTGTACACGAAGTCGATTTCTTAGGCCATAGAGTATCTCCTCAGGGTTTGTCCCCGTCACAAGAAAGAATTCAAGCGATACGTGAAATCCCTTCTCCTTCCTCAGTTAAGAAGCTGCAACGCTTTTTGGGTATGGTAAATTTTTACCACCGGTTTATACCTAGAATAGCACAATTATCGATTCCATTGTATGATATATTGAGGAACGCAAACTCAAAAAAGATACAGAAAGCAAAAGACAGTAAGGAATTCCGATGGTCGGAAGATCATGAAACTGCATTCAACAATATAAAAAGCAGCTTCGGTAACCAACTTTTATTAGTTCATCCTAATCCTAATTCGCAATTAAGCTTGTTCACAGACGCTTCCAATGATGCAGTCGGAGCAGTATTGCAGCAAAAAAGCGGAAATAATTGGGAACCATTAGCATTTTTTTCAAAAAGACTCAAGCCAGCTGAACAAAAATATTCAGTATTCGACAGGGAACTCTTAGCAATATTTCTAGCAATCAAACATTTTAGGCATCTCGTAGAAGCCAAAGATCTAACAATATATACCGATCATAAACCCTTAACTTCAGCCTTACTTTCTAACTCCGAAAAATCGCCAAGACAAACTAGACATTTAGATTACATATCGCAGTTCGCCAACGACATTAGATTTGTTAAAGGAGTTACAAATATCGTTGCTGATACTCTCTCGAGATCATTCATTGAAGCTATAGATAAACCTCTTAGTATTCCGTATTTAGCAATAGAACAATCGTCAGACGACGAACTCAGAGCAATGATAGAAAATAGTGGCGACAAAAAATCAAAAACTTCATATTTACTACAAAAAGTTTACATACCGGTAGAAGAAACAGAAATATGGTGTGAAACTTCAACCGGATCTAATAGACCATACGTACCTGAAAGCTTAAGAAGGGCAATATTCGATAAACTCCACAATTTATCTCATCCCGGTATACGAAACACTCGCAAGTTAATTGCTTCTAAATATTTTTGGCCACGTATGAATAAGGAAATTAACCTATGGGCAAAAACATGCATAAAATGCCAGAAATGTAAGGTGACTCGTCACACAGTATCGCCTTATGGCTCTTTTGAAATTCCAAAAGGTAGATTTTACCACATACACATGGACTTAGTAGGCCCTTTACCTCCTTCCAATGGTTATACTTACCTCTTAACCATTAAAGATCGTTTTTGCTATTGGCCAGAAGCAGTACCTCTTAAAAATATTTCGGCCCAAAATGTTGCACAAACCTTTCTACATCAATGGATAGCACGTTTTGGTGTCCCGCATTTTGTAACAACGGACCAAGGAACTCAATTTACGTCGTCCCTATTCCGTGAGATGTCACATATTCTAGGCAATCATCATATAAAGACTACCACATACCATCCCCAGGCAAATGGTTTCGTAGAAAGATTTCACCGTCAACTAAAAACGGCAATCAAAGCGCTAGAGGAACCCCAAAAATGGTACTATTCACTCCCTTGGATACTTTTAGGTATACGGTCCGCTTTAATCGAAAGTTTAGACACTTCTCCCGCCTTCCTGCTCTATGGGCAAGCACTACGTTTGCCGGGTGAATTTCTAGCGACAGACAATTTAAACTCAGCAATTACTAACACCACTGCTAGAGAATTACAAGAAACAATCAGCAAAATCAAACCACAGATAAAAAAGACTCGCAAGCAAAGTAATATCTTCATCCCAAAAGGCATGAAAAATTGCACTCATGTATTTATACGACGAGAAGTCGATAAAAAAACTTTAAATGCACCATATGAAGGTCCGTACAAGGTCCTTTCAAAACACGATAAGTATTTTAAAATACAGAAGAATGACAAAATACAAGTAATTTCAATAGACAGATTAAAGCCTGCTTACGTTTTAGATGAAAAAGTACTTGCAGATGTAGACATGAAAACTAGGAGTGCATACAAAAAGAAAGTTAGTTTCTGTTTATAATGGATTTAATTAAAGATAAAGTAAATATATATTATGAATTTTAGTATAGATTAATTATGAATATATTAGGAATTTTATTTCTTTATAAATATACAGAAAATATACTTTGGATGTAATTAAATATCAAGTAAATGTACATTAGAAATTTTATTAGCTTATTTATGAATATATTTATAAATTTTATTTCTTTAAATATATTTTGAATTTAATTGCTTTATATATGAATGTATACTTTAGAAATATATAAGTTAATTTTTTTTTTAATAAGGGGGGAATGGTGTGGCAGTACTAAATCTCCACATATAACCAAGTTAATGTAAAGAATAAAAAGATTGTCATGGCAACACTAAATCGGTAGCATGTAAGTTCTCTTCCCTTTTTGTACTCGACCGGCGACGCGAACAGTCGTCTGCAATAAAGTTAATAATCGAAAACTCCAGCAGTTTTATTTCTAATATCCACATATACTATACAGCACAGTTGGAGTTTTAAAAGCAGCAATATGGTGTTAGTTGAGATCTCCGTCGATCTTCATATGCGAAACAAGCATGCATATATATGTATATGCGCTTCTTGCTTTATTTATTCTGGAACTGACGTCTTCTTCTACTCCTTCATTTTCGGTAATAGTGCTACCCAGGTAACAGAATTTATCTACCAATTCTATTTCACGGTTATTCAGCGCTGTGCGTTCAATTGTGTTTGTATTTATCTGATTTTCTTTAGTTTTTGTCGGATTTAGTCTTTAGCCTGATGAACTACTTTCTATTGCTAAATTGTTTAACATATATTTGATGTCCTGATGTCTGTGGGCCAGCAAACAGATATCATCCGCATATCAGACTAGAAATTTTTTGCTGAACATGATCAGGACCGGATCAGGCATGCCTGATCAGGACCGTGTAAGGCATGTAATGCAGATGATGCATAAGGACCTGATCAGGAATGTCCGATCAGGACCTGGTCAGGAATGCCTGATCAGGTTTACCTGACCAGGAACTTTCCAGGATTTCTTGATATGGAATAAATTAGGCTCTTTTAATTTGAAATTATGGGGTTAAAAGTAAATAATTCAAAAAACATTAATATGAGATGAGTTTATTTGTTTTTTTATGACTTTTGATGGGATGTTATGGCGGCTTGAAAGGTTCGGGAAAAGTTTTCAATAGTATTAATTGTAGCAGTCGCTACTTATCATGTATGTACGTTTTTTTGTAGTAAGTTTTATTCAGGTAGTTACTCAGTTTCTGTACTCGTTAATTTTTAATAGAGTGTTTTTGAATACGTCATAGTTTGGATTCTCACTACTACTAGGAAATACACTTGGAGAATTTAGCTTGACATATCACGTATGTATACACTGTACACAGAAACGAAATTTAAAAAACATAGACACACAAATATTGTTCAATAAAATAATTTTGAAATATTGTAAGAGTGTTAGTTAGAAGTTCATTCGATTTGGAACTTCGACTATGTAAAGATTATAACAGTTATATAAAAAGATTATGTAATTTTAATTCTTTCGAATACGTAACTATTAAAGTTTGTATATTAAAATAAAATAACGATATAAAATAAAAACTTAAAGTTTATCTAAATATATATTAATGAAAATATTATTGGCAATACGCGCATAGCATATTGCAATGAGATGGAGTTTGGCCAACAAGATATGTAATTATACCAACACCTCCATTTCATTTTGGTGACCCCGAGCTGAGAAGAGCAGACAACCTTTTTCAAGAGAAGAAAAGTAATTTTAAAAGAAGCCCTGAAGAAAATGTAGAAAATTTGTGAAGAAACAAGAGAAGAAAAAAGAAGAAAGAAATTTTGAAGAGGAATTTAAAGGAAAAGAAGAAACTTATTTTACAATGAAGGGGAAGTTAATTACTCTTTTCAATTAAATATATTTTTCTTTTTCTCTAAAATATAAATTGTTCAGAATTACATACACATACATTACATTTACATAATTGAATATTGGTGACAATCCAACTTATTTTTCTTTCCGCATAAGGTGAATATTTTTCATTTTTCAGAAAGTTAAACGTGAATAAAATTTCGGTACAATTTATTTAAATTTGACTACTATTCGACTCTTAGCGCGAACGTCCACGGTTGTCGTATATAGTATCGCGAAGTTAAAGTAAAGTCGAAATTTTATTGAACTTCTTTTTACGTGAGTGTTAATAAATTGAGTTTAATATGAGTGTCCAAGGTGGTGAAAATGAAGGATTGAATAGGAATGGTGAAAGTATCAGTGCATCTGCTGTAAAGCTACCAACTTTCTGGTCCCCGTGCCCAGAGGCATGGTTTATTCTAACAGAGAGCCAATTTAACTCTAAAGGAATTAGATTGGATGAGACTAAATACGAACATGTCATCCAAGCTCTTCCTCTAGATATCATAATGAATGTATTGGATTGTATTCAAAACCCACCGCAAGAGAACAAATATGAAGCTTTAAAAACAACATTAATTCAACGTTTTACCGAATCTGAAGAAAGAAAATTGGAACACCTATTATGCAATTCTGAGATGGGAGATAGGAAACCATCAGAATTTTATAGATCAATGGAGATACTTGCCGGAAATTCATCAAATTTAGGAAAGGACTTGATTAGAAAGCTTTGGATGCGAAAATTACCACCCAGTATTAATATCGCATTGATGTCTTCTGGAAAACAAAGCATCCAAGATCTTCTAATGTTAGCGGACAAAATTTTTGAAGTTTCAAGATTGCAATATGTTTCATCCATCAGTGATTGTTCTTCAAATCCTTTTATAAACCAGTTAGGGTGCAATGTAAGTAACATAGATTTTACTAAAAAGATTGATTATTTGGAAAATAAAATCGAAAATTTAACGGATTTAATTAAGAAACTTACAATTAATAGAGGTAATGAATTTCATCATAGGTCAAGGTCTAGAAGTAGAAGCCGTGATTCACATAATAATAATAATAATAATAAACCATTTTGCTGGTCTCATTTTAAATTCGGCGACAAAGCGAAAAGATGTGTTAAACCATGCAAATTTAATAACCAAAAAAAACTAAATATCCCTTCAGCATGTTTTAAATATAATACCCCAAAAAAATCTAATCGACTATTGGGGGCCTCGGTAGTCTAGGGAGTAAGGCGCCTGGCTACTATCCCAGAGGTCCCGGGTTCGAATCCCGGCAGAGCCCCACGGTCCTTCGCTTTCCCACCTTCTTTCTTCTTCCCTCCTTACATTCCTCATTCTCCCTGTCATAGCCTTCCGCTAGCACTGCCCCGCTCCCCCAAGCGCATGTCATCGGTTGGTTGGTGGGATTCCACTCGTTTCAGGAGGCATAACACTCCAACGAGTTGCTTCTCATTGCCCCGATGCCAGAGAATAAGTTTAAATTTTTAGTTGATACTGGAGCTGATTTATCAGTCATACCGAATGCATTTTATGGAAAATGTAAGAGAAATCCACAATTAATTCTTTCTGCAGCTAACGGATCAATTATCCATACCTACGGAACAAAGCTTCTTAGATTGGACTTTGGATTAAGACGAGATTTAACGTTTCCGTACATTATTGCAAGCGTCGACAAACCTATTATTGGCGCAGACTTTCTTTCAAGATTTAATTTGCTCGTTGATCTTAGAAATAAACGAGTGATAGATGGTAACACAGAGTTAAGTGTTAATGGAATCATTATTAAAACAAATTCTCCTTCACCCAGGCATTGTTCCTTTGATAGTGAATACAATAAAGTTTTATCTAGATTTCCCTCACTAACTCAGCCTCCACGCTATGATGTACCTGTTCAACATAATGTAGTGCATACTACCACTAAAGGTCAATTACCATTTTCAAGACCTAGGAGACTCGACACGAATAAATTTAAAATAGCCAAATTAGAGTTCGAGCACATGGTAAAATTAGGTTTATGCAGAACATCGTCATCATCAGTCTCATCAGCACTACACATGGTTCCAAAAAAGGATTCTACAGACTGGCGACCATGCGGAGATTACCGGAGACTAAACTCAATAACAATTCCAGACAGATACCCGATTCCTCACATTCAAAATTTCACGTTGAATTTGAATGGTTGTACCATATTTTCGAAGATTGACTTAGTGAGAGCTTATCATCACATACCTATGGCAGAAGAGGATATCTTTAAGACAGCGATAACTACACCTTTCGGTTTATTCGAATTTACTCGAATGCCCTTTGGACTTAGAAATGCTGCTCAAACATTCCAACGCTTTATGGATAGAGTTCTAATTAGTTTGGAATTTGTTTTTGTCTACATTGACGATATTTTGGTTGCAAGCAAAAATGAGGAGGAACACAAGAAACATTTGGAGCAAGTTTTTGCACGTTTAGAAGAATACGGGATAAATATTAATCCAGGGAAATGTCTTTTCGGTGTAAATACTATTGAATTTTTAAGTCACAAGATTACGAAGGACGGGATTCTTCCATCTGAGAACAGAATTAAATTCATTCAAAATTTTCCTTCACCAACTTCAATTAAACAGATGCAACAATTCATCGGAATGGTAAATTACTTCCATAGATTCATTCCACGATTAGCAGAATTGTTAAGCCCCATTCATATGCATTTAGTTAGGGAGCTCAAGAAACCTAAGAATTTAAAAAATTTTGAATGGACTGAAGAATGCGAAGACGCGTTCATAAAGGTAAAAAAGGCATTTATTTCAGCAACTTTATTAGTGCATCCAGCGGAAAATCCTATTTTGAAGTTGACTGTTGATGCATCAAATGTGGCGATTGGAGCGATGTTAGAACAAGTTAACAACGACGAGAATGAACCTTTAGCATTTTACTCCAAGAAGTTAAGCAGAGCAGAAATGAAGTATTCTACTTTTGACAGGGAGCTATTGGCCATGTATTCAAGTATTAAACATTTTCGACATTTTTTGGAAGGTCGTGAGTTTACAGTATTCACGGACCACAAACCTTTAACATCTGCAATTTGGACTAAAGCGGAGAGGAGTCCAAGACAAGCAAGACATTTGGATTACGTTACCCAATTCACCTCTGATATAAGATACATCAAGGGAGATTCTAATGTCGTGGCAGATACTTTATCACGAGTAACTATGGAGAATAACAATTGTGACGCGGTAAACGAAACCGAAATAGATTTAAACATTATCGCTGAAGCACAAAAGGACGATGTAGAGTTGAAGCATTTGGTTGAAAATCCAAGCAAGAATTCGAAATTTATTTTAATGGAAACAGATGTACCTTTGTCGGAAAGTAAAATCTGGTTAGAGTGTTCCACTAATAAAGATCGTCCATTCGTACCAAAAATATTACGAAGAAACATGTTTGACAGAATCCATAACTTGTCACATCCGGGAATAAGAGGTACTAGGAGATTAATTGCAAGAAGATATTTTTGGCCGAGGATGAATACTGATATTAATTTATGGGCGAAGTCCTGTATAGCATGTCAGAAGGCAAAAATCCACAGGCATACAAAATCTCCAACACAAAAGTTTCAGATACCAGTGGGAAGGTTTGAACACATCCATGTAGATCTGGTAGGTCCGTTACAGCCGGCAGAGGGATTCATATATTTGCTAACGGTCGTGGACCGATTCACCAGATGGCCGGAGGTATACCCACTGAAGAGTATGACAGCCAGCATAGTTGTTAAGACATTATATGAGGAATATTTTCCGAGATTTGGAATTCCATTATCAGTTACAACGGACCAAGGAGGTCAGTTTGAAGGAAGACTATTTGAAGAATTTTCTAAACTTTTAGGAATGCATAGGATTCGAACAACAGCGTATCATCCACAATCAAACGGCATGGTGGAGAGACTCCACAGGCAGTTAAAAGCATCACTTAGAGCTAAGATGAGTAATCCAAATTGGTTGTTGCACATTCCCGCTATATTACTTGGTTTAAGAACAACGGTTAAGGAGGATCTTAATTGCAGTCCAGCTGAATTGGTTTATGGACAAACACTACGTATTCCAGGGGAATTCTTTGTGAGGGACCCGCACCACGTATCAGATCCAGCAGACCTAGTGACGCAGTTGCGAGGGCACATGCGGAATATTGTTCCAACGGACTCTAGAGATCAAAGAAGAAGTTTCTATATTCCAAAAGGATTACAGGATTGCGAATTTGTTTTCCTAAGGATCGACAGAAAGAGGGGATCCTTGCAGAATCCGTATGAAGGTCCTTTTCAAGTTATGAAGAGAGATAAGAAAGTTTTCACTATTAACGTCAACGGAAGAGTAACGGTGGTATCAATTGAGAGATTAATGAATATTAATGAAAATATTATTGGCAATACGCGCATATCATATTGCAATGAGATGGAGTTTGGCCAACAGGATATTTAATTATACCAACACCTCCATTAATAAGAAATATATTTCATTTATGCGGGATCCGGTGCAGGGATTTAGTCTGGGTTCCAATTCTTGATGGAGTTTGCATATTAGTTTTGGTGTAAGCATACTTTTAAGGGTGCGGATTTTTTTGTTGATTTTCCGCAACGATAACGCTACGTAAAAAAGTTTAATGCCATTTAATGGGAAATATCGCGATCTTTAATTTTGATTATTACCACTTCCCTCGTAAAACCAACGGTTTCCGAGATAATCGCGAAAAACCGCGAAAAACTGACATTTTCTCCTTTTTAACCAAAACAGGTCCAAAACTACAAGTCCTATGAGAAAAAGTATTACCACATATTTGATGGAGAATATCACGAGCTTTAATTTTGATTCTTACCACTTCCCTCGAAAAACCAACGGTTTCCGGGGTTATCGCGAAAAACCGTGAAAAACTGACATGTTCTCCCTTTTAACCAAAACAGTGCCGAAACTACAAGCCCTATGAGAAAAGTATTATTACCTTTTTAATGGAGAATATCGCGGCTTTAATTTTGGTCCTAACCACCTGTCTCGAAAAACTCAAGGTTTCAGTAATAAGCGCAAAAAATGAAATTTCCTAATTTTCCGAAATTTTCGCTATTTTCTCCATCTAAAGGTGCACGATGTCGACGCACTCTTTGCCGATTAAGTTGTACGCCATTTTCGGCCCTTTCCACTAATTAAAAAACACTAATGTTTTCCACAAACTGTATTGAACACTGAACACTCAATTTTTTTACAGACCTTATTAAAAAAAACACAAAATCCAATGTTTTACACGACTAGGAAAACCTCATAGATTTTATTTTTCATAAGATGAGGATATCCTGATCTGGACCCGACTAGGTCCCGACTAGGAAAACCTCATTTGAATAAGATGAGGATTTCCTGATCAGGACCCGACCTCATTTTCATAAGATAAGGATTTCCTGATCAGGACCCGTCTAGGAAAACCTGGTGTGGCATGCCTTACCACTGCCTGATCAGGACCCAATATATGTTAAGGGTTTTCTTCAGCTAAATTCTAGTCGGGTAGGCGAGATCCTTAAGGCGCTATAGCAGTCCTCATTGTATGCCACCTACTCTACTATCTAGAGTGCTGAAAAGAATGTTGTTGATTACTACATATAAGAAATAGTAATGGTGAAAGTAGGCATCCTTGGGCGCGTTTAGAAAAATAACAAACGCCGCAAATAGAACATACTTCTCACTACTGCCAGTAATGAAATTCAGAGACATCCACAGAAAAAAACAAAATAAGAATCTACAAAACGATCATACGTACAGTAGAACTAAGTGTGGATGTGAAACATGGAGTATCTCCCAAAACCCTCAGAAAAGGTGGATATATTTGAAAGGAAGGTTCTCCGAAGGATATATGATCCAATGAATGAAGACAATGCATGAAGAATAATGCTACAATCACGAATTGTATGACATAGAAAGAGTGTAAACTTTCAACCCATGCCAAATTACTACGTTTACCAAGCTACTGCGTTGACTCAAGGATACCAAAAAGAAGCCTATCTACTACCGGATGGCGAAAGACCAGTTGGCAAACCACGGTCAAGGTGGGAAGACAGCAGCAGAATTCCTCAATATAAGAAACTGGAGGCAAGCTGCGAAACATAGTGGCGTCTGGAGGAAGAAGCTGATGGGGGCCAAGGCTCAATTTGGGCTGTAGAGCCATCGTGTTCCGGGATGACCAGTCAAGCTAAAATAAAACAAAGTTTATTCACAAAGTATCCCAAGACTCCATGAGAAATACTTATCTGACATCCACTGAAGACCTCCGAGTGCGCAACCCCAACAAGTTAATTCATATTCCAGTGCCCTATAACAATTAGAATTAAGTTCATTAATATTTAGAAATAATAAAAATATTCCATTACTTACCTTAAAACGCTTCACGTTATTATTAATCTTGTGGTTGATGACAGTAATTTTTATTTACCACCATCACTTCCCGGCGAACTTTGACGTTTATGATCCAATTCAGCAATTTCTGTATATCATTCAATTCAGCAATTCCTTTATTAAAGCTTCGTGATAATTCAATTCCGTGGTTAAAACATAGAGGCAAAGATCCAAACCAGTTTGGGACAAAGTCAGTCAACCAAAAGCTCGGTGAGACAAATATACTCATCTATGCGAAGGAAATAGGATAAACTCCTAACTGAAATCCTTGACTTACTAGAAACCAAAGGTTAAACGGTAGTCGAAAATTTTACATGAGACTGGACGGATGCTTATCAGAAATAAACGCAATTAGAAATCAAATATATCGAGTTAGAACGCGAAAAGCAATTAGAAATCAAATATATCGAGTTAGAACGCGAAAAGTGACCGTAGAAATTAAATATCTTGAATTAGAACGCGAAAGGTGATTGTGGTAAACTTAAGAATTATGAAATGAATAATAATGTTTCCTCAATAAAAAATAAAATTTGATGTTCGTTAGTGCTAATAAATTTGAAGATTGTAATTGAATATTGAAAATCAATGTGCTGTACAATTTAGGTCAAACCTTGAATACAATTGTGCCTTTTTTGAATTCGAAACCTAGTGACTTTTATTTGCATCAAAGTTAATATTGAACCCTTAAAGTGCGTGGGATATCAACTAGAGACCAAGCCAAACCTTTGGGAAGTCTCAATCATCACATGGTCCTTCGAGCCGGATAGGCGAAATCTGCAGAGCTCCAATCAACGGATTTTCGAAAATTAACAGATCCTTAACGGGATAAGGCCCACGGAAACTCCACAAAAAAAAACCGTAAGTCAGTTCCATATAACATTTTAAAGTTAGAAAGTAATTACGGTTCAGTATGGACGAACTAATAAAAGAACAGTTCGCTCAGAAGGAAACAATAGAGACATTCATTTCGAATTACCGAAAGGATGGTAAAGATCGACGCACCAAACCGTATTATGAAAGGCGGTTAAAAGACTTTGAAGCATCGTGGCTGGAATTTAAAGCTCGGCATCACAAGATACTCGTCCTGGTACGCGGCATCGCAAATTTCGATCCAGACAAATACGAGTATTTCAATCTTGATATATATGGGGAAGAAGAAGAATTGTTCTTCTCCACGTATGCAGAAATTCAAGCTAGGTTTGAAAAGGAATTTGGGCCTCAAGCTCAAACCACTACTTCCACGATAATTAATGAACCAACAAAAGTAAATAATATGACCGCACCCCTTAAACTGCCCAAAATTTATCTTGAAAAATTTTATGGTGATTACAGCAAATGGCCGACGTTCCATGATTTATTTAATTGTTTAGTGCATGAAAATGGATCACTGTCTCCCGTCCAAAAACTTCAATACTTGAAGTTGCACCTGAGTGGGGAACCGGAACAATTGCTACGACATTTCCAAGTCACTCAAAATAACTACAGCGCAGCCTGGAATCTCTTAAAGGAGCGTTACCATAATAATCGTATTCTAGTTAATGCGCAACTAAAAATCCTATTAAGTCAAACCGCAGTTAATACTGAAAATTTTCTAGGGGTAAAAAATCTTTTGGACACTACCACCGAATGTCTGCAAGCCTTGAATAATTTAAATATTAGTACATCTGAGTGGGATCCAATAATTGTGTACATTACTGTACAAAAGCTCCCATCTGAAACGCACCAGTTATGGGAACAAACAATTTCTAAAGGCACGGATTTACCGACTTGGCAAAATTTGAAAAATTTCCTCGAATCACGGTTCCGAACACTGGAAGCAGTTTCTGCAAAAAATAAGTTCAGGGATCGTCCCCTACCTAATATACAACGTAGTAGCCCGAGAGCCTTTCATACAACCACTACAGGTTCCTGTCAAAATTGCTTAGGGAATCACAGTATTCGGCAATGCCCGAAGTTCCTAACCTTAGATTTGAATGAGAGACTAAGTCTTGTGAAGAAGAGAGGACTCTGCATAAATTGTTTAGGTTCTGGCCACTTACTAAGGAATTGTAAAAGTCAGCAAAAATGTTTTCATTGTCGACAACCCCACCATACCCTACTCCATCGTAATGTGAATGAATCGGGAAATTCGAACAGTAGTAGCGCGGGAATGCAAATCCAGAACGTTAGTGCCAATTACAGCGGTCACAACCCACCTGAAACTTTACCAAGTAACTCAGAAACCAGAAACTATCAACAACCACCGATACATCTTTTGAATAATCCCATTCCGCAACCGAGTTGTTCGCCAAACGTGAAGTCATTCGTAATCAATAACACCCCTCCTGGATCGGTCCTCTTAGCTACAGCACTGGTAAGAATTGTTTCTCCTACTGGCCAAGAACAAACGGTGCGAGCGTTAATTGACCAAGGTTCGCAAGCTTCTTTCTTAACTAAGTCGGTTGCACAAGATTTACGTCTGAAAAGGGAAGCCGTTAACGGCACCATTGAGGGTGTGGGAGAAATTAATAGTTGTATCCAACAACAAGCAACATTCGAAATCAAGCCATTACAAGGCGACATCAGGGTCCAAGTCAATGGATTCATACTCAAAAGTGTAACCGGGCTCCTACCGAAAGAAAATGTCGTGTATCAACATTGGGAGCAACTCCAAAATCTGCAATTAGCTGATCCACGATTTCACATGCCTGGTAAAATAGATTTACTTTTAGGTGCAGAAGTATATGGTGAACTCATATTGGACGGACTGCTTAAAGACCAAAGAAGTGGTCTCGTCGCACAACAAACAATACTGGGGTGGATAGTATCAGGAAGCGCAAACAAACGGCGAGAAAGAGCAATCAGCGTCCAAAATTTCCATCTCTGTGCGGACTTAGATAAGCAATTAAAAAATTTTTGGGAAATTGAGGAAGTGCAAGAGGACAAGATTTTTCGAACAGAGGAGGAGCAGCGCTGCGAACAGATATACGTCCAGACAACACGACGTCTTCCGAGCGGCCGATACGAGGTAGCGCTACCATTACGGGAGGAATCGGAGAACAATTATTTAGGAAGATCACGAAAGATAGCCATCGCTCGTTTAAATCAATTATATCCTAGACTCCTAAAAAATGAAAATCTTAAAGTTGAATATACAAAATGCATAGAAGAATACCTGACACTAGGACACATGGAGTTAGTCGATTCTTCTGAGGACTTCCACGGCAAGACCATCAAAGATGTTGAGGCATTTTCCTGCAGCTATCTTCCCCATCATTGCGTTGTGAAGGAAAGCAGCAGTACAACGAAACTACGTGTTGTTTTCGACGCTTCCAGATCCACAGAGAGCGGTACTTCCTTGAACGACATGATGTACAAAGGTCCAGTCATCCAGGATGAACTAATTACATTATTGATCAGGTGGAGGCGACATCGTATTGCGTTCACAGCCGATATCGAGAAAATGTATCGGCAGATTCGCATAAAACGTGAGCACGCCGACTATCAAAGAATCCTATGGCGAAGTTCTCCCACACAACCAATTCTTGATTACAAGTTGCTGACTGTCACATTTGGCACCAAATCAGCCCCATTTCTGGCCACTAGGACTCTGAGCCAACTTGCAGCGGACGAGAAACTCCAATACCCTGTCGGATCTAGAATCACCGGTACTGATTTCTATGTTGACGACCTAATATCGGGGGCTGATAATTTACACGAAGCAGTAGAAGCACGATCCCAACTCACCAACATAATGAAACGGGGAGGATTTTCGCTCCGAAAGTGGACGTCGAATTCCTTAGAATTTCTTAAATCATTACCAGCAGAGTCTTGCGAAGTGAATTCACCAATAAAGCTTGATTCAGATGAAACCGTTCGTACTCTAGGAATCATATGGAATCCTCAAATAGACTCCCTTTCGTTTTACATTCAACTCGATACTTCAGAAAATAAGTGGACAAAACGAAAAATTCTATCCGAAATAGCCAAACTTTTCGACCCCTTAGGTTTAGTAGCACCAATTATTGTCTTGACTAAAATTATGATGCAACACCTTTGTCTAAGCGGACTCAATTGGGATGATGAGATCCCCCTCAACCTAAAAAGAGAGTGGTTAACATATCGTGACAGCATCAAAACCATACAGAATATAAAAATAAATAGATGGATACATACCACAGGATCAAGTAGAGCCATGGAAATACATGGATTCGCAGATGCATCGACAAAGGCCTATGCAGCTGTCTTGTACGTATGTGCAGTGGATGAACGAGGAAAGCGTCAAGTAACGTTGTTAACTGCCAAAACTCGGGTGGCTCCATTGAAGACCATCTCGCTCCCTCGTCTGGAACTCTGTGCCGCTACTTTGCTGTCAAAATTAATGAATTATGTTCGTAAAGTTTTAAAAACAGACACCCCAACCACACTTCACGCATGGACGGACTCAGAAATTGTTATTGCTTGGGTACGAGGACATCCCTCCAAATGGACAACATTCGTCGCAAATCGCGTCTCACACATTCACGAACTACTGGGGGAAAACATTTGGAAACACGTACCGTCCAAACAGAACCCAGCGGACTGTGCCTCCAGAGGCATGCTTACAGAACAATTGCAAGGACATGAATTATGGTGGAAAGGTCCTGCCTGGTTAGGACAAACAACAGATCAGTGGCCAATCAATCATAACATCACGGACACGGAGCTCGAAAAAAAGAAGAAAACTGCAAGCTGTCTAAATAACATTGTACCCGATGAACTGGAGAACCGATATTCAAGTCTAACCAAATTATTAAGAGTAACAGCTTATTGTAAACGATTTATTACAAAGTTGAAGAAAGACTCGAACTTGCAAGAATCACCTTACCTGACAGCAGATGAAATACAAAATGCTTTGAGGTTTTGGGTGAAGAAAACTCAACAGACTTATTTTAAGGAGGAAATCAAAATGCTAAAGGCTAATCAACCTATCAACAAGAAAAGTCGTCTATTGAAACTGACACCATTTATCGATAACAGTGGCTTACTTCGCGTAGGAGGAAGGTTACAACACTCCGAACTAAAATACGAGGAAAAACATCCCATTATATTACCTGATAAGGCTCATATTACCACATTAATCATTCGCAAGGTACATATAGAGACAATGCATGGAGGACCTCAACTGATGATGAATGTCATAGCGAAAACCTACTGGCTATTAAACTCAAGGAACACCATTCGGATGCACCTCCACAAATGCATCACCTGTTATAAGCAGAAAGCAACCCTACAAACCCAATTAATGGGAAACCTTCCCACTCCAAGGGTCACGATGTCTCGACCGTTCGCGCATACAGGAATTGATTATTGTGGACCGATTGAAGTAAAGACGCACAAAGGACGCAATCCGAAAAGGTACAAGGCCTACATTGCATTATTTGTTTGTATGGCTACAAAGGCCCTGCATATAGAAGTTGTAACAGACTTGACGTCAGAGGGATTCATTGCAGCCTTTCGAAGATTTTGTGCAAGACGAGGACTATGTGAGGAAATCTATTGTGATCGGGGCACTAACTTCGTCGGAGCAAGTAAGATTCTTTCCAAGCTTCAACTAGAAATGATGAGTCAAATCAATAAGGAAATTGGAGCATCTCTCGCGAATAAAGGAATCAAATTCAACTTCAACCCACCAGCAGCTCCACATTTTGGCGGCCTGTGGGAAGCAGGTGTTCGCTCCACAAAATTCCATTTAAAAAGAGTGATTGGGAACGTTATTCTGACCTATGAAGAGCTAACCACGGTATTGGTTCAGATTGAGGCCTGCTTAAATTCCAGACCGTTGTGTGAACTAAGCAGCAATCCAGAAGATCTCAATCCGCTCACGCCTGCTCACTTTCTCATTGGTGACACACTGTTGACTCCGCCCGAACCATCAATGCTAAACATCGAAATCAATAGACTCAATCGTTGGCAGTTCTTACAAAGGCTCTATCAAAATTTTTGGAAAAGGTGGAATGCCGAGTATTTATGTAGACTCCAACAAAGACCAAAATGGACAAACAAAGTACGGAATGTAAAAACCGGAGAACTAGTGTTGATAAAAGAAGAAAATTTACCGCCTGGTAAATGGTTAATGGGTCGCATAACCAACACACATCCCGGGCCTGATGGCCTCGTTAGAGTCGTAACGATCAAAACGAAAGACAATCAACTTAAACGACCCATAACGAAGGTATGCCTATTACCCATCACTGAACCAAAACCCGAGACTAATTAATCAGATTTAATAGATTTTTAAAGGTTCATTTTAATAATAATACAACTCTTACCAAAACACAAATCCATATCCTCACCCGTTCACGAATATCCGGCTAGCGAGTCGGGGCGCTATAACCCCTTCCTCCAATAATTCCGCTTGGTCTTTTTTTTTTTTATTTCCAGATCGTTCATTATTGACACAAGGTGTCAAGGCCGGGAGGATGTTCCGGGATGACCAGTCAAGCTAAAATAAAACAAAGTTTATTCACAAAGTATCCCAAGACTCCATGAGAAATGGGGTAAATTCAAAAACTCATCACTGCCGCATCACTGCAGAATTCAGCCACAGACTTTCAATTGAAGTCTGTAGCTGAATTCTGCAGTGATGCGGCAGTGATGAGTTTTTGAATTTACCCATACTTATCTGACATCCACTGAAGACCTCCGAGTGCGCAACCCCAACAAGTTAATTCATATTCCAGTGCCCTATAACAATTAGAATTAAGTTCATTAATATTTAGAAATAATAAAAATATTCCATTACTTACCTTAAAACGCTTCACGTTATTATTAATCTTGTGGTTGATGACAGTAATTTTTATTTACCACCATCACTTCCCGGCGAACTTTGACGTTTATGATCCAATTCAGCAATTTCTGTATATCATTCAATTCAGCAATTCCTTTATTAAAGCTTCGTGATAATTCAATTCCGTGGTTAAAACATAGAGGCAAAGATCCAAACCAGTTTGGGACAAAGTCAGTCAACCAAAAGCTCGGTGAGACAAATATACTCATCTATGCGAAGGAAATAGGATAAACTCCTAACTGAAATCCTTGACTTACTAGAAACCAAAGGTTAAACGGTAGTCGAAAATTTTACATGAGACTGGACGGATGCTTATCAGAAATAAACGCAATTAGAAATCAAATATATCGAGTTAGAACGCGAAAAGCAATTAGAAATCAAATATATCGAGTTAGAACGCGAAAAGTGACCGTAGAAATTAAATATCTTGAATTAGAACGCGAAAGGTGATTGTGGTAAACTTAAGAATTATGAAATGAATAATAATGTTTCCTCAATAAAAAATAAAATTTGATGTTCGTTAGTGCTAATAAATTTGAAGATTGTAATTGAATATTGAAAATCAATGTGCTGTACAATTTAGGTCAAACCTTGAATACAATTGTGCCTTTTTTGAATTCGAAACCTAGTGACTTTTATTTGCATCAAAGTTAATATTGAACCCTTAAAGTGCGTGGGATATCAACTAGAGACCAAGCCAAACCTTTGGGAAGTCTCAATCATCACACATCGAAAAGAAACCCTGGCCGACGTGACCGCTAAAGGAGGAAATTACATAGGAAGAAATTACATCTCTGCAGGTGTTCCTCAAGGCTCAATTCTTTCGCCAGCTCTCGTCGGATTTTATAAATGACTTGCTCTCAATCCCGTCAAACTCACTTCAAAGCGAAACTGACGACAGTACTCTGCGTTAATCCTATGACTTCGATAATGTAACAGACAAGTGGCTTTTCTTCACTATCACAAACATAAAACTATTCTTATATTGAGGCCGCAAGAATAGTGTTAAACGCATTTAAAACGAAGTACTGTCTCTTTTCTAACAAAACGTGCTCCACAATTTCTTTCGTTTTAATGCACGGTTTAGAACTAACAGCAGAACCATCTTTCACTGGCTTAAGCATAGCATTAACCGAAGATCTGCGCTCGAATAATCACATATTCCAAACTGCTAAACAAGCATCCCAGTGCCTGGGATTTTTTCAATAGGTGTAATTTCCTCCCACACTCGTCGGCTAGCGCTATAATCTACAAATCCTACATTCGTCCCGGCCTTAAATTCAATTCGTAGATTTGGGACGGGGCCCCAAGACCTATTTTAGCATGGCTGGACAAGGTGCAAAATGGGGCTCCGAGAACAACTC
This sequence comes from Thereva nobilitata, assembly GCA_963855945.1. Classification (NCBI taxonomy): domain Eukaryota; kingdom Metazoa; phylum Arthropoda; class Insecta; order Diptera; family Therevidae; genus Thereva; species Thereva nobilitata. Next base: position 100,377,456 of record OY979694.1, on the reverse strand, counting down.
GACTGTGGAATAGCCGCGCACAGTCAGTTTTCCCGAAATCATACAAAATTCAGGAGTACAAACGCAAGGTTCACCGTCATTTCCTTATGCACCACTAGACTCCCCTTAATATATCTAAACCTTTTTTTATCTTTCGAACTGAGCTTACTATTAGACATGAACGACATGGCGGACTGGTAGGTAGTACAAGGAGTGACACCTGAGCTTAAACTTCCAAATAAAAAATATAAAAAATTCGTAAAACAAAATTCGTGAAGACGTAAAACCGAATATTATAATACCAATACAATACAAAAATCCATGTACCAGATTGTTTCTACAGGTATCAAAGTAAGTGGAATTTCTAGCCTTAAATTTCAGGTTCTATTTGGCACAATGTAAATTATTTTAATTAAATAGATGGATTTGTAGTACAAATTATTTTCTTATTAAACTGAAGAATTGTTATTTGCTTTTACTTAAACAAGTATCGAGTTTGCACCACCCATACGTAGAAGAGTCTTTGTGTACCAAGGGTTGAGTGCGATCAATACAATGAGGCAATAAACTCCGGTTTAAAGGAATCATTTAAGCAAATTTACAATTTATCTTAATGGTCGACTAAATATTCATAAATGCAAAATTTAAATGTTCTTTGACCCCATTTCACACTGACTGTTCATTTGCCAATTAGTAACCCGTTACACCTCAACCTGACCTCAAGGTAGTTCGGGATACACAGAAATTTATTCCAAATGCATGCCACTTCAACAAATTCCGCTCAAGTCGAATTATTCAACCAATGGCTGAAATACGGAGTCCATAAAATTTGTATAGCACTTGCGCTTAAGCGAATTCTAATAAAATGGCCCTTCAGTCTCCAGCTAAGTTATACTCGAAAGTGCGATGGTGTCTCATGAATTTTAATGAAAGGTAAATATAGTATCGAAATAAATACTCGAAATCGTGGTTCACTGCCAAAGCGCGCAGTATATCAGATAGTCGCCTTCTGGTGAATATCTCTGCTGGTGATAAGATAATATGGCAAATTTCTTTTGATTACACGCAGTCTTCTTTTAGCAGGACATTCATTTTAGTTATTTAGGGATCACATAATTTTTAATTTAATTTTATTACACTAGGAGATTTTATACTTATGGTTTTTTCAATGTTGTGCGATGATGCAATGGGTGATGGATTTGTTTTCAATGGCTAAGGGTATGCTTATGTTGGAGCTGCGATAAACGAGTAAAGAGCTGCGAGAAAAGCTGTGAGTAGTGCACTGCGGATGCGGTGTTCACGTTGGAGCAGAGAATAAAGAAGTTTTAACCAGTATCTGACAAAAGCTCAAACAGAACATTGAAAATATGAGTGATTCCAACATTATTTTTCTATTATTTTACATGGATTTCTTGCTGTAAATTATAATCTTCTCAACATTGAGGTGGCGGATACGGAAAACAGAGTAACGGGGAACATTTACATCTTCAAGTCTGTTTTTTAAATTGATGAACGGCCGACTCCGAATTCCTGATGGCCGTGGTCTACCGAATTCTAATATGACATTACCGCATGTTATGTTAGGTGACGAAGCTTATTCACTTCTACCGAATTTGTTAAGACCTTATAAAAGAAACAATTTAGAAGCTGACCACGCATACTTTAATTCTAGATTATCTATAGCACGAAGAACGGTAAAATGCGCTTTTGGTATTATGTATTCTAAATGAAGAATCTTGGGCACAACAATTCAAGCAACAGTAGATGCAGCTGACCATAATGTGAAGTGTATTTGCTTATTGAATAATATTATAATAGACAGAGAAGGTATGGAGCATAATCAAAACGAAATAACAATCTTACTACCCAGAGCCATACCTAATCATGTTTGTAGTGGGAGACCAAATGATTCAGCGAAAAATATTCGAAGCCTATTTAAAATGTATCTTTGCAAAAATCCATTATAAAATTTGTACATGATTTTACCTACAAAAAAATAAAATGGAAATTGTAAAAAAATAGTTTAATTCATCATAATAATAAGAATATAAAACATTCAGCATCCATCTTGAATCTTGATACTAACGATACTAGCGGAGAAAATTGACCAATTCTTTATCGCAGCGCTTGTCGTTGGTCGCCACCAAAGCGAGAGTCACCGCGCTGCTTGAATATAAACAGCTCTTTTCAAAACCTTTTTTGGGTTATCTCCGCTCCGCTACTATCGCTTAAATAGAAAATATAAAAACTGTTTGAGGAAAATAATTAGGATAGAATTTTTGATTGAAGTGTATACAGGCCCGCCACATCACCTTGGGGGGCCCGGGGCTAAAATATGTTTGGGGGCCCTTTAAGGATTTTGAAATTCCAAAAAATCTTTGACTAAAAAAAATTGTGGTAACTTAAGAATAAGTTCATTCAGGCATTAAATATAGATACCGAACTGTCGGTTTTTAAAGCGGGGTTTCCGCTTAGCTGGCTACCAGCGCTGGTTGTATCTTCCGCTGGCTCCAGAACATTTCCAGCTAATGGCTCAACCAGCTTGAGAATAATCAGAAATTTCCATATTCCGGATGGCTGGACAACCAGTAAAACGTTACATAGTTACATAGTTTAACCTAGAGCCGGTTTAGACGGTGCGCTCCAGCGCATGTACCTCACGAACTGTGTATATGTACAATAAGGTAAACAGGGTGTATCATGAGGAGTGTCAAAGCAGCCGGCTGTGGATAGGTTATGGATAGACGAACAAAAAATTGTATGGTTTGGGGGAGGAAATCGTAGCTGTTTACCAGCTAGGGCGTTTTGAAGTTTTTTTTAGAGTTTTACATATCACCCTGTATTTTTGTAACCCTATGACCTATTTTCATGAATAAGGTATCAGTGTACGCAAAATACTCCCACCTATCCTTTACTTTTGAAGTTATTAGCAAGTTTGATGTTAAAATTGGCCCTATTTGGTGCTTATTTGGTACTTTTTGGCAAATCTTATGTGAAAAAGTACGAAATAGAGCCAATTTTAGCATTAAAATTGCTTATAACTCCAAAAATAAAAGCCGTAGGATAAAATTTTTTTAGACATTATTCATAGGAAATTGTCCAAGCTTTCCAATATTGCAAAAAAAATATCAGTTAACTACGTATTTTTTGGAGAAAAAGGTGGTTTTAGTTGAAATTTAGTGAAAATAAAACCAAAGTTTTGACTTTGACGACTCATTGCTCTGGAAGTTGATAAGGTGGAACCTTAATTTTGACAGTTTCAGATAGGTGGGAGTATACGTACACTGCTATCTTATTCATGAAAATAGGTCATAGGATTACAAAAATACAGGGTGATATCTAAAATTTGTAAACTTGAATGACTAATGTAACTAATGTAAACTTCAAGACGCCCTAGCTGCTAAACCGTTACGATTTCACCCCGCGCCCGTACGATTTTTTGTCCGTCTATCCATAACCTATCCGCACCCGGTCAACCCAACAAGGGGGCGCTAGAGAAAAGTTGCAGTATTAATAAAATAAGAGTATAGGTAAAAAGGGTCCCACCGTTTTTTACATTTAAGTAAGTTATATTTATAATTTTTACCAACAACTTCATTAATTACTTTGTTAGTCTGATTTCGAAAGGTAAGTTGTTCCCATATACTGGCTGGAGTAATAAAAACTTTCGTTCAAAATTATTTTTTTTTAGGTCATTTTATAATTAAAGCGTATTTTTTAGTTTTTTTAAACTATATATTTTTTATTATACGCTTTCCCAGAAGGAAATTTGGAACATATTACCGGCAGAATCGGTTCTGTAATCCATTGACAATACAATAAATAAGATTACAATTGTAAAACTTTCCAATTCTAATGAAGTAGTTCTTTGTCTGATTACATTGATGCCAAAGTAATGCAAAGTGTAATGCAATTGCAGCTGATGCGGCACATCTCTTAAAAATGCGAAAGAGACTTAACAAGAAATTTAATTCATCCTGCATCACATGTAACCAATGAATGTACCAGTTCTATGTAATGCAGAATGGAGGCGATTGGTTACCGCCTATGACATCGCCATGCAAATGTAATACCTTATCTCCACTTGCTGTAATCTGAACGAGAACTAGTTGCTACTACTTAGAACTAGTTTCGGAATCGATTGGGTAATTGCTTGCTTTCCCTACTGGGATATTAGTTTACAAGATGTATGCATGTATGTATGTATGTTCTATGTAAACAAATCTTGCAACTCGATTTCGACCCACTTCCATATAACCGATTACCCAGTAGGAAATTTGGAACACATTACCGATAGAATCGGTTCTGTAATCCGTTGACAATACAGTAAATAAGATTACAATTGTAAAATTTTCCAATTCTGATGAAGTAGTTTTTTGTCTGATTACATTGATGCCAAAGTAATGCAAAGTGTAATGCAATCGCAGCCGATGCGGCACATCTCTTAAAAAAGCGAAAGAGACTTAACATGCAATTTAATTCATCCTGTATTACATGTAACCAATGACTGTACCAGTTCTATGTAATGCAGAATGGAGGCGATTGGTTACCACCTATGACATCGCCATGCAAATGTAATGCCTTATCCCCACTTGCTGTAATCTGAACGAGAACTAGTTGCTACTCCTTAGAACTACTTTCGGAATCGATTGGGTAATTACTTGCTTTCCCTACTGGGTAACTTCAAATTTCGCACATATGTATAGTTCGCGTGACAATATAATCTGAGATGGCGGTTGCAAGATGGCGGCCGAATGTTGCAATTGTCTTCTCCGACATGGATATCAAATGAAAGGGTACGAGAAGTAGAATGCAATTAGCTATGTGGCGTCATTCAAAATTCAACATGGCGGCAAACAAAATGGCCGACTACCGTTTTCTTTACAACCCACTCGATATGGGTATTAAATGAAAGGGTGTGACAATTTGAATACTATTAGCTCTGTGGCGTTATTCCAAATTCAAAAAGGCGGCCAACACAAAATGGCGGATTATCTTTTTCTTTACAACGCACTCGGTATGGGTATCAAATGAAGGTGTATGCCGAGTATAGTATAGTAAGCTTTGTGACGTCATTTTAAATCTAATATGGCGGTCACTACAAAATGGCCGAACACATATACATATAATAGACTAAAAAATAAAAAATATAGTTTAACAAAACTAAAAAATACGTTTTTTTTTAAAATGAACTAAAAAGTAAAAAATATGTGTGGCGTCATTCCGAATTTAAAATGGCGGTCAAAACAAAATGGCGGATTACATTTTTCTTTACAACGCGCTTGGTATGGTATCAAATGAAAGGGTGTGACAATGGAATACTATTAGCTATGTGGCGTCATTCCAAATTCAAAATGGCGGCCAACACAAAATGGTGGTTTACATTTTTCGGTAAATCTGGAGTATAACCCGAACCACCTCCGATTTTTTTGAAATTTTCAAATTATATGTATTTTGGTGCGTAGAATCCATTTCTGAAAAAATTAATTGCCGCTGACGCACCGTTTCGGAGTTAAGCAATGTCAAAGTTGCCAAATTTCGCTTATTTCGAACGTGAAAATCGACACATCCCACTTCCGTTTTTTTCGAAATTTTCAAATTTTATGTATTTTGGTGCGTAGAATCCATTTTTGAAAAAATTAATTGCCGGTGACGCACCGTTTGCCTTCTATATACCGCTTTTTTAATACATTTGTAAAGCACCGCATTCTATGGGAGTATGAAATAGTAACTGCCACATTTGACTTTTAATTATTTTAAAATTTGCCTTCTATATACCGTTTTTTTAATACATTTGTAAAGCACCGCATTCTATGGGAGTATGAAATAGTAACTGCCACATTCGACTTTTAATTATTTTAAAATTTGAAATATATCTTGGTCTTGCAGTCTTGGCTTGGTCTAACATATTTAACAAGACCAAGACCAAGGCTTAGCTATGCTCGCAACACCAAGGCTAAAGCTACGGTTTCTAATGCATTGCGCTGACGCAAAAACGCGACGGAATTACGCTGGCGAACTTAAGCTACGGTTTCCAAGGCATTGCGCTGACGCAAAAACGCGACGGAATTACGCTGGCGAACTTACGTTGTAATCAGACACAAGGAATATGTGTACATGGTTTCCAAAAAAGTTTTGATTCCGACGTAATTGCGTCGGCACAATCCATCGACGCAAAGTAGTCGTTTTTGTTTTCTTCAGTGATAAACATGGCAAATCGAGTATATTTTACTAGAAGGACGATGAATTAATAGATTTAATTAAGTTGAATCCTCCTCTTTATAATTTTAAATATAAGTGTTATAAAAACTTGTCAATAAAAGGAATATTTGGCAGGATATTGCGAAAAAAAAGAATAAAAAAGGTAAATCTAATTTTTTGAATATATTTATAATGTAAAGTAGTTCAAGGTATCTTTTGGCAGCATGTTTGTTTGTGCCGGGGTTCCTTTAGTCCATTCAGATTTATTTTGGGTAAAGATAATTGTGTTTTATTAATTATTTTTTCACCGGGAAATGGAATTTTAAAATTGGTGCAGGATGCAGGCTGCTACAATTAATTTGTCGACTACTTCGGGCAACCCTACGAGGAGCAACCCCTTACAGAAAACATGGAACTAGCAGAAGAACTAGCGGGAGACATGCCTACATTAGAAGACGTACAAGACGCAGTGAAAAAGCTAAAAAACAACAAATCTCCGGGCAAAGATAACATCGTAGCAGAGCTATTGAAACAAGGAGGTGAAAACGTAACACGCCTGCATGAAATCGTAACACTAATATGGACCCAGAAACGAATACCATCGGAATGGAGCGAGGGCATTGTGTGCCCTATACATAAAAAAGGAGATCAGCTAAACTGCCGTAATTATAGAGGTATCACGCTATTGAACGTAGCATATAAAGTATTATCAAATATGTTATACGTTAAACTGCAGCCTTACGCAGAAGCAGCTCTGGGAAACTATCAAAGCGGTTTCCGCCCCGGAAGATCCACCACAGACCATATTTTCACCCTTAGGCAGGTCCTGGAAAAGGCAAATGAATTTAATATTACGATACATTCGCTATTCATAGACTTCAGAAACGCCTATGATAAAATAAAACGTGAAGAATTATATAAAGCTATGGAGTATTTAAGATTTCCCAAACACCTCGTAGATTTGACCAAAATGACAATGAAAGAGGTCATATGCAGAATAAGAATTGAAGGAGAGCTGTCAGAACCATTCAACGCCACAGTAGGACTAAGACAAGGAGATGCCCTATCGTGGTTACTATTTAACGTAGCTATGGAAAAAGTGATAAGAGACGCAGGAATTAACACCGCGGGCAGTATTTTCAACAAGTCGGTACAACTATTGGCATACGCTGACGACATCGTAATACTAGCCAGATCCAGCATAGCAATGAAAGAAGCCTTCATATTGCTAGAAAGAGCAGCAAAGAAATTCGGACTAGCAATTAATGAAGAGAAAGCGAAATATATGTGCATCTCTAAAAGACGGAATGATCGCCAGAATATGACAATTGATACATATAACATCGAAGGTGTAAAAGAATTTATATACTTAGGGACGCTAATCTCAAAAGATAACGGCACGACGGCAGAAGTCATAAGGAGATTGGCGCTGGGAAATAGATGCTATTTTGGGCTACGTAAACACTTCTTAACAAGGAACATATCAAGGAGGACTAAAGTTAAACTATACAGAACCCTTATAAGGCCAATACTACTGTATGGATCCGAAACCTGGACACTAAGAAGTAATGAAGAACACCTCCTGGGGTGCTTTGAAAGAAAAATCCTGCGCACAATATATGGAGGAGTGAACGAAAATGGTGTTTGGAGGAGAAGATACAATCACGAACTGTATCAGTTGTAAAAAGATCCAAACATCATAAAAACTATAAAAATTAGCAGAATTCGATGGGCAGGACATGTTGAACGAAACAGTGATGACAGCATAACAAAAATTATTATGAACAAGAGACCAGACGGACACAGAGGCACAGGACGTCCAAGAAAGAGATATAGAGATAGCGTAGAGGAGGATATACGAACCCTAGGTATAAGAAATTGGAGACCCCAAGCCAGGGACAGACAGTTCTGGAGGAGGATGTTGCAGGAAGCCAAGGCCAATAACAGGCTGTGGAGCTATTTATGATGATGACTTCGGGTGCTACAGAAATCGGGATATGAAAGAAACTGAAATAGTGAGCCTTCTAGCCCGTGATTGTCGATAATTATACCTACCCAATGAGAAATTAACAAACGGCCCAGATCTGGCCCAGCGCAGGCTACGGACGATCGACGCTCGGTAACCAACCGCTGGGCCAAACCTGGAAATGATAACGCTACCCAGCGCTCAGTCGAAGGTCAAAGCCCATCGCTGGGCGAGTGCTGGCCGCCGATCCCAAGCTCAGTTGCATAAACGGATAAACGCGTTTAACTGTAACTCAAGCTTTTTAAGCTCAGTCTGTTGCTGTTGGGTTTCGACCGGGTGCTGATAAAAATCACACAAAAAAAATCTGAAAAAAAAATGTAAGGAGTGACCTTCCGGAATCGATCTTGGTTCCTTAGCTTCCCCTTTCAGACTTGCCCGATTAATTTCTCTTTTCGACCACTTCGTCAGTTAATTAGTCACGCTCAAATTATACAATTAAGTGTTTATTCTGTGTTGTGGTTTGTTATTTAATGTAAGGAAAAATCAATTTCTTATCAAAAAATTTTAAGATAAGTTTCACAACAATAATATTCACCTTTTTAATTTACCACATTTTTTTTAATTGTCATTTTTAAAGTTCAACTGTTGGTGAGCGTTGGCTGTGCCCTGGCCCTGCGTTGGCAATGAGCACTCTAACACGCTTTGTTACAAGCGCAGGTTCAGCTCTGGTACTTTCGAAATTTGTGCACTGGCCCAGGTTAAATATTCAGCCGTTGAGTTTTTACGCTGGGCCAGCGCTGGGCCGTTTGCAACGGCTAGCAATCTACCGAAATTTCTTATTGGGTAGCTTTTGTAATATCGACTGACTTGGAGGATATGTTTTCATCATAGTCTCCCTTAAGGCAAATGCTTCATCTACAATTAAAACATAACGCCATGTAACCCGTGTGCTTGGGATAGTCGCTGGATCAGGAAATGGAAATTCATCATTCATTTATAAGTTTTCCCATATTAGATTTTGCATAAGTAATATTTCAATGCCTTTTCTTCCCCATTTTTCTTAAACATTACATCACATTACAGGATTTCTTCTTATCAAGCTCAACAACAAAATATCTTCTTCATCTGCAACCTCCTCTTGTAACAAGAAAAATCCTTTTCCCAACTCCTTCTGATTACTCCCCTAGACAATTGACTGTTCCTAATTGAAATATATTTTTTTGGAAACCACACGCGACGAACTTGCGTTACGTCAAAAATAACGCAAATATGCCGGCGCAATTCCGTCGCGAATTTACGTTGGCGCAATTCCTTGGAAACCGTAGCTTAAGAGTGCAAGACCAAGACCAAGAGCAAGACTTTAGCAAGAGCCTCGCAAAATTCTCACAAACACTATCATCATCTGATTCTGATGTTAACATAATAACATTGCGGATTAGAGGTTCCACTTCGATTTCTTCAAGCTCCATATTATTATTAGCATTCATATTAAATGAAGGGATTCATACTATTAAATTACAATTAAATTAAAGTACAATAATTATATATACGGATCCAGGCACGTAGTGGAGATATTCCCAAATTTAAAAAATCTTTGTTGACAATTCTCTTGCATATACTAAGAGATACCTTATAAAAGTCAAATGACACAGATAACATCGTTGATTAGATTTATTGTCAGTTATAGCATTGACGTTCTTCCGTCAATCGTACAAAGAATTAAATTATGTCTCTTTATTTCAATACCATTGCATTCTATTTTTGTTGGTATTAATGTTTCTATGTGAGTATTAATGTTGTTGACTTGTTCTTTAATAAATTCTGCTTATATTCAGCTTGTCCGGACGTGCCATCACATCCCCATTTTGTAACCAAAGAGATGGTTTGAAGTTGATTTGTAGGAAGTGCGGACATTACCTCACGCAATGAATGACACAGTCTCGCTGAGGTGTGATCTAATAAATCTTGTAAAGATACTTTTACAGATGATTCAGTAATGCATATATTTTCCGTGTATCATACTTTTCTTGCAGAAGTCACATTTTCATAAGGAGGATAAATCTTGCAATTATAATCACTTGAACTTTTCCTTATTAAATTATATTGGAATTTGGTAAGTTTTGCTCCAACAACAAGTGCTAAAGCTTCGTCTGGCGTGTAAGGTGTGTAGGTCAGTCACCAGCGGTATAGTGGGAGCAACATGTAGTGTATTTAAATATTTAAATACGCACGTGCCATAACTATCTTGGACTGGTAGAAGTGCGATCATAACCTCCTCGTGGTGGCCACTGGAAGCTGTCCTGAAAGGGATGCCAAGATGTAAAGTTATTGTGTCGAGGGCTGCATGGCATGGGTTTGCACTATCATTTAACGATCTCCTCTGGGCACAGGGCGCACTCAGTTGTATAATGCCTTATTCTGATATGGAGGCTCTTTCAGGATGGACCTTACTTTTCCTGCCATATTAATGGGACTTTTTTGGTTCAATTAATCTGGAGAGGGGCCAGGGAAGGAATGCCGGACTGGAATTGGGGAGCCAACGGGGCATACCCGAGCCCGCTTCCGTGAACTCTTTCCGAACAGACCAAAGGCAGGTCGGGAACCTGAGGCTGCCGAGCGGTCGGGCCAAAAAATATGAGGTATAGGGGTGTAGTGCAATAGCTCAACCGAATGACCGCGGTACTTTTGGATACAATATCTCAACCAACAAAAAGAAATGTGTGTAATATTGTCTTAAACTGGTAAACCATAGCTTTACATTGTTCAGCAGCTTCCAGTCGACAATTTTTCTTAAATTCATTTTGGCGGCAAACATCTTTCTTAACGTAAGTTTTCTGTTTTTCACGTTTTGATCGATCACTGCTCTCAAAAAAGATTTTAGGACTTGTTTAGGAACAGAAACTCTCAGTGCCGCGGCTGGCATATGTACAGAGTGTGCAACTCAACGTTTTTCTGGCCTCGCGAACGAAGCGAAGGAAAACATTTTTTGGCAATAAAAATCATTTAAATTCATAATTTGAATTTTTACTTCACACGACATGTAATCGCGTTTATGAAAGGCGATAATAAAAATTACTATGAAGAAAAATCCGCGAACGAAGCTAGCGAAAAAATGTTGTACACTCTCTGGGGCCTCTCGCTGAATTTTTGCACAGGGCCTCCAATTGTCTGGCCGCGGCACTGGAGACCCTAGCCAAGATATTAAGCTAAGATATGTAACTTTATTATAAACTTGACAAAGTAGTCTGATTCTAATGAATTTATAACGGTTAATTAAGTCAATTATAAAGGTTAATTAAGTCAGTTATAATTGGAAATTTAACGTATAAATTAGTTTTATTCTAGTCCTTAAAATTAAACTTATAAAAATGTATGTAGATACAAAATAACACAGATACCTACCCCAGGTTCACAATCCATGATAAAAGCTGCACTGAACACTTTTTCACACGAGATTAATAAAAAAACATTAAACGTCGCTAAAAAAGCTTCGCTTTAAAAGTACATATATAGTATTATAGTACATAGTACACACATAGTACACTGTACACAAAGTATACACTTGTACATAAGACATAGTATATATCATAATAAAAAGTGCATGTACTATGTATGTATGTATAGTACAAAGTGCAAAGTGCAAAGTACATAGTACATAGTAGAGATGCACCGATTGTTCGGCCGAATATTCGTATTCGGTATGTTCGGCGTATTTTTTTATGTTCGTATTCGGCCGAATATTCGGTTAGGAATAATTACCGAATATTTCAATAGTATTATTTTAAGATTTACATATTGTAAAGAAGCTTGATTTTCGAACCGTACATAGGCAGTATTTGTAAATGAAACAAACACTACCTACATTCCCATAGCCACCTACATTCCCATTTGACAAACCAGTCTTCGTATTCTCATAAGCACCTCAATGACAATTGTCACAATAGTGAGAGTGTGGCATTCCCGAAGTCATTTGTAGCTGCATTTCTCACGGATAATTGTCACTTATTGTCACGGACAATTTTTAGGTGACGCGACCATTTTTTTAAAATAAAAAGAGACGAATGGTGGGAACATTTTTTTTAATATTTTTGGTGATTTAAAATTATTAAGTTAAAATAACAAGCAGGAGACAATTTGATTGTCATGTTGCCTTTATGGAGAAAAGCCAGGAGATATTGAAGGACGTAAAATATAGCCAAAGTAAAGGAGAGTTTACTAGAAAATGGATGGAATGTTCACTGATGCTGTATGGTTAAGTCCACCATCTCTTCAGACGTCGAAGGAAATTTTTTTACCAAGGGACAAAGTTCTCTCTCAAAAATATTCAAAACCTTTCCGAGTACTTTCGACATAGTTGGCTGTGATAGACCTATGTATATTGAAATTGTGATAAACTTTAATTCATTATTCTAAATTTACCCGACACAGCACATTGTCTGTCCATGCAAGGTCGAGGCCAAGGCGCCGGTGCAAGGTTGCAAGGTGGCATTCTTGCGCATGCATAACCCCAAGGTTACTGCACGATGCGCAAGGGGTGTTAGCATAGGCGCAACAACGGTGGGGGGCCCGGGCCCCCCTGACGTTGGTCACTTGCAACAAGAACTCCTAATACGAAAGCAGCTTGAGAAAAAATGCGAAATGAATATTAACCATTTAAAATGTACCCGCCCCGTGATATCCAGTCGGGCCCCCCTGAAATATCAGAGTTGTTGCGCCTCTGGGTGTTAGGTTGCAACCTTGCTCAGGCGCATGCGCAAATGACTTGCGACTGATAATATTGCTGATCAAGGAATAATTTAGGAAGTTATAAATATTTGCTGATTTGATATTATTATTGTTAGGTACAATAGATTTTAGTATTAATAATTAATAATTATTATTATTGTATTAGTAACTCCAGGGCTTTATAAATAGGCTAAGCATATACAATAAAGAGTCAGTAGTTATACAGCAGTCGATTCGTATTTTTATTCTAACAACTTGAGATATTGCTTACGAGCATCCTCAAGTGGAGTGAAAGCCGATATCTGGCTGCTCCAGAAGTAATTCAACTAAGGAGTAAAAAGCCCCAAGGGCTTTACATGGCGACCGTGACATCGAGCTAAGCAACTATAAGAAGACCAACAACGAGAAAGAAGGAAAAGGCGAACATCCGATGACGCAAAGCGAGCTGGACAGAGCATTTGGGACAATCTTCGCTCAAATACGACAACTGAGGAACCACGAAGGAAGAGCCAGGAACCCCGTTTTGAATGCAGAAAATACCGGTCCAATGGAAACTACAGCAAACAAACTAGCCAGCCCATACATCCCAGAAGCAGTAAGCTACACCGTAACAAAAACTACGGCGGACGGCCCCGGTCCAATCAAGTTGCGGATAAGCAGATTACCGGAACGAAACACCGAGGGACTCGCACTGTATATACCAGATCAACCAATTAGACCATACATTCCAGAGTGACCAAAACAACAACTGAGGTACCTCCTTACATCCCGGGTCCACGGCGAATAACCATCAGTGAATACAAAGAGCGACAAGCACGACGAAAATCAGGAAACAAAGTAGCAAAGAAACAACACCACCGTGGAGGCAGGAAATATAGATTAAAACTAGACATAGCCAAATATAAAAAACTTATAAATATAGCGGGTAGCGCTATTGAAAGAAATAAATATGAAAAGTTATTACATTATGCAAAATCAGAATTAAATAAATTAAAAAGGGTTAAAAGAAAAAAAAATAAAAAATTAATTAAAAATAAAATAAAATAAAAAAAAAAATAATAAATAAATAAAAAAAAAGTTGTTATTATTTATGTGACAAAATGGGAAAAACAAATTCAAAGGCTAGCGATAACAATGGACAGGTAGTTAACAACGTTATAATAGAAGACACTGTTTCAGTTGAAAACGAAAAGATCGTAATATTATTATCAATATTGATTGCAATCAAGATTTCTGAACTAGTATATGCCTAGGTCTTTGTACAGACCATCGAAGAGGCCTAAGAAAGCGATATCTTAGCATGCCTGCACAAATCAACGTTAACTAATGGACAAAATAAAAGAAGAACTACAAACAATTTTAACAAATTTCAATAAAAGTAAAAATAGACCGTATACGCAAAAAACTTTACAGGAAAAAGAAGATCGAGTTAACAAACTCTTTGGGGAAGCAAAGGACATCTGTAAGACAGTAACAGATGCTGAAACAGCCCTAAATCTAAAGACATTACACTTACAAATAAAGGAAATAGCCAAAAATATACTTATACAAATAAACGAACAAAGAGAGACAAAAATGGCCTTCGACATTAAAACAGCAACGTCAGTTCTGCAACCTTACGATGGAAAGCAAGACGAGACTGAGCCTTTCATCGTATCAATGGAACTAATAGATGAGCTAACGGCACCAGAACATAAGACTCTGATGATCAAATTCATAAAAACAAGGATTAGAGGAAAAGCAAAACACGTTATAACCGAGGATATAAATTCAGTTGCGCTTATAAGGAATAAACTAAGACAGAACTTTTCGGTAAAACTATCGTCCGATGCGATCCTGGCACAACTGAGAGGTTGCTCACAAGGTAACAGAAAGCTGATAGACTTCGCCAACCAAGTAGAAGAACTGTCGGGACAACTTGCCAAAGCATTCATCTCAGAAAAAGTCGCGACGGGTGAAACTGCAGAAAAACTAGCCGAGAAATTTTCTATAGAAACATACGCGGCTAATGTTACGAACGCAGAAACCTCCTTAATACTTAGAGCAAGCAATTTAACAACGCTCTCCGAGATTACAGCAAAAGCAATAGCGGCTGACAAACCCCAACCAAAAAACGTCCTATATTACGATGCAAAACGAAATCGGAAGTTCAACAATAAGAACTATACAAACAAAGTAACAGGAAGTAATGGCTATAATGTGTATAATAATAATAACCGGCCAATACAAGGATACAAACGAAACAATAGATACTTACAACGGGTACAACAGAGACCGCAACCGCCATAATTATAGACAAAAGCGAGGAATAACATATTATAATAAGCAAACCCAAGAAATAATATGAGGATAAATTCTTGCGAAGCGGGGGAATACCAGCCCCCCAACTAACAGACGAAACAACAAGGTTGGGGGAGGAACCCAGAAACACATAAGAATATTCACCTTCAATATATCACTAACAAATTTCATCAAGATGTACGTGGATATGTGCAGTGAAATATGCACATGCTTAGTAGATACTGGAGCGCAAATATCCATATTTAAAAGAGGCAAAATTAGCGAGGATCAACTAATATATCCAAATAACACATGCATCATACGCAGTATAACTGATAACGAGAGGCAATCGTTGGGGGCTACTTATACAAAACTACGTATTAACGATCAATTCACGGTTAAACATTTATTCCAAATAGTCGATGATGACTTTTCCATAGGAGCAGATGCGATATTGGGACTCGATTTCTTGACTAAGTTCAAGACAAATATCGACTACGACACATGGACTCTCACTATGAGAACACACAAGGAGTCCGTCGAGGTTCCAATCCTAACCGGCCCGTGCGCAGATTCCGTAGTACTCCCGCCTAGATGTGAAGTGATAAGAAGAATTAGCACCATACACCTAGATAACAATAGCGACGTCGTAGTTCAAGGGCAAGAAGTCCAACCAGGCATATTTATTGCTGGAATGATAACCAAACACCAAAACCCGCTAGTAAAAATTTTAAATACAACAAACAAAGTCGCAATACTGCCACAATCTAGAATTCAAGTGCAACCGCTTTCAGATTTCAATATCATAAATACTAATGTATCTAAATCGAATCGCACAAATCAAGTTATATCCAAATTAAACTTCAGTGGCATCCCGAGCTACGCAAAAACAAAATTAGAGAGTCTATGTCGAAACTACCAGGACATATTTGGACTAGAAGATGAGCCCCTATCCGTCAATAATTTTTATGATCAACACATTGAACTATGTGATAACGTACCGGTGTATACAAAAAACTATAGGATACCAGAAGCACACAAAATCGAAATTAATAAACAGGTAGATAAAATGCTTAATGACGGGATAATCGAAAACTCAACATCCCACTTTAACTCCCCAATACTCATAGTTCCAAAAAAATCAACCACCCAGGACAAGAAATGGCGACTAGTAGTCGATTTTAGAAACCTAAACAAGAAAGTGCTAGCCGATAAATTCCCTTTACCACGAATAGAAGAAATACTTGACCAGATAGGCCGAGCAAAATACTTCTCCACGTTGGATCTTATGTCTGGATTTCACCAAATACCACTGGAGCAAAAATCAAGAAAATTCACAGCATTCTCAACTACTAAAGGTCATTATGAATACAAAAGACTACCTTTCGGACTTAATATAAGCCCAAATAGTTTCCAGAGAATGATGGCGATAGCAATGGCAGGTCTCACACCAGATGCAGCATTCCTACACATCGGTGACATCATAGTAATTGGGTGTTCACAAACACACCACTTAAAGAATCTAGTAGCAGTATTCAATAGTTTAAGAGAAAGAAACCTAAAACAAAATCCAGAAAAATGCAAATTCTTCCAAACAGAGGTCACTTATTTAGGACACCAACGCAAGGCATTAAGCCAGACAGCTCGAAATACGAAGTTATTAAAAATTACCCGACCCCAAAAGCGCAGACGATGTTGGACGATTTGTAGCATTTTGTAATTACTATTGTCGTTTCGTCTGAAATTTTGCGGAAATTGCACTTCCCCTAAACAAATTGTTTCGAAAAAATACTAAATTTGAGTGGTCAGAACCACAAAAGAAAGCCTTTGAAACGCTAAGATCTATTTTAATGTCCCCCACGATATTACAATACCCAGACTACAAGAATCAATTCATAATTTCAACCGACGCGACGCCTCAAACGCTGCATGTGGAGCAATCCTATCACAAAATATAGAAGGAAAAGACCTCCCGATTGCGTACGCAAGCAAGACATTTACACAAGGTGAAAAGAACAAAACAACCATAGAAAAGGAATTAACGGCCATACATTGGGCAATAACGTATTTCAGACCCTACGTATACGGCAGAAAGTTCGTAGTTCGAACAGACCACAGACCATTAGTATATTTATTCAGCATGAAAAATCCATCCTCAAAACTCACAAGAATGAGACTGGATTTGGAGGAATTCGACTTTGTAATTCAGTACATCAAAGGTAAAGAAAACTCCGCACCAGATGCGCTATCAAGAATACAGGTCGATATAGAAGACCTAAAAGAAGTTAATATTCGTCAAGTCAAAACCCGCGCAAGGACAAAACAAGAAAACGAAAATGCTACGAGTACCACAGAGGACGACAGAACAGAAGACCCGTAACCTGATCAATTGTGAATCCTGGAAGTGCCCTCTCCAACTAAAGTAGCACAGCTACCGGAACTGCAGTTTGAAATAATAAATGTTGTCGACAACAATAAAGTAAGAGATAAAATTGGTGCACAAAAACAGAATAACATATAAGCGATATATAAACATGGCCTACAACCAATCAGCGAAACCCGCACTAGAGCAGGTATTCTCAATGTTGGAAAATTATATAAGCAAGCAATCTCAGAGCAAGACTCTGAGAATTTCCGCGGAAAGCGAAATATTTAAGACTAGCAAAAACCCGCGTGCGTTGCAACGCCTTTTAATAAAAAAACTAATGTGTGCACAGTCCGGGATAGGAAATAGGTATAATGAAAAAAATAACAAATTTGCAAAACATAATTTAGGGCACACAACTCGACTATAGAATAATCTCTCACAGTCAGTATTTCCGACCTCCTACAATATCCAAGAGTTCAAACGCAGGGTTAATCCGCCCCTTCTTCAACAACCCCCCCGAACCCCCATAACCCTTAACCTATTCCCCCTTACTAAGCTCCCTGCTAGACATTGCGCCATGACGTGCAAACGACAACGGACTGGTGGTACAAAGGGTGATTCCTGAGCTTGGCACTGCCACATAAAACAAATAAAAAAATTTAAAGTTACTTATAAAAAATGTGTTAGAACTTTTTTAAAATGCGGTGTTGAGCGCCACCTATCGGAAAAATTGTGTGCTACATGCACAACAATCACATTCAGAACACGTGCCTCACCCTGTGCGGAACTTGCCCAATAGCGTCTTCAACATTTTGTTCCCATTTGTTTATTGAGTTCGATATATTCTCTGTTTTAATTTTCATCAGACCTATCGATCATTTGCGGAGATGGCAAACCATAATGTTCACAGTATTTCCGCAAATTGAAAGAACAATATCTCGCCGTGACAGCATTTCATTGGCGTTCCTTCGATTATCGAGTCATGTTTTCGGTCTAACCCATAACCATATGAACTTAGAAAATGACAATTATTTTGAAATCACAGACAGACACTCCAATTATATTTATATAGATATAATATGACGGTCACTACAAAGTGGTGGAAGACATATAATAGACTAAAAAGTAGAAAATAAAAAATATAGTCTAAAAAAACTAAAAAATACGCTTTTATTTTAAAATAAACTAAAAAGTAAAAAATAATTTTTAATGTAAAGTTTTTATTGCTCCAGCCAGTATATAATAACAACCTAGCTACCTACGTACCAACAACGGCTAATCCGATTGCGATGGGATTTTCACGGGAAGATTCAGTATTTTCTTGGGCATGTTCTAGGCTTCACTCGGTTCCGACTATTGATTCAGGCGGAAAACTTGATGCGATAGTCGCAGAAAAGCCAGTGGAAACTTTTTTTATCATTCCAATTGTAAACCTCAAACCTCGGAATGGTTAATCCGATTTTAGGACTTTAACGGGATGATTCAGAATCTTCTTAGGCGTTTAGCATACTTTTCACTATTATTCGACTGTCGGGTTAGACCGAAAACATGACTCGATAATCGAACGAACGCCAATGAAATGCTGTCACGGCGAGATATTGTTCTTTCAATTTGCGGAAATACTGTGAAGATTATGGTTTGCCATCTCCGCAAATGATCGATAGGTCTGATGAAAATTAAAACAGAGAATATATCGAACTCAATAAACAAATGGGAACAAAATGTTGAGGACGCTATTGGGCAAGTTCCGCACAGGGTGAGGCACGTGTTCTGAATGTGATTGTTGTGCATGTAGCACACAATTTTTCCGATAGGTGGCGCTCAACACCGCATTTTAAAAAAGTTCTAACACATTTTTTATAAGTAACTTTAAATTTTTTTATTTGTTTTATGTGGCAGTGCCAAGCTCAGGAATCACCCTTTGTACCACCAGTCCGTTGTCGTTTGCACGTCATGGCGCAATGTCTAGCAGGGAGCTTAGTAAGGGGAATAGGTTAAGGGTTATGGGGGTTCGGGGGGGTTGTTGAAGAAGGGGCGGATTAACCCTGCGTTTGAATTCTTGGATATTGTAGGAGGTCGGAAATACTGACTGTGAGAGATTATTCTATAGTCGAGTTGTGTGCCCTAAATTATGTTTTGCAAATTTGTTATTTTTTTCATTATACCTATTTCCTATCCCGGACTGTGCACACATTAGTTTTTTTATTACCTAAAAGGCGTTGCAACGCACGCGGGTTTTTGCTAGTTTAAAATATAGATTTCGGCACACCGCTTACTGCACTATACTCGCTTTCATTTGATGATACCGAAGAATAATCCGCCATTTTGTGCTGGCCACCATTTTGAATTTTGAATGACCCCACATAGCTTATTGTAATCTACTTGTCTTACCCTTTCATTTGATATCCATGTCGGGGGGTCCGGGAACACAATTGCAAAATTCGGCCGCCATCTTGGAACCGCCATGTTGATTTTTTTCCAAAAATGGTTAAATTGCATTGTCACGCGAACTATACATATGTGCAAAATTTGAAGTTGATCGGTTATATGGAAGTGGGTAAAAATCAAGTGGCAAGGTTCAAGTTTTCGGTCTAATCTGGTAGTCGAACACGGTAATCGGGCCCGATAATCGGATCCGATAGTCGGATCCTAGTAAAAAATAGCCTAAAACATGCCCAAGAAAATACTGAATCTTCCAGTGAAAGTCCCATCGCAATCAGATAAGCCGTTTCCGAGATTAGCCCGGACAAACAGACAGACAGACATACAGACATACAGACATACAGACATACAGACATACAGACAGACAAAAATTTTGAAAATACTTGATTTCGTGTTAATATCGTGTAAATAACCATATGAACTTAGAAAATGACAATTATTTTGAATTCACAGACAGACACTCCAATTATATTTATATAGATTTCAAATAATTTTTTAGTGTAAACTGCATGTTTAATTTTCATCAAGTTCTTAGTTAATATGTCTGCTTTCATCTGATTAGTCGGTACATATTTGACGGTAATGGAACCGTTTTCAATTAACTCCTGTACGTGATGATCCCGAGTAGAAATGAAATAGGGCATGCCCTAATATGATCCGGACCGGATCAGGCTCTAATACGGAATGCCGTAATACGGTATTTGTATATGGTTCCTATCAGGTACTAAAAGGGGACACCCTCTTAAGAAATCTCTGATGTATCCTAATCCGGCCCTGATGTAATTACCTTATCGTAGCCCTTTTAGGAAACCCCTTATCTCTCCCAGGCCGTCCCTGACTTGACTGCCGTCTTTTAACCCTATAAAGATCCCCTGATCTATCCCAATCCGGCCCTGATTTGATTACCTTATGGTAGTCCTTTTAGGGAGCCCTTAATTTACCCTGGTGCGGCCCTGAAAATATTTTTTTTATCTTAACCCTTTTAGGGAGCCCCTCATCTATCCCAGTCCTGCCCTGATGATATGTTTTTTATTTTAATCCTCACCCTCAAAATCCCTCTTTAAATCGCTAAAACAAACTGCTTCTACAGAATTTTTTATTGGTCATTTATTAATCTTTAAATAACTGAAAAATAACATTTGCCGCGTATATGTATTTATGTGCATACTACATTTATATAGTAAAGACTTGTGGTTCATGAATTGCGCAGGCTAAAGCATCTGGATTCAAGTACATCTCGCTCTAAAAGAAAAAAGACAAACACATGATCTGTATATCACGAACAGAGGCGTTTACCTAAATTCAAAATTTTTGGGTTCACTTTATGTTTAATCATTTTATTTTTTGCAAATCTGCTAATAATTTGATTTTACTAATTACTTACTTACTTTTACTTTACTTATAAATTAATGTTTACTATAATAATCTATTGTACACTAATAATAAAAATAATTTCATTCGCAATATATATCGCCATTGCTCGGAATATACCCAAATACTATGACATTGCTTCACCGATTTCCATTGCTTGCGCTTGGTTTCTGACGGAACAAATTAGTATTGAATAGAACTTTGACTTATTAGGTAAGAGTTTTAGTTATTCTAACACGTTCGTTTTGAAAGTAAAAAATGGATTCGGATAAACACAAACGAAAACTTGAAAATACTCGGTTAAGAGTTAAACGATTTCGTGAGCGTCAAAAAATGATTAAAAATAATTCTGTATCTGAGATCCCTCCTACAAGTACAGGTGGATGGGACATTTCGTATCAAGAAACTCCACACTTAGAACTGAAGGCTGCTGAAAGTGATATTATGATTCATGATCCAAGTCTTCATATTTACAATTGTTATGCTCGTACTAATGTAATTGGAGATGATGTTGAGTGTCAAAATGTGATTGAAATAAACTCTGACTTTGATATACCTTCCACTAGTGCAAGTGGAATATTAGAAGTTTTTAATGAAGGATATCCACAGTTAGAACTGGTGACTGAAAATAATGTCATAATACCTAATCCAAATCTTTACGAATTTTACAATAGTTATTTACGTACTAATGTAATTGAAGATGGTGTAAGTGATGATAATATAGGAGATGATTATGTAAGTGATGGTGATGCGAATGATATTTTTTACGACGAAAATTTAACATCAGAGGAAGAACTAAATTCGGATACTGAATTTGATGAAGTAGAAAAGCTTCGACAATGGGCGATTTCTTCAAATGTCGCCCATAATAAAATCGATGAATTATTAGTCATCTTAAGGAAACGGTTACTTCAGGAACTGCCCAAGTCAGCCAAAACTTTTTTAAAAACATCATCTTCAAATTATCATATTGAAGAATTTAATGAAACATCACAATTTGTATATTTTGGAGTAAAAATACATTTAATTCAATACATACATCCATCACTTCATTCCGATGATCGAGTAGAATTGCTCTTTAATTTTGATGGGCTTCCTCTATATAAATCTTCATCAAAGCAGTTCTGGCCGATTTTGTGTCAAATTTATCATGCATCATATAGATATCAACCATTCATCGTAGCTATATATGTCGGTAATACCAAACCTGGTAATATTGAACGATATTTAGAACAATTTATTTCTGAAATAAATAAATTGCAAAGTGAAGGATTAAATATTAATAATAAAATTTTCAAAGTTTCTATTAAAGCCTTTATTTGTGACAGACCGGCTCGATCTTTGGTCAAGTGTGTTAAAAATCACGGTGGCTATTTTGCGTGTGAAAGGTGTACAGTGAAAGGTGAGAGAGTTGCGAATCGTACAACGTATACTCAATTAAATTGCACGTTGAGAACTCATGAGTCTTTTATCAATCAAGAGAATGCACAACACCATACTGGAATATCGCCTCTCTTAAAATTAATAAACATCGACATGGTTAATATGTTTTCCTTAGATTTTATGCATCTAGCGTGCTTGGGCATTATGAAAAAACTGCTCACTGAACTTTGGCTTGGTAAAAAATCTCCATTTAAATTAAGTTCTTTTCATAAACTGAGACTTTCACAAATGCTAATAAGTTTAAAATCTCAAATACCTACTGAGTTTCAAAGAACTACTAGGGACATTAACGAGATTCAAAAATATAAAGCTACAGAATACCGTTTATTCTTATTATATGTGGGACCAGTCGTACTTAAATCATGCTTAACAGATAATCAATACCAACATTTTCTCTTATTGCACGTTGGTTGTCGGATTTTATCGTCCAACTTAGCACTACAGTGCAATGACCATGCTAAACTTTTTTTATCATGCTTTGTTCTATTATCCGGAGCATTATATGGACCTCAAAATTATGTTTTAAACATGCACTCTCTCATTCATTTGGCAGATGATGCCAAATATTTTCAATCATCGATCAGTAACTTTACTGCATTTGCTTTTGAAAATGCTTTGGGCAAAATCAAAAAGATGTTAAGAAGCGGTAATCGACCTTTAGCACAGGTATGCAGACGATTTCATGAACAATTTACCGCAAATATAAAAAAAAATGAATCACAGGTTGATGTAGAAATACTAAGTTTTAAATATAGAGACAAAGAAAAAGAAATTATGGTGGTAAAAAAGTTACGATACAAAAATATGATTTTAACTTTAAATGAAGCAGATAATACAGTAATTTTGGGCAATGGAGATATTTTGCAGCTGCAAACAATAGAAACTACATCAGATGGAAAAGACATCAAAATTTCAGGAACGCACCTTAAAAAAATAAAACCTATATTTACTTATCCCTGTTCATCGACAGCTTTAGGAATATGGAGAGTTCAAAAAGAAAATAGAAGGACCACGTGTACAATAGATAAAGTTGCCCATAAAATGGTAACTCTTGTCATTAAAATTGAAGAGCGGGAAAAAATATTCACTTTCCCACTTCTCCATATTTAAATTACATATATGAATTATAGAAATAATAAAAAAAAAATATAAAATTTTAAAAGATGTTAATATAAAGTAAAAAAATTTAGGACCTTAAAATTAGAAATTTTAGAGTTTTTTGATTTTTACAGTTCACTTGTTGAGTTGAGTGTGTTCGTTTATTTTATGTTTATTTGGAAGTTTCTCAGAATAAAGAAATACACATATGAAAGAGTGGTGAGACTAAATCTGCAACCTTGAGTTCTCTATAGCAGTTTACTCTATACATTGACAATAATATGTGTGTCATATTAATCAATGCTCAGTTGCGCATCGCGTCTTAAAACTTTCAGTAAGTGATTGACGTAGTTTTTAATTGAGTGAATAAATAATGGAATATTCAACAAAACAAAATAAAGCGTACACTTTGGTGTTATTTTTGGAGAATATAAAAGGAATTAGGTAGAAAGGGAATAAAATAGACATAGTTCCGACAAGCTGGCTATGTCGAGATAATGAGGATAAAGTGTATTGCCCATTCATAGCAGATGATCCTGAGCAAGAAGAAATACTGTTATTGCATCATTTAATAAACTCTTGTCATTAAAATTGAAGAGCGGGAAAAAATATTCACTTTCCCACTTCTCCATATTTAAATTATATGAATTATAGAAATAATAAAAAAAAATATAAAATTTTAAAAGATGTTAATATAATGTAAAAAAATTTAGAACCTTAAAATTAGAAATTTTAGAGATTTTTGATTTTTACAGTTCACTTGTTCAGTTGAGTGTGTTCTTTTATTTTATGTTTATTTGGAAGTTTCTCAGAATAAAGAAATACACATATGAAAGAGTGGTGAGACTAAATCTGCAACCTTGAGTTCTCTATAGCAGTTTACTCTATACATTGACAATAATATGTGTGTGAGTGAAAACACATTCAAGGGACTTTGCATTCAGTTGTCTTTTTCTAATATCGTCAATTGCGCATTTCATATTAATGCTCAGTTGCGCATCGCGTCTTAAAACTTTCAGTAAGTGATTGACGTAGTTTTTAATTGAGTGAAAAAATAATGGAATATTCAACAAAACAAAATAAAGCGTACACTTTGGTGTTATTTTTGGAGAATATAAAAGGAATTAGGGAGAAAGGGAATAAAATAGACATAGTTCCGACAAGCTGGCTATGTCGAGATAATGAGGATAAAGTGTATTGCCCATTCATAGCAGATGATCCTGAGCAAGAAGAAATACTGTTTTTGCATCATTTAATAAAAAACCAAATGCCTCCACATGAAAAATGGGAAACATTCGAAGTGGACATCAGAGGAGATGCACGTAAGTTACATTACATTACATAAACGTAAAATTATTCATACATATGTCATTATCGCTGGAAATTATTTTTTATAATTATATTAGATACGTATGAGGAAGCTATAAAAAAAATCGATAAATTGAAAAAAAATCCATATGTTTTTACGACGGACAATGAAAGACACGTGAAGGAGAGGAAAGAGGAGATAAAGAATAAAATTCGTGTGCGAGGACAACCCCCAAAACCAAACATGGCAGAATTATTATCACAGAGTGCTGCAGCGTTAGATAAACCGCTTGAGACACATAAGGCACTTTTAGGTAAATAATATTTTTTATAAAGTATCAGACTTGTGGAATTTTTACAGTAAACGAGATGAAAATAATACTTTTTAATTGGGTGATCCGTGTATAACAACTGTATAATATTATATTGAAAGACTCGAGTAAGATTAAATACTTTATTGTCTGGATGCTAGACTCTTACTCGTGACTAAGAGATGACTGAACAGCTTCCAGTTCAAATAACTGTTTAGTAATCTCTTCAATGGTATTGGTTATCAACATTACTTAAGTTAATACAACTTCATCTATTGCATGTCCCCCTTTCAGGGCTTTATAAGTTTATACTTAATACTACATCAATTCTAATTCGTTTTAACATCGTTTAGTAATATAAGTCAATTCATTTTAAATATAAACTTCACATTCTTATTTCTTTTTCTAATTTCTCAATCTACAGTTCAAAATACATTTTCCCTAATATCAGCTACGAGCACACTGAAGAATAAATGTATGGTTAATGTATAGCAGGAGTTGTGGAATCTCTTGGTCTTAAGACTTGTTTTTCTACGGCTTACGTTTCCATCTTCTCTCTTCACCCAATATGAACGAGGAGTGTTATGTATTTTCTTGATTTTTCCTTTCTCCCAATATCTATTTCCTTTAATTCATATATTCTGATTTTCCTTAAAGGGCAATGCTGCTTTGGCTCTTTTATGGTAGTAATATGCATTAGTTTTATTGTTTTCGGTTAAAATATGTTTGAAGTTATTTATCCTTTTATTAGTGTATATTCTACTTCTACCCGGTAGAAGTGTTCGTTGTTTACGCCCCATTAGTATTTCAGCCGGTGATTTGTTACTATTCTTTACAGGGGTATTTCGATATTCTAATAAAGTTAGCCACAGATCTTCACCGGATTTTCTGCTCTTCTCGAGTAATCGTTTCGCTATCTGGACTGACTTTTCTGCAAGTCCATTTGCCTGGGGGTAATAAGGACTAGTCGTGTTAACTTTTATATCGTATGTTTTACAAAATTTTTTAAATTCATAGGATCCGAACGGCATATTATCAGCGATTATTACTCTTGGTATCCCATGGGTAGCAAACACATTTTTAATTTTAGTTATTATATTTGCTGTTGTTTTATTTTGTAGTGGTAGCACTTCGATATACTTGTATAAGTAATCTGTTAAAACTAAGTATGGTTTTTGGTGCAATTCAAATATGCCCATGCCTAGTTTGCTAAATGGTATGTTTGGTATTTCATGACGAATATGGCTCTCTCGTTTTCGTATTTCTATGACTTTGGCATACTTCGCATTTTGCAATTCTCTCCTCTATGTTTTGGTCAATTCCTGGCCAGTATACTAAAGACCTGGCTCGGGCTTTCGTTTTTTCAATTCCTTGGTGAGATTTGGGAAGTAAATCTAATATCTCTTTTCTTAGGGATGGAGGGACTAGAATTCTATCGTTTAGGAAAATAATACCTTCATCTATGGTTAAATGATTTCTCAACTTCCAAATTTTCTAATAATTTCGGGTAATTTTGATTTTGTCTCGGGCCATCCCTCAAGTAATGTAGTTTTTAACGGCCTCAATGTGGGATCCCCTTCAGTTCCTCTTACAAAAATTTCTTTGCGCTCATTGCCTACATTAATAGTATGGATTACCTTATCTATGTCTGCTATTTCAGGTGTGCTTTCATCAGTATCGTAATACCTTGATAATAAGTCCGCAATATACATTAATTTACCTGGAGAGTGTTTTAATTGTATCTCATATTTAAAAAGGCGTAATAGCATACGTTGAAGCCGTGGACTTGGTATTTTTGCTAAACATTTTTGCATAATGCCTAGTAAAGGCTTATGATCCGTTATAACTTCAACTGGTCGTCCGTAAATGAAATAATGGAACTTATTGCAGGCAAACACTATTGCTAGCAGTTCCTTTTCAATCTGAGAATATCTCTGCTCTGTTTCCGATAAGCTTCTTGAAGCGAAATATCTTGGCTTACCTTCCTGTAGTAAGCAGGCACCAAGACCAAATTGCGATGCGTCGCATTGTATCGTTATAGGTAATTTAGAATTGAAAATTTTCAAATTTTGTGCTTCCATAATTAATTTTTTAATTTGTTCTAGACATTTGTCGTGAACTGCCTCCCATCGAAATAGTGCATTCTTTTTCAGTAGCTGCCTTAACGTCTCAGATGTATGAGCTAAATTCGGAATGAAATTTCGACGGTAATTTATCATACCAAGCAGCTTCTGCAACTCTTTCTTGTCTGCCGGTTTACTTATCTTATTTATTGGATTAATTTTATCTGGATCAAGTGAAATACCTTTTGTTGAAATTATATGCCCTAAAAATTTCACTTCTGGGACTTTGTACTGCAAATTATCCTTATTAAATTTTACTCCTACTGTTCTGGCTCGCTGTAGGACTTTTTGCATTATTTCATCATGCTCGCTTTCTGTATCAGCAGCGATTAAAATATCGTCTATATAGATTGCTATTCCATTGATACCTTTGAAATTGCCTTCATTGTATAATTGGAAGACTTCTGGGGCTATTTTAGACCGAATGGTAAGGCCTAAAACTATAACACCCAAACCGAGTGCTGACTGTGCATAGTTTACAAGATTGTTCATCCAATTTAATTTGCCAGTACCCGTCTTTTAGATCAAGCACCGAGAATACTGACTTGTTGGCTAACTTTCCTGTAAGCTCCTCAAATGTTGGAATCGGGTGATTAATAGGTTTTAAAGCTAAATTTAAAGCACGAGGGTGGGTCTAAACACAATCTAATTTTTTTATTCGGTTTCTCCACTATCACAAAATTTGATATCAAATCAACTGAACCTTGGCATTTTTCTATTATGTTCTTCTCTTCTAGATTTTTTAATTCCTCCCCAATGGCCTGTCTAATTGCTAGTGGTATCCTTCTTGCAGGTTTCGCTACCGGTACAGCATTTTCTTTTAATTCAATTCTATAATTGTCTGCGAACTTTCCTATTCCCTCAAATAAGTCCTTATTTTCTTTAATAATTGTTTCCTTTGACACGCCGTTGCTTATAGTATTTATTCTTTGAATTAGTTTAAATTCTTCGCATTCCTTGAGACCCAATAATGGGTTTGTTCCCTCTTCTGTTATTATAAACTCGACTTTCTTAATGGTGTTTCTAATAACGCACTCTAACGTCGCTCTACCATGAGTATTCAATATGCCTCCTCCATATGGATGAACTATCATTGCTGATTCCCTGATTTTAATTGATTTTAGCCTCTTACATAGGTCATACGGTATTGCACTGACATCCGCGCCCGAATCTAGCTTGAACTTGAATACTTGATCTTCAGCTTTACTAGTACTGCGTTTGGTATGCCTATCCCTATTCGATTTTTCCCTAAAATTACAATTTTTATTAATAGTTCTAAAATTATTTTTTGTTCTTGATTCATAAGTTACGACATTTAACATTGATGTCTTCTTTTGTAGATGCTCTGCCTGTGTATTTGTTGATTCTGCTGTTCTTGCCATTTCGATCGCTTTATCTGCATCCAAATTGCTGACCTTCAAAAGTCTCTTTTGTAATTGCTTATCAGTAGTGCCCATGACAATTCTATCGCGCAACATGCGTTGCTCTTGGTCACCGTAGCTACAATTTCTTATTAATTTCTTTAAGTCCACTAGGAAACGATCAAAGGGCCCCTCCAGGTTCTTGATTCCTTTTATTAAAAATGTAGCTTCCATATGTTTCATTCCGTTTTGGCTTACAGAATTCTTCAAAAGCTCTTGTTACTTCAGAATATTTTTTCTTTTGTTTTTCACTCAAAATAAATGAGTTTTATACTTCAAGGGCTTCTGGCCCAATTGCATTGAGAAAAACTGCTATTTTGACCTCATCGGATTTTTTATCGATTTCGGCCGCAGTGCAGAAAATTTTAAAATTCTGCCAGAATATCCTCCAATTTTCTGACAAGTTACTTCCTTCGATATTTAATTTATCCACCTTGCGCACGTAATCTATTGGGATAATTTTTGTGATATATTTCACGGATTTTGGAGGCCTACCACGTGGTTTTGGTAACTTTATTTCCACTTTAGTTCTTCCCATGCATTTGCACTTTTACTTTATTTTAAATTTAATTTCACCTTCTGGTGTTTCGCCTTAGTTATTATTTGGACACTTATAGCACGTTTTTGTATACTTTTTATTTTATCCTACCGACTGCGCCATGTATAATATTATATTGAAAGACTCGAGTAAGATTAAATACTTTATTGTCTGGATGCTAGACTCTTACTCGTGACTAAGAGATGACTTAACAGCTTCCAGTTCATCTAACTGTTTAGTAATCTCTTCAATGGTATTGGTTATCAACATTACTTAAGTTAATACAACTTCATCTATTGCAATAACAATATATTGGTTTATAGTTCTTCAGGAAAAGATTTCAGGCCAAAGAAATAAACGCACTATCGGTGCTGGACGGGCAATTTGTCGCGATATTAGCTCACCAGAAAGGAATCAAAAACAAGCAGGCCTGCAACGAGGAGATAAATCAACAAACTTGAGAAGACGGCAAAAACCTTCCAAGCATCAGAAGTCATTAGGTATTACGGCTTGAATTCATTAATATTTTTTCATTTACTGTGTGTGTTATGTCAAGCATGAGAAAATTACACTATCCATTGTCTTAGTAATTTTATTGGAGTTATACCCTAAAATAAAAAAAAAAGTTCATTCTTTTAATTTACAAAAAATCTCTTGCTATTAGCTCAGCAACAGGACCTGTCTAACTCATCCAGTGATATCAGTATATCATCAGAAAAGCATTTTGAAGATAAAGTTGGACGTGGGAATTCTATTGAAGAAAATAAGTCATCAAAAACGCAGCGACCAACATGCAGTATTCCACAATCATCAGGTATTGTCATTTATATGCTATATTGTCGTAAAAGAAGATTATGAAGCAAAAAATATCTCAAATATCGTAAATTAGAAAAGTAAACTTATTTTCCAAATTTACAAAGATTTACTTTATTAACAGCTGATCAACCACACCTGTCTTATGCATTAGAGAAGAATATGAAAAAAAACAAAGAGCCAATGACTCAAAATAATTTCTCCAAAAACTTGGAAATGCCTCAGCAAACGTTGCAGAACCAGCACTTCTCAGGTATAATATCTTTAATTTAGCAATAATTTTTTACATATAATTTAAATCGTGTTATGTATACGATTTAATTTATAATTTTTTCAGGAATAGACCAATTATTAGTGGTCTTCAACAATTCTTTTTCAAAATTACGATTTCAAATTGGAACTATTCAGAATGAGGTGGTGACTCTCAGACACGAGGTTGTATCTTTAAAGGAAATGTTATCGAGTGCTCATGGCACCAGTCAACGAGTATCATCGCAAAAAATCGATCTTCCTATTCCTTTTGCTAAAATTGAAGATTTCCAAATTTTCGATGAAAAATTGGAAAAGGATGAAAATCTTCGACATTATATTGTAAGTGTTTAATATTTAGCTGCAAAATACAATAAATATTACTTGTATTGAATTATAATTACTTTTTGCAGATCTCCCAGATTTCATCTTACATCAATCTTCAGGATAAATTTTCGAGAAGCCTTACACTAATAATGGCAAAGTTTTTTACTCGAGATGTTGTAACCCAGTTCACTGCTGTCCGGAAAGTCAAGAATAAACCTGTTTTTAAAGACACGATACTTTTTTCTTGTATACAACGTAGGTAACTTTCTTATCAAAACCATTTATTTTATATCAATCAAATCTGTAAATGTACTTATATCCAATGCTTTGATTGTAGGAGCTGTTGAAGCGGAGTATAATAAACATCCGGATGCAGGAACGTTCAAAATTCAATACTTTTATGACACGATTGGCAAAGTATTAAATAATGCAAGGGATTGGGAGGGACATCGCCAAAAGCGTAATGACGCCTTAAGAAACCCTGAATAAAAATAATTAATCATCTTATTTACAAATTAATATATGTTATCTATTTAAAATAAATAAAAAGAATTTCTAAAATTTATATTTTCAAATTATAAATCAAAAATCAAGATTCTATTACGAATCCTGTAAGGTATCCTCCTTTGCACCATGCAGGTCAATTTGGTCAGGACCATTCAAGGAAGCCCGACTTACTCCACGTAGGTTACTTTTGTCAGGATCATGCAAGGCACCCTGATCTGCCCCATGCATGTTCACCCGATCAGGATCACATAGGGTACCCTGGTTTGGGCGTGCAGGGTAGCCTGATCCGAATCGGAGTATTTCAGGCGTTACATATCTGATCCGGCCCGGATCACATTTTGCTTTTTAAGCCATATTACGGCAGCTGGGATGCCGGACCCGGTCCGCCTCCCAACCCAACTTATTTTCTACTCGGGATATTTTATGTCGATGTGTTTAGTACGACCACTTCGAGCTTCATTCCTGGCAATGTATTGAGCTCCTATGTTATCGTTGTAGATGACGATTGGTACCAGCGTCTGGTCACATATACCCACTTCTTTCAACAAATTTCGCAAGTAGACTGCTTCAGCGGATGCCTGCGACAATGCAATATACTCCGCCTCTGTGCTACTAAGTGCAGTTGAAGTTTGTTTTCTACACATCCAGCTGATTGGGTTTCCACCTATAAAGAAGATACATATATCCACTATATGATTTGCGATCAGTAGTATCGCTGACCCAATCTGCGTCAACATAGCCTGTCAGCGTGCTTCCTCCCCTTTTGAGTGGTAACATATAGTCGGCAGTCTTCTTTAGATACCTCACTATTTGCTTTGCATACGCAAA
The DNA here is from genome assembly GCA_963855945.1 of Thereva nobilitata. NCBI lineage: Eukaryota > Metazoa > Arthropoda > Insecta > Diptera > Therevidae > Thereva > Thereva nobilitata. Next base: position 100,345,158 of record OY979694.1, on the reverse strand, counting down.
ATGCTCCTTATGTGGGTGATTACTCATTTGAGATAATTTGTTAACTGAAAAAGAAATGTCCGGTCTGGTCAAAACCGTTAAATACATTAATGACCCTATCAATGATGATTGGTAAGTTTTAGCATCCATCTGGTTTTCACACTTAGTATCTTGGCATTTTTCCAATTTTATACCTGGATCCAAAGGTACGCTACTTGGACGGCAATCCTAAATTTTGTATTCGCGCAATAATCCCTTTATATATCCCGTTTGATGTATTTTAATAGGTCCTCTTGTCCCCTGTCTGTCTATATGTATTCCCAGAAAATATTTGATTCCTCCTTTGTCGACCATTTTTAGATATTTTGCCATTTCCATTTTTATTTTTTTCATAGTTTCTTCATTTGAACACATCAGAATTAGGTCATCCACATAAACGGCTAAAAAATTCATTTCCGATCCATTGTTTGTTGTATATATGCAATTATCGTTCACACATTTCTTGAATCCTATTTTTAACAAAACTTCATTTAATTTTTTGTTCCATGCCCGTCGTGCTTGCTTAAGTCCATATATCGCCCTATTTAATTTACATACTTTATCGGGGTATGATAAATCTTCAAAACCTTTTGGCTGTCTCATGTAGACTTCATCATCTAAATCACTGTGGAGATACGCAGTAGTAATGTCTATGTGATGAGCCAAGAGCTTGTATTCAACGGCGATAGATAGGATTAATCTTAATGATGAATGTCTTATGACTGGTGCATATGTCGAAAAATAGTCCACATTATACCTTTGGTAACATCCCTGTGCCACCAATCTGGCCTTATATCGTTCAGTCGATCCATCACCTTTTCTTTTAATGGTAAATACCCACACGGTGCGCCTTAACCAAATTTAAATGAAATGGTCTTACACTTATAAATTTCTTTTAGATTTTGATTTTACAATGTTCATAGATAATAAAAAATTAAAAATCAAAATCATCGCCGCATAGCTTCTCAAAACAACTGATATTTTTAAAAAGCTTGTATTTAGTGGAGCGTGTGTCACGTCGGACGAACATGTAAATATATTGAGCCGGAACAAGAGTACCTCTACCCCTGTTTTCGAGGATGCTGAACACGATGGCGTTGTTAGAATTTCTCTTTGGGGTTGCGCCACTCCCAAAACGGCCAAAAGCTAAACCCAAAAGGGGTTAAACGCGCTTTACACGGTTTCCCTGTAAAAAAAACACTTTCCACTGTGGTGGTGTTGGATATCGCTTCCGACCCCCACCAACCCCTCCACCGGCCAATACTCTCTCCCAAAAGGAGTGAATTTTTTTGTAATATCAGCGCCAAAATATATTTCTCCCGTTTTCGAGGATGCTGAGCACTTTTGTGTCTGAATACAATTGAAATATTCTTTCGCTAGTTCTTTCGAGAATTGATTAAATTTTTTTAAACCCCTCCAATCCTGAAACAAAACGGAGACGAGATTATTGTTGGGCATTACAGGGATTGGAGGGGTTTAAAAAATGTATTCATTGCTCGAAAGAATACATATTTCAAGTTCATTCATCTACCGCTAATTACAATTGTTGAAAACAGTACATTCCTTGACATCATTCCACCACCAGAATTACACCTGATGCTTGGTGTAGTTAACACTGTCTTTACGCACTTGCCGAAATTCCGGATTTAAGGGGAAAGCGTGCAAAATTCTTTTAGATAAAGTTTATCTTTTACGTAAATCTACAAATCTAGCAATACTAAAATATGTTCAAGTATTTGACGACTTTAAAATAGTTGTCTCCACGTGCTTTGGAAATAGCCTTGACAAAAATTACAAACCCCGTGTTCTTTTAATGAACTGGGTTTTGAGAGCTTTTGAGGAGCTTTTGAGTTCCCATTCAAAATCGAAGAACCAGAAGACCCAGATAAAACCTGGGTTTTCGATTTTGTATGGGAACTGAAAAGCTCTCAAAACCCAGTTCATTAAAAGAACACGGGGAGTATTACACCTAAGGTTCATGCAGTTTTCTTTCACGTTGAACAGTTCTGTGACAAAAGGGGTAAAGGCACGGTATACAGAAACAAGGTAATGTAAAAGACGAAATATCGTATCGTAAGTGCGAATATCGTAGAAAAAGGCGACGGCACCCGGCAAGGTTAACACAGAAAACAACAACAACAATTTCGATTTTGTATGGGGAAGACTTGCCGAGTGACGTCGCACTAATACGATATTCTACGATATTCAGTCTTTTACATTACCTTGTTTCTGTATACCGTGGGGTAAAGGATTAGAATTTTTCGGCGAGCAGGCGATGGAGTCCGTACATTATGATTTCTTAAGGTCTTCCTGGGAAATTAACAAAGTTGCTGCAGATCACCCAGCCTATCCTAAACAGCTTTTGCGTGCTGTATGCATCTACAATGTTTTACATGGCTAAACTAATAATTCAAATATAACTGAATTATGTTATATTTTTGTATCGTATGTTTTGGTAATAAAATGTGCATAAGAAAATAACTTGCAAATCATTAATATGTAGATTTTTTCGATTTATTAACATGATACAATACCAGCTTTATAAAAATATCATATTTCATGCGCAAAAATATTCAAAGTCGTTTTTGTTGAGAAGCTATCCGGGGATGATTTTGATTTTTCATTTTTTATTATCTATGAACATTGTAAATTCAAAATCTAAAAGAAATTTATAAGTGTAAGACCATTTCATTTAAATTTGGTTAAGGCGCACCGTGCCCATCTACAACCAATGATTGGTTTGTCTAAAGGTTTTTCAACTAACGTCCATGTCTTATTTGCAATCAAAGATTTATATTCATTTTCCATGGCCAGCTTCCAGTCATTAGCATTTTTACTTGACAGCGCTTCCTTTTCGGTTCTAGGAGTAACAATTTCCTCTTTAACAAGATTTATGGTATTGCGAACCCTATATACTTTCTTTGGTCTCCCTCGTGCACCGGTTCTCAATATTCGTGGTCGTCCAGGAAGTCTTACAACTGTTGGTGAAGGCGAAGATTCCACTGACTGACAATCGTCTTCATTTTCGCCTTCGCTCCTGATTTCTACATCAGTATCGGTAACAATATTTTCTGGTTGATTATTTTCATGCATTCTTGATGTATCCGAAATATCTTCATTTTGAATGATCTCGTAGGAAACCGTTTCTTCTCCTTCGTTTTCCATTGGATTTTCAAAAAATTTTACATCTCGCCCAACAATCACGGTTTTTGTTTCCGGGTTATAAAACCTGTACGCTTTCGAACTCTGGGAGTATCCTACAAAAATTACTCCCCTTCCTTTAGGTCCAAATTTCGATCGCTTGATTGACTTATCGAAAACGATAGCTTTGCATCCACAAGATCGTAGGTAGCTGACTGTTGGTTTTCTCCCACACCATACTTCATATGGGGTCATTTGGTAAATTAACTTCGTAGGTGCTCTATTTCTTATATACACCGCTGTCATTAAGGCCTCGCCCCACATATTCTCAGGTAATTTTGGGTCAATTAACATGCATCGGGCCATCTCAACAAGAGTTCTATTTGCTCGCTCAGCCACACCATTTTGCTGTGGTGTGTATGGTACCGTAAGCTGTCTCTTGATGCCTTTTTCATTCAAATAATCCGTGAACCTTTCGCTCGTATATTCTTTTCCATTGTCGCTGCGCAAGGCCTTTATCTTTTTTCCTGTGAAATTCTCAACATAACTCTTAAAAACCTTAAATGCATCGAAGACTTGGTCTCTTCGACTAAGCAAATAGACAAATATAAATCTTGACTTATCATCGATAAATGATGCGAAGTATTTCTTCCCGCCTTGTGACATTGTCTTCATTGGACCGCAAATGTCCGTGTGATCCAGATCCAGTACATCTTTACTAAAAATAGAGTTTTTGTTAGTAAATGAGTTTACTTCAATTTTACCCAGTGCACATGTTTTGCAGTGCACATACTTAATTTGGTTTCCAGTTGGATACTTCAAATCGTCTAATCCTTTTACCATATTTTGTTCACTCAATAACTTCAGACTGGTAAAATTCAAATGGCCGAATCGCTGATGCCATCTCAGGATTTTGTTATTGTCCATTATGTTATGTTTAGTCATTAACACCGTCTCCGGATTTAAGCTATAAATAAACAAATTTCCTCGTCTTGGGATTTGTATAACTTCCTTCCCATGTTGATCTCTCACTGAGGCTATTTTACAGTGAAATTGTATTCTATACCCGTGATTAACAATTTTATTTACGGATAAGAAATTTCCTCTTAACTGTGGCACGTACAAAACGTTTTTAAGCAAAACATTTCCAATACATGTTTTTAGGTTAACTACACCAATTCCTTCAACGTAAGAAAAAGTAGCACCCTTTGTTTTTTCACATTCTTTAATTCTGCGAATGAATCACGATCATTACAAATATGACTTGTTGCTCCGCTGTCTAGGCACCAATCCCCTGGATTGAACAAATCTTCATGTTTGGATAGACAAAACGTAGCGGTGGATGCCATATACTTATTCCGCTTCCCCTTTTTCTTACAATCAGCGGCATAGTGGCCTTTTATCCCAACTAGCTTTATTTTCGTGTGTTTTAACAGCAACTTTAGATTTTCTGGGCTGCTTTTCCACAACGAATGCGCGTTCCCTATTTTCCCTATCAAAATCGTCTTTGTTACAGCGTCTTTGCTCTTCTTCGAATAATTTCGATTTAAGTTCATCTATTGATGGTAAGGCATCTCTAGACTCTAATGCCACAATGAAGTTTTCGAATTCTTCCGGGAGACTGCTTAATAACGTTATAGTTAAGAGCTCGTCTGGCATTTGAATTTGAATTTCCCTTTGTTGCTCTACAATTTCGAAAAACTGTCTCATGTGATCAGATAGCCTCTGCCCCGTTTTCATGTTTAGGCTCAATAACTGTTTGTACAGCATAACCTTTCTGGTTGGACCGCGTGGTTTGTATAATTCACATAATTTGTCCCATGCGTCTTTTGATGTCGCACAATTTTTGACGTGGATTAATTCAGATGATTGCAGGCTCAGTATTATCGTGGCTAGCGCCTTTGATCTCTTTCTATCAACTTGGATTTCAATTCCGGATCCGCACCGTCTTCCAATAAAATCGTTCCATTGACATAACCCCAATACTCATTGAAGATTAAAATACTTTTCATCTGAATAGACCACGGGGGATAATTATCACCAATCAATTTATCAATTTGAAGCATGGAATTCATTTTGCTACTCATATCTGCATAACCTTCTTGCACCATAATGTGTTTTCTGCGACTAACGCGTGCCTTCAATGCAGTGTTCTATTATTCTCGAATAAATGTACCGTGTCTGGGCCCATAACCCATGTTAAAAGAATTTAAAATAAAGAGAACATTTATTCAGATTTTAATTAACAATAATCATTCGACTACTAGAATCAGAAAAACAATGCAATCAACGAAACAATACAGTTCAATGCCTAATCATCATTCATCCTAGAAGGCGTTTAAACCGTAAATGCTAAGTGTTATTACATACAGTGCATTGCATTGGTATAAATACTAACAATCTTTATAGTAAGGAACTAAAATACAGGCTTCAGAAAGCATTAAACAAGGCAAAACAGTATCTTGAAACCTCAAAGGCAAATAAAACACAAGTCAGTAATCTCGACTGCAATCCGCTATCAATAAAAATAGGCGACAAAGTACTACTTTCAGTACAAACAGAAAAAAACTAGATCCTTTATATAACGGACCATATGTAATTAAATCAATTGAGACAGTAAATTGCATAATAGAAGACGAAAACGGCAAAATAATGAAAATCCATAAAAATGGATTAAGGAAAATAAATAACTGAACTAAAATATACTATCAAATGAATAAATAATATAATTTTATTAGGATAATATAGCTCTTACATAGACGTATGGAAAATAAACATAAGGACAAATTTCTAATATAAGATAGATTATATTATACATCGTATAAACATAAAATAATAAGATAATAATTAATACAAACGGCAATATAACAAAATCAAAACAAGTTAAATGTAATTAAATAAAAAAAAAATATAAACATTATGTTCATATTTTTTCCCCCCTAAGGGGAAGGGTGTGATAGACTTTAATTCATTATTCTAAATTTACCCGACACAGCACATTGTCTGTCCATGCAAGGTCGAGGCCAAGGCGCCGGTGCAAGGTTGAAAGGTGGCATTCTTGCGCATGCATAACCCCAAGGTTACTGCACGATGCGCAAGGGTTGTTAGGTTGCAACCTTGCTCAGGCGCATGCGCAAATGACTTGCGACTGATAATAATGCTGATCAGGGAATAATTTAGGAAGTTATAAATATTTGCTGATTTGATATTATTATTGTTAGGTACAATAGATTTTAGTATTAATAATTAATAATTCAATTGCATTCAATTCAAAAAGTAAATATTGACGAAAATGTCGCTTGGATCACTATGGTTCTCCCTTACACAGTTATTCTTTTGTAATTCTGTCTTGCCAGCGGATTTTTAGGATACGACGTAGGCATCTGTTGATGAAACCTTGTAGGCGCCCCGTGATGAATTGGGTAACTTTCCATGTTTCGCAACCGTACAAAGTGCCTTAACGTTGAAGTTGAACAGCCGCAATTTGGTGTTAATTGAGATCTCCGTCGCTCTCCATATGTGAAACAGGCATTCATATGCGCTTCTTGCTTTATTTATTCTGGAACTGACGTCTTCTTCTGCACCACCATTTTCGGTAATAATACTACCGACGTAGCAGAATATATGGTATATGGTTTTTGGGTCGATGATTGTTTAGCCCCAAACCATTAAATCAAGGTTAAATAAAAAAAATAAATGAAACTCACCAAATTGAATACATCGAGAAATTTATTTTTTTTCATATTTACAAAAATTACGCTATAGTCTATAAATTTGAAGTATAAATAAACCTAAAAAGAAATATCAATTAATATAATGAAGTAATTAATGCATGATACACATACTTACCTACCTGGCCAACAAATCTATAAAAGAAACAAAAAATGAATTAAAACCAAAAATAATAATAAACCAAAATAAAATATATTTAATCAAACTATACGTAAAATAAATGGATTTCAACAACCTTACATGCAAACATAACAAATAAATACAAAACAAGAAACATGAAGGCTACATGCAATTACAACAACAACAACACTAGCAATGAATTCAATATAAAAACAACACAAAATAACACAAATTGAACACAAATAACACAACACAGTTGTTTACTAGGTGGTAAAGACTACTTTTTTCACCAAATGATATACTGAAATTGAAGCCCCAGGTGAAAAGGGGACTTCAAAAACACCCACTGACAGGTGTACACACAAAATCATAAACATTGAAATACACGAAAAATTCACCATTTCCACCACCAAAACTACATAGAAAACGCAAAACAAGAGTAATTACACAAAACACAAAACGCCTTAATCACCTGATCCGTCCACAACAGGTAAAAATCGCGAATAACATTGCGCGAACTCGCGAAACTTTACCGCGCGCAGAAACGTCAAACTTTATTGACTTGAAACATATGATATGTTAAGTCGACGTAAAATTTGACGAGGAATTCAATGGTGATGCCCGAAAACCGAAATAAATTATGGGAAAAAAGATATTAAGGAAAATAAAATTTACCATAAAGATAATGAGAGAAAAAAGGACAATAAAAAGGATTAAAAATGGAAAGAGATAATACTATAAATTCAAAAATTATTCGTTGATACTGCAGCAATTTAATTAAATATCCCAAAGGGAAATTTTTAGTACAGGATAAAAATTGAAGGAAATTTAACGAAATGAAAATAAATATCGAAAAATAATGAGAATTATAATGAATTAAAATATTAGAAAAATTTATAAAATCAAAAGAGATAATAAAAAAGGCGATATTAATAAATTTTAAACTAAGAAACAAATTTCCCAAATTTCCCAAAGGACGAGAATGCAGTTCAAACCAGGAAAAACCGTTGACTTCGGCCTATATAAACCCGGCGTCAGAAGCAGTCGGTCTCTCTGTTCATCAGAAAGTCGCAAGAGGTAAGCCAAGTAATATATCCATTGTACATGCCAATTGGTAATCGGGTATTACATGCTTGGTGCTGGTATAAAATATTAACATTTTTTTTTCTACAAGTAATAAGTGCAATACATGCCAGACATATCCTGGTAATCGTTGACACTATATGCTTGTAATTTTCAGATAGTCAACGAGGGACATCCTGGACCAACATCATCAACAAAAGATATTAATTTTACTAAAGTTTAACAATTTTTTAAAATAGTGTTTCAGTGCTACAATTTGTGAAAGAAACTAAAATAAAATTTGAATGTAAACTGACACGTTAAAGTTTTTTATTTACGTACTACCTAATTTTCCAATCAGTGGTATTTGCATTAAACACTGATCACGTCTCGCGATCCTAAAATATAGGCGTCACCCTTAAAAATGCAAAAAAACACCCCTTTTTAAGGGGTTTTTGCGATAATTTCAATAATAATCAAAAATAGTCCAATGAAATACACTTTTTTCAGTATTTATTTCCGAAGGTTGTTGATTTATATCAAATCAAGCCAAATGTTATGATAAGGGATAATCCTAAAGGGGTAAAACAACCCCTAATTCGACTGAAAATAAAAAAAAATTGTAAATTTTTTTCTTTTTCTACTTCATGCTGTAAATTCTATTGAATGGGTATTGTCAGCTAAAAATAAATTATTTTCAACCCTTAAGAGGTTAAAACTACCCCTGCAATTTGAAAAATCAACTTTAAATTAAAAAAATCTTTACTCTTAGCAACCTCTCACAACCATGCGTTCTGTATACCTTCTGATATAGGCATCATTTAAAATGCAAGTTCTGTCTTGATAGGTAGAGACGCCTACAGAAACGTCCAAGTATCTTTTTGCTCCTACCACAACCTGGGATGGCAAATTTACATGATTTTCGAGTTTTGGACGTAATTTACGTAAAAAACTGTAAATTACGTAATTTCCATGTAAATAACTATGTTTTTGTAAAAAACTCCCAAACCTCCAAAAAATACATAGCACGACTGTGCTAAACAGTGTATTTATGGTATTGATCTCGTTGGTCAATTTACATTGTTAGTGCACAGACGAACTGTGTAAAGCAAAGAATATAGAAGTAAAAATGACCGTAAGAGCGTTTTGCATGCTAGCGGTTCATGTAACATGCTATCTGCCCCCCTCCGTACCATAATGATTGCAATCCATACATTGGGCCTTATTGTTGAATCCTCCGGCTTGAAAGTGAATGCGAATTTGACAGAGTCTGATTGTTGAAAGTGGGAAGTGTGCGAAAGTGAATGAGAATATGACAATTTATAATTTTCGAAAATGAATGTTGAACTAAAAAACTACTTGTTTGGAGTTGTGTATCCATTGCGAACTGTCATTCGATTGCCATTTGAATTTCAAAAGTGAAATATGTCACTTCATATGGCAATTCTGGCCGTCGGATTGAACAATCGCAGCGACAAGTGACCAATCAAGCCCACTATGCTGCTCAACAAGGTCACGAGGAGCTGTCTAAATTTGCGATAAAGTTTTTGAAAATTCCGGCATCAACAGCGCAGCTCGAGCGGCTTTTTTCCAATACGGTAATACATTCAGTCAGAATAACATCCGAAACAAACTTTCGGTGGAAACATCAAAGAAACTCGTGGGCATTTATTTTACTTTGCCTTTGACTTTTGTCTTTTACATTTTTTACAAAATCCATGTAGATAACTCCAATTTTTTCATGTAATTTACGTCATGTAATTTACGTAAATGAAATGTAGATTACATGGCTGAGTTTTTTACGTGCCATCCCAGACCACAACAGATATTCATTACAAGGGATAATTGTTGTTACATTCTACTGAGGTAATTTTTCATAATTTTTATACAAATGTTTTTTTTGATGTCTTTTCTGAATTAGTAACATAAATATTGTTGTTATATACAGGGTGCGGCAAAATTCCGGCAACGGTTCTATATATCCTGAAGGGGAGGTTTTGGTGAAAAAATTTTTAAACTAAAGTTGCTCAACTTGAAGGGTGGAATCGTTTGCACACAAATCTCACCCCCACCCACTAAGCCTCTCATACTGGGTGGGGTGAATCTAAAATTTCAAATGGCAACCCCCATTTTTTACGCATCCTGATTCTCCGCGGGGAAATATGAAACTTTTGTCTGAAAACCCTTCAAGATATATCGGACCGTTGCCGGAATTTTGCCGCACCCTGTATAGCAAAGAATGTCACATTGTTATATAGTAGGTTGTAAGTTTTTACAATGATTTTTCCATTTTATTTATCAAGTTAATAAGTTCCAAAAATGGCGTCTACGTGCTTAATTTACGAGCTGCCATTGACAGCTGACATTTTCTACTTGAGACCAACTGAAATATCAAGACTGTCCATTATAAGTAAAGTGAGACTAGATAAAAAAACACATGTACATTGATCTACAGGAAGTATGGTTCCAGTGACTTGATTCAAATTTTATATAGTCTTGGTTTCAGTTCTTCATACCATGATATTCAGTTTGCTAGAAGTTTCCATCATAGAAGGTCCAGAAAAACCGATATATAGAAATCCTTACGTTCAAGCTGTTTTTGATAATGCAGATCACAAAACGGCAATCATTGATGGAAAAAACACCTTTCATGTTATGGGTGGAATCAAAATTATCGCGCCATATGATTCTATATCTTTTGATTTCACTATTCCAAAACTGAGCAAATTGCCGGATGCAAATACTTTGTCTAACAAAAGTTTTAGTGTACGCTCACACCAACAGTGGCAGGATAGGTGGTTTGCTAAGTGTACGCTCACACCAATGGTGGCAGGATAGGTGGCTCGCTAAGATAGGTGCTACGCTAAGATATAACTACTGTTCACACCAGAGGGTACCTGCTTGACTAGGATATTAGAAAATGCTGCAGTTGGTCGTCGTTGCCTGAATGTATCCTAAGAAAAAACAAACACGCCTGTTCGCTTGGATAGCTACCTGGCGACTAGCCACAGCGAAGCGCGGTCGGTATGAAGAACGCAGTGGTAACACGAACGTTCGTTCGCTTGGATAATTCATCCTGATACCTAGCTAGCCACTAGGCGCATTGGTGTGAACGTACACTTATGGATTTAATTTCTTATGTTCCTCCAATCAATAGCAACGGGCTAGAATCAATTAAGGTTCAAGATATGACAATAAAAGTAACAAACTTTGATTTTGTTTGGCTGTTCACACAGCACGCAACTAATTTCAACTTTAAAGGGTACAAAGGTTTCATGGAAGATTTTTTTGGATATAAGTCTTTTGAAAGATCGCGTGTGATTCCGCTTCCATTTGTAAATAACTCTCCTACAGATAAAGATACTCAGGCCTATTCTGAACTCCGCTGGAATTACGATTCCGGCGGAGAGAAAATTCCAGCGGAATTTTTAAGGGTATCATGAACTCCGCTGGAATTAGCGAAATGAATTGCCCGATGAGAAATGCTTTCGAAAATCCAAAAACAAGCAAAAATTTCAACACAGCAAAAGAGGCTTTACATATAGCAACACAATAATGGATTCTTTATCATAAATAGGAAAAAAATTATATTTTTAATTAAAAAGTTTAACTCATTTTCAAAAAAAAACAATAAATAATATTTTTTAATTCACATATATAAAATATTGTAGTGTTAATAGTAGTTTTAATTAGAGATGCAACGAATAGTGATTTGGCCGAATACCGAATACCGAATATTCGGCCAGGCTCTCGGCCGAAGCGCCGAATATTCGGCGGCCGAATGTTCGGCAAGAAAATCATGATTTTATTGTTTTTGCTGTTGCTTTTCCGAGGAAATTTTGCCCCTTTCGGGGTTTTATTGCCTTTCTCGCTAAGTGACCCAATTTTTGAGGAAAGAGACATTAAAATCTATGACAATTTGTATTTCTTTCACTAACACATTCAATCAATTCATGGATTTAAATCGTCTGATTTAGTTCATATAACCTCGTTCTACTTTTCTCGAGCGTGGCCGGATACGACCTGTCTCATTACGGCAGCGACGGGGCGAGCATATTTGTTTCATTTGCGACTAGATCACGTCACGATACGCTCATTATTGTGTAATTAAAGCTATCAACAAATGCTGAAAAACTTGTTTTTATTCATCACAACTTACCGTTGATAAATTTTCTGTATTAAAGTTTTATAATTTGTAATTAAAATACATATAATTTTGAGTGATGTGTGCGTTTCTATTATGATTTGGTATTCGGTATTCGGCCGAATAATGTGGATTATTCGGCCGAATACCGAAAAATAAAAAAACTGGCCGAATAGGCCGAATACCGAATAGCAGCCGAATATTCGTGGCATCTCTAGTTTTAATGGTTATTTTATATGTTATGAGTTTATATTTTTATTTTAGTGAAAAAATCTTAAAATATTTATTAATTTTTTTTAAAAAATATTTGTTTTATATTTATTTTATTTGAAAAATGAATTAAAATTTTTAATTAAATTATTTCTTTATTTCTAATATTTGTTTTAATAACACTAAACAACCGAATTCCACCCAAACAACAACAGAAAATCTAATCCTCCGTCAGAAATTGTTCGAGGAGAAAAATCGGACAATTTTGTCATTCCGCCGGAGTTCATGCTATCAAAATTCCAACGGGATTGCAATTTCGAAATTTCTCTCCGTTTAGGCGGAGCGAAGCGGAGTTCATGCTACCGATGTAAGAAAATTCCAGCGGAATCGATTCCAGCGGAGTTCAGAATAGGCCTGTCTATCTTCACAGTGCTTTCATATGCTCAAAACTTGAGTGAAGAATTTTCGCAAAAAATTTTTTTTGTAACCTTCGACCAATCATCATATATCAAAGCCAGAGAAATAATTGCCCGACAATCCGATTCTCCAGTAATTGTTCGTTTAGGGGATTTCATCTACAGATGTCCTTTATGGGATGTATCGGTTATAACATGAATGGGAGTGGAATCGAAACCATCTTATCAAAAATCTATTCTCCCAATTCCATAGAGAAAATATTGGATGGTCATAACTACAGTCGTTCTGTGAGAGCATATGTACTACTGAACGCAGTATTGACAGATCATTTATAAAAAATATGCAAAAAAGTGAATTCCGTTTAACAGATGAAGAAGTAAGCTTTATGACTGGTTCGTTGGATTGCAGTATGGAAATCCTAGAAAAAATGGAAAAATCTGAATTCGCTAGAATACACAAAAAGTTTACTCAGTTTGTTAATGATGTTGAAAAACGGGGCCCACTGCAAAATTGTGGATACAATTTTTCAAAATGACCACTCTTTTAAAGCAATTTGAACATGCCGAGAAAAGTGGAGATTGGGCTTTGCATTTGCAAACCGTTAGGAAAATGATTCCGTTCTTTCTTCTTTCATGCTACTGGGCATAACAATTACGCGGAAAGTGCTCATATATATTTGCAGGATGTGTTGACCCTTGACGATGTCTTGGATCCACTAGAGTTTGAAAATTTTGTAACATCAAGTTAATTCACCAATAGACGCTCGGAGAAGCCTTGCTCTGGGGTCTATAGTGACCAAACTATTGACCAAGTCCTCATAGTCCGCATAAAAAGTAAGGGTGGTTTTATTAATATCAGAAACTGCAGTTGCAAATTGGTTTGGATCAAATGTGCCTTTGTTAGAGATAATAAATTCTTTTCTCCTTTATTGTAAGGTAGATTTGTCGACTTCCGAACAACATGTGGAGAGTCGAACTGGGAGGATACAGACGGATCAAAAACATATGTTATTAATTAGTGAGTTTTTCGAAGATAATGATCCTTTCCGTACTTTCCAAACATAATTTCTCTGGATACAGGATTGATAGGAAACAAGAACATCAATTGTCATATGGCATACGAAAAAGGTCAAGAAATTTTGAAAGACTTAAAGACCGAGTATTTCAGCGAATTGCATTTGAAAAGAAACAATAAAGTGCTCGCATTATCGTCCATGACCTCTGCATTTAAAATTGGTGATGATATTATCCCTGCTAATCCGAATACAGTTTTTCATCGCATTTTGCTTTCCAAGGGAAAACCGAAACTTTAATGGACTATATTGATTATGAGTTGGCACCGTTCCCAGCTGCAATTTTTGATGGAATTGGATTCCGTAAAACAACAAAATCAAAGTTATACGATCTCTTTACTATACACCTGTAGAACACTTTACGTCTCCATCTGATTTAATGACTATATTTGATGGTGGTTTCATGCTACATAGAGTTGTTTGGAAATCGACAGACACTTTCAAACAATATTGCAAAGATATTGTACGTATGTTGAAAGATGCAAACCTTGCATCGTAGTTTTTGATGGATATCCATCTCAAAACAGCACAAAAAAGTATGAAAGAACAAGGAGGTCAACTAAACGGTCCTCTACACCTTTGCTTTTTCTGGCGAAAGATAAACAATGCGCAATTGCACAGGAAGATTTTTTGAGTAATGAAGCAAATAAAAATCTGTTGATACACGAGCTAACACTTGCTTTGCAAGAAAGTCAAATACAGGTTCTTCGATCTGTAGAAGATGCTGATATCCTGATAGTACTTACAGCAATTGAGGATGGAATCCCAACAGTTTCAAGTACCAAAGTTTAAGAAAAGTCGTTGCCTTTCTTCATGCTTTTAGCCGTTGCGACACCAACAGCGCATTTTTTGATAAGCGGCAAGAAAACATTTTTAAAATTTGTGCCAAAGATGAAGGATTGAGCAAGAGAGCTGAGGTTTATTTCCAGACAAACACGAATCCCAACGATTTATGGAAAATTGCTCTAAATATTGTAAGCGTAATGTATGTTGGAAAAAAAGTACCTATTACAGATTTTAATAGCATACGATTGGAATGTTATGAGGGGTTGAAAATGATATAAATATAAGTCGACTCCCGCCAGCAGACTACGCCATTCGAGAACACGCAATGCGCCTATATTTCCAATGCCAAGATTGGTGTTAAAACAAATTGAACCCAACAGAATGAGGTTGGCAGGCAAATGACCAAATACTAGTCCCTATTTTCACCTCCAGACCGTTACTACCTGAAAAGTTTTTGAAAAAATTTAATTGCGGGTGTAAATCAAGATGCATGAGAATGCAACTGCAGGAAATTGGGCCTCAGTTGCAGTATTTTCTGCAAAGGCTGTAAGGGAAAAGACTGTGAAAATAGCGACAATACTTTAACCTGTCAAGATTATGACGAAAATCAAGATTATAATGAAAATTGGTTTCTACAACTTGAGCCCGAAGTTTGTTTTGAAGAAGGAGATGTGGATGAATCCAATCATGGGCAGGATTCGGCAATCAAGAGACCAAGACTGAGGGAAAATTAGTAACTGTAACATGCAAATTTATTTATTAAAAACATTGCATATAATATGAAGTGTATTCATTTATAAAATATATTCCTGCTCTTTTTATATTCTCTGCAACCTTGCAGCTAACTTTCACTTCCATAGGAGTTTAACAGAAATTAGCATTCAAGGAAACATTCAAGTTTTAGTTTGTTTTTTTAACCGACTTCAAAAAAGGAGGAGGTTATCAATTCGACGCGTAGGTATTTTTTGGTCCTGTTCACGCATAACTTTGTAACGCAATGACTTTTTTGCTTTTTTTCTTTTTTGTTTGAAAGGGTAGTTTCCCACGGTGGTCCCGTACAATTTTTTTTAAATTCTGATAAAGGAGTTCGAAGGTAGGCGTAAAAAACTGGTAAAATTAGTACACCTTGAACGGATAGAAGTATTTTCAAAGGCAGCGAACAAATTACTTTATTGTTGCGTGCTCGAGAAGAGGCCGGTGGATGAATCGGCAAAGGCGTTGACCTGCAAATAAAAATTGCGGGTTCAAACCCCGGGGGGTAGTTCGACTTTTTTTCTTTTTTTCTCTTTCTAAAATCCATTCTGATTGGATTAATGTTGTAAAGAATTACAAACTCTTCGGTGAGCAATTTCATGCATACTCTACTCATGCAGACTGTAGAGAGTATTCCTTTGGAATGAAATTTTATTTAAAGCAGTTTCTGAAAAGCTTTATTTACGTATTTAGCCATCTTGTTGTAACAATCTCCCGTAGCACAACGACTGAGAGGCTTGTCTCTCGTCCTGGAGGTTGCGAGTTCGATTCTTTAACCTGGAGCAATTCTTTTTTCAATCGACACAATAAATATTTCTTTTTAATTTCCTTTGGGGAATTTTGTTTCATATTAAATAAGTTTTTTTTAAATTGCTCCGAAAATACGCAAATAGATTACTGCAAAAACTATTTAGCTACTGCCTCAATTCTTTTCGACGGCGCGCGGCTGAGTGTCATACTTCTCGTAATAAATAATTTTTTTTATATGGCCCCCGAAAAAAATTAACGGACTAAAAAGTACGAAATAAAATAAATTTTTAAAAACCGACTTCAGAAAAACCGAAAATAATGCACAAAAAACCAAAAATAATGCACAAAAAAGGATAAAATAATTGTTTGAAATTCTTTACAACATTAATCCAATCAGAATGGATTTAATAAGAAGAATCACTTTTGAAGACGGTGCCAACACCGGTTTTCGGGGTGATGTATTAAGGGCATAAGCCTAACAAAGAAATGAATACAATTTTCGCAGCAATAGTTAATGCAATGAAAGTCAACTACTACCTGGCACCGTCTTCAAAAGTGATTCTTCTTATTAAATCCATTCTGATTGGATTAATGTTGTAAAGAATTTCAAACAATTATTTTATCCTTTTTTGTGCATTATTTTTGGTTTTTTGTGCATTATTTTCGGTTTTTCTGAAGTCGGTTTTTAAAGATTTATTTTTATAATTAATTTTTGGCTGGTAATACCTATTCAACCCAATTTCAATCAAAAAGCAGAAAAAAACTTTGCAAATATTTTGCACTTTTTTTATTTAAAGTTGATTTTTCAAATTGCAGGTGTAGTTTTAACCCCTTAAGGGTTGAAAATAATTTATTTTTGGCTGACAATACCCATTCAATGGAATTTACAGCATGAAGTAGAAAACAAAAAAATTTACAATTTTTATTTTCAGTCGAATAAGGGGTGGTTTTACCCCATAAGGATTATCCCTTATCATAAGATTTGGCTTGATTTGGTATAAATCAACAACCTTCGGAAATAAATACTGAAAAAAGTGTATTTCATTGGACTATTTTTGATTATTATTGAAATTATCGCAAAAAAAACCCTTAAAGGTTGACGCTTATATATCAGGATCGCGGCACATCGATTTTTGTGATCAGCGACCCAGCAGCAGTGCCGGCGGATAATGTGGGTACGGTGGGTAGCAGTACCCACCCGAAAAAAGGAATTTGAGCAACGAGCGTGGGACATAATCTTTTTATATTAAAATTGTCCACAGTTATTAAATATCTCACTTTAAGCTTCATTATACTCAATTTATATAAAATCCAGTATTCCTAGAAGATATGCAAATAATGGCCATGATTATTATTAAAAAAAATTTCGTATACAGTATTGTATATTTTTGTGCTCCGATTACTTTAACGCTTATTTTCTTAAACGCTAAAGTTAAAAGTACCCGGATAGCATTTAAGGCAGGTTTACATCCCAAGAATAAAGTGGAAGAGCAAATCTGAGCTCCTTTATCTCAAAGATGGTTCTATCTCTGTTTCACCAACGTGGCAACAGAAAACGGCAACCTCAAAGTAGGGCTCTACCATTGATTATCTATAAGTAGATACGTAATCAAGGGCCGTGTGCCGTTGTCGTGGTTTGATGTTTGGCGGCGCTGTCATCTTTTTCTTGATTCGGGTTTGGTTTTTTGATAAAACTTGCAAATACGGTTTGGAGTTTCGATAATATATAATAAAAAAAGCTTAAAGCCGTCGATGATATAAATAATGTACATAAACCAGACAATACTGCACATAAGGCCCATTTTCTCGGAACATTAAACGAAACTGAATTTATTTCGTCTGCGCCACGGTGCCGTGTAAGAAATAAAAATTAGACATTTAATCTTCTAAATAATTTTTCAGTTGGCTGAGTTTTTGAGAATTATTTGCATTAGTTCATTTGAGCGCATAGTCCATTCTAAAGGCGTGGGGGTGTCGAAACAAAACACCGTAATTAAACTCTTTCTCTTTATGTTATTTGGGTCGCTGATTACGAAAATCGGGGTGCCTCAGTCCTAAAATATGGGCGTCACCCTTGAAAATGCAAAAAACACCCCTAATAATAATAATACAAATAATCCAATGAAATACATTTTTTACAATATTTATTTGCGAAGGTGGTTGTTTTATACCAAGTCAAGCCAAATTTTATGATAAGAGATAATCCAAAAGGGGTTAAATCATAAGGGATAATCCAAAAGGGGGAAAATAAAAAAATTGTTAAAAATTGTGTTTTCAGCTGTATGTTTCAAATTCGATTGTCAGACAAAAATAAATCATTTTTCACCGTTAAGCGGAGAAAACTAACCCTTAATTGAAGTAGAATTTTAAAAATCAACTTTAAATAATAAAAAAAACTAAAAAAAATATGAAAAAAATTTGTTATGCTTTTTGTTTGATATTTGGTTATAGATATTGTCGAGAAGAAATAAACTATTTTCAACCATTAAGGAGGTAAAACTACCCCTACATTCAGGTTGAATTTGAAAAATGATTAAATGATTATATTAAAAAATTTGAAAAAAAAATTTATGCCCTTGAATCAACACAAAATAAAAAAAAACATTGAAAAATAGTATTTTTCGTAGATTCAGGTTTAAATGAATTTTTTGAGTGAAAATTTGGATGAATTTTTGAATAAATTTCCCAAATCACCCACTAACCAGTTCATTATGTCGTTTGTCGTGTCATGGTGCAATGTCTAGCAGTAAGCTTAGTACGGAGTGGAATAGGTTAAGGGCTATGAGGGTCCGGGGTTCTGCTTCTAAACTCTTGGATGTTTAGCAGCTCGCAAATTCTGACTGCCAGAGATTATTCCAGAATCGAGTTGAGACTAATTACTATTTTGTAGAGTACCCGAAAAGAGGGGCTGCAGGTGGAGGGAGTGAGACGAGTTGTCCAATCCGTTGTTGCGGGGATAAGATTGCCGTGGAGGCAGTAAAGCGTTCCTTTGTCAGTGCTGCTACATTCCCACGATGGCTCAAGGAGTCGACGGTGGAGTAAACGGTGTCTTCATCGATTAATTTAAGAGCCCTTTTTTGTACTTTAACCAGCCACGCCAAGATGGATATTGAAGCGCCGCGCCGCCCGAAATGAGAGAGTTGTATTCGAGATGATGCCGATGCCGAATATGTACGACTTATTTCTGCATTCAGATTTGACTATACTCTACTATCAGCCCCGCCGCTAGCCGCTTCAGCGCCCGCGTGCAAAACAGACAATGCTGCCCCCTCCCTTATCTTAGTTTTTCTGACTGACCTTGTTGGAAGGTGTTTTAGTTTGGTTACTTATAGGAATGTATAAAAAAACAACTTTTATAGTCAAACAATTTATTGTCGGGGATTACCCTGTATGCTGTACGCCGGACTTTCGCCCGGCTAGAGGAAAAACCAACTAAGAAGAAAACGGAGCGTGCAGCATGAGTGAAAAAGCTGTGCTTTCAAACAACCAGAGCCAATGGGAAACTCGTTTTCTTCTTTGTTGGTTTTTCCTCTACTTGGAACAACGGGGAATGTTCTTTAAGACTATCTTAAGGAAGATCGATTGAAGGAGCATATTCCAAATTAAAAATCTGAAAATTTAATACGTTATTTATTGATATCTCATGCATTCAAGAAAATTTTTTAAAATAACATTGGTCATCTTGCATTCCAGTAATTAATATTCAAAATTCAAGTAAAGGTCGAGTAAAAATATTGATATTAAACGTGGGAATTTGTTGCACATAAAAATGGATAATTCTCCAAAACTAGACGTCAAAATGCTGTAAAATTTTGTAAATAATCAGATTAGAATGTCAATTTTTATTTACAGAATAAATTATCTGTCCTTATACTGTACTATTTTCAGAGATCGATCCTTCTTAAGTGGTTTGAACCTGCACACATTTTCGGTTTATCTAAAAAAGAACCTATGCAAATGATGAAAATGAGTTTGATGACGAGATTGTTGTGTTTGCCGCCCCCTGAAAGTGCCGCCCGCGTGCGGTGCACACTCAGCACCTGGGCCTGTATGCTATACAATATCTACTATTAAATTTTACTCAAAACCTGGAGATAATGTTATCTGAAATAGTATTCGGTGTGCAGTTAAAATTATTGTAAACAATTTACTCCCTAAGAATAAAATAACACATAAGAAAAAAAAGCCATTGTAAATCGCCAAATGCTAAAAAGCGAATAATATTGGGATTTGTTTCAGGCTTTGATCCTACATATTTTCTAAATGGAGTCAATCAAGTTTCTGTTTTTCGTAAATAGCCTGTATCTTTGTGGATAGTGGGGATAGCCCCCTCTCTAGAACAACTTTTTCTCCAAAAATATCCTGGAATCACACCTGAAAATATTAGCCACGTATTCCAACATAGGATTTTATTGAAAGTGTGATGACGTATACGCGAATTTTTTTTATGTGAAGGCTATAGCTTAGGTATAACCCTTTATTCTACCAGTGTGTCATGTCGTTCACGTCACGGTGCAATGTCTAGTAGTAAGCTTAGCTTGGTACCCTATTATTAACCTTTTAAGTTGGCGGGATGCTTTATTAGGGCTACCTCTGAGGGCATTGAGTATTTTAAATTATCAAAACGGCGATATCTTATGAATGGCAATTTATACGGGAAATGTATAATATCTTTATTTGTAGATAATCGCATAACCTACAAACTTTGTCGAAATTGTTTTATGATACGACCTAGCGTTTAAGAGATATTTGCAAAAAACTGCTTTTTGACCGTTTGAAAAAATTTGTTTTGCTCCCCACCGGTCTTTGGAGAAATTCAACATTTCAATTATAATGATGTTTAGGGCTGTTCCAATTTTCAGCAATTCTCGGTTTATGCCGCGGACTAGATATAAAGAAAACCTGTGTACACCTGTGTTTTAGGTCAGACTGTGACTCGATGTGATATATTTAACCCTATCGGTACCAACCAATTTGGGTTAAGAAAGGTATGAATGTGTTCCTGTGTCCCTTGAGATTCGTAGGTTTGGTTGGTCGTTTGGTCCAAGAGTAGAAGGTCATTATTTTTGAAGTTGGACATTTAAAAAAATTGAATCCTTAAAATTTTCTTCAAAACTTGTACTGTCACGTACAAGTAACAAAAAGCCTATTTAAAGATTTTCCAGTGCTTAAAATAACCCCCAAAACATATAATATAACATAATTTCTGAGGCTTCGATTTTTAATAATAACCAATTTTTTACTTTTAGTCTTTGCAATATTTTTTTACAAAGCAGTAATTATAATTTGCGGCACCGTATCCACCTGCATTAAAAAAATTGATTTCACCAAAAAAGAAAAAAAGAATAAAAATCTTCCACGGCCCAATTCTTTCTTGAACCTAACAAATCGTTTTTAAAGCATATAAACACAACAACAAAAAATTCCGAGAATTTTGTCTCAAAGAACGGCAGACGCAATCGCAAATATCTCAATTCATGCTATATATATATCATTTCAAAAGTTCTATGTACATAAGCTACGAAAACGATAGACAGCTTTTATATTTTTCGAAAGCTCGTGAGCCTAAGTTTTAACATGGATTTTTCAATTCAGTGTACGTATGGCCATCTATATTCAAGACCATACAACAAGGTTACGTATCTACTTATAGATAATCAATGGTATCTACTTATAGATAATCAATGGCTCTACTCTACTTAACGAATGCATAGACCGAAAATAGCTTTTAATTTCGTTAAATTTCAATATTCTAATGCCTATAAATATGCCATTTTCCCTAGTTTTTGCATATTTACCTTGCTTTCGACAGTTTGAAAAATGCGTTAATTTTTTTAACTCAAAAACGAAGTGAGAAAATGTTTGAAACTAATAAAATTATCTTTTTTACTACACATTAATTTAATATAGCTATCTAAAAGGCTTTGCAGCTTATTAAATTGTTTCCTCTTTCGACGAATCTTTGCGCTTGCGTTTTGTACAGGGCCACTTTGTTCTTCCACTTTATTCTTGGGATGTACACTCGCCATAATAAAAAAAACTCGCGGCGGTGTTGAAAGATTTTTAGTTTCAAGCGCGAGTGTTGTTTTCCCAAGCGGTCGCCCATCTGAGTACGAATCACGTCAAATGCTGCTTACCTCCGCAATCGAAAAGAACCGGTCTAAGTATGCTAAAGGCAGCCTTCAATCCCATCAACATAATTGTGTGAAATATGAACAGCAAAAACTAAAGCTATATGAGTAAAATTGAGCTTTTAAAAAGCAATTCCGAATACGGATTGTCCCATTTCATTTGTAATGAGCTTTGCCTTATGGGGCCCTTATGAGAAACTGATAGGGCATACTTCACTTCAGTGTCGCAGATTTTTTCTTTCTGTGGTACGCATGAGTAATCTAAGGGGAAAGCCCTCTTTCGGCGTGCTCCTTATTTGCTACAGGGGGTCTCATAGGGAACCGACCGGGAAATCCCTCTTTCGGCATGCCCCTCATTTGCCGCATGAGGCCCACACGCTGCCTGAGTCATGCCTATTTAAATGCTAGCCGGATATAAGTTTTTTCGTGCTACACATTCTCCCCGCAAATCCCAATAAATTAGAAATAAAATAAAAAAATATACCCGTGGGTGTCGGGAACCTCTACAAAAGTGAAATAAAATCCTACGTTTTTCAATTATTAAGATTCTTCGTGTGTTATACGTTTGAATAAGTATTTGCTTCAAAGAAGTAATTATACAAATATAGTATTAACAACATACATGCAGAACACACTTACCTGCCTGCCGAATATCGCCCGAAGTGGCGACCGACAAATTTTCGTTACATCCGGGGGCGCTCAGTTGTAAAATGTCACATGTTTTACCTGCGCTATTTTTTTTAAATATTTTCTTTGTTGTAAAACTCTTTAGACGTAGGATCCACTGGACCTTTGGGAGATGTCCCTGTTGGGTCAGATAATAGTCAAAATCGTGAAAGTAAGTATACAATGTATACGAGTTACAGCAATAATTATGAAACTCTTGCGATCCTATGGCCTTTTCTCGTCCGATTCTTTTCCCGCTGATATGTTTCTCACAAGACCTAACACTATTAATCCAATTTTCTAGATAGTGCTTTAAATGGGCGAAATACTACGCATGGCTTCAACTTAAAAACAACAAAGCGATTTGCACTATATGCACCGAAGTTAGATTCGCGTGCTATCGCATCCAAGTAGGGTTGATGAGGGATTCTACAACTGGAATCATGGACATGGGGGGTTAGAGTTTCATGCCACTAGTTCTCTTCATATAGACTGCCTTGAAGCGTAAAAAATGTTGATAAGGTCAGTGGGGGTCAGACAAGGTCTTTCCCTGAGAGGAGCCAACAACTGTGAAAATTCAAATTTCATGACATTTTCAAAGGCTCGAGCTGAAGATGTGAACTGGCATCATGGCTGCAAAGAGATAATCACAAATGGCTCCATGAAGACTGTCAGAATAAAATTCTAGATTTTATGGCTATTACAGTATTGTCGAAAATCATGGAAGAAATAAGAGCAGCTGAATTTTTTATATTACACTAGAGTAAACTTCGGATATTTCCAAAACTGATTTGGAATGCAGATCTACAGAAATGTAATCTATGGACTATTGAATCGTATGAGAAGATAAAAGCAGTAACCGATGATTTTGGCTGTTTCCCATCAAGTAGCAACTTTGAAATTAATGACCCTCAAATCCCATGTCAGCGAAAAATCCAAAGCGTTTCGACGAAGGTAAGAGCGAAAATCAACGATTTAAAACCTCTCAAGATTTTTTCTGACTACCCACCCGAGCCCAACACGATCCGCCGGCACTGCATATAGGGTTCGATTTTCTTAACGGTGTTATGTTTCGACACCACGCCCATTTTGAATAGACTATTAGGGGTAGTTTTGACCCCTAGAGAGTAAAACAAATCTGTCATCACCGTACATACATAAAAAAATGAAAAAAAGATTTCCATCTTTATGTGAATTTAAGGGGGGTTTCCGACCTACTCTTCACCCGTTACCATACACTTTGATCTCAGTTTTTATAGACGCACTATATTTGCCAATTTTCGGCACAATTTGTACATTCCAGAGCATTATTTGGGGGTCTCATAAACATTTTTGCGAAAAACCTCTAAAAAAATGGGTTTTTTTTTGGCGATTTTAGGGGTGTTCCGACCGTTTTAGAGCGCCCCGATTTTCGTGATCAGCGCCCCAAAATACATAAAATAAAAGTAGTCTTGATACGTGGGGCGTTCCGAGCTTCATACCGCGCGTTTTAAATGGGCTAATGTTTTTGAGGTCCTGATGTCTGTGGGCCAGCAAACAGATATCATTCGCGTAGTCGAGATCCTTAAGGCGGTCTAACAATTCCCATTTTATTCCACCTGTTCTACCATCTAGCGTAAATGTAATTTATTACTATTAGAAATAGTAATGGCGAGAGTAGGCATCCTTGTCGCACTCCTGAGCTCACTTCAAAGCTGTCGGGTAATTTTCCATAAACTCTTCATTTGGGATTGTTGTATAGAGCCTTTATTAGTTCTATTATTTTCTCAGGCAATCCACGTTGCCGTAGAGCTCGCCATATAAAGCTCCTATTACCGAGTCGAACGCTTTCTCATAGTCTACGAAAGCAGGGTAAAGGGGGGATCGGAATTCAGTAGACTGCTCCACTATGATTCTCAAGGTGTTCATATGATCTATGCAGGAGCGGCCCTTTCTGAATCCAGCCTGCTGCCTTCTAAGCGTTCGATCTACTGCCTCTCTTATCCTTGATAATATGTGGAACAAGGTTTACCCACAGTAGATAATAGACAGATGCCTCTCCAGTTGTCACATATAGTTAGGTCCCCCTTTATTGGTATTTTGACTATGATACCTTCCGTCCAATCCTCCGGAAAGGTACAGGTGTTCCATGATATTTCCAGGATTGGCTGTAGCGCATCCGCTATGAGGCTTGAGTCGGCTTTCAACAGTTCTGGCGGGATGCCATCTTTTCCAGCTGCTTTACCACTGGCTATTGCATGAATTGCGGTTGCTATTTCTGTTTTGGATGGTGCACGAGTGGCAATTCTTATTCGCTGTGCATTGTTGCTACTTTCTTGAGGTTCTTGTACAAATAAACCATTCAAGGCTGCGAAGAAACTATCTCTCCATCTTTGGAGTTGTTCCCCGTCGCTGCACAGCAGCCTTCCATACGCACTCTTTACGGCATGCTTTTTAGTAGACTGCTTTCCCGAGAGCTGTTTAGTGATTTGGTACAGCACCTTATGGTGTGGCCACACTACGCGGTCTTGGGTCGTACGCGCTTTTGCCTTTTTTTTCATATAGAGTTTTATGACTTTTTTACGACTTTTTTACGACTTTGTCCATGGTAAAGGCCGTGCGGCCAAACAACGCGGACAAAAGGCTGTGGTTAAAAAGGTACATTGTGCGTCCACACACTATGAGCATTTCAAAAGCGCGTACGCCGTTTCAAATGAGAATTGATTTTTTCTCACTCATGACTCAGAAAATTAAAAGATCACGCGCGCTTTTGGCTGGCCGTACGACCAAAAGCGCGTGGATTCTAAGTCCGCGTAGTGAGGACGGGCCTTTATTGTTGCCTGCGTTTGCCACGTTTTCCGCTTTCTCTGCGAGCTAGAAGCCCTAAATTCCTCTCCCCTCATCGCTATCAAACTACATTTTCATAGAGCTCAAAAATGAACAGAATAATTCGGCCGAATATTCGGTTCGGTACATTTTTGACCGAATATTCTGCCGAATATCCGTATTCGGTTGAACCCATATTCGGCGCATTTCTAGTACATAGTATATAGTACACATTACACTATGGTGGTCCTTCGACGAGATTATTTTGATGGAGAGGAGCAGCAAAGAATTGTTTGACTCCTGGGTAGAGCAGCGAGACTCGCTATGCTCAGGGCTTAGTAAGGAGCAGCTTAACAGCACAACTCCGAAATGAATAAATTCAAGTCTGATTACTAAGTGTCTTTATTATTTGAATTCTTACTCTATTTATACTAAATTAATTACATTGATTTATATCTAAAATATAGGCCCGCGTCTCAAATACCTGGCTCATCAAAATCGTTCACTTAAGTGCATGTTCCATATGATGAAAGTTTGTTTACAAATAACCGGCGAAAACACTTGGCGAAAGTTACGTTATGACCCCGCTACCCGGGCGCGGTGTTTTTTATAATTTTGTGTGTGCATGCACTTTATTTGGACGGTGGTGATTTGAGGCGCGTTCTTATTTTGTAATTTGTTTTACTTAACTTGATCTACTCAAATATTTTTAGGGCATGTGTTTACTGATTTATTTCATCACACCCTCCCCCTTAGGGAAAAAAAATTTTTGTTTGTATAAGAAAAAAAATTTTTTTTTTCTCAATTTTATTATTACATTTTCTTTATTCTATTTTTATGTATTCTTATTATTTTTTTGTTTGCATCCTCCAAAATGCAGTTTACAGTTTCTATTTCTTTTACAACGTACGGTCCACTGTATAGAGGATCTAATTTCTTTCTGTTTTGTAACGTAACTAATACTTTATCGCCAACTTTTATTGACAAGGGGTTACAATCGAGTTTGCTGTTTTGTTGTCTAACCGCTTTTGACGCTTCTAGATGTTGTTTAGCGTTGTTTAGTGCTTTTTGTAGTCTGAATTTCATTTCACTGTTGTAGAGATCATAGTTGTAGATGGGTTCTATTCCTCCCTTTTCTACCTCTGTTGGCAGGCTTACTTTTTTGGCGAAAATTAACTCAAATGGTGTGTAGCCGTGTACGGTGTTTGGTGTGGTGTTGTAGCAGAATGCGTAGTATGGGATCCATGTATCCCAATCGTCTTTGTTTTCATTTACGAAGCACCTTAGGTATTCGTTCAAACATTTATGATTCCTTTCTAACGCTCCAATTGTTTCGGGGTGCGCGGCTGTTGCGAATATCTGTTGTATTTTTAGTGTGTTGCACACCTCTGCAAATATCTGATTCTTATATTCTGTTCCCATGTCAGATTTGATCTTTTCCATGGTTCCGTATGTTAGAATGAATCCTGTTACCATTGCTTTTGCGATTGTATTGGCTTCTTTATCTTTGACAGGGAGTATTACTACGTATTTTGTAAGATCGCACTGTATGGTTACTGCATACCTGTTACCATTTTCTGTTCGTGAAAACGGTCCTACTGTATCTATTGATACTACACCAAATGGTTTATCGGGTGTTGTTGTTATCTCCATTATTTCTTTATTGTGTTTCTGGTGCTTATTTTTCGCGCATAGTTCACAATTTTTGACGTAGGCTGCTATGGTGTTTTTCATTCTTCTCCATCTATATAACTGTTTTAATTTACTGCACATTCTCGATTGTCCCAAGTGTCCTCCTGTTGGTGTTGCGTGGAAATTATGTAGAATTTCTTTAATTTGTTCCTTATTCTTAATATACTTGATTGGCTTATATATCTCTATTCTAATTATTTTTAGCTTTTTATTTCCTAAGGCCTTAAGGTACTACTACCGGAAAAACGACCAAAAATAAGCACTTTTTTAATATTTTTTTTCTCAGCCGCTATGTTAGATATTATCAAGAAATTTTTTTTTATAACATTATTAGTCCTTAAAGGTTATAAAAAAAATGTTTTAGTTTATTTCTATTTTTTGCCAATAAGGTAGGGGGCGCTGAAGTCAAGAGCTCAAAAAAGAGATAGTCCGATGAGTGAGAGATAATCTCAGAATTGAGAAGTTTGCAACAAAAAATTCGAACGGGATTTTATAAAGGAAAGTTTCTTACCTTGTAATTTACCACAATTAGTTAAAAATTAAAAACAAAAAAAAAATGGTGAAAGTTTGAAAAAAAGTTTGACAAAATTGCATTTTTTTTCACCCTTTTTCACTTCCCAAATTTTTTTTTCTTAATTTTTTTTCTAAAATGTGGTAAATTACAAAAGGGTATACCTTAACAAACAAAACGCACCCAAGTTTATTAAAATCGGTTCAGTAGATCCTGAGATTAACTCTCACTTAGTTGAAAAAATGTTATTTCAAGAAAAACGCGTTTTAAATTGGTTCAGTAGATCCTGAGATTAATTCTCACTCAGCTGAAAAAATGCAATTTCAAGAAAAACGTGTTTAATGTTTTGGTTCGCTTTATCCCTACTAATATTATAAACTCTGTCTGTTTGTCTGTTACGCTTTCGCGCCTAAACCGCTTAACCGATTTTGATTAAACTTGGTACAGAGATAGATTAGACCTTGGAGAAGGACATAGGCTACTTTTTCTCCTGAAACAAAGGCTTTAAGGTGTTGAAATAGGGTATGAAAGTTTGTATGGGAGTCCGTCATTATTGAGTAGAAAATTATTAATGCCACCCACCATTTGAAATCGATTAACTTCAAATTTTGCACACATGCGTAGTTTTCTTGACAATGCAATGTGACCATTTTGTACAAAAATAAAGATGGCGGTTTCAAGATGGCGGCCGATTTTTGCATTTGTCTTCCTCGACCAACGACATGGGTATCAAATGAAAGGGTATGACAGGTAGAACACAATTAGCGGTGTAGCTTCATTCCAAATTCAAAACGGCGGTCAACACAAAATGGCGGAATACATAAAATAGACTAAAAAATAGAAAATTTAACCGATCGACTTCAAATTTTGCACATACCCATAGTTCGCCTGACAGTGCAATCTGACCGTTTAGTAAAAAATCAAGATGGCGGTTACAAAATGGAGGCCGATTTTTGCAATTGTGTTCACCGACCCACCCACATGGGTACAAAATGGAAGTGCATGACAGGTAGAATACAATTAGTTGTGTGGCGTCATTCCAAATTCAAAATGGCGGATTACCTTTTTCTTCACAACCCTCAGTATGGGTATCAAATTAAAGGGTGTGACGAATATAATTCAGTAATCTATATAACGTCATTTTAAATCTAATATTGCGGACACCACAAAATGGCGGGAGATATATCTTTATACCCATAAAAAAAGGCAATGAGTTTTCCGTTTGCTCTGGTTGTTTGATTGAAAACGCTGCGCTTTCAAACAACTAGAGCGAATGGGACACACGTTGTCTTCTTTTATGGTTTTTACACTACGAAGGCGGTCGACTATAAAATGCTATAACTTTTATGCTATTACGAATTTCTTTATAAAAATGAACTAAGCTATTCTTCTCTAAGGAATCGAAAAATGGAAAAAAAAAGTTTTTTGAAATTTTTCCCGGTAGTAGTACCCTACAGTGCTGTAACTTTTTTTCTATTACGAATTTCTTTATAAAAATTAAGTAGGTTATTCTTCATAGTATAAGGAATCGTAAAATGAAAAGAAAAAAAAATCGATTTTTTGAAAAATTTTCCCGGTAGTAGTACCCCCACAGTGCTGTAACTTTTTTTCTATTACGAGTTTCTTTATAAAAATGAAGTAGGTTATTCTTCATAGTATAAGGAATCGTAAAATGAAAAGAAAAAAAAATCGATTTTTTGAAAAATTTTCCCGGTAGTAGTACCTTAAATGAGGTCATGTCGATTAATTTGAAAATTTCGCTCTCGGCCGAGAGTTTCAGAGTCTTGGTCTGAATTGTTTTGCATATATCTTGCTCCAATTCTTCGAAAGCCTGCTCTAGTGCAGTTTCTACTGTTAATTGGTTTCCTTTATTGTTTATCGACCTCTTCTATATTTTTATTTTATTGCGCATTATTTTAATTTCTAATTTTATCTTTTCTCTGCAGTTCTTAGTTTCTATGTATAGTTCGGGTATGTTTGCTATTTCTGTTTCTGAGAGCGCTTCTGTGACGCGCAGTTGATCAGGCTGCTGTACTTCGTTGCTTCTCTCCTTTTCGCTTATTGTCTCTTGTTTTATCTTTCGTGTCATTGCTCTTGTTTTCGCTTGTAGTACTTTAATATTTTTAAGGTCATTTATATCGATCTGGATTCTCGATAGTGCATCTGGACCTGAGTTTTCTTTGCCTTTTACGTATTTTATTTCAAAGTCGAATTCTTCTAGGTCGAGTCTCATCCTTGTGAGTTTTGATGTTGGGTTCTTCATTCCAAAAAGATATGCCAATGGTCGGTGGTATATTCTGACTGTAAACCTCCGTCCGTAAACGTATGGCTTAAAATACGTGATGGCCCAGTGTATGGCCGTTAATTTTTTTTCTATAGTTGATTTGTTCGCTTCTCCTGTTGTAAAGGTCTTGCTTGCATATGCTATATGACGTTCTATTCCGTCTATATTTTGCGAGAGTATTGCTCCACATGCTGCGTTGGAAGCATCTGTCGATATTATGAAGTTCTGTGTGAAATCTGGGTGCTGCAGTACTGTAGGAGACATGAGTGTTCTTCTTAGTGTTTCGAGGGCATCCTGTTGGTTTTTCGTCCATTAAAACTTCGTTTTCTTTCTTAATAGTTTGTTTAATGGTAATGCAATTTCCGCGAAATTTGGTACAAATCGCCTATAATAGTTACAAAAGGCCACAAATCTTCTTACTTCGTCCGCATTTTTAGGAGTAGGGTAGTTTTTGATAGCTTCATATTTGGAAGGGTCCGGGGTGACACCTTCGACTGATATTTTATGGCCAAGGTATGTGACTTCTGTTTGAAAGAACTGACATTTTTCAGGGTTTAGCTTAAGATTTCTTTCTCTCAACCTTTTGAAGACGGTTGTTAAATTTTTCAGGTGGTGTGCTTGGGAGCACCCGATCACAATGATGTCATCTATGTAGAGAAAAGCTACTTATGGCGTTAATCCTGCCATGGCTATTGCCATCATTCTTTGAAAAGAATTGGGACTTATGTTAAGTCCGAAGGTAAGTCTTGTATATTGGTAATGGTCTTTTTCTGTTGAAAATGCCGTGTACTTTCTGGATGATTTTTCGAGTGGGATTTGGTGAAATCCCGACATGAGATCTAGTGTGGAGAAGTATTTGGCTCTTCCCATTTGATCTAGTATATCTTCTATACGGGGTAAAGGGAATTTATCCGCCAATACCTTTTTATTAAGATTTCTAAAATCTACTACTAATGGGCATATTCACACGCTGCCATAATTGTGGTGAGTAAAACCGGTTTTATTCAACTCCTAGCAACTCAGACGGGGCGTAAATGAGCGTAGTAAATTTGAATGCTATACAGGAACCTTTAAATGTATTGCAGATGAAATTTACTTGTTAGAGAAAAACAGAGCTAAAGAATGCAAGAGATAGAAATAACTTTTTATATGTGTGCCAGTTTTCACGCGTTTGCTTTTGCGTGAAAAATGTTTCGTTAAGCTCTTCCGCTCCCTTCCCTCTCTCATCTATAAAACCGGTTTTAGGCGCCATGAATGTGCACTGTGTGAATATGCCCAATCGCCATTTCTTTTTTTCGATGGTCGATTTTTTTAGTACTAGTAGTATAGGTGAGTTAAAATGAGATACTGAGTTCTCAATAATGCCATCTTGTAACATTTTTGTGGCTTGTTTGTCTATTTCACTCTTGTGCGTCTCTGGTATCCTGTAGTTCTTTGTGTACACAGGTATGTTGTCAGCTAGTTCTATTTGTTGGTTGTAGAAGTTATTGGTGCTCAGTGGTTCGTCCTCTGATGCGAAGATGTCTGCATATTCCATGCACAATTCCTGGAATCGTGGTTTAGTGTATTGTGGGATATGTTGAAGGTTTATTTTGTTTAAAATATTTTCTTGATGACTTGTGGTTTTCGCTTTTGTTGGTGTTATTTCATAATTTGTCAGTGGTTCATACTGAATTTTGTATTTATTTAGCACTACCAATTTATTCGTGGTGTTCAGGATTTTTATTATTGGGTTTTCTGAGTTCGTTATGGTACCTGCTATGAACACTCCTGGACTAATCTCTTGGTTTGCTATCACTATGTCGACATTGTTATCTTTGTTAAATTTTATTTTTCTGGCTACTTCGCATCGTGGTGGTATTGTTAACGCATTTGCATATGGTGTGCTTAAGATTGGCACTTCGGTTGCTTTGTTCTGTGTTTTGATGGTTAGTGTCCATGTATCGTAGTCTAAATTAGCTTTTGTTTTTGTTATGAAGTCTAGTCCAAGGATTCCGTCTGCCTCTATGGGTACATTATCTTCGACTATCTGGAATGCGTGTTCTATTTTGCATTCGTTGTTAAAATGTATATTTGTATAGGTGGTACCAATCGACGGCATCTGTGTATCCGTAATTCCTTGTATTATACATTTTCTGTTGGGGTAGAAGTACTGTTCCTTGCTTATCTTGAACTTCTTAAATATTGATATGTCTGCCCCTGTATCGACTATGAAAGTGCATGTTGTTCCGCACATATCTACGTATGCCTTTACGTAATTGGCGTGAGCGACATTTATTGAGTATGTTCTGAGAAATTGTTTTCGTTCTCCCCCAACCGGATGGTTTGTTGTCTGGCTGGGGGGTTTGGAATTCCCCCGATTCTACTATGTTTATTCTATGTGGAGTTCTTTGATTGCTTCTAAATGTATTCCTCTTATTATTCCTTCTATTATTGTTATAATTATTATTGTTGTTATAACTGTTCTTGTTATTGTTATTCCTAAAATTGTTTGGTCGTCTATATCTATTTTGATGAAACCCAACGTTTTTTCTTGACCAATTTCTATAATTATGTGCGTCCTGCTCGTTGAGGCTGTTTCTGAAATTATTCGTTTCTTGTCTATTGTAGTATAGTATCCTGTCTGCCGGTGGTTTATCTACTGCTATTGCTTTTGTTACCACTTCATTTAGTGTGGTTAAATTTGTAGCCTTCAGTATTAGAGATGTCTCTGGGTTTTCGATGTTGCCTATGAACGTTTGTACCGAAAATTTCTCGGCTAATTTCTCGGCTGTTTCGGTTGTTGCTACGTTTTCGGATATGAAGGCTCGTGTTAGTAGAGATGAAAGGTCCTCAATTTGTTTCGAGTAGTCTATTAGTTTCTTGTGTCTCTGTTTACAGTTTCTTAACTGAGATAAAATAGCGTCGGACGATAATTTAATTGTGAACTTTTGTTGAAGTTTTGATTTTATCTGAGTTACCGTTGTTAAGTCGTTTGATATTATGCTTTTGGCTTTTCCTGTGATGCGAGTTTTTATAAATTTTATCATAATATTCTTCTGTTCTGTTGGTGTTAGTTCGTCCAACAGTTCCATTGATTCTATAAATGATTCCGTCTCCTCCTCCATGCCGTCGTATGCACGGAGTAAGGATGTGGCGGTTTTTATATCAAACGACATGATTACTAGTTTTCTTTGTGTTTCTATCAGCTCGTTTATGGTAAAAACAGTTTTCTTTATCTCTGCGTACGTAGTCTTTATTTCTTGTGTATTTTCTACATTGGCTATTTTTCCTGTCGATTCTTTTGCTTTTATGTAGAGTTCGTACACCTGTTGTTCCTTTTTTGCTAACGTCTCGCTGGTGTACGGTCGATTCGGGCTTTTTCTAAAATTTGTTAGTATATTCTGCAGTTCTTCCTTTATTTCTGCTAGCCTTTCCATGTGGTATATTTTAATCTATACATTTACTTGGACTGGGGTGTTTAGATATCTTTTTCGGAGTCCCCGTCTATGATTGATGTAGACCTTATACATTAGTGTTACGCACTTAATTACCACAATGATGATTAGTAAAATTAGTATTTCTTTATTTTCCACTGTTACCGTATCTTGTACAGTTACGTTATTTATAACTTGTCCCGTATTCTCTGTTGGAGTACTGTATGTCTTTCCCATTTTGGAGAATGCAAAGTTGAATAATTAAAAGGAATTGCAGAACAAAATGTTTTTACTAGGAAAAAATTTTTTTTTTTTGATTCTTTGTATTTATTTATTTATTTATTTATTGTCTCTATAAACTTAAAGATATCGCCAGTTTTCCAGACGATCTTTATTATATGCAATTATTTTATTGATTTCTTCTTTTATATCTATAACTAACAATGTACCTAGTACTGTTGTTATTATAACGGTTATTATAAATAAGATTATGTTTTTTACGTCATACTTCTGCATTATTTACTATCTTATCGTATATTTATTTTTATATTTATTTATTTATTTTAATTATTTAATGGTTAAGAATATTATTATTATATATTATATTTTAAAATCCAGGTGCGTGTTTCCTTATCAGCAGCAAAGTTTCCGCAGTTTGTAACTGGTATTGTAGATGGTTGTATCACAATTTTTTTTGAAAATGTTCGTGCATCTCCTTCCAGTCCCTTCAATGGTTAGTCGAATTTGTCCGTGTCCAGCACCTATGTTTTTTTCGTTCTTTTAATCGTGTTATAGTCCCTTTTAGCCTGCTTCAACTGTTGGTATTTCTGTTTTTCTTCCTCTGTGCTCGCTATTGCCAGTAGTTGAATATATTTTTCGACTTCCCTGCTCAGCCTGGCGCGTGAGTTACGTTTTTTTTTTAGTTAGTTAGTATCTTCGGATAAAACAAATAAAAAACGATCTTTACTATAAAAATTGTACTCTTCGGAGTACTTCTTTATTTAACGAATTAAATCTTAAGACTAACTTTTTGATATTATAATTTTTACTTCTAACATTTATTTTTGCTGACGAGTTGGTTCTCACCAGCTCGTTGAGATTCTAATTTTCTCAGTGAAGTGAAACTTCACATTTCGTCTGGGAATTTAGTTTTACAAAATCATTTTTGGTTGACTGGTAACATGATCTCAATAGACGACGTTTCCTGCCGCAGATTTTTATGTTGTTAAATTATAATTTTTCATTAACTCTTGCCAACTAGGATTTTTATGTTCATGGCAAGTCACGTTGTCTTTACAGGTCATGTTACCATCACCTTGAACTTTTGTATTTGGTACTATAACTCCTCCGCCATTAGTCTTTTGATTCTCCTGAATCTTATTAATTATACTAACTTTAACTTTCTTTTGCTTACAATACCGAAATGCTAAAAATGTGACGACAATGGCTATTATTATTATTGTTGAAAAGGTTCCTAACCCATAATTAACATATTTATGGTATTCTAATTCTTTTATGGCCTTTAAATTATCTTCTTGTTTGAATATAATTTCTTCAAAAGTTATTTTATCTTTTACAAAGGTTACATTTTTGTTGTTTGGGATTACGAATCTATCAATGAATTTATTTATTTTACTGTTATATTTTCTATTGTCAATCTGGATGGTGCAATTACTGAACGTGATAAAATAATTTCTATTGAGAATTAGGTTTCTTTCATCGCAACTGCTATTTAATTTTCTTTGCTTTACATTGTTTAAAACTATAATGTTGTTTTCTAATTCTATAAACTCTTCGTCATCTTTATTAACCATTTTACAATTATTCCTAACTACACAATTCTTGCTTAATTTTAATTCCTTTAATGATTTACCTTCTTGAAATGTATAGGTTTTATTTTCTATTTCGATCGTATATTCAAATTCTTCATCAATTTGTTTGTGTTGCTGATTTACTATTGGTATCAAAAGCTTTTTATTAAATGTTAGAGTATTTGTTGGAATTTTAATTGCGAAAATTATTGTGTCGTTTAGATACTTAGCTACTCCTAACCTTATGTTTGAAAGTTTTTTGAAATCAATATTATAACTATTAATTTCGTCGTCAGTTAATATGTTTGGATGAAGTATCCCTATTCTTGCCGAAGCAATATTCTCTTGAATATGCTCTACATGTTCCTTGATTAAACTTAGTTTAAACATTAATTCTAAGAACGTATCTTCATCTAAAACTTTCTTTTCTGTTATACTAATTCTATTCAATCTATCTAAAATTTTCTTTCTATCTGATTCTATGACAGTTTTAATGAATTTAAGAGTTTCATTGAAATTATTATTTATTTTAATTTGCTGATTAATGTTTTTAATCGAGTTATGGTTATTCTGATCAATAATAGTAAAGTGATTTTGTATGTCTTGTCTATCATCATTGTCCATGGTTCCATAAAGCCAGTTCATTGCGTTTCCAACAATATTCAATAAACCTCTTCTGGACCTATGAGGTATTATTGTTTTAATTTTACTTTTAATGTTATTGATCTGACTGATTGCAATATTTTTGTTGTTTCCTAGATCAAGAGACTGGGCGGTAATCTCTAAATTATTAACCATTTCTAATATTTCATTAGGGTAAATCATATGTAAAATTATATCAAACTTATTTACTACTTCAACTTCGTCAGTTTTGATTTCGGCATATCCTAACTCAGAGTCCACTTTTTCAATTATCATGGTTTGTTGACTGGTTGGGATTATCAGGATCAATGTGTAAAAGATGAGTGTTGTAATCTGAAAATTTTAAAGGTCTTTTAATATTACTTTCATGGACATTTTTAAGGTTGTATTTTCTGAACTTCGGCTCGTACTTATGTCTAAGCGACTTATAGTTTTTGATAAAGCCTTCTTTTCTTTGTTCTTCGTAGTTTTCCCTATTCTCATTGCGTTTTTCTAACACTTTTTGTTTCTTTAATCCTAACCTTTCCTTGATAATTTCGTGATCTATTCTTTTTTCTTGAACTTCGAGAGGGGTTGCTTTAATAGTGGAATGATACGTATTATTATAAAATTTGATCGCCTTGAATATTTGTGTCCGTATAGGGAGTTTTTCTTCTAAGTTTAAAACTCTGATGCGTTCAGTTATTGTGTTGTTAAATCTCTCAATATCTGAATTCCCGGTATGACTATTGGGCTTTGTTATATGGTATTCTATTTTTTCTTCTGTAAAAAACTCTCTTATATTCTTGGAATTGAATTCATTGTCAAAGATAAATTTTTTTATTTTTCCTTTAATTGCTAGAAATTGTCTAAGCTTTTCGATGATAGTTTGATTGTTCCTATCCTCTAAATAAAAGGTAACTGCATGCTTGGAGAACTTGTCGATGAAATTTATAAAGGAATGTTTATTATTTACATAAATGTCAACGTGAATGATTTCGTTAGTTGTTGAGGGAGTCTCGGTTAATTGAAACTTCTTTCTAATTGGGTTTCGGTCGTACTTTGCTGATGAGCAGATATCACAGTTATTAATTATTTTATGAATAGCTAGTTTTAAATCGGGATGATAAATTTTACTTTTAATTCCTTCGTATGTTGCTATAATTCCTGCATGTCCTAATTCATTTTTATGAAAGAGAGATATCTGTTTATTAAGTTCATTTTCGTCTTTAATATCTACTGCAAGTTTACTACATTTCACGAATTTAATATCTTTATTTCCCGAGAATGTATTTATTAAAATTTGCTGTAATCTGTTATATTCGTGATCATTGAGTTCGGAATATATTCCTGTTTTACCTTTTCCTACATATTTACGAATTATATTGTTAACATTTTCATTATCTAAATCTCGTTTTTCAATAAATATTCTCCTGTTTTTGAAAGATTCTTCGGATTCTTTTTCTTTAAATTCCTTTAATATTATTTGAGTTTTGAAGCGATTTACTACTGTGTCCAAAATTGGAATGTGGTCATTACCATTCTCTTCTTGGGAATGAATGGTTTGCACTTCAATTGAGTCATTGTTTCCTGCATTCACTTCATATTCTCGAATGTTCAAATTTTCAACATTGTCTTGGAACATGTTTCTTAAATCGACGCTCAAATTTTCAGTGTCAAGAATTTTTTTTGATTTATGATTTAATGAGGTTTCCTCAGTATATGTGTTTATTTCATTTGTGTCTTTGTTAATTCGACTTAAGAAGTCGGCAACTTTATTGTCTTTACCCTTTATATAGTCTATTTTTATGTTATACTCGCCTAATGATACTAGCCACCTCTGTAGCCTTGGGTTGATATCTTTGCCTGTATATTTTGTTTGTAACCATTTAATAGGCTGATGGTCAGTTTGAAGATCGAACTCATTGCCAAACAGGTAAGGTCTGAAATATTTGGTTCCCCAAACAATAGCTAAAAGCTCTTTTTCTATCGTAGGATAATTTTTCTCGTGATCGTTTAGGGTTCTTGATGCATAACAGACCGGATGTCCTTCCTGTGTTAGTACTGCTCCAAGGGCGAAATTGCTCGCATCAGTTATTAGTTTGAATTTTTTATTAAAGTTCGGGTACTTTAATATTGGATGATCCGTTATGATTTGCTTCAATTTTTCGAAGGCTGCTATATAGTTTGGATCATTAGTGTTGACTCTAGCGTCTTTCTTTAGGTATTTTGTAATAGGATGAGCGACTTTAGCGTAATCCTTAATAAATTTTCTGTAATACCCCGTTATACCAAGAAAGGATTTAATTTGTTTTTGTGTGGAAGGCAGTTTTAAGTCTTGAATAACTTTTATTTTATGAGGATTCGGTTTGACACCGTCAGGCGTTAATATATGTCCCAAGTATTCTGTTTCCTTTTTAAAAAAGTTACACTTGTCGGCTTGAATCTTTAGACCAGCCTCTTTTAATTTATCGAATACTTTTTTAATACTGGAAGTGTGTTCTTCTAGAGAAGTACTAAAAATTAGGATGTCATCCAAGTAGACGACACAAATTTTGTTGATTAGGTTATGAAGTACAGAGTTCATTAGACGTTGGAACGTCGAAGGGGCATTTTTCAAGCCGAATGGCATTCGAATATATTCGTAATGTCCAAAGGGTGTTGAAAATGCTGTTTTTTTTCGGTCCTCTTCTTTAACCAAAATTTGGTGAAATCCCTTCGCTAAGTCTAATGTTGTAAAATATTGGGCTTTGCCCAATTTATCTAGAATGGACTCAATATTAGGTATCGGAAATTTATCATTGATAGTTACCTCGTTTAACTTTCTGTAATCAATGACGATTCTCCACTTTCTTTGCCCCGAATTGTCTATCTTTTTAGGGACTACCCAGAGAGCACTATTGTATGGGGAATTACTTTCTTTAATAATTCCTTGCTCTAGCATCTCTGTTATCTGTCTTTGAATTTCTTTTTCGTGGACTTGTGGATATCTATATACTTTCGAGTATATAGGGCTATTTGTCGTTGTAATTATTTCGTGCTGGATCTCGTGGGTACAAGTAAGTTTATCTCCCTCTTTGAAGAATAAACCTTTATATTGTTCTAAGAGTTTAGTAGTCGCTCGTTTTTCCTCGTAATTTAAATGGTCTAAATTTATACTTTCGATTTTTTGGGTTTCTAAACTACATATTTCATTTATTATGAAAGGGTAATCATTATTTTCGAAGAGTATTTTAATTCCGTTTACATGTAAGTAGTTATTTTCATCATCAACCTTTGCTTTCAAAGGGATTAGAAAATTTTGGCCTATGATGGCGTCGTATCTGCGATTCTCAAGACTCGAAACCTTCCAACAGAAGGTACCTGAGATATTAAATTCTCTAGGTATAGGAGTCGTTATTTTAGTGGTTACTTTACTCACTCCGTTTATAGTAATAAACAATCGAGGTTCCACTAATGGTTCTTCACGGAAATTTCTTAAGTAATTTGGTTTAATAATGCTTGTAACCGACCCAGTATCTATGAGGCATTTAATTTTTTGGTTATCAATGGTTAAAGTTATTATTGGTAATAGTTTACATCCCGAGGCTCGTTTGTAAAATTTACGTCTTGCTCTTGAACATTGTCAACATACCGAGGCTCTTTTGCAAAATTTACGTCTTGTTCTTGAACATTGTCAATTTCCATGGGTTGAGATTGATTATTGTAATTATATTGTCTTTGTCTGGTTTGTGAAGAGTTGTAACTATTTCTGTATTGTCCTGAGTGTCCGTTTTGTCTAAATGGTCCTGAATTATTGTTATTATAATTGGGATTTCTAGATTGTGCTGAGTTATTGTTATTATAATTAAAATTTCTGGCTTGTCCCGAATTTCCATAATTTCTAACTTGTCCCGAATTTATTCTATCATTTCTATAATCAGAACTCTTAAATTGGCTTGAACGATTATTATTTTCCCGATAATTTGAATTATTGTTTCGCATTATTTGATTTCTATCCTTTTCCTTTCTAAATGCACCATTGTGTTTCATTTCTTTATTATTATAATTTTTTCTGTATTTGCTATGTATTACATCGTACTCATCTAGTAGTTCTAGTTCATCAAAAATATTATAAACCTGAATTAATGTCATACCTCTAGATATATTTGTTCTATAACTACCATTTATCATGTCCTTAATTAAATCGACTAAATTTTTGTCATTGTTATCTGGACTATAATTACTGGGCTTAGTATCATCAAATTCATAAAGTTCGTTTAATTGAAAATTAATCGATTTAATTATACTAAAAAGTTCTCTTAAATTACTAACCTTAACATTACGTCCTTCGTCTAATAACTTCCTGTAACTCTTCCTTGGTCTAAAATGGATTTTCAACTCCTGTTTCACACTTTCCCACGTTGGTGTATCTCCTAGTCTTTCAACGCACCTTTTTGCCTCGCCTTGAATTTTTTCCTTAAAAACCATCGATAGTCCATATTGTAATAACTGCTGATTATTGCCGCATAGTTCTGCAATGTTTTCCACAGCGCTGATAAATTCACGTAAAGGGTAGTCATCTGTTCCATAGAATGTCTTAATCCGTTGGAATTTGCTCAAGATTTTATCTGGTGACAATTGAAACATTAAATTTGGTTGTGCTGTCAATCCCTGCCTAAGTGTTGCTATCTCGTGTTGGTATTGCTGCTGAGATTGTTGAACGGATTGTCTTAAAGCTTCAACTTCAGTTAATGTAGGAAATTGCAGTTGTTGTTGCTGCAGTTGTTGTAAGGCTTGCTTTAAAGCTTCGATTTCTTGTTGAGCCATATTTCCACTATTGAATTTACGATTTAAATCGAAAATCACTTGTCTACTTTTGCTCATAAAATTTCGATTCATAAACTTCAAGTTCACTTTTTCTTATGCAAAAACTTCAAGTTCACTTTTTTTTTTTATGCAAAAATAAATACTGAGATTCCACTCCAGCATAAGAGTGTGTTTTAAGCCGGATTATGCTTATTATTCCGCCTCTCAGTAAAATATTTTTTTATTCTTTCACTTTTCACTTAATTATTAATTACCCGCCGACCGAGATAAAAAAATATTTTTATACACACTATTGGGTGGAGGTTGGGGTT
Organism: Thereva nobilitata; assembly: GCA_963855945.1. NCBI lineage: Eukaryota > Metazoa > Arthropoda > Insecta > Diptera > Therevidae > Thereva > Thereva nobilitata. The sequence continues at coordinate 100,303,896 of OY979694.1, read as the reverse complement.
AAGCGGATGGTTAAAATTTATATTTATGTACGGTAATATTCACGAACTTTTCAAGCGGACAGTAAAAATTATTTTTAAGTATGACTCACGGTTCACGATTCACGAACTTATCTTCAGATAAGTTTTAGGTTCGTTTCGACTGCGACTGCGCCAGTTACGTTTTTTTTTTAGTTAGTTAGTATCTTCGGATAAAACAAATAAAAAACGATCTTTACTATAAAAATTGTACTCTTCGGAGTACTTCTTTATTTAACGAATTAAATCTTAAGACTAACTTTTTGATATTATAATTTTTACTTCTAACATTTATTTTTGCTGACGAGTTGGTTCTCACCAGCTCGTTGAGATTCTAATTTTCTCAGTGAAGTGAAACTTCACATTTCGTCTGGGAATTTAGTTTTACAAAATCATTTTTGGTTGACTGGTAACATGATCTCAATAGACGACGTTTCCTGCCGCATATTTTTATGTTGTTAAATTATAATTTTTCATTAACTCTTGCCAACTAGGATTTTTATGTTCATGGCAAGTCACGTTGTCTTTACAGGTCATGTTACCATCACCTTGAACTTTTGTATTTGGTACTATAACTCGTGCTCCTCCTCTTGTATTCCTTTTTTGTATTTTCTGTATCATCTTACGCTCTAATCGCTCTTTGTATTGCTCGATCGTTAATTTACGGGGGCCTGCTGTTGTTTCTGCTATGGATGCTGAGGTTGATGGCTGTAGTCTTGGCTTTTGGTATATCGGCTGGTTAGCCTTATACAACGTTAATCCCTCGATGTTCCTTTCTGGTATATTTTTTTCTATAGTCTTAAATATTCTCTGGAATGCTGCTTCGATTTCCTTTGTCACGGTCGCCATGTGGTGGTCCTTCGACGAGATTATTTTGATGGAGAGGAGCAGCAAAGAATTGCTTAACTCCTGGGTAGAGCAGCGAGACTCGCTATGCTCAGGGCTTAGTAAGGAGCAGCTTAACAGCACAACTCCGAAATGAATAAATTCAAGTCTGATTACTAAGTGTCTTTATTATTTGAATTCTTACTCTATTTATACTAAATTAATTACATTGATTTATATCTAAAATATAGGCCCGCGTCTCAAATACCTGGCTCATCAAAATCGTTCACTTAAGTGCATGTTCCATATGATGAAAGTTTGTTTACAAATAACCGGCGAAAACACTTGGCGAAAGTTACGTTATGACCCCGTCACGCGGGCGCGGTGTTTTTTATAATTTTGTGTGTGCATGCACATGCACTTTATTTGGACGGTGGTGATTTGAGGCGCGTTCATATTTTGTAATTTGTTTTACTTAACTTGATCTACTCAAATATTTTTAGGGCATGTGTTTACTGATTTATTTCATCACAACACTGTACAACACACTGTACACTCAGTACACTAATACATACATAATTTGTCACTCGTAAAAATCGGAGTACTTTTATAATAATTTCAAGTATAAGGTGACGATTTTTCTAGGTTTACTCCCCGCAAAATTACGCTGAGAATCTTGGCTTCAAAAAGAAAGGTACCAATATATTTATACCGATTACGAATTTCAAATTTTTTTTTAAAGAATTAAAGCCTAACAAAGAGGGCTTTAAATTCAATAATCCTTATATAGATGAGATAAATTTATTTTGGAAAAATTATGTACTGAAAACATATTTTGCTTGCGGGTATGATATCCTCCTCAGAAGGAAGAAAACATCCTGTAGTTGTCGTCTTCTCGAACATCTGAAGGTTTTTACCTCAAATATATGTGGTTGTTCAAAGCAGTTGGGCCTGAACAGAAAGGGCTTGTAACTTTTTGTTTTCACTTTTAGGTATTTTTTTTTTATACAGATTATAAAGACCATCTGTTGCAGAGAGAGCTTTAATTGACGATTCTCATGTTATTCCCTAATTCAATATACATATATTTAGGTATATGGGGCATTTTATCTTCTATATAGAATATTTGAACTGGTTATGAGTTGCTAGTGCTATGGAATTTTATTTATTTGCTATATGGTTAAAGAAGACACGCAAAGGGGAAAAAAATTGAAAAAAATTTCTCCATGTAGAAATAATTTGAAGTAAATAGTCCAATCGAAATAGAAGAAACTCGAAACCTCAGAAAAATCCGGATAAAGATGAGACTTCAAACCACCATATTCACTTCCGTGCCCTCGAAACGGTAACATCTTATGGTTTGGATATTTTAAATTTATTTAAATTTGTTTGTTTATTGAAGGTACGTTTCTGAGTTATAGAAAAGTTATGTATTATTTTTGAAGTGAAGCTTTTTTCTTGAAGCGAAGCTTTTTTCCGGACGTTTTATGGGGTTTTTTATGGGGAGTAAAAACCTGGAAAAATCGTCACCGGTAACTTTTAAAAATCATCACCGCTAACTTTAACAACGCACTCCGATTTCTACGAGTGACAGCTTATGAATTAGTGTACTCAGTGTACAGTGTGCACAGTCTGTACAATATATACCGGGTGTAGAGTGTGTACAGTGTGCACAGTATGTACAGTGTGCCCAGTGTGTACAGTGTGTACAGTGTGCCCAGTGCGTACAGTGTACAGTGCAGTGTGCAAGTTATTTTATAAAGAAAAGTCAATTGATTTTAAATTAAAATATTAAATTTTGATCTTTATTAAAATTTTATATAAACGACAAACGGTTAATTCCGCGGTTAAATCAGAACTGACTAACTTTAATCTAACTTTCTTATGCTAAGGTACCTTGTACCTATCTATTAAATGTAAGATCAGCAGATTTGTAACAGATTTCTTAGAACTTAGTCTATCTAGTGATTGAAGATCACATGAAGGAAAATGTGTGGGAAATGTTGACTCAACAAATGTTGTTGGCGAGGAAATATGATTCGAGTGGAATTTATGTGGGAAAATAAGTTGGTTATATTGTTTGGATGGGGTTTTTGTGGGAAAGGAAATCGGTTATCCTATTTCAGCTAAAAGCTGATTATTTGGATATATAACTCCCCCTTCCTTAAGACTTTCGCTCTCCTGAGCGAGAGGTTTTACTAAAATAACTTTTTTATTTTTTATTTTATATAGCTTTAATATTATTAACGTTATCGAAATACTAATTATGGTTAGTATGAAAGTAAGATTTAAATATGTTACAATGTTATTCTGCTGTCTTTCGTATTTAATTTCTGTAATTTCTTTATTATTTTCTATCTGTTTTATATGCAAATCTTCTAGTTTTATTGTCATATTAATATTTTCAATTTTTGTATAGGTAGGGATTATAACGTTATATTTGAATTCCTTTATTTTATTTGAAAATTTTACATTGTTTATCATGATAGTACAATTATTAAACGAAATTAAATAATTTTTATTTAAAGAATATTCTACCTTATTGCAATTATTTACTAAACTAGTATTCTTTGCATTTGTAACTAAAATTAATCCCAGATCTATCTCTGATACTTCTGAGTCTGATTTTACAATTTTAGAACAGCTGTCATAGGAATTATTTAAAATGCTTCATATACAATTGTTTGTATAGGTTTTAATTTTTTTCTGTACCTTTCTTGATCCAAGAAGTATGATTTGCTTTCGAAAATAATGACATCTGAAGTTTTTATATCAACTTGTTGATTGTTTGAATCTGGAATTGGTATCAGTTTTAGGTGAGTAGCGTCCGTCTTGCTCATTTCTGGTACTAATATTGGTATAGTATTTTGTCGGATTGTCGCGTATCCAGCTTCAGTTTCTAGTTTTTCTATGCTAATTAGAGCTTGGGATGGTTTTATTACTGTTGTTACCACTAATATTATTATTAAGATTATCTGAAAAATATTTAAAATTTCTTTTAATTCATGTGGGGTGAATTTTCTTTTTTCTACTATCAAATATATTTTGGTTTGTTTTTACGCATTTAACTTTCTTATACCTAGATAATTCCTTATATCTTAATGCTATAGGGTTTTTGATAAGTATTTCCGTATTATTTGGGAGAACAAAATCTTTCCTATTCTTGTTTAGTTTTTCTATAATTTTGCTTTTCTTTTCTTGAATTCTATTTCTTATGGCTTCGAACTCTATAATTTTCCCATGAATAAAATCTAAAGGTTTTGTTTCAGTTATGGTATGAATCGAATTGTTGTAGCATTCCACAGCTTTTATTATTTTACTTTCTATGTCTAACTCAGGGTCTGTTACATGAAGAATTCTGATGTGTTCATTTATTGTCCCATGAACCCTTCCTATATCAGAATTCCCCGTATGACTTCGAGGAGAAGTGAAGTGTATTACTATATTTTCAACTCTGCAGAAGTCTTTTAAGTTTAAACTATCAAATTCATTGTCAAAAATGTACTCTTTTGGTTTGCCAAATAACGAATTTCTGAGCTTTAATGCTTGTACTATTGTAATACTATTTCTATCGCTTAGTTTAGATATATAGAGGTGTTTGGTAAATCGGTCTATTGTTGTTAGAAAAACTTGTTTCTTTAGATAAAATACATCCGCATGGACGATTTCATTCGGTTCGGATGGTGTTTCCGATAACTGATGTTTATGTAGAATTGGACTCCTATCATATTTACTAAGGTTACATACTTCACAATTGTTTATGTATTTGTAAATATAATCTTTTATTTTGGGAAAGTAATATAATTCTTTAATTTCCAAGAAGTTTTCAAGAATACCTCTATGATTGGTACTCTCGTGAATTTCTTTAATTTTTTCCATTAACTTATTCTCATCATCTATATCCTCCGCCTTTTTGGAACATTTTACAAATTTAATCCTGGGCTCGTTGTCGAAGAGGCTTACTATTCTATTTTGTAAAATTGAATACTCATTATAATCTAACTCTGAATATATTGTTGTTATTCCCTTTTTTATCAATCTTCTTAAAAGATCGTTAAGGTAATTCTCATTTTTTAAATCTTCCCTAGAGATCAATATTATTCTGTATTTTTTATATTTTGTTATTAATTCTTCCTGTTTTTCTTCGACCACATGTATTTGTGTAAGGTATTTATTAACAATGTTACTTACAATTGGAATGTGGTCGCCCAAATTTTCGGCACCACTATGAATTGTAGCAGCATTGCTTTCATTATCGGAGGAGTTACCATTATTGTTTTCTAATGTGTTAATTTCATTATTATTTATGTTGATCCTACTTAGAAAATCGGCTACTCTATTTTCTTTCCCCTTTACATAATTTATTTCAAAATCAAATTCGTTCAACTTTATCTTCCATCTTTGAAGCTTTGAGTTTGGTTCCTTCAAGGAATTTAGCCAAACTAAAGGTTGATGGTCAGTTTTTACTGTAAATTTGACTCCATACAAATATGGGCGAAAATATTTGGTGGACCATACAATTGCTAGGAGTTCTTTTTCGATGGTACTATATTTAATCCTGTGCTCGTTAAGAGTACGACTGGCGAAAGATACTGGGTGGCCATTTTGTGACAAAACGGCTCCAATAGCATATTGGCTCGCGCCTGGTGTTAACGTAAATTTTTGATTGAAATTAGGATACTTTAACACCGGATCCTTGGTCAGTATTTCCTTTAATTTTTCGAAGGCCGCGATGTAATTTTTATCGTTTATATTGATTTTTCTATCTTTCTTTAAGCATTGAGTTATTGGTTGAGCTATTTTCGCGTAGTCCTTGATGAACTTGCGATAATATCCGGTAACACCCAAAAAACTCTTTATTGCTTTCCGATTCGTAGGAATTTTTAATGATTTAATTACATATCTGAATTTTACTAGGGTTCGGTTTGATGCCTTCACTAGTTAGAAGATGGCCTAAGTATTCTGTTTTCTTAGAGAAAAATAAGCACTTATCGATTTGTATTTTTAAATTGGATTCACGCAACTTCTGAAAAATCCTTTTAACAGATTCCACATGCTCTTGAAGAGAGGTGCCAAAGATGAGTATATCATCAAGATATACAACACAATTGATATTTATAAATTCCCTTAATACGTGATTAATCATTCTTTGGAAACTAGCAGGAGCATTCTTTAGCCCGAATGGCATCCTGACGTACTCGTAGTGACCTTGTGGGGTCGAAAATGCTGTTTTTGCTTGGTCTTTTGCATCAACTAGGATTTGATGAAAGCCCTTGGCCAAATCTATTGTAGTGAAATATTGAGCCTTACCTAACTTGTCAAAAAGTGACTCGATATTAGGTATAGGGAACTTATCATCAATAGTTATATCGTTAAGTTTCCTATAATCCACAACAATTCTCCATTTCTTTTTGCCAGATTGATCTAATTTTTTTGGAACAACCCAGATTGGAGAATTGTAAGGAGAATTACTTGGTTTTATAATACCTTGATGTAACATCTCCGAAATTTGTTTTTCCACTTCTTGTTCGTGGATTTTAGGAAATCGATATATTTTGGAGTAAACAGGCTGGCTGTGTTTTGTTATAATTCGATGTTTTATCGTAGTTATACTACTTAGTTGCTGTCCTTCTTGAAAAAATAAATCCTTATATTCTATCAGAAGTTTCTTTAGGACATTGTATTCTTCTTTATTTAGGTGTTCGAGGTTTATAAGATTAAAAATATTTTGTTTACTAAGATCCACACAATATAGTTCGTGAATCTCGTCATAAGGGCAAGAGTTTTTAAATTTAGTCCTTTTATTCATGACTTCCAAGTACTTTTTACCTAGATCAATCTTTGCACCTACTTGGGTTAATATATTATTCCCTAATATTGCGTTAAATTTTTTTTTGCTTAGGTTTAATAATTTCCATGTCATAGTAGCCTTATGGTTAAATTCTTTTGGTACTTTTGTAATTTTTTCGTGTGTTAATTCACCGTTGTCTAATAGAGTTTATATTTTGATTGGTTTTTGCAATTGTATAGAATTTATATTAGGAAACAATTTGCTATACATTACTGAAATTGTTGCCCCAGTGTCTATTAAACAATCTAACTTGTTATTATTGATTGAGCATTCTACTATGGGTAATGTATCGTTTGAGGCGGGGTTTGAAAATTTTGTTCTACAGTATTAACATCTACATCCATTGATTCATAGTTTTGGTTATTATATAATTAGAAAATCTTGAATTTTGAGAACTGTTTCGATTAAAATTTCCGCTATTATTATAGTTATTGCGTGAAGTGAAATTATTGCGCCTATTATGGGTTTGAAACGATCTATTATAGGAACCATTGAAATCTCGATGCCTATTAGGATTGGACTCGTTATTTCTATAGTCATTATTGTGATATAATCTTTGGCTAAAATTATTGCTTCTAATATTGTTAAATTTTTGTGCATTACTGTAATTATTAGTTGTTTGTGTATTGTTATTGTTACGTCTTTAAATATGTGTGGGAGGATTACCAATTCCAGTTTCAATCAATTCGAAGTAAGCTTCCTCTAAGGTATTGACATTTTTTATTCTCAAATACATGCTGTCGGATCGAGGAAGTTTGTTTAGAAATTTCTCTAATATACTTTTTTCATTATTGCTTGTTTTGAATTCTTCAGGGAAGTTATCGTCTAATCTATACTTTATGTTTAACTTATCTAAAATTTTTGAAAGACTAAAATAGTATTGACTTACATTAATGAATCTAACTGAATCTGCTTCTTCTTTCAATTTTTAATAGGATTGTTGCACGCCGAAAGATTTCTTTAGTTGATTTTTAATTTGATCCCATGTAGCACTTTCTAGTCTTCTTATAGATGAGGCTGCTGGTCCTTGAATTTTGCTCAGGAAAATGTTCAGTAGATATCCCTTCAGTCCTACATCTGGAGCCATTGCAACAATGGCTTCGACTTCTTTGATGAAATTAGATAGCTCAAAGGTGTCGTCTCCTCGGAATACTGGCACCGCTCTAGCCTCCACAATTAAATCCTTAGGAGTGATTGTACTGGTGGTAGTCATGTTTATGTTGAGAGAACTCTGGATGGCAGTAAGGGTTTCGTTGTAATTAGCTTCTCTACTTGAATCGAGCTCTGACATTCGTGGATCCCGCTTTGGTTTAGTGTAGGGTTTCATTCATTGAACGCCAATAAATTCTTAATAGAAAACCAGTCGATAATATTAATTTTACTCCACTTTTTTTTCACCTTTCTTTTAATGCAAATTATGGTTTAAATTTATCTTTTTAAACTTAATTCACTCTCACTCTGTAATCTTAATTCCTTCACCTTTATTAAATTAAAATCACCTTGATTTCACAAATTTTCCTTTTTGCTTCTTTAAAATATTTTTTTTTTTCATGTAACAAATTTTCCACCAAATTTTCCACAACGGAATTTACACACACAAATATTTTTCTCTATATTTAAACATGTAAAAAAATTTTCCGACTAGTTTGGCGATCTCACCGACTGCGCCAGTTATTTTATAAAGAAAAGTCAATTGATTTTAAATTAAAATATTAAATTTTGATCTTTATTAAAATTTTATATAAACGACAAACGGTTAATTCCGCGGTTAAATCAGAACTGACTAACTTTAATCTAACTTTCTTATGCTAAGGTACCTTCTACCTATCTATTAAATGTAAGATCAGCAGATTTGTAACAGATTTCTTAGAACTTAGTCTATCTAGTGATTGAAGATCACATGAAGGAAAATGTGTGGGAAATGTTGACTCAACAAATGTTGTTGGCGAGGAAATATGATTCGAGTGGAATTTATGTGGGAAAATAAATTGGTTATATTGTTTGGATGGGGTTTTTGTGGGAAAGGAAATCGGTTATCCTATTTCAGCTAAAAGCTGATTATTTGGATATATAACTTGCACAGTGTGTACAGTGTGCCCAGTGTGAACAGTGTGTACAGTGTACTGTGTACTATATACTGTGTACTATATACTGTGTACTATATACTGTGTTGCTATTATCTGAAACCAAAATTAAGAATGACGAAATAATCAATGTCCCAAATTTCAATTGTGTGGCTCAATTTCAAAGATCAAATTATCAGCATGGCGGAGTACCTACCTATTTCGCAAAATAAAGATGTTACAAACGTTAAAATTAACAATATTTCGCTACGAATTTTTTAATTTCCGATAATTTAAACGCAAAAAATATTGTCTAGGCACCTTCAAATTTTTACATTTTCAAGTTTAATATTTATTTAAGCGAACTATTATAAAGGCAGACGATTTGGTCGATTTGGTGACAGGCGATTAAAAAATATTATTTTATCCTTTTTAGTTCATCTTATTAACGCATATTCAAAATTTTTTTTATTATTTAATATTTTTTAGTTTATCTAACAAAACCTTGTTTTTAAAAATTTTTTTTATATTTTTTTTATTTTGTTTTGATTTTTAATTTTATGTTCTTTAATTTTTTTCACCCTTTTCATTTTGAGCTTTGTTTTTTCAGTTTAATTGACGACACACAGCTAATTGTATTCTACTTATCATAAACCTTCATTTGATACCCATATCGAGGGGTTGTACAGTAAAAGGTAATCCGCCATTTTGTGGTAGCCGCCATATTGAATTCAAAATGATGTCACATAGCTTACTGTATTCCACTCGTCATACTCTTTCAATTGATACCCATGTCGGGCGTTGTAAAGAAAAAGGTAATCCGCCATGCCATCGGTTGGTTGATGGGATTCAACTCGTTTCAGGAGGCATAACACTCCAACTCCAGCTAGTTGTTTCTCGATGCCGCAATGTCAGAGTCGTGATAGTAATGGTTGGGAGAAGGTGGAATAAAAATATCACGGCTTGGTTGTGGCAGTTCCTTCCTTCACTTCTCTCGCTCTCCCTTCACTATCTTCCTACTAGACACTAGAGCTTGCTGTTTGACATTGCACTCTATACGAAAAAAATAGATTGTCGACAGTACAAAGGGCCTTTCCCTGAGCTCTAGTCTTTCACATAAAAAAAAATTTAATGGTGGCCGCCATATTGAATGTAACATAAAATTGGATAATTGCATTGTCTTCAGATCCAAAGGTTTGTGCCAAATTGGAGCATCACCGAATATCGGAAAATGACCGAAAATCGATCGCAAGATTTGTCCCACACATAGAATGAAGTTAATATAAAGCGAGGACGAGTTTACCGACGATAAAATAACAATGGGTAGTGATGTAGAATGAAATAATGCCACAATGATGATCACCTGGCAGAAATAAATTTCTCTTTTCTTCTTTTCTGAGCTCTTTATATTTCTCTTCGCGTGCTCGTGTTCTCTGAGACTGCTGCATTGCTCGATACGCAGCATTCTTACGTTCAGTTGCCAGCTTGCATTCATTATCGAACCAGTCGTTCCGATCTCTACGACTTCGGCCTAAGATGGATTCAGCACTACTAATGACAGTATTTTTAAGGCGGATCCTGGCGCCTGACACTATCCATCCGAAAACTATAGCCTGCGCAATCGGAGCACCTGTTGGTCCTTTAATTATCTCATCTAATATGATTTGCGCATGAACCACTACTCGAAAGATGAGGTCGATAGATGACGGTTGATCAAAATTGGGATCCGCTAATGGCAAATTGAGGAGGTGTGGCCAAGACTGTCTTGAAACTGCGAAGCCGGGTAGGAGTTGAGATAAAGATGGTATTACCAAAGATTGAACAGAATACTAATGCGCTGAATCTTGCAGAGTAATCACGTCATGGTTCACATACGATTGAGCGAAGCCTGCCTCACATTGCGCAACACCGAAAACGGCTATGCGAGTTTTGTGTTTTCGTAGACCTAACAGCTGGCCCAAAGAGGATGTAATGAATCTTGACTCTGAGCCTTGGTCCAATAGAGCCCGCACCTTTAAATGTCGACCATTTGCAGCTTCGACTCTCAAAAGTATTGTCGGGAGGGGTACGGGCGAGAATCTTGGGCCGTCCAGTGAGAGATGCGCTGTAGTTGAGGGGCATGGTGCGTCACGTACGGTGACAATGTTGTTCTTTTGGGGCGGAGTAGATTCACTCGGTTCAGTAGACTTGTGGATCATCGTGTGGTGCTTCGCTTGACACAGCTTGCACCTGTTCTTTGAAGGCCATGAAGATGCAGTGTGGTTTGGCCTGAGGCAGTTGTTGCAGGCTAGCTTCCGTCGCAGAAGGTCGACCCTTTGGTCGATGGACATTGACCGAAACTGAGGGCAGAACAGGAGAAAGTGTTTTCCATTGCAACCAAACAGGCTGAGGATGTGGTACTTGACGCGTTAGTGGACAAATGATGCGTGTGTGAACTTGGTCTTTTAGATGTTTGAAGTTTCTGCCCCGAAAAGTTGCGCTGTCCGGGCGTCGCGCTCGTGAGTAACTGAGTGTCCTTGATTGCACTGAGTGCATGTAATCGTCGTTCTAGGAATCCTGCTAGGGAGCTGAATGTTGGCACATCCGTTGACGAACTGAGGGAAGTTTCGCAGTTCTTGCGCGTGGTGGCGTCAAGCTTGTAGGATAGAAAGTAGGTTAACAAATCGTCCCAGTGGTCCACAGGTCGAGACAGGTTCTCTAGGGCGCGTACAGACTGTTTGAAGGTATCGAACACTCGCTGTAGTTCTGAACAAGTTTTCCTCACCATGGATGGAAGGCTGATGAGCGATCTTAAGTTGGCATTAACCAAGACTCGGGTATTCTTAAATCTCCAGTAGTCGCGAAATGCCGTAAAATCTTAGCTGCTTCTCCTGTGATTGCTGACTTTAAATAATGCAACTTCTGAACGTCGGGTAAGGAAGTGTTGCTGTGCATCAACGCCACGTAGGTGTCATGAAACGATGGCCAATCAGTATGTGACCCGCTGAATGAGGGCAAGTTTATCCTGGGCAGCTTGAGCTGTGTTGTCGAGGATGACTGTGTATGAGCTGTTGAGTTTAGCGGGGAGCCTTCATGATCGTTATTTGAAGTTTTTGAACTTAATGGAGCTAGATGGTCCTTTAGCCAGTGTAATGTTGCCATGTAAGCACACTCAACATCGTAGAAGACATCTGATGTCACAAATGGGTCTTTAGCTAACACTTCCGCCCTAGAGCTCTCTTAGAATTCCTCATACGCAGCCATGAATTGAGCCCAATAGGACTTGAGTAGGTCGACGCGCGCGGTGAGAAATTCTTCATTTCTCTGCTCCTTGGGAGTTCGACGTTGGTTGAAGAGGTATGCTTATTTTGTTCGCATCACAGGAAATTCGAACAGCTTTTAGACAGCTGTTTCGCGGGGAATGATGCCCAAAGATGTTGCGTCAATCGGTTTCAAGGTACCCACAATAAAGCAAATGAAACTCTTTAAAATTCCTGATAATAACCGGCGCTAACTGATTGACTATATAATTTATTCATAGTAATTCAAAATTCATAAAAATTTGATAATAAAGATCAGCACTAATTTCTTAAGTATAGATTAGTTTATTCGCAGTACATAAAATGTAACGAGCTTTCGGGCAGATGTTGCGCGGGAAATAATTCTCATAGATATTGCCCCACACTGCTGCGCAAAGTAGTACCCACAGTGCAATAAATTAAATTCCTTAAATTCTTGATGATGAACCACACTAAATAAAGGACTGTATTGTTCATTTATAATAAATCAAAATTCATAAAAATTGGATAATAAAGTCAACATTAATTAACTGTAAGTTATTGTGTTCACCGACGCACAGTCGGCAAATAGCTAATTTTTGAAGTTATACTTCTTTAGGCGCTTTTTAAAATATTATGAGAGTGAATTTTTAGGAATCGAGGCGCCACGCGAGACGCAACGGAGAATATAGGCGAAGGGGTATGGAGGGCAAGCATTTCAACTCCCATTCTTTAGCTGATGTCTGTTCACGATGTCGATTGGTGAGGGGTTTTTATCCTGAGGCTATGGAGGGAAATAAATTTATTGTACGATTCATCAGCTAAGCGAAGGTTTGGGTTTTTTGTAGGCATGAAGATTCGTAGACGATTTTACTGTGCACGACGTTGCTGGGTGAGGGGTTCTATCGCGAGGCTATGGAGGGAAATCCGATACGTGTTCTATTCATCACCTAAGCGCGAGTTTCTAAGGGCCAGTTTTACACCAGCCGACTTTTTCAGAAGATTTTTCTTGGTTGTTTGTCGGCCCGTGTGAAACTGGCCAAGATAATAATAAAGCTATATGGCAAGTGTACAATAAGCGATAATTAATTACTGTTTTACTAATGATTTTGAATGGTTAAAACTTAATATAATTACTCAATCAGAAATTAATTTGAATATATAATACAAAATATTTACTGTTATTATGTGGGAAAATAAAACAATGAACAAGATATTAATGCTTTTATTTAGCTTGACCTCGTATATTTGTTTGGGTCAAATCTTGCGACAGCTTTTTCAGCACTTCTACTAAACCGATTCTTATGAAACTTTGCACACACATTGAGCTAACGTGTCAGTGCAATCTGACAATTTGAAAAAAAATCAAGATTGCGGTTCCAAGATGGCGGACGAATTTTTCAATTGTGTTCCGATTCCATTGAAAATCGGTATCGGGGGGTTTTAGGACCACAAATGACGATTCTCTGGTCAAAATTAGAAAATTAAAAATGGGGGCGCAAAATAGCGGATGAATTTTGGAAATGTGTTCTGAATCCATTAAAAATCGGTATCGGGGGTTTTTAGGGCCACAAATGACGATTCTGTGGTCAAATTTTAAAAATTCAAAATGGCGGCGCCAATATGGCGGATGAATTTTGCAAATGTGTTCTGAACCCATTGAAAATCGGTATCGGTAAGTTTTTAGGGCCACAAATGACGATTCTGTGGTCAAAATTTGAAAATTCAAAATGGCGGATGAATTTTGAAAATGTTTTCTGAATCCATTGAAAATCGGTATCGGGAGATTTTTAGGGCCACAAATGACGATTCTGTAGTCAAATTTGAAAATTCAAAATGGCGGATGAATTTTGCAAATGTTTTCCGAATCCATTAATAATCGGTATCGGGGAGTTTGTAAGGTCACAAATGACGAATCTGTGGGCAAAATTTTAAAAAAATCAAAATGGCGGCGCCAATATAGCGGTACGATTTTGGCAATTAAGATTCGATTTCACTGAAAATTTCTAGTCGGGTGTGTTTTAACGTCGGAAATAATAAATTTATTTTCAAAATTAGAAAATTCAAAATGGCGCTGGAAATATGGTATGCATAACAAATCACTTCAACAGAATTTTTTAAAAGGAAAATCCAAAAATGACAGAATTAAGACTAAAAAGAATATAATAAAAAAGGGTAAAAAAACTTTTAAGTTAAATGGTTTTATTTTAAATCGGCTGTACCAAAAACTAGAAAATAATTAGAACACGATCATGGACCTTCTGGAATAGTAGCAGTGCTGTCTTGTCATGTCGTTTGCCAAGAGGCATTTTGTGTCGCTGCGTCAGCACATTAAGTAATATTCTGGGACTTTTAACAGACTAAAATAAAAACACGGGGGGCATAAAAACCTGTATAACCTGTGTAAATAAGAACAACCTGTCTAGAAAAATGTGTTTCCAAGTCCACCAAAACAAAATAGCTTAAAGGCTCTTCGTATCATATTTCAGTTACCAAAAGCCGCTCAATTCAATTGAGTAACTATTAGAAGAAGAATCTAGGGAATTGAACATAATTTAGAAGTGACGTTTATTTCAGTAGTGGAAAGGAGGTGGAGTAAATCTACTCAAGGTCGATGGACCCACAGGCTCATAACAAATGTGGAGGGATGGGTCACGGGAGAGCATGGAGAGATGAGTTACGACCTCGCACAGTTCTTGAGTGGACATGTGTGTTCCAGAGCATACCTCCTTCGGTTCGGACAAGATGTTTTCGTTGTCCCCGGCATTCCTAAATGTGATAGAAGACACTGCGCATGTCCTATTGGAATGCCCGATATTAGCCGAGCAAACTGCTGCTCTGCAAGCGTCAGCTCAGGCACGCGCACGACTCAGAGTAGAGTCACCCTGTATTTTTGTAACCCTATGTCCTATTTTCATGAGCAAGGTATCAGTGTACGCTCCCACCTATCTAAAACTGTTCCACCGTATCAACCTCCAGAGTAACGAGTCATCAAAGTCAAATTTTGGGGCTCATGAAAATAGGATATAGGGTTACAAAAATACAGGGTGATATGTAAAACTCTAAAGAAAAAACTTCAAAACGCCCTAGCGGCTAAACCGTTATGATTTCCACCCGCCTCCCAAAAGATTTTTTGTTCGTCCAACAAAAACCTATCAACAGCCGGCCGCTTTGTAAACTTAACGGATACACCCTGCATAATAACGTTGTCAATTGGAAAATCGGCTTTTTGCTGACTTAGAAAAATATGGAAATTTTCAACTAGCGCTAGAACCAAAACGGTGAGTCGGATAGAGATACTTGGGTAGTGAGATTTGTAGGAAATTTGTGCTCTTTCATTTAGTATATGAATGTTTTGGACGAAAAGTTGATAGTTTCCGAGTTATAAGCGAAAACCCGCGAAAAAGTCCGAACTTTTTCATATTTTTTCATTTTTCTTAATGTTCCGTCACGAAATTTTGTCAGCAAACCTCAAATTCGGAATCACCACCCCAAAATACATAAAAAACCAAAGAAATCAAAACTATCCCAAAACTTTCCCACTAGGGGCCCTTTTATTCACAAATTCACTGGATTATTTGCCTTTCGGCCTCTTTATTTATTTAAGTAGTATCTATTACATACTTAATTGTAAACTTAAAGCTAAGAAAATTTTCTTAAAACTTAGCTAACTTAGGGCCGGTTTTTTTTTTTTTATGAGGAAGACTAGAGCTCAGGGAAAGCCCTTTGTACTGTCGACAATCTATTTTCTTCGTATAGAGTGCAATGTCGAACAGCAAGCTCTAGTCGATAGATAGTGAAGGGGAAGAGAGAAGTAGGAAGGAACTGCCACAACCACCTAACCCCAACCATTTTTATCGCGACTCTGGCATCGGGGCAATGAGAAACAACTCGCTGGAGTGTTATGCCTCCTGAAACAAGTTGAATTCCATCAACCAACCGATGACATGCGCTTGGTAGAGCGGGCAGTGCTAGCGGAAGGCTATGACAGGAGGGAAGGTGGGAAAGGCGAAGTACCGTGGGGCTCTGCCGGGACTCGAACCCGGTTTCACAGTGAGAGCTTAAGTATAGAAATTAACTCAAGTTACACTTAAGTATGCATAGGGGTTTCACAGTTGCAAGTTAAGATTTACTTAAGTATAACTTAAGTGACTAATTTCAATAATTTTAAAGAATCTTTTGACAAAAATGTATTTTTCTTACAATATTTATGTCCGCCATATTGGATTAGCCATCTTTAATTTTGAAATTTCAAAATTCTGGCTCGATAGAATTAAAGGAAATTTTATCACGAATAGTTTAAAAAAAAATTTTAAGTTTCATTAATTCCAGGCTTGGGAATTATCGCTTGTCCAAAAAATGAGCTATTTGCCCCACTGTGCGACGACGGAGACTTCGAAGAAGCTTTTAAGTTGATGTTGCGCGGGAATTGATACAACCGGATAGTACCTCAGGTATTGTTAACAAATGTTGCATCAAATAATTGTATTCACGCACAATAATGTAAGCTTTGATATTTTGTTTTTAGGGACAGCACTACCAGGTGTTTATGCTAGAGCATAACCGCATGGTTTCAGGGCATAGGGGATGTTTTGGTGTGCCGTTGATCCGTCCAAAGTTGGAGATATGTTACTGCAATCCAATAGCTGAATCCAACAGGTACAAATAAAATTGGCACGTGCTCGGCACTGCATCAAGGTGATGGCTACTTATGTCGCACTTAACACGAACACTTAAATGTGGGAGTTAATAGATCTGAATTATGGGAAGCACGTTCCCGGGTTTCGGCACAAAAAAATGTTAATAATTAAAACGCAAAGCTACGTTATAATAATATATTTAGGTCCACTAGGGACAATGTAAAGACTACAAAAAATTAAATGAATACAGGCCGAGATCTAATCTCTGACCCAGACTATGAAAGGCTAACAAAAAGTAAGCAACGGATAACAATTCTCAAGTATTGCAAATTTTGTTGATTGAAAGCAAGACCAAGTTGATTGAAGGCAAGCTGGACCTCTGACTGGTGTTGCTGGAGTGTTGGTATTGCAAGATATTGGTTGATAGACTGGCCTTAACAGTGTGTAAATCCCAGCGAATTGAATCATTAGCGCCTACAGCACATGTGGTTCTAACCTGAGGCTGTCATATAACACAAAGCTCATGCTACGACGCAAATTGTATACATCGCCCTGGATATTAAAAAGCTTCCTGCGTCACTACAAAATGATTTAAATTTTACATTTTAAAGATCTTAATCTATATATATAAAAATGAATGCCGTGCGTTAGTCTCGCAAAAACTCGAAAATGCCTCGAACGATTTCAATAATTTTTTTTTGCTTTGCTCGCCTCAATACAGGGGTGGTTTTAGAAAAAAAAACCATTAGAAAAAACCAAAAGGTACACCTGAAAAATCAAAAAAATTGGTAATTTTGGGATTTCCCACTTGAAATTAGTTTCTAGCTTCATGGCCTACCTATTGTTTGACAGCTGCGTAAATGAGAAATTGTCATTAATTTGAATTAGCAATTTCTCAAAAACCCCAATTTAATGACAATTTCTCATTTACGCTGTCAAACAATAGGTAGGCCATGAAGCTATTGAAACTAATCTGCAGTGAAAATTCCCAAAATGACCAGTTTTTTAGATTTTTCAGTTGTTCCTTTGGGTTTTTCCAAATTCATATTCTCCATCATTCTCATCTGGATTAGCTTCAACATTTGTAGTTGGCCATATGTTCTGATAAAAAGACGTATGAGCTATGATTTTAACTTTAGTATGATAGTACCTTGGCGGTGATAGTACATTTTTTATCTGATGTATAAAAAAACGGTTATATTTTCAGGTTGATTTTAAAGTTGACTGAAACTATGTACTTTGTAAGTACTATGCACTATGTACGATGTATTATATACTATGTATACACTATGTACTATGCACTATATACTGTGTATTGTGTATTATGTACTATGTTTTATGCACTATGTACTACTATGCACAATGTACTATGTATCATCTATATATATATAATAGCCTTATGACACTGGCTTTATCGTAGGCTGAAAATGCTGCCTTGGCTAGGCTGAAACGTGAAAGAAAAAATTCAAAGGAGATTTTCCCATGTGTAAGAGTGAGAGGAGTATACTCAAACTTTTCTTGGCTGGATTTTAAGTGTTATAAAAAGTCTAGAAAACTCACTGACTGACTGACTGTCAGTGAGAAAACTGTTATAAAAAGCATAGGAAAAGAATGAGATTCATGTTCTTTTTTCTATGCTTTTTATAACAGTTTGGTGCATCTCTCGACTTTTTATAACAGTGAGTGAATAACAATAAATTCAAGTGATTATAAATATAATTTAAGTGATTAGAAATAGAAGTGGAAATAAATATAATTGAAGTGACAATAGATATATTTGAAGTGAAGGGGTAAATGTTTAGAATTGGGGCTCCGGAGTAAAATCGCTCCAAAACAAATTTTGAGGTGTTTACGGTGATTTTTGAATGTCCCAATAGAAATTTAAAGCGGGGAAGACATATTTTTCTTATTACATCGTGAGGGGGTTGCGAATTGGGGGATTCCTTCTGTATTCACTCACAACTATCTGTTATAATAATCAGACAATCGTTCTTACTCTCATATGCTATCTCTGTCGCACAGTATAACAGATTTCGTCATTTTCAGCCTAGCCAAGGCAGCATTTTCAGCCTACGAAAAAGCCAGTGTCATAAGGCTACAACACACATGAAAAAATGTTCGTTAATTAATCCATAACTCAACAGATTTCTTTGATTTTTTTTGATATTTTTTGTAGTAGTCTGTGTAAGGTTTATAGCCAAAAGTCGGTAAAATTAGAAAAGAAAGTTGTTAAACCGCTATAAATGTACATGCACGAACAAAAATGGATGTATGTATGTATGTATGTTCCCTAATAACTCCTAAACCATTCAACCGATCACCACAAAAATTTACCCGTATATTATTTACGTTAAGACAGTGGTTTTCGCGTCGGTGCTTACTTTAAAAATTCACTCCTAGGGAGCGCTGTCATAGAGAGTTTTGTTTCGATAGTAATATACACTAGCAGGACCCAGCACTCGAAATTTGAGTGCCATTTTCTCTACCTTTTTTGAATTTAAGTGTGGAATAAACCTTGAATTGTCATGTTTTTCACACGGGCAGTTGTACGTGGTGTACTCTAGAGTAGGTAAACCATCGGCGCTATTCGTTTTCTCTTCGAACGGAAAGGCAAAAAATATCGTCTATCACCAAGCGTTGCAATGAACGCATTACTTATTTTCTGTAAATGTTTGTAATATTGCTATGAAAAGTTGTTGAAGAGTTGAATTTTGAAGACTTGGATTAATTTTAGATGTTGTAACGTTCGTGGTTTTTAAAGAATAAATAGGTAATTTTGGTCATTAAATGTATATATTGAATCTAAAGTTTCGAACTTTTACAGGAAAAATTGGTTTTTCGTTGGTGGTTGTTTTAACGTTCGTGGTTTTAATAGAATACAGAGTTTAATTCTGAAGATCATATAATTAAACGGCAAGCACTTATTTTGTAGCACCATTTTCCAGAAATTAAACTCTCCGAATGTAATGAAAACTGTTTTACCATGTAGCTCTGAGCTAAAAGAAGTGCAGAATCACAATTTTATATACACACGGTACGGTATCATACAACGCTAAAAAATAGAAAATATTTTTACAATTAATTCCCATATGAAACGTATGGCATCTGTTACATTTAATTCCCATATATGACAACAATTTTGCATTATGTGACATTAAGACATAATAAAAGTTGGTTTTTTGGCATTGCCTTTTCCAACTATAAAAAATTTGTTTCATTTTTCAATTTTGTTTTATTGTTCCCGAAAAATTTTGTTAATGAAGACTTCTAGATTTAAATTAAAAAAGCTATAGAAAATGGCCCTCGAATTTCGAGTGCTGGATGCTGCTATTTGCATTAATTTTAAATCTTTTAACGTTCATGGTTTTAACAGAATACACAGGCAATTTTGGTCATAGTTCAAATAAATGTATTTTGAATCTAATGACTCCAACTTTTATCGGAATAGTTGGTTAATGGTTAAGAAGAGTTGAATTTTGAAGGTTTGGGTTAATTTTAAATGTTTAAACGTTGGGTGCAGCGAGGCGCACCGGGTCCCAGCTATCCAAAATACAGAAATTAAGCGGTTCATTGAGACACTTCATCTGTGTATGAAAATTCATACCTCGAAAAATGCCATGTCAATGGATGGTTTTTATTGTCTCGATCAAAATGTCAGATCCCTAATAGTTTCACATTTTGTTATTTGGAATCAAAGATACCAAAAAATCGCCTTTTCAAACTCTCGTACTGTATATTAAAATTCATATCACCTGATTACTACTATTGGCTTATGGGTGCAGCATAGGCGTATCGGGTCCCAGCTAGTCTATATATAAAAAAAAATTAATGCCGTGCGTTAGTCCCGCAAATACTCGAAAATTGCCCGACCGATTTCAATAATTTTTTTTTGTTTTGTTCGTCTCAATACAGGGGTGGTATTAGAAAAAAAACATTAGGAAAAACCCAAAGGAACAGTTGAAAAATCTAAAAAAATTGGTAACTTTGCGATTTTCACTTCACATTAGTTTCAATAGCTTTACCTATTGTTTGACAGCTGCGTAAAAGTGAAATTGTAATTAAATTGGATTGCTGTCATTTCTCAAAAACCATGAAGCTATTAACACTAACCTGCAGTGAAAATTCCCAAAAATTACCAATTTTTTAGATTTTTCAGTAGTTCCTTTGGGTTTTTCTTATTTTTTTTATACCACCCCTGTATTGAGGCGAGCCATTTTCGAGTTTTCGCACGCAATTTATTTTTATATATATGTATACAGATTGAAAATTACACTTAAACATTATCTTATTCACATCTTTAAGGTGCAAGATCATATTCTCCATCACTCTCATCTGGATTACCTTCAACATTTGTAGTTGGCCATTAATATGTTCTGATAAAAAGACGTATGAGGGTTTTCAAATGACCGATTCAATTATTATTAATTGTTATTACATACATCGTTTTTCTTTCTTAAAAAAAGGTAGTGGATTTTGAGAATAGATTTGGTTAAAGCGAATTTATTTGCATTTTGCGAACATTCATTTTGATCAGCTATTCTATTAAGGTAAATTGACTTGGCCGGCCGTATACCAAAGCTGCAAATCGTCATATGCCGCTTTGCAACATAAATCTCCAAGCAATGAGTGACGCTTTGGAATACGGCCTGCCTTAGACATACCCACAAATTTGGACTTAGTTTGAGGTTTCAATATTGTAAAGTTCTCAAGGAAAGTTCGACAGATTTGAGTGACTGTGAAAACAATTCCGAGTCATTTTACATTGTTCATTACAATGCCGAGGAGAACACGAGCTTGCATAAGTCGTTGAAGTTAGTCAAATGCGCGGTGAGCTACCTCACGTGCAAACCGCACTGATTACCAGCGATCGGCGGATAATGAAAATAGTCGTATTGCCATGTCCGAATTATGGTCGAAAGCCACTGAAAATATACGACAAGCGAATAGATTTAGAATGCAACAAGTTCGTGCACATCATACACAACGCCAGCGAGCACGACAGATTAACATGACCTATATGCGCCGACTCGGTGCTCCTGTGAACCTGGAACCAGCGGCATTCCATTACGATCCGGAAATCGATTACGGTGGGGGCAGATCAGTAACGATTAGAGAAATGTCAGTCGTTTGTTTGGTCGGATTGTGCTGTGCGAAATTGCCACAATTGGTCCCGCCACCAGAACCATTACGTTCATTAGTTTCTGGAACGGGAAGTGATTCTACATATTTCCTGGCCAGCATCCAAAAATACAACAGTTTTTTTCCAAATGACGCATATTGTACAAGGCAATTTCTTGCCTACTTTCAAGGTTATTACAACGCAATTGTCATTCTCTTTTGTATCAGAAACTATTTCATAATTTCACTCACCATTACAGATTCAAGAGCAAATATATCATTTACTAGGAGCATATTGAACCTAATGTCTCGAACTTTTATAGGAATAATTGGTTTTTCGTTAATGGTTATAAATATTTGTTCAAGAGTTGAATTTTGAAGATTTGGATTAATTTTAAATGTTTTAAGGTTGGGTGCAGCGAGGCGTACCGGGGCCCAACTAGTTACTCATAAAAAGTCTCTATGGCGAGTATCTTATTTCTCTTCTTTAGTTTCATTCACTCATAAAATATCAAACCCATTACTATTATTTAAATACTCCCATCAGTAGAAACTTATGTAGAACCTAAAAAGTAAATTAACTAATTAATACTTCAATATTGTGAAACACGGGCTTTTTTCAGTTTCCATGCACGGGAACCATTCCAAATTTAACATGTCAAGTGGACCGCAAATTACCATAGCGTCGAGCCATTGTCATTCTTTGTAAAATATTAAAATCCCACGCACTTTTAATTTTTCGTGACTTAAAAGCACCGCATAAGAAGTCAAATATCATCATATTTCAAAAGTGTCCTTTTAGCCAATGTCAAGTCAAGAGCCTTGCAACTCATAAATTTCCCGTATCCCAGTTCCGTCTGCAGCTACGACGAGAAAAATACGAAAAAGTATTTGATATATTGCTACATTGGACATAAAAATTTGTGCCATTAAAATTTATTGCTTTGTAAATTTCGTATATGGGCGAGTAACTGGTTAACGGTCTTTTCTTTGCCATCGTTCCTTTTTCTTTTCAGGTCAGGTTTCAGATCACAAAAAAAAACAATTCAGGAATCCTTACATTTCCTTAATGTATCTCAAGAAAATTTGATGCTAATGTATCATCTGCTGTGAGTGATGACAGACAACTGGATCGCTGTACATAGAAATCGATTTTAGCTTCTAGACGTAGAGGAAATTGCAAGAATCATAACTGGAATTTCTGAATTGCTTCTGGCTTCCAAGCTCAGGCTGTCACATGGGGGGGGGGGCAACTGGGACGCATTGCCCGAGCCCCAGGCCAGAGGGAGCCTCGAGAATAGATTGAAACCCAAAAAGTGAAAACCCATATCTCTGAGTACTAATCGCCTAGGGGCCCGAAATCACTAATCTAGAGCCTGAAAGCCATGGATATGGATTTTTCTACTCAACATTTTTAAATAGTAAACACTATTTTTCTTGCTTTAATTTCCGCAAAGTCGTCGATGACATCGTCATATTCTATTTCTTTTGCCAGCTCTCGTTCTATTGATAATATCGAGCAATAATTTAAAAGTAACTGACCCATACATGATCTTAGATAATTTTATATCATTTTTAATTTACGGAAACCGCGTTCACAAGTTGCAACACCAATAGGTATCACAATAAAAAGACGTAAACAAATCCATAATTCAGGAAAACCAGATTCAAGGCCTTTATCAAAGATTAGATTGGGATATTTGGCTTGCCCTTAAGTAGTCTCTTTACAACCACTAAGCTCGAATTGAGTATTAAGAAAAAGAAAAAACTTTCCTAGCGGGAAATGAAGCTAGAACGCTCTTAAAAAGCTTGGGACGTTCCCCTTCCCATCGCAGTTCTATATCTTTTTTAACATTACATGGTCGCAGTGGGGAGCACTCCTTTTACTGGTACATTTTTTAAAAGCGTTTTTGAAGCAGTCACAAAAGGGCTCCATCAAGTTGACCGGACCAAATTAGCAGAACCAAATAAAATTTATACCAAAATTTAGTGCTTTTTAATTGCTAATTAATTACCGAAATAAAAAATTAATTGCTATTTTTTTTAAAAAGTTACGGCGGTTCTGCTACCTTGATATCAAGCTGGCCGGACCAAATTAGCAGAACCAAATAAAATTTATACCAAAATTTAGTGCTTTTTAATTGCTAATTAATTACCGAAATAAAAAATTAATTGCTATTTTTTTTAAAAAGTTACGGCGGTTCTGCTACCTTGATATCAAGCTGGCCGGACCATTTCAGCAAAACCAAGTAAAACGTCGAATTTTCAATAATACAATGCACCATAATTTATTACTAATTAATTGCTATTAATTTGACTGAAATAAATAATTAATTATTTATTTTTTTTGTAATTGTAATGGTTTAGCCAGCTTGATGTCAAGCTAGCAGGACCACTGCGGCATGCTACCTAGAACTAATGACTAATACCTAAAAGAAAATACCAGGTATATGAAAATCGAAAAAATAGGTGTTAATAATTTTCAAACAAGAAAACAATCGGCCCTTTTTAGGGCCACCAAATATTCAATTCAAAGAATTAGTACTTTATTATGAAGTTGTATGAACTTAAACAATGTCATTATTGTTTTATAATACTTATATTATTAACAAATGGCACAATACGCACCGAGGGGATGTGGTGCAGGCTCATAGGTGGCGTGTTCCTGGCAAGTGTCTGAGGTGTAGTGAGGAACCGTCGATCCAACCGTAGCCAACGGCCCCCAGGTCGGCGGCATCGTAACAGGCGTATCCGCGTGGGCGTGCAGATGGTGTTGTTGGTGCATCATGGAAGGAATCTGATTACAGTTCTATCATCAAGGTATATGTATAACCTGAAATACATAATTAAGAATAAATAATACATAAAATGCATTTCTACCAAATTTTCGTTTTATTTCTAACACATTACCATTTACTGCCTCAATTCATGTTTTGTATGAGTCAGACTTTAAACTTTAATGAACTTTTTGAATAGGACAAAAATGAATTTGAACCGGAACAAATTGTGATTGTCTTAGCGGAAACAAATCCTATTTAGATACCTCTTGCATGAACCTTTAATTTAGGAACAAAGAGAAAGTTTCGCTCCGAACCGAACACGGAAACACATAAATAAAGAATCTGGAAACAATGTTGAATATGGACAACGTGATTCAATTTGCCCCACCCACCATCCATCATCAATCATACATCTGTGAAAAAAATATTCATTATTTTTTCATTTTCACCTTCAGATTATTAAAATTATTTTCAATACCTAAATCTATCTCCTCGCTTCCAATTACGTGCAATAGCTGTATCATATGTTTTAATACCAAGAAATCTAAAACATCCGGCATATCATGATATTTAATGGTAAACGTTTTTCCAGTCATTTTTTCGTTTTCATCGATAATAGCCAATTTTAAACAGCATAATCGGGGAGGTTTTATTTCATACTTCATTCCAATGATTTATCAGTTTATCCATTTGGGAATTCTAAAAGTTTCCCTTGTCTTAACTTTTCCACCTTTTCCACGTCCAGCCTTTATATTGATGTTCAGTTTGTTCATTTGGAAATCCTAAAATGTTATAAGTAAAGTATTTAATAACCATTTTTCATTTGTAATAATGTTGTACCATCAGGATATCTCCATATTTCAACTTGACCAACTAAGTTTATACATTTGGGAATTCTAAAAGTTTCCCTTGTCTTCACTTTTCCACCTTTGCCACGTCCAGCCATTTGCACTTTATTTTTGGCAAATAAATAAAGCACATCACCACGCACAATAAAAACACTAATTTAAAATAATTAACATTAGGTCTGTTCCCGTACATGCAGAAAGAACAGAATCTGTCAGTTGCTTCGAATTAGTTAACAGAATTCTGTTCCCGTACTTTTACTGCAGCCGCCATACTCATTTCCCCACCCTGCAGTAAGAAGCAGAAACCTGCAGTAGATACGAGCTGCTGTAACCTGCTGCAGCTTAGATATTTGAAATATGGCAATGTCAGAACTGTCATTCCCGTGTTAAAACTGCAGAAACCTGCAGAAACATGTTCCTGTACTTTCTGTACTTCATCCCCACCTCTCAATAAGCAACTTGCAGTAAGTGGCAGAATGCAGAAAGTACGGGAACAAACCTATTGACTTTGACACTATTTATAAAATAAAGGCCGTATCAGAACCTAAAAATATGCAGCGTGCAGCAGCAGCACCAGAGCAACATGCTGCAGTCGGTATCAGATTCTAGTTGTTTCCGCTGTGCAGCGCACTTTTTATTTGACAGCCAAACCTCAAATTAAAAATTTAAAAATTGCACTAGTTCTATCAATTATTCCTCCATGTACTTTTAAATAATTTAAAAACAAAAATCCCGCGTCTCCTTGTTTAAAATCACTTGCCGCATTACGAAGTGTCAAAAGTGCTGCATATATATGCAGCAAAATTAGGATTTGAGATGAAAATGCAGCACGCTGGTCTGGTGCTGCTTTGCTTGTCATTTTACCAGCCTCAGCCAATAGAAACACTTGTGATTGCAGCGCTGCATAGGTTCTGATACGGCCTTAAAGCCCAATTACAATGAACGGATCTACTTCAAGTATACTTCAAGTAAGTTTCGAGTAACAAAAGATGCATGTAAACTCGTCCTGACTTCAAGTATACTTGAGTCAAGTAAATTAGAAAAATTTGTCTTCTTGACTTGAAAAAAGTCCATGTAAACACGTCTTGAGTACTTGAAAATGTGCATGGGTGGTTCTACACTGTACGCTCGTGTAGAACCACCCATGCACATTTTTGTGTTTTCGAAACGTGAGTTTCTGGGAGAGAGGGTGAGAGAAGAGGTGGAATTCCATCATACCCTCTCACCCTCTTCTCCACAAACGACGTTTCGAAAGCACAAAAATGTGTTCGTTGTACGCTCGTGTAGAACCACCCCATGCGTTTAGATTTGAAATAAGAATAAGATAGATATAAGCCTGAAACAGAATCAATGCAGTGTGCAGTATGCAGTGTTGTTTGCTGATTGTCAAAAATTACAGCACTGCGTCTTATAACGAAATCAACCCAGTGCAGTGTTGTCAAAGCTTAAACGTCAAAAAAATTAAAACTAAATTTTATGAAAAAAGAGTCAGTTTTATATACTTCTTATATTTTCTATGTTAAGAAAATTATCTTTATTATAAAAATAGTGTAAAAAAATTACTTCATTATAAAAATAAATAAAAAAAACAGAACAATTCCATTTAACAAACATGTGAAATTATAAACTATTGTTAACTAAAACAGTACATAAATCATTTCACTCATGTGCAATTCTTAATTTATGTCATGAAAAATTACTGCCACTTAATATCACTTTTATAAATATTTGTGAGGTTAGAAAATTAAACTTCAAATCACACACTGCACAGTAAATTTAGAAATTAGCCTAAACCTGCAGTGCAGTATTCTGCTGCTCACTGCCCTGCATGCAATTGTGTTCCGGGTAGTAGAAAAGCAAGAAACCAAACTTTGACAGGCGGTGCAGTACACTGCACTGCGTTGATTCTGTTTCAGGCTATAATATTTGTGTCATTTGCTGTGCGGTGTTTGTTGTTAAAAAATAAAAAAATGGCAAAAAGAAATATTTGGTCGTTTTAGGAAACTGCTTCTATGATGACAACTGTCAGTTCGAGTAAAACTGAAGACATTTTGGAGTCAAGTAAGTTACCGAAAACGCAACTTGAAATTTCAAGTAAATTTCAAGTCAGGAACTCAAGTAAGCATGTAAACTTAGTATTTGACAGTTCAATCCGATTCCGATGCGTTCCGATCGGTTCATTGTAATTGGGCTTTAAGGCCGTATCAGAACCTATGCAGCGCTGCAATCACAAGTGTTTCTATTGGCTGAGGCTGGTAAAATGACAAGCAAAGCAGCACCAGACCAGCGTGCTGCATTTTCATCTCAAATCCTAATTTTGCTGCATATATATGCAGCACTTTTGACACTTCGTAATGCGGCAAGTGATTTTAAACAAGGAGACGCGGGATTTTTGTTTTTAAATTATTTAAAAGTACATGGAGGAATAATTGATAGAACTAGTGCAATTTTTAAATTTTTAATTTGAGGTTTGGCTGTCAAATAAAAAGTGCGCTGCACAGCGGAAACAACTAGAATCTGATACCGACTGCAGCATGTTGCTCTGGTGCTGCTGCTGCACGCTGCATATTTTTAGGTTCTGATACGGCCTTTATTTTATAAATAGTGTCAAAGTCAATAGGTTTGTTCCCGTACTTTCTGCATTCTGCCACTTACTGCAAGTTGCTTATTGAGAGGTGGGGATGAAGTACAGAAAGTACAGGAACATGTTTCTGCAGGTTTCTGCAGTTTTAACACGGGAATGACAGTTCTGACATTGCCATATTTCAAATATCTAAGCTGCAGCAGGTTACAGCAGCTCGTATCTACTGCAGGTTTCTGCTTCTTACTGCAGGGTGGGGAAATGAGTATGGCGGCTGCAGTAAAAGTACGGGAACAGAATTCTGTTAACTAATTCGAAGCAACTGACAGATTCTGTTCTTTCTGCATGTACGGGAACAGACCTAATGTTAATTATTTTAAATTAGTGTTTTTATTGTGCGTGGTGATGTGCTTTATTTATTTGCCAAAAATAAAGTGCAAATGGCTGGACGTGGCAAAGGTGGAAAAGTGAAGACAAGGGAAACTTTTAGAATTCCCAAATGGATAAACTTAGTTGGTCAAGTTGAAATATGGAGATATCCTGATGGTACAACATTATTACAAATGAAAAATGGTTATTAAATACTTTACTTATAACATTTTAGGATTTCCAAATGAACAAACTGAACATCAATATAAAGGCTGGACGTGGAAAAGGTGGAAAAGTTAAGACAAGGGAAACTTTTAGAATTCCCAAATGGATAAACTGATAAATCATTGGAATGAAGTATGAAATAAAACCTCCCCGATTATGCTGTTTAAAATTGGCTATTATCGATGAAAACGAAAAAATGACTGGAAAAACGTTTACCATTAAATATCATGATATGCCGGATGTTTTAGATTTCTTGGTATTAAAACATATGATACAGCTATTGCACGTAATTGGAAGCGAGGAGATAGATTTAGGTATTGAAAATAATTTTAATAATCTGAAGGTGAAAATGAAAAAATAATGAATATTTTTTTCACAGATGTATGATTGATGATGGATGGTGGGTGGGGCAAATTGAATCACGTTGTCCATATTCAACATTGTTTCCAGATTCTTTATTTATGTGTTTCCGTGTTCGGTTCGGAGCGAAACTTTCTCTTTGTTCCTAAATTAAAGGTTCATGCAAGAGGTATCTAAATAGGATTTGTTTCCGCTAAGACAATCACAATTTGTTCCGGTTCAAATTCATTTTTGTCCTATTCAAAAAGTTCATTAAAGTTTAAAGTCTGACTCATACAAAACATGAATTGAGGCAGTAAATGGTAATGTGTTAGAAATAAAACGAAAATTTGGTAGAAATGCATTTTATGTATTATTTATTCTTAATTATGTATTTCAGGTTATACATATACCTTGATGATAGAACTGTAATCAGATTCCTTCCATGATGCACCAACAACACCATCTGCACGCCCACGCGGATACGCCTGTTACGATGCCGCCGACCTGGGGGCCGTTGGCTACGGTTGGATCGACGGTTCCTCACTACACCTCAGACACTTGCCAGGAACACGCCACCTATGAGCCTGCACCACATCCCCTCGGTGCGTATTGTGCCATTTGTTAATAATATAAGTATTATAAAACAATAATGACATTGTTTAAGTTCATACAACTTCATAATAAAGTACTAATTCTTTGAATTGAATATTTGGTGGCCCTAAAAAGGGCCGATTGTTTTCTTGTTTGAAAATTATTAACACCTATTTTTTCGATTTTCATATACCTGGTATTTTCTTTTAGGTATTAGTCATTAGTTCTAGGTAGCATGCCGCAGTGGTCCTGCTAGCTTGACATCAAGCTGGCTAAACCATTACAATTACAAAAAAAATAAATAATTAATTATTTATTTCAGTCAAATTAATAGCAATTAATTAGTAATAAATTATGGTGCATTGTATTATTGAAAATTCGACGTTTTACTTGGTTTTGCTGAAATGGTCCGGCCAGCTTGATATCAAGGTAGCAGAACCGCCGTAACTTTTTAAAAAAAATAGCAATTAATTTTTTATTTCGGTAATTAATTAGCAATTAAAAAGCACTAAATTTTGGTATAAATTTTATTTGGTTCTGCTAATTTGGTCCGGTCAACTTGATGGAGCCACAAAAGTAGAAAAAATTGTCTAGCCATCCAATTTATGTTATAGGCGTGTGGAAATGAGAAACAACTGCAGTGTCGAAAAGCTTTATATTTTTGTTCACCTTGTGCAATTGCCTTTTCGTCCTTCCAAACGCGAGTGGCGACAGCGGCTTTACCAAGCGGTCCCCCAACTAAGTACCAAACGCATTCAATATACCGCTTGACCAACGCATCGAACGAGAACCGGTCTCTGTTTGCCGTTTTCTTCGTTCCGTACAATCCTTAAAGATCCAATCGGATCCTTCGATTCCTTAGTAGTGCTTCGAATTATTCTCTCTCGGAGAACTTCTGGATTGATTCTGCCAAAAGAAAGATGAGTGCTGAGCCCCAGAGCTAAGCACAAGGGCCTGTCTACATAAGACCTGTTCCATTCCAGGTTGCACTATATAACTTTCGGTTCGCCCGCGAATAAAGCGGGGTTTCCACTTAGCTGGCTTTCAGTGCTGGTGGTACTGTTGGTGGGTTGTAGCTGGAAGCCATCCGGAATTTGAAAATTTCTGATTATTCTCGAGCTGGTTGAGCCACTAGCTGGTAATGTTCGGGGAGCCAGCGGAAGATACAACCCGCGCTGGTAGTCAGCTAAGTGGAAACCCCGCTTTAAAACCCGACCGTTCGGTATCTGTATTTAGTGCCCTGGATGAACTTATTCTTACGTTACCACAATTTTTTTAGTCGAAGATTTTTTGGAATTTCGAAATCCTTAAAGGGCCCCCCAACATATTTTAGCCCCAGGCCGCCAAGGTGATGTGGCAGGCCTGACCAAGCTACTTAACATTTAAGAACAGATGTGTAATGTAATAGGAGGTAGTATACACAGAATAATGCCTGCCATCTACCCTTGAAGATAAAACAACCGCTCCCATCGAAAACTATTCTGATGAGTTGAAAGCATAATATCACAGACTTAACTATTTGTTAAAGCCCCCATACACGGTCAAATTGGATGTATATTAGCGTGGGTCACTCTAGTATGGAGAACATTTTTTTTCTTTTCACTTCTAATAGTAATAAAAATGTGACACGGTTATAGGAACTAATACAGAAAATTTCATGCCAATTACTTTCTGCCTCCGGATTGACCTTGAAATTCTGAAAATTTGAATATTATACCAACATATTTCTTAAAACCCTTTATAGTTTATAGTTTATTTATTTATAAAAAAGTACACAAGATTAAAATCTTATTTAGTACCGTAACAAAGGAAAATACAAAAATTAAATAAATTAAATAATTGGGCGCAAAAAAAAAGGATATAAGATAAAATAAAAGTTATTAAAAACTAACAATACAAAGAGAGGGAAAAGAAAAAAAAAGAATGAAAATAAGGAGTAAAATAAATTAACCCCGCGATTCTAGTTGTTAGATTGTTGTCAGATCTAACAACTCGACCCCAGGTATCGAAAAGAGCTTTGGCGTAAAGCTTTCTCCTCGATTTTGGAGACTTTGAATTGTCAGACTTCCCCTTCAGCAGTTCGCTCAATCATGTTAGCCGGTGTTTGCTCACGGTATACAGAAACAAGGTATTTTAAAAGAAGACTGTTATTTAATAAGGATTCAGTGGAATTTAAAAAAATCTAAAAAATTAAAAATTTCAACGAAACGACGAAGAGGTTGGGAGAAACAAAAAATTAAAAAACAAGAACTTTTAAATGCGTAGTATAAAAATTGGTCGGACATTATTCATAGGAAATATTCCAAGCTTTCTAAATTTGGAAAAAAAAGGTATAGGTTAACTGCTTTTTGGAGAAAAAAATAGTGGAAGTTGAAATTGTAGTTAAAAAAACCAAAATTTTGACTTTGACTACTCATAACTAAGTTGGTAGGGTTGGTAGTACCAAAACTGGTGCTTAAGTAATCCTGATAGAAGCTAGTTCAAATAACGATAATAGGTTAAAATGACGATAATTGGCTCGTGAGACTTGAACTTGACCGAAAAGGCCAATTTCTTTTTCAGAAAATGTAGGACGTACAAAACAATTCCCCGCACGGGTTTTAAAGAATGCTCGGATTTTATTGACAAGTGATGTTTGATGCGAAGTTGTTTGCTCTGAAGCTGAATCCAGAAAAGTTAATTTCATTTAGAACCGGTTTTATTCTATCGAGTTTATTAGCTGGTGTTTGTGGCTCTTGGCCGAACTCTTTTCAAAAAAGGGCTTGGCCGAATGTTATGAATTTTTTTCCAAAGCATGTTTTCGTTAATGTGCTTCGATCGGCATCCCAACGAAGCCGATATCATTTTTGGTTTGCGCGATATCGTGCGGGTACAAAAATCAGGTACGTCGTTTAAACAAAAAAACAAAAAATTTTAGATCAGGCTTTAGCTAATACGCTTCGATCGGCACCTCCACGAAGACGATATCTTTTTTGGTTCGCCCTATTCTCGTGCAGGAAAAAATTACTACGGACGTACGCACAAACACACCTACACATTCACACATGGTTCTTCTCATAATTATGCTTAAAGAAAAACTTTTGAAAGCAAAAAAGAACTTTACTTGATTGTTAAAGCAAAATGTATTGAAATGGGCCGAAATTTTTGAATTTCCCGATCCTAAATTCATTCTCAGTCCAGCCCTGCACAGATGTAGTATAGGAAATGACAAAATAAGTTTTAATTAAAATTTAATCCCTCATTAACAGAAAAATTAAAAAAACTGAATAAAATTGAA
The DNA here is from genome assembly GCA_963855945.1 of Thereva nobilitata. Classification (NCBI taxonomy): domain Eukaryota; kingdom Metazoa; phylum Arthropoda; class Insecta; order Diptera; family Therevidae; genus Thereva; species Thereva nobilitata. The sequence goes on along the minus strand of OY979694.1, from coordinate 100,271,114 downwards.
AAAATCGAGAAATATGTACGTGATTCGAAAAATCAGGTGTTCGGTTTTTCTTAATTTTAAGCGGTTTAATGAAAATAAAGTATCAAAATTTATAGACCATTTGAAACTAGACATTTCAATGGTTAAATGAGCACTTATTGAACATCAAAATTCGACAAAAACATCAATAAAGTTGTCCATGCAAGATTAGGGTATTTTTTTCGAAAAATGTTAATTTCTAGGAAACTATCCGTTATCCAAACAAAACAAAAATCATGCTTATTTAACGCAACACAAGGTATACTCTTACAAATTTTTATGTAATTTGAATTATTTTTACGGGAGAAAAAAATTAAAAACTGATAAATCGTTTTTCCGCCATTTTCTTGGAAAATTTGAGGTTATGTCAAAATATGTTATATACAAAATTTTTAATCTTTTTATTATCTACAACTTTTGTATGAAACATTTTCCTCTAGGAGGTCATGTTTCACCGCAAATCGCAAATCCGTTTTGGCACTAGCTTAATTAAAATTTTAGTCATAGAATTTAATACCTAATGCCCCAGTTACACGAATGACAAAAAATGACAATTGTCATAATCTCTGGTCATAATTAATGGCATTGTTGTTGTTTATTTTTTATGACAGAAATAATGACACAAATTATGACCGTGTATGACGATAATGACAAATTATGACAGAAAAAATGGCAAGTGTGTCATTCGTGTAACAGCACCATTAATCATCAATACGACCATAACAGCCAGCTCGCGAGTCGCTGGCTATAGTTAGATTTTCAAAGCTTACAATTCCCCTCCATTTGTTAGATCTAACATCCAGAATACCAAATCCTCTCTTTTTCTGACAAAAGCACATAGTCTCCACCGAAGGGGCAAGAGCTTTGAGCTTTTTACTCATTTTCTGACTATTGTTAGATTTCTATGATCTAGAATCGCGGGGTAAGTTTAAATTAAAATTTTACTAAAATTAAAATTAACTAAATAAATAAATAAATAACAGCCGGTGTTCTATGCCAAGAAGATGCATGCTAAGGAGGATTCATGCCAATCCATGTTGCGCAGCAAGCAAGCGATTATATCATTTCATGCATTCTGTGTTGCAAAATGCGCGATCACTCCTCTCCTGAAAGCGGCGAGCGATGTGGTACTTTGCAAATGGAAGGGGAGACTATTCCACAATCTCACAGTATGTACAAAGAAGGAACGACTACCTAGCAGGGAACAGTGTCTAGGAATACAAAATTGCATCGAACGACGAGTACAAAGGGGAACAAGGCAGTCAGCAAGATATGAGGGAGCAGAGGAATTTATGATAGGATAGATAGGATAGATATATAATAGATAGATATATAATTAATGAAACTTAAGGATAGATATATAATTAATGAAACTTAATATATTAGTTCAGTCAAATTAAACATTGAGCGATGCATCAAATCAGGTATTTTTCCTTTTTGAATATGTTGTTTATAATCGAAAGGCAATGTTAAATCCAAGTTTCAAAAATGAAGAAAATCTCGAAATATTAGGTCTTTTCTCAGTTTTTGTCTATTTTACCTGAAAGGACTGGTTTTTCATCAAAGAATATTGTATTCATTTTTGAAGTAGGTTAAATTTGCAACAATTTGAGGCCAGAACGGTTTTTATAAGACCAATGGTTTCGGAGAAACAGCTTTTCAAACTTTGGCCAATTTTTCAAGTTACACGATTTTTAGGACAATTTCATTTTCAGTACCGTTCACCTTAGCCCAGTGTTTTTCAACCGGGTAGCCACGGAGCAAAAAAATTAGTTAACTAGGTATTTTATGGAGAAAATGGTGGTTTTAGTTGAAATTTTAGTTAAAAAACCGAAATTTTGATTTTGATGAGTCATTGCTCTGGAAGTTGGAAGGGTAGAACCTTGACTTTTACAGTTTTAGATAGATGGGACTATTCTGCATACACAGATACCTTACTCATGAAAATATGTCAAAGGGTTACAAAAATACAGGGTGATATGTGAAACTCTAAAAAAAAGTGGGTGTGTATACTTATGTACGCGCATTAGAAGTTATACTTCTTTGGCGTGATGTAAGACTAATGTTTAAATAATAATTTATTGGATAAATATAAATAAAATAATAATTTATTGGATTTTTTTATTATTTGCGTGCGTTGGTAGGTGGAAGCATCATGATGCCGACACGCTCCAGCCTGTCGGTTCTTTTCAGTAATGCTTCGCCAGCTGGATCAGCTTTTATCTACCTGCTAATACTACCGATATTTCTAACCCGTACTCTCTTCCTTTTGGTTTCTTTACGCCTTACCTTCTGATGGAGCATATTTAGCGTCTCCTCCACTTTATTCTTTACAACACCCGATGTCACCATGTAGTCTATGATGTTCTCTACTCTGAGTCGTGCCTGAGCTGTCGCTTGCAGAGCAGCAGTTTGTTCGGCTAATATCGGGCGTTCCAATAGGACATGCTCAGTGTCTTCTATCACATTTAGGAATGCCGGCGACAACGAAAACATCTTGTCCGAACCGAAGGAGGTATGCTCTGGAACACACATCTCCACTCAAGAACTGTGCGAGGTCGTAACCTCATCTCTCCATGCTCTCCCGTGACCCAACCCTCCACATTTGTTATGAGCCTGTGGGACCATCGACCTTGAGTAGATTTACTCCACCTCCTTTCCACTACTGAAATAAACGTCACTTCTAAATTATGTTCAATTCCCTAGATTCTTCTTCTAATAGTTACTCAATTGAATTGAGCGGCTTTTGGTAACTGAAATATGATACGAAGAGCCTTTAAGCTATTTTGTTTTGGTGGACTTGGAAACACATGTTTCTAGACAGGTTGCTCTTATTTACACAGGTTATACAGGTTTTTATGCCTCCCCCGTTTTTATTTTAGTCTGTTAAAAGTCCCAGAATGTTACTTAATTCGCTGACGCAGCGACACAAAATGCCTCTTGGCAAACGACATGACAAGACAGCACTGCTACTATTCCAGAGGTCCATGATCGTGTTCTAATTATTTTCTAGTTTTTGGTACAGCAGATTTAAAATAAAACCATTTAACTTAAAAGTTTTTTTACCCTTTTTTATTATATTCTTTTTAGTCTTAATTCTGTCATTTTTGGATTTTCCTTTTAAAAAATTCTTTTGAAGTGATTTGTTATACATACCATACTTCCAGCGGCATTTTGAATTTTCTAATTTTGACAACAAATTTATTATTTCCGACGTTAAAACACACCCAACTAGAAATTTTCAGTGAAATCGAATCTTAATTGCCAAAAACGTACCGCTATATTGGCGCCGCCATTTTGATTTTTTTAAAATTTTGCCCACAGATTCGTCATTTGTGACCTTAAAAACTCCCCGATACCGATTTTCAATGGATTCGGAACACATTTGCAAAATTCATCCGCCATTTTGAATTTTCAAATTTGACTACAGAATCGTCATTTGTGGCCCTATAAATCTGCCGATACCGATTTTCAATGGATTCAGAACACTTTTGCAGAATTCTGAAGGCCTACATATTGTTTGAAACCCCTCTCCCACCCTCTCAGTGGACTCTCCTGGGGTCTCACGGGACTCCAAAGTGACCCCTTCAACCACTTGAGCAAAAAAAGATTATTTTTATTTACTTATTACTTAGGTCCTACACACAAGGAATTTTATCGCAATGCGTACGGGATACTTTTGCGGTATTAAGCTGTATCAACTCCTCGACGATCTTGCTCCACCTCGCGGCTTTGAAAGCATTCTTCACTTCAACAGTTATCAATGCGCAACTCTTATTCACATCCTTTGCCGCCCTTGCAAGGCTAGTCACCATATTGACAACATTTGTTGTCGATCTAGCCTTCCTGAAACCGAATTGCCTTTCCGAAAAACCGCCTTCCCGCTCGCCGCTTGAGAGTAGTCTTGTGTATATCACCCTTTCGAAAAGCTTGCTCATAGTGTTGAGAAGACATATCGGCCTGTAGGCTCTTGGCGCTCCCATTGCTCAGGGAACACTCCTTCCCTCAGGCACGCTGTGAATACTTGGGTGAATTCACCTGGTGCTACATTGGCTGCCAGCTTCACCGCTTTGTTCGGTATGCCGTCTGGCCCAGAGGCTTTTCCCACTGCAATCCTCTTCACGACTTCCATAATTTCTTCCTCCCTTACCCTGGAATGTCTGCTTCATCTACGTTTATTGCAGGCAGGCAATCTATGTCCCATGTTCAGTGGGAACAGCAAACAGGGGCACACTATGCCTTGCGCAGCGCAGATAATCGTTGGGGAACGGTTGCCCTTAAGCTGCTGACAGAAACAGGCGCAAACGCCGTGCGGGCAATGACAGAGAGAATAGAAGTAGTGTATTCAAATGCGCACTAACGAAATGCTGTTTTACGCTACGCACACACCGCGCAAGTTGCTTTACTTTCTACTTTCTGCGCGTTGCCGCCGCGTGTGTCAAGAGATGTTTGTGTTTTGAGTCGTGTTTTGGTGGTGGTGGGCATATGTTTGGAGTCGTGTGTTGGTGTTGCCTGTGAGAGAAAATTTGTTGATTTTTATATTTTTTAATGAAAATCTTTATTTTTCCAAATTGGGGTAATTAAATTAGCACCTAAAAAAAAGACAAACCCTGTAGGATAGAAAAATTATATGTAAATCATTCAGGTTTTTCAATTTTTTTTCCAATCACGTCCACTTGTCACTTTGATTTCGTTGTTGTGTTCAAAGTCGGAGCGCGCCGCCGACACCGCAACATCATGTCAGTGAAAAGTCGCCACATACCGCGAAGCCAATGTCCGCACGGCGTTTGCGCCTGATTCTGTCAGTAGCTTTAATTGGCGACTTCACTACTCTGTAAGCAACCCCCAACGAGTTACTATCCACTTCTTTGCACAGACTGTTAAAGTGTGCCGTTGTACTCTTTCGGATAGCCTCATCGGCGGATCTAGAATCTGAATAAGGGGGGAGGGACTAATGTGTCAGATCATTTTTTTGCGAAAACGAATATCACGCGCAGCGTTAGGGTGGGGTCCGACGAAGGGGTCACCTATTTTGTGACGGATGCAAGACACAAGTTCTGACGTCGCTCCTTTTTGCTGGTTGGCCTGTTACTGGTACTGGGAATGTGAAGGCCAAGTAATGTGCTTTTGGGCGCACGCGATTAGCCATCGCTAGTTATCTTCAGCTACACTCAAGTAAATTTCCAAGAAAATGGCTGATCTTTGCGGCATCCCAATCGAGGCGCCGTGGCACCCCGGTTGAAAAACACTGGGCTAAGGTGAATGGTACTGAAAATGAAATTGTGCTAAAAATCGTGTAGCTTGAAAAATTGGCCAAAGTTTGAAAAGCTGTTTTTCCGAAACCATTGGTCTTATAAAAACCGTTCTGGCCTCAAACTGTTGCAAATTTAACCTACTTCAAAAATGAATACAATAATCTTTGATGAAAAACCAGTCCTTTCAGGTCAAAATAGACGAAAACTGAGAAAAGGCCTAAAAGGACCCCGCACCGTTTGTATGGGAAAATGTCTTTCGGTGAATTTTCTTGAAATGTTGCAGGTTGATAGTTCTCAACATGTAGATCAAAACCCACTCCCAAAACCCCTCCCCCTCCAAAATCCACGCCAAGTTTTTGAAGTTATACTTCTTTAGGCGCGTTTTTAAAATATTATGAGAGTGAATTTTTAGGAATCGAGACGCAACGCGAGACGCAACGGAGAATATAGGCGAAGGGGTATGGAGGGCAAGCATTTCAACTCCCATTCTTTAGCTGATGTCTGTTCACGATGTCGATGAGTGAAGGGGTTTTTATCCTGAGGCTATGGATGGAAATAAATTTCTTGTACGATTCATCAGCTAAGCGAAGGTTTGGGTTTTTTGTAGGCATGAAGATTCGTAGACGATTTTACTGTGCACGACGTTGCTGGGTGAGGGGTTCTATCGCGAGGCTATGGAGGGAAATCCGATACGTGTTCTATTCATCACCTAAGCGCGAGTTTCTAAGGGCCAGTTTTACACCAGCCGACTTTTTCAGAAGATTTTTCTTGGTTGTTTTTCGGCTCGTGTGAAACTGGCCAAGATAATAATAAAGCTATATGGCAACTGTACAATAAGCGATAATTATTTACTGTTTTACTAATGATTTTGAATGGTTAAAACTTAATATAATTACTCAATCAGAAATTAGTTTGAATATATCGTCGGCCCAGAATGATAAAGTTCTAACTGTTTCGTTACTACTTTCGAGAAATTACCATTTTAATTTTTAAAACTGGGTATTTTTGTTATTTATGACAGTATGACCTCTATGTTCCAATTAGCCAATTATTTTAATTGAAAGTTTTATATAGAAGCGTATTTTTAAGCAAAGTCCTTTTAGTTCCGTAAAAAAAGAAATTAAAAAAATGTAGTTAGAAATTTACAACACCAAAAAAATTTTAAAACCTAGAATGAGAAGGTTCTTTCTACCAGTAGGACAGTGTAGTAGTAAAAACTACTAAAAAGATAGAATGATGTAATTCTAATCCCCGTTAGAACTTTATGATATAAAACAAATATATATTTTTTGAAAATATATTTTTTTTGTAAAAATAAATAAAAGCTTTTTTGATAAGTTTTTGTGTTTAATAAAAACATATAAAATAAACTATAATAAAAAAAACCAATTCAATGGTTAACAAAAATAAAATATACACTTTTTTAGTTAAAATTATTTTTTTAAGGCAGGTAAAAGTAAAGTTTTTAAAGCACAGTTTTATAGTTAGTCCAGTCAAATTAGGAAATGAAATTGCATTTTAAGAGATACAGAATTTTTTTTTGGGCATTTGTTCGGGTACATCGGATGTGGAGAATAAAATTATCTAAAAAATGAGCCCTCAACGAGCTCTGTAAGTTGATTTGGCGCAAAGTAATGGCCGGTCAAAGTTCAACCATGATAGTGTTGTGAGGGTTGAATACAGTTTTTTTGTAATTAACTCGCCAAATGTTAATTTTTTTGGGTTAATGCCCATTAACAAATTTAAAGTCCTTGTAATGACCTTTAAAATGAGCCCTTAATCGTCGCTATCGCTTATGTAGTTTGCGAGCAACCCAACGCCAAAGTTCGCACTAGACGTGCCTGAAATAATTGATAATGCAATTTTTATTGAATATTTCGTTAACGGTTGCTCATATGAAAAAGTAGTAAATGACTGGAATACGGGCAATGAAAATATCTTTCCAACGAGGTATTGGTCGAAACTCCATATCGTTTTATGTCCGCGATACAGCGGGTCAAAATTCAACCGAGAGGTTAACGAATTTTTAGCTATTTAACAACTGAAAATGATAATTATGGAAAATAGTACCTGAGAATCATCAGTTTTCACATTCTAAAAATAAAATTTTTGACAAGAAACAATAATTATCAATCAGTAAAACTTTCGGACGAAAGAAAGAATAACAATCGAAGGCTTAAGAGCCAAGATACTTTTTCGAAATAGTGTGGGTTGAGTTTAGTTGAGTTGGTTTGAATTTGGTTGAGCTTAGTTGAGTTTAGTTGAGTTCAGTAGAACTTGGTTGAGTTTAGTTGAGTGTGGTTGAGTTTGATTGAGTTTAGTTGCTAAGAGTGAATAATAGTTGAGTTTAGTTGAGTTGAGATGATTTTATTTGAGTTTAGTTGCTAAAAGTTGGGTTGAGTTTCATGTAATGCTATGGCCATTATTGTTAATAGGTTTTTTTATAAACAAGTCACGTTCATAACATTCTCTTGTTCAGTGTTTTAATAAAAAAAAAATCAAGGTCAGAATGTCAAAACTGATGATTCTCAGCTACTATTTCCCATAATTATAAATTTCCAAAGTTGTTAAATAGCTAATACGTAACCCTCTCGGTTGAACTTTGACCCGCTGTATCGCGGACATAATCGACATGGAGTTTCGACCAATACCTCGTTGGAAAGATATTTTCATAAAAACCTGTATAACCACTGTATAATTAAATAAGAACGACTTGTCTAGAAGAATGTGTTTCCAAGCCCACCAATATATTTCAAATGCGCCCCATGTTTTTATTTTAGTCTGTTAAAAGTCCCAGAATATTACTTAATCCGTTGACGCAGCGACACAAAGGGTACCTTGGCATACGACATAAGAAAACAGCACGGCTACTATTGCATGATTTCTTACCAGACGTCGGAATCTGAAGAAGGTCCATGTTTGTGTTCTAATTATTTTCTAGTTTTTGGTACAGCTTATGATTTCAAATAAAACCATTTAACTTAAAAGTTTTTTTACCTATTTTTTTCTTTTGAATTTGGGAGACACAAACACTTGCATCACTATTGTTATTTTCTTGACATTCTTCTCCGTTTAGAAAATCTAATTAGAATAAGAAATAAAATTATAACTAAGTTATTCGTTATTTCTAACACGCAAAAATACTACCAATTGGTTGAACCGAGCCAGTTTGGTTTTCAACAGCAGTAGTTGTACCCATTTTAACCATTTTTTGAGCCCGACTTAACATATTTTCTTTAATTATATTGATAACTTTATAAAAATAAAGTTTTAAGTATTCACAGTCACTTTTTATTATAATTTTTCACAGATGATTCTTTTTAGTACTGTCTTACATCAATTAATTAATAAAAATCCATAAATCATAATTTCAAAACTCACCGACATTAAAATGCGTTGCGAATATGAATAAAACAAAGTGACGTTTCTAATAAAAAACTGCCAAAATCAAGTATAAAACGGTTCCATCTGAAAAGTTCGTACAAAAGAGTACCAACTGTGGAGTTAGAACTGTCTCTTACATATTTTGAAGTCTTTTTCAATTCCAATAAAACTTTTTAATTCTTAAAACTCAGTTAATAGAAAAGAACGATTGCCCAATATATTTTTGGTAATTCTTTATGCTTTTCTGAACATTTTCCAATAAAAATCTCATAAATGGCAAAAATGTTGGTTAGAACTGTTTCATTCTGGGCCGACGATATAATACAAAATATTTACTGTTATTATTTGGGAAAATAAAACAATGAACAAGATATTAATGCTTTTATTTAGCTTGACCTCGTATATTTGTTTGGTTCAAATCTTGCGACAGCTTTTTCAACTAATTCTACTAAACCGATTCTTATGAAACTTTGCACACACATTGAGCTAACGTGTCAGTGCAATCTGACAATTTTGAAAAAAAATCAAGATTGCGGTTCCAAGATGGCGGACGAATTTTTCAATTGTGTTCCGATTCCATTGAAAATGGGTAAGGGGGGTTTTAGGGCCACAAATGACGATTCTGTGGTCAAAATTAGAAAATTAAAAATGGCGGCGCCATATGGCGGATGAATTTTGGAAATGTGTTCTGAATCCATTAAAAATCGGTATCGGGGGTTTTTAGGGCCAAAAATGACGATTCTGTGGTCAAATTTTAAAAATTCAAAATGGCGGCGCCAATATGGCGGATGAATTTTGCAAATGTGTTCTGAATCCATTGAAAATCGGTATCGGGAGGTTTTTAGGGCCACAAATGACGATTCTGTGGTCAAAATTTGAAAATTCAAAATGGCGGATGAATTTTGGAAATGTTTTCTTAATGCATTGAAAATCGGTATCGGGGTGTTTTTAGGGCCACAAATGACGATTCTGTGGTCGCACGCCAATAATAAAAAAATCCAATAAATTATTTGCATGCAAATTAAACATTATTCTTAAATCACGCCGAAGAAGTATAACTTCTAATGCGCGTACATAAGTACACACACCCACTTTTTTTAAGGATATTTTGCTAATTCCAGGGGAGAAGCAGGAACTGTTGCCATTAAAAATCATACATCTGTTTACAGGCTCGTTCTTTGCATATTCGGTCCGATGAGAATACTCCCTAAGCATTTTCGTATGCCTATTGGGACGGACTTCGTCGTTGAGTTTAATCCTGTCTGACAGAAACTGAACTTGATCTTATCGTTTAATACGTCCAAAGTAAAGCATGAAATAAGCAACTTACGCCTATGAAACAGCAGCCTGAGATCCAACGCTTTGAGCCTGTCCGTTTAGGGCGGTAGGCTTCGGTAGGTATAGATTTCTCAGAGCAAAGAGTAGAAATTTCTTCTGCACTGACTCAAACCTACTACTGCTTACCTGGTATAAAGGATCCCAGATCGGGCACGCGTATTCTAAAATTGGGCGGACTAGCGAACAGAAAAGGGTTTTTGTAACTCGTGCGTTGTCAAATTCCTTGGCTCTTCTCTTTATAAAGCCTAGAAGTTTGCTAGCTCTGGCAATAATATTATCGTAGTGCAAATTAAAATTTAATTTTTTCTCCAAGACAATACCTAGATTTACAATTTGATCAACACTGTCTAGTACCTTGCCGTTGAGATAATAGTATTGCAGCTGTATGCTTTTTTACGAGAGAAGGTAATTACGTGGTATTTACTGGTGTTAAGTTGTAGTTTATTGGTGGAGCACCAGTCTTGTAACGTACTTAGTTTCGACTGAAGAAGAGTTACGTTATCACGCGACCCTATGACACTATATATTTTGAGGTCATCGGCATAAAAGAGATGTCGTATATCCCTTAGTTTTTCTGACAGGTCTGAGATGAATATATTGAATAAAAGTGGGCCAAGATGACTACCATGAGGGACTCCGGAAGTTACTTCGATTTCTCTTGACAGAAATCCTTGAAATCTAACGGCCTGTGTTCTTCCGCTGAGATATGATTCTATCCATCCTAGAACAGGACCAGATATTACAAATTTTAGTAGTTTTGTCTTTAAAATATGGTGGTCGACACTGTCAAAGGCCTTACTGAAGTCAGCATAGACAGCATCGATTTGATGACCGTTCTCCATACCACAAAGTAGTTCGGAGGTTAGTGTCATAAGGTTAGTGGTGGTCGAGCGCCCTTTTCTGAAGCCATGTTGTTGATCATTAAGGAGTGGATCAATTATTTAAGCAATCTTATCGTAAACAAGCTTTTCGAAAAGTTTAGGGATTGCCGATAAGATTGCAATGCCCCTGTAGTTGTCCACCGAATGCACAACAAAAACCGAGGGGCAACAAAATTTGAGTTGAGTAGCACTGCAGAAAGCAAGGAGGCAGATTGTCAGGACCATGACCTTTGTTGATATCTAGACTGTTTAAACCTGTCATGATATCTTCGACGGATAGGTATATGTTATCTATAAGAGTTGAAGTAACAGTGTGCGTATCAGGTAGGTCAGTGTGTTGTATCAGATTTTGGACAAAAGACTTCGGTAAACCTGCCAGCAAACATGTTACAAATTTCCTGTGAACAAGAGGAGTGATTACTGCCGTTGGCAGTGATGGATTTACGCTTAGGCCCGTGAGGCCCGGGCCTAGGGCGGCATAATTTTAGGGGCGGCAAAATTTTGGGGGCTGCAAAATTTTAGAGGCTGCAAAATTTATAGAACGATTAAAATTTAAAAATCTATTTAACTTAGTTTTTCTGTGTGCTCTGAAGCACTCTGAAAATGGAGAGATCCAAAGTCGTGCTGTCGCCCCTTGTGTCTATATACCAAGGTTCACAGAGTGACCGATAATCGTAAATTTTTAGTGGTTCCTAAGGAATATAGCAACACCACCACCAGTGCGACCTGAAAACCAACTTCGTTTTCCTTCTTCTGCCCTTCCTTACACTCATGTATAGCCTTTTAGCTGCTCGTTCACAACAGGTGAAGATTTCCCATTTAATTTCCTCCCCTGGCATATTTTTGCTGGCGTTCCCCTAGGATCTACACTTAGTCCCTCTACTGTTTAGTATACAGTGGCTCTCAAAATTATCGGCACACCCAAGAAATTTTACAACGAAAGAAGACATTAAAAAATAGACTATGTTATCAAATTTTATTGATTAAAATTTCCTTGTTTAAATTATTAATTTATAGACTCCCTGGAAGGTAGCTATCAATTTCCCATCCAAAGAAGGCGACGAGCAAATAATCGTATGGGGGGGGGGGGGGAATAGTAACGGTTTAGCATTTTGAAGTTTTTTTAGAGTTTTGCATACCACCCTGTATTTTAGTAACCCTATGAAGTATTTTCATAAATAAGGTATCAGTGTACGTAGAATACTCCCATCTAACTAAAACTGTAAAGTTGAAGGTTCTACCCTACCAACTTCCAGAGTAATGAGTCATCAAAGTCATCCTATTCACAGCCGGCCGCCTTGTAACTTTTCGTAGTACACCCTGTATAGTATTCTAAGGCGGCTTTGTATTCATCGTAACCTCTTCTTACAAGCTGTTCGTATGAAGTTTGTTAAAGCTATACTCTTGCCTAACATAGTGCATGGCCTCTATAGGTGCGTTTCATTTTCATTGGAGTACGTACTCCAGAGTAGTTGAGCGCAGATCGGCGTAGTTGCAGCTACCCCAGCCCATATTGTGGTGTAGCAGTAGTTTAACGTAAATATCAATGAAGTCACTTTAAATTTTATTCAAAAAAAAGAAGAAGCTGTTTAGACAATAAGAGGTGCGTTACTTTTTCATTGGAGTACGTAGGCCGGAAATCGATTATTAGGATATAATTGGAGTTTTCACCCAAATTAATAAAGCTTATAATAAAATTTTTTCATTATTCGTTAATCAAATGTTTTATTATAAAAAGTATTACTAGAAAGCAAAAAAGGCGCCATATCGGACGGGGCCTAGAGCGCAGTCGAGCTTAAATCCGCCACTGGCCGTTGGTCATTGTAGTTGGATAGCCTAAGGTCTTTCGTTTTATATTAACGAATTGAAAGAATTTTTTGGGATCTCTTATAATGCTATAGCCAATAGAGTTAAGATATGTAGTATAGGCCTCACGTGACCTAAGACTGAATTCTGAGGCTAACTTAGTGTATGCTAGTTTCAGTTCATCATTTGCGTGTGGGTTGTTTTTAATTAGCTTACACAATTTATTTCTCTGATTACGAAGAGAACGAACATTCTTATCCAGCCATGGTTCCGATAATTTATCCCTTTTTCTAATTCTGGGCACATATTTTTCAATAACGTTGAAAATAATAGTGTTGAAGAACGACACTATTTCGTCAATGTCATTACCAGATAGTCTATTTTACCAGTCAACTAGGGATAATTCAAAGGCAATGCTGTTAGAGTCTGCGTTCTTGTAATCATAAATGATTGAGTTATTGTATGATATGCGATGATTAGACATTGTGGTAGTATGCTCGAGGATCCACGCAGAATGGTGAATAGAGTTGGTGAATAGGTTCTCCTCAGGCGGAGCAGGCAGGATACTCAGCTGCTCAGGTGAATTGGTGAAAATTAGGTCTAACCAATTACCACAAGAATTCGGAGTTCTGATAATTTGGTGCAGACCTTTTCCATAAAAGGAATCGATAAACTTTATATCGATAGCATTTATGACGTTAATCGGAAGTAAACAGATTTCTTCCTCGTCGGAGATAAAAGATATGTTAGGGCGATTAAAGTATCCTAAAATAAATATCTCGTCGATAACGGAGAGAGACTCATTAATATCATCTAATATATGCAGGAATTCATCATATTTAGATTCGTCAGAGTTAAGGAGTATGTAAAAAATGCCGAAAAATATGTGTTTCCTGCCGGATTTAACTCGCACGAAAATATGCTCAAATGAATTCGAACTGTTAGTTGCGATTAGTTCGCTATTTAGGAAGTCTTTGACCGATATAAGAACACCTCCACCTCTTGAGAGACCGGTTGAGTTGTAGTCTCTAGATTTAAAAGTCGGCCATATTAGATCTGCCATTTTGAGTTTTTAAATTGGACCTCGGGTTCGTGTTCAACGACCTCGAAAACCCGCGAGTATAGATTTTTGTTCACGTGTTGAACTACACTTTACGGCGTTCGTACGACAAAACTATTGATTTTGCGACAAAAAAGGTTATTTAATAAATTGTAGGGTATTTTCTCTAGTTTCATTTTGTAGGGAAATGTTTTTATCGTAAAATGATTCGGAAAGGAGATATTGTCAAAAACCTGCTTTTAGGCGCAATTTTTCCAATAGGGCGGCGTGATCGGCAAAGATACTAGGTGGCAAAGTTGAAATTCCGTAAAGAGCACATCGAAATCTATAAAATTAGGCATTTTCAAATCTCCCGGAAAACTTTCCAGCTAAACCTACCAAATGACTGTAATAAAATCTGTTGAAAAAAACTTTGACATCGTGAATTGTCGCAGGTCATGATTTTGTTTTTTTGTTGTATACAGGGATATATTTTTCGATGAAATGGAATATTCTTTTTAGAATATTTTTCGGGTTCAAAGCCATTTCGCTACAGTTTGTTTCAGGTGCGTGAAATATAACTTATACCTCGGAATCGAATAAAAAAAAGTAGAGGTGTCGAGGGACGCCCGACAGAAGCGAAGCTTTTACGCATTTTTCGAGGGAAGTATGTAAAGAATATATGAATGCTAATATTTTACAGGTTTCCCAATGTTCACAAATGTTTTTATTTTGTATATAAATTATATGTTTCTTAACTGGTGTGTTTTTACGGTGTACCAGGAGGACCGAATCCGTGAATTTTAAGCCATCAGCCCAGCTATAGTAAATTTCAATAACATCTGTTAAATACATAATACATATCACTTTAGTCATGTATTATGTCCTTTGCCTTTTAATTCGACATAAACTTCTTTTTCTGCCAAAAATACCTTCCCGCATATCCAAGTAATTATACAGACTGTGTTGCTATGCTATTGATACACTGAAGTTTTCCTTTCACCCATTCTAGGGCCAGGTTAAAAAGTAAGTAAGCCCATCCCTTGTCTAAGAACTTGTCGTACTTCGAACTATTGTGTTTCTTTATTTTAGATCCTTACATCGCTATTCGCTGGGCATTAGATCAGTCGCACCAGCTTTGAGGGCACTTAACTCAACTCAGCTCCACTCCACTCGACTCAACTTATAAAGCATCTATAGTTGCGACATATTTACATAATACTTAATACGTAGTAAAAAGCTCATAGTACATAGTATATAGCAAATAGTATATAGTACACATTTCATAGTACAGAGTATATAGTACTACTCAGTATATAGTAAACAGTACAGTGTGTACTGTGTACACACTGTAAACTCAGTACACTTAAGAGCAGTTTACACCACATGATTTGACACAAGAGTCCTGGGTTCGATATTCAGCAATTCACACCACATGATTTGCACACCACATGACTGTTTCTATTTTCTTATGATCATTCGTGTGTGAACTTTGTGTTTTTTTTTTAATTTTTTATTGAGGGTTTGCTGTGTGATAACAGAAGGCCTTGGTTTTTTCGACAATGAGGAAAATTCCACTGTATTTCAAATTGGTCAGCAACTTCTTTCCATTGTTGCTTACAGCTGGGCATCTATGAATGGGAATAACTATTTTGCTCGAAGTTGTTCCAATATGCCACGAAATTATCTTTAAGTAATCATCTTTCAAAGATATGTAAATTGCGTTCCATGTTTCAGGTATAATTATAGAGGTCGATGGAATTGAAATTCTGAAGTTGAATGATAAATCACTATATGAGAATCCCGTCGCCAAAAACCTCATAGTGAGAAGCAATCTATGGAATATTGTGTAATTTAAAAAATTGATGTAAAAGAATAACAATGTTGTAAGTTGTTCTTAGGAACTTTGTTGAAGCAGATATCGATTCACATAATAGAGTATCTTCTTTTTCAATTAAAGGTGTTACTAGATTCAATAAAGTTTTGAAAGAATCTCGTAAGTCACTCGTAAAAATCGGAGTGCTTTTTTAAAGTTAACTGTGACGATTTTTTTAAGTTAACGGTTGACGATTTTTGAAAGTTAACGGTGATAATTTTTCTAAGTTTACTCCGCATAAAGCGCCCGGAAAAAAGCTTCGTTTCAAAAATAATGTTTTACAAATTGAATTTATGTCTACTACTTGAGCTTATAAAATTGGCTTACTCTATTATGCGCCTAGCAGGTGAAGGATAATTGTGCCTAATTCTGGATTCCCGTGGATTGTGAAAATCTTCATGCGTCAAAGTCTCTCTAGACCACCGTCGTCTTAAAACGTATCTCAGATCGACCATTTCTGAATATCGGCTAAACGGTTAAGCCTCCCTCAATATACATCGTGTGGTCGAAATTGATGTGCAAAAAGTTTTAGATGCGTTCTTTTCGGTTCCTCGAAGAGTTAATATGTTTACTAACAATTATTGATGTAAATTCTTAGTATAATTAAAAGTATTTCATGATCGAAAAACGGTTTTGAGTACGTTAGTAGTAGAAATTATCGTCCAATGGAACGCAGCTAATATTTCTACCAACTCTTTAACCTGACATAAAAACATAAGTTAAGATATTAGATTACTTTATATTATAAAATTTGTTGCTATAGGTTAAAGAAGTTGTGTTAGTTCGAAGAACTAGGTGTATGAATTTGGTGTGATTTTTTCGTTACATTGTATTGTAATTATTGTTCATTTATTATTCAAATATCCATTCATAATATTCAACATTCTTCATACTGGGAAGTTGATCGTGTGGGACGAAAGGGTCAAATTCAAATTCAAATTCACAAACTGTGCGGGAAGCAATACCACATTATTATTAAATTGCTCTAATTACTGCTGGCATTTGTTTATCGTTGAAAAAGAAACATTCACATTCATATGCATAAAATAATAGCTGAAAAAACAATCAAATAAAAAATAATGATTAGCACAAAAGAGTGAATAGCTTTCGAGCTGCGTAATTCAATAACATATAAAATCATCCATTATTACACCCAAAATAACAATTTATTATCATCACTAAATTTAAAGCTGGAAATGGGCTAATTTTTTAGTGATTATGACCAACTTTTGTTAGAACCCAAACAACTTCTAAATTAATCAAAAATACCTACCTATTCCTATGTAATTTTGAATATAGGCGAGTATCTCCAACGAACGGGAGAAAACCAATTCAGTCACTTAAAAATCAAGGGGGAGGCTTAAAAAATCCTTAAAATGAAAATATAATCATGAATTCATCAATCTATCGATTGGGCTTACGCGGGTATTTGAAGGGAACTAGATTTGGCGGGTACCGATACCGAAAATTATACGGGGAGAGCCAAGTTGACTGAGCACCTAATGAGCTTAAAGTTGGATCCCTGTTGTTTTTGCTGCGACCTCCTCAGAAGGAAATGACTTTCTACTTGGAAAATCCTGGAAATTCTTATTCCGAAAAGGACATCAATTCTGGAGCACCGCCTGCACGGGGCTATATACACTTTTTTTTTGTTTGAGCTGCCAAATTCCAAAATAGATTCTCATTTCTTTACTTAAATTTAACGGCGCAAGGAACAAACAGGATGGTAAAATTTCAATGGACCCCAGTATCTGTACTTAACAACTTTAAGGTTTGCCGCTGTTTTCAAAGCCGAACTAATTAACTTTCCTTCTCTTGGTCCATAACGAGTTTTATTCTGTGATTATTCCCAAACTGGGTTTAATTTAAAGAAATGTACTCGTAGAAATTCAATGCCGCATGAACAGGAAGCTGAGGAGAAAATAATTAACGGCAAGGCCGAAAAGATGCCTGATGTTTTCATTCTATTAAGAGCATTAAGATATCCTTGATGAGCATTTGCACATCATTTTCGATTATTAACAGGGAAAACGGAATATTGGTTTTCACCTGCGTTGAATTCAGAACCTGGCACACTCCTGTAACGAAAACGAGATTTCCTGCCTAATACCTTTACTTAAAGTAAATTGCATCGCATTGTAAACTTGGAAAAGTTAAATTATATTTTCTTACTTTTCATTTGAAACCATCGCAGCTGTAGTCTTGTAATCTTCCTATTTCTAATAGCAATTTTTCAAAGAACGTCTGGCAAGCTCCATTTATCCTTAGCGATGGAAAAATGTAATGAAAACTTTCTGTGTAGGTGTGCAGCATGTTTCAGTTGAATGAGGCGCGCATCTTTCATGTCCCATTTTAATGCCATTCAACCGATGCGGGGGTGGTTTTAATGATTTTTTCATAAATTTGCATTAAAGCGTCTATGATTTGAATTGAGAGCCAAAATTATGCTGGTGAAGCCTCCTTCTATGAGGCTGTGGGAAAAATATTAAAGATTAGCCTCTGTGATTACAATCATATTCGGTCATTGCGTGCCATTCGAATTCATTCCTCATTCCATTTCGCAGTTTTTATCGTCGCTCTGCCGTAGCGGAATAATGTGCGAACATATATGCACAAGTATAACAGCATGATATTTTGAGTTATTTCGTAGATACCCCGCAGTCTTTCATATTAGACTCTATAAATTTAGTTTCATACATATATAAGCACGAGATACTATTGCTTGTAAGTATATAACGATGATGTACCATCCATGATATTTTCTCGTTTGCCATGTAATTAATCCAACAAAACGGATTTAATCATATCAGACCAGAATGTAATTAGTGGTGGCTGAATTTCACGGAGATTATGAATGCTTTCTTGGTTAAGTAAACAAACCGCGAGAATTGGAGTTATTATACAAGCGTCTGCTAGTTCTGTATTTGTTTTATATTAAAAAGTTTAAATTAAGTAAATCCAGGTATTTCTACAAAGTACAAAACTCCTACAATAATTCCCGCTCTTTCTTCTATGATACCTTGAAAATAAAAATATTCAAATATATAGGACAGCTAAAATTTAAAATATAAATGTAAGCTTACTCAATTTGACCTTGAATATGTGCTACTAGAAATAATTTTTGATTTTTAGTTGGGAGCATCGCTTAGATTTCCGTTAGAAATCAGGCATTGATACAAAGAACTAGTTTTCCACTATACTTTACAAAAACCTACCCAATATGATGGTACAGTCCTTGTAGGGCTTGGTCCCAGGGGCGGCGGAGCGCATGGGCATGGAAGGAAAAGTGCACACGCACTTTCGCTTTGGGTGAGGAAATCCACACCCAAAATATTTCATGAACACCTAATGTGGTCGAAGGGCCGCACACTAGTACGGGAGGTAGCGCTGCATTTTTGCGACCTATTTTATACCGCATCAATTGAATTTATAATTGTTTATTAGTATTCAATAATCAGTAAAATGAGCGGCAGCTGCCGCTCCCGCGGTGGAGGTAAGGATGGCAGCAGGTAAAAGTTATTAAAAGAAGTAATGACTCAAGTAATTTCATACCGTGCCAAAATTTTTGGGATGGTTTTTAAGATCAATTTAAACCGAAAAATAATCGTCAGCTGTATGAATAGCGGGGGTAAGACCGTCAATCAACGTCATAAACAGTCTGCGCGCTCAGTGCATCTGAACGTTTCATATTCGCTTTGATGAATGAGCTGACGATCTTTTCACTTAAAAACATTCAGCTGACGGTGATTCTTTTTTGGTAACAATAAAAATTACTATACTTCAATTTCAACAAGATTATATTAATTTAACAAACAAAACAACTAAAATTATTTGCATTCAGTTTCAAATGGGTCATTTTCCTCGTAACTCTCATCGGAGCTGTCTGTGAAGATATTTAGTTCTCGTTCAAATACCTCTGCATCATCTTGGGCATTATCTGATGGTTCAATTTTATCACTTTCAACATTTTCTGTGAAAAAATAGTACAAATATTAAAGCTGTATGAGACATTATTTTAATTCAATTTCAATGTGTTGTAAAAGTTTATGACACTGATTGACGGTCTTACCCCCGCTATTCATACAGCTGACGATTATTTTTCGGTTTAAATTGATCTTAAAAACCGTCCCAAAAATTTTGGCACGGTATGAAATTACTTGAGTCATTACTTCTTTTAACAACTTTTACCTGCTGCCATCCTTACCTCCACCGTTACTGGAGTAGCTGCCGCTCATATTACTAATGCATTAGGGGTAAACTGTAATTGGTATAATTTTCAGTCGGTATGGAATGAGTTTTTAAATATAGCGCTACCTCCCGTACTACAAGGCTTTTCCTACGAAAACTAAATATATTATACTAGAGCTATAATGAACTTATAACTATATAGCCTAAGCATTTGAAACACCATCCGACAAGTATTTAAAAAGGGCATTCTCTCAGGGGCTTCCCTGTAGGTTCCTCATGAGGACCCCATGGGCATGCCAAAAGAAGGCTTCTCATGAATACCACACAAAAAAAATCAGCGATACTGAAGTGAGGTATGCCTTATCAGTTTCTCATAAGGGCGCTATGAGGCAAACCAAATGAAATCTGCCTTACGTATTCGGAAAGCTTTTTAAGAAGCTTTGAATTAATACCTTTTAACTTTAGCTTTACTCAAACAAAGCTTTAGATATTGTTGTTAGATTGCTCCATATTTCAGGAAATTATGTTGGTGACCATGAAGGGTGTTATTCAATATGCTCAATAGACCGGTTCTGGTTCGATCACAAAGGTCAAGCAGCATTGGACGTGATTAGGACTCAGTTGGGGGACCACATTACCACTACATATAAAGTCTTCGACAACGGCGCTGTTATTACTCACATATCCACGCCGAAATTCTCAAATAAATAAATTGACCGATTAACATTTTAAGGGTTATCTGTTCCCGTTCTCCCCACCCACAATCATTACGCTCCGCCGCCCTTGCTTGGGCGCCGCCCTTGCTTGGAAGTGAGGTATGCCTTATCAGTTTCTCATAAGGGCGCTATGAGGCAAACCAAATGAAATCTGCCTTACGTATTCGGAAAGCTTTTTAAGAAGCTTTGAATTAATACCTTTTAACTTTAGCTTTACTCAAACAAAGCTTTAGATATTGTTGTTAGATTGCTCCATATTTCAGGAAATTATGTTGGTGACCATGAAGGGTGTTATTCAATATGCTCAATAGACCGGTTCTGGTTCGATCACAAAGGTCAAGCAGCATTGGACGTGATTAGGACTCAGTTGGGGGGCCACATTACCACTACATATAAAGTCTTCGACAACGGCGCTGTTATTACTCACATATCCACGCCGAAATTCTCAAATAAATAAATTGACCGATTAACATTTTAAGGGTTATCTGTTCCCGTTCTCCCCACCCACAATCATTACGCTCCGCCGCCCTTGCTTGGGCCTCTTGATGATTCTTCTTCCTGTCGTCTATACATTTTTCAATTCTCTCCACATCGAACCATCTATTTCTTGATCTTCTTACGCTTGTTTTCATCTTAGTTTACCATTGAAAAGCGTAGCTGCCATTCTTTCCTTAGTTGGAGCAATGTTTCCCTAAGTGTGGTACGCGTAAGGGGTACGGGAAGAAATTAGTGGCGGTACGCGTACCACACTTTGGGTGCTCCTGTTGCAGCCAGCAGTTAACTTCAGAAATGTCGCATGCGGAATTTGTTGGTGAAGATGAAGCTTTATTTCGAAATTTTACACGAATGAGTAAAGAAGATTTTGAGTACTTGCTTGAGAAAGTCTCACTTACTATAAAAAAATATTATATGGTAAGGAAGGGAATCTCAAAATCGCTGTTTCCATGAACAGTGAGAGTCTCAATTTCCTAGAAGCGAACAACGTCTCTATGTTGTTTAAAAACACAAATTTAGTGGGACATTTATATCCTCAACATGCGCGCTCATTTCCCTTCTTTTATGGTACGGACTCTACCAAGCAAAGTGGTAGAGTAACTTTACCACGGTGCTATCCCACTCTACTCTACTGTAACCAAGTTTTCATTAGGCGAGTTCACAGGATAGTTAGTACTCGCCCATTATACTCTACCAATAATTCTACTAATGAAAACCCGGCATTACTTAGGTATCTGCTTCGGATATTTGAGCCAAGCATTTCCCGAATTTTTCCAAAGATATGCAGAGATTTACCACATGGAGCGGGAAAGCTAACTTTTGGAACTGGAAAAATGAGTAATGAATTTATGAGATATTTTCAATCAGTTGAAGGACGTGTGCCGTTGACAATGTTGATTTGGGTACATTGACGTCCACTAAAAAACTTAAAAGCCCAAATGGAAACCATTTTCCTCTTTTGTTGGGAGATGAGCCACTCTTTTTTGATTGTACTTTTTTCGCTCCCGATGGAATGCTAAACTTGATTTCTTCTTTTACCTCAGCCACCGTACCATTGTATTTGATCGCCAACAGCTATCACTTTTACTTCTAATGTCTTTTAGAGCATTAAGTTGAACGAATTATATGGCAATCTTCAATAAATGATTCATTGGATAGCGACAACACAGTTCGACACGTCGAATCCTGTCCATGTGTTCTGGCAACAACAATCATTTTGTATCATGCGGAAAGAGACTTTTTTTTGTCGCTTTGGGTTGCTTCAATGGAAAGACTGAATGATTATTTTTACAAAATAAAATTGTTATCCCTAACGTTCAAGATGGATCACTGGTTGATATCTGGAACTTGTAAACCGAAAGAAAGCAGTGATTGTAGTACCAATAAACAAGTAAAAAATTAATGCCCAGATTCCCAAATTCACTCACCCGTCGAAACCCGCGAGTGAAGTAAATTGGTATTCCCGGTATTCACCCGCATTCACTTTTTCATACATTCATTTCACTCACAATTCACCCATAAATTTTGGGCGAATTTTGGGTGAATGGAGGAGAAATATGAAAATATGGTAGGCTTTGGAACAAACAACTACTGAAAAATCTCATCAAATTTTGTAGACAGAAACACGAAATTATGACAGCTATTCGAGTAACGCATTGCATCGCATCACCTGAAAATAGGTGAAAACGGGAATACCGATACAAGTGAACGACTTTTGAGTGAGTGAAAAGAATTCAGGTGAGTGAAATCGAATATGGGCATAAATTAACGATGGCGAAACACCTTCAATTTTGAAACTAGTTGGGTTGTGAATTTGACCCTTTCGGTCCACACGATCAACTTCCCAGTGTGATGAATGCTGAATAAAGAGCTCGAGCGAATGTTATGAAATTTTTTCAGATCATGTTTTCGTTAATATGCTTCAATCGGCACCTGAAAGAACTATATCTCATTTTTGGTTTGCGCGATATCGTGCAGGTACAAAAATCACGTACATCGTTTAAACAAAAAACCGCTCGACCGAATTTTATGAAAATCTTTTCAGGCTAGGGGGCATCCATAAATTACGTGAGGTGATTTTGGCGATTTTTCGACCCCCCTCCCCCCATGGTGAGATGTCGTGAGATTTGGCTCGACCCCCTTCCCCCCCTCAAACTCACGTGAGATTTTTAAAATTTTAAAAAATTAGGAGGATTTCCACTATTATGCGTACTTTTAGTGTAAATACCTTAATCTGTGCTTGATTGCGTTGGATTTATTTAAAAAAACATAATTTGTGTTGAAGAACAGTACCACAAAATCATAACAGCACCAACTCGGCATGCACCCAATATAAACTACAATACCTGTGGATAACCAT
The DNA here is from genome assembly GCA_963855945.1 of Thereva nobilitata. Lineage (NCBI taxonomy): Eukaryota > Metazoa > Arthropoda > Insecta > Diptera > Therevidae > Thereva > Thereva nobilitata. The sequence continues at coordinate 100,247,759 of OY979694.1, read as the reverse complement.
TTAGCATATTGACATACGAAGGTTGACTTTGGCATCCACTAATTCGTTTTTAGAGAGTAACGACTTGACTGTTTGAATAGTAATGGTAGAGCCATTTATGACTCTGGAGATATACAAACTCCGGAGCATTCTTCTATAGATGTTATCTTTTGGGTAAAAAACCTGTGACTGAATGACCCATGGGGTTATCCTGGAATGCGATTCGAAAGTCATGATATTCGGAAATAAGAAAATTATTTCCTCCTGTACAGAATTACCACTTTAATTCTGACAAAATAAAAGGTGCCGGAAAGGTGTGATTCAATAAAAGATAACTTTCGAATAATTCAATCTTTAATTTATTTCTGACTGACAATTTGTTTTCTTAGTATCTAATTCAGTATAATTCAATATGAAATTCAATAATATTAATCTTAGAACTGCCGAAAATTACTGCCTTTAAATTATGAACTACCTTTGATTTATTATTGTTTGAATAAACGCCACCTGTTCGTCGGAGTTTGAACTTGATTTATGTGATCTTGCCTTGCTTCGGTTGTGTTTTGCTGCTTCACTGCGTCGCCCGCTGTGGAATTTCCTGCTAACGCTGTGATAAGTGATATACGCAAGTTCGCCCGTAAACTGGTTGTGCTGAGAAAATTGATTTTGAGTTAGTGTTTATGAAGGTCCAACGACCTCTATGATTTATAGATGCTGATTCAAGCTCATCAGCGGATCTGGGATAGGATAGGATGAAAACCTTCAACTCGGTTTTCTATGGATATTGACTCAATCTCGTCAATAGATCCTTTAGGAATGAAATAAAAAGAGCTCAACTCAGTCTTTTTATTTACGGTTACGATTGAGATCACTTTTAGTAAAATTCTCAGACTCGAATTTTATTATATCTATAAGCTCAAGCTCGCTTAAAGATCTGAAAATGATCTGATGGATGCTGGTCGTCTGCCGGTATTTATTTTGGTTTCGAACAATAAAATTGGTGGGGAACTTTGATTTTCGAAGTATATAATTTGGTTTATGTAGTCACTCGAACAGCTGATCGTCTCTTTTGTAAGTTTGTTCCTTTCTGTTTTTGCTGGGTAATAACTATTTTTATTTATTTTAGGAATATTAGCTAGTTGGTGGGACATTCAGGAGGCGGAGTTTCGTTCTAGTGTTGACAGGTAAGCAATTTTGTGGTACTTGTTTTTAGATTTTCCTGATTGTTTTTGTTTTTCAGATTCTTCATTTTGCCGTCGGCATTTTAACCATTTTGTCAACTGGAACATTAAGACGTTTTTCAACATTTAAGAAGGAAGTATTTTTATATTTTTTATGGTTTATGTATATATTTGGTTTTTTCAGAAAAGATTACTCCTGGATTACCTTCCATCATTGAGGATTTCTGCGGGGTGTTTTATAGTGATGTGCTTGTTGTAGTGTTAAATAATAAATTATTCCTTGTTTAGTGACATAAATTTGTGTTTTATTTATGTTTACCTGTGAATTTACTTTTTCAGGTTTTAGGTTCGTCTGAGGACGCAACACCTCCAATGCGAATTCGAATTAAATTTGTCCGCCTGTTATCGGATTTCAGTCCGCGAGTAAAGCCATTGCCGCATGCGCTGCATTTATTTGTTTGTTTTAAAATATTCTAAAAACTCTTTAAATTTATTGTTCGCATCAAAATGTCAAATTAAGTTAATAAATGAAGTTGGTTGGCTAATAATTTCTTTTCGAAGATTTATCAGGCATCGCTACTAGCTTCCGTTTGCTTCCTACTTTCGTTTCGCCTTAGAAAAGCGGAGTCTGAAGTCACAGTCAGCTTCTCAAATTGACGTTTGAGCCGCCTGTACATCAGGATAAAGATTGAAGAAGTGCGGACCTGTTAGACTTCCATTCTTCACAACTCTCGATAATGATAACAAAAGGTTTTCAAAATCTATCTTGGCCTCTAGTATATCAGAGCAGATGATATAATTCAAAATTCGAATCCTGTAATTTTCAGAGCCACATCCTTCCTAAATATCGATTTACTAAGAACTATGTTTTTTGACTAAAGCCCCTTTTTCCTAGGACAATTCTCGTTGCGAAAAAAAAATCGTTGCGAGAAAAATTTCGCGGTCTGTTGTGCGATTTTTTGGAGTTATGTTCCTACGAATTCAATTCTCGCAACGAAATTTAGTCAAGTAAACAAAACGTAACCATGACGAAAACTCAAACAATAAAAAGTAAAATACATATATACAAATTTTACAGCCAACTTTACAATATTTCGCAACGAAAAATATCTCGTTGCGAAAAAGAATGGTTGAATCCATTCTTTTTTTCGCAACGAAAAAGAATGATTTCTCGCACTGAAGGTGCGAAATTTTCGATTTTTTTCGCAACGATTTTTTTTTCGCAACGAAAATTGTCCTAGGAAAAAGGGGCTTTAGTGATTTCTGCGTTTAAGCCGACGATGTGTTCTGACTGATGTGAAAAGAGCCGATTCTTAATATAATCTCTATGATTGCAGTAGGATTGGGTACATTATGCACTTGAGATACTGAGGAGGGCATTAGGTTCGAGGTTTATCAATTGCGCTTCTAGGCCTTTTTGTTTTGTTTAAGCTTAGACCCCCACACTAGTTCATCGTAGGGTCGCAATCTGTCCAAAAATGGTCGTATAAGTCAACGCATACATTACTTTCGCAGTTTTTCCCAGACGATTGTATACAATGATAAGAATTTTTCATCACGTCATACACTCTTCATTCCCAGATATTTAAATTATTTTCTTTACTTTTTTTTGGATGTTCCAGTCGGATGGTATTTAAAACAGTGAACAAATACAGTGTAAACGACAGTGCAAAATGTTTATACCCAATTGCTATTGAGTCGAAATATAGTAATATATCACGTATACTTTTTATGTAATGGATTCATTATTCCTTCTCTATTTGAAATATATATTGATAAAACCTTTCACCATGTTCATCTGATACTGCACCAAGATTTTCGTGAATGAAATCTAAGTGCGGGGCCAAAAAGACGATTTTAAAGATTTTCTCATTTACAGATATTGCACTCAGGCCCGCCACATCACCTTGGGGGGCCCGGGGCTAAAATATGTTTGGGGGCCCTTTAAGGATTTTGAAATTCCAAAAAATCTTTGACTAAAAAAAATTGTGGTAACTTAAGAATAAGTTCATTCAGGCATTAAATATAGATACCGAACTGTCGGTTTTTAAAGCGGGGTTTCCGCTTAGCTGGCTACCAGCGCTGGTTGTATCTTCCGCTGGCTCCCATAACATTTCCAGCTAATGGCTCAACGAGCTTGAGAATAATCAGAAATTTCCATATTCCGGATGGCTGGACAACCAGTAAAACGTTACATAGTTACATAGTTTAACCTAGAGTGGAACAGGTTTATGTAGACACGCCCTTGTGCTTAGCTCTGGGGCTCAGCACTCATCTTTCTTTTGGCTGAATCAATCCAAGCTAGAGGGAAAAATTCGAAGCACTACTAAGGGAAGCGAATTCGGAGCACTGTTAATATGCTCCGATTGGATGTTTAAGGAATTGTATGGAACGAAGAAAACGGCAGACAGAGACCCGTTCTCGTTCGATGCGTTGGTCAAGCAGCATATTGGACGCGGTTGGTACTTAGTTGGGGACCGCTTGGTCCGAGTAAAATTAATGATGGCCTTAGAACGGGCAAATGCCGACTGTGATTGAAACATAGTCCTCGGCCATCTGGCGGTTAACAGAAGGCTCGTTGCAGGACAGTACGGCCGTACAGGGGGCGATTGACGGTGAAACAACGGCCTTACAGTTCCAATAACGGCCATACGACGGTGGTACGGCGGCCGTATGGTTGCTATTACGGGTATACGACGGTGGTACAGTGGCAGCAACGTGGATATTCGCCCTCCTATAAAAAAATATATTTCACTGCAATTAAATGTTTGATTTTTTTTCGGTTGTGTTTTTTTTTTCAAGCCGTTAAGTAACAAAATTTCCCACTAAAATATAAATCAACACGCACCACACACTTCACGTACTACAAACCGAGGACTGGCGAGCTCGTTTCTCTTGTGCATCGATATCTTTAAGTAGGATAAATCGAAAGAACCATTGTACATAACGAAAATGATGAAGTTCCCATAAAACGCATTCAACAATACATTTGGTGCAGTTTTTTTTTTGGCTCAAATTTCCCGTCGAATGCCCGTTTCTACAGTTCAGTACTTGGCCTTTTAAATCTTTTGGTCAAATTTGGCCGTCGTAAGGCCGTATGTGCTCGCATTAAAAATGGTTAAAAACTCTACGGCCATCATATGCCCCTCAAAAAGCCAAGCGGGCGGTGTTCGCCCTTTATAAGGCCGTTTTTTATTTTTACTCGGGTAAAGCCGCTGTCGAGACTCGCATTTGGAATGACGAAAAGGCAATTACACAAGGTGAACAAAAATATAAAGGTTTTCGACACTGCTACAACTACAACATAAATTGGAGGGTTAGAAAAATTTTTCAACTTTTGTAACTGCTTCAAAAATGCTTCTAAAAAAAGCAGCAGTAAAAGAAGTGCTCCCACGGCGATCATGCAATATTAAAAAAGATATAGAACTGGGATGGGAAGGGGAACGCCCCAAGCTTTTTAAGAGTGTTCTAGCTTCAATTCCGCTGGGTAAGTTGTCTCTTCTCTAGTGTTTACTATTTAAGTATGATGAGTAGAAGAATCCATATCCATACAAGCATAACATATATTTTAGAGTGCTGCATGCTTGGGTTTCAGGCTCTAGATTAGTGCTTGCTTGACAAGTAGAACGCATGGACAGGGCGGTCTTGACTTTTTGGGTTTCAAGATAGTTTCGGGGCCCCTAGGCGATTGTATGCAGGGATATGGGGTTTTAACTTTTTGGGTTTCAATCTATTTTCGGGGCCCCCTTTAGCCGGGGGCCCGGGGCAATTCGTCCCAGTTGCCCCCCCTATGTGGCGGGCCTGATTGCACTTAAAATTGAAAAAAACAAAAAGATATTAAGAAATATTGCAAAACAAATTACAGAAAAATCGAAAAATACCCATTTTGAGGGCTAAAACCCCCTAAAAAGTGGGATTCTCGGGGTAGAAAATCGGTAGACTTTATAACCCCTTATTAAGAAGCCTAAAAAGAAGCTCTCTGCCAAATTTCAGCCTGTACCTAATTATTTCCGCTATATCGCTTTCTTCGGCTTAATTTACCTGTACTTTAATTTAACCCAGTTTTCTCGCGATTTTACACTGTTTCTTGCGGGAAAAAAATTACGTGTTATTTGCGGAGACCCTCCCCCTCCCCCACGTGAGATTTGGTGAGATTCGGCTCGACCCCCTACCCCCCTAAACACCTCACGTAATTTATGGACGCCCTCTTATATATTCGTTAATACGGGTCCGTCGGTACCTCAACGAAGTCGGTATCTTTTTTGGTTCGCGCGATGTCATGCAGGAACAAAAATCACTTACGTCGTTTAAACAAAAAGTTCAAGTACGAACCGACTGCGTAAGTCAAAGAGGGAATCCTGGAAGACCTTTTGTGAGAGAATAGAAGGTTTTTTCGGACACGGCAAGACTTAGAAAGGTTCTCTCTAAAAGCCCAATGTGCCAAGAATTGCTGCAACAAGCAGATGGTACATTATTATTATTATTATTATTAACCGACTTCAAAAAAGGAGGAGGTTATCAATTCGACGCGTAGGTATTTTTTGGTCCTGTTCACGCATAACTTTGTAACGCAATGACTTTTTTCCTTTTTTTCTTTTTTGTTTGAAAGGGTAGTTTCCCACGGTGGTCCCGTACAATTTTTTTTAAATTCTGATAAAGGAGTTCGAAGGTAGGCGTAAAAAACTGGTAAAATTAGTACACCTTGAACGGATAGAAGTATTTTCAAAGGCAGCGAACAAATTACTTTATTGTCGCGTGCTCGACAAGAGGCCGGTGGATGAATCGGCAAAGGCGTTGACCTGCAAATAAAAATTGCGGGTTCAAACCCCGGAGGGTAGTTCGACTTTTTTTTATTTTTTTCTCTTTCTAAAATCCATTCTGATTGGATTAATGTTGTAAAGAATTACAAACTCTTCGGTGAGAAATTTCATGCATACTCTACTCATGCAGACTGTAAGAGAGTATTCCTTTGGAATGAAATTCTATTTAAAGCAGTTTCTGAAAAGCTTTATTTACGCATTTAGCCATCTTGTTATAACAATCTCCCGTAGCACAATGACTGGGAGGCTTGCCTCTCGTCCTGGAGGTTGCGAGTTCGATTCTTTGACCTGGAGCAATTTTTTTTTTCAATCGACACAATAAATATTTCTTTTTAATTTCCTTTGGGGAATTTTGTTTCATATTAAATAAGTTTTTTTTAAATTCCTCCGAAAATACGCAAATTCATTACTGCAAAAACTATTTAGCTACTGCCTCAATTCTTTTCGACGGCGCGCGGCTGAGTGTCATACTTCTCGTAATAAATAATTTTTTTTATATTACCCCCGAAAAAAAATTAACGGACTAAAAAGTACGAAATAAAATAAATTTTTAAAAACCGACTTCAGCAAAACCAAAAATAATGCACAAAAAACCAAAAATAATGCACAAAAAAGGATAAAATAATTGTTTGAAATTCTTTACAACATTAATCCAATCAGAATGGATTTAATAAGAAGAATCACTTTTGAAGACGGTGCCAGTGTTCAGCCCCAAACACTCAACAAACACAAAAACGAAATATACAATAAAAAAAAAAAAAAATAATAAAAAATTAAAATAAAATATAATAAAAAAAACTTACCAACATAAATGATAATAAACATAAATTCCCACGTCTTTTTTTGTTACACTGTTTTTATTTATGTGTTCGTTCCTGTCCATACTGCACCTAAAAGGCAACAATCCAATCTATTATTAATTAGGTAAAAAAAATCCATACAATAATATAAGGAGATTTACGAAGCCCTGGACATGGACAGCTGTCAACAAAAACAAAGATGATAACATGCAGAACAACAACAATTGCACTACATAATAAAAACACAAAAAAAACACAACAAATAACACAAGGTACATGCATAAAACATAATACAGCAATAAAAACATAATAAAAAACATTTTAACTATTGAAAAACCTTAATTAAACACAAAACATAGGAAAAATTGTCATACAAACATACACCACATACATAACCCTACATTTATAAAAGTTGGTGTATGCAAAAACAACAACTTCAATAAGAAACTGACACCTGTTTACTTATGTAAATCACAGCACAACACTGAAACACCACGACAAAGACGTGCACGCACCTGCAAACCGCGATATTTGCACTTATGTCGTGAAAAAATTCGCGCAGTCACTCGCGAACCGTGACGTTGCCCGAAACGTCAAACTTTATGCTACATCAACATATGATATATGAAATCGATGTAGAATTTGACGAAGAATACAGCGGCGATGTCAGAAAACCGAAATATTTTATGGATAAAAAGATATTTCCATAAAATATAAATTCTCATAAAGATAATGAGAAGAAAAGAGAAAATATAGTAGAAAAGGATGAATATATGAATTAATAAAATTATGATATTGCAGTAAAAAATAAGGAAATGGTCGAAAAGGACATTTTTAGTACATCATAAAAATCGAAGAAAAATGAGAAAATTATGTTGAATTAATTGAAATTTTATGAAATTAAAAAGAATAAAATAATTAGAATTAAATAAAAAGAAGGGAAAATAGTTTGAAATTATTTTTCAGTCATCAAAAAGGTCTAGCTATCCCCACCTAAAAATGGCAATGCAGTTTAAGCCAGGACCGTTGGTTTCAGTGTATAAAAACTCGAACGCAGAAGCCATCAGCCTCTCTTGTCTATTAACAGTCAAAGAAAGTGTATCCAGCAAAGTAAGTGAAATAACTCCCAAGCAATCTTCTTTAAGGTACTTATTGTGAAAAAGGATTTTTCAACAATTTATAAGGTATTTTTTCACCAATCATTAAATTTTCTACAGGCCGCATGTGTTCTGGGAAATGTTATATGTTTGGTTCTAATCAAGTTTCCTTTTCAGCATCAGTTCAAGGATAATATTCAGTGCGACTTTGTATCTTGCCTTAGTCGAGTATTAAATTACTGTCTGGCTATATCTTTGATATACTCAGTGTAATTTTACATACAACCTTTGGTCAAATACTTTGGTCGCTATCTGGATATATCTAGTTATTATATATTTTGTTCAAAAATAAAGAATCCTAACTAGAACCCTTTCAGTAAGGTGTTATTGGTTAGTAATTATAGTATATACAAAATAATTTAAGTGAAGCATAAGTCCTATTTGTTAGTCTTAAGCAAACAGTTTGAAATAAAAACAATATATTGAATTCTACCTGACACGTGTGTTTCCTTCATATTTTCCCTTTCCTTTAGTGCAATTTTTCATTTTGCACTAAACATTTTGGTGGTTCCATCCAGGAATACGTGTCAGCGAATTCAATTTGTTTCAATTTCTTTTGTTTGTTATCGGTGTTCGTGTAATTCTTATAGTGCAACATATCCAAAATGACTACGTTAGAACAAATGTGTCAAGCACAAGAACGTTTGAAACTCCGTCTATTCCAGTATATCGACACTGCCAAAAAGACGGCACATTCAAAACGCAATCTAGGATTCTACAAGACCAGAATCACTGGATTAAATGCAATCTGGGAGAAATTTCAAAAAAACGACATAGCATTAGACGAATCATCAGTGCTAGAGAATGCAGAAGCAGCAATTGCGTATCTCAATAGTGATATATACGGAACCACAGAAGCCAAATATTATGACTATCTCGGAGAGTTAATGGATGGATTGGAAAAATGCCAATTAAAAATGACTCCACCTCCAGAACCTCCAACTACAACATCATATGAAATACAACTGCCGAGAATCAGTTTGCCAAAATACAATGGCGATTGCGATTTGTGGCGATCATTTCATGATGTCTTCGTTGCGTTGGTCCATAATAATGCAAAACTTGGTCCAGTACAAAAATTACATTATTTAAAGGAATGTTTGGTTGGAGAAGCTGAAAACATATTGCGACATGTTCCAATCACTAACGAAGATTACGCACCAGCATGGGAAAAACTGAAGAAGCGGTATGAAAATAAAAGAATGTTGGTAAATCACCAGCTAAAAACTTTTACAAACATACCGAAGCTGACTACTGAATCCTCTAAGGGCATGAAGGAATTAATAGATACTTCATCCGAATGTTTGCAACAGCTGAAGAGCTTAGGTGTTGATACTTCGTCTTGGGATGCCATTCTAATTTATCTATTAGTACAGAAGCTTCCTTTCACAACACTACGATTATGGGAAGAAGAGCAAGGAGCAGATCAAACTTTGCCAACTTTTTCACAATTCAGCAAGTTCTTGACAATGAGATTACGGGTACTAGAATCAATCGCTGATGCAATCGTTCCACGGACATCAACACCAATCAAGCCAACACTCGCCAAAAAGGTTACACATACGTATCATGCAGTGAAGCAAGACTGTTGTCCAGCTTGCCATCAAAAGCACTACATTCGAGCATGCACCAAGTATCAACAAATGAATAGTGATGCCAGACGTAAGGTCATACTAGCAGCTGGACGTTGTTTAAATTGTTTATCCAACAACCACATGGCAAAGGAATGCACAAGTAAATATACATGTCGCAGATGCAAGAAGCGTCATCACACTACCCTACACGACGACTCCAGACAAGAGAAGCAGGGATCAACAGGATCCAAAGAAAAACATTTACGAGAGGGAGAATCAATACCAAGCCAATCTCCAACAACCTCGAAATCCCAATCAGCCAACAGCGCTGACGGAGTAACCACAATTCAAAACTTTTTAACCATGAAAAATCACCATGCATTGTTGTCAACAGCACTGGTAACGTTTCGCACTAATCATGGCACGGAAAAGGTATTGCGGTGTCTAATAGACAATGGCTCCGAATCATCATTTATCACAAAGGCTGCATGCAAGCAGCTAGGAGCTACAGGAACTAATACAACTGTAGCAATAACAGGTATAAACACCAATCCATTAGCTACTGCACACCAACAAGTTAGGCTCACGGTAAAACCAAACAACGCTAACAAGGTGTCAGTGACGGATAATTTCTTGATACTCAACAGTATCACTGATCTTTTACCAACAAAGGTAGTTCGCAAGGAGGAATGGAATCACCTCAACAACTTGCCTCTAGCAGATCCAACATTCTGGAAGCCAGGAAGGATCGACGCACTCCTAGGAGCACGAATCTACGCACGTATTCTAAGGAATGGCATACGAAAGGGACCTAGTACCGCCCCAATAGCCGTAAACACAATCTTTGGATGGATAATAGTGGGACCAACGACAGACACAGTCATAGATAAAGTCTCAGCATTTACGGTCACAACACTAGATTTACATGACCAATTAAGACGTTTTTGGGAAATCGAAGAACCTCCTTCAAAACAGATCCTAACAGAGGATGACAAACTGTGCCAGCAGATCTTCGAGACAACACACACACGTAAACCAAATGGAAAATACCAAGTCAAACTTCCATTTAGGAACAACAAGGCTCCTGCTCTAGGATTATCAAGACCACAAGCACTCAAGCGTTTCACATCGCTGCAACGGCAGTTCTCTAAGAAACCAGAATTCGAAAAAGAATACAGAAAGTGCTTGGATGAATATATTGAGCTTGGACACATGGAAGAAGTAGACCCCCCAACAGATAAAGAAGAACATTTCTATATCCCTCATCACGCAGTCTTCAAAGAGAGTACCACGACTAAATTGAGAGTCGTGTTCGATGCATCCGCCAAAACTACAAATGGCACATCACTCAACGAGCACTTGTTGACTGGACCTACTCTTCAACCCAAGCTGTTTGCAACATTGCTCAATTGGCGAAAATATAAAATCGCTATGAATGCAGACATTGAGAAAATGTACCGCATGATTGATATCCACCCAAAGGATCAAACATTTCAAAGGATTATATGGCAAAATCCGAAAACATCACAACTTCAAGACTACAAGTTGAAAACGGTGACTTTTGGCACGGCAAGTGCTCCATACTTAGCAATTCGTACGCTGCAACAACTCGCAGTGGACGAAAGGAAAACTTGGCCGTTAGCTTCTAAAGCACTACATGATAATTTCTACGTCGACGATTTGTTAACCGGAGCTGACAACATCAATGATGCAAAACAATTACAAATGGAATTGATAAACATCACCAGGTCAGGTGGTTTTAACCTACGGAAATGGGCTAGCAATGAGCAGACACTATTAGACCATCTCCCTCCAGAACATCGTGAACTAAAGAATGTATTAACATTCAACACAGACGAAACAGTGAAAACCCTCGGGATACGATGGCATCCTGGACCGGATCATTTTACATTCACTATCATCCCAATGCGAGAACACAACATCGCAACTAAACGCAATATTCTCTCGGACATCGCATCCTTGTATGACCCTTTAGGCTGGCTGTCTCCTGTTATCATTACTGCAAAAATATTAATGCAAGTGTTATGGATAACCGGCTGCTCATGGGATCAACAAGTGTCCAATCAAGTAGAAAATGAGTGGATAACTTTCAAACGTGAGTTAACCAATTTAAACAAATTGAGAATTCCACGATGGATTAAATACAGCGCCCACACAAAGGCACAACTCCATGGTTTTTGTGACGCTTCAGCAAAAGCATATGCTGCAGTCCTATACCTACGAGTGGAGGAAGATGATGGACAAATCTCGTCAATGTTATTAACTTCGAAAACAAAGGTAGCTCCTACCAAGCCAACAACAATACCCAGGCTAGAACTAAATGGAGCTGTAATTTTGGCCAAATTATTAAAGGGCACGATTGAGGACATGCAACTACAGCACATCCCTACATTCGCATGGACAGATTCTATGATAGCGCTCCAATGGGTGAAGGAACATCCGTCCAGATGGAAGACATACGTGGCCAATCGCGTCGTCGAAATACAAGATGTCATACGCTACGACCAATGGAGACACATTGCAACAGAAGATAATCCTGCCGATGTAGCATCCAGAGGTCTCTCAGCAACGAACTTGGTTAGCAACCAACTATGGTGGCATGGACCCAGTTGGCTGATCAAACCACAAGACCAATGGCCTCAACATCAAGAGATAAAGGAAAATACAGATTTGGAAGCGAAAAAACCAATCATTACAAGTTTCCTCACACAACTTGAAGACAATATTTTATTTCGTTATTCGTCAATAACACGGCTTACATATATTGTAGCAATGCTTAAACGTTTTAAACACAATTGTAAAAATCCCAAGGATAAACGAGTCAATCAGCTTTCCGCCATAGAATGGAAAGAGGCTGAAGACACTACGTTGCGGCTTACGCAAGAAATGGCTTTTCCGGAAGAATACACTAATTTACTACAAGGGAAACCACTTTCAAGAAACAGCCGTTTATTAAAACTCACGCCTTTCATGGACAAGGATAAATTGATACGAGTAGGAGGCAGACTAAGTAATGCCACAATACCATACGAAGCAAAACATCCCATCATTCTACCCCAAGACCATACGCTCACACACTTACTCATAGACAAGATCCACCTAGAGACATTGCACGGCGGAACTTCATTGGTGTTAAGTACAAGTCGTCAGAGGTTTTGGATTTTAAATGCACGAAGATGTATCACAAGCAGAATACATAAATGTATGGTATGTGCCAAACAACGAGGAGAAACTATGACACAATTAATGGGGCAGCTACCTATTCCAAGAGTCAATATTAGTAAACCATTCACTAATGTTGGCATTGATTACGCTGGACCAATCACCATTAAGACGTCATCTATCAGAAATGCAAAATTACAAAAGGCTTACATTTGTGTTATAGTCTGTCTGACAACCAAGGCTATACACATCGAGCTGGTTTCAGACCTATCATCAACAGCATTTATCGCAGCTCTCAAAAGATTCATAGCTAGACGAGGACTGTGTGCAAACATATATTCCGATTGTGGCTCAAATTTCGTCGGAGCTAAATCTATATTAGACAAGGAATTCCGACAAGCACTTAAGGAATCCAACCAAGAAGCGGAACGATATTTCACGCCAAAACAATTATCATGGCACTTCAATCCTCCTGCAGCACCTCACTTTGGTGGACTATGGGAGGCAAGCGTAAAATCTATCAAATATCACATATATAGGACCGTTAAAAATGCAATATGTACATTTGAAGAGTATGCTACATTACTCACGCAAATTGAAGCATGCTTAAATTCCCGACCACTATGTTGGGTTCGAAATGATCCAGAGGACACAATGATTCTGACTCCAGGACACTTCCTAATTGGGCAAGCTCTCAACGCCCTTCCTGAAGTGACTAATGAGACAGAAATTATGTCATCATTTCAACGTTGGAAACACATTCAAGGCATGGTCAAGCAATTCTGGAAGATATGGTCTAAAGACTATCTTAATCAGTTGCAACAGAGACCAAAATGGAATACTCCACAAACCGCATCACAGGCCGGGGATATAGTCCTCATTAAACATGAGAACATGCCACCTACAAGGTGGCCGCTCGGAGTAATAGAAGAGACGTTCCCCGGGCCAGATGGGTTGATACGAGTCGTGCAGGTCAGAACGAGTCAAAACACGTTTCGAAGACCAATAACAAAAATTTGTCGCCTACCCATGGATCAACCAAGTTCTCCAGAAATAGAACCAAATACATAACAGGGAGTAACACGTCAAGTGTCGTCATGTTACATGTTTTTCGTCCATGGTAATGTTGTCCAATTGTTCACAAATAATCCTATTCCAGACTCCCAAACTAATTCAGTTTTTTATAGATGTCCCAAATGAATTACACCGAAGAAGATTTGGCCGCCGCCGAGAACTACTGGTTATACGGCACAACCGCAGCAGGAGACAGTCCAATTCTAGACATTGACTGCGATTTCGAGAAGGAGTTTGCAGAGCTCTCAGCTCTACTCGATGTTCCAGTAGCAGCAGCCGAAGAACCAAGTACGGCTAACCGAATTAGCAACACGAACATCACCCATATCTCGGATCAGCACCACGGGAGAGTGGTTAAGCGGGCCAAAAACCCACGTGAACCCACTCCTCAGAAGCCAATCCCAAAAAGGGTTAAGCCAACATTTATCCTAACACCCCCAAGGCACCCAACAATGAAGAGGTCCTTCGAAGTCACCCCTTGCGGACCAGAAATTCGGATCCGAACACAGCCTAGGCGGATCCCAACCACCAAAAACAACAATCCACAAGACCAAAAGGCATCGGTACAAGCAGCACCAACTTGTGATGCAAAGGTAACGATTTTAAGTGACATAGTCATCAAACCAGCTCCACCACGACCACGGATACAACATACGCCAAACCCAAATATCAAAGATGCAGCCAAAGGGATGATACCAATGGGCAACCAACACCAGGACCTGATAACAATTGACCTCACCGAATCCGGAGAATCTCCAACCGAAACAAAGTCCAAACTGGCAGGTCTAGTGAAACCAGTGAATCCAACTATACAATACTATTACGTTGCGAAAAACACCAGCCCAAATCTACAAATCCAAGAACCAGCCATCATCAATGGGCGCCAGGTGCAAAATTTAAAGTTGCTTCGACCGACGACGACGATGTTAGAGCTTACGGAGAGATATGAAAATACTTTCCAACGATTCATAACCAGAGAAGGGGAAGACATATACCTTCCTAAACACATTATACATCGAATTAAATTCGACCAAGTGAGGACCACCCGGAAAAAGGAGCAAACAATAAGCCTACCCAACCGGCATCAGGTACGACTTCAAGTCAAGGCAGATGGACGCATAGTCTTCCACCATCATCACAAAAGAGGGCTAAGCAAAATAAACACACGGTTGAACAAGGTTGTTCAACAGGGGGGAGAATGTTCAGCCCCAAACACTCAACAAACACAAAAACGAAATATACAATAAAAAAAAAAAAAAATAATAAAAAATTAAAATAAAATATAATAAAAAAAACTTACCAACATAAATGATAATAAACATAAATTCCCACGTCTTTTTTTGTTACACTGTTTTTATTTATGTGTTCGTTCCTGTCCATACTGCACCTAAAAGGCAACAATCCAATCTATTATTAATTAGGTAAAAAAAATCCATACAATAATATAAGGAGATTTACGAAGCCCTGGACATGGACAGCTGTCAACAAAAACAAAGATGATAACATGCAGAACAACAACAATTGCACTACATAATAAAAACACAAAAAAAAACACAACAAATAACACAAGGTACATGCATAAAACATAATACAGCAATAAAAACATAATAAAAAACATTTTAACTATTGAAAAACCTTAATTAAACACAAAACATAGGAAAAATTGTCATACAAACATACACCACATACATAACCCTACATTTATAAAAGTTGGTGTATGCAAAAACAACAACTTCAATAAGAAACTGACACCTGTTTACTTATGTAAATCACAGCACAACACTGAAACACCACGACAAAGACGTGCACGCACCTGCAAACCGCGATATTTGCACTTATGTCGTGAAAAAATTCGCGCAGTCACTCGCGAACCGTGACGTTGCCCGAAACGTCAAACTTTATGCTACATCAACATATGATATATGAAATCGATGTAGAATTTGACGAAGAATACAGCGGCGATGTCAGAAAACCGAAATATTTTATGGATAAAAAGATATTTCCATAAAATATAAATTCTCATAAAGATAATGAGAAGAAAAGAGAAAATATAGTAGAAAAGGATGAATATATGAATTAATAAAATTATGATATTGCAGTAAAAAATAAGGAAATGGTCGAAAAGGACATTTTTAGTACATCATAAAAATCGAAGAAAAATGAGAAAATTATGTTGAATTAATTGAAATTTTATGAAATTAAAAAGAATAAAATAATTAGAATTAAATAAAAAGAAGGGAAAATAGTTTGAAATTATTTTTCAGTCATCAAAAAGGTCTAGCTATCCCCACCTAAAAATGGCAATGCAGTTTAAGCCAGGACCGTTGGTTTCAGTGTATAAAAACTCGAACGCAGAAGCCATCAGCCTCTCTTGTCTATTAACAGTCAAAGAAAGTGTATCCAGCAAAGTAAGTGAAATAACTCCCAAGCAATCTTCTTTAAGGTACTTATTGTGAAAAAGGATTTTTCAACAATTTATAAGGTATTTTTTCACCAATCATTAAATTTTCTACAGGCCGCATGTGTTCTGGGAAATGTTATATGTTTGGTTCTAATCAAGTTTCCTTTTCAGCATCAGTTCAAGGATAATATTCAGTGCGACTTTGTATCTTGCCTTAGTCGAGTATTAAATTACTGTCTGGCTATATCTTTGATATACTCAGTGTAATTTTACATACAACCTTTGGTCAAATACTTTGGTCGCTATCTGGATATATCTAGTTATTATATATTTTGTTCAAAAATAAAGAATCCTAACTAGAACCCTTTCAGTAAGGTGTTATTGGTTAGTAATTATAGTATATACAAAATAATTTAAGTGAAGCATAAGTCCTATTTGTTAGTCTTAAGCAAACAGTTTGAAATAAAAACAATATATTGAATTCTACCTGACACGTGTGTTTCCTTCATATTTTCCCTTTCCTTTAGTGCAATTTTTCATTTTGCACTAAACAGCCAGGTAGTAGTTGACTTTCATTGCATTAACTATTGCTGCGAAAATTGTATTCATTTCTTTGTTAGCCTTATGCCCTTAATACATCACCCCGAAAACAGGTGTTGGCACCGTCTTCAAAAGTGATTCTTCTTATTAAATCCATTCTGATTGGATTAATGTTGTAAAGAATTTCAAACCATTATTTTATCCTTTTTTGTGCATTATTTTTGGTTTTTTGTGCATTATTTTTGGTTTTGCTGAAGTCGGTTTTTTTCTTGTTTAAAACCCTCAAAACAACAACAAAAAAAATCAGCTGTCACCAATTTAACTACAAATTCTCACAAAACGTACGTTGAGCGCGGTTCTTTTCGCATTTTTACGTTTAACGAAACTTAACGAAACAAAATATGACCGACGTACGTCCAATATGGCCGAACACATTAATTTCCATGAGAGCGCCCAGATGACGTGCGTTTCTTACGTGCATTATAGTTGGGCCTTTATGGAAAATGTTTTGCTTCAAATTTATGGGAGTGATTTTGATGAGAAATTTATTATAATTGAAAATAAACATGATTATTTTTATTATGCAAAGATTAATAACCAAGTTTTAATAGTCAATAAATAATATTTATGCCTTTTAATAATTTTAAATTGTGAAAACTTTGCGTATACACAAACCATTATACGTTTGACGAAAGTTTGATATTTACGCATGTCGGCTGACGTGCGTTTCTTACGTGCATTATAGTTGGGCCTTTCGAGTTAATGGGCTTTGTTTACAACTTGTCCAGGAGGGATAGCGGAAAAGTTTAAATAAATCTACCCTGAGATTTTTTGACGCTATAATTAAGAGAAAAATTGTAGGAATTCAATGAATGTGTTTAGGTTAAAATCGGTTCAGGGGAACAGGTGGAAAAAAGTTAATAATAGTAACGAAAACAGATTTTTTCACGTTTTAGGTGCGAATGCTTTCTTTTGTAGCGTGCCTTAGACGGGCCCTGTATAAAAATTTGTTGGGGGTCCAAATGAAGGGTAAAGATTTTTTACAAAAGGAACAAAAACGCTCGCATTTAATTAAAGTAATTATATATTGATTATAAGTTTATTACTCACAATTAATACTCCTAGGAACTAAGCTAGACAAACAATTCAAATCAAATATACACTTTTTTCTACGCCTCTGTTAGAATACAGGCATTCTGATGTTTGATATTGCTTTTAGTTAAGGAATTAGCAGCATTCCACACCCGTGTGGAATATTCATTCCATCACTTGTTATGGAATGACTACTATTGGCGACATCTGTTCGTCGTAATCCAAGAATATGATTTATTAATTAAATAAAGAAAAGGATTGTTTCAATAATAAACAATCAATGATGTTCCGCTTGAAAATGTTTGCTTTAAATAAACTATTCAATTATTAAATTGCAGAAAATAATAGCATTTTTTAATAAATTTTGCGGCGGCCATCTATTAACAAATTATTAAATTACAAAATTGTTATGAATGAACACTCCCTACTAATATGTTATTTAGCGTTAAAATATCTTGCTGTGCCTTATACATTATATTTTTACATTAGCTATACATAAGGTACGTTTTTCTTTACAAAATATTAATAAAAACCAATTAGAGGCGTAGAAAAAGTATAGTCTGCAACACGTTTTGAATGGCATATTCCGCACTCGTGGACCGCCACACTCGCCCGGGTGCCAAACTTCCACTTCTGCGGAATATGCATCATTCCAAACTTGTTACAGAATATACTATTCTTGCCCTTTCTTCGGCGAACTTATTTATTAAATCATTCATAGCTGAAAACGATTTCAGTTTTTCTAAATTTTCTGCCTCTATAGACAATAGTGACAAGTCTGATAGCCTTTCCTGTCCCATAGAAGTCCTTAGATAATTTTTTATCATTTTTATTTAATGAAGAAATCAATTTTAAATGAAAAAATTTTGGGCAATTTCTTTATACATCCTTTTTCTGTTTACTTTTTCAGCTCCACTGGGGTAATCTCTTTTTCTTTCACTCATTCTTTTTCCTAATTAAACTTATTAACTAATAAATAATCACAAGAATAAGATTTTATTACAATGTAATAACTTTTGAACCAGATTGAAATAAAACGAGTAAACAGTGTTCTCCGTGGTTTGTCATTGTCATTCACTTAAACGGACGAATCCCGCCATAACTGATGTATGCTAAAATGCGTCGCGGATTTAGTAATCTGTGGTCGCGGGTCAATCGTGACGTGAGACGTTCTATGTTGCTAACTTTTTGGCCCCCGCTTAAAGGTCGATTCGCACTATACGGAACGTCAACGTCACGTCACGGAACGGCAACGGCACGTCAATTTTGCGGTCGATTCGCACTTAAACGTCAACGTTACGTGAATTTTGCCGTTCAGTCTAAAAAAAATTAGATAGAGTATTGTCTTGTTCCGTATTGCTAATTTAAATTGTTATTTGGAATGCCAAAATTTAATAATAAAAAGTTAGCAATTATCGCATCAATTTTGGATGAGGAAGAAAAAAATTTAAATTTAGCAGCAAAAAGGAAAAAAATGGGTACAAAAGATATTTACTAGAAGAAAACAAGAAGAATACCACACGCTATATAAGGAATTGGATGACGATGATATTAATTTCCATAAATATTTGTATTTAACTCTTTGCCAATATTTGACCAAATTTTCTCTTTATGAGTATTGTCACTATACTTTTTCTGCGACAGATCTTACAGCTCCTCATATCGCCGAACCTTTTTAATCAAACTTTCATCTTCCATGACAATTTAATTTCCACAAAATTTTTAAAAACCGACTTCAGCAAAACCAAAAATAATGCACAAAAAAACAAAAATAATGCACAAAAAAGGATAAAATAATTGTTTGAAATTCTTTACAACATTAATCCAATCAGAATGGATTTAATAAGAAGAATCACTTTTGAAGACGGTGCCAGGTAGTAGTTGACTTTCATTGCATTAAATATTGCTGCGAAAATTGTATTCATTTCTTTGTTAGCCTTATGCCCTTAATACATCACCCCGAAAACAGGTGTTGGCACCGTCTTCAAAAGTGATTCTTCTTATTAAATCCATTCTGATTGGATTAATGTTGTAAAGAATTTCAAACAATTATTTTATCCTTTTTTGTGCATTATTTTTGGTTTTTTGTGCATTATTTTTGGTTTTGCTGAAGTCGGTTTTTAAAAATTTTTATTATTATTTATTTTAAAAGTATGTACAAAGATGTGATCTTATTATAGTACATTCATTAAACAAGATGGAACATGAAGAAACGCTGACAAAATTATAAAAAGAAAAATATGAAAGTATATATGATTACAAAAACAAAATATAAGTGAAAAAAACTAAAAAAAAACAAGTGAGATATGTATGTATATACAAGAAAAATAAGAGAGAGAGAGATAGAAAAGAATTAAAATAAAATTGTACAATATATAAAAAAAGAGAAAGTTATATAAAAAAAGAAAGTTATATATAAAAAAAGAAAGTTATATAAAAAAAGAAAAAAAATAAAGTTATACATTCATGCTTTAAACCGTTCTATTAGAAATTAACTCGAAAAGACGCTTCTTGAAAATGTTTATTGAATCAATACGCTGCAAATCTACTGAGAGTGAGTTCCATAACAGAGCTGCGAAGACGAAGAAAGAACGCTGTCCAATTACAGTGCGGAAACGCGGAATAATTAAATTGTTATTTCTAAGCGATTGTGAGAACTGAACGAACTCATTAGGGTATGCAGGTTTGCGCTGGTGCAGAATATCATGAAATAAACGCAAAAGTCTAAACTTGCGATAATCATTAAGGGAGCAGCCCAAAACGGAATTCAAATAGGGTGAAATATGGTCAAAGCGGCGTAACTTATAAACAAAACGAACGCAATCGTTAAAGGCTACTTCGAGTTTTCGAGCGCAAGAAGAATCGAGAGAGGGGAAAATAGAAAAGCCATGCATTAGAAGAGGTAGGAGTAAGGCTTTCACTAAATTCAAACGGACAGCCCTTTTAAGCAAACCACAGTGATATCTGAGTTTGGACAGGAGCCCATATGTTTTTCCAATAATGAAATTGATGTGGTCGCAGCAGGTCATCCTACTATTCAGCACAATCCCTAGATTTCTTACTTTACCAACGCGAACGAGAGGAACACCATTTAAAGAAGTTATTGGGAGATCAGTTTGAGAGATGGAAGAGTCTGAAAAGAAAATACAATGTGACTTCGATGGGTTTAGTTGTAGTAAGTTCTGTGTAGTCCAGCTTGAGACCCTGTGCAAGTCAGTCGCAATCTTCTCCACACAATTATGGATTTGATCTTTTGGCGTAGAGAAATAAAGCTGCACATCATCTGCATACATATGAACCTTAGAATGCTTTATTACTAGAGGAAGGTCATTAATAAAAACGCTAAACAAAAGTGGCCCAAGGATAGAACCTTGAGGAACTCCAGAGTTAAGTAAAGAATTGGTGGAACTAGAGTCGCCCAGTTTAACTTTTTGTGAGCGGTTCGTTAAAAAGCTATGCAAAAGTTTGAGAGCGGTTGAGGAAAAAGAGACTTGGGAGGAGAGTTTTTGCAAGAGCAAAGAGTGATTGACGCTGTCAAAAGCTTTCGAAAAATCAAGTAGCAACAGACAACAAATGTGACGTTTTTCAAGAGAATTGCGAATATCATTTGTGACTTTGAGGAGTGCAGTTTCGCAGCTGTGATGTTTGCGGAAGCCAGATTGCTATACATTTATAAACTGAAGTCGTTCACAGAACACCAGTATTTGGGTTGCAATCAGTTTTTCAAAAACTTTTGCTAGGAAGGGAAGAATACTAATGGGCCGAAAATCAGATGGAATAGCAGGTGAGGGGCTCTTGGGTATGGGAGTAATCAATGCATGCTTCCATAAAGTGGGGAACTTAGATACCGTGAGGCACGAGTTAAATATGTGAGTTAGAATCGGCAGCAAACACGGGGTTATCATTTTTAGAAATTGTGGTGAAATGTTATCGCTACCAGTGGCCGTAGATTTAATAGAATTTAAAGCAGTGATAACTTCAAGAGAATCGACGCAACGAAAGCTGAAGTCATCAGATGAAGCTATAAAAGAGGTAATAGTGTCCTCAGCTGCTTGGTTTGAAATGAAGTATTGATTAAGACTCTCGGGACTTAGGTTGTAAGCAGCAGCTTCATTTTTAGAGTGGACACCCAACATGCGCAGATTTTTCCATACAGTTTTCAAGGATTGGGATGGATCAAGCTTTCGGGAGTAAAAATTGCGCTTGGCGTCTTTAATTTTTGCAACAATTAAGTTACGAAGACGTTTAAATGATCTTTTTGCTGTGGCAGTTTTTACTTTTAAGTACCAACGATAAACGAACTCCCCTTCAATAATAAGCGATTTAATTTCTGCAGTGAACCAAGGTTTGGATTCAGCAGATAAAGATTTATTTTTTAGGGGCACAAATTCATCATAAAGGTCAAGGAATATCCTATTAAACTCATCTATTTTGTCATCTACCTCGGCCAATGTGAAGATATTGGACCAGGGTAGGCAAAGACATCTTTGGGTAAATAGTTCCTGATCAATATTAGAGAAGTCACGATAAGTGATTGTTTTCACAGAAGGAGGATCGACATTAAAGCTGTGGCATGCGAATATAATATCATGATCCAGATAACTAGGTGGGGAAATTTGGTTTTGAAAAAGAATAGAGCTGGTGTCGTTAGTAAGAAACACATCAAGCAAAGAGGGTATCCTACAATTAAAATAAGTGGGGAGCACATTAATTACCTCCAGACCAAGGGAAAGCATGGCGTACCGAAATGAGCTTTGTAAGGTTGACTGTTTCAATAAGTTAACGTTAAAGTCACCCTCAACCAATATGTTTTTATACACACTGGAGAGGTGCTCAAGACATTCGACAAGTTCTTTAGCATTAGCAGGGTTGAACAGGCCTGGAGGAGAGTATACACAGACAAGAAGGAGTTTATCAGTAACATTGAAAATTTCAACACATAGAAA
This sequence comes from Thereva nobilitata, assembly GCA_963855945.1. Taxonomy (NCBI): domain Eukaryota; kingdom Metazoa; phylum Arthropoda; class Insecta; order Diptera; family Therevidae; genus Thereva; species Thereva nobilitata. Next base: position 100,225,012 of record OY979694.1, on the reverse strand, counting down.
TTCAATTCCCGGTTGCTTAGAGAATCCGAGAATTTTAGACATTAAGTTTTCACGTAAGTAAATAGCAACTCCCCCGCCGACTCGCCCTTGCCTATCATTACGAAATAGTTTGTAACCGCCAATGGATACCATAGAGGAAGGAATAAAAGAGTTAAGCCAACTTTCACAAATAAATATAGCGTGCACACCAGAATTTATGAATATTTCGTTCAGCTCTCCAATTTTTGGTCGAATGCTTCGCGAATTTAAAAGACAGGTATTAAAACCTGTATGTTTTGAACTAAAAATTTTGACTAATGTTCTCACCCCGTCCTCGCAACTAAAATTATGTGACATTTAATAAAAGATCAACAATACGAAACAATAAACACCGGCAAGAAGCGAAAGTCGGCAACGAAAAACGAGAGAAGAGAATTTAACCGGGTAAGAGCATGAATATATAACGAACAATAACAAGCACAGTGTAACTAGAAACTTTAAAGGATTAAAAAGCATTAGACTTAAAAAATAAAAACCAAAGAAGAGAAAAAAAACTGAAAAATTAAACTAAAAACAAGTAAACACAACAACGAACACAAAAAATGAATACAAATCAAATTACTAGTGAATATTCATAAATTATCAAAAAAAAGAACGATCCATTAGACGCTAGCACTGCGCGGCTCCAATGTGTCGATTGATGGGCATTGAAGTTGACTCATATTACGCACGATGATAAAGTTGTCATCTTTCTTCCGCCTGATTCTCACAAGGCCATCACTGGTGGATGCAGAAAACAGCAAACCTAGCCTGCGTAATTTTAAGGCCTCCCGCAACAGATTATTGTTGACAGGCGAAAGGTACAAACAGAATGGCACGGCGACCGTGCCGGTGGCCGTCGAAGGATTTTAGATTCCGTCTTAGCTAACAGAATGGTGCGACGCGGTCAAATTTAACGGAATTTAACGGACGACGGAATTGAAATTAACGAATTTGAAATTTTTAACGTAAATATAATTTCATGAGTACAGAATAAACTTTTTTAATTATTTGTTTTGTAAAAATACATGATTGCTAATTGCAACTTTGATCTTACCTGGAATTAAAAATTTAAGTTATTTTCAATATTTTCATATTTTTTTTTTCAATATTTTAGTAAAGAAAAATTTACTTGAAATTCAAAAATCGAAGAATTGTTTTAAAAATTGGCTGCTATATAATATTTAGCCATTTACCGAAGATTACCCGAAACTTAAAAATTAAAGCGTTTGTTTTGAAAGAGGGTGGTTTCATGACCTCTTTTATGACATTACATTATGTAACTGTCGGGGTAGGGTGTGCCGGGGCACGAAGGAGGGAAATTGCCATAAAGGCCAAAGACTACCATTACAAAAAAAACTTGGGGAAGGGGACTCAAAAAGAAGGGTGACTCGGACGGTTCGACCGTCGGGGGAAGTGTCGCGAATTTTATGCATCCAATGCACCGGTTGTTGGCACGACTAGCGATGCGCTAGCTAGCTCGCCAGATGGGGTGGGGTTCGCGGTGCTTGGATGCCGGAGGGGTGACAGTTATACTGCTAAATCTTTCGTGCCTATGCAACAACTAAATTTAATACGAGCGACAAGGGGGTGAAACACGTCTAGGGCCAACGAGAGGGGCTAATAAGAAGGGAAGAACAAGAGTAGAAGGGTGGTCACTGGTCAACAAGTCTCCGACAGGGGCTACATATTATCAGACAATTTATAGTGAATGGACAGCCCTTACCTTTGGTCATGGCATCCTAGTTCCGCCGGGGCCACACCGACGGGGTGTCTACTCCAACATCGTTTATTTTACTAATTTTATTGTTATTCGGTTGTTGTTAGGTATCTCATTAAAGCCTTGTTATCTTATTTTCGTTACTTATTTTAATAATTATATTTCATTATCGGTTTAATTGTATTCATTGATTTACGTTCCGTATACGTACTTAATTTTTACGATAATTCTCGTTGTCTTTATTTTATTAGTGGCTTATTTGCTTGTATTAATTTACGTTCCTTATACGCACTTAATTTTTATGTTAAATTTCTTTATTTTTATTTCCAAATTGATGTAAATTTATTTATTAATTTACGTTCTGCATATGCACTTAATTTTTATGTTAAATTCGTTATTTTTATTTCTAAATTGATTTAATTATATTTATCAATTTACGTACCTTATATGCACTTAATTCTTATGTTGAATTTCCTTATTTTTATTTTTAAATATTGGTTTAATTATATTTATTAATTTACGTTCCGTATACGCACTTAACTTTTATGTTAAATTTCTTTATTTTTATTTCCAAATGGAGGTAAATTTATTTATTAATTTACGTTCTGCATATGCACTTAATTCTTATGTTAAATTCGTTATTTTTATTTCTAAATTGAGTTAATTATATTTATCAATTTACATACCTTATATGCACTTAATTCTTACGTTGAATTTCCTTATTTTTATTTTTATATATTGGTTTAATTATATTTATTAATTTACGTTCCGTATACGCACTTAACTTTTATGTTAAATTTCTTTATTTTTATTTCCAAATGGAGGTAAATTTATTTATTAATTTACGTTCTGCATATGCACTTAATTCTTATGTTAAATTCGTTATTTTTATTTCTAAATTGAGTTAATTATATTTATCAATTTACATACCTTATATGCACTTAATTCTTACGTTGAATTTCCTTATTTTTATTTTTATATATTGGTTTAATTATATTTATTAATTTACGTTCCGTATACGCACTTAACTTTTATGTTAAATTTCTTTATTTTTATTTCCAAATGGAGGTAAATTTATTTATTAATTTACGTTCTGCATATGCACTTAATTCTTATGTTAAATTCGTTATTTTTATTTCTAAGTTGATTTAATTATATTTATCAATTTACGTACCTTATATGCACTTAATTATTATGTTGAATTTCCTTATTTTTATTTGTATATATTGGTTTAATTATATTTATTAATTTACGTTCCGTATACGCAATTAACTTTTAGGTTAAATTTCTTTATTTTTATTTCCAAATGGAGGTAAATTTATTTATTAATTTACGTTCTGCATATGCACTTAATTATTATGTTAAATTTCCTTATTTTTATTTTTATATATTGGTTTAATCATATTTATTAATTTACGCTCCGTATACGCACTTAATTTTTATGTTAAATTCGTTATTTTTATTTCTAAATTGATTTAATTATATTTATCAATTTACGTTCCACATATGCACTCAATTTTTTGTTAAATTTCTTTATTTCCAATTTCCAAATTGATGTAAATTTATTATTAATTTACGTTCTGTATACGCAGTTAATTTTTATGTTAAATTCGTTATTTTTATTTCTAAATTGATTTAATTATATTTATCAATTTACGTTCCACATATGCACATAATTTTTTGTTAAATTTCTTTATTTCCAATTTCCAAATTGATGTAAATTTATTATTAATTTACGTTCTGTATACGCACTTAATTTTTATGTTAAATTCGTTATTTTTATTTCTAAATTGATTTAATTATATTTATCAATTTACGTTCCACATATGCACTTAATTTTTATGTTAAATTTCCTTATTTTTATTTTTATATATTGGTTTAATCATATTTATTAATTTACGCTCCGTATACGCACTTAATTTTTATGTTAAATTCGTTATCTTTATTTCTAAATTGATTTAATTATATTTATCAATTTACGTTCCACATATGCACTCAATTTTTTGTTAAATTTCTTTATTTTTATTTTTTTCTTCTAATAGATTCCAACAAAACAAATTAAATGACACTAGAGAACAATTCCCCGATTTTCTGATTATTCAGAGGTCAGACAAAACTTGGAAGAACTTTTCTTCACTTAAACAAGATTCACAAAAAAACTGAAGCTTGAAGCATTTTTTCCACTAGGTATAAAGAAATTTTTTTATCTTACTTTTAAGCACTACGTGCGCACAATAAAATTTCCTTATCTTTTGCACAACTAGATTAACTCCTTGGCGCTCATATTTTCCATAATTTTTAAATTAATATCCACTCGAATTTCTGTATCAATTAAACGCGCGGCGAACTTAGATAAACCGACTCTTGAACAACTTCCTCCCGACGCCAAAAACAAAATAGACCCTTCCTATCCAAAAAGTACAGACTGACTACTCTCGAAGCACACCTTTTTTCTTTCCAAAACTCGATCACGCCACTTGGGCAATTTTTTTTTCGATCTCCGGCGCGATGAGCGGTAAATTTTTCCTTTGTCTCGCTGCGGTTACTTGCGCCGGGGCTTCGGTGCCAAAAAAAATTGGAATTGCTGGTATATTCAATTCGAAATTTGACTGTCTCAACGGTTAATATTAAACATAATAAAATGTATGCACAGAATAAAAATCGAAAGAATTCGGTTACAGTTTGAATTTGTAGCATGACCAAATGAATTTTCATACATTTTAGGAGAAAAAAAAATTTCGGAAAAATTATCAGGCCACCATACCGTGTGCCACTAATGAGGGTGTTACATATTGCACACAAGCATATATAGTATTACATATTGCACACAAGCATATACAGACGTTATTCGGGGATCCTTTTCATGGAGGACCGCTCGGGAATTCATCAAGGTATAGAAAAAGATACGATGCTGTCCCGAGCGGTGTTGCATGAAAAAAAAATCCAATAAAAAAAGAAGGGAAGAAATGGACTTTGGTGCGTCAGAGGTCCATGTATTTTAGGGCGACCGTTACAACACGCGCCACCTAAATGTCGCCAGAGGAGAGGGGGTGCGAAAAAAAACAAACGGAGGCCTTGTTGGATCGCTAGCCCAACGTGTGGCTCAACCACGCCCTGAAATCGAGTCTCATGCTCTATAGACTGAGCCGGGCTGTTACAAGGTAATGTGTGTTCTCCACCCCGCTATGCCTTCGGAGGGGTTGGGTTCGGGAGACCATGGACGAGGCTGAAGTCGTATGTGTTAAGCGCATCAACTACCTTATCACAGCTTTGTATTTAAAGCAACAAAAAAAACTTTCGAGATTGATGTAAGTATTGGCATCATTTTGGACAACGGCGCTCGTCAACGGCCACGATATGGTTCCTTATCGCCAATTACACCATGCGCTCCCTACTGGGGTGTGGTACAGGAGACGTTTTGTTCCTTCCGGTACAACCGTACTCTGCATATCTCCTATACGTCCCTAGGCAAGCGTCTTATAGGGTCGTTTGGGCCTCATGAGCCGGGATTGTGTCTAGATTGTTGGCTCTATACTCATAACATGTGTGGTCCTGTGGTGGTAGTTGGAATTATTCAGCGCAACGTCCATGTCCAAGAACTCCCCCTCCCAAGGCAGAGCGGTACTGCAGAATTTCTGCGGCCTCGTGGGTCACCTCTATATGCATATTTGGGGGGGTTGGTCTGGCAACCCCTGAAGTCTTCAACATGAAGCTTGGCTCCAGACAGTCAAGTCGATCAAGGAGGTGTACCATCCGCTGGGGAAGCTACCCAAGCGGACCTCGACGGGTACCCTATTAATAACCGGTTAGGCCGGCGAGATGCCTTATTAGGGCTACTCGGAGTCACCTTCGCTTCCAATAGTTATACTAGGACGTGTCTTGGACCTGATTGCTCTACGGAGTGACTTCGCGTGTTCGTCGAGAAGGTCGAGGCAATTCCACATTGTCCCGACGAGTCCCTCTGAGCGCGAAGTCTCTCTTCCGGAAGATATCTCGTGCCCCAAGGACTCAGTCGGCCGACTAAACCACATAGTCGCCGTCTGGGACCCTTGGTCCACGAGGTCATCTTCCGCTACGCAGGCTGTCAGGCCTTGAGATCTTTGGCGTGAAAAATACCGATCGGCTTTCCTTTCAAGTCCTCTAATTCATAACGCCCACTCCCAAGCTTTCGCCTCACGCGAGCCTTCATAAATTTGTCTGCCAGTTTAGCGCTAAACCGGTCGATCTTGTTACTTACGGGGAAGGTACGTCGATAAACTACCTGGCCGGGCGAGAACTCGACAGCTCTGCAGCGCAGATTGTAGTGTTTCTCATGTCTCGTGTGAGCCGCGGCCAGGTGTTGCTCTATTTTGTCCCGCCGGGCCTGCCATCGATCTACGGCCGGCGACACCGTTATATCTCCCTCTTGTAAGACACCTAAGGCCTTCAGTACTGGGTAAGCGGATCCATGCAGGATCATGGGGCACCCGAACAGGGCCTGGTACGGGGAGGTGTTAATGGACGTGTGGTGTGCACTCCGTAGGGCACATTCGATTGCAGACAGGTGTAGGTCCCAATCCCGGTGATCTTCTTTCAGATACGCTCGGATAGCAGCTAAGACGGAACGGTTCACTCGCTCGGAAGCGTTGGCTTGGGGGGAATAGACAGCGGTGAGTTGGTGTTTGACGCCGTAATCGGACAACAGTTTCGTGAATTCTTTGGAAGTGAAATGACTTCCATTATCAGAGAATATTGCCTCGGGGACACCGAAGGCATGGAAGATTCGATGTTCAAGGAAATTCACGGCGGCTTTGGATGTTTCGCCAGCTACTGGGTGGAGAAAAGAGAATTTGGAAAACGCGTCTAGCACTACCAACACAGCAGTGTGGCCTTTCTTAGTCCTAGGGTAAGGGCCCATATAATCGATGTACAAGAGCTGAAAAGGTCGGCACACATCCATGGCTTCGCCCATAGGGGGCCGAAGGGTTGTGTTTGGAGCTTTTGTTTCCTTACATACTTCACAGCTCGCTATATATTTTCTGACTTGGCTAGTCATACCGGGCCAATAATATTTTTCCCGAAGGCGTGCAAGGGTTTTGTGAATATCGCCATGGGAAGTTTGAGGGGGCTCATGAGCGGACTGGATCAAGGGAGCGGTCAATTCTGCAGGGATCCACAATTTCCAAATCAGATCGTCCGTCTCGGGGTCGCCAGTTCGTGGGTCCGAACGGTGGAACACATAACCATCCGAAACCTGAAGGTCAGGTAACTGCCCGGCATCTTTGCTGACTTTGTCAACAAGATGCTGGTAGTCCGCTGACCTGAAGGCTGGGGACGTTAGGTCCACGTCACGACAGAAGGACACTTCATCGACACAGTCGACTCGTGACAGTGCGTCCGGAACCACATTCTGACTACCCTTGCGGTGCTCGATAGAAAATTGGAAGCCCTGCAGCTTTAGGCTCCACCGCGCTAGCCGGCCGTTTAAGTCAGTCTGGCTCATGAGCCACTTCAAGCTGGCATGGTCAGTAATTATTGTAAAAGACTGTCCTTCCACATACGCCCGGAACTTTTTAACGCTCAGCACCGCTGCGTAACACTCTAGTTCTGTGATGGAATAATTACGCTGGGCGCTGTTCAGCTTCTTAGAGAAAAATGCGATGGGATGTTCTTCATCGCCCTGTCTTTGAAAGAGGACGCTTCCTACCCCCGTTTTGCTGGCGTCACATTGGATGTAGAAGGGGCGGGTGAAGTCTGGAGTGACCAGTAAAGGAGCAGACATCATTGACTTCTTAAGTTCCATGAAGGCTTGGTGGGCCTCGTCGGACCAAACAAATTTGCCGCCTTTTAGGCAGTCCGTGATGGGAGAGGCGATACTTGCATAGTTACCTATGAAGCGCCTATACCACCCCGTCATACCTAAGAAGCGTCGCACCTGTTTGGTCGACTTGGGAACTGGGAAGTCCCTAATGGCTGCCACCTTGTCGGGATCAGTTTTCAGGGACCCATCGCCAATGATGAACCCCAGATACTTCACCTCCCGGACGCAAAATCGGCTCTTTGACAGGTTTACTGTCAGCCCGGAGCGACGAAGGCAGTCGGCGACCTTTTCCAGCAGTTGAAGGTGGGTCTCAAAGTCTGGTGACACCACCAATAAATCGTCCAGATAGACGAACACATTTTCTCTAAGTGAGCCCGGTATCGCCTTGTCCATCAAGCGACACATGCGTTGCGGAGCGTTACAAAGCCCGAACGGCATCACTGTAAATTGATACAGCGGTCTTCCTGGGACGGTGAAGGCAGTTTTTTCCCTGGATTTTTCCTCCAATGGGATTTGCCAAAAGGCATCTTTCAAGTCGATTGCGGAAATGAACTTAGTGTCCTGCAATCGCCCCAGGAGACCGTCTATATGAGGCAGTGGGTAGGCATCCTTTATGGTTACGGTATTTACTTTGCGGGAGTCCAAGCAGAGGCGGACCTTTCCAGGCTTACGCACCTGGACCACGGGTGAGTTCCATGGACTGTTGGACTCTTCGATCACACCTAGACTCAACATGCGATCGATTTCCTCATACATGAGGGCCTGAATGGCGGGAGAAACAGGATAGTGCCTCTGCTTGATGGGCACCGCCTCGCCAGTGTCGATCACATGTTGTTCCAGGTGTGTTCGACCAAGTCCACAGGTGTCGAACGACGGGAATCGCGCGCGGACCTGGTTCAGTCGCTCCCGTTGGGACTCCTCAAGGATATGGCAGTCGGGATCAGGTGGTGGGGTATGATGGAGTTCCCCAATTATGTGTGGAGCCAATTTAAAGGCCCTCCAAAAATCGACGCCGAGGTAAAGATTCTGAGACAAGTCCGGTACTACATATAGTGTCATAGTCATAGTTTTCGATCCATAAGTTACTGGGACGGTGATGAAACCACTAACATTCTTAGACGTACCGTCAGCTACTTGGACATCGGCGCGCAGGCGATGTAGCTTAATGGCCGGGTTGTCCTGGAGGAACGACTCTGCCCCTCTACCCAGGCAGCTAATGCTGGCGCCGGTGTCCAACAGGCCTATTAGTTTGGTACCTTGGATCCGCACGTTGACGAAAGGTCGATCATCTCCGTTCTCATGTAACATGGCGGCGACAATCTTCTGTGTATGTGCCCTCTTCTCTAGGGCCCATGACCGTATGCGCGGGGCTTTGCGAGTTGGTGGCAGTTCGGCAGAATCATTAAAGATTCGCTTACGAACTCGATGATAGTTGGCCCATCGCTGCATAAAAGAGGCTCTGGCCTGTGGAGAAGGGAAGTCTGGCAGAGATTCCATTATCGACAGGTCAGAGACGTCGGACATGCTTGTTGACAAATCAAGTGTAAAAGGGGGACTTTCGGATACTAGGTCGGGCGCGGACCTCCCCGGGGCCTCGCACCCTGGTTCCGGTTTCCCGAACAGATTGGGCAAGAAGTGGTGTAGACTTCGGGGCGCCCACATCTGTAGCAAAAGATTTTCCGATGTGGGGAAGGGCAATCAGAGAACGAATGTCCTTCTTGCTGGCAGTTCCAGCAAGTGACTGGGCGGCGCGGAGTTGCGTCGGCCCTCATCTCTTCTACAGCAGGTGGTGGTGTGCCACTAGCGTAATTCATATAAGGCCAGGCCGGTTGTTGTGGGGGCACGTCAGTCAGCTCATGCACTCGGTGCGAGTGGCGACTCTCCTCCCTCTTGGCTTTTTGCCATCGCTCTACTCGGATGCACGCTTCGCGAAGTTGGCGCATATTGTCATAGGTGGATCCTATAATGGCCGATCCCAGTGTGGTGTTCAGGTTTTCCATGACAAGGTGTACCAACTCCGCGGAGGACATCGGGCGCGAGAGGCGGTTTGCCAAGGCCAAGATTTTTGCGGCGTAATCGTCGAACGATTGATTGAGTTGTTTCGTCTCCATCATTTCTTTGATGAGTTGATGGTCGGTCTGCCTTCCTCCGAACTGTTCCAACAAGCCAGACTTGAAATCCACCCACAAGGGGTTGGACTGCTGTCGGCGGAACTGAGTCCAGTACCAGTCCTCAGCGGGTCCTGATAACAGGGCGGCCACATTCCGCACCAGCTCCCGTGACGATATGTCATCATCTCGAGCTCGGGTGTCGAGCCGATAGAGAAATTCCTCTGCCGAGGTTTCTCCCGGCCGACCCGTGAACTTGAGGTTCCAGTTCAAGACTGGCGACTTCTGTCTGTAGGTAGGGCCGGTGTGTTCTGGGCGGTAAGGGGGGCGCTCTCCTATGCTGCTGGACCGCGGAGGAATGCCACTGGGCCCAGCTCCGGCCGATGTGTGAGGGTGAAGAAAATTGTACGTGGTATCATTCGGGGACGCTTCGGGGTGTCCTCGCTGTTTCAGCCTTTCAACTTCATGTTGCAAGGCTGCAACCTGCTCAGTCAGCGCTATCAACGCCGCGGCCCGTTCCGACTCGCCGTCCTCAGAACGAGAGTTATCATTGCCTTCGTCATCTTCGCCGTCGGCGACAAATTGCCCCTTATCGTTTCTTTTTTTCGGCATGCTAGGAGATCGACTAGCCGATAAGGAAGCGAGAAGTTATTAATAAAATTTGTTCGAGTAGTTTCTTTTGTTTATGTTTTTATTTATGCACAAAACCGCATTTATTATTCGTATAATTTAAAAAAAAACGCAAACGAAAAAGAAAATAAAAATAAACAGTGAAAATCGAAATACCTAATATAACAAATAAGAATTCCTTTTGTTGTTTTTGTTATTTTTTTTTTTTTTTTGTTAAATTTACATTTATCTTTTTTTTTCTTTTATTAATGTTCATACGTTTTTTTAGGGGTGTATAAATTGTTTTATTTTAATAATAATAATTTTCCTTTTTTTTTCTCTTTTTATATATGATATAATATTATCACTTATTTAGTTCTAGAAAATAAATCTTTTATGTTTTATTTTTTTGTTTTTATATTTTATTTCTTTTTATTAAAGTGAGTGTGGCCCCAGGGAGAGGATGTCCTCCCCAAGGCTATGGTGGCTGATGGCGCCGATGACAGCCAGCCTGAACACAGGACTGAGTGGCATCCGCGTCATCAGAAGCACCAAGTGCCTCCACTTGCGGGATCGATGATGAGGGTGGTGCCAGGCTAATGTCTAGCACCATCTTCATCAAGGAATCCCTATTGTCTGACATCCGGCAACCCCAAAGCGATGACCGGATCCCAGTGACCACTGAAGAGAAGAAGTGAAAGGAGAAGAGATAGAAGCCTCCCTTGAGTGAATACGTAGACCGCTCTGACACCCAGCCACAACTGGTCAGCAACTCTGCTGAGTCACAGGAAGGTGAAGTGTCAGAACGGTCCAACAGCCGGGGGCGGGTGTATATCAGGAGGTCGACCCTGTCGCAGCGCCAGGCGATAGAACGCCTGTTAGCCTTGACGGGGCAGGTCCGACGTCCAGGCACACATCCGCCCATACTATGAAATGTAGAGAAAGAAACTGGGGAGTGATGGTCACTGTCAGGGAGGCTCGCACAGAGTCAAGCGTTATGACGCCTGTTAACCAGATTCCGCGCCTCGCTGACAGGAACCGTAAATAAAATAGGGAGGATACCGCAGAAGAAATCGAAAGATGAAGTGGTTGAAGAAGAAGAAAGATAGGAAAGTGGAAGAAAACAGAGATGATGAGGGCTAGAGTACCGCGGTAAGTACTTTTCGCCCATCAACCAGAAGCCAGAGGGACTTGGACGGAGAACGGAGAACTGATAAGCGAAAGAAGTCCACTCCTGGCTCCTCTCGTTGGCCTGAGCCACAAAATTTACAAGATAAACTACAATTTAAAAAAATCTAATATGAAACATAGCTCGGCAGTGGAAAAGTGACTAATAAAAAAAACAGACTTTCCGAGCTATGGTACCGAGACTAGAGAATCAAACAAGTTATCATCCACTAGCCACCGTTGGGCGCCATTTGTAACTGTCGGGGTAGGGTGTGCCGGGGCACGAAGAAGGGAAATTGCCATAAAGGCCAAAGACTACCATTACAAAAAAAACTTGGGGAAGGGGACTCAAAAAGAAGGGTGACTCGGACGGTTCGACCGTCGGGGGAAGTGTCGCGAATTTTATGCATCCAATGCACCGGTTGTTGGCACGACTAGCGATGCGCTAGCTAGCTCGCCAGATGGGGTGGGGTTCGCGGTGCTTGGATGCCGGAGGGGTGACAGTTATACTGCTAAATCTTTCGTGCCTATGCAACAACTAAATTTAATACGAGCGACAAGGGGGTGAAACACGTCTAGGGCCAACGAGAGGGGCTAATAAGAAGGGAAGAACAAGAGTAGAAGGGTGGTCACTGGTCAACAAGTCTCCGACAGGGGCTACATATTATCAGACAATTTATAGTGAATGGACAGCCCTTACCTTTGGTCATGGCATCCTAGTTCCGCCGGGGCCACACCGACGGGGTGTCTACTCCAACATCGTTTATTTTACTAATTTTATTGTTATTCGGTTGTTGTTAGGTATCTCATTAAAGCCTTGTTATCTTATTTTCGTTACTTATTTTAATAATTATATTTCATTATCGGTTTAATTGTATTCATTGATTTACGTTCCGTATACGTACTTAATTTTTACGATAATTCTCGTTGTCTTTATTTTATTAGTGGCTTATTTGCTTGTATTAATTTACGTTCCTTATACGCACTTAATTTTTATGTTAAATTTCTTTATTTTTATTTCCAAATTGATGTAAATTTATTTATTAATTTACGTTCTGCATATGCACTTAATTTTTATGTTAAATTCGTTATTTTTATTTCTAAATTGATTTAATTATATTTATCAATTTACGTACCTTATATGCACTTAATTCTTATGTTGAATTTCCTTATTTTTATTTTTAAATATTGGTTTAATTATATTTATTAATTTACGTTCCGTATACGCACTTAACTTTTATGTTAAATTTCTTTATTTTTATTTCCAAATGGAGGTAAATTTATTTATTAATTTACGTTCTGCATATGCACTTAATTCTTATGTTAAATTCGTTATTTTTATTTCTAAATTGAGTTAATTATATTTATCAATTTACATACCTTATATGCACTTAATTCTTACGTTGAATTTCCTTATTTTTATTTTTATATATTGGTTTAATTATATTTATTAATTTACGTTCCGTATACGCACTTAACTTTTATGTCAAATTTCTTTATTTTTATTTCCAAATGGAGGTAAATTTATTTATTAATTTACGTTCTGCATATGCACTTAATTCTTATGTTAAATTCGTTATTTTTATTTCTAAATTGAGTTAATTATATTTATCAATTTACATACCTTATATGCACTTAATTCTTACGTTGAATTTCCTTATTTTTATTTTTATATATTGGTTTAATTATATTTATTAATTTACGTTCCGTATACGCACTTAACTTTTATGTTAAATTTCTTTATTTTTATTTCCAAATGGAGGTAAATTTATTTATTAATTTACGTTCTGCATATGCACTTAATTCTTATGTTAAATTCGTTATTTTTATTTCTAAGTTGATTTAATTATATTTATCAATTTACGTACCTTATATGCACTTAATTATTATGTTGAATTTCCTTATTTTTATTTGTATATATTGGTTTAATTATATTTATTAATTTACGTTCCGTATACGCAATTAACTTTTAGGTTAAATTTCTTTATTTTTATTTCCAAATGGAGGTAAATTTATTTATTAATTTACGTTCTGCATATGCACTTAATTATTATGTTAAATTTCCTTATTTTTATTTTTATATATTGGTTTAATCATATTTATTAATTTACGCTCCGTATACGCACTTAATTTTTATGTTAAATTCGTTATTTTTATTTCTAAATTGATTTAATTATATTTATCAATTTACGTTCCACATGTGCACTCAATTTTTTGTTAAATTTCTTTATTTCCAATTTCCAAATTGATGTAAATTTATTATTAATTTACGTTCTGTATACGCACTTAATTTTTATGTTAAATTCGTTATTTTTATTTCTAAATTGATTTAATTATATTTATCAATTTACGTTCCACATATGCACATAATTTTTTGTTAAATTTCTTTATTTCCAATTTCCAAATTGATGTAAATTTATTATTAATTTACGTTCTGTATACGCACTTAATTTTTATGTTAAATTCGTTATTTTTATTTCTAAATTGATTTAATTATATTTATCAATTTACGTTCCACATATGCACTTAATTTTTATGTTAAATTTCCTTATTTTTATTTTTATATATTGGTTTAATCATATTTATTAATTTACGCTCCGTATACGCACTTAATTTTTATGTTAAATTCGTTATCTTTATTTCTAAATTGATTTAATTATATTTATCAATTTACGTTCCACATATGCACTCAATTTTTTGTTAAATTTCTTTATTTTTTTTTTTCTTCTAATAGATTCCAACAAAACAAATTAAATGACACTAGAGAACAATTCCCCGATTTTCTGATTATTCAGAGGTCAGACAAAACTTGGAAGAACTTTTCTTCACTTAAACAAGATTCACAAAAAAACTGAAGCTTGAAGCATTTTTTCCACTAGGTATAAAGAAATTTTTTTATCTTACTTTTAAGCACTACGTGCGCACAATAAAATTTCCTTATCTTTTGCACAACTAGATTAACTCCTTGGCGCTCATATTTTCCATAATTTTTAAATTAATATCCACTCGAATTTCTGTATCAATTAAACGCGCGGCGAACTTAGATAAACCGACTCTTGAACAACTTCCTCCCGACGCCAAAAACAAAATAGACCCTTCCTATCCAAAAAGTACAGACTGACTACTCTCGAAGCACACCTTTTTTCTTTCCAAAACTCGATCACGCCACTTGGGCAATTTTTTTTTTCGATCTCCGGCGCGATGAGCGGTAAATTTTTCCTTTGTCTCGCTGCGGTTACTTGCGCCGGGGCTTCGGTGCCAAAAAAATTTGGAATTGCTGGTATATTCAATTCGAAATTTGACTGTCTCAACGGTTAATATTAAACATAATAAAATGTATGCACAGAATAAAAATCGAAAGAATTCGGTTACAGTTTGAATTTGTAGCATGACCAAATGAATTTTCATACATTTTAGGAGAAAAAAAAATTTCGGAAAAATTATCAGGCCACCATTCCGTGTGCCACTAATGAGGGTGTTACATATTGCACACAAGCATATATAGTATTACATATTGCACACAAGCATATACAGACGTTATTCGGGGATCCTTTTCATGGAGGACCGCTCGGGAATTCATCAAGGTATAGAAAAAGATACGATGCTGTCCCGAGCGGTGTTGCATGAAAAAAAATCCAATAAAAAAAGAAGGGAAGAAATGGACTTTGGTGCGTCAGAGGTCCATGTATTTTAGGGCGACCGTTACAATTAGATAGTGGAAGTAGAAAATGGGTGATTTGTTATTTACATTGGGCTGCTTAATGATATTTTGCCATTTACCGCAAATTACCTGGTTTGTTTTGAAAGAGGGTGGTTTCATAACCATCTGAACTAAAAACAACCTAAAGAAGTAAAATATAGCTTGCTTGAGAAAAATCAAGAAAAACAAATTATTAAACAAGCACTTTTATTTTAAGCCATAGCACAGTACATAATCTATAAGACATATATTCCCCTTCTCTCTTGGATGATGTTATAACTTTCAAAGCCTGAAAGTACAAAAAATGTATACTACATCATTAGAAAGAAATAAAAAATACTTCTCACCTTTCCGGGTTTCCGCCTAAAATTTCTAGCATCACCATCTCCAGCTTGAATCCTCAGCATTTTTTATTTCAACTTTTATCTGACAAAAAACTTTAACTACAAAACTTTCCCAGAAATGAATGTAATAACTTACTTTGGCTCCTGTTTTTCCTCAGCTATCTATCTATATAAATATAATTGGAGTGTCTGTCTGTGATTTCAAAATAATTGTCATTTTCTAAGTTCATATGGTTATTTACACGATATTAACACGAAATCAAGTATTTTTAAAATTTTTGTCTGTATGTATGTCTGTATGTCTGTATGTCTGTATGTCTGTATGTCTGTATGTCTGTATGTCTGTATGTCTGTATGTCTGTCTGTCTGTTTGTCCGGGCTAATCTCGGAAACGGCTTATCCGATTGCGATGGGACTTTCACTGGAAGATTCAGTATTTTCTTGGGCATGTTTTAGGTTATTTTTTTACTAGGATCCGACTATCGGATCCGATTATCGGGCCCGATTACCGTGTTCGACTACCAGATTAGACCGAAAATTTGAACCTTGCAACTTGATTTTTACCCACTTCCATATAACCGATCAACTTCAAATTTTGCACATATGTATAGTTCGCGTGACAATGCAATTTAACCATTTTTGGAAAAAAATCAACATGGCGGTTCCAAGATGGCGGCCGAATTTTGCAATTGTGTTCCCGGACCCTCCGACATGGATATCAAATGAAAGGGTAAGACAAGTAGATTACAATAAGCTATGTGGGGTCATTCAAAATTCAAAATGGTGGCCAGCACAAAATGGCGGATTATTCTTCGGTATCATCAAATGAAAGCGAGTATAGTGCAGTAAGCGGTGTGCCGAAATCTATATTTTAAACTAGCAAAAACCCGCGTGCGTTGCAACGCCTTTTAATAAAAAAACTAATGTGTGCACAGTCCGGGATAGGAAATAGGTATAATGAAAAAAATAACAAATTTGCAAAACATAATTTAGGGCACACAACTCGACTATAGAATAATCTCTCACAGTCAGTATTTCCAACCTCCTACAATATCCAAGAGTTCAAACGCAGGGTTAATCCGCACCTTCTTCAACAACCCCCCCGAACCCCCATAACCCTTAACCTATTCCCCCTTACTAAGCTCCCTGCTGGGGGGTAAAATCGAACCGTCACTTCCTCGTGGGGCCCCCTGGATAACCAACTAACGACGGTAGTCTACCAAGCCAAGATGTAAATGCATCGTGTCGAGGGCTGCATGGCAGTGGGTAGTTTTGCACTGTCATGAACGATCTCCTCTGGGCACCGGGCGCACCCAGTTGTACATAGCCTTGTCCTGATATGGGGGCTCTGTCAGGATGGACCTCCTCTTTCCCGCCACACTCGTGGGATCAATTTATGAACCAAATTAAAAAAAAAATCAGACGAAGAAGGAGATTGTGGGTCTGATGCAATAAGCATCAGCTCAGAGCTGGAGAGGGAACTCCTTGGAGGTACCTCGTCCAGCACTGAAGCTTCGGCTTCTCAATCGTCAACAACAATGCTTCAGACAGCCGGTGACAATCTTGTTGACGATATAACTGCCAAGGTTGTCGGTGTGACCGTGCAGCCTAGCAAACGAAAATCTGGCGCTGCCAAAAGAAAGGGAGCCAAAGCTAGGAAGGCCGCAAGGGAATCGGGGAACTCCACGGAGCACACCCGAGTACCACATATGCAACTCCCTTTGCAACGAACTGAAGGCGCGACAGCGGTCAGGACACAGGGGGGCTTCAAGGAGCGGACCCAGACTGCCGCTGCACTGCCAAAGGTTTCTGGACACTCTGGAAAATTGCCAGCACCAGATCATACATCTTCTGGGGGTCAATGCCACACGCCGGACCCAACTGGTCTACTGCCGAAACGGCAGCGATCGGAGGATTCTCCGGCTGGGCAGGGACCCCAGAGGAAAAAAAGGAGGGAGCCGCAGGTACCCTCATACCGCGATAAGTTGGCCGGGATCACCATGGCGGTGGAACTGGGCAACTAACCCGAGGGCAAATTGACGGAGGAGGAACCCTCCTCTATTTGCGATGCAATATTGACAGAGGTGGACAAAAGTCCTAAAGGCGACTGCCCACCTCAGTTCTTGGGTGTAAGGGCGGCAGGGGGTCTCATCAAGATAACCTGCGCCAACGAAGCCACCAGCCGATGGCTGACGAATGCTGTCGCCAGGCTGCAGGCTTGGGAAGGGCGCAACCTCAAGGCAATTGAGGAGAAGGACCTTCCCAAATTTAAGCGGATCGCATTCTGGGTTCCTAACGATGTTAGGGAACCGGAACAGGTGCTCCGCAGAATGGAGATTCAAAATCAGCCAATTGAGGTGACCTCTTGGCAAGTTATGGGTAGGAAGGTTGACCAGAACGGTCAAACCCTTGCCCTCAGCATTGACGAGAGGTCGCTCATGCAGCTGAAGGAGAAGGGCATGTCCCTATTTTACGGCTTCGGCCGTATTAAAGTCAAGGAGATTGGCTCAAAAAAGGAGGCTCCTGCTGACTCACAACAGCAGGTGCCACCACAAGATGCGGGTGGTACAGTGCAACCTGCAACATAGTAGGGCTGCCTCGGCAGTCCTTTGCAGGGTGCTGGCCACCCAAGGTGTTGACGTGGCTCTTGTACAAGAGCCATGGGTGAATAACGGTGCTATACAGGGCTTGCGGGCAGCTGGCTACAACATTGCATGCAGTGATGTGGACGGTGACCCTCGGACCTGTATAGTCTACAACAAAAACACTAACTGCTTTCCTCTCACAGACAAGTCGTCGAGAGACCTGGCAGTGGTGAAAATACCTATTAGAAGGGGGGCAGCAAAAGCATAATCATATTATGCTCAGCATACCTCCCCTACGACTCCAGGGACCCACCACCATCCAAAGAACTCAAGGATATTGTGGGTCACTCTAACAGGAGCGGTCTGCAGATCATCATAGGATGTGGCGCGAACGCCCATCATGATGCCTGGGGCAGTAGCGGAGTGAACAAAAGGGGCGAATACCTTTTTGATTACCTCTTAACTACTAACCTGGACATATTAAATCGCGGCACGGATCCTACCTACGACAACGGTAGGAGACGTGAGGTTATAGACATTACGCTGGCCACTCAACACGTTGCCAATTACGTGAGTTACTGGCGGGTCTCAGATGAGCCATCGTGCTCAGACCACAGACACATTCACTTTATGGTAGGTGAGTCTTTGGAAAGAGTGAGTGCATATAGGAATCCCAGATATACAAACTGGGCCGGCTTTCGGGGCGAACTCAGTAGCGTACTGAAGGGTTCCATGCACTCAATCAAATCTACGATGGATGTGGAACTATCCGCGGACTTCCTTACGGAGGCGGTTACTGCTGCTTACAACAATAACTGCCCCTTCTGATGAGGACGCGCAACAGGAAAACTCCATGGTGGAATAATGAGCTCTCTAAGTTGAGATCCGCCACTAGGAAGCTATTCAACGCAGCCAAGAAGAGCGGCAACTGGGAGAGTTATAACGGCTCGCTAACCACCTATAACAGGGCGATCAGACGAGCAAAAAGAAACAGCTGGAGGAATTTCTGCGAGAGTGTCGAAGACATTCGCGACTCAGCAAAGATCCACAAGGCTTTATTAAAGGGCACATCGGGAGATCTCGGATCTATTAGGAGAACCGATGGCTCTTTCACACAGTCTAGGGAACAAACCTTGATAATATTGCTCCAGGCACACTTCCCAGGCACAATCATTTATTCAAATGGGAATACAGCTACTGCTGGGCAACTAACAGGCTCACTTTCTAAAGCGACCAAAGCTGCCTGGACAGAAGCAAACGCCGTGTTTAATCACGAAGCAATTAGGGAGGCGATAGGATCGTTCAAACCATACAAGTCCCCTGGAGCAGACCGGATCTATCCCATTATGTTACGGGAGGGCTGCGACCTGGTCACTCCCTTATTATGCAAAATATTCAGGGCTTCCTTCGTACATGGTTATATCCCATCTGTCTGGAGGAATGTCAATATAACATTTATACCCATGCCAGGGCGTTCGGACTACACCTCGGCTAAAGCTTTCAGGCCGATAAGTCTCTCGTCTTTTGCCTTGAAGACAATGGAGAAAATTGTCGACAGGGTGATAAGGGAAACTTATCTTCAACGCCAACCACTAAGCTCCTATCAGCATGCGTACCAGGCGGGCAAGTCCACTGAGACGGCACTGCACAATCTGGTGCTCAAGCTGGAAGGCGCAGCACTAAACAAAGGAGTTGCGCTGGCGGCCTTCCTCGATATCGAAGGAGCCTTCGACAACACATCCTTTGATACTATAGCTAAGGCTCTAAGTAGACGAAGTCTAAGTAGCACTTTCTGCGACTGGATCGACTCTATGCTGAGAACTCGCAAACTAATGGTTTCTCATGTTGAGGGGTCTCTGGAGGGCACTATAGCAAAAGGTTGTCCGCAGGGAGGAGTTTTATCCCCACTTCTGTGGTGGCTTGTTGTAGATGAACTCCTGGAACTACTCAACGGCCGCAACTTTTTCGCTCAAGGCTACGCAGACGATGTCGTCATCGTAGTAACGGACGAAACTGAAGGAGCCATGTCAAGACGTCTGCAGCAGGCACTAGATCTAGTATCTAGTTGGTGCGACAGCGTAGGACTAAAAGTCAATCCCGACAAGACGATTCTCGTTCCCTTTACCAGGAAACGATCACTACCGGGGCTTTCGGAGCCGACACTCGCAGGTAAAACTATAGGCTTTTCACAACAAGCCAAATATTTAGGAGTGACGCTAGATGCCAAGCTCAACTGCAAGTTGTACATATTTGATTTTATGTCTCGTAGGGAGTAGTCGCTTTCAGTGTCCGGTCTGACATTTTTTCTCGCGCCTCCACTTATTTTACCAATATTTATAATATACACCAATCTGGTTTCCTAATTCGTGTGGTTTCGTTGTCTTTTACGCCAGTGTTCTTCTCGAGTGTTTACTGCTGATCTAATAATGGGAAAATTGCATGGATCTGCTAAATCATCTGGAGCATCCTCGTCTGGTGCAACGGCACAACCTAGCCCGGCCTTCACTAGATTAGCTTCAAGAAATCAGCAGGGCGATGGAAAAACTAACGCTACTAAACAGAGGCGTTCCTGTTCTATCTGCTCCACCGATAGCTTTGAGCTACTTGAGAAGAAACTTGAGCGGAGCATTTCTAATATAATTTTGGAAAAATTCTCTGAGTTTGAGGAACGCTTTATGGCAAGGTTCGATCAAACGGTAAACTCGTTAAATGCTGAAATTTGCAAAATGAAGGGCGAAATCGAGGACCTAAAGCTGGAGTTACAAGGTGCTCATCACGAGATAAATGATATACAGAGGCAAACACGACTTACCGATGCAGTTATTACTGGGATCCCCAGCACGCCTGACGAAATTCCACATAAATTAATTGCATCTGTCTGTGCAGCCATTGGGCATGATTTATCACCTTATGCCTATGTATTTCGCGCACGCTCCGGCATGAAGAAACCGCTCATTGTCAAATTCTCATCTGCAGCTGAGCAGCGAATTTTTTTGGATAAATTCCGGAGAAATGGAAGCTTCAAGTTGAGCCAAATTTCTCCTGGGTAATCTGCAGATATGAGACTAAATGCCTTTGAAAGTCTCGCTGCTGCTTATCAGAGAATTCTGCGAAAAGCACTGAGGCTACGGAAGGAGAATTTGCTGCAATCTGTGTTTACTAGAAGAGGTTTTGTTTATATTTGTGTAAAGCCTGGTGATCCGCCGAAGAAAATAATCACGATGGATGAGTTAGATGCAGCGACTGGTGCCGAGATTGATGTTGAGGACAGGGTTATGTAGCATCTACTTAGTCTTACTTTATTTATTTATTCTGTTTTTTTTCTCTCTTTTTGATTTTTATTTTCTTTTTTTTTCTCTTGCTGATTTCTAATTTTTTAATTTTTTAAATTTTTCTCCTTATGAATTCTAGTTTTAATTACTACTTTGGATATTTGTGTTTTAAAGTTTGGATATTTATACTTTGTAATTTAGTCTATGCTGCCTACTCTATTTCTTTTCTTCTCTTCCTCTCTACTAACTTTTCTTCTCTTTTACTATGTTGCCATATTTTTAACGCCTTCATCTTTCTTGTCTGCTTCTGGTCATGTGGATCTGTGCTCTCTCTGTATATATTATGAGCTGTTCTCGTAGTCGTATGCACATCGAGGGAACACTCCTCAATATCCTCTCCTCTTCATCTACTGGGCTGAATATTGCCGTTTTTAATGCTAGGAGTTTAAAAAATAAGATGGATGAGCTTAGAAACTTGCTTGATTGCCCTAAAATGCATGTCTTAGTTGTTAGTGAAACGTGGTTAAATCCTGAAATCCCCTCCTCTTATGTCTCCCTTCCTGGTTTTACCATCCACCGGAATGATCGTGTTGGTCGCACTGGTGGTGGTGTCGCTGTGTATGTCTCCTCCTTGCTTTCCTCTAGAGTGCTTGGCAAGTCTAAAGATTCTCCACTTGAATTCATTGCTGTGGAATTAAAATCTGCCTTTGATAAATGTGCTGTCATAAGTGTATACTCTCCCCCCACTATATTTGACTCCGTGGTCGCTGCTGAATTCCATGCATTTGTTTCTAATGTCTCTCGTCAATATGAGAATATAATTGTTGCAGGTGATTTCAATGTCAACTTATTAAAACCAAATGGCCAAGCGAAATATCTTAATTATATGTTTGAGTCATTGGACCTTCATGTTTTAAATAAACTCCCAACGTTTATGAACTGCCGAAATCCATCGCTGCTTGATGTTCTCGCTGTTACGTCTGTTAGCTCAGTGGTGAGGCACAATCAAATATCTCCTCCGAGTTTTCTTGACCATGACATCCTTTCTCTCTCTATTTATTTCTCATTCCTACCTTCTTCTTCGTCTTCTTCATTCTCCTACCGTGACTACAACAGCATCAATCCTGAGCGCCTTTTAAGAGGTGTTTCTTCTTTACCCTGGTATGACATCTATATCACTACCTCCGTCGACGATAAGGTCTCTATCTTGTCCTCCTTCATTCAGTCATTGTATGACCAATGTGTACCGCTAGTCATGCGTAGAGTCAAAACTTCTTCTCGTTGTCCATGGTTTTCACGCGAGATCCGGGATCTGATAATCCAGCGTGAGTCTATGTACCGGCGTTACCGTAGAACTAAAATTCGCAGTTACCTAATTGATTACAAAGTGCTTCGTAATCGCATCAACCTCAAAGTCAGAGCTGCTAAACGTGAGTTCTATGCCCGCAAGCTTAATCCTGACCTAGGCTCGAAACGACTTTGGTCTAACCTTCGCTCACTTGGTGTTCATTCTGCCGCATCTGAGCCTTTTGATGTTGATGTTGAGCTCCTAAACTCATCATTCATTCTCTCTCCGCCGAGTTACGATAGTCCCTCTTTCTCTAGTTCCTTCAGCTCTGACTCGCTCAGTGATGGCTTTTACTTCCGCTGTGTTGATTCTTTAGAAGTTCTTGAGTCTCTAGTCTCTATTTCCTCGAACAGTATCGGCTTTGATGGAATTTCTCCACGTTTTCTCAAACTTCTGTCTCCCCTAATTGCTGAACCTATCACTCATGTTTTTAACTATTGCCTCACTGCATCTGAATTCCCTTCGCTCTGGAAAAAAGCCATTGTGATTCCTTTACCTAAAAGACTACTCGACTTCTCTAAGGCTTTTGACTCGGTGGTCCATCCGCTCCTGTTGTCCAAACTTAATCAACTTTATCATTTCTCTTCCTCTGCTACGCGTCTTTTCTCCTCTCTTCTTTCCGATAGATTTCAATGTGTTCGTCACAATGGCATTACATCCTCCCTTCTGCCCGTGCGTTTGGGTGTTCCTCAAGGCTCGATACTAGGTCCTCTTCTTTTTTCCCTGTACATAAATGATCTTCCCTCTGTCATTGACGGCTGTTCTTTCCATATGTATGCTGATGATCTTCAGTTGTACAATTGTTTTCCTCCTAGTGATATTGTATCCGGTACTGCTGATATGAATAACATTTTATCACGAATTTGTGAATGGAGCTCTAATAATTTCCTCAATCTTAATCCTAGTAAATCCCAAGTACTGCTTATCAGCCGGTGTCCTCTGTCCTCTGAATGTATTCCTAATCTATTCGTAGGTAATGTTCCTATTCCTGTCGTTGATTGTGTCAAGAGCCTTGGGATATTTATTAACTGTAAGCTTTCTTGTTGTAATCATGTCTCCTCCATGCTGTCGAAGATTTATGGTACCTTGCGTAAACTGTGGCTGTTCGCTGATCTGCTATCACCTTCTATCCGTGCCAAGCTTGTGAAATCACTTATTCTGCCACATTTCCTCTATGGCGCCCTTGTATATATTGCTCTTGATTCATCCTGTCAACAACGACTCAGGGTCGCATTCAATGATTGTCTGAGATTTGTTTTCCACCTCCGTAGATTTGATCATGTGTCAGACTTTCAAAATTCATTACTGGGATGTGGGCTCTTTCATTTTCTTAATGTCATGACACTAGCTCTCCTACATAAAATATTTTACTCTAAACGTCCTTGCTACCTCTCTGACTTCCTTGTCCCGATGCAGTCCTTAAGGTCATTAAATTTACTTATCCCTTTCCATCGTTCCTTGGTTGGTAGTCGTTCCTTCTTTGTGCATGCGATTAGACTGTGGAATAGACTTCCTATATCTATCCAAAAAATCAGCACAGCCACGACTTTCAGAAAACAGGCATCTATTTTTCTATCGTCTCTTCCTGTTTCACTCTAGTACTCTCTCCTATACTATTACTCTACTCTCCTTACTTTACCTAACTCTCTCGAATTTTCTTATTTTTCTCTTTTTATCTCTTCGCTCCCTTATCTTAAGTTAGCTGTAAGAATTTTGGATTATTTACCGTGTAATGTTATGTACTTTAAAAGATTGTAATCTTGTGTACTCTACCTAATAAATAAATAATAATAATAATAATAACTGGAACCAGCACATGGATATTCTGATGAGCAGAACGCGCAGATCCATCGTAGTAACGGACGAAACTGAAGGAGCCATGTCAAGACGTCTGCAGCAGGCACTAGATCTAGTATCTAGTTGGTGCGACAGCGTAGGACTAAAAGTCAATCCCGACAAGACGATTCTCGTTCCCTTTACCAGGAAACGATCACTACCGGGGCTTTCGGAGCCGACACTCGCAGGTAGAACTATAGGCTTTTCACAACAAGCCAAATATTTAGGAGTGACGCTAGATGCCAAGCTCAACTGGAACCAGCACATGGATACTCTGATGAGCAGAACGCGCAGATCCCTGTGGGCTTGCCGCAGAGCTTGTGGCTCCATATGGGGTTTGCAGCCGAAAACCATGTACTGGATATACACCACCATCGTCAGGCCCATAGTAACTTATGGAGCTTTAGTTTGGTGGGACAGAACGGCGCTTAAGGGTTTCATAACCAATTTGTGCAAAATTCAAAGAATGGCCTGCCTTTCGATCACTGGAGCCATCCGCACTTCCCCGACGGCAGCACTGGAGACTCTCCTCAATCTGGTACCACTCCACCTTGAGGTAGAGAAATCTGCGATAAACGCGGCGCTGCGGCTGAAAGCGAATGGCTATCTGGGCTCTGGTCTCGAGCGAGGACATTCTACAATTATCAACATTATAGAAGGGATTTCGGAAGCGGGGATGCTCTCCGATTGCATGCCTTTCAAAATCTCAAAATTTAAGCAACCCTCTGTGCACATACAAGATAGGCTAACCTGGACCTTTCCTAAGGTATCGCCGGGTGGACTAGTATGGTACACGGACGGCTCCAAAACAGAGACAGGTGTGGGCGCCGGAATCTGGAGCGAAAGCCCCAGATTCAGTAGAGCGATGAGCTTAGGCACCCTAGCAACTGTCTTCCAAGCAGAGGTGTACGCTATACTGGCATGCACTCATGAGAACTTAAGAAGGGCCTACCAAAACAAACGGATCTTTATCTTCTCTGACAGCCAAGCGGCAATTAGGGCGATAAGGTCCTGTAGGACCAAGTCTAAATTAGTTTGGGACTGCCAATGTGCTCTTGGTGAGCTGGGCGTTCTCAATCAAGTTACCCCTGTCTGGGTCCCGGGACATCGGGGCTTCAAAGGCAATGAAAAAGCGGATGCCCTAGCTAAGTAGGGCTCTGACATTGCATTCATCGGTCCACAGACGGCTATCGGAGCACCTACCAGCTTGCTGCGAAGGGCCCTAGCCGATCGGACTTTAATGAAACATACTGAACGCTGGAGGTCCGCGCCTGGATTGGCTAACTCTAAGCGGTTCCTGCCTGGGCCGTCTCCTAACACGGCCAAGAAATTGTTAGGGCGCAGTAGAAACGATGTCAGGACACTTGTTGGCTTGATTACCGGACACTGCGCCCTAAATTACCACTTATGAAGCATAGGAAAAGCGGAGAACCCCACCTGCAGGCTTTGCCTGGAGGAGGATGAGTCTGCTCTCCACGTCCTCTGTGAATGCCCCGCAATAGCGAGGAGCAGGGTTTCTTTATTCGATGAGTCCCTGCTCGATTATTCAAGTCTAAGCGACAAGCCACTAGGCAGACTGCTGAACTTGTTCAAGCGGTCTGGGTTAAAAATATGAGGTATAGGGGTGTAGTACAATAGGCCAAATGAATGGCCGCAGTACCTATGGACCCAGTACCTCACACAAGAAAAAAAAAAAAAGCTCCCTGTTAGACATTGCGCCATGACGTGCAAACGACAACGGACTGGTAGTACAAAGGGTGATTCCTGAGCTTGGCACTGCCACATAAAACAAATAAAAAAATTTAAAGTTACTTATAAAAAATGTGTTAGAACTTTTTTAAAATGGGGTGTTGAGCGCCACCTATCGGAAAAATTGTGTGCTACATGCACAACAATCACATTCAGAACACGTGCCTCACCCTGTGCGGAACTTGCCCAATAGCGTCCTCAACATTTTGTTCCCATTTGTTTATTGAGTTCGATATATTCTCTGTTTTAATTTTCATCAGACCTATCGATCATTTGCGGAGATGGCAAACCATAATCTTCACAGTATTTCCGCAAATTGAAAGAACAATATCTCGCCGTGACAGCATTTCATTCGCGTTCCTTCGATTATCGAGTCATGTTTTCGGTCTAACCCGACAGTCGGATAATAGTGAAAAGTATGCTAAACGCCTAAGAAGATTCTGAATCATCCCGTTAAAGTCCTAAAATCGGATTAACCATTCCGAGCTTTGAGGTTTACAATTGGAATGATAAAAAAAGTTTCCACTGGCTTTTCTGCGACTATCGCATCAAGTTTTCCGCCTGAATCAATAGTCGGAACCGAGTGAAGCCTAGAACATGCCCAAGAAAATACTGAATCTTCCCGTGAAAATCCCATCGCAATCGGATTAGCCGTTGTTGGTACGTAGGTAGCTAGGTTGTTATTATATACTGGCTGGAGCAATAAAAACTTTACATTCAAAATTATTTTTTACTTTTTAGTTTATTTTAAAATAAAAGCGTATTTTTTAGTTTTTTTAGACTATATTTTTTATTTTCTACTTTTTAGTCTATTATATGTCTTCCACCACTTTGTAGTGACCGTCATATTATATTTAAAATGACGGCACACTGCTTACTGCACTATACTCGCTTTCATTTGATGCCCATACCGAAGAATAATCCCCCATTTTGTGCTGGCCACCATTTTGAATTTTGAATGACCCCACATAGCTTATTGTAATCTACTTGTCTTACCTTTTCATTTGATATCCATGTCGGAGGGTCCGGGAACACAATTGCAAAATTCGGCCGCCATCTTGGAACCGCCATGTTGATTTTTTTCCAAAAATGGTTAAATTGCATTGTCACGCGAACTATACATATGTGCAAAATTTGAAGTTGATCGGTTATATGGAAGTGGGTAAAAATCAAGTTGTAAGATTCAAGTTTTCGGTCTATTCTGGTAGTCGAACACGGTAATCGGGCCCGATAATCGGATCCGATAGTCGGATCCTAGTAAAAAAATAACCTAAAACATGCCCAAGAAAATACTGAATCTTCCAGTGAAAGTCCCATCGCAATCGGATAAGCCGTTTCCGAGATTAGCCCGGACAAACAGACAGACAGACATACAGACATACAGACATACAGACATACAGACATACAGACATACAGACAGACACAAATTTTAAAAATACTTGATTTCGTGGTTATATCGTGTAAATAACCATATGAACTTAGAAAATGACAATTATTTTGAAATCACAGACAGACACTCCAATTATATTTATATAGATAGATAAGTGAACTGCGGTGGTTGTTCGGATTTAAATTTATATAGTCGTGCAATTACGCGGTTACAACACGGAGCACAGAAACAACGTCTTACTCGCGCAGTGACATAACAGTTACATGGACCACAAGCAGTCAGAAGTCATTGACGATACACACTTTTCGACATCTCTCGCGGCATCCGCAGAAACAGATTTTGGGAGCCCAACTAGTGAATATAATTTAGGTACTATTGACAGACTGATAAACAGGGATTTACTCCTATGGGCCATGGAAGGCTTTAAGCCTTATAAAACACCCGGAACGGACGGAATTTATCCTATTGAAATTGAAAAAGTCAGTGACCTAATTCTGGACTGGCTTGCAACCATCTGTACCGGCCCAATGGAGCTCCTTGCTGGTGACAGCAAAGCTACTGCCATCAGGCTTGGGTAGACATAAAAAAATTTTGAAAGACCACATCCTCCCTAGTTTCCTAAATGCTTATAGGGGATGTTAAACCGGCCACACGGTTTACGCTAGCTCGCCGGTGGGGGCGTGGGGTGGTGTGACCGAAACTCTAAACATATGATTCACCACTTACCTATTAGTCAAAAGGGAGATCTCCTCATACCGTTCTTGTCCTAGGTTATCCAAAGGTATTCATCGCTGGAAGTTACCAACGACCTGGTGGACCTATAAATGTTCAACGCGACTTCGAGAGAACCCTGGATAAAAAGCAAAACCCAACCATCCTGGATAAATTACCCCCTTAGGCTGTCATGCCTAGTAATACTAGTGGAGTTAAATAAATTGACAACAAATATATTATATAATAATTACAAGAATACAATTATTCAACAACAAAATGACGGTAAGTGTGCATTAACTATTAGATACGTATAAATCAAATAAAAATGCTTTTACAATATAGGTACTGTGGATGCAACCAACTATTACCACAAAACAACAACTTCCGTACAATACCGGAAAGGAAAAAAAACAAATCGTCGCTCTGGTACCAGTCGATGATTCCTGTTTTTCATACAACACACAAAATCACTCAATAATATTAAGTGGTATCAAAGTAATATAAAGCCTTACTATTATCATTAACGGGGTGTAATATACGAAAAAACAAAAAAAATGTAGCGAGTACAATTATAAGTGGATAGTACAATTTTCTTTTGTATTAAGTGATTAGTGTATATGAGTAAATATATTTGGGGGGAATATACCTATAGTTAAAAGTTTGGCTATAAATTAATTAATTACCGAACAATAAGGTACAATACTCAAAACAAAATGAATGTTATTAATAATTTAGTTGATACTAGCGTAGCTATATCTTCAGTGTGATGCAATATGGTTCAAAAATGGGTATGCAGGTTAATATAAGTGGAAATATATGTAGGTTTAAGCAATATATTGACCAATTGAATATATAGTTAAAGTTATTAATAAAAAAACTGTCGATATATATATTTTAGGCTAAATAATATCGTTAATAAATCAAATAAGACACCAACCAACAGGAAATATTGTACAAGCTCCTTTACACATCCTTCCGCCTTATTTCCTATTTGAATGGTACTCCCTTCCTGAGGGGGGGGGGGAAGATACCCGGAACACTGATGGTGTACCAAATTGAGAATCAGGTCCTTTTGTCTGATATCTCGGTTTCTTAAGAAAATTTTGATTACATCTAGATGTACAATCACCCGTTTGGATCGTGGGAGGTCTGCCACGTTTTCTTCCTCCAGTCACTTCAAATATTGTTTAATACACAATATATAATCTCCCAGTAATAATAATCCACAACTAAACAAGAAAATGGTGGTCTTATAGTTCACCCTATAAACTAATGTTCATAGTTGCTGCAGAAAAATGGTTTGGTTTTCAATAATAATGTACGTTTACACACACACCGAGACGCAGCGTCATCAACGTAAACACTGGGGAAATGTCTTTAATCCGTTGCCTTTGTTTTCTTTGTTTTTTTCTTACATAACAATCACATACAGTTCAATAATCTTAGCGGCAACCTAGGTTATAATAATTTTTTTTTTTATAATTACCAATACCTTCAGTTATTTTCCTTTTAATAACTTTGTTTTTTTTCTTTGTTTTTGTAAACTTCGTTAGCAGCCTGCTGTGATTCTTTTTTTCCTTTGTTGCAGCCTTGCTCCGCCGCCTCAAAAAATATAACCAGACCTTATCTTCGTTGCAAATTCCAAGTCCATTCACAGTACCATTGTTGCATAAATCGGGTGCCCCACTAGCTCTATGAAACATGTACCAGCTGCTTGCAATTCACACCCGTGAAATATTTTTGTTTATTTTTCACTTTTCCTTTTTTTGTTTTGTAAACTCGAATACATTAATACAACCGATTGCCAAGAAAATTAATTAGACATGGCATAAAGAATGGGCCGTTTTAAAGGGTTCTTTTATCCAAAAAAACTAGCTTCTTGTCGCCAAACTAAAAAAAACCAGCCTCTCTCTGGTCGCGACTGAATCTAAAACTGTCAAAAAAATCTATTTTTTTCTATTCTAAGAAAAATTTTGTTTTCATTTGCCTACGTGATTCAGAAAATTTTCGAATAAAAAGCTCTCTAAGTGATTGGACTATTAATTTCTGAAATTTCCGCTAGAGGGGATAATAATTGACAGGGAGAATTGGTTTAATAAATAACCGACCGTTACATACCCTCGGGTCCACAAGGCCGACTTGCGAGGCAGTGAGGAGCCGAAAAAACGGAAGGTTTTTATGTCGTAAGACTTAATGTCTGGCGCCAATGTGGGGCTCGTCTCACACCTTGAGATTCAGAGTATCATGCCACAGCTACAGATCTAATCTGAATCTCCGGAATTATCTTAGTTAACGCTCAGTATGAATTTAGTTGTGTTGTCAAGCCAAAAGTCTGACAAAAGAATGGACAGTCTGACGATTCTCCAAGGGGGTGGGTCTGGAGTTGCAGTGATCCGGCGGGAGGCAATACCACATTGTCCCCCTCCGGGTCTATACAATCATCCAGATCTCCACGCCGAAAATGTCTCCTTTCGGTCCATCGGGTCAGTCTCCAGCAATACCACATTGCCGTTGACATTCCCCGGTGGATCGCCAGCAAACCCTTTCGCCGAGAATAATTCACCAGCCTGACCGAAACAAAAGTTGTACCATCCGCTAGGGAAGCTACCTAAGCGGATCAAGGCACCCTATTATTAACCAGTGAAGCCGGCGAGATGCCTTCTTAGGGCTACTCCGAGGAGCACTTGCTTCGATGACAATCAGGGACGTACTAATGAGCCGAAGGCTTTTGAATGGAAAAGCGGAGCTGAAGCCCGTTGTTTTATGAATCTGCTAGTACCCAAAGTGAAACCTACAGGCATGGTCATTAGCTGAGACCGTTATAACCAAACTTGCTTAAATAACTTGGAGAAACGGTGCCTAAGAGTAAGTTGAACAAAAATTTTACGATTAACCTCGGTGATAAAAATACGGAAGGTATCCCCTTCGAAATAAAACCAAAGGCTCAACCTAGTAAACCTAAAGAAAACTTAATACCCTCGACTGAGGCGCTACGAACCAAAGGAATACGTAACAATGGCCTATTGTTACTACATAACTCTAACTATAACATTAACACGCCACTAACTATACGGCTCGGACTAACGGATTTTAACCTAACCAACGAAACAAGGGTTATCCCTTAAAACAAAGTAACAAGAATCTAGAACCAAATAAATACCATGAATAACTTCATGAAGACCTGAATGCCGTTATGGTGGGACCACACTACGCGGTCTTGGGTCGTACGCGCTTTTGCCTTTTTTTTCATATAGAGTTTTATGGCTTTTTTACGACTTTTTTACGACTTTGTCCATGGTAAAGGTCGTGCGTCAAAACAACGCGGACAAAAGGCTGTGCTTAAAAAGGTACATTGTGCGTCCACACACTATGAGCTTTTCAAAAGCGCGTACGCCGTTCCAAATGAAAATTGATTTTTTTTCACTCATGATTCAGAAAATTAAAAGATCACGCGCGCTTTTGGCTGGCCGTACGACCAAAAGCGCGTGGATTCTAAGTCCGCGTAGTGAGGACGGGCCTTAATACAAGAAAGTGAACCAATCGCCAACTGGATCTGTGGGTCGACAACAACATAACAATTAATGCTGACAAGAACATGAACAAAAAGTAGAAATATAAAGTGGTAACAACAACAAAGAATTTAACACCGCTTAAAATATTTAAGCCTGGACGTTTACCAGGGGGATGTCCTGTACAAATCGCGTAACATCAGGAAAATTTTATAAGGGCCGTCCTCTACCAGCTCCCAACCGGCGGCTTTGCACGCACGGCACAGGCATTCCAAATTGTCAGGAGTTGGCTCCTGGAGTAGCCGATTCGTAAGCCCATCCAGCATCTGCCCCAGTTCGATCCCAAGTGAACGAACCTCCTGCAAACGACGGTACGTTTCCGACACGAGTAACGTTATCCCTCGTAATTGATCCCCAACCGGTGGAATGAGCCTCTGGATAATTTCCTGTTGATAAGCCAGGGTAAGTCGCAACAAATTCCTAAACACACTATTTTCCACGGGATTCATGGAGTCAACCAGCTCATACAGCCTAGCTCCCGTATGGCAAAAGCTGGGTTCTGTCATTGAATGTTGGAAAATAATTTCGACAACGTGAATCAGAATTAGAGGTTTGTTAATAATATCCATCAGCATGGTCAATATTCTGGAGGCCATGGTGTCGAAAGCACCTGGGTATGCTTCCAAACATTTCACGATTTTTAGGATGTATCGTATAGCGGCACCATCCATCGCTGTTGACCACTTCCTGGCATTGACGGTTACCTGGAGGGGAGTGAACTCTTTGGCGTGCGGTGATAAAAAGTATAACCGGTGAGGTCTTCGCAATTCTTTATGGATTATCGAGCGCCCATAAAAAGTATTTAACCCTGCCACATCCATTTATACTACTTATTACCAAATAAATCCAAAAATAACGATGAAGGGGAATGTCTTCGGGTTACTATCCGCTATATAAACAATACCCGGGCAAGATATGTGCAATACTCTAGCGCAAAAAAAATGCACCAACACTTGATACACAAAGTAGTATTTCTCGAATATATACCCAATAATTAAAAAGAGAAACAAGTTAATTGGTCTTTACTAGCCGAGATATACTTAATACCCGTAAACAGTATATGCCACAAGATCGGGACTAACCAACAAAAGAAACAAATTAATAAAACAGATGACAAAGTCGGTACTATTACGGTACTTGCAAATAACCTAATGAAAAAATTCAGTGAGCCGACTAACAATAGTTATGCTACTCGCAATAATCACAACCGTACAATAGCTGAAAAAAAACAAATCAATGTGCAAAATAGTTTTGTTAGTGTTAAAATGTTTTGGTGAATTTCCAGGATGGTCGGAAAAAAAAAATCTCTCTACCCAGGATCCTCAGCGGCCGAGGTCATCGGTGTCAGTCGGTGGTAGCTATGTGACATAGCCAACACCAAATGACATCAACAACGCCGGAATCACTACACGTCTTCATCTACTCGAACGACATGAAGAGTCTACCTCAACATAAAAGACAAGGAAATCTTCTTCGAAAATCATAAAAATTTAGTTTGATTCCGCTGTCCAACCACAACTGAGCTACACTACGGAAAATCAATCAGTAGTGGGGACAGACTGGAGAGAAAAACCAATAAAAGCACAAGGAAGGAGCCGGATGTCCCTCAACAAAAGTCCACAGGGCGCAGGTGATTATCCAGACGGTTAAGCCTGTGCGGCCTCCTAGAGGTTCACCTGAAGTGACCCCAACCCTTACCACATTTCGACGAATTGTCTAAAGTGCAATAAAAGAAAAAGAATTTGAGGGGACTGCATGGATTAAAGATGTCCACGGGGCGCAGTGGGCAGGCGATAGCACGCCCGTTACCTCAGCCGGTTAAGCCCGAGTTACAACTCAAACGTCCATCAGCAAAAAGTAACAAGGATCCTGTTCACTGAACGAAGCACTGGCAGGCGGTATGACGCCTGATACTCAGGACGACGAGCAAAAAAACAGGACAAAAGAACTCCCGACTCAGCCTTCACCCATGGCCAAGCGGTCATACGCTTGTTAGCCAGCGGTGCCGGTAAGCCTAGTTCAAAGATGCCTAAAGCGAAGAAGATAACATGGTACAGGTTAATCTAAAAGTGAAAGCAACTCAAAATTCACACTGAATTTAGACAACTGAGATAAATCTATAAAAAGAGGCATTGGTGGTGAACCATAGTCAAAGATAATTTTAATAAGTTAACAGAAGTTGGGGCGTCATTTATAAAATAAATGGGCGCCGTAATTTAATCTCGAAACTGGTTTGCCGAAACGTTGGGCGCCATTTATGTAATAAATGGGCGCCGGAATTTAATATTGAAAACTTGTATGCCGAAACGTTGGGCGCCATTTATAAAATAAATGGGCGCCGGAATTTAATATTGAAAACTAGTATGCCGAAACGTTGGGCGCCATTTATGTACCGGCCCAATGGAGCTCCTTGCTGGTGACAGCAAGGCTACTGCCATCAGGCTTGGGTAGACATAAAAAAATTTTGAAAGACCACATCCTCCCTAGTTTCCTAAATGCTTATAGGGGATGTTAAACCGGCCACACGGTTTACGCTAGCTCGCCGGTGGGGGCGTGGGGTGGTGTGACCGAAACTCTAAACATATGATTCACCACTTACCTATTAGTCAAAAGGGAGATCTCCTCATACCGTTCTTGTCCTAGGTTATCCAAAGGTATTCATCGCTGGAAGTTACCAACGACCTGGTGGACCTATAAATGTTCAACGCGACTTCGAGAGAACCCTGGATAAAAAGCAAAACCCAACCATCCTGGATAAATTACCCCCCTAGGCTGTCATGCCTAGTAATACTAGTGGAGTTAAATAAATTGACAACAAATATATTATATAATAATTACAAGAATACAATTATTGAACAACAAAATGACGGTAAGTGTGCATTAACTATTAGATACGTATAAATCAGTTGGATGCAACCAACTATTACCACAAAACAACAACTTCCGTACAATACCGGAAAGGAAAAAAAACAAATCGTCGCTCTGGTACCAGTCGATGATTCCTGTTTTTCATACAACACAAAATCACTCAATAATATTAAGTGGTATCAAAGTAATATAAAGCCTTACTATTATCATTAACGGGGTGTAATATACGAAAAAACAAAAAAAATGTAGCGAGTACAATTATAAGTGGATAGTACAATTTTCTTTTGTATTAAGTGATTAGTGTATATGAGTAAATATATTTGGGGGGAATATACCTATAGTTAAAAGTTTGGCTATAAATTAATTAATTACCGAACAATAAGGTACAATACTCAAAACAAAATGAATGTTATTAATAATTTAGTTGATACTAGCGTAGCTATATCTTTAGTGTGATGCAATATGGTTCAAAAATGGGTATACAGGTTAATATAAGTGGAAATATATGTAGGTTTAAGCAATATATTGACCAATTGAATATATAGTTAAAGTTATTAATAAAAAAACTGTCGATATATATATTTTAGGCTAAATAATATCGTTAATAAATAAAATAAGACACCAACCAACAGGAAATATTGTACAAGCTCCTTTACACATCCTTCCGCCTTATTTCCTATTTGAATGGTACTCCCTTCCTGAGGGGGGGGGAAGATACCCGGAACACTGATGGTGTACCAAATTGAGAATCAGGTCCTTTTGTCTGATATCTCGGTTTCTTAAGAAAATTTTGATTACATCTAGATGTACAATCACCCGTTTGGATCGTGGGAGGTCTGCCACGTTTTCTTCCTCCAGTCACTTCAAATATTGTTTAATACACAATATATAATCTCCCAGTAATAATAATCCACAACTAAACAAGAAAATGGTGGTCTTATAGTTCACCCTATAAACTAATGTTCATAGTTGCTGCAGAAAAATGGTTTGGTTTTCAATAATAATGTACGTTTACACACACACCGAGACGCAGCGTCATCAACGTAAACACTGGGGAAATGTCTTTAATCCGTTGCCTTTGCTTTCTTTGTTTTTTTCTTACATAACAATCACACACAGTTCAATAATCTTAGCGGCAACCTAGGTTATAATAATTTTTTTTTTATAATTACCAATACCTTCAGTTATTTTCCTTTTAATAACTTTGTTTTTTTTCTTTGTTTTTGTAAACTTCGTTAGCAGCCTGCTGTGATTCTTTTTTTTCCTTTGTTGCAGCCTTGCTCCGCCGCCTCAAAAAATATAACCAGACCTTATCTTCGTTGCAAATTCCAAGTCCATTCACAGTACCATTGTTGCATAAATCGGGTGCCCCACTAGCTCTATGAAACATGTACCAGCTGCTTGCAATTCACACCCGTGAAATATTTTTGTTTATTTTTCACTTTTCCTTTTTTTGTTTTGTAAACTCGAATACATTAATACAACCAATTGCCAAGAAAATTAATTAGACATGGCATAAAGAATGGGCCGTTTTAAAGGGTTCTTTTATCCAAAAAAACTAGCTTCTTGTCGCCAAACTAAAAAAAACCAGCCTCTCTCTGGTCGCGACTGAATCTAAAACTGTCAAAAAAATCTATTTTTTTCTATTCTAAGAAAAATTTTGTTTTCATTTGCCTACGTGATTCAGAAAATTTTCGAATAAAAAGCTCTCTAAGTGATTGGACTATTAATTTCTGAAATTTCCGCTAGAGGGGATAATAATTGACAGGGAGAATTGGTTTAATAAATAACCGACCGTTACATACCCTCGGGTCCACAAGGCCGACTTGCGAGGCAGTGAGGAGCCGAAAAAACGGAAGGTTTTTATGTCGTAAGACTTAATGTCTGGCGCCAATGTGGGGCTCGTCTCACACCTTGAGATTCAGAGTATCATGCCACAGTTACAGATCTAATCTGAATCTCCGGAATTATCTTAGTTAACGCTCAGTATGAATTTAGTTGTGTTGTCAAGCCAAAAGTCTGACAAAAGAATGGACAGTCTGACGATTCTCCAAGGGGGTGGGTCTGGAGTTGCAGTGATCCGGCGGGAGGCAATACCACATTGTCCCCCTCCGGGTCTATACAATCATCCAGATCTCCACGCCGAAAATGTCTCCTTTCGGTCCATCGGGTCAGTCTCCAGCAATACCACATTGCCGTTGACATTCCCCGGTGGATCGCCAGCAAACCCTTTCGCCGAGAATAATTCACCAGCCTGACCGAAACAAAAGGTGTACCATCCGCTAGGGAAGCTACCTAAGCGGATCAAGGCACCCTATTATTAACCAGTGAAGCCGGCGAGATGCCTTCTTCTTAGGGCTACTCCGAGGAGCACTTGCTTCGATGACAATCAGGGACGTACTAATGAGCCGAAGGCTTTTGAATGGAAAAGCGGAGCTGAAGCCCGTTGTTTTATGAATCTGCTAGTACCCAAAGTGAAACCTACAGGCATGGTCATTAGGTGAGACCGTTATAACCAAACTTGCTTAAATAACTTGGAGAAACGGTGGCTAAGAGTAAGTTGAACAAAAATTTTAACGATTAACCTCGGTGATAAAAATACGGAAGGTATCCCCTTCGAAATAAAACCAAAGGCTCAACCTAGTAAACCTAAAGAAAACTTAATACCCTCGACTGAGGCGCTACGAACCAAAGGAATACGTAACAATGGCCTATTGTTACTACATAACTCTAACTATAACATTAACACGCCACTAACTATACGGCTCGGACTAACGGGATTTAACCTAACCAACGAAACAAGGGTTATCCCTTAAAACAAAGTAACAAGAATGTAGAACCAAATAAATACCATGAATAACTTCATGAAGTCCTGAATGCCGTAATACAAGAAAGTGAACCAATCGCCAACTGGATCTGTGGGTCGACAACAACATAACAATTAATGCTGACAAGAACATGAACAAAAAGTAGAAATATAAAGTGGTAACAACAACAAAGAATTTAACACCGCTTAAAATATTTAAGCCTGGACGTTTACCAGGGGGATGTCCTGTACAAATCGCGTAACATCAGGAAAATCTTATAAGGGCCGTCCTCTACCAGCTCCCAACCGGCGGCTTTGCACGCACGGCACAGGCATTCCAAATTGTCAGGAGTTGGCTCCTGGAGTAGCCGATTCGTAAGCCCATCCAGCATCTGCCCCAGTTCGATCCCAAGTGAACGAACCTCCTGCAAACGACGGTACGTTTCCGACACGAGTAACGTTATCCCTCGTAATTGATCCCCAACCGGTGGAATGAGCCTCTGGATAATTTCCTGTTGATAAGCCAGGGTAAGTCGCAACAAATTCCTAAACACACTATTTTCCACGGGATTCATGGAGTCAACCAGCTCATACAGCCTAGCTCCCGTATGGCAAAAGCTGGGTTCTGTCATTGAATGTTGGAAAATAATTTCTACAACGTGAATCAGAATTAGAGGTTTGTTAATAATATCCATCAGCATGGTCAATATTCTGGAGGCCATGGCGTCGAAAGCACCTGGGTATGCTTCCAAACATTTCACGATTTTTAGGATGTATCGTATAGCGGCACCATCCATCGCTGTTGACCACTTCCTGGCATTGACGGTTACCCGGAGGGGAGTGAACTCTTTGGCGTGCGGTGATAAAAAGTATAACCGGTGAGGTCTTCGCAATTCTTTAAGGATTATCGAGCGCCCATAAAAAGTATTTAACCCTGCCACATCCATTTATACTACTTATTACCAAATAAATCCAAAAATAACGATGAAGGGAATGTCTTCGGGTTACTATCCGCTATATAAACAATACCCGGGCAAGATATGTGCAATACTCTAGCGCAAAAAAAAATGCACCAACACTTGATACACAAAGTAGTATTTCTCGAATATATACGCAATAATTAAAAAGAGAAACAAGTTAATTGGTCTTTACTAGCCGAGATATACTTAATACCCGTAAACAGTATATGCCACAAGATCGGGACTAACCAACAAAAGAAACAAATTGCAGTGGTATGAGAGGCAAAATTAACAATCTTTTTATTGACTCGAAATCGTGTAATTACAATATCCTTGTAATCACAGAAACATGGTTAAACGATACATTTCTAAATGAGGAGATCTTAGACTGCAATTGGACAATATATAGATGTGATAGAGACTATAACGCCACCGGTGTCTCAAGAGGTGGAGGTGTTCTTATAGCAGTCAAAGTTTCTTTAAATAGTGAGCTAATCAAGACTGACCGTTCACACTCATTCGATCATGTTTTTATTCGAGTCAAATCGGGCAACAGACATATCGTTATCGGCACGTTCTACATACCTCCGATCTACTATGTAGTATGGAGAACGGTCATCAAATAGATACGGTCTATACTGATTTCAGCAAAGCCTTTGATCGTGTTGATCACCATATTTTAAATAAAAAACTACTAAAATTTGGAATATCGGGTTCTGCCCTGGAATGGATCAAATCATATCTCGACAACAGAACTCAGGTTGTCAGATTCCAAGGATTTCTGTCCAAAGAAATCGCAGTAACTTCTGGGGTCCCTCAGGGTAGCCATCTAGGCCCGCTGTTATTCATTATATTTATCTCAGACCTGTCGGAAAAACTGGAGAATATTCCCCATCTATTCTATGCTGATGACCTCAAAATCTATAATGTCATAAGGTCCCAGAACGACGTAATTTTCTTTCAAACAAAGCTAAACGCTTTGCAAGACTGGTGTACCACCAATAAATTACAACTCAACATCAGCAAATGTCATGTAATCACCTTTTCCCGCAAAAGAAACACACAGCTGCAGGAATACTATCTCAACGACAAGGCTTTAGACCGTGTCGATCAAGTTATAGATCTAGGCATTGTTCTAGACAATAAACTAAATTTCAACTTGCACTACGATAATATTGCTGCCAGAGCCAACAAGCTTCTTGGCTTTATAAAAAGAAGAGCCCATGAATTCAATGACGTTCGGGTTACAAAAACTCTCTTCTGTTCGCTCGTCCGCCCAATCCTGGAATATGCGTGCCCGATCTGGGATCCTATATTTCAGGTAAATAGCAGTAGATTGGAATCAGTACAGAAGAAATTTCTCCTCTTCGCTCTGAGAAACCTACACGACCCGCGCGATTTTTTCAGCTTACCGCCCTACACGGACAGACTCAAGAAGTTGGAACTCATGCCGCTGTCACATAGGAGGAAAGTGCTTATCTCTTGCTTTACTCTGGACGTCGATAACGTTAAGGTACAGTTCCTGTCCGATAGAATCAAGTTCAATACCGAAGTTCGACACACTAGGCATACAAAAATGCTTAAGGAATACCCTCATCGGACAGAATACGCAAAGAACGAACCCGTCAACAGATGTTGTATGACTTTTAATAGCCACAGTGTATGCTTCTCACCCAACATAAAAAAAATCATCCTTTAAAAAAAAAATTGTATCCCTCTTGACATCACAATCACCATGATAACCATAGACTTAAGCTGACAAAGTATAATTAACTATACCCTTTACCTGATAATATGGTATTTTGCATTGTATTTTCTGCATTGTAATTTTTGTAGTAGGTTTAAGTATGCCTTGTTTGGCAATAAATAAATAAATAAATAAATAAATTAATAAAACAGATGACAAAGTCGGTACTATTACGGTACTTGCAAATAACCTAATGAAAAAATTCAGTGAGCCGACTAACAATAGTTATGCTACTCGCAATAATCACAAACGTACAATAGCTGAAAAAAAACAAATCAATGTGCAAAATAGTTTTGTTAGTGTTAAAATGTTTTGGTGAATTTCCAGGATGGTCGGAAAAAAAAATCTCTCTACCCAGGATCCTCAGCGGCCGAGGTCATCGGTGTCAGTCGGTGGTAGCTATGTGACATAGCCAACACCAAATGACATCAACAACGCCGGAATCACTACACGTCTTCATCTACTCGAACGACATGAAGAGTCTACCTCAACATAAAAGACAAGGAAATCTTCTTCGAAAATCACAAAAATTTAGTTTGATTCCGCTGTCCAACCACAACTGAGCTACACTACGGAAAATCAATCAGTAGTGGGGACAGACTGGAGAGAAAAACCAATAAAAGCACAAGGAAGGAGCCGGATGTCCCTCAACAAAAGTCCACAGGGCGCAGGTGATTAGCCAGACGGTTAAGCCTGTGCGGCCTCCTAGAGGTTCACCTGAAGTGACCCCAACCCTTACCACATTTAGACGAATTGTCTAAAGTGCAATAAAAGAAAAATAATTTGAGGGGACTGCATGGATTAAAGATGTCCACGGGGCGCAGTGGGCAGGCGATAGCACGCCTGTTACCTCAGCCGGTTAAGCCCGAGTTACAACTCAAACGTCCATCAGCAAAAAGTAACAAGGATCCTGTTCACTGAACGAAGCACTGGCAGGCGGTATGACGCCTGATACTCAGGACGACGAGCAAAAAAACAGGACAAAAGAACTCCCGACTCAGCCTTCACCCATGGCCAAGCGGTCATACGCTTGTTAGCCAGCGGTGCCGGTAAGCCTAGTTCAAAGATGCCTAAAGCGAAGAAGATAACATGGTACAGGTTAATCTAAAAGTGAAAGCAACTCAAAATTCACACTGAATTTAGACAACTGAGATAAATCTATAAAAAGAGGCATTGGTGGTGAACCATAGTCAAAGATAATTTTAATAAGTTAACAGAAGTTGGGGCGTCATTTATAAAATAAATGGGCGCCGTAATTTAATCTCGAAACTGGTTTGCCGAAACGTTGGGCGCCATTTATGTAATAAATGAGCGCCGGAATTTAATATTGAAAACTTGTATGCCGAAACGTTGGGCGCCATTTATAAAATAAATGGGCGCCGGAATTTAATATTGAAAACTTGTATGCCGAAACGTAGGGCGCCATTTATGTACCGGCCCAATGGAGCTCCTTGCTGGTGACAGCAAGGCTACTGCCATCAGGCTTGGGTAGACATAAAAAAATTTTGAAAGACCACATCCTCCCTAGTTTCCTAAATGCTTATAGGGGATGTTAAACCGGCCACACGGTTTACGCTAGCTCGCCGGTGGGGGCGTGGGGTGGTGTGACCGGAACTCTAAACATATGATTCACCACTTACCTTTTAGTCAAAAGGGACATCTCCTCATACCGTTCTTGTCCTAGGTTATCCAAAGGTATTCATCGCTGGAAGTTACCAACGACCTGGTGGACCTATAAATGTTCAACGCGACTTCGAGAGAACCCTGGATAAAAAGCAAAACCCAACCATCCTGGATAAATTACCCCCCTAGGATGTCATGCCTAGTAATACTAGTGGAGTTAAATAAATTGACAACAAATATATTATATAATAATTACAAGAATACAATTATTGAACAACAAAATGACGGTAAGTGTGCATTAACTATTAGATACGTATAAATCAGTTGGATGCAACCAACTATTACCACAAAACAACAACTTCCGTACAATACCGGAAAGGAAAAAAAACAAATCGTCGCTCTGGTACCAGTCGATGATTCCTGTTTTTCATACAACACAAAATCACTCAATAATATTAAGTGGTATCAAAGTAATATAAAGCCTTACTATTATCATTAACGGGGTGTAATATACGAAAAAACAAAAAAAATGTAGCGAGTACAATTATAAGTGGATAGTACAATTTTCTTTTGTATTAAGTGATTAGTGTATATGAGTAAATATATTTGGGGGGAATATACCTATAGTTAAAAGTTTGGCTATAAATTAATTAATTA
This sequence comes from Thereva nobilitata, assembly GCA_963855945.1. Lineage (NCBI taxonomy): Eukaryota > Metazoa > Arthropoda > Insecta > Diptera > Therevidae > Thereva > Thereva nobilitata. The sequence continues at coordinate 100,182,423 of OY979694.1, read as the reverse complement.
CCCAACAATAAGGTACAATACTCAAAACAAAATGAATGTTATTAATAATTTAGTTGATACTAGCGTAGCTATATCTTTAGTGTGATGCAATATGGTTCAAAAATGGGTATGCAGGTTAATATAAGTGGAAATATATGTAGGTTTAAGCAATATATTGACCAATTGAATATATAGTTAAAGTTATTAATAAAAAAACTGTCGATATATATATTTTAGGCTAAATAATATCGTTAATAAATAAAATAAGACACCAACCAACAGGAAATATTGTACAAGCTCCTTTACACATCCTTCCGCCTTATTTCCTATTTGAATGGTACTCCCTTCCTGAGGGGGGGGGAAGATACCCGGAACACTGATGGTGTACCAAATTGAGAATCAGGTCCTTTTGTCTGATATCTCGGTTTCTTAAGAAAATTTTGATTACATCTAGATGTACAATCACCCGTTTGGATCGTGGGAGGTCTGCCACGTTTTCTTCCTCCAGTCACTTCAAATATTGTTTAATACACAATATATAATCTCCCAGTAATAATAATCCACAACTAAACAAGAAAATGGTGGTCTTAGGCTGCTTACACACCAAACTCGACATCGACACGACATTACAAAACGTCCATCGACAAAAATTTTTTTATCGAATCTTCGTACACACCAAATTCGACACCTAATGAACAAGAAGTTCATGTCGTGTCATGTTGAATTCAGTGTGTACGGAGATTCGACAAGAAGATGTCTGCGTCGTCTGCGTCACAATCCATTTCAACCAGAACCACTCGACACAACGAAAGTCACTGCATAAGTACTCGACGTGTCGAAAGTCGTCGTTCGACGTTTTTCCTCGTGTCGCCTTCAGTGGATATAAACTGATTTGAATGTGAAGCCCTTCGTCGGTAACAGTTTTTTTTCCTTGTCGAGTTCTGTCGAGTTCTGTCGTGTCGTGTCGATGTCGAATTCAGTGTGAATACACTCGTTTAATAATAAGAATAAATGGGTGTCACAACAGAAAATCTTGTCGTGTCGTGTCGATGTCGAATTCAGTGTGAATAGACTCGCTTAATGATAAGAATAGATGTGTGTCGCGACAGAAAAATGTTGTCGAATTTCGTCGTGTCATGTCGATGTCGAGTTTGGTGTGTAAGCAGCCTTATAGTTCACCCTATAAACTAATGTTCATAGTTGCTGCAGAAAAATGGTTTGGTTTTCAATAATAATGTACGTTTACACACACACCGAGACGCAGCGTCATCAACGTAAACACTGGGGAAATGTCTTTAATCCGTTGCCTTTGTTTTCTTTGTTTTTTTCTTACATAACAATCACATACAGTTCAATAATCTTAGCGGCAACCTAGGTTATAATAATTTTTTTTTTATAATTACCAATACCTTCAGTTATTTTCCTTTTAATAACTTTGTTTTTTTTCTTTGTTTTTGTAAACTTCGTTAGCAGCCTGCTGTGATTCTTTTTTTTCCTTTGTTGCAGCCTTGCTCCGCCGCCTCAAAAAATATAACCAGACCTTATCTTCGTTGCAAATTCCAAGTCCATTCACAGTACCATTGTTGCATAAATCGGGTGCCCCACTAGCTCTATGAAACATGTACCAGCTGCTTGCAATTCACACCCGTGAAATATTTTTGTTTATTTTTCACTTTTCCTTTTTTTGTTTTGTAAACTCGAATACATTAATACAACCGATTGCCAAGAAAATTAATTAGACATGGCATAAAGAATGGGCCGTTTTAAAGGGTTCTTTTATCCAAAAAAACTAGCTTCTTGTCGCCAAACTAAAAAAAACCAGCCTCTCTCTGGTCGCGACTGAATCTAAAACTGTCAAAAAAATCTATTTTTTTCTATTCTAAGAAAAATTTTGTTTTCATTTGCCTACGTGATTCAGAAAATTTTCGAATAAAAAGCTCTCTAAGTGATTGGACTATTAATTTCTGAAATTTCCGCTAGAGGGGATAATAATTGACAGGGAGAATTGGTTTAATAAATAACCGACCGTTACACATCTATAGGAGTTCCCTTCGCCAAAGCTACATTCCAACATCCTGGAGGGTAGCGAAGATTGCTTTAATTCCCAAAAGCGGGTAAAAACTCCTATCACAATCCAAAGGACTTGAGACCTATATGTCTCACATTCTTTCTCCTCAAGATTCTAGAAAGACTTGTGGAGATTCATATTAAGCAAAGCATTGATAGAAAACTGCTTTCTCCCTCGCAGCATGCCTACACGAAAGGTGAATCAGTAGACACTACTCTCCACTCCCTGGTAGCGGTCATTGAAAACTCCCTTGAATTCAAAAAGTTCACTTTTGGCTGATTTCCTAGATATTGAAGGTGCTTTCAACAATGTTTAATCTTCTGCGGTCACGGCGCACACCAGCGCCGACGGGTGCTCCAGGTCCTCTATTGATCAGCTGCTGAGATGCAGGGCCATAAAGTATGGTCTGGGGCTCTCAAGCTACTGACAGAATCAGGCGCAAACGCCGTGCGGACATTGGCTTCGCGGTGTGTGGCGACTTTTCACTGACATGATGTTGCGGTGTCGGCGGCGCGCTCCGACTTTGAACACAACAACGAAATCAAAGTGACAAGTGGACGTGATTGGAAAAAAAATTGAAAAACCTGAATGATTTACATATAATTTTTCTATCCTACAGGGTTTGTCTTTTTTTTAGGTGCTAATTTAATTACCCCAATTTGGAAAAATAAAGATTTTCATTAAAAAATATAAAAATCAACAAATTTGCTATCACAGCCAACACCAACACACGACTCCAAACACATGCCCACCACCACCAAAACACGACTCAAAACACAAACATCTCTTGACACACGCGGCGGCAACGCGCAGAAAGTAGAAAGTAAAGCAACTTGCGCGGTGTGTGCGTAGCGTAAATCAGCATTTCGTTAGTGCGCATTTGAATACACTACTTCTATTCTCTCTGTCATTGCCCGCACGGCGTTTGCGCCTGATTCTGTCAGTAGCTTAAGGGAGTCTGGGTGCACCACTGTGGCCTATGCTGATGATATTGTGCTGGTGGTGCCCGGCAAGTACATCTCAACAATAAGAGATATAATGCAACGAGCATTGGACACTCTTGTTCATTAGACTACTACAAAGGGTATAGGCGTTAACCCATCTAAAACTGAAGTAGTGCTCTTTACAAGAAAGCATAGACTTCCTGTATTTCCTTCACCTCTGCCATGAAAGACTGCAACTTAAGGAGGATGTGAAATTTCTGGGTCACATACTGGATAGGAAACTAACTTTGAGGACGAATCTTTTAGAGAAAGTCAATAAGGCTAAAACAGCTCTCTTCTTATGCTAAACAACGATCGCAGTTAATTGAGGCCTTAAACCCCGCATCGTCCACTGGTTATATACAGCCGTAAGCAGACCTGTACTTATGCATGGCATATCGGTATGGGGGCTGCATTACAGAAGATTGCGTATCGTAAATTACTGGAAAGAGTCCAAAAAACAGTTGAGCTGTGTTTTAGTGGTGCTATGAGAATAGGGTTGGCAGGTGTCCGGATTTAGCCGGCAATATCCGGCTTTTTACGGTCGCGGCGGCCAAATATAGGCATGTCCGGCTTATGTCCGGATTTTAAGCGATTGTCCCTCTGGTCATGTAAGAGTACCTCCAGTACGCAGCATAGCGTAGATGGTAGCTGAAATGTGTTTTAGTGGTGCTATGAGAATAAGGTTGGCAGGTGTCCAGATTTAGCCGGCAATATCCGGCTTTGTCGCGGCGGCCAAATATAGGCATGTCCGGCTTATGTCCGGATTTTAAGCGATTGTCCCTCTGGTCATGTAAGAGTACCTCCAGTACGCAGCATAGCGTAGATGATAGCTGAAATCTTTTCTTTGTTTTGCACACAAAGATTTAAGCAGGCACCACTTGCAACTCTGCATCCCAGACTAATAAAAAGTAGTCCCGGAGTGAGCGTTGCAAGTGACCTGGTAATTTCGTGCCAATTGATTTATTTTGGAAATTATTCCTTTCGGGTAGTGAGTTGATGATCTAAACGTCAGCTGCGTGAGTAGTGGTGGGGCTGATTGTGGCAATATGTACATTTTCTCCCCACCACCCCACCACGACTATGGTGGCTGACTATTGTTTCTATTATAAGCCTTATCTAAACTATCAATTATAAAAAAAACACGCGACCTGAAATGACCATCCAAAATGCAACGCTGCCTCCCGGACTATAATGAATTGACCAGTTTTCCGTCCAAGGAGAATAGATGATTGTTTATTTTGTTTAATGAAGAATATTTAGTTTATTTTGATATAAGATTATTAATAAACGACTGAAAATACCTAACTGACTCTATTTCTATTTAAAATGGGTAGTCCGGCTTTTAGGGCAAAATGTCCGGCTAAATGTAACGCCGTGTCCGGTCTGTTTATTTTTGGACCTGGCAACCTTATATGAGAAGCACCCCAACAGCTGCGCTGGATGTCTTATTGCATCTTATCCCTTTGGACATACATGCCGAGCAAATGGCAGCCTGGACGGTCGCCAGGACAAAGGCTTCTCTTGGATGGACTCCATATTCATATGGTCACTCATCCATCCTTAGGAGGTTCGCCACGTCTACGACCTAGATAACACTAAACACTACACCTTGGACAAAAGGTTTCAACACCACCATTCTGGCCAAAGATGACTGGACAGATGGTGTTATCCCTGTGTTTCCTTCCCCTCTGCCATGAAAGACTGCAACTTAAGGAGGATGTGAAATTTCTGGGTCACATACTGGATAGGAAACTAACTTTGAGGACGAATCTTTTAGAGAAAGTCAATAAGGCTAAAACAGCTCTCTTCTTATGCCAAACAACGATTGCAGTTAATTGAGGCCTTAAACCCCGCAACGTCCACTGGTTATATACAGCCGTAAGCAGACCTGTACTTATGCATGGCATATCGGTATGGGGGCTGCATTACAGAAGATTGCGTATCGTAAATTACTGGAAAGAGTCCAAAAAACAGTTGAGCTGTGTTTTAGTGGTGCTATGAGAATAGGGTTGGCAGGTGTCCGGATTTAGCCGGCAATATCCGGCTTTTTACGGTCGCGGCGGCCAAATATAGGCATGTCCGGCTTATGTCCGGATTTTAAGCGATTGTCCCTCTGGTCATGTAAGAGTACCTCCAGTACGCAGCATAGCGTAGATGGTAGCTGAAATCTTTTCTTTGTTTTGCACACAAAGATTTAAGCAGGCACAACTTGCAACTCTGCATCCCAGACTAATAAAAAGTAGTCCCGGAGTGAGCGTTGCAAGTGACCTGGTCATTTCGTGCCAATTGATTTATTTTGGAAATTATTCCTTTCGGGTAGTAAGTTGATGATCTAAGCGTCAGCTGCGTGAGTAGTGGTGGGGCTGATTGTGGCAATATGTACATTTTCTCCCCACCACCCCACCACGACTATGGTGGCTGACTATTGTTTCTATTATAAGCCTTATCTAAACTATCAATTATAAAAAAAAACAAGCGACCTGAAATGACCATCCAAAATGCAACGCTGCCTCCCGGACTATAATGAATTGACCAGTTTTCCGTCCAAGGAGAATAGATGATTGTTTATTTTGTTTAATGAAGAATATTTAGTTTATTTTGATAGAAGATTATTAATAAACGACTGAAAATACCTAACTGACTCTATTTCTATTTAAAATGGGTAGTCCGGCTTTTAGGGCAAAATGTCCGGCTAAATGTAACGCCGTGTCCGGTCTGTTTATTTTTGGACCTGGCAACCTTATATGAGAAGCACCCCAACAGCTGCGCTGGATGTCTTATTGCATCTTATCCCTTTGGACATACATGCCGAGCAAATGGCAGCCTGGGCGGTCGCCAGGACAAAGGCTTCTCTTGGATGGAATCCATATTCATATGGTCACTCATCCATCCTTAGGAGGTTCGCCACGGCTACGACCTAGATAACACTAAACACAGATGGCTCGACCGAATTTTATAAAAATCTTTTCAGATCTTATGTCCGTTAATATGATTCGAACGACCCCTCAGCGAAGTCGATATCTTTTTTGGTTCGCTATCGTTATGTTTTGTCTGCTGCTTCTGGCGGTTTTTGTGTACTTATAGATACTTGGTTTTGTTCTCCTTTATTTCCAACCAAATTTTTGCGGATTGAATAGAAATATCGTCGGCAAAGGCTATTATTTGCACTGACCTACCAAAGATGCACGGGGGGGTGGGGCAGGCATTCGTTCGGACTTTAAGTTAAATTAAACATTCAATACTCAAAAATACTATTTCATCCTGATGAAAAAAAATAAAAGGATTATACTAATTTAAGATTTAAAAATGGGCTTTTGATTGTGATGGAAAGTATACGGAGTCACGTACTGATGGAGTGTGACTTCAAACGGATATTGTCCATTATCAAACATGTAATATAATGCACAATAATTACATGTCTGACAATTGCCTGACGCTGGGTTCTCATCTGCAAGGTCACTGACCAAGGTTTTATTTGTTTACCCAGATAACAGCCCCTTCCCGTATTGCAGAATCGTAGACGAATTTCAAGGGTGATCATAACTTCGTTACTTCCTACCTTAAAAGCCCTAGATGTCCACTTTCATTGGAATCGGAATACAATTGAAAAAATTCGTCCGCCATATTGGCCCCGCCATTTTTAATTTATAAGTTTTGATCATAAATTAGTTATTTGCTACCTTATTATACTGCAAATCCAAGTGTTTAGCAGGTGTTTAGAAATAAAACGCTTTAGTGTTTTATTTCTAAACGATAAAATATTTAATGTTTACTTTTAAAACAGAAGAACCGTTAAATGCACAAAATCTAAACGCTAAACTGTTTGATTCTTAAACACTTAAAGCATTTAACAGAAATTAAATGCGTACGGTGTTTACCAAAAAATTCTAACCTAAGCGCAAGTGTCTAAAAGTAAAACACTTATTCGCGAATTAAACACTTGGGAAGGTAAACACTTAGTTATGATAAAACACTTATGGGGAACTAAACGCTCTTGCGTTTTATTTTTAAACGGTAAAGTGTTTAGGGGTGGGAAGTGTCTCTAATGAAATCCTGGGTGATCCATTTTAGAGGTACTATTTTCAGAAATAAAAAAAATAAAATCATTCAATTTTATCGCTTAATTTTTATTATCATACAAAAGAACTGGAATTTCAAGAAACAAGGAAGTTATGGCATTTTGCATCTAAGCTTTATGAAAAAAACAAAAAAGTCACTCAATTAATAATACTTGCACTATGATGCTTGAAAATAAGTTTCTATAAAACTTAAAATTTTTTTGAACTTATCACCTGAAATGAATATCTACATTTCAAAATGATACAGTCCAAATTATAGCTCAAAATATGTATTTGTTAATTAACAATTGGCCAAAATACAAAAAGTTTTAGATCTCGAGCTCATGTTAACAAAAATGAACTTTATTTGTAATGGTTTTATTTAGCTTCACCTCGTATATTTGTTTGTTTGTTTGTTTGTTTGTTTGGTTCAAATCTTGCGACAGCTTTTTCGTCTACTTCTACTGAACCCATTCTTATGAAATTTTGCCCACACATTGAGCTCCCGTGACAATGCAATCTGACAATTTTGTACAAAAATCAAGATGGCGGTTCCAAGATGGCGGACGAATTTTGCAATTGTGTTCCGATTCCATTGAAAATCGGTATCGGAGGGTTTGTAGGGCCACAAATGACGATTCTGTGGTCAAAATTTAAAAATTCAAAATGGCGGCGCCAATATGGCGGATGAATTTTGCCAATGTGTTCTGAATCCATTGAAAATCGGTATCGGGGGTTTGTAGGGCCACAAATGACGATTCTGTGGTCAAAATTTGAAAATTCAAAATGGCGGCGCCAATATGGCGGTTGAATTTTGCCAATGTGTTCTGAATCCATTGAAAATCGGTATCAGGGGGTTTTTAGGACCACAAATGACGATTCTGTGATCAAAATTTGAAAATACAAAATGGCGGATGAATTTTGCAAATGCGTCCTAAATCCATTGAAAATCGGTATTGGGGAGTTTTTAAGGTTAAAAAAATCAAACTAAAAACTAGAAAATAAAAAAATAGGTAAAAAACTTTTAAGTTAAATGGTTTTATTTGAAATCATAAGCTGTACCAAAAACTAGAAAATAATTAGAACACAAACATGGACCTTCTTGAGATTCCGACGTCTGGTAAGAAATCATGCAATAGTAGCCGTGCTGTTTTCTTATGTCGTATTCCAAGGTACCCTTTGTGTCGCTGCGTCAACGGATTAAGTAATATTCTGGGACTTTTAACAGACTAAAATAAAAACATGGGGCGCATAAAAACCTGTATAACCACTGTATAATTAAATAAGAACGACTTGTCTAGAAGAATGTGTTTCCAAGCCCACCAATATATTTCAAATGCGCCCCATGTTTTAATTTTAGTCTGTTAAAAGTCCCAGAATATTACTTAATCCGTTGACGCAGCGACACAAAGGGTACCTTGGAATACGACATAAGAAAACAGCACGGCTACTATTGCATGATTTCTTACCAGACGTCGGAATCTCAAGAAGGTCCATGTTTGTGTTCTAATTATTTTCTAGTTTTTGGTACAGCTTATGATTTCAAATAAAACCATTTAACTTAAAAGTTTTTTTTCTATTTTTTTTTAAATTAAAGGTCCCAAAATTCTCTACGAGATCTGATAAACAATTTTAAATTGTTTTTTCAAAATGGCCGAAAAATTGCAATTGTTGTTATTTGAGTAATAAACAGAAGTAAAAAAAGTAACCAAAATTACATCCAAAATTATTTTAGAATAAACCTATTCTTCATTTGTTGGCCTTTTTTTACTTCATTTGTTGTTTTTATTTATTTAACTTATCCTGATATTTTTACGCCTTTGTTGACAGGTATTTTTTTAATATGAAAATAAAACCATAAAGCTGCTTAAATATTACGAATTTAAAACTATCAGTATCACTGCAAATCTGATGTTTTCGAAGTGTTTTATTTCAAAACGCTTAGAACGTTTTATTTTGACGTCGCCCATTTGATTAACATTGTCGACAATTTTAAAACACTTAAGCGTTTAAAATATGTCTACAATGTTAATCAAATGGGTGATGTCAAAATAAAAGGTTTTAAGCGTTTTGAAATAAAACACTTTCAAAAGCTGAGATTTGCAGTGATAAGACGAGAAAAAATATGAGCGAACCATACTTGACGCAATTACGCTTATTCTAGCCAAGGGTACATATTCAGTTAAGTGCATCTCGTTCTAACACGGAAGTCAAGCAATATTGGAAGTGGTTTGTACTTAGTCGGGGGACCGCTTGGAAAAACGGCACTTGGGTTGCATTTTTTTTTGTTTTTCTTTGTTTTTTTTTTTGATGTGAAACATCTTTGCGCGCGTTGAGAGAAATTTTTCAAGGTTGCAACGCTTGGCTTAATGCAATTGTTGTTGTAATTTGCAACGATTCTAAAACAATAACAAACCCAGAATCCTAGAATGGACGAGTTGGTTGAGTGTACGATATTCGACTTTGATTCCGAAAAAGTCGCAGGTTCAATTCTCGATCTCGGCATTCGAATTTTTATTTAATTTACTTATATTTCATTTTCACGTAAAAGGACTCTTACTATAAAATGTAAATTGCACGACTACAGTTAATTTCTTAACTACAATAACTTACAAAAATTTAGATGGAGCATTCGGATTTCTTAGAATTCTGTCTGTAGAAGGACCGAATGCCAGGAAGTTACAATTAATGAAAATGATTATTTAGCTTAATTTACTTGATTTCCTATTAAAATTTTTAAAGGGCGGACTTAAATTACTTTTCATCTAAAAATTTGAGTTATGGAATTATCCACTCATATATCTCTATTTCGTAGCACAATAATGCACAAACGTCAATCTATTGTTTTGAACATTTTAGTTATCACAACTAATTTTCATTCGTTGCTATAATGTAGGTGCTATAAAAATGGTGCTATATTCATGTTGGTCCTATAAAAATATTTTATATGAAATTGTTATTTCAAATATTTAATACAAATCCGATGCTATTTAAATTGTAAGCCATAATAATTTCTTGAAATTCCCTGCAAATATTGCAATTTCAACACAAATATTCCCTATAGTGATGAGCAAAAATGGTCTTGTTCTTGCAGTCTTGTCTTGTTCTTGCGCATTTAGCAAGACCAAGAACAAGACTTAGTTATGCTCGCTAGAACAAGGACAAGACTAACTGTGTAAGAACAAGACCAAGAGCAAGACTTTAGCAAGAGTATTGCAAAATTTTCACCTAAATTCATTCTTTTAAAAACAAAAAATATAAAATTGATTAGGAAGTTCAAGTAATTATGATGTAAATATATGTGTGTATTGTATATTTACTTTTTAGTATGATGATTGTAAAAGCAATTATTCACATTTGTACATAAGTACATAATGACTTTGCATGCATTGTGCGTCAACCAGATTCACAATCAATATTTCTGCATTTGGAAAAAAAATTTGCCAAAATGATTTAGGTAGATGTCAATTATTAGATATCAATTGGGTGCTCTTTTACTTTCTTTCAATTACTGGTGTGTAGGAAATGAGTCCTTCTTTTGTTAAATCTTTCAGGATTTAAAAAGAAAACCATCCAAAAAAGAAGATTCCTACGTTTCTTTTTTTAATAACCAATTTATAAAAATACATACAATTTACTTGATGAGCGAAAATAGCCTTGGTCTTGCAGTTTTGTCTTGTCTTGTCTTGGTCTTGCACATTTAGCAAGACCAAGGCAAAGACCAAGACTTAGCTATGTTTGCAAGAACAAGAACAAGACCAAGACTTAGCTGTGTTTGCAAGAACAAGACCAAGAACAAGACTTAGCTTTGATCGCAAGACCAAGAACAAAACTGACTGAGCAAGAACAAGACAAGACCAAGACCATATTAGTCTTGTCTTGTTCTTGCGTTTGCTCATCACTAATTCCCTACACAGAAAAAAATATTTCTTGTTAAAATTGAAAAATTAATAAATTTTTAGGAAAATTCGGCATATTAACTAAATGGATGAATGGATGGATGGTGTTTTCTTAAATAATTGAAAATATGTTCTTAAATCCTTTGAAATTTGCATGCAATGTATTTGTCTTTTTTAAATTCAAAATTTTGAAATAATTACGAATTTTTGGCTTTTTGACAAGGGTAATATAATTTCGTAGGCGATTTCAATGATACCAAACAAGCGTCACCCAAAATTAAAATTGTTAGTGGAAACCCTTCTTCTGAATGTTTCAAATTTTAACAAAAAAAGCGCAGCCGTCAGGCTTCGAACCCACGACACGACTCGACCCTTGGCGCCGATCCTACATTTTAACCATTCGGCTACCAAAGCTTACGTAGAGGAGGTAACGAAATCGATAATTATAGTCTTATGGCTGGATTTATAGGCCTTATGTAAGCGATAGACTAAATAATGTAATATACATATTTGTATGAATTAATTAAAATTTTGAAAAGACAGTTTTGAACTGAAATCTTTATGTTGTATTATCAAAAGTCTGTATTTTGTAGTATAATAATAATACGCAACTAATGCAAGAACTTCGCTGGAATTAATTTCGCTGGAATAAGAAAATTCCAACGAAGTTCAGAATAGGCTTGAATATCGTAAATAATAAAAAGTCATTAGAGCAATTATTTCAAATATGTACAATAAAATTTCTTCAATAAGATGTCGCGAATTTTATGGTAAAATAGGGAAAAATCTGTAGGTCCGGCAGCACTGGATGTCAACAGTAAACATTCGTTACTACGTAAGTGTGTGCTAACTTTGTTATGTGTTGTTCAGTGAGATATTTTTCAATTTTGTAAACGCAAAATGTCTGTGGGATAAAAGAGCTCCAGAGCTGCTTTTCCACTTTGCGTTTGAGATGTAAAATGGCGTTTATTCTTACTAATTATTCAATTTAAAGAAAGATAAAGATCGCCAAAGATGTTTCACATTTTTCACGTGTACACGCGCTGGTTTTTTTTCAATTTTTGCAATGATAGTATTATGTTTTAATATAATATTGATTAATAGTTCTATCAACATAATTTGTATTATTCATAACCAAAAACACGCTACAAACGTTTACTAATTAAACACTTAAATGTTTACTCATTAAACGCCGCTAAGTGTTTAAATTTCGTCTACAACGATTTAAACGCTTTAAGTGTTGAGCAACTAAACACTTGAGTTTACAGTGTATATACCCCCATATACCGATATTCATAGCAATCGGAATGCAATTGACAAAATTCATCCGCCATCTTAGCGCAGCCCTTTTGAATTTATAAGTTCTGATCATAAATTCGTTATTTGCAACCTTAAAAACCTCAGATACCGATTTTCATTGAAATCGAAAAACAATTGGAAAATTCATATTTGGGAGGCCATTTTAAATTTCGTTCATATTTCGGCGGCCATTTTGAATTTCGAAAATCGGGCTTCGAGGTCCAATCGCTTTCTCGTGCCGAAAAACCCTCTACAAAGTTTCAGCATCGTACAAGTTTCAGCATCATAGAATATATATTACTACTCTTTGTACCAAATTTTCAACGCAGCTCTCAATGACAGCGCAATCTAGGAGTGGCTTTAGAAAGTAATAGAAAGATAGCATAGATATAGTAATAGAATAGATAGCATACGTTGTTTCTTTTAATGTAAATAACACATGGTTAAAATTTCATTAAAATCGGTGGTACGGTGTAGGAGCCTTTAACTATTTGCCTAGTACACGACACGGAAGCTCTTAGAAAGGACAATGAACTTACAAAAAGCTCATCATACTGGTAGCTTATTTTCGCAAAATGTTCATTAATTATAGCCTATAACCTTCCTAGATAATCCCTCTTTCTATTGGTGAAAACCGTATGAAAATCCATACTGTAGTTTCTGAGATTAGCCCGAACTCAGCACGACGGGGAACTTAAATTGTAAGGATGTAGTGTGTACATTGTACCGTATACTATGTATTATGTATCATTTATTGTGTACTATGTACAATCTACTATGTACTATGTGGAAATGTATTATGTACTATGTATTATGTGCTATGTACTGCACACCTTGTAGTATGTACTATGAAATATGTACTGTCTACTGTGTACTATGTATTATGTACTATGTATTATGTGCTATGCACTCCGTACTATGTAGCATGTACTATGAAATATGCATGTACTTTCTACGAAGTACTATGTATTATGTAGTTAAAATTTTATTTCATATTAACCTTTAAAAGAAATATTTTTTTTTCACATGTGCCCCGAAAGTGCCTCTTTTCATGCATGTTCTCTTGACCGAAAATGGCGTTTTCCAGACCTCTCCGAGAAAGCGGGCGGTAAAGTATCGAGGGCGGGCGGTAAAAATCTTTACCTCCCGCTTCGAGTTACTATGTACTGTCTGTTCCTCATAGCTGTCACTAGGCAACCGAATGTCATGTATAAAATAAATAAAAAAATGGTTATGTAAATTGAATTTGCATTTGGTTTTTCAAAGATACATATTTTAGGAAGTGAATTGATCTTGATGACTTTTATGTGTGTTTATGTGTGTGCGTGTGTGTTTCTATAGTTCAGAATATTCGATGAAAAACTCTCTCTTATTTGAATGGGGCGCTCCGCCCCCACAGCCCCGAAGGGCTTCGCCCCTGCACCCCACCAGCACTCGAAGACACGGGGCACTTGTAAAAAAAATATGGTACATATCTCGGGCCGTCGGATGCTTTACGGACTTATTTCACGGGGTTCTAAATTTTAAAGTTACATAAGATGGTCCCGTTAACTTGTACAAGTAAGCTTAAACACTAATTTTCATTTAAATCTGTGCTGTCCGAAAGAACTCGGAGGTAATTCCATATTTTTACCGCCATCCACTCGACTAATTTAGCAGTTCATAAACTTGCATTTTTTAAAATAATTTCAAAAATCAGATATTGGAAATGACATTATGTATCAGTTTGTGGAAAAAACTAGGTATACACACTAAGTGCAATTTTATAAATTTGCATAAATTCTTCACATAAGTTAGATTTAATAAGGAAAAATAATAGTAATGTATACTCTTACTCACTCCCATAAAACCGTATACATATTTTCCGAATATCTTTTGTCACGTAAGCATTGTTTTCCTTTAACCAATTAAAAGCGTCCTTTTTAAATTTGATGCTGTAAATTTGGGTTAATTTCCTTCGACATTTTTACTGGGTAAATTTAATCATGTTTTCTGCTTGAACTTCAAAGTAAAAAAAATTAAATCATAAATAAATAATGCCATAAATTTAAGATAAGTAGATAATCGTACCGTACAAAAGCATCTGTCTAGAAGTATCCAAGAAAAAATACGTTGAGCTTGATAACATAATTTTTATCGTTTGGAAAGGGAAAAGCGTTGATAAGTCAATTACCGAGTTTCTTTTAAGTTTTTTCATTTTCTGAAATTGATATCGACCTTTTCAGTACAATTTTAGTTTCTGAGGACCAGTTTTTAAATATTGTACTAGAATTGGTTCGTGAGTTTTTCATTCAATGTTTTGATGTTTGTTCGTGACTTCAGAGTGTTCGATAAAAATTAAAAACTAGTGAAGTTACAAAACATATTATATAGGCTAGTCGGCGAGAAGGAAAAAATGATAAAAAATGAATTATTGGCCCATAGGCGAGATTATTGTTGGAATCGCTTCGTTTTAGGGTGTAGTTAAACACCCTATGTTTGCCCATAATTTGGTTGACCGCATAACTTTTTAATTAACTTATTGTGAATAAAATAGGCACTTTTAATATATTTCTTTCAATAGCTCCGTTCCTGCTAACTTTTAGTATAATATATACATTGGGAAGCTCTTCGTTATGAAATTCTCTAAAAAATAACCCCTGTTACAGGTCGCTAGGTGCAAGGGTGATCTTGCAAATCGCTTCCAAAGTTTTCAAAACACGTTATTTTCACTATTTGTTTACAGGAAAACAACTGCACATGTTGCACACGCTGAAGATGGTGCTTATGTAGTCCCGGCAATGTACAAAAAATCGGTTCATTGGTTTTTGTGTAATTAACGATCTAGTTTTTTTTTAACCTTAATTACCAATGCTGCCATTTTTTGTAAACTCAGTTTATAATTGGGAAATTCATTTAGAAAACTCAATTAAAAATTAAATCATGTTGGAATTTTTGAAAAATCGCAATTTTGAACGATTTTATGAGGTTTTTTAGGCACATACCTTTTTACACGACTGCCCCAAAAAAAGGAGTGTAATGTGTTTAGGTTTGTTGTGTGTATGTACGTTGTTTTCTACCACCATAACTTCTAAACGCCTGAACGGATTTAGATGACTGGGGTACCGTTAGAATCGTTTAATGAGTCTGAGTAACATAGGCTAGGTTAATTTTTAAAAAAAAACAATATGGCGGCCGTCAGACGCAATTTACATCACGACCAATTTAATTTTTTTTTCAGTTTGGGTCAATATGGGTATCAAACGAAAGGTAAAATTGAGACGATTTCAAATATATATAACACTTAATAGATATGTGTTAAATAATCGCGAATTTTAAGCTTAAATAAAATTATATTACTCGAAA
Source organism: Thereva nobilitata (assembly GCA_963855945.1). Classification (NCBI taxonomy): domain Eukaryota; kingdom Metazoa; phylum Arthropoda; class Insecta; order Diptera; family Therevidae; genus Thereva; species Thereva nobilitata. The sequence goes on along the minus strand of OY979694.1, from coordinate 100,166,789 downwards.
CGTCTTTTAATACCCCATCACCATGAATGAACACTTAATAGTTAAGCCTAGTATGCTGTTGAGGCGAAATTAAAATTCCCAATACAAACGCTATGTAACACGACTGCACCAAAAAGGAGTGTAATGTTTTCAGGATTCATGTATGTATGTTTGTATGTTTCTTTGTTCCACCATAACTTCTAAACGCCTGAACCGATTTAGATGGTTGCGGGGCACCGTTAGAATCGTTTAGTGAGCCCGATTAACATAGGCTCGGTTAATTTTTAAAAAAACAATATGGCGGCCGTCAGACCCAATTTACGTCACACCCGATTTATTGTTTTTCTTCTGATCGGGTCAATATGGGTATCAAATGAAAGGTCTCATTGAGACGATTTCTGCCTAAACTATCAGCGTGTCTAAATTTAGATAGAATAAATCAAACTTCGATAACTTTACTTTTGCATTAAAACTGTATCTCAATAGTTGTAGGTAAGTGCTGTAATAAAATCAATTAATAAAAACTACATTGGTTTACGAATTATAATCACTAAAATATCATAAAATAAAAAACAAAATAATTAAAAAATTAAAAAACACGACGCCGAATTAAAAAATGAACTAAAAAGTCAAAAAACAAGTTTTAAGTACTAATGTAGGTAAGACAGAAACAAGGTAGAAGATATTTTATTTATTTTGTTAAGTATTGCACAACTATCGTATATGTATAATCTGTATTTTTGCAGTCGGGGTACAAAATGTTACGAGAATAAGTATAATTAAACCTGTACCCCGACTGAAAAAATACAGATTATACATATACGATAGTTGTGCAATACTTAACAAAATAAATAAAATATCTTCTACCTTGTTTCTGTCTTACCAACATTAGTACTTAAAACTTGTTTTTGACTTTTTAGTTCATTTTTTAATTCGGCGTCGTGTTTTTTTAATTTTTTAATTATTTTGTTTTTTTATATTTGTTTATTTATGTCGGGTATAAAAAGATACAAACAAATGTGACCCTAACAACTATAGGCCAATAAGTCTGCTGTCCAATATTGCTAAGATCTTTGAAAAGTGCTTAAAGAGTAGATTGTTGAAATTTCTGGATGATATCATCCTAGCAAATAACCAATATGGTTTTAGATCGAGCACATCTACAGACCATGCTTTGTTTGACCTAACCTCCTCCATTACGCTGGCGTAGATAAAAATGAGAAAGTCTTGGCTATTTTCCTTGATCTTAAAAAGGCTTTCGATACCGTAAACCAACAGCTGTTGATCAAGAAACTGGAAAAGTTAGGTATAAATCAAAGGAACCTTTCCTTATTCCAATCCTACCTTTATGGACGATCTCAGCTCGTTAAAGTGGGGAATATAGTAAGTGAGCCTACTTTGGTACGCTGTGGCATACCTCAAGGAACTGTACTTGGCCCTCTGTTATTTCTCATTTATGTTAATGACATTTGCAATCTCCAACGTAACATTGTAAATGGAAACATTGTAGCTTTCGCTGACGATACTGTTTTAATATTTAAAAGCAATAGTTTGGAGCACAACGATCAACTTAGCTAATAGTGGTATTGAGATATTATACGATTGGCTATGTATGCATAAGCTTGCTTTAAATTTGGAGAAAACGCATCTCATCATGTTTGGCCAAATCAGCAATACTCTAAACCAAAACTGTATTAAGTTATGCGATTGTCCTTTACAAAATGTTCCATATAGGTACTAAATACTTAGGTGTAACCATAGATAGTCGACTTAAATGGGATATACATATTCTTAGTATTTGCAAAAGGATAAGGAAACTCAGGTACAAAATTCTTCTGCTCCGTAACATCCTGAATAGACCAACGTTGAGAGCGGTTTATTTTGCATTAATACAATCACTTATACAATATGGTATTATAGCTTGGGGACCTACATACACAAATGCCCTGAATCCTTTAACCAATTTGCAGACTCAAATCGTTAAGATGTGCATAAGGAAACCGAAATTTTTCTCCACTACTGAAGCGTTATCTATTTTCGATGTCTTCTCTGTCAGGCAAAATTTTTGCTTTAATTTGCTTAAATTCACAAATAAAAACCATAATTTATTTCCTCGGCATTTCTCAGGATATCAAACTAGAAGGCAATTAACTCGGCCAATTATGATACAGAAACGGAAAAAAGCTTTAACTCAAATACATTCCAATTATTTGGGTCCGTTAATGTTCAATGAACTCGCTGTCGATACACGGCAATCTCTGAATGATTCAAATTATAAATTTATACGTAAATACCTTATTCGTAGGAACTGTAATCAATTTTTAAAACATTTATCTAAACTAAGCATTTCTTGTATAAGTTTTCTCAAAATATTAAATTTAAGCATTTGTTCTATAAGTTTTTCAAAATATTAAAATTAGTCGAATTTGTAAATTGTATAAATTGTAATGGCATAACTTTGTTAAAAAATTCAATATAAGCAAAGGATATTTCCAGTAGCTAGAACTGCTAGGGCTCTCACACACAAGTCTTCTTATGTGAGGGCTAACTTTATCATTTAAATAGGATACTCAGGTAGTCATTTGATTTAGAGTTAGACTATTATGTTTATATGTACACTGTAAACTCAAGTATTTACTTTCTAAACACTTAAAGCGTTTAAACCGTTGTAGACGAATTTTAAACACTTAGCGGCGTTTAATGAGTAAACACTTAAGTGCTTACTTAGTAAACGTCTGTAACGTGTTTTTGGTTATGAATAATAAAAATTTTGTTGATAGAACTATTAATCAATATTATATTAAAACATAATACTATCATTGCAAAAAATGAAAAAAAAATAAAAAATAAAAAAAAATCAAAAAAAATCCAACCCGAGTGCCGTTTTTCCAAGCGGTCCCCCGACTAAGTACAAACCACTTCCAATATTGCTTGACTTCCGTGATAGAACGAGATGCGCTTTACTGAATAGGCTAAATGGTACCCTTGGCGGGCATTAGCATAACTGCGTGAAATATGTGTCGCTCATATTTTTTCTCGTCTTATCACTGCAAATCTCAGCTTTTGAAAGTGTTTTATTTCAAAACGCTTAAAACGTTTTATTTTGACGTCACCCATTTGATTAACATTTAAGTGTTTTAATAGTATCTACAATGTTAATCAAATGGGAGACGTTAAAATAAAAAGTTTTCAGCTTTTTGAAATAAAACACTTCTAAAACCTCAGAATGCAGTGTATGATCATTTTAAATTCGTAATATTTAAGCAGCTTTATGGTTTTATTTTCATATTAAAAAAATACCTGTCAACAAAGGCGTAAAACTTTCAGGATAAACTAAGTTAAATAATTGAAAACAACAAAAGAAGTAAAAAAGGCCAAAAAATGAAGATGAATTATTCTAAAATAATTTTGGTTGTAATTTTGGTTACTTTTTTTTACTTTTGTTTATTACTCAAATAACAGCAATTGCATTTTTTTGGCCATTTTGAAAAAAGAATTTAAAATTGTTTATCAAATCTCGTAAAGAATTTTAGGATCTTTAATTTAAAAAAAAAATAAAGTTCATTTTTGTTAACATGAGCTCGAAATCTAAAACTTTTTGTATTTTGGCCAATTGTTAATTAACAAATACATAGTTTGAGCTGTAATTTGGACTGTAGCATGTTGAAACCTATTCATTTCATGTGATAAATTCAAAATAAATTTAGTTTTTATAGAAGCTTATTTTCAAGCATTATAGTGTAAGTATTGTTAATTGAGTGATTTTTTTTGGTTTTTTCATAAAGCTTAATGTCAAAATGCAATAACTTCCTTATTTCTTAAAATTCTAGGTCTTTTGTATGATAATAAAAATTACCCGATAATATTAAAGTTTTTATTTTTTTTATTTTTGAAAAAAGTACCTCTAAGTGGATCACTCAGTATTTCATTTTTAGAGAGACACTTCCCAACCCCTAAACACTTTACCGTTTAAAAATAAGCGTTTAGTTCCCCATATTTGTTTTATCATACCTAAGTGTTTACCTTCCCAAGTGTTTAATTGGCGAATAAGTGTTTTACTTTTAAACACTTGTGCTTAGGTTAGAATTTTTTGGTAAACACCTTACGCGTTTAATTTCTCTTAAACGCTTTATGTGTTGAAGAATAAAACTCTTTAGCGTTTAGATTTTGTGCATTAACCGCTTCTGTTGTTTTAAAAGTAAACACTTCCCACCATTAAAACGCTTTATCGTTTGGAAATAAAACACTAGAGTATTTTATTTCCAAACACCTGCTAAACACTTGGATTTGCAGTGTATATATGTATAATTTTATAAGTGCATCAAATAAAAAAAAATACGTGCCCAAAAAACCTCATAAAATCGTTAAAAGTTGCGATTTTTCAAAAATTTCAATGGGATTTCATTTTCAATTGTTTCTTAAGTTTTCTAAATGAATTTCCCAATTATAAACTGATTTTACAAAAAATGGCAGCATTGTTAATTAAGGTTTAAAAAAAACTATATCGTCAATTACACAAAAACCAATGAACCGATCTTGTTGAAATTTTTTGTGCATTGCCGGGACTACATAAACACCATCTTCAAACATTTTCAGACTTCTATGTGCAGTTGTTTTCCTGTAAACAAATAGTGAAAATAACGTGTTTTGAAAAATTTGGGAGCGATTTGCAAGATCACCCTTGCACCTAGCTACCTGTAACAGGGCTTATTTTTTAGAGAATTTTATAACGAAGAGCTTTCCCAATGCATATTTTATACTAAAAGTTAGCAGGAACGGAGTTATTGAAAGAAATATATAAAAAAGTTCCTATTTTATTCACAATAAGTTAATTAAAAAGTTATGCGGTCAACCAAATTAAGGCCAAACTTAGGGTGTTTAACTACACCCTAAAACGAAGTGATTCCAACAACAATCTCGCCTATGGGTCAAAATTGCAATAAAAATGCCTCACAGACTAGCCTAATAATACTAGCTGAAATTACACGGCGTTGCCCAGACTTAACCGACGTTAACTCGTTCGCTACCAGCCGTCACATATGTGTGACACATGGGTTTGTTGTGACAGCCCGTCGTCACATATATGTGACAGACCTTTTAGGCCAATTTATGAAGACGCGTTGAAACGCGTTGTTTTTTTAATAGAATTTTTAAGTTCTAAAACGGTGAAATATATGAAGAATGTGCTTGGTCTGAGATAATATTCGATTATTTAGAGTTTGTACGGCAGTTGAATAGGATGGTCCAGCAGAGCGAGCGCATTCAAAAAATTCAAAAAACAAGTTGCGTTGGGATATACCCGCCAGAAGCGAAAGTTCTACGCACTTTTTATTGAAGTTATTTCCGATTAAATTAAAATATATATTATATTAAAAGTTATAAATATATGTATGAAAACATTTTGTAGTTATCTCTCTCCCTTCCACGCAGATGTTTTTTTTAAAACTTTTAAATGCAACAGAAAATAAATTATATTTTATCAATTGAATATATGGTCTACTTTTTATGAAATATGGTGTCAGTCAAGAGATCCCTTTCACCGGGGCGCAAATGCGAGCAATTTCTAGCAAATTTTCCACATTCGCAATCAATTCAATGAGAGGTGCTCGGACTTTCATATACTCTCTGACTGACTGACTGCATCAATATTTAGTGGCTTGCGTTGTCGCCAAGACTTTGCTTTATCTCGCAGTGTACGCAAAATATCAAAATTAATTATTACACGCTGAATGGTTACACTTGGCATATGATTAACACCAGCCCAACCTGGAGCCGAAAAAATCAGTCATTTGCGTTCTTTGAGATTTTTTAACTGCTCTTCTCTGCTCTAAACTGGTTGCTTGACAGTCAAGTATCTAACCTCTAATAGTGCAATTTAGACCAAGTTGAGCAGTAAAAGTGTTCTTTGAGATTGATGCTATTTATTGCCTTTTTCTGCTTTGATATCACTTTTACAGCTGCTCCCAGCTGATCTGCTCCGAACTTTTGGAGCAGTCAAAAAGCAAAGTTATTGTTATCGACTACTATCTACAACTGTCATATATGAACATGTGACAAATTACAGCCAAACATGAAACATAAAACGCACCCTGTATAAATAAGAATACTAGCTGACCCGACAGACAGTAGTCCTTGGGAATTTCTGAGTGATCAATGTACATATTTATCTATTAATGATTGTGGCTATTCAATTTGAGGAGGAGTACAGGGAGGAGGAATTTGAGGAAGAGTTCTATCGGCAATACATGGCTGAATTGCTGGAAATATGTGATGTGCCTGTAATGTGATCGACTTGTAGTCATGCGGGTTTGTTCTAAAATTTAAGTCACAATTGAAGTCAGTATTTTTTTTAAGTCACAATTGAAGTTAATGTTTTCGCAGCCAATTTCGCACGTTCGCTCAACCAAACATGATGTTTGTTGTTTTGAGTAATGTTTAAGAACACCTTTTCGTATCACCCTGTGTTTTTTATCAGTATCAGTGTACGCAGAATACTCCCACCTAGTCATAAAAGTCCAAATTTCTGTTTTTTTAACTAAAATTTCAACCAAAACCACCCTTTTCTCCATGAAATACCTAGCTATCTAAATGTTTTTTTTTGCAAAATTGGAAAGCTTGGACAATTTTCTATCAATAATGTCTGGAAAATGTTTACCCTACGGCTTTTGTTTTAGGAGTTATAAGCAATTTTAATGCTAAAATTGGTCCTTTTTCGTACTGTTTTAGTACTTTTTTACCTAAGCTTTTCCAAAAAGCACCAAATAAGGCCAATTTTAACATCAAACTTGCCAATAGCTTCAAAAGTAAAGGCCGTAGCATAAAAATTGTCCGGACATTATTGATAGGAAATTGTCCAAGCTTTGCAATTTTGCAAGCAAAAAAATTAGTTAGCTAGGTATTTCATGGAGAAAAGGGTGGTTTTAGTTGAAATTTTAGTTACAAAAAACCGAAATTTTGACTTTGATGACTGAGTAGGAGAGACCACTGAGAGCAGTGTATTGTGCGTACACAGATACCTTATTCATGAAAGGCCTCCCATATGATTTTTTGTTCGTCTATTCAAAACCTATCCACAGCCGGCTGTTTTGTAACTTTATGCAATACACCCTGTATATACAATACCTACTGGTGCGGGCAAAGCGGCCTGTGAACACGTATATGCAGAGTTCATTGAAACTCATTGAAATACAAATACTATCTATAAACCATATAAAATATGCCAGAGCGCCGATAGATGTGAAAACCACCCTAATGTTAAGGATTTTAATTTACAAATTTAAATTTTTGGTACTAAAATAAATTTCAAAAACCAAAAAAAACCCTGTTATTTCATAGTTTTAAGTTTTCACTTCTGTCGGCAGTCCCCAATGACTGCCTGTATTTTTTTTAAGATCTCCACAATAGGGCTACTTATCGGGTCCAAAGCTATCCTATCTTTCAAGCTGGAACCAACCACACAAAGTCACGAAATTTCACTGAAAGCAGTTGGGCGGTATCGGAGATTAGCGTGTACGAACATCGTGTACTTCACTTAATAATTATATTTATTTATATTTCGTATTCCAATCCTATTCAGTTCCTTCTAATTTGATGTGTCACATATATATGACGCATGGGCTACAACGTTTAGTTTTTATCTATAGCCCAGTGACACATATGTGTGACAGTTTAAAATAAGGTTTATTTTACATTTTTAGAACGTTCTCAATATATATGCTTAAAATCTATTGCAACTGGTGTCAAAATATCCCGAAAAAAATCATGGGCTCTGGTGGACGTTTTTCCCTTGACACCCTGGTAGCGAACGAGGTAAGATTAACGTTACTCCATTTTCGGGGTCATATACAAAATCTTGCATTGTATTCGGTAATGACTCCATTGTGCTTCCTCCATTACTTCCAGTTTGTTGTAGAGTAGCTGAATTGCTGGCATTATTTCGATCTAATGCTTTTTTTAATATGCTGATACGCTGCTCTTTCTTCTGTAGTAATGCAGTTAGCACATTTAGAACTTGTTCGCTCATGATATATTACGTAAGCAAAAAAAAATTTTTTTATTTTCGTTAACTATATTATGTAATAGCAAAAAAAATTTCATAAAGCTGGAAAATAATTTTTTTTATTTATCTCTTCTAATCCAATTCCTCGTCGCCAATTTTGTTATACTCCGGCCAGTCAATTAAATAAAATTAAAACTATTAGTCCAGTAAATCTGTCGAAAAAATTGCGTTTTTTTGCAAAAACGATTAACAGGCTACAAAGGTATGTAAAAAATAGGAAATTTTCCGTAGCATTCAATGAACTATTTTTAAAACAAATGACGCGCTTGCGTCCTTTTCAAAATGGCGCCCAAAGTTAGCGAAAAACAGTTTTTTACGTTTAAAAAAGAAACTTGGTGTTGTACAAATAAAAATTTAATGGCAAAGTTGTGTATCTCTTTAATACGGATCGAACTGCCGTGGTCCGGTCTCAAAATATTGCAAACTCAATTAGTAATTGCAAAAAAACCGCTAAAAATCGCTATTTTTTGAAATACCTGTAGCTCCGTGAAAAGACGATATTTTTTAACGAACCACGGTGAAAGCGTAGTTCAATGTAAGTCGAATAAGAGCGTTTTTACAGATTTGCAAAATATTGCAAGATTTTTGCAAAATTCAATTTTTTCGAAAAAAACGCGTTTTTTTTAATGTCCAATAGCTCATACAGGCCATCATATTTTTACACCCTACCGGTACCAAAATTTTCTTTAATAGTTGCGCTTACATGTGCAATTAATGCGCATATCAAAAAATGATCCCTAATATGTGCAAAATCAGTCAAAAGATTGATATTTTTTTATACCCCAAAAAACCATGAATATATTTGTGATTTTTAATTACATTGGAATGCCATCATTGCCAATCGAAAGCTGACATTTTTCTACAAATTTACAAAAAAAAATTTTTGCTCTCCGACCTTCTTGAGCCGAGATAATTTTTTTTTTGAAAAAAATCGTGTGGCGCCATCTTTTGAGATAAGTCGCTGAAATTTGCAGGGGTCACTGCTGAATACTTATGTTTTCAATAAAAAATTCCCGCAACTTTATCGGCCGTTGCTGAGCATTGTAAAATCAATTAAACTCGCAGCTCTATGCTGCGGCGCGCATTAGCTGGCGCTATAGTCCGGTCAAAATAGACGAAAAAAGCTCAAGATGGGTGATAATTCGGAAGTTGCTGAAAATTGAGCCCTTACAAATATCATTATAAATAAAATGTTGAATCCCCCATCGATCGGTCGGTGCCAAATATTTTTATTCAAGGTCAAAAGGTCAAAATATCAGTTTTTGGCAAATATCTGCTAAACGGTAAGTTTTATCACAAAAAAGTTTCCACAAAGTTTGTAGATTATGCGATTATCCACAAAAATAGATATTATACATTTTCCTGTACAAATTGCCATTCATGAGATATCGCCGTTTTAAAGATTTAAAATACTCATATGCCTTCATTCGCGACTTGTATAGGCATCAGACGTTCAATAAATCCTTTCTACGTGGCTAATATTATCAGGGGTGATTCCTGGTAGTCCAACAAAGGATTTATTGAACGTCTGATGCCTATACAAGTCGCGAATGAAGGCATATGAGTATTTTAAATCTTTAAAACGGCGATATCTCATGAATGGCAATTTGTACAGGAAAATGTATAATATCTATTTTTGTGGATAATCGCATAATCTACAAACTTTGTGGAAACTTTTTTGTGATAAAACTTACCGTTTAGCAGATATTTGCCAAAAACTGATATTTTGACCTTTTGACCTTGAATAAAAATATTTGGCACCGACCGATCGATGGGGGATTCAACATTTTATTTATAATGATATTTGTAAGGGCTCAATTTTCAGCAACTTCCGAATTATCACCCATCTTGAGCTTTTTTCGTCTATTTTGACCGGACTATAGCGCCAGCTAATGCGCGCCGCAGCATAGAGCTGCGAGTTTAATTGATTTTACAATGCTCAGCAACGGCCGATAAAGTTGCGGGAATTTTTTATTGAAAACATAAGTATTCAGCAGTGACCCCTGCAAATTTCAGCGACTTATCTCAAAAGATGGCGCCACACGATTTTTTTCAAAAAAAAAAAATTATCTCGGCTCAAGAAGGTCGGAGAGCAAAAATTTTTTTTTGTAAATTTGTAGAAAAATGTCAGCTTTCGATTGGCAATGATGGCATTCCAATGTAATTAAAAATCACAAATATATTCATGGTTTTTTGGGGTATAAAAAAATATCGATCTTTTGACCGATTTTGCACATATTAGGGATCATTTTTTGATATGCGCATTAATTGCACATGTAAGCGCAACTGTTAAAGAAAATTTTGGTACCGGTAGGGTGTAAAAATATGATGGCCTGTATGAGCTATTGGACATTGAAAAAAACGCGTTTTTTTCGAAAAAATCGAATTTTGCAAAAATCTTGCAATATTTTGCAAATCTGTAAAAACGCTCTTATTCGACTTACATTGAACTACGCTTTCACCGTGGTTCGTTAAAAAATATCGTCTTTTCACGGAGCTACAGGTATTTCAAAAAATAGCGATTTTTAGCGGTTTTTTTGCAATTACTAATTGAGTTTGCAATATTTTGAGACCGGACCACGCCAGTTCGATCCGTATTAAAGAGATACACAACTTTGCCATTAAATTTTTATTTGTACAACACCAAGTTTCTTTTTTAAACGTAAAAAACTGTTTTTCGCTAACTTTGGGCGCCATTTTGAAAAGGACGCAAGCGCGTCAATTGTTTTAAAAATAGTTCATTGAATTCTACGGAAAATTTCCTATTTTTTACATACCTTTGTAGCCTGTTAATATTTTTTGTAGGTAAAAACCCTCACTTACTGGACTATATATCTTGAAACCGTTTATACTTGTATTCTCAATCTCCGGCTAGACAAAACATAACTGAATAATTGAACTGATAATAATTATTTAACGTCATAGCCTACTAACATAACTGAATAATATTAACTGTTATAAATTATCGAGTTGCCAACACTTATCCTAGATAGTAATATATGGGACAAGATTTTTTCCACAGTAGATAATAGACAGATGCCTCTCCAGTTGTCACATATTGTTAGGTCCCCGTTTTTAGGTATTTTCACAGTCGAGATCCTTAAGGCGGTCTAGCAATCCCCTTTGAATGCCACCTGTTCTACTACCTAAAGCGCTGACAAGGATGTCATAATTGTTGTAAAGAGCTTTGATTAATTCTATTATTTTATCAGGCAATCCCTGTTGCCGTAGTGTCTGCCATATAAAGCTCCGAAACGCATCTCATAGTCTATGAAACCGAGGTAAAGGGGGATCGGAATTCAGTAGACTGCTCCACTTTTATTCTCAAGGTGTTAATGTGGTCTATGCAGAAGCGACCCTGTCTGAATCCAGCCTGCTGTCTTCTAAGCGTTCAGTATACTGCGTCTCTTATCCTAGATAGTAATATATGGGATAAGATTTTTCCCACAGTAGATAATAGACAGATGCATCTCCGGTTGTCACATATTGTTAGGTCCCCCTTTTTAGATATTTTGACTATGATACCTTCCGCCCAATCCTCCGGAGAGGTACAGGTGTTCCATGCTATTTCCAGGATTGGCTGTAGCGCATCTGCTAGAGGCTTGAGTCGGCTTTCAACAATTCTTGCTGATACCATCTTTTCCAGCTGCTTTACCATTGGCCATTGCATAAATTGCGGTTACTTTTTCTGTCTTGGATGGGGCACGAGTGGTTATTCTTATTGGCTGTACATTGTTGTTGTTTTCCTGAGGTTCCTGTGCCAATGAACCAATCAGGGCGGCGAAGAGGTAATCTCTTCATCATTGGAGCTGCTTCTCGTCGCGGCAGAGCAGCCTGAGCTGTTTAGTAATTTGGTACGGCACCTTACTGTTGCCTGTGTTTGCTGCGTTTTCCCGGTGTAATTGAGAGTATTCCCGTTCAAGTTGTTGATGTTTTTCCGGGTCGCTTTAGAGTTCACGTTATTTTTGAGGGCCCTTCTGGGTTCTATTTTTTGCCAGGTTCTGTTCGAGATCCAGTGTTGTTGGTTTCTTTGGACATAACCGATGCTCGTTTGAAATTTTCTAAGAACTATCGTATACAAATCTGTATTTTTGCAGTCGGGGTGCAAATGTTACAAAATTACTAATTAAAACGGTACCCCGACTGCAAAAATACGGATTATACATATACGATAGTTAGGTGATACTTAACAAAATTACTATTTAAAGTTAATATTTTCTACAGTAGACAATATCTTATATATTTATTATACACACATTGATTATACTAAGAGAACAATGTCTTCTATAGCTTGTTTCTGTCATACATTAGTACTTAAACCTTGTTTTTGACTTTTTATCATTTTTTTGTCACAGGGGCGTCGTGTTTTTTTAATTTTTTAAATATTTCGTTTTTTAACTTTTAATTTTTTGGTTTCTATATCAAAAACTACTTCTATATGAAAGTCCAAAAGTTACACCCATACGTGCAGGGGTAATGGTAAAGTAACAAGGTTAAATCAGTCAACCGCCACGAATGCACAAAGCATATATACCTCAAAAACCACAACTTTTAATTCCTAATGTCGCAAACGCAATAATAAACCCATAATACTGTCAGTTGTTTAGGGCAGCTAAGGGAAATTAAATATTTCTGAGGGAGTTTAACAGTGAAAATGACGTTTTGTCCTTAATCGGATATAATTAAGATTTATTTACAGACTATACCCTTGTCTCCACGCTTTTACCCGTAATAATTACTGAATTAAAATTTAACGTCATAAAAGCCTGCTAATTATGTGCTAATGAAGAAAAGCAAGATAACATTTAACGGATGTTAGTAGAATTATCTCATCACCCTACTTTTGTTACGAGAATTTGAGGAATTCTTATCGCGAGCAGAAAATTATCATTTAGCCAAAAGTGAAAGAAGGTTTTGATTAAACTTATTTCAAGTAAGATAATAACTATGTAAAATCGCTATAAATTGGTAGAGCGTCTCTCTTTCATCGGCTTTAACTAATTTAAATTTGAAGGACAAGCAAAAGGGATTAGAGAAAGTTATTGTAGAAATAATCTCGACGGTGGAAGTTTTAATTCCTTTTAGGTTTATCAACTTCAAATTTTCTTCTTTATCTTATAAATAGAGAGAACCATGGAACAAAAGTTCTCAATTTTATTGGGTGGAAATCTTTAATATAGAAGCGCACAAAGTTCAGCATTCTGAGGAGGCTGATGAAAGCCATCAGACCGACGGATCCTTTCTACAGATAAAAACACTTTCGTATAACAAGATATGTCTCTACCCAAAAGCAAAACTGTGGAAAGTCTTCGATTATTTGAGTCTCGTAAGAAAATTAATTTAATGGTAAAAGTTTATATCGTTTGCATAGCTAAATGAGAGATAAGACAGATGATTACGGCGCTGAAGCTATCTACTTTGATTGGTAGTTAGGTCTTAATTTAAAGTGTGCTTTAATTAATGCTTCGGTATTATTTTATTGCAGTTCGTAAAAGGTATGAATTGTAGTATTGCACCCCAACTTTTTGGACATTTTTATCATTTGTTGCGTAAGACCCGATTCACAATGAGCGCTTCAAGCCTCAAGCTTCACGCTTCAAAAATTTAGAATTATAGGATAATTGATAGCTGCAAGCTTCAAAAGAAGCTGAACCTATGGTAAAAAAATTTGAAGCTTGAAGCTTGAGGCTTCAAGCGTTCATTGTGAATCGACCCTTAGTAATGTAGTCAAATATAGCTTCATTTATCAATCAGCTCTACTCTTATGTCACTTGGCGGCGGCGTATTGAAGGGTTCCATGTTCCATGGAGGCGGTTACTGCTGTTTAGAACAATAACTGCTCTGTTCTGATGAGGATGCACTGTAAACTGAAGTATTTAGTTTCTTAACACTTTAAGGCGTTTAAACCATTGTAGACGAATTTTAAGCACTTAGCCACGTTTAATAAAAGTAAACACTTTATTGCATTAAGTTTGAAGCAGATTTATTTTTATACATTTATTTTATTTAATAACTGTTATTACATAGTTCTTTTCAATCTGTTCTTAAGTTCTGTATTTTTGCAGTCGGGGTACAAAATGTTATGAGAATAAGTATAATTAAAACTGTACCCCGACTGAAAAAATACAGAATATACATATACGATAGTTGTGTGATACTTAGCAAAATAAATAAAATATCTTCTACCTTGTTTCTGTCTTACATTAGTACTTAAAACTTGTTTTTGACTTTTTAGTTCATTTTTTAATTCGGCGTCGTGTTTTTTAATTTTTTAATTATTTTGTGTTCCAAGCAGTCCCCACCATCTCTTTCGCGGTCTACTGATTTACTAATTGCCTCAAATATGAGTCGCTGATATTTTTCTTCGTCCTTTTCTGATAGACCTTGACCTCGCGACAAAAATTTATGTCAAATTTTATTCATCGGAAAACTTTGTATATTCGGTAGAGTACGTCCTTGCGATATTAAAACGTCATTTCTTACACCTGGATGGTGAGACAAAGCAAATCGTAGATTTTGTCAAATTTTATTCACCTTGAATAATATTTGACAATAGCCTTGTGAAATATTATATTGTTAGAGGCTGTAAGAACTATTTTGTCCCGCTTGCCAGGTGTAAGAAACGTTTTAAATTTTTTCATGCAATAGAGTTAACCCTTCTAATTCAGAAGGCACAATCCCTAGCTGGGCCAAGAAAAATTTACCAACTCAGCACAAGTAGCACTGAGATAGGCTCAACTAGAGCATGCAACATATAAATTGATTATGCAATCCCGAAAAGGTCACACCTCGCACATTTTTATATGCGAGATGCTACCCCCCAGAGATTGCACATTCAATTAAAACAGAAAGAAATGCAATACACAAAGAAGCGTGCAAGAAAAGTCAGTCACGTGAGATTGGAAAGACTCCTTTTAAGGACGTCTTTACTAATGCTCACGCTAAAAACATCAATATTTCTATTCACATTAATGAACATGCGATTAACAGGCCCGAATCTGCCGTAATTCGTGTTAGAGGAGTTGGTGTGTAAGAGAGGTGGCCCTCTCAAATTGTACCCACTCTCTCTAAACGACGCACGGCGACTCAGAAAACCTGAGTCAACCTTTCCATTAAGAAGCTGATGAACAAATACAACATCGGCTACTTCACGACGCCTGGAAAGCGAGCTTAAGTTGACTAACTTAAGTCGGAATTCATATGGTGGAAGAACTAATGGGTTATCCCAAGGAAGATGATTCAGTGCGAATCGAACGAACGTCCTTTAAACTGACTCAATTCTTCCAACGAGTAGTGAGGAGACCAAACCTGGGACCCATACTCGAGTAATGGTCTGACAAGAGAGATATAAAGGTGTTTAGTAATCAAGGGGTTATTGAATTCTTTAGACCACCTTTTTATAAAACCCAAATCCATACAATATTTGTTAAAAACTAATTAACAAATTAATTTGAAGGTGAATAAGATGTAACAATGACCCTTTTGAAAGTTACATATACGCAATCGTTTTCTGTCTCATTGCCCCGCTGACCGACTTCGGCATTATTATACACCTTTCTTACTCGATTGGAATAACTAATTACAATTAATGTGGCGATGAATAAAATCATACAATGATTTTGGCGCGAGCTCCCGGTCTATGATAATTATTTTAAATTCAATATATTTACGCAGATTTTTGGTTTTATGTATTTTCATATTAAAAAAATACCTGTCAATCAATAAAGGCATAAAAATTAGCTTTAGTTTTGGATGAAGCAGTAACATGTTTACTAAAAGGTGATCCATTTAGAGGCACTTTTTTCAACATAGATTTTATGAGAGACTAGCTGGGACCCGTTGCGCCTATGCTGCACCCATAAGCCAATAGTAGTATTCAGGTGATATGAAATTTAATATACAGTAGGAGAGTTTGGAAAAGGGAATTTTTTGGTATTTTTGATTCCAAATAACAAAATGTGAAACTATTAACTGACATTTTGATCGAGACAATAAAAACCATCCATTGACATGGCATTTTGCGAGATGTGAATTTTCATACACAGATGAAGTGTCTCAATGAACCGCTTATTTTCTGTATTTTAGATAGCTGGGACCCGGTTCGCCTCGCTGCACCCAACGTGCTGAACTTCAGGAGATCCTGTACTTCTCTGCCTTCTTCAATAGCACGCACTCGCTTATCACATGCATGGCGATACATGTGATATAGGAGGGGTAACCCCGTATCATCCTGGACCAATTTTTTGGCATCTAGGTAAATGAATGCTTCTGGGGGGATAAATCCGCGTTCACAAGCTGCTTTGTGGTATTCAGAGTTCGGGTAGAACGCTCCCCGAATAAGAGGATTGTCGCTCTCCGTCGCTCTGGCAACGTGACGTCGAATTAACTTAATTATGAAGTTGTCGATCCTGTTAACAAATGCCTTATCGTAGAGGATATTGTTGGCGTGAAATTTTGTGAAGCCCGATTCGGGTGTTCGATACAAGCTTAGGCACGCCCTTAAGCATTGTCTTTCGAAAACCCGAAGCTTTTCCATGTAAGAAGGGGATATGTTGAACCATACAGGACAACCATAAGTTAAAATTGGTCTGACCAAGGCTTGATAGCAGATCACTTTGACTGTTACGGCGCAGCAGCGCGTAACAGAGGTCGTCGAACCCAACAATAAAATATGGGCATGAAACGCCCTACATAACAATCACAACACAACACATAAACATAAACAAATAAAAATAATTAATTAAAAGGAAAAAAAAACCACAATATAATTTATAAATAAATATAAACTTAATATAATCCTAATCACTAACTTAAATAATAATTAAAACTAACTTATAACTAGTTAAAACTAAGCAAAATACCTGAAAAGAAAAAGAAGGTTAAAAAAAATGACTAAAACAAATATAATAAAACATTACCTGGAAGGCACCTGGGCCAAGTGCCTTCATCCATAAAAAACCTGGAAAGCAGGGCTTTATACCTAAAATAAAATAAAATTAATAAATAATTAAAATATTAACAAAAATATTAAAAAATATACAAGAAATAACAAAATTCCACTTACCAATTTTTTGATGACATGTAGAACTGTCAGTTTTATCGAAAGCTCAAAGCTGGGGCACGATCGGAGAAAGCTGTTTTGTTCTAAAAATAAAAAGTATAACACTTGAAAACAAGTATAACAGCTTTCTCCCCCCCAAAACTTTGAACTTTCGATCGATGCGCCTGGACTATAAAGTTCAAAGCATCAGGACAGAGCTTCTCATTCCGTCCAGTTTTTAATAAGCATTTTGCAACGCGATTTACAAGTTTCAGACAGGCATCGACCGTCGTTAAGAATAGGCAAAGTCCATTCAGTTAAAACAAATTAATTATAGACTGGCAAAGACCGTCTTTTACTAAAAATAATTTAACCATTTATTTTCTTTCAGAGTTTAGACAGGTAGTTACTGTCATGTGATTTCTTTGGCAGGCTTTAGTCGCCAAGATAGGGCTTTAGATAACCGATCGGTTCCACCATCGGTTCGGGGGTTAGTTTAGATTATATGTTGGTTTGGGCATCGGACCGGGGAATTAATTTCCACAATTGAAAAGAATTTGTATATTCTTACGTGTCAACAAGGAATTTCAAAGGTTGCAATTACCTTGAACTTCCTGGGACACTAATAAATTAGATAGAAAAAAAAAATATAAACAATTGAAATAGGGATTTTTGAAGGTAAAAACATACCTCAAACATCCCTAAAAGGTCTACGAAAATAATTGTTGAAGGGTCCAAACACAGGTGAATTTGAGATCACCTTTGAGTGGAACCATATATATACATATATATAAAGCTCGCGGAAGGTTCTTCTGCAAATTTAAGTGGTTGTTAAGGCCCACATTAATATTATTAACATCACAGCGATAGTGGCCAAATTCAAGCTCAAAGAGCTAACGTATCTTGCAAGAAGCAAATATTATACGGCACTATTTGCGGTGATAAAGTGCCAAGTGTTGGCAGTCACGTCAGGTTTAACCGGCGTAATTTCAAGGGAAATTTTTCCATACGCAGAATAGAACCTCAGAGCTTTTTGTGTAAAAATCTTTGGACATTTAATTGATGTTTTTATTCCAGAATCATCCGGATTAATATAAGATAATTTTAAGAAAATTATATTTGAATTTTAAACCACTCCTGTGTTTGAATTAGCGACCCATCCGATTTTTTACAGTTTTCTAACAGATGCAAAAATAAATTTTTATTTACGGCGTCTCGCATGGTCCTTCGAGCCGGATAGGTCGTGGTTAAATCAAATGTAATTTCCGATAAATCGCTAGTTAAAAATCTTGTACTGCTTCAATTATTTTTATTTTTTTTTTGTCCAAAGATTTTATTATTTGTTATTTGTCTAACCCCGTAGTATTATTAATCTAAACCCAAAATGAAAGGTATTCTGCAGAAACAAATGGCCATAAAAGGGCAACTATATCAAATGATATTTGACCACAAGAAAACCCCGGTGATTCAGAGAACCCAGTACTATCTATCGGGAAAGTTAGATAGCATGAAGCCCTTGTGGAAACAATTTCTTAAGAATCATTTAGAACTACATTCTGCAGATGTTAGCGATATTAAGGATGAGAAAATCCAAGCCGCAGTGACGGCATACGCTAACAGCGAACAGTTCTCAGAATTCGAAGAACTTTACTGCGAATTCTATGGAGAACTTTACGACGGTCAATTTGCCAACCCAGAAACTGATAGGGAACAAATTGCTGTACCCAAGCCGTGTTTAGAAGCACCGACCTTGGATATCCCTAAGTTTGATGGGCAATATGCGTCGTGGAGAACGTTCCACGACCAGATTGTGTCGCAGTTACATAATGAAGAACGATTATCAACGGTAGATAAGTTCTATTACTTGAAGAGTCGTCTGACGGGAGATGCCCGTACAGATTTAGACTCCTTCGACGTCGCTGCAGAAAATTATCAAACAGCATGGAAGGTTTTGTGCGACCGGTACAACAAGGAAAAGCCAAAAAGTAGGACGGAATCGTACCGGGATATAAAAGCAACATTGGATGAGTTGCAGCATACACAGCACAATTCAAGAACCTTCAAATTAGGCATAGCCAATTCAGATCCCAATTTCGTGACTGCAGTAGCACAAAAATTGCCAGACAAGTCACGGAATTTAGGGGAACAATTGATAGGAAGGTCAGATGAGCTGCCTTCACTAAAAAATTTGAGTACGTTCATAGAGCAACGTTCTCCAAGCCCAGAGGCAACATTGGACATCCATCTGCATGAAGCAGGGATAGATCCGTATAAAGCTGACAAGGATTGTAGTAGCCTTACAACCTACTACACCAGCCAGCAAAGCCTAGTGGCAAGTAAGGACATCCATCTGCATGAAGCAGGGATAGATCCATATAAAGCTGACAAGAATTGTAGTAGCCTTACAACCTACTACATGAGCCAGCATGATAATCATCCAAACGGTCAGGGCAGTTCCCAACCGAAAATCAATTCCGCGAATATGTTCATTTGTCCGGCATGTAGTAAAAGCCAGTACTGCTTGCTACATGACCAAGACGAACTAAGCGACTATAAAGCTGAGAAAAATCATAGTAGATTTACGACCTACTATAGAAACCAGCATGATCATTACCTCAATAGTAAAGGTAAGTCCCAACCGGCTTTTAAGTATCATAAAGCCGCGGGACAAAACAGGAAAGGCTATGACGAACGGTCAAGCCACCTTGAGAGAAAGAATCTCGCAAACCACTGCCGTATGGGCAAATCCCAACCAGTTTTTAGGCATAATAAAGCTGCTGGATATAAGGGACAAAACAGGAAAGGCTATGACGCACGGTCAAGCCACCTTGAGAAAAATAATCTCATAAACCACTGTCGTATGGACAGATCAAATCATTTTTTAATGAAAGGCTATGAACCACGGTCAAGCCAACTTGAGAAAAATAATCTCATAAATCACTGTCGTATGGGCAGATCAATTCATAATCACTGTCGTATGGGCAGATCAAATCATTTTTTGACACGATGTCAACAGTTCAAAGAACTATCGGTTGCAGCCAAAGGAAATTGGCTGACCGAACATAAGCAATGCGAAAGATGCTTTCGAAACCATAAAACAGCTGAATGCACCCCCAAATACACGAGTATGACGTGTGGCAACAATCACCATAGTTTGGTGCACGATCGAACTGATCAGGGCAATTCAGCGAATTCACCAAAGGTGAAAGACCGCATAAGCGGTAAGCACAATCACTGTAAGTACACTAATGATGGTACACAGTTGATGTTGCCAACATACCTATTAAAGGTAAAAGGCCGTATAGGCCGCGAGCCGACTACACGGGCATTGACAGATACATAGTGCTGTCAATCACAAGGGAACAAGTAAATACAATTGATGCGTACGTTATCAGGAATATTACCAATATATTTCCACCAGAACGCACAATGAAGAGGCATTGGCCACATATAACTGGAAGAGAATTAGCCTACCCACAATGCATAGATCCAGGACGGATCCAAATCCTCCTTGGAATAATATATGCAGACATCATTAAGAATGATCTGCGAACGGGAGACAAAGGGGCTCCTATGGCACAAAGGACTGCTCTAGGTTGGATCCTGGTTGGTGAGATACATCCAGTGAATCCACATTCTAAAAATGTAAGTCTGTCTGCATTTATGACGCAGCATGACGACACATTAAAGGAGCCAGGCCGCCAAACTAATGGGTATTGGGAACGCGGAAAAATTCATCATAAAGGGCGATTCTTTAGGAAAAAATTCTATAATGAATTTACACTACGTATGTCGAACCACGACATAAAGGATGGATACCAGTTAAGAAAAGGTATCCCATCCAAATTAATGAAAATAGGAGTAGTGCATCATCATTATATGCTCCTAAAATCAATCCCAACTTGGTATCCAGTGGGAAAGTATTTTATTATGCAATAAGTTGCATAGAGTTAAATCCGACGTCCACCAAAGGAAACATCCTGTCCGAAGAGAATCAACAATAATACTTAATTAATTAATCAATTATGAAATCATTAATATCCGCATGGACTATACAGTCAGAAGACATCAAGTGATGGTTGAAGTGTCCATCACCTCCAATAACAGTACGGATGGTGGCGTACTGACACATTGTCGTCTACAATATAAGACGAACAAAATTCAGCGAATCTTGCAGCTAGCAGTTAAAAAAATATTAACAAGTCAGAAACAAGCCTATGCGCATAATTATAAAGAGCTGCAAGACACAAAAGGCATAAAAACCAAATTGTTTGCCAATCATCGCAACTTTGAATGGCAGAGGACGGTGAAATAATAGCCGGGGCAAATTTTATCATTTTGCATTGCCTGATCATATGAAGCATCCTCTAAGCCGCAAGCATTAGCAAGGAAGAAGTGGCATAACAAATTATCACCATGGAGCAAAATTATATTAAAATTAACATGGGATAAATATTTAGTCTTAAACGGCAAGACGGCCGTAACAAAGAATCAAACATCACCAAAGTGTGTCCTTGAATGGCATGACACGTATAAACGTTTGTATGTTTTTGTAACGTCCGTACATAATCACTAACAACGGGGTCGTGCGTCCCTAGTTCACGTCATGTCACACTAACACATAATAACAAAATCATAATCATTCCTCATTTGTTACAGATACCTTTAAACATAAAATCTAAATCATGAACATGAATGCGTCAATTATCCAGCCGGACGAAGATTCACTACTAGAATTTCTTTGTAGTTGGCCTCTCGAAGGAGAGGACATGGATCAATTGGCCATGGATGCTGATCTAGAAGATTGGTATCTCAGGACACCTTCAGCATCGCCAATACCAGTGGACGAGGTACCAATCACTCCTGGGAAAAATCTCCCGGAAGCCGAGGAAATTATCAAAACTCCAGAAAGACCGGAGACACCGGTCGTAGAAGAACCGGAGCGGCAGCTGGAACTGCCACCCACTCCAGGCAAGAATCTGTCTGATAGCCAGACATCGGCAAACGAGACCACACGAGACATATCACCCGAATCTATTCCGAAACCTTCGTTAGAGGATAAAATGTACGACAAATGGACAGTGGACGGAAAACATTTTAAAATATCCTATAAGCAATTACGGTCAATCCCATATGCCGTCATAAGGGGAAGGAGCAGGAAACGGCATACAGTTTTCCTGTCCGAGAAGTCTCGGGTAAAACTAAAAATCCTGGACGACCATACCCAAATATGGTATGGGCTACAGGAGAAGTAGGATTAAGTTAGGGACCATAAAATAAACATAATTTCCTAAGTATCAGAGGGAATACGAATTGTACATGTACAAATGAATTAAATAAGATTTCTGAATTAAAAATCGCTCTATTTATTTTGATGCGACGCATCAACGCGGGGGAGTATGCTACGGCGCAGCAGCGCGTAACAGAGGTCGTCGAACCCAACAATAAAATATGGGCATGAAAGTAGATAAGCTATGGGCGTTCTAGCCCACTTTCCCCATATAAAATACATGGGCGAAAATCTCGCAACAATCCGCCATCTTGTATTTTCCTTGGTGTGCCAACTCGGGCTTTTGGATGAAGTCATATTTTGGAGATTGTGTGTGTGTGTGGCTGTGTGCGCGAGTTTATCTTGCAAATTCTTGTAAAATAAAGATGTTTTTATTTTCCGGGGCCTTATCATAAGAATAAGTTATTATTTTATTTTTAACAGGAATTTTTAATATTATTTAAATAAAAATGTTATTCGAGAAGAATCAAGAGCATTAAACCGTTATAACACTACCAAGCAAGTGGATGCTAAAGAGAAGTAACAGGAATTCATAATTGAAAGCGAAATTTCACAATTGCACACAGCCGCTCAAGTGTTGTTTCTACTCGACCGGTTTTGTTTACACCTCGACAGTGGACACACAAAAAAAAAACAATCGGGGCAAAATGTACCTCATGCATTTCAATACATCCGTGCGCATTCCGTTATCTAGATTCTCTTCGTTACCTTCTTCGCTTCTTTCTTACAAAAGCTTTCGGTACAAGGTGCAGCCAACTCAAATGAGAATAGTTCAAAGCATTCAAGTGCAGTGCGCAGCGAACACAAATTACGGCTTGTGCAAGTGGATCGCAGTCAGTAGGTAAATTATTTTGTTCTACATTGAAAGCTTTTTGTTATGCATGTGCTCCTGTTACCAGATTTGTAAGATGAACGTAACAGAAGCGTATTAATTAATTAATTATGAAGTCAAATTTACCCTCCGATAAATATTATTTTATAATTATTTAATCTTGCAAAGTCCATTTACTATTTTGGTCACCTTAGCATCGTGTTGGCGCTCAAAAAGGTATAAAAGGAGTAAAACTGATGAACCTGCTTATTCTTAATCTCTAAGTCATAGAGACAACATCAAAGAAAAAATCAAATAATTTATAAAAATGTCTTTTATAAAACAAGGGAAGTCAATGATAAATAGTATGGAAAAGTCGGTGAATAGTGTTAAAAAAAGTGACATAAAAGAATTAGAACAATTGTTAAAGCTGTGTTCAAAAAACCTGAGATTATTGAATGCTGCACTGAGGAATGCTCAAAATGTTGGTGAAACAAATAATTTGTTTAGCTTTATAAGTAAAATGATGGGTTTTCGAACAATATTGAAAGCTAATCTGCTACGAGGAGGAGGATACAAGCCAACGCGACCTAATAAGAAGGAGTGGACAATAAACAGAATTAAGTGGGAAGACATGAAATCTGTTTTCAATGGAAGAATAAGGAGCTCATCTATAACCAATTTGAAACACAAAGATCCAATTGAATTTTTGGAAGATTGCGGTCCTTTGTTTGTCCGCCGTATTGCAAATATTTTGAAAAACGAACCTTTTCTTAAAGTAAACGCCGTCTTTTGTGGCAAATTTGTTAAATCTTCATTAAAGGAAGAACTCGAAGATTTCAAATATTTACCCACTAAAAATAAAATAATTTCAAGAGATACAAATCTCCCGGAATGGTTTGCAGAAAATATTATGAACACCATTCTTTCGGATTTGGACGACTTCCAGGAGCGTGACTCTGGGTGGGCCTTAAAAGAGGTGGTCAATTTAATGATTAACATCAACAAATATACACCCCTGGTGGGTTCATCTTATATCGAACTGCCACCGCCTATTATGAAAAGGCACGCTTGCGTCAATGTCCAAAATAACGACAACGCGTGCTTTGCTTGGGCGGTGGTGTCAGCAATGTACCCCGTTGAAAAACATCTACAAAGAGTTACAAGGTATCCACACTACTCCACCGTATTAAAATTTGAAGGAATCACTTTCCCTATAAGCAGGTCGGATATAGAAAAGTTTGAAAAACAAAATAATTTGAGCATAAATGTCTACATTCTCAACAAAAGTAAAGGTGAATTCACCGTTGCACCAACAAGACTCACAAATAATAAGAAAGAACAGCACATCAACCTTTTGTTGCTACAAAATTGTTACGATGAAGTTAAAGGCGAGCATCGAGTTAAATATCATTATGTTTGGATAAAGAATTTGTCTCGTTTGATATCATCCCAGCTAAGTAATCACCACAGTAAGAAATTCTTTTGCGATCGCTGCCTTCATTATTTTTATAGTTTTGCTGATTTGGAGAAACATTCGATAGATTGTGAAAAAGTAAACAACTAGCAAGTGATCTTCCCAAAGGAGGGTAAGCTGAAGTTTGAAAACTTTAAGAATAAGGAACGTGTACCATTTATTATCTATGCTGACTTTGAATGTATCTTAAAGCCGATCTCGTATAAAACCTTTCATATTGAACGCTACCAACAACATGAAGCACACAGTATGGGATACTACTATAAATGCTGCTATGATGACACGCTATCATATTATAAAAGCTACAGAGGACACGATTGCGCAAAATGGTTTGCTGACCAGTTACAGGAGATAGCAGAAAATGTAGAAAATATTCACCTTTCTCCCCTAGCGATGGCTCCGCTAACTTCAGAGCAGGCAAAAAGTTTCATAAATGCTGTAAACTGTCACATATGTGAAAAGCCCTTTGCGGAGAAAGATAAAGTGGTGAAAGATCACTACCATTTGACAGGAAATTACAGAGGCCCTGCTCACGATAGTTGTAACATTAATTATCAGGACTCTCGAACTATTCCTGTAGTTTTTCACAATTTGACTAATTACGATGCACATTTGCTTATAAAAGATGTATCTCTTGCCATACCTGGATCTTTAAAAATAATTCCAAATAGCACAGAGAAATATATTTCTATGGTAAAGTACATAGACGGGTACAAAACAAATTTCAAATTTATTGACTCGTTTCGATTCATGGCATCATCGTTGGATAAACTAGCGTCTTACTTGCAAGAAAAAAGAATTGTTCGTGCAGAGTATCCTAATCTTAATGATAAAAAGTTTAAGCTTTTAACGAGGAAAGGTGTGTTCGCATACGAGTATATCCAGAATGAGGAAAAATTGCTGGAAACACAGCTTCCAGCTTTTGAACAATTTTATAGTACTTTATCGGAATGTAACATTACAAAGGAGGAATATGAGCACGCGCTTATGGTATGGCAGGAGTTTGAAATCAAAACCTTAGGAGAATACAGCGACTTATACATGAAAGTAGACGTTCTTTTGTTAGCAGACATATTTGAAAACTTCCGTGATACCTGTATTAAAGATTACAATCTTGATCCTGCGCATTATTACACCTCACCAGGATTAGCTTGGGATGCTATGTTAAAATATACAAATGTGGAACTAGATTACATCAGCGACGTAGATATCTTAATGTTCTTGGAAAAGGGAGTACGAGGAGGTTTAACGCAATGTTCTAAGAGGCATGCGAAAGCTAACAACAAATATATGCACGAGTATGATCCCAATTATGCAGATAAATTCCTTATGTATTTCGACGTTAATGCCATGTATTCTTGGGCTATGTCACAATATTTACCATACGGAGAGCTCGAATGGGTCAAAGATATTAATACCGTTGATTTAAATACACCGGATGACTCACCAGTGGGATATATCTTGGAAGTAGACTTAGAATATCCCGAAGATATACATAATAGACACAAAGACTTACCTATGGCTCCAGAAAAATGTTCTCCTCCAGGCTGTAAAGAGCAAAAAATGATGGCTACCTTGAATAATAAGAAGAACTATGTAGTGCATTATAGAAATTTAAAACAGTACTTATCGGAAGGATTAAAAATTTTTAAAATACATAGAGCGTTAAAATTCAAACAGTCGGATTGGATGAAGAAATATATAGATCTTAACGCGAATTTGCGTAAAAGTGCTAAGAATGAATTCGAAAAGAACTTGTACAAACTTATGTGCAATGCTGTATTTGGGAAAACAATGGAAAATGTTCGGCTTCGACGCGATATTAAGCTTAAAACAAAATGGGGTGGGCGATATGGAGCAGAAGCATTAATTTCAAAACCAAACTTTCATTCACGTACTATTTTTGACGACAATTTAATTGCGATCGAACTTCTACGACCTGAAGTGCTTTTTAACAAACCAATATACGTTGGAATGTGTATTCTAGAAATATCGAAAACCATATTGTACGAGTTTCATTATACATTTATGAAAGAAAAATATGGTGGCCAGTGTAATTTGTGTTACACAGATACGGACTCGCTCATATATGAGGTTCAAGTTGAGGACGTATACAAAGATTTAAAAGAAAACCTACACCGATTTGACACCTCAGATTACCCCCCAGACAACTTATATGA
Source organism: Thereva nobilitata (assembly GCA_963855945.1). Taxonomy (NCBI): domain Eukaryota; kingdom Metazoa; phylum Arthropoda; class Insecta; order Diptera; family Therevidae; genus Thereva; species Thereva nobilitata. The sequence continues at coordinate 100,139,953 of OY979694.1, read as the reverse complement.
CATACCACGAGTTAACAAGAAGATACCAGGTCTTATGAAGGATGAAAATAATGGTTCAATCATGTTAGAATTTGTCGGACTCCGAGCGAAAATGTACTCTTTACGTGTTCGGACAAATGGTGAAAATCAAAATACTACAAAGAAAGCTAAAGGTGTAAAAAGATACGTAGTTAAAAATAAAATCACATTTGACGACTATTTAAAATGTTTGTTTGAGAATGAAGAAATGACGCATGAGCAAAACGGAATTAGATCTTATCACCATACTCTCTTCAGCACTACTCAAAGAAAATTAACGCTAAGCCCTTTTGATAACAAGCGATATGTTAAGCCTAACTCAGTAGAAACGCTACCATGAGGGCACTTCAGCATTATGAATGTAGACTAAAAATAAATTAGTTTACATAAATAAAAATTTTTTTTGTCTTATTGTTCATACATATTACATGTTTAATTCTTAAGGGGCCTACAGACACACGACATGTTTGTCTACATGTCGATAACTAATCACGCACAGACGTAACTACATGTCGATAAACTTACCTACGACATTATTTGGGAAAGGATTTTACCGTGATAGGTTGTGTGCGATCAGTAAAACTATGGGTTCAAGTAAAAATGAAAGAATAATGAAAATTTTAATTTTGAGTGAATTGTGTGACGAAGACGAACTTTTACTAAATAATAAAAGGAAAAGAATTTGGGCCAAAAATTGGTTTTTAAAAAGACAAAAATACACACACATGAATTTATTAAGTGAATTAAAAATTGGGGCACCGTCTGATTTAAAGAATTTTTTAAGAATGACTTCAGCAACATATGAACTTTTAATGGAAAAGGTTAGACCAGAAATTGAAAAACAGAATACTTTAATGCGTGATTCTATTTCTGTAAATGAGCGTCTTTCAGCGACAATGCGATTTTTGGCGTCAGGAAACTCTTTCCAAGACCTAAAATTTTTGACGGCAATTTCACCACAAAGTTTAGGAGTTATTGTAATTGAAACATCTTTAGCTATTATTAAAGTCTTAAAGAAATATATCAAGGTAAGAAAAATATTTTGCAATATTACTATATATACATACATATATATAAATAAATAATAAAATGTATTGTAATATTGCTTTCAGATTCCAAGAGCAGAGGAACAGTGGGCATGTGTTGCTGAAGAGTTTCATAGAAAATGGGATTTCCCTAATTGCGTCGGGGCTATTGATGGAAAACACGTCCACATCAGGAAACCACCTGCCAGCGGATCATACTATTTTAATTATAAGAAAACATTTAGCATCGTGCTTCTTGCTCTTGTTGATGCAAACTACAAGTTTTTAATGGTAGAAGCAGGTGCCAATGGAAGAGTGTCAGATGGTGGAGTGTTTTCAAATAGCCAGTTTTGCGAACAATTCTCTGAAAATAAGTTGAAAATCCCGGATAGACGCAAATTACCAAACTCAATTAAGGAACTTCCTTTTGTTATTGTTGCGGACGACGCATTTCCGTTAAGACCAAATATAATGAAACCATATACGGAATGCAATTTAACGGACGAACAGCGAATATATAACTACAGATTATCTCGTGCAAGACGAATGGTTGAGAACGCTTTTGGCATTTTATCCAGTAGATTTCGAGTGTTGCTCAGTACAATTAGTGTAAATCCTAAAAAAGCTACAACAATCACTCTTGCCTGCTGCTACTTACACAATTTTTTAAAGGAAACAGATTCACCTATTTATTTACGAGGAAGTGTTGACATTGAAAACATCACAACAGGTGAAATACAAAGTGGATCCTGGAGAACAGACAACAATAAACTATTAAATTTGCATCCTACACAGGCAAGAAATTCATCAGATTTAGCAAAACAAATTCGAAATGATTTTCGGGAATATTTTAACGGAGAAGGTTCTGTACCATGGCAACAACAATTTATAAGTTCTATTAAATAAAAATACAAAACATTAAACTCATTTCTTTTTACTGGTTTTAAAAAAATACACATTATATTTTAAGTAGACAGAAAGTCATTTTCAAATTCACTAGTTAGCAATGTTTTTTATATTAGTGTATTCTAAATATATTATTAAACCTTTATTTTATGTCCATGAGTTTTTAAAAAATAGCTGTCCACATTCACTGTATTTAAAAAACACAGATAACACCAAAACTTTAACTTCTTCGGGGACGAATTTTTTTATGGCGAAATATTCAATGTATATTAATAGTAATTCAAGAAGCCAAAAAAATGGAGTAAATAATAACATTTCATCTGTAGTAAAAATTTTGGTATATTTATTATTGACAGTAACTATAATTACTAAAAAACTAAACGCCCACATATGTGCCCGAGGGCGTGAAGAGGTTAATAATAAACATATTTTATGAAATTATAGAAGAATCATTAAGTAATTCTTCTAGAGAGTGGTATGTTTTTTCACGGGGTTGAACTATCACATTTGACATGTTCGGATGTCTTATAAAATTATTCTCCAACGGTGATGAAGATACCGATAGCGGGTACTGAACTATTGGAGTTGATGTTCTCGAAGTACTAGCACTTGGTGCTTGGACCGATTGCAATGTCAATTGCTTCAGTTGCCCCAATATTAATATTTCTTCAATTGCTTTCTTCGCAAAAATTTTCTGCGCTCCCTCTAAGCTTCTAAAAGATGCAGCCCAACTTTCAGCAAAAATCGAAGCGTCGTCTTTGGTGTTTTCCTCGTTGTCTTTTTTATTTTCCTGCATCAATCCAAGAGCTTCTCTCAGAAGGGAATTTTTCTCACTTAAATGTTGGTTAATTGTCTTCTTTCTTTTTTGCAGTTGTTGTGAAGCTTCCTGTAGTACAAAAAATAATTAATAACTAAGTTGACTTCTTTACAAAATTATTGTACTTACTATTCCTTGCTCGACGAAATCCACTTCATCAAATTCCATCGATGATGATCCATGAATTTGCGCTTCCTGGTCTCTTAAAAAGTCCAGCTCCTCAAAATACCATAAAGTTGGTATATATTCTTCTTCAGCTCCAGCACCTGACCTCAAACTTTTTCCCACCTTCTTTAACTCCCGTCTGTAGCACGCTTTTATATTATTAATTTTTTTTTTTAAAAAGTCTATATTCGCGGACGGCTCAACTTCTTTAAATTTATTTAATAAAATGTTCCAGGATTTTGTTTTTTCTTCTTTATTTTTAAATTCATTAGATTTAACTTTCCACAAAGCCGGTAAACTTTTAAATAATTCAAAAAAATCTTTCCAAAATGCGTTGTTATTAATCGTTGCCATTATTCTAAATCAAAAATTACTTAAACGCACGAAATTCTAAAAAAACACCTGCGATGTGAAGGCACTAGCTGTTAAAGGCACACTGATGTTGAGAACCAAGTTTACAACTTCTGTACTAACACACTAACATGTCTCAGAAAATCAAAACATTTTGATTTTTCGTCAACTTGTTGTGACATGTCGACAACCGGTGTACAGACGTGATAATTTGACGATTTCCAACTCAGGTTGGTAGACATGTCGTGCGTCTGTAGGCCCCTTTATAGATTTGTAATCTAAGCTGTTGTTTCTGTAAAAATTATATTTATACATATATTAATAAAGTCATTATAAACAAACTTAAAGTGTGTTTTTTTTTTCATTTTATAAATTGAGTTGAACTTTTCAGGAAAGTATTAACAGTTTGGACAAATGTTTTTTTTTCAGATATTGTTATGATAAAAAGAAAAGTCTTTTTTTATCATAAGGTAACTTAAATTGAAATTATCGTGTGAGAGAGAAGGATTACGATGTGTGAGAATGTTCATGATAAATTATGATGTGAAAAAAGGCAGTTTTTATTTTCGGGTTATTATAATCATCGGAAGAGAGGATATTTTTTTTTTACCAACATTTTTATATTACGAGTATTATTTATTATTTTAAATAAATGTTACGCGCCAAAACAATCATCAAAAGTATTTAAAAATGAAATTTGCGTGAAAACGAAGTGGCTGTAAAAGCAAAGAAAGTAACAGGACCACAGATATTAAGAAAGACACAGCACTTCAATTAGCACACCTCACCAACAAAGTCGATTTTGTTGCGCATAAAACTTGCTGGGCAGCTCTTAATTGCAACAAGAATCTTACAGCAGAAACTGCTTAAGCAGTAAACAAGTGATTCTGCTCTGATATAAGAAAAAAACAAACATTCGATGGAAGCAACCAAGCAAATCAATTTTGTCAAATATCTTTTTTTTTCAGTTGAAAAAAGCCTGCTAGAGTACATAACTTTTTGCAAAAAAAAAAAAGCTTTTCGTTCACGTTAGTAGACAACCTACTTCTTTGTTGGAAGCCCCTGCCTAGTCGCAAGATGCCAATTGGAATTTTAATTTATGTGTTTTTACATATACTCGAAAAGGGTCTTCTAAGCATATTAAAATCTTTTTGCACATGCGTGTCTGTTAGCTGGAAAAACATTTGCGTTGAGTTCTTGTTTCGTTTAAGAATAGAATTTCTCAATTAGATGTAACCATAGATCGAGATTAATAATAAATAAAATTCCAAACAAATAAACTACTTTTTATTTGCTATATTATTGTCCGACAAAAAAAAAACATTACACTTTTTCTCACACTAGTAGTGCTAATTTATATAATTGCATAATAATAGGATAGAAGAAGGACATGTTTTAGTAGTGTGGCAGAAATATTAAAACCAGCCATCCTATATTTTTATTATTAACAGCAATTGATAATATTATTTATAATAAAAAATGTTATGGCTAGAGCAAACAAAAACATTTCAAAAGCAAAATATCTAACTGTATGTACTAGTGGATCTAAAGAAAAGTATAGCAGGAACACAGAATTGAAGAAAGTCAGAAATACAACGCAAAGTTGCATATTATCTTTATCGCAGTTGCAAAGAGGCCGCGAATTCAGGTATAAGGAAAAACAAAAACAAAACTTAAACGTTCGAGCTACTAGAAGGGTGTCAATCCTGCCGGTTATTATAAGTCAGAGCCCTGTGCAAATTATTCGCAATATGCATAAGCTGGCGCCATGCATCTTTGTATTCATAAGTTATGAAAGAAGAATTTACACTTGCGCATAGATGATCGCCTGGTAGAAGATCCAAAGCAGCAAGAAAATTAGTTCCTAGTAAATTAAGCCCCCGGATTTAATTAATGATTAACGCATCCTTTGAAATATAATTAAAATAAAAAAAATATTTAAAATTCTTACTTTCTTTATTTTGTTTTCTTCAATTCAGATCTAGATTTTAACTGAGAAACTCGTATTTCCTAACATTTACCGTAATTTCAAGGTTTTTTTTAGGGTGCTGTAGTAGAGGTGCAACATCTTCTCCCTATCAATGAAGAAACGCTTATTGTAAACTGGAGTTACAGAGAAGAAGCTACACCTCTACTGCAGGATTGATTAACAACTGGTACAACTCTCCTGAACTGTCAATTATGCTCGTCTTTGGCTGGTTTTCTCTCTGTGTGAGAGGTGAAGAATGAACTACTTGACTATTTTTACTTCTTTTATACTTTTTTGTTGTGAAATAAAAGTACTAATAGAATTTTAATTTTTAACAAAGTCAATAATATTATTTGTAAACAAAAAAAAATTATGCGAGAAAAATAACATCAAAAAAAACGCGCTAGGCTGGCTCTGTACTTTATTCATCACCTGCTACCAGGCATTCATAAATGCATGCAACCAAAAATTGCATGCCTGGCGAAAAACATATTAACCAACAACAAATAAAAATACCGAGCAAAGCAAGGTTTATTCAGAGCTTCACCGCCAACCAATTTCGCAAGGTATAAAAAAAAAGCTCCACCGCGGCGCAACGTATGCGCATGTTGGCGCACCGGTTTTGGTGTGACGCCAGTGGTGGTGCACCGGCGTTGGTGTGCAATTTTTGGTTAAAATAAAACAGGCGTGTTATTTATTGATCGTTGATGTTTGAAAAACAATTAGCAAAAAAATTATTTTTATAAAAACTAGATTATCATAGATTGAGATGGCTTTGTTGTTTTATTTTAACTTTGCGCACCCTAAAAAAAACCTTGAAATTACGGTAAATGTTAGGAAATACGAGTTTCTCAGTTAAAATCTAGATCTGAATTGAAGAAAACAAAATAAAGAAAGTAAGAATTTTAAATATTTTTTTTATTTTAATTATATTTCAAAGGATGCGTTAATCATTAATTAAATCCGGGGGCTTAATTTACTAGGAACTAATTTTCTTGCTGCTTTGGATCTTCTACCAGGCGATCATCTATGCGCAAGTGTAAATTCTTCTTTCATAACTTATGAATACAAAGATGCATGGCGCCAGCTTATGCATATTGCGAATAATTTGCACAGGGCTCTGACTTATAATAACCGGCAGGATTGACACCCTTCTAGTAGCTCGAACGTTTAAGTTTTGTTTTTGTTTTTCCTTATACCTGAATTCGCGGCCTCTTTGCAACTGCGATAAAGATAATATGCAACTTTGCGTTGTATTTCTGACTTTCTTCAATTCTGTGTTCCTGCTATACTTTTCTTTAGATCCACTAGTACATACAGTTAGATATTTTGCTTTTGAAATGTTTTTGTTTGCTCTAGCCATAACATTTTTTATTATAAATAATATTATCAATTGCTGTTAATAATAAAAATATAGGATGGCTGGTTTTAATATTTCTGCCACACTACTAAAACATGTCCTTCTTCTATCCTATTATTATGCAATTATATAAATTAGCACTACTAGTGTGAGAAAAAGTGTAATGTTTTTTTTTTGTCGGACAATAATATAGCAAATAAAAAGTAGTTTATTTGTTTGGAATTTTATTTATTATTAATCTCGATCTATGGTTACATCTAATTGAGAAATTCTATTCTTAAACGAAACAAGAACTCAACGCAAATGTTTTTCCAGCTAACAGACACGCATGTGCAAAAAGATTTTAATATGCTTAGAAGACCCTTTTCGAGTATATGTAAAAACACATAAATTAAAATTCCAATTGGCATCTTGCGACTAGGCAGGGGCTTCCAACAAAGAAGTAGGTTGTCTACTAACGTGAACGAAAAGCTTTTTTTTTTTTGCAAAAAGTTATGTACTCTAGCAGGCTTTTTTCAACTGAAAAAAAAAGATATTTGACAAAATTGATTTGCTTGGTTGCTTCCATCGAATGTTTGTTTTTTTCTTATATCAGAGCAGAATCACTTGTTTACTGCTTAAGCAGTTTCTGCTGTAAGATTCTTGTTGCAATTAAGAGCTGCCCAGCAAGTTTTATGCGCAACAAAATCGACTTTGTTGGTGAGGTGTGCTAATTGAAGTGCTGTGTCTTTCTTAATATCTGTGGTCCTGTTACTTTCTTTGCTTTTACAGCCACTTCGTTTTCACGCAAATTTCATTTTTAAATACTTTTGATGATTGTTTTGGCGCGTAACATTTATTTAAAATAATAAATAATACTCGTAATATAAAAATGTTGGTAAAAAAAAAATATCCTCTCTTCCGATGATTATAATAACCCGAAAATAAAAACTGCCTTTTTTCACATCATAATTTATCATGAACATTCTCACACATCGTAATCCTTCTCTCTCACACGATAATTTCAATTTAAGTTACCTTATGATAAAAAAAGACTTTTCTTTTTATCATAACAATATCTGAAAAAAAAACATTTGTCCAAACTGTTAATACTTTCCTGAAAAGTTCAACTCAATTTATAAAATGAAAAAAAAAACACACTTTAAGTTTGTTTATAATGACTTTATTAATATATGTATAAATATAATTTTTACAGAAACAACAGCTTAGATTACAAATCTATAAGAATTAAACATGTAATATGTATGAACAATAAGACAAAAAAAATTTTTATTTATGTAAACTAATTTATTTTTAGTCTACATTCATAATGCTGAAGTGCCCTCATGGTAGCGTTTCTACTGAGTTAGGCTTAACATATCGCTTGTTATCAAAATGGCTTAGCGTTAATTTTCTTTGAGTAGTGCTGAAGAGAGTATGGTGATAAGATCTAATTCCGTTTTGCTCATGCGTCATTTCTTCATTCTCAAACAAACATTTTAAATAGTCGTCAAATGTGATTTTATTTTTAACTACGTATCTTTTTACACCTTTAGCTTTCTTTGTAGTATTTTGATTTTCACCATTTGTCCGAACACGTAAAGAGTACATTTTCGCTCGGAGTCCGACAAATTCTAACATGATTGAACCATTATTTTCATCCTTCATAAGACCTGGTATCTTCTTGTTAACTCGTGGTATGTCATATAAGTTGTCTGGGGGGTAATCTGAGGTGTCAAATCGGTGTAAGTTTTCTTTTAAATCTTTGTATACGTCCTCAACTTGAACCTCATATATGAGCGAGTCCGTATCTGTGTAACACAAATTACACTGGCCACCATATTTTTCTTTCATAAATGTATAATGAAACTCGTACAATATGGTTTTCGATATTTCTAGAATACACATTCCAACGTATATTGGTTTGTTAAAAAGCACTTCAGGTCGTAGAAGTTCGATCGCAATTAAATTGTCGTCAAAAATAGTACGTGAATGAAAGTTTGGTTTTGAAATTAATGCTTCTGCTCCATATCGCCCACCCCATTTTGTTTTAAGCTTAATATCGCGTCGAAGCCGAACATTTTCCATTGTTTTCCCAAATACAGCATTGCACATAAGTTTGTACAAGTTCTTTTCGAATTCATTCTTAGCACTTTTACGCAAATTCGCGTTAAGATCTATATATTTCTTCATCCAATCCGACTGTTTGAATTTTAACGCTCTATGTATTTTAAAAATTTTTAATCCTTCCGATAAGTACTGTTTTAAATTTCTATAATGCACTACATAGTTCTTCTTATTATTCAAGGTAGCCATCATTTTTTGCTCTTTACAGCCTGGAGGAGAACATTTTTCTGGAGCCATAGGTAAGTCTTTGTGTCTATTATGTATATCTTCGGGATATTCTAAGTCTACTTCCAAGATATATCCCACTGGTGAGTCATCCGGTGTATTTAAATCAACGGTATTAATATCTTTGACTCATTCGAGCTCTCCGTATGGTAAATATTGTGACATAGCCCAAGAATACATGGCATTAACGTCGAAATACATAAGGAATTTATCTGCATAATTGGGATCATACTCGTGCATATATTTGTTGTTAGCTTTCGCATGCCTCTTAGAACATTGCGTTAAACCTCCTCGTACTCCCTTTTCCAAGAACATTAAGATATCTACGTCGCTGATGTAATCTAGTTCCACATTTGTATATTTTAACATAGCATCCCAAGCTAATCCTGGTGAGGTGTAATAATGCGCAGGATCAAGATTGTAATCTTTAATACAGGTATCACGGAAGTTTTCAAATATGTCTGCTAACAAAAGAACGTCTACTTTCATGTATAAGTCGCTGTATTCTCCTAAGGTTTTGATTTCAAACTCCTGCCATACCATAAGCGCGTGCTCATATTCCTCCTTTGTAATGTTACATTCCGATAAAGTACTATAAAATTGTTCAAAAGCTGGAAGCTGTGTTTCCAGCAATTTTTCCTCATTCTGGATATACTCGTATGGGAACACACCTTTCCTCGTTAAAAGCTTAAACTTTTTATCATTAAGATTAGGATACTCTGCACGAACAATTCTTTTTTCTTGCAAGTAAGACGCTAGTTTATCCAACGATGATGCCATGAATCGAAACGAGTCAATAAATTTGAAATTTGTTTTGTACCCGTCTATGTACTTTACCATAGAAATATATTTCTCTGTGCTATTTGGAATTATTTTTAAAGATCCAGGTATGGCAAGAGATACATCTTTTATAAGCAAATGTGCATCGTAATTAGTCAAATTGTGAAAAACTACAGGAATAGTTCGAGAGTCCTGATAATTAATGTTACAACTATCGTGAGCAGGGCCTCTGTAATTTCCTGTCAAATGGTAGTGATCTTTCACCACTTTATCTTTCTCCGCAAAGGGCTTTTCACATATGTGACAGTTTACAGCATTTATGAAACTTTTTGCCTGCTCTGAAGTTAGCGGAGCCATCGCTAGGGGAGAAAGGTGAATATTTTCTACATTTTCTGCTATCTCCTGTAACTGGTCAGCAAACCATTTTGCGCAATCGTGTCCTCTGTAGCTTTTATAATATGATAGCGTGTCATCATAGCAGCATTTATAGTAGTATCCCATACTGTGTGCTTCATGTTGTTGGTAGCGTTCAATATGAAAGGTTTTATACGAGATCGGCTTTAAGATACATTCAAAGTCAGCATAGATAATAAATGGTACACGTTCCTTATTCTTAAAGTTTTCAAACTTCAGCTTACCCTCCTTTGGGAAGATCACTTGCTAGTTGTTTACTTTTTCACAATCTATCGAATGTTTCTCCAAATCAGCAAAACTATAAAAATAATGAAGGCAGCGATCGCAAAAGAATTTCTTACTGTGGTGATTACTTAGCTGGGATGATATCAAACGAGACAAATTCTTTATCCAAACATAATGATATTTAACTCGATGCTCGCCTTTAACTTCATCGTAACAATTTTGTAGCAACAAAAGGTTGATGTGCTGTTCTTTCTTATTATTTGTGAGTCTTGTTGGTGCAACGGTGAATTCACCTTTACTTTTGTTGAGAATGTAGACATTTATGCTCAAATTATTTTGTTTTTCAAACTTTTCTATATCCGACCTGCTTATAGGGAAAGTGATTCCTTCAAATTTTAATACGGTGGAGTAGTGTGGATACCTTGTAACTCTTTGTGGATGTTTTTCAACGGGGTACATTGCTGACACCACCGCCCAAGCAAAGCACGCGTTGTCGTTATTTTGGACATTGACGCAAGCGTGCCTTTTCATAATAGGCGGTGGCAGTTCGATATAAGATGAACCCACCAGGGGTGTATATTTGTTGATGTTAATCATTAAATTGACCACCTCTTTTAAGGCCCACCCAGAGTCACGCTCCTGGAAGTCGTCCAAATCCGAAAGAATGGTGTTCATAATATTTTCTGCAAACCATTCCGGGAGATTTGTATCTCTTGAAATTATTTTATTTTTAGTGGGTAAATATTTGAAATCTTCGAGTTCTTCCTTTAATGAAGATTTAACAAATTTGCCACAAAAGACGGCGTTTACTTTAAGAAAAGGTTCGTTTTTCAAAATATTTGCAATACGGCGGACAAACAAAGGACCGCAATCTTCCAAAAATTCAATTGGATCTTTGTGTTTCAAATTGGTTATAGATGAGCTCCTTATTCTTCCATTGAAAACAGATTTCATGTCTTCCCACTTAATTCTGTTTATTGTCCACTCCTTCTTATTAGGTCGCGTTGGCTTGTATCCTCCTCCTCGTAGCAGATTAGCTTTCAATATTGTTCGAAAACCCATCATTTTACTTATAAAGCTAAACAAATTATTTGTTTCACCAACATTTTGAGCATTCCTCAGTGCAGCATTCAATAATCTCAGGTTTTTTGAACACAGCTTTAACAATTATTCTAATTCTTTTATGTCACTTTTTTTAACACTATTCACCGACTTTTCCATACTATTTATCATTGACTTCCCTTGTTTTATAAAAGACATTTTTATAAATTATTTGATTTTTTCTTTGATGTTGTCTCTATGACTTAGAGATTAAGAATAAGCAGGTTCATCAGTTTTACTCCTTTTATACCTTTTTGAGCGCCAACACGATGCTAAGGTGACCAAAATAGTAAATGGACTTTGCAAGATTAAATAATTATAAAATAATATTTATCGGAGGGTAAATTTGACTTCATAATTAATTAATTAATACGCTTCTGTTACGTTCATCTTACAAATCTGGTAACAGGAGCACATGCATAACAAAAAGCTTTCAATGTAGAACAAAATAATTTACCTACTGACTGCGATCCACTTGCACAAGCCGTAATTTGTGTTCGCTGCGCACTGCACTTGAATGCTTTGAACTATTCTCATTTGAGTTGGCTGCACCTTGTACCGAAAGCTTTTGTAAGAAAGAAGCGAAGAAGGTAACGAAGAGAATCTAGATAACGGAATGCGCACGGATGTATTGAAATGCATGAGGTACATTTTGCCCCGATTGTTTTTTTTTGTGTGTCCACTGTCGAGGTGTAAACAAAACCGGTCGAGTAGAAACAACACTTGAGCGTCTGTGTGCAATTGTGAAATTTCGCTTTCAATTATGAATTCCTGTTACTTCTCTTTAGCATCCACTTGCTTGGTAGTGTTATAACGGTTTAATGCTCTTGATTCTTCTCGAATAACATTTTTATTTAAATAATATTAAAAATTCCTGTTAAAAATAAAATAATAACTTATTCTTATAATAAGGCCCCGGAAAATAAAAACATCTTTATTTTACAAGAATTTGCAAGATAAACTCGCGCACACAGCCACACACACACACAATCTCCAAAATATGACTTCATCCAAAAGCCCGAGTTGGCACACCAAGGAAAATTCAAGATGGCGGATTGTTGCGAGATTTTCGCCCATGTATTTTATATGGGGAAAGTGGGCTAGAACGCCCATAGCTTATCTACTCATGAAACGCCCTACATAACAATCACATCACAACACATAAACATAAACAAATAAAAATAATTAATTAAAAGGAAAAAAAACCACAATATAATTTATAAATAAATATAAACTTAATATAATCCTAATCACTAACTTAAATAATAATTAAAACTAACTTATAACTAGTTAAAACTAAGCAAAATACCTGAAAAGAAAAAGAAGGTTAAAAAAAATGACTAAAACAAATATAATAAAACATTACCTGGAAGGCACCTGGGCCAAGTGCCTTCATCCATAAAAAACCTGGAAAGCAGGGCTTTATACCTAAAATAAAATAAAATTAATAAATAATTAAAATATTAACAAAAATATTAAAAAATATACAAGAAATAACAAAATTCCACTTACCAATTTTTTGATGACATGTAGAACTGTCAGTTTTATCGAACACGATCGGGGAAAGCTGTTTTGTTCTAAAAATAAAAAGTATAGCACTTGAAAACAAGTATAACAGCTTTCTCCCCCCCCCCCCGCTTTGAACTTTCGATCGATGCGCCTGGACTATAAAGTTCAAAGCATCAGGACAGAGCTTCTCATTCCGTCCAGTTTTTAATAAGCATTTTGCAACGCGATTTACAAGTTTCAGACAGGCATCGACCGTCGTTAAGAATAGGCAAAGTCCATTCAGTTAAAACAAATTAATTATAGACTGGCAAAGACCGTCTTTTACTAAAAATAATTTAACCATTTATTTTCATTCAGAGTTTAGACAGGTAGTTACTGTCTTGTGATTTCTTTGGCAGGCTTTAGTCGCCAAGATAGGGCTTTAGATAACCGATCGGTTCCACCATCGGTTCGGGGGTTAGTTTAGATTATATGTTGGTTTGGGCATCGGACCAGGGAATTAATTTCCACAATTGAAAAGAATTTGTATATTCTTACGTGTCAACAAGGAATTTCAAAGGTTGCAATTACCTTGAACTTCCTGGGACACTAATAAATTAGATAGAAAAAAAAATATAAACAATTGAAATAGGGATTTTTGAAGGTAAAAACATACCTCAAACATCCCTAAAAGGTCTACGAAAATAATTGTTGAAGGGTCCAAACACAGGTGAATTTGAGATCACCTTTGAGTGGAACCATATATATATATATATATATAAAGCTCGCGGAAGGTTCTTCTGCAAATTTAAGTGGTTGTTAAGGCCCACATTAATATTATTAACATCACAGCGATAGTGGCCAAATTCAAGCTCAAAGAGCTAACGTATCTTGCAAGAAGCAAATATTATACGGCACTATTTGCGGTGATAAAGTGCCAAGTGTTGGCAGTCACGTCAGGTTTAACCGGCGTAATTTCAAGGGAAATTTTTCCATACGCAGAATAGAACCTCAGAGCTTTTTGTGTAAAAAATCTTTGGACATTTAATTGATGTTTTTATTCCAGAATCATCCGGATTAATATAAGATAATTTTAAGAAATTTGACCTTCAGTCAATTTTAATTTTTACCTTTTTTTTCATTGTTTATTTTGAAGCTTTAACGTAGATTTAACATTAAGATAGATTTAATTAGCGATTATAACATTTAGGAGAAATTATATTTGAATTTTAAACCACTCCTGTGTTTGAATTAGCGACCTATCCGATTTTTTACAGTTTTCTAACAGATGCAAAAATAAATTTTTATTTACGTCGTCTCGCGCCGTAACATTGACCCTTGGGCTTAGGTGTCTGCTGTAAAAAAGCCTTTTGGTCATATGAAACACGTTGTTTGCTTTGGCAAGAGCAGCACTTACATTTCTATTGAAATATAAGTATTGGTCCAGCCAGAGCCCAAGGTATTTCACTTCCAATTTCTTTTCTAATGCTTGCCCAGCATTGTTTGAAATTTTGAGGGTTTTCCAGTTCTTCCGCACATCGCGAGAAGCTCTATTTAAAGGAGTCCGGAAGAGGATCGATTCGCATTTGTTAAAATTGATTTTCAACTTCCAATCATCACTGTAACGTTCGATTGTCTCGAAATCACGTTGCAGGAGCGTCTGGATTACTCTAATCTTCTGCCCCGTTCTGTACACGATCAGGTCATCCGCGTACGCTAGTGCGAATCGGAGTGAACTTATTAGGTCACTCGTAAAGATATTAAATAAGAGTGGCGAGTTTACCGCACCCTGTTGCAGACCATTTTTAATGTCAAAGACCCTACTTGATGTGAAGTTGCCACTTTTGACGACGAACTTCTTCTTTGAAATCTTATTGTGAATCATATATAGCTGAGGTCCGGTCATACCGAATCTGACCAGTTTGTAGAGAAGACCTTCGATCCATACTGTATCGAATGCCTTCTCAAAATCGATCAGACATGCTCCGGTACACTGGCCTTTCATGAAGTTCCAGTGTATGTCTGATACCAGTTTGGACGCGGCATGAATGGTGTCATGTCCCGCCCTGAAACCAAACTGGTTATCTGAAATTATCTTCTTTTCCTCAATCCATTTGGATAATGATATATTAATGACTGTTTCAAAAACCTTGCTGATATTCGGTAGCAAACTTATTGACCGGAGATTGGCAGGGTTAGTTTTGTCTTTACCTTTTTTAGGTATTGGGTACACCACTGCCATTTTCCAGTGACCTGGGAAATGGGCGTTGTTTAATGCATTATTAAACAGAGTGGTGTATATGTCTATAGCCACCAGGGGCAGATGTTTCAGAACTATGTTCGGAATACCATCTACTCCAGCCGACTTCTTATTATTCAGACTACGGAATGTTAGCAGGAGGTCGATTTTTTCAATGAACGTCGAGTTCACTTGGGCCTCGGGAATACCATTCGCTGGACAGTCTTCATTGAATTCGATACTTGTTCGATTCTCAGATTTCCAAGTTTCGATTTCATTGGATAATCTCGAGTGGTTTAGTGAAGCCCTATTCTCGAGGTCAAAATTCGTACGAACACAGGTGTTCACCGAATAAATTCCCTGAAAGTAGGCCCTCACTAAATCCACCTTCTCCTGCTCGTCCTCTATGCAATAATTATCGTCTACATGGCTGGTTTCTTCCGGATCTATGTTCACAGACCTCAGCAGTGCCTGGTTAGTCGGGGTCCTAGGTATACGTAACTTGTCCAACCGGTTATGTGTTTTACTCCTGAAAATTTTATTTATCTGTGGGAACATGCTCGCGCTATTAGTTTGGATAGCGCGAATCTTTCTGTTCCAGTACAGACTCACAGACTGTGAAAATTGTTGTCTTAAAAGTTGTTGGAGACTTTCATAACCGATTTAAGAGTTACGATCTCCGGACTTCGTCTATCCCGAAACTGACGGTGTAGGGTTTTCAGTCTCGTCAGTATTCGACTTTTGTGTTTTAGTAGTGCGTCGATTGCAGCGTTCCTGTAACAATCTGTACTGTTCTTCTTCTTTATCCTTGGTATAGTTTTGTCCATCGTCTGTATAATGAGATTGTCCATATCTTTCAGATATTCGTCAATCTCATTGTTTGTCAAGTTCCTAGTTGTTGGAGATAAGCGTCCGTTATTCTGTATTGCCCTTGCCATAGCCTTCTCAAATCTTGGCCAGTGCATCTTCTGGTAGACAAAAGGATACACTTCGCAGTATTCAAGAAGTTCTATGGAGTCGTCAGGGACTTGTATTGTTATCACGAGTCCGTGATGGTCACTTTCGTACGGTACTGTCGTTAGACAGTTTGTCTCGTTTGTGTTCAGTCCTGGTAGACCCAGCCGTGAATCTAGCAAGCACAGATCAAGAAAAGACCCACCGCTTGGGTATGATGGTATATCCGTAGCAAGGAGATTAACTTTCCGCTGAATTCTGTTCTGTCCCAACCAGTCATTCAGTTGGTTGCCCCTGGTGTTAGCCGTTTGATTTCCCCATGCCGCATGGCGTGCGTTCAAATCTCCGGCTAATAAATAAAAGTTTTGCTCCGATTCCAGTTGAAGAGTTTGAAATAGCGAGTTCATTTCCTCTATAAATAGTCTTGGTTGAGATGTTTGAGGTGCGTATGCGGCGATTAAATACAATCTTCTGCCACTAGACAGAGGAATGTATATAACACACGCTTCTAACACCCGAAACTTTTCTATATCCCTGCTATACATGATTTTATGCTTCAGAGAGGTCTTTATTAATATTAATAGGCCTCCGCCTCGTATGGAATTAGGTCGATCACGTCTAATTACCACGTAATCTTTGTAGTCCATTTTGTGCCTCTCGATTAGTTTAGTTTCACTAGCCAAAAGCACATCCGGATTTTGGTTTTGCAAGAGAGTTAGTAGATTCGCCCTTCTCTCATTTCGTATCAGCGGGTTGACGTTCACCGATATGACTTTGATTGTGTCCTCTCCGAATAGAGCCATTAAAGCAATTTACCCGGAGATGGTTTCTGTCGAAAACAGAGCATTATATACAAGGTCTAAACGAGCTGTTTGCTCGCTTAGTTGTTTATGTAGCTGCGCGATCTGCCCTTGTATGGACAAGAGGACCGCCTTCAGCTCACTATCTCCAGGACTCGCTGCCGTGGCTGCTTTTGGAGCTTGCTGTTTTGTAGGCTGGGCTCCCGCTGCCATTTGGGCAAAGGAATTTCCAGGTGTTACAAAATTGTTTAACATTTTGCTCTTTTGCGCTTTCTGAGTCTGGATTTGCTCTTTACGCATTTGAATTCTTTTTTTGAACTCTGCATATTTTGGGCATCCTCTATAGTTAGCAGGATGTCCATTTGATCTGCAGAGTACACAGAACAGCTTGCTTTTATCAGCTACTTTTTCTTTACCTAGAGGACATTCACCAGGTGTGTGATTATTTTCGCACTTCACGCATCTAAATGCCATTTGGCAGTTAGCTGCGGCGTGCCTAAATCTTTGACATCTCATGCATTGAAGGATGTCTTTTTTATTTAATTTCTCCCATGACACTACATGGAAGCTTAGATATTTAATAGTTTTTAAATTATCCAGCTTGCTCTCGGGAGTCAATTGGACCAGGAAAATCGGCAATTGTCTCTCTGAGCTTCGCGAGTGTGCGGTGGTAAACTTTTTTACCGCAGTAAATTTAAGATCATTGACCTTAAGGGATTCGAGTTCTTCTAAAATCTCCTGAGGATCAAAACCAGGATCAAGCCCCTTAAGTAATATGCTTTGGGTTTTTTCGCCCTTAGCGGTAAACGTGAAATATTGGGTATTTGCTCTCTCTAAAAAAGTTTTTATTTTCTTATGATCTAAAAGGTTATTTAAAATTAGTGCATGCTTATTTCCACTTAATCTTCTAATGTAGAAATTGGTATGTTTGAGTACCTGTTTCGCCAGTCTAATAGTGTCCACCGGTTTTTGGTGGAAAATGTTAATTGGAGGTACCTTCTCCTTTTGTTGTTGTTGTTTTTGTTGTTGTTCATGTTGTTGTTTTGTTGTCTGCTGCCGCAGCTGTGATTGCTGCTGAGTTTTATTATTTATTTGTTGTTGTTGTTGCTGCTGTTGTTGCTCAGCCGCCGGCTTGGCAGCTTTCGGTGTGGGGAGCTTAGGGAAATTTTTTTCTTTCAGCTCCTCGATCAAGTTTTCTAGTCTGGCCTCATCTGCTTCAGTTTCAGTAGCCAGAATTCCGAAACTGTTTCCCTGGCCTTTATATTTGCTAGAGGCGGAAATATTGCACGCTTCCTTTTCCAAGTCGTCAGTCGTTGTTACGGTTGCGGTTGGGACCGTAGATCCAGTTGCCGTTTGTTGCTTTTTGGTGATCATTTTTGCCTTCCTTTGGCCCAGGCTTCGCTGGGATTTTAGTTTTCTGCGGCGTTTGTTGCCACAGCGTTCACTGTTATCGTCACTTGCCGACGTTAGCGATGTTTCACTAATACTAATTGTTGTATTTCCACTTGCACCGCACTTCTTGGTGTCTGTTTTATTTTCGGTGTCCGTTTGAGACATGCCACTCATATTGTGTACATGCTCCGCACCACTATCTTTGTTTTCTTCGTTTTGTTTATTAATTTTAGTTTTATTTTATCAAATCTTTTATTTTAAAGATCAACACTTTTGGTTTAGGTAAAAAAAACTTAATTGAAATTCACGGGACCGCACGGGATTCGAACCTTGGTTACTTCAAACACGGGTTTTTCGCACGAGCTCTAGTCTAGATGGGGGCATCATCAATAAGGAGGAAAGACCGCTAAATAAACCGACCGTTACATAATTTATTGGATTTTTTATTATTTCCGTGCGTTGGCAGGTGGATGCAGCACGATGCCGACACGCTCCAGCCTGTCGGTTATACCGGATTCTAATCCTAACTAAAATCACCTACTAGTCAACCCATTCTCCGGCAGAAAGAGGCCTTATCAGCAATGCTTCGCCAGCTGGATCAGCTTCTATCTGCCTGCTAATACTACCGATATTTCTAAGCCTTACTCTCTTCCTTTTGGTTTCTTTGCGCCGTAATTTCTGATGGAGCATATTTAGCATCTCCTCCACTTTATTCCTTACAACACCCGATGTCACCATCTGTCACCATGATGTTCTCTACTCTTAGTCGTGCCTTCCAATAGGACATGCTCTGTTTCTTCTATCACATTTAGGAATGCCGGCGACAGCGAAGACATCTTGTCCGAACCGATGGAGGTATGCTCTGGAACACACATGTCCACTCAAGAACTGTGCGAGGTCGTAACTCATCTCTCCATGCTCTCCCGTGACCCATCCCTCCACATTTGTTATGAGCCTGTGGGTCCATCGACCTTGAGTAGATTTACTCCACCTCCTTTCCACTACTGAAATAAACGTCACTTCTAAATTATGTTCACTTCACTATCTTCTTCTTCTAATAGTTTCTCAATTGAATTGAGCGGCTTTTCGTAACTGCAATATGATACGAAGAACATTTGAACTATTTTTTGGTGGACTTGGAAACACATTTTTCTAGACAAGTTGTTCTTATTTATACAGGTTATACAGGTTTTTATGTGCCCCAAGTTTTTATTTTAGTCTGTTAAAAGTCCCAGAATATTGCTTAATTCGCTAACACAGCGACACAAACTGCCCCTTGGCAAACGACATGAGAAGACAGCACTCCAGATGGTCCATGTTTGTGTTCTAATTATTTTCTAGTTTTTGGAACAGCAGATTTAAAATAAAACCAATTAACTTAAAAGTTTTTTCACCTATTTTTATTATATTCTTCAGTCATTTTTGGATTTCACTTTTTACAAAATTCTGGTGAAGTGATTTGTTATGCATACCATATTTCCAGCGCCTTTTTGAATTTTCTAATTTTGACAACAAATTTATTATTTCCGACCTTAAACACTCCCAAATAGCTATTTTCAGTGAAATCGAATCGTAATTGCCAAAATCGGCGCCACCGATTTGGTTTTTTTTAAATTTTGCCCACAGATTCGTCATTAGTAACCTTAAAAACTCCCCGGTACCGATTTTCAATGGATTCGCAACACATTTGCAAAATTCATCCGCCATTTTGAATTTTAAAATTTTGACTACAGAATCGTCATTTGTGGCCCTAAAAACTTCCCGATACCGATTTTCAATGGATTCAGAACACATTTGCAAAATTCATCCGCCATTTTGGATTTTCAAATTTTGACCACAGAATCGTCATTTGTGGACCTAATACCGATTTTAAATGGATTCAGAACTTCTTCTTCTTTAACGGCTCTACAACCGGGATCCGGTCCTGGCCTCTCGCAACTGTTCTCTCCACCGGTCCCGATTCTGAGCCGATGTCATCCAATTTGGCTTCCCTATGCTATGGATTCAGAACACATTTGCAAAATTCATCCGCCATATTGGCCCGCCATTTTGAATTTTCAAAATGTGACCACAGAATCGTCATTTGTGGCCCTAAAAACCCCCCGATACCGATTTCAAATGGATTCAGAACACATTTCCGCCATATTGGCGCCGCCATTTTTAAATTTCAAATTTGACCACAGAATCGTCATTTTTGACCCTAAAACCCCCGATACCGATTTTCAATGGAATCGGAACACAATTGTAAAATTCGTCCGCCATCTTGGAACCGCCACACAGTGGTCTGAGAACGAAATTTACACGGAAAAAACTGCTTTTTTCGAACATAATAATTTGATTCATTTATTGCAGTAATTTGTCAAAGGGACTCAAAAAGTGACATTTTAGTGCGAGTGCGATAGTTATGTTAGACTTACGTCAAGAATGGGCGTTATTTTCATATTTTAGTGAAGGACGTTTTTTTTATTTGTCTTATTTCTTTTAGATTATTAATTCTGTGTAAACAATAACTTCTGAGAACACAGATGACTACTTCGTGCGATCATAAATATATACATATAACATACATACATATATGCACATACAAAATTGAAAATATCCATATTTATATGAAAACTAAAATATTATTACGAAGAGTCACAAAGAGACATAAATTTAATTACGGCTTCTGAAAGAAAATATAATTTACCGTTATGTCTAAAACGTGAATTGCTGCGTGAATTTTAAGGAGTGTTTTTTTTTAAAAAAATACTCTCATCATACTAAAATATTTTATTTAAAAAAAACTACAAACTCTGCACTGCACGCAGAATACTCCCACCTATCTAAAACTGTAAAAGTGAAGTTTCTACCCTACCAACTTCCAGAGTAATGAGTCATCAAAGTCAAAATTTTGTTTTTTTATCAAAAATATCAACTTCAACTACCTTTTTCCCGAAAAATACGTAGTTGGTCAATATTTTTTTTCCAAAATTGGAAAGCATGGACAATTTCCTATAAATAATGTAAAGACAATTTTTTGTGTTACGGCCTTTATTTTTGGAGATATTACCAAATTTCGATGTTAAAGCGGGCTCTATTTGGTGCTTTTCGTCATAAGCTTATGTGAAAAATGTACCAAATAAAGCCAATAAAACTCGACCGGATACAATAAAACTGAGGGTAGATTCGAAATCAGTGACCTCAAATTAGTAAACAACCATTAAAGTATTTTATGCAACAACAAAAAGTTTGATTTTGTGGTGCTGTGTAATAGATGAAAATGACGAAATGGAAATTGATCCAGAATAAAATTCTTTAGCTACCATATTAGATCCGCAATTTTGTTTTTCCAAATGTTTGACATGAATATTGTAAACAGCGACTCCAAAAACTTAGAAATATTCAATTTTATGTGAATTCAATTCAATATAGCATTTTAGCCGCCATATTGGATCCGCCATTTTGTTTTTTTAAATATTTGACTTGAAATTTGTAATCAGCAATCCCAAATACCTATACTTTTCAATTTCTGTGCAAATCCAACAAAGTTGATGTTTTTTCCACGAAATTATCATTTTCAAACCACTGTGGGCCGTAGTGTAAAAACTGTTGGGGCATTATTCATAGGAAATTGTCCAAGCTTTCTAAATTTGGAAAAAAATTATGGGTTAGCTACGTATTTTTTGGAGAAAAAGGTGCTTTTAGTTGGAATTTTAGTTAAAAAAAAACAAAATTTTGACTTTTAACAAACAGATTTTCTAAACGGAGTGACCAAGGTTGATGCTATTGATATCAAAATAAAGAATGTACATTTTCATAAAAAAAATGAGCCTAATTTAGTTACTCTACGATAAATAGTTGAGGAGTAGTTAAAGTTTAAGTAAATTAAAAAATCGTCCCAACTTCTTTTCTTAAACACCTCAGTGGATAGAGCCGATAGCTCCATTCTTTAGAACAATTTTTTTCTCCAAATATACCCAGGAATCGCCCCTTAACGGATTAGCACCTTAGTCTGGAACACCCTGTATAGATTTCTTCTAAAGATCTCGCGGGCCAGATAGAAACTTTTCGCGGGCCGTAGTTCGCCCGCTGGCCGGAGGTTGCCCTTGCCCACCATTGGTTTAGAGCAGCGGTTATCAACCTTTTTTCGCTTGCGTACCCCTTCGCAGTTCATTATCCTCAATTGTACCCCTTACATTAGAAAAATGTTTATAGTTTAAATACTCGTGATTGTTATTATGTGAAACTTGTTCTAACACTAAATAAATAACGCAATAACGTATCAAGGAGTACACTACAAGAGACACGCTACGTACCATTGGAATTCTAACACTAACTTTTGTGATCCGATGATGTAATTCCGAGGATTGTTACAAAAACTTTTGCTATGCGCCAATAGAAATCTTCCACCGAATGATGCAAGAATTGTTTGCACGGTATCTGACTATGACTAAAAGCCCCCATTCATACAGAGGCCGCGAGATCCCGGGCGTAAAATTGATCCCGCCAATGAGCCAAATTACACGGCCCATCACTTCTTCCATCAACACTTCCAATAATTCCAATAAAGCGGTTTTATAGGCAAGGGGTCGCAGGGAAGTCTCTCACTTGTGCATCCCACAAAATTGTCGACTGCACCAAGCAGTACACTACCGCAAGCATAACTTCGTTCTCGGGAGCTGCCATATCCGCCATAACTAAATTTTTTTCGCGTACCCCTAAGCCATCAAACGCGTACCCCTAGGGGTACGCGTACCACGGGTTGAGAATCGCTGGTTTGGAGCATGAATATGCATCTTTTTATTTTATATATTTCACCTTCTTTCTCTTTTTTTCTGTCATTTATTTAGCATTTTTTTACTTTACTTCTTTATCTTTTTCATATTTAGTTATTTTTACTTTTCATTAATTTTAAATTTTTTCAATTAAATTATCTTCCAATTATTTAATTAATGTACTATTTTATAAGATTTAATTTTTGTACACGTTTTTCTAATAAATAATAAGATAATAATAATATCCCAGAAACGATTTTATTTGCAGTATAAATCAGTTGGTTTAATTCGATCACCTACATAATAATGTACTTTAATTGCTTTTGAAGTTCTAAGCACCAATAATGACAAATTTTTGCTTTATTCATCGAGTGTATGACACCAGAACTAATGTTGTTAAATCTTCCAGAAGCAAATCTTGAATATCATTTTCTTTTTGGCAATTTTCCGCTACCTAACTTTTATATGCGCTGAACAAACTTAGCACCAGGCTAATAAATTACTTTCCCACCTTGCTACATATTATAAAAACACTTACTTCAGAGGAACACGTTTACCTTGACTTTGTTTTACTTTTACACAAGTGAATGTTCTTCTCTGAATACTGAAGATGATTTCACGTTCCAGGAAAGATAGATTTAAAATATTTTTGGTTGGCGATAATGCAAAAGAGTTTGGGGAATAAATTGCTTTTTGGGGCTTGTAAGTTAAACTTTCGAAATAAATACATAAGAATCCGGATATTGCATTAAAATTAAAATAAAATAGTACTTCAGATACTTTAGGTTTTACAAAATTGTAAGTTTTTCTATAAAAAATTTAGCTTAATATTTGAAACTGAGTAACATTTTCTAATTTACTATTTAAATAATCATTCGGCTAAAACAAACGATTTGAACTTTGATTATCAAAAAATCCTTATCACCTAAAATAAAGAAAATTTGGAAAGGGAAGTACTTAGTAAAAGAGGAAGAAAATTATGCCTGCTCATCCCGACCCCAGCCGGAATAGCCCTATAACAACCTGTCCTGGACGCTGGATTCGTGAATGGAGGAAGGGAAAAGTTGACTTGAAAATTCATCCCGCCATATTAGGGCCTTAGCAACCTTTCATCCTTAAATATCTATGTCAAAATATACTATGTTATATATTTTTTATAACTATAGAAGAAAGAGCACTGATTAACGAAAATGAAATGAGCATGCAGCAAAACGAAAGCACATTCCAAAATGAACACAATGTGGCAGAACAGCCTAGTAAGTTTTGAAGTTAAAACATATTCAGGTACTAAATATTCAGTAATATTGTAAATTAACTCCAGGTCAAGCTCATATTCCCTTAGCAATAAACTGTGAAATATATGTGGTATGAGCACAAAGAAATGCCGTTATTTCAAATTTTAATAAAAGTTATTTGTTCTAGACATTGTTCGAAAGGATATCATATAGCATCACTAAAAAAAGATACTACGAAGCAAACAGGTTTGTTTAATAGCACTGATGTGATTAATTATAAAAATGAATTGCCACATGCATGACGGAGCATCACTTGAGTATGGCTTGACCGATTTGGCTGATTTTTTTTGTTGTGTTCGTTTGTGTTCGTCAGGACAAGGTTCATATGAAAGAAAATATTTGGAAAATACACGGGAAAAGTCCGAAATTTAGATGGTATTTTTATATGAAAAAACTTATTTTTCTACGATGTACATTGAGTATATACAGGGTGTCTTACGAACAGTGACAAAACGGCCGGCTGTGGATAGGTTATGGAAAGACGAACAAAAAATCGAATGGGGGGGTAACGGTTTAGCCGCTTGGGCGATTTGTGGTTTTTTTAGAGTTTTACATATCCCCCTGTATTTTTGTAACCCTATGACCTGTTTTCATGAATAAGGTATCAGTGTACGCTGAATACTCCCACCTATCTAAAACTGTCAAAATCAAGGTTCACCCTTTAGCCGCTGTTTTAAATAATACACTTGACTTTTGTTTTGTTCTACACATTTCTTTTATTAATTAATAATTTTAACTTATAAAATTTGTTTTAATCACTACGGTTTGCACTTTATAAATAATTATAATAATTATGTTAACTATGCACTTTTATTTGAACTGGGATATCGCTTTCACTTTCGGTCAGACCTTGTAAGAGAAAGAGAGTAATGGAGATGCCGGAAATTGGCTAGATCACTGAACTTTGGAGTTCATTGATCGAGCGTGTGTTCTGGCCGATCGTTTTGATCGTGCCGGAACATGTTATGTGACATTGCGTAAAGTTTAGTGATTAAACTTTTACGCGGTCACCACATACTCCCCCCAGCGTAGGGTTAACGGAATGTTACCGCTTTAGACGGCTTAGCTTCGTTGTCGCCGTCGCAACCGAAGGCTGGTTTTAGGCTGTCAATGGCTATTGACTTGGTTGTGCAGTTCAATTTGAGGACGAAGTGTTTTCGTAATCGTTTGATTACTTTATATGGGCCCTCATATGGAGGTTCGAATGGTTTTCGAACTCTGTCGACTCTTATGGAAACATAGTCGGCTTTCTACAGGGCTACTGGCACGTAGGCATCCTTTTGGACGGGTTGCCGAGGGTCTATTGCCTTAATGTTCTGAATATGAAAACGAAGGCGAGAAAGGAATTCTGATTCTTCAATTGGATTTTCATCGGTTGCGATAGAAATCGATTTGGGAGGCCTCAGATTCTGACCGTATGCGAGCTCGGCTGGTGAGCATTGTAAGTCGGTTTGCCGTGCGTATGCCTAACATGACAAAGGGCTAGCCTTCACTCCAATGAGTAGTGTCGTCCCTTGCCATTAAGGCTGCTTTAACCTTCACTCTGTGCATTGGGGTCAAATGGACCCCAGTCCATTTAAAATGCGATTTAAAAAAAATTGCGGCAACTAAAATAAACCGCCAACTAGGATTGCCTCAACTAATATCTTTTACACACAATACAAAAAATCCGAATCAAAAACTATTGTTTATAAATTGCTCACGACGGTTTGAAATAAAGTAAACGCATTTCGGTGCACTGGGGTCCAGCTGACCCCATATTTTTTTGAAAGCATTTTGTATGTAGCATCAGCTTTTTAGTTAATAATTTTGAAATTTCAAAGTATCAAGGAGCTCAAAACAAACGAATAGAATTCTACAGGGAATTGGGATGCAATCCTGATTCACTTACTCGTCTAGAAACTACCTTCAAAAACACATGAACTATCGGAGCCATCTCAGAGCGCTAAATCAAGACGAGAATACCAACATGGTCGGAATTACGCGAATTTCTGGAGACCAGATTCAGGACCTTAGAGGCCGTCAGCAAGCCAACAAACAAGAGTGAACACTATGAGAGCTATTCAAAGTGTGAAGATGAAGAACTAGAATATCCCACGTATCCAACAACAATGTACATATGTGATTTATTCAAAAATTTACACTTCATGAGGAAATGCGCCAAATATCTACAAAGGAATACGGATCGTAGTTATAGGGCAGTCAAGGTAAAGGAGCTTCGCATCAATTGTTTGGGAACGAGCCATCGTGTGTCCAACGTAGAGAAGAAATCTATCAGAGAATCAGACCAATGCAACACCAGGATCGGCACTTCGAATCCACCATGTTTAAATAAAGAAGCACTGAACCCCCAAACACAGTCAATTTCTCTCAGGTATCTCCTGATGAACCCTAAAAATGTTACTGGGCACTGCATTATTCATCGTGGTATCGCCATCAGGACTACAATAGATATGTAGGGCTCTCATCGATCCTGAATCCCAATCAACATTTGTACGAGAAGCAGTAGTCTAGAATCTACCACTCAGAAGGGAATCAGTACAAACTGCTGTATCAGGACTAGATAGAATGCCAGCCGGAGCAATCACGAATAGGGTCACGTTGCTGCAGAAGGCACGAAACCAACAATCAAAGATTATTCAGACACAGGCACTCGTGTTGAACAAAATCACGAACCCATTACCAAGTATCGAATGCTCGATTAAAGAGTGGGCCCATCTAAGAGGACTCGAATTGGCGGATGCAACGTTCCACAAGCCAGGACAAGCAGGCATCCTCTTGAGATCAGACATTTTCTCCGCAATCATCACGGATGGCGTAAAGAAAGGCGCGGTTAGAACCTTAGTAGCTCAAAACACCTTATTTAGGTGAACCATCACTCGGAAAATAGAAATAAGGACTACTCTCGCGAACTTCTTCGCCCAAGTAAACTCTGATGCCGACCTAAAACGGTTTGGGGAGTTGAAAGAACCTCCCTCAAGACCCCCATGGACCAAAGAAGAGGCACGGTGCAAACATAACAGCGGCGACAACTACCCCACGAGCAAGGATGGACAACATCAAGCTCGGCATCCATCCACGACCGAAAAAGACGACGTCCAATCAGGCGAATTTAAAAAGATATCCATCAGAAGTTCAAAAAAAATGGAAAAACGTTTCGTAAAAGATCCCTTTTCTGAAGACTAAATACGTCAAACAGGAAAAGAAACCGTGAAATTTGTATTAAATCTGAATTTTCGTTAGTTATTTTTATGTATTAAACGCGAATTATATTTTGCTTATTTCATTTTACAGTATTTATAACTATGCTATTATAATTAGTAAAAATAAAATTAAGATTTTGTTTGTTTTCCTTACAAAATATATCAAAATTTATATGGGGTCTGATTGACCCCTATGCACAGACGCCGGAAAATTTTCAATGCACAGAGTGAAGGTTAAGATGCCTGTGGAACCCACCATCCCGTTTGCCTGCGGATGGTAGGCGATTGTCCGGATTCGATGAGTGCCGAGTAATTTGGAACTTCATTGAACAGTTTCTATTCGAACTGCGTACCTTGATCTCTTGTCATCTCCAGTGGTACGCCGAATCATGGGACAAAATCAGTGACGAATCTTTTTGCCGCTGTTGAAGCTGAGATATCCCGAATTGAATATGTTTCAGGCCATCAAGTGATTCTATCGACTATCGTAAAGATATAAGAGTATCTACGAGATGGGGGTAGTGGTCCCACTATATCCATATGTATATGGTCAAATTTATTATTTGGAAGCTTGAAAGCTTCAAATGGAGATTTGGTATGCCGTCATTGCAGTCTTTATTGATTGATGGCAAGAAGTATTTCTTGGTAACGGCTCGTCTTGTAGCATGAATACCAGGGTGAGAGAGACTATGTTCGGAATTGAACGCTAGTCTACGTAAGGAAGTGGGTATATAAGGCCTAGGAATGGCTATACTAGTTTCACACCACACCTGATGGGCGGTAAATGGTATTGGTGTTAGATCTAGTTTTACCCGTGAGCCGTTGCTGGGGTGTTCTTTTATAGACTTCAACTGTGTGTCGCCTTGTTGAGCCTGAGCTAGTGTAGGCAGGTCGAGGGTGACGGAGTCGACGTTGTCGGTTGCTAGTGAGCGCGACAAGTGTCTCCGACAAGTCTGATGTCTGCGGTAAACTGAGAGATTAGACCCAAATGTCTGGTCTGTCCAGGGGATCTTTCTGTTTTTGTGTGAAGAGCGCGAACCAGTGGTTTATGATCTGTATAGACCATGAATTGTGTCCTTCAACGAAGTAGCGGAAGTGTTTGATCGCTGCATAGATTGCGAGAAGTTCGCGATCGAACGCAGAGTATTTTCGTTCTGTTGGTGACAGCTTTTTGGAATAAAAAGCTAAAGGTTGCCACCGGTGACCGTTAAATTGTTCCAATACGCCTCCGATTGCATAATCAGCGGCGTCAGTCATGACACTGTATTTTGCATCCTCGATTGGATAGTTCAGCAGAGTCGCTTCTGCCATCGTGGTTTTTACCTTAAGGAATGCTGCCTGACATTCTGCTAGCCAGTTAAGGGGTCTTTCTGGTTACAAATTTTCAAAAAATTGAAAATTTTTTTTTTACGCATTTTGCTAATAAATATATTCAAAAACATGATACAAAAGGTTTTAGAGCGATATCGTAATTCTAAAATTATTTTTGAACGTATACAGTGAGACGCTGTGAGAAAGAATTTTCGACGCTCGATAATCTCGACTCCCCCTTTTTAACATCTGCTTCGATCTGATTCACTCTATACTATGAAGTATTATATTATACCCTGCAAACGTTTCGATTTATGCTGCAAGAGAAGTATGAGCAGGAGGAAGGACTTATTTACGGCCCGGGCATGGCAGATTAAAAAGGTATATAGTTTTTCTTTAAAATTTTTTTAACAAAACTTCAAACGCGATTATCTAGAAACTATGTTTTTTAAGGTGGCGGGCACGATTTAAGAAAAACTACTTGACCAATTGTTCTGATTTTTGAATATGTTATTGTACACATTTATGGCTATCGCATGAACCAGAATCGTTTAAATTGGTAAAAAATTGTCCGATTTTAAGCCGATTTTCCACCCTAAAAAATTGGTTTTTTCGAAAAATGGCCGCCATTTTTTTATTTTTTGACAAAAACAAATTATTCTGGTTCATGCCATAGCCACTTCAACAAGGAATAATTTGCCTTTTTTTGTTTTTTTCAGATCATCCATTCGCCCAAAATCATGCCCGCCGTCATTTTTTGACGTTTTTTTAAAAAAATCCGTATGTCAACAAAAAAATTTTTTAAAATCAAAAAAAATCTTTTTTGTAATACTGTTTTGTCAATAAACATACCTACAAATTTTCAAAACGATATCTCTCTTCTTTCTATGAAAAAAAAAATGTTTAAAAAAAATTTTTTTTTTGAAAATGTAACCAGAAAGACCCCTTAAATACTTTATTGGCACGCGAGCGGTTAAGAAGGTCTCTCAAATGCTCGTTTATCGGCACCAACTATTCAGCCAATTTTGGTATAAATCGGTGATAAAAATTCATTGGAGGTGCGAGATCAACGATAGCCTGAACCCGATCGGAAGATAGAAGTATTCCAGCTGTTGCATATTTTTTATGCAACAGTACACTTTTTATGCAACTCTTCACAATCACAATACTTTTCAAAACATGGGATAAATAAAACATTTATCCTTGCTTATTATCAATTATGATAATTTTCATTAATATTTTTATTGGATAACTATTAACATTAACACGTATTTATATAAGTATTTTATTTTGCTAACCGCTTTTGCTGTTTTTTGTTTAATTTAATTTCACCCGCCACCGCCACGGTGCCGAAGCAACCGCCACGGTGCCGTTATCACACCCGCCAACCACTTTTTTAACCTTTGTACAGATGTCCACTCGGGACCGAAGTTTAAATCAGACTCTGCTAGACTTCTTTTTTCAAGAACCTCAAATCACCTCTCGGTGATAGCATTTTAAAAATCACACACGCCGGGAAAACGCGACCTTGAACTTTTCTTGAAGTGCCAAGTGCGCTTCTCACGCGGCGCACTGCAAGTTGCGCGAAAATTATTTTTTGAGGTGGCTCAAGTTTCTTCTGGCTTAGGGTGCTTCAAGTTTCGTTCAGGGCCGTATGTTTGTATGTGGAATTCAAATGTTTTAGGAAAAATTTATTTTTTTAGAAATTTATTTTTTTATTTTTAATAAATTTTCCCTTCGGGGATTTTTTCATATAACACAGCCTTTGTGATGCGGTGGCTTAGAAACTTAATCTCTTTTGCACCAAAAATGCATTTCTCTATCGAGGCGTTTAAAGAGCTCTTCGAGGTGAACGATATGGTCATCCTCGGTTTTACTAGCGATAAGTATATCGTCCAAGTATACCTAAACGAAGTCGAGATCTCTTGTAACTTCGTAAATAAACCTTTGAAAGGTTTGTGCTGCATTCCGTAAGCCGAATGGCATACCGCTAAACTCATATTGGCCGAATGGCGTAATAAGTGCAGTCTAAAGGCCCAAACAGATTGGCCCGTCGGAGGTGGCGGCGTCCGCCCGCCAAAGAGTTTCCCATACATTTAATTTCTCCGCGCCGCCTGCGGAGAAATTAAATACATTTAATTTCTCCGCAGGCGGCGCGGAGAAATTAAATGTATGGGAAACTCTCTGGCGGGCGGACGCCGCCACCTCCGACGGGCCAAACTGTTTGGGCCTTTATGCACATCTTCTGGGGCGATTTGTATATGATGATACGCACGTACCAAGTCAACCTTCGAAAAAAATGGTGCAACCGTGAAGATTCACGGAAAAATTCTGTATATGCGGGATCGGATATCTATCCGGCACAGTGATATCATTGAGGCGACGGTAGACTCCGCATGGCCTCCAATCATGTGAGTCCCGTTTAGGGACCAGATGAAGTGGAGATGCCGCGGGGACGACGAAGGTCGACAAATCTCCAATTGGACCATATGGTCAAACTCTAATTTTGCCATCTTAAGTTTCTCCGGATGGAGTCGCCGAGCGGTGACGAATGGTAATTGCCCTTTAGTCACAATGTGGTGTTGCACATTGTGTTTAACTGGAAGGTTAAAATTGGGCGGTTTTGTTAACGAAGCGTTAAGGGGAGCAGCTACATTGGAATTTTTTCTTGATGATTTTTGAGTTATAGCTATATACAGTGAACGTCAAAAGTTAGTCGACCTATAAAAATTTCCAAAATAACACCAAATTTTTTTGTATTTTTTGACGAATTGCAGACGTTTTGTTTTATCTTAAGATATAAAAACTACGTGTCACAATGTTTGTACACGCTAATCTCCGAAACCGAAACCGGTTTAAATGAAAATTTGGGAATGTGTAGGGTTGGTTCCAGATTGAAAGATAGGATAATTTTGGTCCAGATAAGTGAAGCTGTTGTCGAAATATAGAGAATTTCAATGTTTCACTTATTATATTTAAGTTGGCGGGGCGAAAAAATATATAATTTTAATTGTCATGTACATATAAAAAACCGTCAGCTTTAAAAAAGCACTCTGATTTTTACGAGTGACAACGTATGAATTAGTGTATTAAGTGTACTGAGTGTACAGTGTGTACAGTATGTACAGTGTGTACAGTGTACTGTGTACTGTGTACTACATATATATTATGTACTATGGACTATAACTACCGGACCCTGCAAAAACACACCAGTTAAGAAACATATAATTTATATATAAAATAAAAATATTTGTGAACATTGGGAAACCTGTAAAATATTAGCATCCATTGTTCTTTATATACTTCCACCGAAAAATGCGTAAAAGCTTTTAATTGGTGCGATTAAATAAAGTGTTAATAAAAAAATATACCTATAAATGTCGAGTTTTTGCATTATGCCTCAGATTGCGGTACATCTTGAAAACGGTCAACATGTATATTTCACTGAAGAAAATGCTCTCCAACGAGCTTTCCAGATACCAAAAACTACACTTACTGAATTTTTCACACTGTGCCAAAACCCTGATATTTTCGGACAATTCGCAACAACATTGTTATATACCGACGTCCCTCGCTATTATACATGGAACAAATCAGGTAAAACATGAAAGCCACGTAGACAAGGCGAACCACATCCAACTATCGCACGCGTATTGAAAGCAAAGACATTGGGACGACTTTACACAGTACATCCAAAACAACGTGAATGTTTCTTTTTGCTCTTGTTGTTGCTGAATGTTCCAGGACCAACGCCTTTCGAATTTTTACGAACAGTCAATGGTCAAATATTCAATACATTTCAAGATGCATGTCGCGAGTTGCAATTGCTGGAAGACGACAATCATTGGGATCTGACACTTACTGATCCAGCATTTGTATCCACGCCGAATAACATTCTTCAACTGTTCGCAATTATATTGACGACATGATACCCAACAGAACCATAGGTTTTATGGGAAAAATGCAAAAACGGCATGACTGAAGACGTACTTCGCAGAATTAGACAAACAAACCAATATCCAAACTCTCGAACTTTTATAGGAAAAATTGGTTTTTCGTTAATGGTTATAAATATTTGTTGAAGAGTTGAATTTTGAAGATTTGGATTAATTTTAAATGTCTGAAGGTTGGATGCAGCGAGTCAGTCAAGGCATCATCTTTGTTTATTTACGCGCAGGAAAAAGTTCTGTAAAAGAATACATACTGTAATATTTCAGGGGATCTTAAAATAAAACTCGGATGTATTATTTGAGGTCAATATATTAAACACTTCTACTTTCCTCGAAGGTTACACTGAAAAGGAAGAAGAATAAGAAAATAGGAAAAACTTGGATATAACATCAGCGCTTTTACTTTAACTTCACATTACTATAAATTCAACCAACTTCACTCCAGTTATTCTCCAACTATTCCAATTCAATAAACATTACACATACATAGGTAATTTTGATCACACTCAATATGAAAGCATATTGAATCTAATGTCTCCAAATTTTACAGAAATAAGTATTTGTTCTTTCCTTTGATATTGCGAATAATTTGATTTTCAATATTTGCATTAATTTCACATGTTTTGAGGAAGACAATTTCGCAATATAAGAGAATATAAAATAATATAATATAATTGGTTTTTTGGCATTGCTTTTTCCAACTATAAAATATTTGTTTCATTTTTCGATTTTGTTTTATTGTTCTCGAAAAATTTTAAAAAAAGCTATAGAAAATGGCCCTCGAATTTCGAGTGCTGGATGCTGCTATTTGCATTAATTTTAAATCCATTAACAGAATACACAGGCAATTTTGGTCATAGTTCAAATAAATGCATTTTGAATCTAATGACTCCAAATTTTATAGGAATAGTTGGTTTTTCGTTAATGGTTAAGGAGAGTTGAATTTTGAAGGTTTGTATTGATTTTAAATGTTTAAACGTTGGGTGCAGCGAAGCGCACCGGGTCCCAGGTATCCAAAATACAGAAAATTCATTGAGACACTTCTTATGTGTATGAAAATTCATATCTCGAAAAATGCCATGTCAATGGATGGTTTTTATTGTCTCGATCAAAATGTCAGATCCCTAATAGTTTCACATTTTGCCTTTTTAAAACTCTCCTACTGTATATTAAAATTCATATCACCTGATTACTACTATTGGCTTATGGGAGCAGCATAGGCGCGTTGTTATGTATAAAACACCACTTCCTCAAAAAAATTCCCAAATTCAAAAATCCTTAACGGAAAATTTTTTATAAACCTAAATTTTTTCATAAAAAATCTAAAAATCCTAAACGGAAAAATCTCAAAGAATTATCTCACGAGAAAAGCCCGTTGTAATAGGACACTTCCCTTCACGGGAAACGACGAAAACAGCAACCTGAGCTTTTCTGTCTGCGTGATAATATTCGCAAAATTTGCTGCGGGAATTTGAAAAGTGCATCGTAACAATTTTTCCGTGTGACTTGCTGCACATGCCTTTTTTACGCTACCTTTTCGTAGTCGAAAATAGTTGATCTTAACCTTGCCCGCGGCGTGGGAACCGTTTTCCCTGTGTTGTTTTTGTTTTCTTTTTGAAGAACCACGGCTCGGCGGCGGTGAAAAATTAAAATATTGAGTGTTGATTTAACTACGACGGCTGGCGGGCGGTGTCTTAAAAATAGAGTAACTGATCGTGGATAAGTTTTTGAAAATTAAGAATAAATTAACTGTTTGTGGATAAGTTTTTGGAATAAACAAGAATAAAGTAACTGGTTGTGGTTAATTTCTGAAATAGGAATCAATTAACTGATTGTGGATAAGTTAGAAATAAAGAAAAAACCTGAGGATGCCCACCAAAAACGACTAAATTAAGGTAGGAAAAAATATACAACAAAATTATTGTATAACAATTGGCGCAGCCGGTAGGATCCGAGCGAGCCTGACAATTATTGATCGAGTGCTGGATATAGGCACCTTATCCTTGAACTCAGCCTGAGCCGAGGTTGAGGGCACAAGATCAATAGAGGCGTTGACCTCGGATCCTATTCGAACAACGAACAGAGTAGCGTAAACTATAGGTGGTAGAAACCACTCTACTCTGCAACGCACCGAAAAGGTGCCACCGGTGGACTTTTGTGGGCTTCATCCCTGCCCAGGATAAAGTCCATAAGGACCAACAAGGGGACGATCTATCACAGACGCTCCCCCGACGTGGGATTGAAGATATCATCGGCCCCCATTAAATAAGCCATCGCTACTCCACCAAGGGCCCCGAAGTTCAAACTATCATTCGATCGACACATCATCCGAAATAAATCTACCTGTTTTGCTACAATTGACCGAGGTGAGGCCAATAAACCTAGTCGGCTGCAATCTAAGGCCGACGACCGAACCTTATTAAGATCTTCTCTCGGGGGTGTTCAACCACGGTGCCTCTGCTCTAGGCGGGCACGCGCTCACCCGCCATATAATTTCATCGCGGGAATTTTAGTGGGCTTCATCCCTGCCCAGGAGGCGCCCTATGTCCGAGGGCCAACCAGGGGACAGCAGCCATTCTGAGACTCCACCACCGAGGGACCAACAAACCCCAACTAGTGAGATAGATACACCATGACCCTCAACCTTGCCAGCGCCCAACGGAACTCCAGCGAACTACCAGGCCCTTCAACGAGGGAACAACTCGACACCAACAGCGACCACCTCATCAACAGAACCACCAGAATCCCCCAGACGACTACGAAGCGGGACCCACATAGGCAAAAACGTTAGTCAAGTAAGTGTAAAAACTCTAAACGATATCCTCAAGCGAGCGCAGGAGACAGGCGAGTTCAATTTAGCTCATTTGGAAGCCGTCGATAAACAAATCGAACGTGCCGGTAAAGAGCGAAAAGTTAAATTAGTAGCCTACAAAGAGGCGGCCTTAAAATTCCAACGCCACCTAGACGAATTCAAAGGCAATCTCCCTCGCCCCCTTGAGGATAATAATTTAGAGCTAGAGGTTAAGGAGGATTTAAGTGTAAGCCCAGGCAAATCACATAACGAACCGCCCGAGTCCGATAACGCCCCGTTAGATCTCCTCGCGGACTGGATAGAGCTGTCCAGCCGTTCCCTGTCGCTTCTGGAAGAAGAAGAAAGGACCTTTAAAACTAATCCCCTTTTTAAACCTTCCTTCTTAAAAGAAGACTTAACATCTATGGCCGACGACTATATAAAAGTCGCCAAACTAACGGCCCAGCTTGTACCCTTATTCGCAGGCGGGCAAAGCCCGACAATAGGGACAGAATTACAGATGTTTCTAGGCTGTTGCCGCCGGGTACTCCAGTGCCTGACGGAACAGGAACAAGCTGCCTTCTTACAGATATTTCCCACTAGGCTCCGAGGAGAGGCCTACCAACTGGTTGGCACCTCCCAACCCGCCACTTTTGAGGAGGCAGAAAACTTCCTAAACAGGATGTACCTCCCCAGGGAGACTTACCAGGAGCTGGCGAATAAACTTATACAGTTACGCCAATTCCCCCTGGAACCGCTCACAACCTATACTACCCGAATAAAACAACAATTGACACTGTGTGAGGAGGCGGCCACCACCAAATATGGCGCGACAGCAGCGCCGGCCGTTAAGGGCCAATTACAAGATTTTGCAAAAAATGCCCTGCGGAGTGGGGTTACAAACCCCCACCTCTGCCAGTATCTTCTAACCCTGGGAGAGATACCCTTGAGAGCCTGACTCAAAAGGCACTGGACATGGAGAAGCTTCAACAGAACTCCATGTATGCTCCCTACCAAATGTCAGTGCCTCTCCCAACCTTCAACCCCTACGGGCAAACAGCCCCAATAACCCAGCTTGAAAATGTTTACAAAGGGGTCCCCGCAATCCAGCAACACCCCACACACACGCAATACACCGCCCCGCCAATAACAACAACTCCTCAAATAGCAACACTCCAAAATCAGATATACCCCCCGGTAATGTACACTACATACGCCCCACTACCAAACAACCCTCCAAATACCTCACAGGCGCCAATACAAAACGCCCCACAGATAACCAATCGGAGTCCCTCCCCAAAACCTGTAAACAACCCTTTGACAAACATCACTTGCAGCTACTGTCGGAACAGAGGGCACACATATGCGGATTGTCTGAAACGGAAAAACACTCCTTTCTGCATCATTTTCAGGGCCAACTCACACGATGCTAGGGATTGCGGTCGACCAGTGGAGTCGGACAGGTCCCACTTCAATAATACCAACAGGTATCCACAACAAGGCCCATCATTTAGTAATAATAGTCGTTACCCCAACCAAAGGTCTCAATTCCAAGGTAATAACCGTTACCCAGACCGGAGGTCACAACCAGTAGGTAACTAGCGTTACCCTGACCAAAGACCTCCCAATCAGGGCGTAATCATCAACCAAACAATCGACCCACAAGTAATGTTAATTGCCCTCCAAATGACCGTCAACAACCGGCCAACAACACCATATCAGTGTTCAATATTAGATATAGGTGTGATTTCTGCCATAGACGTGGCCACACAGTAGACGACTGCCGTCAAAGGCAGCGTTGGGAATCGCAGCAAGCGGGAAACTCCCCGCAGTCGGACCAAGAAACCCCGGCCCGAGAATAACTTCGCAAAATCCTACTACAGGGGAACATCAAGAGCCCGCACCAAGTGTCCCACTCGTCACCCTTCCACTAGACATAATCCTTAACGGCAAAGCCAACCTAGCAGTGGACACCGGCTCTCAGGCCAGTATACTAAAAAACAAAAAACTCAAGGATCTCAACCTATTGGATCCCACATTACAAACGCCATACGGCCAAGGAAAAACCCTAGGGAGCTGTCAGGGGAATGTTCTTCTCAATACCCCCCTCCCATGCACCTTTCAAATTGTGCAAAACACGCCAGAAATTCCCAGCGATGGCCTATTAGGATACGATTTTGTTACCAAACACTTGAACGTTGAGAGCCCAAACCAAACACTACGATTTCCTCGCACGGAAATCAATCCGGTAGAAATAGCTATTCCACTACATAGTGGAGCCATCAAGTCGGAACCCAAAGATCAGCAGGAGCAAACCCAAACCAGGGAATCCCCCGGTGGTGTCTCCCCAGTATTCTCAAAAAAGAATACCAGTTGCGTAACTCAAGATGGGTCAAGGTTGGAAGACAGCCTCAACGACTTTGAGACCACAAAGGTCACAAACATAAGGTAGCATGGGATAAACCCCTCTGCCTCCCAGGTCGGTCTCAAATGGTGGTCCCTATTTCGCTAAGGCTAGAGGAAGAAATGCTCTGTGAGTCATACGAGCCGAGCGAAGGAGTATTCCTCGCTAATGCCTCTTGCCATCAGGAACAAGAACAGTATCTGTCGGCCTCCTCAATGTTAACACCCAACCGGTAGCCCTGGCGAGCCTAACTCTTACGCTCGTCCCAGCAAAAGACTACAACACAATTCAACTAGCCCCAACCACCAACCCTAAGCCTTTAACGAATGCTCAAGACGAAGGAGGGTACCCTTCAGGCTCTGAACCAGTCGGTCTCAAGAACGCCAGTACCCCATCGTCTCTAAAAGCAGGGCTCCCAGGTATGCCCAAACAAGGTGCAATCCCGCAAGGTATACCCAAGGGTAAAGGGGCAAAATTGAAGTTGAGAAAAAGGGAAAGGGACAACCCCTTCTGCCAACTGAGATTTCTATTCCCGGACTTCGAAGATCCGGACCTCGAGCGCCAGTCGCGCCTCAAGCAACTGGACGAGGAACTTAACCTCGACCATCCCCTAACGGCCGAAGAAGAACGGTCCATCAGGGATCTCTGTTACGAATATGCCGATATCTTTCATTTAAAAGGGGACATTATTTTTATTTGTCCACTGCCCCATTAATTATAATAAATAATTGAAATTTTTCAATTTTGCAAAGTTGGCAGTCCCAGTTGCGAATTTCGCACTTTTTCTTTGCACGTTCGCTTGTCCATCGCTTGTCCATATTTGTCCACGAAATAGTTGCATTTGTCCACGGTCCGATAAAATTAAATTAATTAATCAATTA
Source organism: Thereva nobilitata (assembly GCA_963855945.1). Classification (NCBI taxonomy): domain Eukaryota; kingdom Metazoa; phylum Arthropoda; class Insecta; order Diptera; family Therevidae; genus Thereva; species Thereva nobilitata. The sequence goes on along the minus strand of OY979694.1, from coordinate 100,101,026 downwards.
TTCGGGAAAATCAAATTGGCCATAAAATAGGCGCATTTCGAAATTCGTATTTCTGTATTTCTGTAACCATTGGAAGTTCAATTTTATTCCGAACCGACATCAATACGACACGAAATAAAGAAAAAAAACCAAATTAATCCACCCCTCGGAGAAATAACAATTGCAACTAAATTATTTAGTCGAAATTTTTTCGACACAGCGTGGATTTCGGCGAATCAACTCCGCACAGAAAATTTTCTAACACCGACTACATAATCTATTGCTACACTTCGGAGTAGTAGTTATAAATTTAAAAAAAATACGAAAACATATATTTTCATCACATTGCGTTTTTTAATTGCAGTTTATCCAGGGATAAAAAATGCCAGAATTCGTTTGTCCATGGACAGAAATCGTTTGTCCAGGCACAGATTCGTTTGTCCACTGCTGGAAATCGTTTGTCGAGGCACAGATTCATTTGCCCATTGCTGGAAATCATTTGTCCAGGCACAGATTCGTTTGTCCATGCCAGAATTCGTTTGTCCATTGCTGGAAATCGTTTGTCCAGGCACAGATTCGTTTGCCCATTGCTGGAAATCGTTTGTCCAGGCACAGATTCGTTTGTCCAGGCACAGATTCGTTTGTCCATGCCAGAATTCGTTTGTCCATTGCTGAAAATCGTTTGTCCAGGCACAGATTCGTTTGTCCAGGCACAGATTCGTTTGTCCATTATTGGAAATCGTTTGTCCAGGCACAGATTCGTTTGTCCATGCCAGAATTCGTTTCTCCATTGGTGGAAATCGTTTGTCAAGGCACAGATTCATTTGCCCATTGCTGGAAATCGTTTGTCCAGGCACAGATTCGTTTGTCCATGCCAGAATTCGTTTGTCCATTGCTGGAAATCGTTTGTCCAGGCACAGATTCGTTTGTCCATGCGAGAATGGACAAACGAATCTGTGCCTGGACAAACGTTTTCCAGCAATGGACAAACGAATTCTGGCATGGACAAACGAATCTGTGCCTGGACAAACGATTTCTGTCCATGGACAAACGAATTCTGGCATGGACAAACGAATCTGTGCCTGGACAAACGATTTCCAGCAATGGACAAACGAATCTGTGCCTGGACAAACGATTTCCAGCAATGGACAAACTAATTCTGGCATGGACAAACGAATCTGTGCCTGGACAAATGATTTCCAGCAATGGACCAACAAATTCTGGCATGGACAAACGAATCTGTGCCTGGACAAACGAATCTGTGCCTGGACAAACGATTTCCAGCAATGGACAAACGAATTCTGGCATGGACAAACGAATCTGAGCCTGGACAAACGATTTCTGTCCATGGACAAAGGAATTCTGGCATGGACAAACGAATCTGTGCCTGGACAAATGATTTCCAGCAATGGGCAAATGAATCTGTGCCTGGACAAACGATTTCCAGCAATGGACAAACGAATCTGTGCCTGGACAAACGATTTCCAGCAATGGACAAATGAATTCTGGCATGGACAAACGAATCTGTGCCTGGACAAATGATTTCCAGCAATAGACAAACGAATCTGTGCCTGGACAAACGATTTCCAGCAATGGACAAACGAATCTGTGCCTGGACAAACGATTTCCAGCAATGGACAAACGAATTCTGGCATGGACAAACGAATCTGTGCCTGGAAAAACGATTTCCAGCAATGGACAAACGAATCTGTGCCTGGACAAACAATTTCCAGCAAAGGACAAACGAATTCTGGCATGGACAAACGAATCTGTGCCTGGACAAACTATTTCCAGCAATGGACAAACGAATTCTGGCATGGACAAACGGATCTGTGCCTGGAAAAACGATTTCCAGCAATGGACAAACGAATCTGTGCCTGGACAAACGATTTCCAGCAATGGACAAACGAATTCTGGCATGGACAAACGAATCTGTGCCTGGACAAATGATTTCCAGCAATGGACAAACGAATCTGTGCCTAGACAAACAATTTCCAGCAATGGGCAAACGAATCTGGGCCTGGACAAACGATTTCCAGCAATGGACAAACGAATTCTGGCCTGGACAAACGAATCTGTGCCTGGAAAAACGATTTCTAGCAAAGGACAAACGAATCTGTGCCTGGACAAACGATTTCCAGCAATGGACAAACGAATTCTGGCATGGACAAACGAATCTGTGCCTGGACAAACGATTTCCAGCAATGGACAAACGAATATGTGCCTGGACAAACGATTTCCAGCAATGGACAAACGAATCTGTGCCTGGACAAACGATTTCCAAAAATGGACAAACGAATTCTGGCATGGACAAACGAATCTGTGCCTGGAAAAACGATTTCCAGCAATGGACAAACGAATCTGTGCCTGGACAAACGATTTCCAGCAATGGACAAACGAATCTGTGCCTGGACAAACGATTTCCAGCAATGGACAAACGAATCTGTGCCTGGACAAACGATTTCCAGCAATGGACAAACGAATTCTGGCATGGACAAAAGAATCTGTGCCTGGACAAACGATTTCCAGCAATGGACAAACGAATCTGTGCCTGGACAAACGATTTCCAGCAATGGACAAACGAATCTGTGCCTGGATAAACGATTTCCAGCAATGGACAAACGAATTCTGGCATGGACAAATGAATCTGTCCCTGGAAAAACGATTTCCAGCAATGGACAAACGAATCTGTGCCTGGACAAACGATTTCCAGCAATGGACAAACGAATTCTGGCATGGACAAACGAATCTGTGCCTGGACAAATGATTTCCAGCAATAGACAAACGAATCTGTGCCTGGACAAACGATTTCCAGCAATGGACAAACGAATCTGTGCCTGGACAAACGATTTCCAGCAATGGACAAACGAATTCTGGCATGGACAAACGAATCTGTGCCTGGAAAAACGATTTCCAGCAATGGACAAACGAATCTGTGCCTGGACAAACGATTTCCAGCAATGGACAAACGAATTCTGGCATGGACAAACGAATCTGTGCCTGGACAAACGATTTCCAGCAATGGACAAACGAATTCTGGCATGGACAAACGAATCTGTGCCTGGAAAAACGATTTCCAGCAATGGACTGTAACGGTCGGCCTTAATTCGCCTTCAACATTTGGAATTCCCATACAATAATCCCATCAAAATTTCTCAGCCCATCAATTTTCTTTCATGCAATAATTATTCATAGTTTCCATACAAAAACTTTGGCTCAAATATGCACGCCTCTGCGCATATTATTTCTTGCCTATCCCAATTCTACGGCATAATGCACGCACACAAAAGTTTTCGCGCAACAGAATTGCCGGCGGCGAACGCCCAGCCAATCACTTTGCATTAATTTAAATGAAAACCGAACGATTCTCGGAATTTTTATTCTTGCCCATGTAATGGAATGGATTTACACGGGAGAATGAAGGAACACCGATTATCAATCCGCTTGGTTGTTCCCTTCCGTGTGAATTCCTTCATTTCATTTCCCCATCCTCTATTTTTCCAAGGACACGACCATATAAGGGAATAACGCTGTTCGATAGCGATTTCCTTTGGTTTTTTTTCTGCCCTCACCCCCCAACACTGATGCGCCAAGGGCTAATTCTGGCTTGGCGTCGGATTTATATTCATTCGGGAAGTGATTTTTGTTAAAGACGGTCGCGATGCGGTTTTTTTGAAAATTACAAGATAATATAACAAACTGGAAATAATGTTTTTTGTACTCATGAATAGTTCTGTTTTGAAGTGATAAATAATAGATAGAAAATGTTTCCATAGTACTATATTAAATTATTATTAAATACCTATATATTATGCTGTGTCGTCGTTGAATCGGTCGCGATGCGGTTTTTTGAAAATTACAAGATAATGTAATAAACTGGAAATAATGTTTTTTGTACTCATGAATAGTTCTGTTTTGAAGTGATAAATAATAGATAGAAAATGTTTCCATAGTACTATATTAAATTATTATTAAATACCTATATATTATGCTGTGTCGTCGTTGAATCGGTCGCGAAGCGGTTTTTTTGAAAATTACAAGATAATGTAATAAACTGGAAATAATGTTTTTTGTACTCATGAATAGTTCTGTTTTGAAGTGATAAATAATAGATAGAAAATGTTTCCATAGTACTATATTAAATTATTATTAAATACCTATATATTATGCTTCAGATATTGAGAGTGAAATATGAAATATTGTGAACTGAACAAAATTTTTTTATATAGAAGATATATATCCGAATAAAATACAACCAACAACAAAAAAAAGATATTCAGTGGTGAAGTTTAAATAAATTATATTAAACAAGAAGTTTTTATAAAACAAAAATAAAAGGAAAATGTAAACTACAAAATATCAATTGAAGTAATGTGGGGTACAAATTCCACGGTGCCTTTCTAGTTTATATATAACCAAAAAAAAAAAAAAATTATTAATAAAAATAAAAATCTATTTGAGTGGAAGAGTGGAAATTTTAAGTCAATAAATTAAGATTTAATTATAAACAAACAAATAAAAATAATATGTGAAAATCTAAAAATTTTAATGGCGAAAGGTTTTTTTTTTCAAAAAAAAAAAAAAATTTTAATTGTGACGAAATCAAATAAAATAACAAAGAAGAAGAAGAAGAAAAAAACTATTTGTGTAGCTTGTGCGTGGAGATATCATGTAATGAAGAAAAAAAAACTCATAGTACTAAGGTATTTATGTTTATTTGTATCCTTATAAAAGTATCAGAAAATAACAATTAAAACAAAAAGGACAAGAATATTGTTTCTTCCTAATTAAAATTATTTTCATTCACAAGGAAGAAAGAAAAAAAAAAAAACTTCTTCAAATATTAACCTCCGTAAGCTAGAAATAAAAAAAAAAAAAAAAATTTAATTAAGTATACAATGTGAATGTAGAATAAGTTCTGAGAAAAATTATTATATTGTATAGATATATTCACTTTAGGTAGTTATTGGAAAAAAGGAGAAAAGAGAAAGAAAGGAAAAGATTTTATAAACAAAAAAAAAAACAAACAAAAGGAATAAAAATAAAAAAAAAAAAAGAAAAAAATTTATTGAATGAAAACAAACCAAACAAAAATAACGAAAGAATGATTGACTAAGTTATTTAAAAATAATAATAAAAATTTGTAACAGAAGAAATGTAGATATATCTTACATTTTTTTTATTTTTTAAGTGAATAGAATAAATTGTTAGAGAAGAATTTTGGGAAACAAAAAGTAAAAAAAAAAAAAATAAAGGAAAAACAAAAATACTTATAACCTATTAGCGTTTAAAGAAGAAAAAAAAGGACAAAAGGGCCAACATAAAAATTTTTAATTAAGGAAAGAAAGGATAAAAATAACAGAGAAAGAAAAATAATCGTAAAATATGTAATTTGATTTTTTTTTGTCAGCCTTGGATTTTTTTTTTATTTTTTAATTGAACCCAGAGAAACAAAAAAGGAAAAGAAAAAGAAAAAAAAAGCTAACTAATTTGTTGTTGGAATAATTGACACGTAATGAGGCTCCGTGAGTAGACCGAAACCTGTGGTTGTGGCGCTATTAGGGGAGGTTTTGGTCCTCCAATATGGTGAGTACCCCATGATTTTTTTTCAGATCCCCCTTTATCCCATAAGTCCGTAAGCATGGCTGCTTGACTTCGCTATCCCCCCTCTCGTATGGCCACCCGGTCCTATATAGTCCCTGTCTCGGCGATTAATCATATATTTTTTTTTGACACGCGAAGTTTAGTATGTCTTAAGTACATATAAAGTAACTGTCTTTAATGACGAGCCCCTGCACGACGAACCCCCCCAACGGCGAGCTAGCCGCAGCACCGCCAGGCGTTGTAACGGACGCCCGATTTTCCTTAGACATCGAAGAACCGACGAATATCGCCATGTTCACCTAAGGAAGCTTATGTAGGAAAAATGGTTAAGGTTAATAATAATAAAGATGGCGACAGATGGATCTTAATATCATTGGGTAATTCACCGGGCCATAAAAATGTTGAACTGTAAGTTGTCGATATAATGCGTCGACAATTTGAATTCAATGTTTTTTCTTTCCAAATTGTATTAGATTCATTATTATTATTTAAGACTGTGCTGCATTACCAATATCTGAAAATTTTTATCCAACTGTTGTTGGTGAATCTGGTTATGGTGACTTTCAAGAAGCATTATACCACTTACAAAAGAAATTGATCTCAACAAGATTACCTATCTTAAAATACAAATACATTTCCCTATCTGAACTAATAATTATAAAAAAAAAAAAAAAAAAAGGAAAAGAAAAAAAAAAAACATTACTTTTATTAACTGAGGAAAGAAAAATTCTCAACTGTTCAAAAATTCTCCACTGGCTCAAACTGTTATTCATCAATAGAAATCAATAGAGAAGAAATTGAATTATAAATTTCATAATATTCTCACACAAACATCATGTCAACAACAATAGATCTATAATATTAAAGTATACCGCAGCAGCAACTCTTCTCCGGCTGCCGTAAAATATCGAGCGTGATGGATCCAAACCCCAAGCGAGATTTACCGCTTATCAAGGCGCGCCGAAAGAAGAATAGTTTTGATAACCGCCAGGATGGTGGAAGAAACGGTTTTTTTGAGCCCGGACGGAGATCGGCCGGTTTTTCGTACAGAGAAGTTTTGGAGTCGGGTTTCGAGACGGTCGAGGAATTAAAACGTTCGAGAAAAAAGAGGAAAAAACGAAAAAAGGTGTGAATCGCGCGGTACCCGCGTTAGTTTTTTGATTAAAGTTTAGAGAAGTGCTATAATAAAAAAAAAAAAAAAAAAAACAACAAAAAAGAAAATCGTGATAAGGGCGTCGAAGGTGACGGAAAAACCCAAAAGATCGCTGCGCGATCATATTCGCGATAACGCAATGTCCGCCGTCGATCGTGTGTTACCTTTTGTGATGTGTTGTTAGTTAATCGGTGAAATATTCAAACTAACTCCATTAACGGAGAAAACCGATAAGTTCGATGTACCGGCCTTTACCGCCGTGGACAGGAATTATTTACAGCTAAGTAACAAAAAAAGAAAAAACACATTAAAAGAAAGCATAACCTGGGGAACCAAATTGCAACGGGTTTAATTATTCGCGTTACTAACAATGGTTAAGCACCTATCCACTAACACAATTTTTTTACCATAGAAAACTTTTACTTTAAAACATAAAATGACATGCCTTTGATAGCTCTAAGTGCGTTGATTTCGCTAGTAATTTAAAATTACCCGAGAATAGAATATACAGAGGGAAACTGTTAAATAAACAGACAATTATACAATTAATACCAAGTGGGGAAGACTTCGACTAAAGTAGAAAGGAAAGGATATGAATAGCAAGGACAAACTTAATATAATATTAGTGAAGCAAAAAAAAAAAATAGTTAAAAAAAACGAGTAGTGGGGGTTAAACTAAGGGACAAAGAAAAACAAATGATAATAGTCCATCTAAACAATGAATAATAATAATAACGGTATCTATGAAGAAATTAAAATTAACTGTCATATCCAAAAGCCGATATTAAATACTGTAACTATTTAGTAATAAAAAAAAAAAAAAGGATACACACTAACTAATATTACAAGGAACTAAATAATAGTTGGAATAAACGCTGAATTATATAATAATTGCTGATTAAAATAATGAATAATAATACCGCAGTATTTCAAAACAAAACAAAAAAAAAACAAAATAATTGAACTAAACCGTAGACAATAAAAGATCAAAAAAAAAAAATAATATACAAAAAATAATATAAAAAAAAAATAATATACAAAAAATAATATACAAAAAATAATATACAAAAAATAATATACAAAAAATAATATAAAAAAAATAATATACAAAAAAAAAAAAAAAAATTTAATATAAAAACAAAAAAAAAAAAACAACAAAGAAAAAAAAAAAACCAGCCTAGGTTATAACAGTTAAAATCAACCTTAAATAATAGTAACAGAAAATAACTAATAACCGTCAAGTCAGATCATGAATAATATAAAAAGGAATTTTTTTAATAAAAATATTCGAATTGAACATTAATAAGTAAACAAATAAATGTAATTAATATTACCTAACGGACAATAGAAATAAGTAATCATAGGTGGAATTTTGCTTAAATAACAAAAGTTGGATTACGCAAATAATAATTGTAAATGGACTAGATACCCAACAGTAAGAGTGGAAAATTTGAGAAATAATAGTTGACAATGAATATGGACTAACCTTAATTGAATAAAATACTAAAAATGAAAATATTACGAAATATTAAAAATTCTTGGCAAATGTAAAAGTACAAACGATACAAAAATATATAACAAAAAAAAAAAAAAGAAAAAAACGGGAAAAGGGGAAGTGTCCCACTATTATGAGCTATATAAAAAGTGTTGCACTTAGAGATAAATTACATTAATATCATTTACAAGAAATTAAGAAGCACCAAAATCAAATATGAAGGCGGCGACGACAATGGCGATTAACGCTTGAATCCCTAATAGGTTGGCCCGTAGGAACTCAGGATGACCTCAATAAGGTAAGTGCTTTCCGCCTACATTAATTGATTTTTGTGACCCCCTAAGAATGGCCGGATGACCAGTGACCATTTCTCTCTCTTTGCTATTGACCCCCTCTCGTTGGCATCAGACAGAGGACCCATATGTTTCATATGCTTTTAGTAGGCACGATAATTTTGTCAGGTTATGTCTAACTGTCACTACCAGCCACCCCAGTACTACGAACCCCCCCAACGGCGAGCTAGCCTGAGCTGCGCAAGTCGTGCCGCCATTCAGTGCTGAGGGTGCCTATAGTCTTCTCAATGGTCCTCCGGTGATACTCCCTGTCTAGCCACTCGTTCATTTAATCCCCTCCTCCAGATATTTTTTTGTAATGATTGTCCTTTAAAGCCTTCAGCTACTATCCCTTCTTCGTGTCTCGGACACCAAATATCTTCGACAGTTACAAAATGGCGCCCAACGTTAGGCTAGTGAACTAAGAATTTTTTTATTCTCTGGTCTTAATATTGATAGCTCGGAAACGTCTGCTAGTCACCTAGTGACATCACCCTCTTTATATCGGCATATTTTTTCTTCGACTTAATTAATTTCCTCTTCCGAGCAATGTTCCTCCTTTATAGTAGATTTCCATGTTAATGTCGCAAAAATTTTTAAACTTTAGTATTTAGTGGCATCCGCCGACGAGAGGAGCCAGGAGTGGACTTCCTTCATTATTACTAGTCCCATTTCTCCGCCCAAGTCACTCCGGCTGCAGGGTAACGGGTGAAGGTATGTACCGCAGTACCCTAACCCGTAATATCTCTTTCTCTTCCTCTTTCCTATTTTTCTTCTTCTTCCCGAACTTTAACTTTTATTTCTTCCGCGGTAGCCTTCCCACTTCTTTCAAGTCCCTGGTAGATGGATCTCTCAGTCTGGTTAACAGGCGCCCATCGCCTGACTGTGCGCGAGCCCATTCTGCCAGTGGACACTGCATTTCCTATTGAGTCTCTCACCTGTTAAATATGGACGGAGGTATGCCCGGGTGCCGGACCGGTACCGTCCGGGCTACCAGGCGTTCTACCGCCTGACCTTGCGACAGGGCCGACATCTCGGTATATGTACACCCGTCCCCGTTCAAAGATCCTCCTGACGCCCCACCTTCCTTGTCTTCAGCAGTGGTTGCTGACCAGTCGTGGAGGGGCGGCAGAGCGGTCTTCACTAGTAAATTCAATTAGGGAGGCTTCTATTACCTTCTTTCTTCAAATGGTCATGGAATCTGGTCATCCTTGGGATGGCGAAAGTCAGTTAATAGGAGGACCCCGGTGGCAGGGATGGTGCTAGACATTAGCCTATCCCCACCCCTCCCAACGGGTTCCCCGGGTGGAAGTACTTGGTGTTTCTGACGACGCTGGTTCTACTTAGCTTGGGTCTCTTTAGATCCCTTTGAGGTGGCTGACTTACGTCAGGGACCCGCTGTTTGTCTGGCTGCAAGTGGCTTATGTCCGCTTGGCCTGCGCAGAACTCCTTTGTCGGGAGTTCAGCTCGGATCGCGTTTAGATTGGCGGTGGTGTTGTCTTATTTTGGCATGGGCTGAAGTAAGGTCGAGTGAGGAGCCCAACTGTTCGGCACCAGCGCCGTCAGCCGCCGTAGCCTGAGAGGAAACATCCGGTTCCGAGGGCTGCCTACCCCAAGAGATACATTGATTATAATCAGAAACATAAAACAGTTTAGCAAATAAAATTCATAAATTAGGAATTGCTCTAAGAATTAATAAATAATAAAAATGAATTTAAGACAAATAGTAAGGAAATGAAATACACAAAAAATTATCTCTTCTATAAAAATTAATTAAACAAAAATAAAAGTATAATTCAGAAATATTTGTAGTAAAATAGGATAAAATAAAAACGTTATTAATTATAGACTGCGCTACTCACTCGTGCTTATAAACAAAAAAAAAAAAAAAGAAGAAGACAGAAAAAGGGGGCATTTTTAGTGCAAATAATAAATTTTGAAAAATAGGCATTTCGCTGGGAGTTGACAATTGATTCCATGTTTTTTTGTATTTGAAACATGAAACATTGCTCTTTTTGGGAAAAGAAAAAGATACCGTAAAAGAATATTGAACAATTAAATTTAAAATAATCTTGAAATCCATTTTTCACTGCTGAAGGGGCGGATTGTCACAGTTTTCTTATTTAAGTCATTATTGGAAGAAAAAAAGATATTTTGGTTCATAAAGGTCAAGACTTAAACGTAGGATTCTTTTTAGAGTATCATATTTGAAATTTGAATTGAAGTATCATATTTGAAGTTTGCTTTGAAGTAACCAATTAGGATACAGTATTTACAACGGAACTTCTCTGTCCCGACCTCTGTTATAGTTAGTTAGGAACTAAATCAATTTTGCTTTTCCTTCAACATACGCAGTCGGTCGTTAGTTTTTCTCTCCTGCTCAAACAACTAACAAAAATTTAAATGGGGAACAGGAAAAACCAGCGAGACCCCGAACCTGAAGAGGCTGGGCAGGGGTCCAGTAGCGCTGGCGCGGAAGCGACTGTCTCTGAATCGAGCGGCAGGGCCTTGCTGGAACAATTAGCCGGCCTCCGTGCAGAGATGGCCCAGATGCGTGAGCAGCACGAGGCCATCGAACGCTTGCTTCACGCACCCACCCCGCAGGCAACCACTCAAGAGGTGAATGTAGACCTCTTGAGTGATCAAATGTCCCATTTAATGCAAGAAGTGACCAGGATGCGCGAGCGCCAAGACGCGGTGTTGAAGAATTCTCCTGGGACTATATCCCAAGGAACCGACCCAGTTGATCCCGTGCCTAGTGCCTCCGGTCAGCAGCGATACAGCGTGGACTATTCGAGGTCCATGTTTAAACGGAAGTCCCCTATCTCTGATTGGAAACTAAAATTTTCGGGCAAGCCCAGCGATGTCCATGCAGAAGAGTTCCTCTATAGAGTGGACGGTCTCGCCAAGGATGACGATGTCTCCGAAAACGAGCTCCTCCGTAAGGTGTCTTCCTTGCTGTCTGATAGGGCTGAAGAGTGGTACTGGGTGTATTTCAGGCGTGATCACCCTAGTCCCCGTTGGTCAGATTTTAAAGCCGGCTTGTTGAAGCAGTTTGGTGGCATGAAGACCGAGTATGACCTGATGAAGGAGATGCTCGAATATAAACAAGGAGGCGCCTCCTTCGACGAGTACGCCACTAAAATGACGGCCCTAGCAAACCGCCTGCCACAACGCATGCCAGCCGAGTCCTTTGCGCGCATTGTCCAGCGCAACCTGAACGCGACTCTCGGCTCGGTGATAGTTGGAAAACAGTTTACAGATCTGCGCGAATTGCGAGACGCTTGCGTTTGGGTCGAGAAATGGCAGCAGGAAAAAAGAGAGGAAAGGCGCTCCGTGCCCAGAGTTAATGAACTTGATGCTGCCCTGCCTCATCTAGCCAGCCCCGAACCACCACCTCAAATACCTGATGAACGTGACCTCTGCATCGACGAACTACGAACACCCCCAACCGCACGCCCAAGCGTAAAATGCTGGAATTGTCAACAGGAGGGTCACTATTTCCAGGACTGTCTATCCCCTAATCGACGAGTCTTTTGTTTCAAATGCGGTCGGCCCGACGTTTACGCTCCACAATGCCAGATCTGTGCGGGAAACCGACGACAGGGTGCGAGGCCTCGCGAGCCTTCGCGCCCGACCTAGACCTAAATACCAACCATGACCTGCCGGATCGTGTCGACGATCCATCTTTACCTGACATGTCTTTAAGCTCGACGGGCGATTCGGACCTGTCGACAATGGAACCCTTACCGGATTTCCCTTCTCCACAGGCCCGAATCTCCTTCTTGCAGCGATGGGCAAACTATCGAAAAGTCCGTAAGCAAATTTTTGACGAGCCCCCAGTAGTACACAAGATCCCGCGCGTCCGCCAACTAGCGAGAGAAAAGCGAACTTTGGCCCGGAAGGTGGTCTCGGCCTTGCTCTCAGAGGCCATAGATGAAAGACCTTTTGCGAGAGTCCAGCTGGTCGGCGAATCCATGACGGGTTTGTTAGACAGTGGCGCAAGCATTAGTTGCCTGGGAAGAGGAGCAGAGTCGCTCCTCCAGAATCACTCAGAGGTACGACTACATCGCTTGCGCACAGCTGTCCAGACCGCTGACGGTACGTCCAAATCCATCTTGGGGTACATAAAAGTCCCTGTGACTTACGGCAAGCGAACGATCACGATGACTTTATATGTCGTTCCTAGCTTGGCCCAAAATTTGTACTTGGGAGTCGACTTTTGGAGAGCCTTCCAGCTGGCTCCACACATAATAGGGGAACTACACCAGCCCCTAACGCCAGATCCGAATAGTCACCACCTAGACGAGACCCAACGAGAGCGACTAAACCAAGTGCGAGCGCGTTTCCCTTCGTTCGAAGCCTTTGGACTGGGTCAAACTCCTCTGGAACAGCATGTTATCGACACTGGCGAGGCGGTACCAATCAAGCAGAGGCATTACGCGGTCTCTCCTGCCATCCAAGCCCTCATGTATGAGGAGGTCGATCGCATGCTGAGTCTAGGGGTAATTGAAGAATCGAACAGTCCGTGGAACTCGCCCGTGGTCTTGGTGAGGAAGCCCGGGAAAGTCCGGCTTTGTTTGGACTCGCGAAAAGTTAACGCGGTAACGGTAAAAGACGCCTATCCACTGCCACACATAGACGGTCTCCTGGGACGGTTACAGGATACCAAGTTTATTTCGGCAATAGACTTGAAGGACGCCTTCTGGCAAATTCCTTTAGAGGAGAAGTCCAGGGAGAAAACGGCCTTCACCGTACCAGGAAGACCTCATTATCAATTTAGAGTGATGCCGTTCGGACTTTGTAACGCTCCGCAACGCATGTGCCGCCTGATGGACAAGGCGATACCGGGCTCTCTTCGAGAAAGAGTTTTCGTTTATTTAGACGACCTGCTGGTGGTGTCTCCTGACTTTGAGACCCACGTAAAAATCCTGGAACAGGTAGCGGACTGTCTTCGCCGCGCAGGTTTAACTGTAAACCTGAGCAAAACCCGGTTCTGTGTTCAGGAGGTGAAGTATCTGGGCTTCATTATCGGTGACGGGTCCTTGAAAACCGACCCCGACAAGGTGGCAGCCATCACGGATTTCCCAGTTCCGAAGTCGGCCAAGCAGGTAAGACGCTTTTTGGGCATGACGGGATGGTATAGGCGCTTCATAGGCAACTATGCGAGCATTGCCTCTCCCATCTCGGACTGCTTAAAGGGCAACAAATTTGCTTGGACGGAGGAGGCTCAAGCGGCCTTCGAGGAGCTAAAGAAATCTATGGTGTCTGCTCCCTTGCTGGTCACCCCAGACTTCACTCGACCGTTCTTCATACAGTGCGATGCAAGCAAAACCGGAGTAGGAAGCGTCCTGTTCCAGAAAAATGGCGACGACGAACACCCAATCGCCTATTTCTCGAAGAAGCTCAATGGCGCACAGCGTAACTATTCCATCACGGAGTTGGAGTGCTATGCTGCGGTGCTGAGCGTTAAAAAGTTCAGAGCCTATGTGGAAGGTCACTCTTTTACCATCATAACCGACCATGCCAGCTTGAGGTGGCTCATGGGCCAGACCGACCTGAACGGCCGACTGGCAAGGTGGAGCCTCAAACTGCAGGGATTCCAATTTGCAATAGAGCACCGCAAGGGTAGCCAGAATGTAGTGCCAGACGCCCTGTCGCGAGTCGACTGCGTTGACGACTTGTACTTTTGTCGCGACGTGGATCTAACATCCCCGGCCTTTAAGTCAGAGGACTACCAACGCCTAGCTGAGAATATCAGTGAAAAGGCCGGCCAGTTACCTGACCTTCAGGTCTCTGACGGGTATGTGTTCCACCGCATGTCCCCACGAACTGGCGACCCTGAAGCGGATGACCTGACGTGGAAATTGTGGATCCCCGCAGAACTAACCGCTCCCCTCATCGAGTCCGCCCATGCGCCCCCTCAAGCCTCCCATGGCGGAATCGGAAAGACTCTAGCCAAATTACGCGAGAAGTACTACTGGCCAGGTATGGCGAGCCAGGTCCGGGCTTACGTTGCCGCCTGTGATAAGTGCAAGGCAACGAAGGCCCCCAACACCATTTTGAGGCCACCCATGGGTGAGGCAATGGAGGTACAGAGACCCTTTCAGTTCCTTTACGTAGACTACATGGGCCCATACCCAAGAACCAAGAAAGGCCATACGGCAGTCTTTGTTGTCCTGGATGCCTTCACCAAATACCCATTCCTCCACCCCGTACCTGCTGAAACCTCCAGCGCAGCCATCAGTTTTCTGGTTCACCATATTTTCCACGCCTTTGGCGTCCCGGAAAAGATTTTTTCCGACAACGGGAAACATTTTACATCTAAGGAGTTCGAGAGGCTAATGACTGAATACGACATTCAACATCTACGCACGCCAGTCTATGCTCCTCACCCTAACGCGTCTGAAAGAGTGAATCGGTCAGTTTTGACTGCTATTCGCGCTTATCTTGGCACCGATCATCGAGACTGGGATAGGCACCTGTCGGCTATAGAGTGTGCCCTCCGTAGTGCTCGCCACGAGTCCATAGGCACCTCCCCCTATCAGGCTCTCTTCGGATACCCCATGGTCCTTCATGGATCAGCATACCCGTTACTGAGAACCCTGGGAGCCCTGAGAGAGGGAGGCATCGGCGTGTTACCCGCAGCGGACCGTGGACAAGCACTGCGAGAGCGAGTAGAGCAACAGCTCGCCGCAGCACACGTCAGGCATGAGAAACGCTACAACCTACGCTGTAGGACGGTGAGTTTCTCGCCTGGCCAGACGGTGTACCGAAGGACCTTCCCGGTAAGTAATAAGGCCGAACGATTCTGCGCCAAGCTGGCCGATAAGTTTGCAAAGGCTCGAGTGAGGAGACAAATAGGCACCAGCAGGTATGAACTGGAGGACCTGGAAGGGCGCATCATCGGCATCTATCACGCCAAAGATATCAAACCCTGAAGAATCAGCTAGCTGGAAGTGGCCGTGCCGTCCATGTGATTAAGACGACGACAGTGTGTTATTGCCGGCGGATTTACCCTTTGTTTCCCCGCCTGCCGCCCTTCACAACGACGTACCACCAAAAGGCTTCCATAGGGACAATCCCTGCTTCTACCTTGAGTGTTCCAAGTACTACGACATCAATAGCTCATTAGGCCCTAGACGACCCTGTAAGTCGTTTGCCTAGGATTTTGTAATCTATATAAGATATGAATAATTAAGTATTCTTAGCGAAGCGATGAGTCTCTGGTACAATGCAGCATTAGGGAACGCATGGTGTAATGGACTGCTAGATCCGAACTGTGGCCGCTGACGAGCACGATTGTCCTGAAGGAAGTACACGCTTTAATGAACCGCGTATGAAGCAAGGATTGTCTAGATAGTGAGTTGAGCACCTAAACGATATCCTACACCATAGTGAAAATGCCCGGCTAGCTCAGTCGATAGAGCATGGGACTCCTTAAATTCAGGGCGTGGGACGAGCCACACCGTGGGCTAGCGTAAACCAAGGCCTCCGTTGGTTTTTTTTCGCGCCCCCTCTCCCCTGACGGTTTCGAGGTGGCGCGTGGTGTAACGGACGCCCGATTTTCCTTAGACATCGAAGAACCGACGAATATCGCCATGTTCACCTAAGGAAGCTTATGTAGGAAAAATGGTTAAGGTTAATAATAATAAAGATGGCGACAGATGGATCTTAATATCATTGGGTAATTCACCGGGCCATAAAAATGTTGAACTGTAAGTTGTCGATATAATGCGTCGACAATTTGAATTCAATGTTTTTTCTTTCCAAATTGTATTAGATTCATTATTATTATTTAAGACTGTGCTGCATTACCAATATCTGAAAATTTTTATCCAACTGTTGTTGGTGAATCTGGTTATGGTGACTTTCAAGAAGCATTATACCACTTACAAAAGAAATTGATCTCAACAAGATTACCTATCTTAAAATACAAATACATTTCCCTATCTGAACTAATAATTATAAAAAAAAAAAAAAAAAAAAGGAAAAGAAAAAAAAAAAACATTACTTTTATTAACTGAGGAAAGAAAAATTCTCAACTGTTCAAAAATTCTCCACTGGCTCAAACTGTTATTCATCCATAGAAATCAATAGAGAAGAAATTGAATTATAAATTTCATAATATTCTCACACAAACATCATGTCAACAACAATAGATCTATAATATTAAAGTATACCGCAGCAGCAACTCTTCTCCGGCTGCCGTAAAATATCGAGCGTGATGGATCCAAACCCCAAGCGAGATTTACCGCTTATCAAGGCGCGCCGAAAGAAGAATAGTTTTGATAACCGCCAGGATGGTGGAAGAAACGGTTTTTTTGAGCCCGGACGGAGATCGGCCGGTTTTTCGTACAGAGAAGTTTTGGAGTCGGGTTTCGAGACGGTCGAGGAATTAAAACGTTCGAGAAAAAAGAGGAAAAAACGAAAAAAGGTGTGAATCGCGCGGTACCCGCGTTAGTTTTTTGATTAAAGTTTAGAGAAGTGCTATAATAAAAAAAAAAAAAAAAAAAAACAACAAAAAAGAAAATCGTGATAAGGGCGTCGAAGGTGACGGAAAAACCCAAAAGATCGCTGCGCGATCATATTCGCGATAACGCAATGTCCGCCGTCGATCGTGTGTTACCTTTTGTGATGTGTTGTTAGTTAATCGGTGAAATATTCAAACTAACTCCATTAACGGAGAAAACCGATAAGTTCGATGTACCGGCCTTTACCGCCGTGGACAGGAATTATTTACAGCTAAGTAACAAAAAAAGAAAAAACACATTAAAAGAAAGCATAACCTGGGGAACCAAATTGCAACGGGTTTAATTATTCGCGTTACTAACAATGGTTAAGCACCTATCCACTAACACAATTTTTTTACCATAGAAAACTTTTACTTTAAAACATAAAATGACATGCCTTTGATAGCTCTAAGTGCGTTGATTTCGCTAGTAATTTAAAATTACCCGAGAATAGAATATACAGAGGGAAACTGTTAAATAAACAGACAATTATACAATTAATACCAAGTGGGGAAGACTTCGACTAAAGTAGAAAGGAAAGGATATGAATAGCAAGGACAAACTTAATATAATATTAGTGAAGCAAAAAAAAAAATAGTTAAAAAAAACGAGTAGTGGGGGTTAAACTAAGGGACAAAGAAAAACAAATGATAATAGTCCATCTAAACAATGAATAATAATAATAACGGTATCTATGAAGAAATTAAAATTAACTGTCATATCCAAAAGCCGATATTAAATACTGTAACTATTTAGTAATAAAAAAAAAAAAAGGATACACACTAACTAATATTACAAGGAACTAAATAATAGTTGGAATAAACGCTGAATTATATAATAATTGCTGATTAAAATAATGAATAATAATACCGCAGTATTTCAAAACAAAACAAAAAAAAAAACAAAATAATTGAACTAAACCGTAGACAATAAAAGATCAAAAAAAAAAAATAATATACAAAAAATAATATAAAAAAAAAATAATATACAAAAAATAATATACAAAAAATAATATACAAAAAATAATATAAAAAAAATAATATACAAAAAAAAAAAAAAAAAATTTAATATAAAAACAAAAAAAAAAAAACAACAAAGAAAAAAAAAAAACCAGCCTAGGTTATAACAGTTAAAATCAACCTTAAATAATAGTAACAGAAAATAACTAATAACCGTCAAGTCAGATCATGAATAATATAAAAAGGAATTTTTTTAATAAAAATATTCGAATTGAACATTAATAAGTAAACAAATAAATGTAATTAATATTACCTAACGGACAATAGAAATAAGTAATCATAGGTGGAATTTTGCTTAAATAACAAAAGTTGGATTACGCAAATAATAATTGTAAATGGACTAGATACCCAACAGTAAGAGTGGAAAATTTGAGAAATAATAGTTGACAATGAATATGGACTAACCTTAATTGAATAAAATACTAAAAATGAAAATATTACGAAATATTAAAAATTCTTGGCAAATGTAAAAGTACAAACGATACAAAAATATATAACAAAAAAAAAAAAAGAAAAAAACGGGAAAAGGGGAAGTGTCCCACTATTATGAGCTATATAAAAAGTGTTGCACTTAGAGATAAATTACATTAATATCATTTACAAGAAATTAAGAAGCACCAAAATCAAATATGAAGGCGGCGACGACAATGGCGATTAACGCTTGAATCCCTAATAGGTTGGCCCGTAGGAACTCAGGATGACCTCAATAAGGTAAGTGCTTTCCGCCTACATTAATTGATTTTTGTGACCCCCTAAGAATGGCCGGATGACCAGTGACCATTTCTCTCTCTTTGCTATTGACCCCCTCTCGTTGGCATCAGACAGAGGACCCATATGTTTCATATGCTTTTAGTAGGCACGATAATTTTGTCAGGTTATGTCTAACTGTCACTACCAGCCACCCCAGTACTACGAACCCCCCCAACGGCGAGCTAGCCTGAGCTGCGCAAGTCGTGCCGCCATTCAGTGCTGAGGGTGCCTATAGTCTTCTCAATGGTCCTCCGGTGATACTCCCTGTCTAGCCACTCGTTCATTTAATCCCCTCCTCCAGATATTTTTTTGTAATGATTGTCCTTTAAAGCCTTCAGCTACTATCCCTTCTTCGTGTCTCGGACACCAAATATCTTCGACAGTTAAAACGTGTCCTTATTTCTAGTGCAGAGGGTGCGTATTTTCGCGAGATAGGTTTTCAATTGCATCCCTGGTTAATATCAGCTGTTCAGCACAGGCCGTCAGCCGTCTTTAGCATTTATTTTCAATTTATATTATTTGTACTGTCAGGCTAGTTTTAGGTAAAGAATTAACGTAGCTTAGCCCAAAAATCTTTTTGACAGTTATAATTGTGGCGCAATGCGTCATTGGCATATTCTGTCCCCCTTTATTTAAATTTAGTTTAAATATTTATTATGACAGTTACAGGTACGGCGCCTCGAGTGTCATATGTGTATTCTGCCTCGTTCAGTTTAGCTTATTTTTATATTGACAGTTACAAATATGGCGCCCAACGTTCGGTAAAACGGACTTTAAAATTTTTTATGTTAGACTAGACTCCTAGTATATTTTTTTTAAATGTTGAACAGTTGTCACTAGTTGACAAATTAATTCCTTTTACGTATCCAGTCTCATTCTTTTTACTTTTAACTCGATTTATTCGCTAGTATTGAAAAAACCTAACTTCATTTAACGACGTTTAATTGGGAAAGCCATCGAGAGGGGCCACAGGTCCTTTTCCAATTTTTTTTGAAAAACCTTAACGGTTTCATGTAAATGAATTTTCTATTTACTTCCGGTTATGTTTCGGTGGTAGCTTCCATTTTTTTTTTGATGTTACTCATGCATATGTTAGGATGCCCTCATCTTGGGTTCAAGCGTTCGCTTGCCCTTGTGACCTCCTATGATTGGCCAACTTGGTCAGGCCCTACTGCTGTCGGTTTACAGGTGGCTATTGTTCATCTGGCCTTGCGCAGAGGTGCCCCTGGCTTTGGTTGTCCTTCCATTGTCTTAGAGTACAATGCTCAATTTTTTTTTCGATCCTTTTTAGCATGGCCAAAAATGTTTGTGGAACGGCGAACTTGCTTTCTGGTTACCAGGCGCTCCGCCTGACTCTGCGGTAAGTTCGGCGTTCCTCAACCATTGCGGTCCCGATTAATAATCCACTGGGTGTACCTGCCTTCCGGAATTTCAGCATTTCAGTCGTTGCTGATCCGCCGTGGCGGTCGTCCAAGATTAAAATTAGTAATCCTTTTGGAAGCTTCTACCCTGTCTTCGAAACTTTAAACACAGCCATGCGAACTGCTTTTGGGATATGGGGTTATCTGTTAAGGCCTCTTTTGGGGAGGATGGTGTTACACATGGTCTAGCATCATCCCCTCCAACGAGCCGGGTATAATTTTGGGGTGCTCATTGGTGTCATCTGACACCAATACATTTTGGGGGAGCATTCCTCCCTCTGGGGGTCCACACTCTCGTTTATATATATATATAAATACATCGTTGGTATCTAGTAAAATAAATATATATTGTTGTTTTTTTTGCGCGTTATCGCTGGAGTATATACGCTCCCACCTATTATTTTGGGTAATTGAATCCCCCTCACATTTTTTTGTAACGTTTATCTCACCTAGTCTATCGGCTATAGGTGGCAATTAAAGGTAAGAAATCATTATCGTCGTTGGACTTTGTACCAGTCCATAATAACCGAACCTATATATTTTTTTATATACCTAAAATCTGTCCAGCCAAAATGGCTGATGAACCGAATAATTCAGATGCTGGCGGCAACGCTGATGCAGATAGCGATTCCCCGTCATTCCGCGGTTTCAACAATGAACCGCCCCCTGGACAAGATAATCACGAAGTGCATGAATTAAAGAAACAATTAGCTCTCTTGCGGGCTCAATTATTATCCTTGACAGTCCAGCCCGCGACGAAGGATAGGAATGAACGGACAAGTTCACCTAATGAGCAAGAGCAAGCTGCTCAAATAATTTCACCAGACTTACAATTTATAGCTAGACCCAAGGGGTCCAGGCAGGCTTCACGCCATCCCTCTGTAGTGTTATCTTGGAACATAGTGTTCACAGGACATGTTAGCGGCCTTACTGCTGAACAATTTATCTTTCGATTAGAAAGCAAGGCCAATGACGCAGCTGTGTCAAACCAGGAATTGTGCGCTAACGTATCCTCCTTACTTAAGGAAAGGGCGGCGACCTGGTACTGGAACCAGTTCCGTAGAGAATTTCCTGTTCCAGAATGGCCAGATTTTCGGAGAAACTTCTTGGCTCACTACAAAGGGCATGACACGGACTTACACACCATCAAAGCCATGGTTGAATTAAAACAACACCAAGACTCCTTCGATGAGTATATGGAAAAAATGATTTTGTTGTTCAACAAGATGGAGAACCCAATCACTGAGGCTCAGTTAACAGCCATGATAATAGATAATTTGAATTACACCACAGGGAACTCCCTGATAGGTATGCGATTCAAAACCCTGAAAGAACTTCGAGAGCAATGTCTGAAGGTGGAGCGTTGGCACTTAAATAAAAAAATGGAACGAAGAACCAACCTGCGAGTCCATGAACTTGATGTAGACTTCGCGGACAATCCCGCTTCCGAGCCATATGACCCATACTTCCAATCTATTGACGAACTACAGGCACGCAACCCTGATCTCCATAGGAGACAATTAGTATGTTGGAACTGCCAACAACCTGGACATGCTTTTTATGATTGTCCGTCGGAAACCAAAAATGTCTTTTGTTATCGTTGCGGTAATCCGGGCGTAGTATCACCCAAGTGCAAGTGCCAGGGAAACCGGCCACCGGGTGCGAGGTTTCATGGGAACCCGCGCCCTCCTCAAGCTGCACTGCCACCCCCACGCCCATCGAACCAATAAAAATCGAGTGCAAACCAAGGGTAGCACACAATTCACCGGACTTGACCAATTTTCATCCCTGCCTTGACAACCCACCTGACTTTCCCTCTGATGAATCCAAAGCTTCGTTCCTGGCACGATGGAACAATTATCATGTCGTCCGTGAACGGATCTTTTCTGAACATCCACGAGTTTCATCCATACGTAGAATTCCCATCATTAGGCGTCTGGCTAAAGAGAAACGTCTTCTAGCACGCAAGAGTATCTCTGCAATTTTCTCTGATCATACAGATGAGCGTCCTTTTGCAAGAATAACACTTGCAGACGTTGCTATGAACGGTCTGCTGGACAGCGGCGCTAGCATTAGCTGTCTGGGAAGTGGTGTCGAATCCTTTCTAACAAGCCACCCCGAGTGCAAGCTTTATTCTCTGAACACTTCCTTACAAACTGCCGATGGTGCATCACAGCGGGTTATCGGTTACATTAAAGTACCAGTCTCCTTTGGAGAACGGACTCATTTAATGACCATATTCGCAGTACCCAGTTTAAGTCAGAGTTTATACCTTGGGATTGACTTTTGGAAGCTATTCGGCATCGCTCCCCAGATAGTTGGTGAGCTTAGCGCCCCAGCCTTATTGTCTTTGGCCCATGAGTTGCCATCAGCCCAATTTAATCAGCTGGAACGAGTCAAGGCGACTTTTCCATCTTCTGATATTCTTGGACTGGGTAAAACTCAGTTGGAAGTACATGTAATTGATGTTGGAGACTCGGTCCCCATCAAACAAAGACATTACCCTGTTTCACCGGCCGTACAGAAATTAATGTATGATGAATTAGACAGAATGATCAGTTTAGGTGTCATAGAGCCATCAAATAGTCCGTGGAACTCTCCTGTCGTTTTGGTCCGCAAGCCGGGAAAGGTACGATTATGTCTCGATTCTCGCAAAGTAAACACTGTCACGGTTAAAGACGCATACCCTCTTCCCCATATAGACGGTTTGTTGGGTCGTCTTCAAGACACCAAGTTTATCACGAGTCTAGATTTGAAAGATGCCTTCTGGCAGATACCTTTAGATCTTAAATCGCGCGAGAAGACAGCTTTTACCGTTCCTGGTAGGCCCTTATATCAGTTTACTGTAATGCCTTTCGGCCTATGTAATGCTCCACAAAGAATGTGTCGATTAATGGATAAAGTTATCCCTGGACACCTACGAGAACACGTATTTGTATACCTTGATGATCTTTTGATCGTCTCTCCCGATTTTGACTCTCATCTCAGAACTCTTGAAGAGGTTGCTGGTTGCTTACGTCGTTCTGGCTTAACCATCAATTTGTCCAAAAGCAAATTTTGTGTAAAAGAGGTAAAGTACCTAGGTTTTTTAATTGGTGACGGAACGTTGAAGACCGACCCTGGTAAAGTGACTGCCATTTCAGAATTTCCTACGCCGAAATCTCATCGGCAAGTACGAAGATTCTTAGGCATGACCGGGTGGTACCAACGATTCATTGCCAATTATGCCAGTGTGGCTGCTCCTATCACAGATTGCTTGAAGGGCAAAAAGTTTGCTTGGACAGGGGAGGCACAGCAGTCCTTTCTCAAGTTGAAAGATTGTATGACTCAGGCTCCGATATTGGTCACTCCTGATTTCTCTAAACCGTTTTACATTCAATGCGATGCGAGTAAAACTGGTGTCGGTAGTGTACTGTTTCAACGAGACATGGATGGAAATGAACATCCAATTGCGTATATGTCCAAAAAGTTGAACAGTGCACAACGAAATTACACTATTACCGAACTTGAATGTTACGCAGCCGTATTGAGTGTAAAAAAGTTTAGAGCATATGTAGAGGGCCAATCGTTCACAATTATTACTGACCACGCTAGTCTTAAATGGCTCATGAATCAGTCTGACCTGAACGGTCGCTTGGCGAGATGTAGTTTAAAATTACAGGGTTTTGAGTTTTCAATAGAGCATCGAAAAGGGAGTCAAAACGTGGTCCCGGATGCGTTGTCCCGTGTTGATTGCGTTGATGAGATTTCATTTTGTCATGATGTAGACTTAACGTCCCCCGCATTCAAATCTCCAGAATATTTGGCATTAATTGAGCGTGTAGGCGGAAAGGCAGGACAGTTGCCTGATCTTAGGGTGTCTGACGACTGTGTGTTCCATCGTACTACACCTCGTACCGGAGATCCAGTCACTGATGACTTGACCTGGAAGCTATGGATTCCATCTGATTTAACCCCTGCGCTGATTGAATCCGCCCATTCACCCCCTCAAGCTTCTCATGGAGGAATAGCAAAAACCCTAGCACGATTACGCAATAAATATTTTTGGCCTGGCATGGTAAATCAAGTCCGAACCTTCGTAGCGCAGTGTGAGACATGTAAATGCACGAAGTCCCCGAATGCAATCTTGCGACCACCCATGGGTGTAAAACTGGAAGTAGCTAAGCCTTTTCAACTCCTGTATGTGGACTTTTTAGGTCCCTATCCCCGCTCCAAGAGAGGTAATACCGCTGTATTGGTAGTTTTGGACTCATTTAGTAAATTTGTATTCCTGTTTCCGGTTTCCTCCGAGACTGCAAATTCTGCAATAGAGAACTTGGAACATCGTGTGTTTCACACATTTGGAGTACCAGAGATTATATTTTCCGACAATGGTCGACAGTTCGTCTCCAAGGAATTTGCTAAATTCTTGGACGACTACGGAGTCAAACATTTGCGTACAGCGGTACATTCTCCACATCCTAATGCTTCGGAGCGAGTAAACAGGTCAACTTTAGCAGCCATTCGTGCCTATTTAAAAGACGACCACCGCGATTGGGACCGTCACCTTTCTTCAGTTGAATGTGCAATGCGAAGTTCAGTTCATGAATCAATAGGAATGGCACCTTTTCAGGCTCTCTTCGGAAGCCAGATGATCTTACACGGATCAGCATATGCGGTCTTAAAAAAATTACACGCCTTACAAGACGGAGACATTGCATTCCTTCCAACTTCAGATCGTCTTCGCCTTATCCGAGAGCGCATTAGCTTAAACCTGTCTGCTGCACACAACCGCCATGAGAAAAATTATAACCTACGTTGTAAATCGGTCTCCTTCCAGCCAGGTCAAGAAGTTTTTCGCCGTACCTTCCCTATTAGTAAAGTTACTAATTGCTTCAGTGCTAAACTAGCAAATAAATTTTCCAAAGCTCGAGTACGGAAGAAAATAGGTGCGAGTCTGTACGAAATTGAGGACATGTCAGGAAAGTTGTTAGGAACTTATCACGCTAAGGATCTCAGGCAGTGAGAAGAACGAAAGCATTCCCAGAGTAGCCCTAATAAGGTATCTCGCCGGCTTCACCGGTTAACTGACAGGGTGCCTTAAACCGCTTAGGTAGCTTCCCTAGCGGTGGTACACCTCCTTGTTTTCCTTGTCCGTCTGGGGGCAAGGTTTTCATGCTAGATGCCTAGCAGGGGCTGCCAGACCAGACCCCCCGAGACACGGTCCTCTCGGTCATTTTTATCGCGCCCGCCTGTTCGCGTGGAAGCTAGCCTTTGCTTCTCAGTCCTTTGTGTCGTGAAGCCCGGACAGTGCGAGGTTCTAGGAGATGCGACCTAGCGCCTCAGAAAGTGGTAGCGTCCTGCTGCATAATCCGTCCTTTACCAGTTTTATTCTCCCCTAGGCCAGAGTAGATCTCTGCGGGCGGGAGAGGAATATATTTCCCAGGGCTCAGGACAGCGACTTGGTCGACGCTGAGTACCTGGGCCGTTTACTCTTCCTCCGTAGGACGACCTAAGGGTTATCTGATGTATGAACAGGCGGTGCCTCGTTCATCATCTTTGGGCCTTGAGGTCATCCCTCCCGCAGGATCCGCCGCGGTCACGGGTACCTTATGGACCACTTCAACCCCTTGCAATAGCCCAAACACACACTTCTACACCCGTCACTAATTTTCTCCTCTGTGGGAGCCCAACACTCAACCAAATCCTGGTACTAGTTCCAGAATTATTTACTAACAGTAGTTGATTCTGTTCAAGGCAATGACTACAAGACCTTTGTAACTTATTGATTGGACACTCCGATTTAGCTCTTTAGTATTTGCTCAGGGAGCAGTGCACACGGGTGGTACACCACCAACTTAAAATTTTTTTTTAAACTGGGGCAGATTTAAATCCAGCCCCTGTAACTGGTCGAAATTGGGATTTATTTCAAACTGGGTCCCTTCCTTGATGGACCCGCCTGGCTTGCGAAAGAGGCCGCCAGAAGGAAATTCATAGAGAGTCGGCTGCCTAGCGCCCAGTCGCTCTCAAACTCTACACAATAATCTTTTTCTATATCCACCTATCCGTCTCCATATTCAAATTTTTTTGTTTTGTTTTGTTCGTCGGTGTATTATATTGGCCCGGCTACTCAGTCGTTAGAGCAGAGACTTATTCTCAGGGTCGTGGGTCGAGCCACACGTTGGGATCTCTCACGTACCATGGAACTCTCTTTCATAGATATTTTCACATATAGCCATTTTTTTTAATCACCTTGGTGGCCTGCATATTCATATCTGCCCGGCTACTCAGTCGGTGAGCATGAGACTCAGTGAGCCGCCTCGTCTTTCGGTTCCCCTCTCCTTGTTCGTTCTAGCGTAACCGCCTTGTAACGGTCGGCCTTAATTCGCCTTCAACATTTGGAATTCCCATACAATAATCCCATCAAAATTTCTCAGCCCATCAATTTTCTTTCATGCAATAATTATTCATAGTTTCCATACAAAAACTTTGGCTCAAATATGCACGCCTCTGCGCATATTATTTCTTGCCTATCCCAATTCTACGGCATAATGCACGCACACAAAAGTTTTCGCGCAACAGAATTGCCGGCGGCGAACGCCCAGCCAATCACTTTGCATTAATTTAAATGAAAACCGAACGATTCTCGGAATTTTTATTCTTGCCCATGTAATGGAATGGATTTACACGGGAGAATGAAGGAACACCGATTATCAATCCGCTTGGTTGTTCCCTTCCGTGTGAATTCCTTCATTTCATTTCCCCATCCTCTATTTTTCCAAGGACACGACCATATAAGGGAATAACGCTGTTCGATAGCGATTTCCTTTGGTTTTTTTTCTGCCCTCACCCCCCAACACTGATGCGCCAAGGGCTAATTCTGGCTTGGCGTCGGATTTATATTCATTCGGGAAGTGATTTTTGTTAAAGACGGTCGCGATGCGGTTTTTTTGAAAATTACAAGATAATATAACAAACTGGAAATAATGTTTTTTGTACTCATGAATAGTTCTGTTTTGAAGTGATAAATAATAGATAGAAAATGTTTCCATAGTACTATATTAAATTATTATTAAATACCTATATATTATGCTGTGTCGTCGTTGAATCGGTCGCGAAGCGGTTTTTTTGAAAATTACAAGATAATGTAATAAACTGGAAATAATGTTTTTTGTACTCATGAATAGTTCTGTTTTGAAGTGATAAATAATAGATAGAAAATGTTTCCATAGTACTATATTAAATTATTATTAAATACCTATATATTATGCTGTGTCGTCGTTGAATCGGTCGCGATGCGGTTTTTTGAAAATTACAAGATAATGTAATAAACTGGAAATAATGTTTTTTGTACTCATGAATAGTTCTGTTTTGAAGTGATAAATAATAGATAGAAAATGTTTCCATAGTACTATATTAAATTATTATTAAATACCTATATATTATGCTTCAGATATTGAGAGTGAAATATGAAATATTGTGAACTGAACAAAATTTTTTTATATAGAAGATATATATCCGAATAAAATACAACCAACAACAAAAAAAAGATATTCAGTGGTGAAGTTTAAATAAATTATATTAAACAAGAAGTTTTTATAAAACAAAAATAAAAGGAAAATGTAAACTACAAAATATCAATTGAAGTAATGTGGGGTACAAATTCCACGGTGCCTTTCTAGTTTATATATAACCAAAAAAAAAAAAAAAAAAAATTATTAATAAAAATAAAAATCTATTTGAGTGGAAGAGTGGAAATTTTAAGTCAATATATTAAGATTTAATTATAAACAAACAAATAAAAATAATATGTGAAAATCTAAAAATTTTAAGGGCGAAAGGTTTTGGGTCATTCCATGGAAAATGACACCAAGCTAATGAAAAAAAAATGACGGAAATTACATAAATTTTACGCTTTAAGTATTGTTAAAGCTCCATAGTATTCGGAAATATGCTTGTAGTAAAAAATAAAATTATTACTTTTTACATTTCCCCAGTTGAATATTGATTTTTCCATTAAATTCAAAAAAGTGCGTTTAGGTGAAGAATGCAAGCTCAAATATTCACTTATATACTTTTAGCGAAAGTGCCGTTGATTTAAAACCAGCAGCTGAGCTATAAAGCGAAAGAGATGTAGAACATGAATTCCCTACACCAAGCCCAAAAAATAACTAAATAGTTAATAAAATATGCCTAAATTAATGTGTTTTGTGTGTATAGTTTTTTACTCGTCCCACCCGTCACGGATCCCTGTCCCACCCGTCACAACATTTTAAGCTGCATAAAAAAAGTTCGTATTGTTTTTTCACTTACCTCTTTTTAGAAAACAATTAGTGACATAACTCAAATAGCATACTACAATAAAATTAGGGCTTCATATGAACTATTTGATCTGAATTTCAACGTCAAATGCAAGTATCTAAAGAAAGAAGGGTTTAGTCTGTCCCACCCGTCACATATGTAATTCTACGAATTTAACAATGTTAGAATATATTTTTATATTGTTTTCTTTTATCATATCTTAAAAAATATATCTAAGAATGCTATCATAAATACAGTATGTATTATGTGCTTTGTTTGCACTTTAAAATAACTGAATGTATATCAAAAAATGTGTTAAAATGTCCCACCCGTCACCATGGAATGACCCTTTTTTTTTTCAAAAAAAAAAAAAAAATTTAATTGTGACGAAATCAAATAAAATAACAAAGAAGAAGAAGAAGAAAAAAACTATTTGTGTAGCTTGTGCGTGGAGATATCATGTAATGAAGAAAAAAAAACTCATAGTACTAAGGTATTTATGTTTATTTGTATCCTTATAAAAGTATCAGAAAATAACAATTAAAACAAAAAGGACAAGAATATTGTTTCTTCCTAATTAAAATTATTTTAATTCACAAGGAAGAAAGAAAAAAAAAAAAAAAACTTCTTCAAATATTAACCTCCGTAAGCTAGAAATAAAAAAAAAAAAAAAAAAAAAATTTAATTAAGTATACAATGTGAATGTAGAATAAGTTCTGAGAAAAATTATTATATTGTATAGATATATTCACTTTAGGTAGTTATTGGAAAAAAGGAAAAAAGAGAAAGAAAGGAAAAGATTTTATAAACAAAAAAAAAACAAACAAAAGGAATAAAAATAAAAAAAAAAAAAAAGAAAAAAATTTATTGAATGAAAACAAACCAAACAAAAATAACGAAAGAATGATTGACTAAGTTATTTAAAAATAATAATAAAAATTTGTAACAGAAGAAATGTAGATATATCTTACATTTTTTTTATTTTTTAAGTGAATAGAATAAATTGTTAGAGAAGAATTTTGGGAAACAAAAAGTAAAAAAAAAAAAATAAAGGAAAAACAAAAATACTTATAACCTATTAGCGTTTAAAGAAGAAAAAAAAGGACAAAAGGGCCAACATAAAAATTTTTAATTAAGGAAAGAAAGGATAAAAATAACAGAGAAAGAAAAATAATCGTAAAATATGTAATTTGATTTTTTTTTGTCAGCCTTGGATTTTTTTTTTATTTTTTAATTGAACCCAGAGAAACAAAAAAGGAAAAGAAAAAGAAAAAAAAAAGCTAACTAATTTGTATGTGGGTTTTTAATATTTTTTTTTGACGACCTTATAAATACATGTAGGAATGAATCCGAGGGATTTTTTTTATTAAAATAAAGTGTAGTTGAGTTTTGTAAATTTCGGCTTAGTTTTTTTTTCTTCTGTGGTTTGCTATTTTTTTTGTTGTTGTTGGAATAATTGACACGTAATGAGGCTCCGTGAGTAGACCGAAACCTGTGGTTGTGGCGCTATTAGGGGAGGTTTTGGTCCTCCAATATGGTGAGTACCCCATGATTTTTTTTCAGATCCCCCTTTATCCCATAAGTCCGTAAGCATGGCTGCTTGACTTCGCTATCCCCCCTCTCGTATGGCCACCCGGTCCTACATAGTCCCTGTCTCGGCGATTAATCATATATTTTTTTTTGACACGCGAAGTTTAGTATGTCTTAAGTACATATAAAGTAACTGTCTTTAATGACGAGCCCCTGCACGACGAACCCCCCCAACGGCGAGCTAGCCGCAGCACCGCCAGGCGTGTCCTTATTTCTAGTGCAGAGGGTGCGTATTTTCGCGAGATAGGTTTTCAATTGCATCCCTGGTTAATATCAGCTGTTCAGCACAGGCCGTCAGCCGTCTTTAGCATTTATTTTCAATTTATATTATTTGTACTGTCAGGCTAGTTTTAGGTAAAGAATTAACGTAGCTTAGCCCAAAAATCTTTTTGACAGTTATAATTGTGGCGCAATGCGTCATTGGCATATTCTGTCCCCCTTTATTTAAATTTAGTTTAAATATTTATTATGACAGTTACAGGTACGGCGCCTCGAGTGTCATATGTGTATTCTGCCTCGTTCAGTTTAGCTTATTTTTATATTGACAGTTACAGGACAAACGAATCTGTGCCTGGACAAACGATTTCCAGCAATGGACAAACGAATTCTGGCATGGACAAACGAATCTGTGCCTGGACAAATGATTTCCAGCAATGGACAAACGAATCTGTGACTAGACAAACAATTTCCAGCAATGGGCAAACGAATCTGGGCCTGGACAAACGATTTCCAGCAATGGACAAACGAATTCTGGCCTGGACAAACGAATCTGTGCCTGGAAAAACGATTTCTAGCAAAGGACAAACGAATCTGTGCCTGGACAAACGATTTCCAGCAATGGACAAACGAATTCTGGCATGGACAAACGAATCTGTGCCTGGACAAACGATTTCCAGCAATTGACAAACGAATATGTGCCTGGACAAACGATTTCCAGCAATGGACAAACGAATCTGTGCTTGGACAAACGATTTCCAACAATGGACAAACGAATTCTGGCATGGACAAACGAATCTGTGCCTGGAAAAACGATTTCCAGCAATGGACAAACGAATCTGTGCCTGGACAAACGATTTCCAGCAATGGACAAACGAATCTGTGCCTGGACAAACGATTTCCAGCAATGGACAAACGAATCTGTGCCTGGACAAACGATTTCCAGCAATGGACAAACGAATCTGTGCCTGGACAAACGATTTCCAGCAATGGACAAACGAATCTGTGCCTGGATAAACGATTTCCAGCAATGGACAAACGAATTATGGCATGGACAAATGAATCTGTCCCTGGAAAAACGATTTCCAGCAATGGACAAACGAATCTGTGCCTGGACAAACAATTTCCAGCAATGGACAAACGAATCTGGGCCTGGACAAACGATTTCCGGCAATGGACAAACGAATTCTGGCCTGGACAAACGAATCTGTGCCTGGAAAACCGATTTCCAGCAATGGACAATCGAATCTGTGCCTGGACAAACGATTTCCAGCAATGGACAAAGGAATTCTGGCATGGACAAACGAATCTGTGCCTGGACAAATGATTTCCAGCAATGGACAAACGAATCTGTGCCTGGACAAACGATTTCCAGCAATGGACAAACGAATCTGTGCCTGGACAAACGATTTCCAGCAATGGACGAACGAATTCTGGCATAGACAAACGAATCTGTGCCTGGAAAAACCAGCAATGGACAAACGAATATGTGCCTGGACAAACGATTTCCAGCAATGGACAAACGAATTCTGGCATGGACAAACGAATCTGTGCCTGGACAAACGATTTCCAGCAATGGAGAAACGAATTCTGGCATGGACAAACGAATCTGTGCCTGGAAAAACGATTTCCAGCAATGGACAAACGAATCTGTGCCTGGACAAACGATTTCCAGCAATGGACAAACGAATTCTTGCATGGACAAACGAATCTGTGCCTGGACAAATGATTTCCAGCAACGGACAAACGAATCTGTGCCTGGACAAACAATTTCCAGCAATGGACAAACGAATCTGGGCCTGGACAAACGACTTCCAGCAATGGACAAACGAATTCTGACCTGGACAAACGAATCTGTGCCTGGAAAAACGATTTCCAGCAATGGACAAACGAATCTGTGCCTGGACAAACGATTTCCAGTAATGGACAAACGAATTCTGGCATGGACAAACGAATCTGTGCCTGGACAAATGATTTCCAGCAATGGGCAAACGAATCTGTGCCTGGACAAACAATTTCCGGCAATGGACAAACGATTTCTGGCATGGACAAACGAATCTGTGCCTGGACAAACGATTTCCAGCAATGGACAAACGAATCTGTGCCTGGAAAAACGATTTCCAGCAATGGACAAACGAATTCTGGCATGGACAAACGAATCTGTGCCTGGACAAATGATTTCCAGCAATGGACCAACAAATTCTGGCATGGACAAACGAATCTGTGCCTGGACAAACGAATCTGTGCCTGGACAAACGATTTCCAGCAATGGACAAACGAATTCTGGCATGGACAAACGAATCTGAGCCTGGACAAACGATTTCTGTCCATGGACAAACGAATTCTGGCATGGACAAACGAATCTGTGCCTGGACAAACGATTTCCAGCAATGGACAAACGATTCTGGGCCTGGAAAAACGATTTCCAGCAATGGACAAACGAATTCTGGCATGGACAAACGAATCTGTGCCTGGACAAATGATTTCCAGCAATGGACAAACGAATCTGTGCCTGGACAAACGATTTCCAGCAATGGACAAACGAATCTGTGCCTGGACAAACGATTTCCAGCAATGGACAAACGAATTCTGGCATGGACAAACGAATCTGTGCCTGGACAAATGATTTCCAGCAATAGACAAACGAATCTGTGCCTGGACAAACGATTTCCAGCAATGGACAAACGAATCTGTGCTTGATTTCCAGCAATGGACAAACGAATCTGTGCCTAGACAAACAATTTCCAGCAATGGACAAACGAATCTGGGCCTGGACAAACGATTTCCAGCAATGGACAAACGAATTCTGGCCTGGACAAACGAATCTGTGCCTGGAAAAACGATTTCCAGCAAAGGACAAACGAATCTGTGCCTGGACAAACGATTTCCAGCAATGGACAAACGAATTCTGGCATGGACAAACGAATCTGTGCCTGGACAAACGATTTCCAACAATGGACAAACGAATATGTGCTTGGACAAACGATTTCCAGCAATGGACAAACGAATCTGTGCCTGGACAAACGATTTCCAACAATGGACAAACGAATTCTGGCATGGACAAACGAATCTGTGCCTGGAAAAACGATTTCCAGCAATGGACAAACGAATCTGTGCCTGGACAAACGATTTCCAGCAATGGACAAACGAATCTGTGCCTGGACAAACGATTTCCAGCAATGGACAAACGAATCTGTGCCTGGACAAACGATTTCCAGCAATGGACAAACGAATTCTGGCATGGACAAACGAATCTGTGCCTGGACAAACGATTTCCAGCAATGGACAAACGAATCTGTGCCTGGACAAACGATTTCCAGCAATGGACAAACGAATCTGTGCCTGGACAAACGATTTCCAGCAATGGACAAACGAATTCTGGCATGGACAAATGAATCTGTCCCTGGAAAAACGATTTCCAGCAATGGACAAACGAATCTGTGCCTGGACAAACAATTTCCAGCAATGGACAAACGATTCTGGGCCTGGACAAACGATTTCCAGCACTGGACAAACGAATTCTGGCCTGGACAAACGAATCTGTGCCTGGAAAACCGATTTCCAGCAAAGGACAAACGAATCTGTGCCTGGACAAACGATTTCCAGCAATGGACAAACGAATTCTGGCATGGACAAACGAATCTGTGCCTGGACAAACGATTTCCAGCAATGGACAAACGAATCTGTGCCTGGACAAACGATTTCCAGCAATGGACGAACGAATTCTGGCATAGACAAACGAATCTGTGCCTGGAAAAACCAGCAATGGACAAACGAATATGTGCCTGGACAAACGATTTCCAGCAATGTACAAACGAATTCTGGCATGGACAAACGAATCTGTGCCTTGACAAACGATTTCCAGCAATGGACAAACGAATTCTGGCATGGACAAACGAATCTGTGCCTGGACAAACGATTTCCAGCAATGGACAAACGAATCTGGGCCTGGACAAACGATTTCCAGCAATGGACAAACGAATTCTGACCTGGACAAACGAATCTGTGCCTGGAAAAACGATTTCCAGCAATGGACAAACGAATCTGTGCCTGGACAAACGATTTCCAGTAATGGACAAACGAATTCTGGCATGGACAAACGAATCTGTGCCTGGACAAATGATTTCCAGCAATGGGCAAACGAATCTGTGCCTGGACAAACAATTTCCGGCAATGGACAAACGATTTCTGGCATGGACAAACGAATCTGTGCCTGGACAAACGATTTCCAGCAATGGACAAACGAATCTGTGCCTGGACAAACGATTTCCAGCAATGGACAAACGAATTCTGGCATGGACAAACGAATCTGAGCCTGGACAAATGATTTCCAGCAATGGACCAACAAATTCTGGCATGGACAAACCAATCTGTGCCTGGACAAACGAATCTGTGCCTGGACAAACGATTTCCAGCAATGGACAAACGAATTCTGGCATGGACAAACGAATCTGAGCCTGGACAAACGATTTCTGTCCATGGACAAACGAATTCTGGCATGGACAAACGAATCTGTGCCTGGACAAACGATTTCCAGCAATGGACAAACGATTCTGGGCTTGGAAAAACGATTTCCAGCAATGGACAAACGAATTCTGGCATGGACAAACGAATCTGTGCCTGGACAAATGATTTCCAGCAATGGACAAACGAATCTGTGCCTGGACAAACGATTTCCAGCAATGGACAAACGAATCTGTGCCTGGACAAACGATTTCCAGCAATGGACAAACGAATTCTGGCATGGACAAACGAATCTGTGCCTGGACAAATGATTTCCAGCAATAGACAAACGAATCTGTGCCTGGACAAACGATTTTCAGCAATGGACAAACGAATCTGTGCTTGGACAAACGATTTCCAGCAATGGACAAACGAATTCTGGCATGGACAAACGAATCTGTGCCTGGAAAAACGATTTCCAGCAATGGACAAACGAATCTGTGCCTGGACAAACGATTTCCAGCAATGGACAAACGAATTCTGGCATGGACAAACGAATATGTGCCTGGACAAACGATTTCCAGCAATGGACAAACGAATTCTGGCATGGACAAACGAATCTGTGACTGGAAAAACGATTTCCAGCAATGGACAAACGAATCTGTGCCTGGACAAACGATTTCCAGCAATGGACAAACGAATTCTGGCATGGACAAACGAATCTGTGCCTGGACAAATGATTTCCAGCAATGGACAAACGAATCTGTGCCTAGACAAACAATTTCCAGCAATGGACAAACGAATCTGGGCCTGGACAAACGATTTCCAGCAATGGACAAACGAATTCTGGCCTGGACAAACGAATCTGTGCCTGGAAAAACGATTTCCAGCAAAGGACAAACGAATCTGTGCCTGGACAAACGATTTCCAGCAATGGACAAACGAATTCTGGCATGGACAAACGAATCTGTGCCTGGACAAACGATTTCCAACAATGGACAAACGAATATGTGCTTGGACAGACGATTTCCAGCAATGGACAAACGAATCTGTGCCTGGACAAACGATTTCCAACAATGGACAAACGAATTCTGGCATGGACAAACGAATTTGTGCCTGGACAAACGATTTCCAGCAATGGACAAACGAATCTGTGCCTGGACAAACGATTTCCAGCAATGGACAAACGAATCTGTGCCTGGACAAACGATTTCCAGCAATGGACAAACGAATTCTGGCATGGACAAACGAATCTGTGCCTGGACAAACGATTTCCAGCAATGGACAAACGAATCTGTGCCTGGACAAACGATTTCCAGCAATGGACAAACGAATCTGTGCCTGGACAAACGATTTCCAGCAATGGACAAACGAATTCTGGCATGGACAAACGAATCTGTGCCTGGACAAACGATTTCCAGCAATGGACAAACGAATCTGTGCCTGGACAAACGATTTCCAGCAATGGACAAACGAATCTGTGCCTGGACAAACGATTTCCAGCAATGGACAAACGAATTCTGGCATGGACAAATGAATCTGTCCCTGGAAAAACGATTTCCAGCAATGGACAAACGAATCTGTGCCTGGACAAACAATTTCCAGCAATGGACAAACGATTCTGGGCCTGGACAAACGATTTCCAGCACTGGACAAACGAATTCTGGCCTGGACAAACGAATCTGTGCCTGGAAAACCGATTTCCAGCAAAGGACAAACGAATCTGTGCCTGGAAAAACGATTTCCAGCAATGGACAAACGAATTCTGGCATGGACAAACGAATCTGTGCCTGGACAAACGATTTCCAGCAATGGACAAACGAATCTGTGCCTGGACAAACGATATCCAGCAATGGACGAACGAATTCTGGCATAGACAAACGAATCTGTGCCTGGAAAAACCAGCAATGGACAAACGAATATGTGCCTGGACAAACGATTTCCAGCAATGGACAAACGAATTCTGGCATGGACAAACGAATCTGTGCCTTGACAAACGATTTCCAGCAATGGACAGACGAATTCTGGCATGGACAAACGAATCTGTGCCTGGACAAAC
Organism: Thereva nobilitata; assembly: GCA_963855945.1. Classification (NCBI taxonomy): domain Eukaryota; kingdom Metazoa; phylum Arthropoda; class Insecta; order Diptera; family Therevidae; genus Thereva; species Thereva nobilitata. The sequence goes on along the minus strand of OY979694.1, from coordinate 100,064,172 downwards.
GATTTCCAGCAATGGACAAACGAATTCTGGCATGGACAAACGAATCTGTGCCTGGACAAACGATTTCCAGCAATGGAGAAACGAATTCTGGCATGGACAAACGAATCTGTGCCTGGAAAAACGATTTCCAGCAATGGAAAAACGAATCTGTGCCTGGACAAACGATTTCCAGCAATGGACAAACGAATTCTTGCATGGACAAACGAATCTGTGCCTGGACAAATGATTTCCAGCAATGGACAAACGAATCTGTGCCTGGACAAACAATTTCCAGCAATGGACAAACGAATCTGGGCCTGGACAAACGATTTCCAGCAATGGACAAACGAATTCTGGCCTGGACAAACGAATCTGTGCCTGGAAAAACGATTTCCAGCAATGGACAAACGAATCTGTGCCTGGACAAACGATTTCCAGTAATGGACAAACGAATTCTGGCATGGACAAACGAATCTGTGCCTGGACAAATGATTTCCAGCAATGGGCAAACGAATCTGTGCCTGGACAAACAATTTCCGGCAATGGACAAACGAATTCTGGCATGGACAAACGAATCTGTGCCTGGACAAACGATTTCCAGCAATGGACAAACGAATCTGTGCCTGGACAAACGATTTCCAGCAATGGACAAACGAACCTGTGCCTGGACAAACGATTTCCAGCAATGGACAAACGAATTCTGGCATGGACAAACGAATCTGTGCCTGGAAAAACGATTTCCAGCAATGGACAAACGAATCTGTGCCTGGACAAACGATTTCCAGCAATGGACAAACGAATCTGTGCCTGGACAAACGATTTCCAGCAATGGACAAACGAATCTGTGCCTGGACAAACGATTTCCAGCAATGGACAAACGAATCTGTGCCTGGACAAACGATTTCCAGCAATGGACAAACGAATCTGTGCCTGGACAAACGATTTCCAGCAATGGACAAACGAATCTGTGCCTGGACAAACGATTTCCAGCAATGGACAAACGAATCTGTGCCTGGACAAACGATTTCCAGCAATGGACAAACGAATCTGTGCCTGGACAAACGATTTCCAGCAATGGACAAACGAATTCTGGCATGGACAAACGAATCTGTGCCTGGACAAACGATTTCTAGCAATGGACAAACGAATCTGTGCCTGGACAAACGATTTCCAGCAATGGACAAACGAATCTGTGCCTGGACAAACGATTTCCAGCAATGGACAAACGAATTCTGGCATGGACAAACGAATCTGTCCCTGGAAAAACGATTTCCAGCAATGGACAAACGAATCTGTGCCTGGACAAACAATTTCCAGCAATGGACAAACGAATCTGGGCCTGGACAAACGATTTCCAGCAATGGACAAACGAATTCTGGCCTGGACAAACGAATCTGTGGCTGGAAAACCGATTTCCAGCAATGGACAAACGAATCTGTGCCTGGACAAACGATTTCCAGCAATGGACAAACGAATTCTGGCATGGACAAACGAATCTGTGCCTGGACAAATGATTTCCAGCAATGGACAAACGAATCTGTGCCTGGACAAACGATTTCCAGCAATGGACAAACGAATCTGTGCCTAGACAAACGATTTCCAGCAATGGACAAACGAATTCTGGCATGGACAAACGAATCTGTGCCTGGAAAAACCAGCAATGGACAAACGAATATGTGCCTGGACAAACGGTTTCCAGCAATGGACAAACGAATTCTGGCATGGACAAACGAATCTGTGCCTGGAAAAACGATTTCCAGCAATGGACAAACGAATCTGTGCCTGGACAAACGATTTCCAGCAATGGACAAACGAATTCTGGCATGGACAAACGAGTCTGTGCCTGGACAAACGATTTCCAGCAATGGACAAACGAATTCTGGCATGGACAAACGAATCTGTGCTTGGAAAAACGATTTCCAGCAATGGACAAACGAATCTGTGCCTGGACAAACGATTTCCAGCAATGGACAAACGAATTCTGGCATGGACAAACGAATCTGTGCCTGGACAAATGTTTTCCAGCAATGGACAAACGAATCTGTGCCTGGACAAACAATTTGCAGCAATGGACAAACGAATCTGGGCCTGGACAAACGATTTCCAGCAATGGACAAACGAATTCTGGCCTGGACAAACGAATCTGTGCCTGGAAAAACGATTTCCAGCAATGGACAAACGAATCTGTGCCTGGACAAACGATTTCCAGTAATGGACAAACGAATTCTGGCATGGACAAACGAATCTGTGCCTGGACAAATGATTTGCAGCAATGGGCAAACGAATCTGTGCCTGGACAAACAATTTCCGGCAATGGACAAACGAATTCTGGCATGGACAAACGAATCTGTGCCTGGACAAACGATTTCCAGCAATGGACAAACGAATCTGTGCCTGGACAAACGATTTCCAGCAATGGACAAACGAATCTATGCCTGGACAAACGATTTCCAGCAATGGACAAACGAATTCTGGCATGGACAAACGAATCTGTGCCTGGACAAATGATTTGCAGCAATGGGCAAACGAATCTGTGCCTGGACAAACAATTTCCGGCAATGGACAAACGAATTCTGGCATGGACAAACGAATCTGTGCCTGGACAAACGATTTCCAGCAATGGACAAACGAATCTGTGCCTGGACAAACGATTTCCAGCAATGGACAAACGAATCTGTGCCTGGACCAACGATTTCCGTCCATGGACAAACGAATTCTGGCATTTTTTATCCCTGGATAAACTGCAATTAAAAAACGCAATGTGATGAAAATATATGTTTTCGTATTTTTTTTAAATTTATAACTACTACTCCGAGGTGTAGCAATAGATTATGTAGTCGGTGTTAGAAAATTTTCTGTGCGGAGTCGATTCGCCGAAATCCGCGCTGTGTCGAAAAAATTTCGACTAAATAATTTAGTTGCAATTGTTATTTCTCCGAAGGGTGGATTAATTTGGTTTTTTTCTTTATTTCGTGTCGTATTGATGTCGGTTCGGAATAAAATCAGGTTATCTTGATGAGACCCCTGCCTCCCTTACACCCAAGAACTGAGGTGGGCAGTCGCCTTTAGGACTTTTGTCCACCTCATTCAAGATTGCATCGCAAATAGAGGAGGATTCCTCCTCCGTCAATTGCCTTCGGGATAGTTGCCCAGTACAACCGCCATGGTGATCCCGGTCAAATTATCCCGGTATGAGGGTTCCCTCCCTCCTTTTTTTCCTTTGGGGTCCCTGCCCAGCGGGAGAATCCTCTGATCGCTGCCGTTTCGGCAGTAGACCAGTTGGGTCCGGCGTGTTGCATTGCCTTCCAGAAGATGTATGATCTTGTGCTGCCAGTTTTCCAGTGTCCAGAAACCTTTGGCAGTGCAGCGGCAGTCTGGGTCCGCTCCTTGGAGCCCCCTGTGTCCTGACCGCTGTCCCGCCTTCAGTTCGTTGCAAAGGAAGTTGCAAATGTGGTACTCAGGTATGCTCCGCGGAGCTCCCCGATTCCCTTGCGGCCTTCCTTGCTTTGGCCCTCTTTCTTTTGGTCATACCGACAACCTTGCCAGTTATATCGTCAACAACATTGTCGCCAGCTGTCTGGGGCATTGTTGTTGACGATTGAGAAGCCGAACCTTCAGTGCTGGACGAGGTACCTCCAAGGAGTTCCCTCTTCAGCTCTGAGCTGATGCTTATTGCGTCAGACCCACAATCTCCTTCTTCGTCTGATTTTTTTAAATTGGTCCATAAATTGATCCCACGAGTGTGGCGGGGAAGAGGAAGTCCATCCTGACAGAGTCCCCATAACAGGACAAGGCTATGTACAGCTGGGTGCGCGCGGTGCCCAGAGGAGATCGTTCATGACAGTGCAAAACTACCCACTGCCATGCAACCCCCGACACGATGCATTTAAGCTGCTGACAGAAACAGGCGCAAACGCCGTGCGGGCAATGACAGAGAGAATAGAAGTAGTGTATTCAAATGCGCACTAACGAAATGCTGTTTTACGCTACGCACACACCGCGCAAGTTGCTTTATTTTCTACTCTTTGCGCGTTGCCACCGCGTAGTGTCAAGAGATGCTTGTGTTTTGAGCCGTGGTGGAGTCGTTTTGATGGTGGTGGGCATATGTTTGGAGTCATGTGTTGGTGTTGGGTGGGATAGCAAATTTGTTGGATTTTATATTTAATGAAAATCTTTATTTTTCCAAATTATGGTAATTAAATTAGCACCTAAAACAAAGACAAGTCCTGTAGGATAGAAAAATTATATGTAAATCATTCAGGTTTTTCAATTCTTTTCCTATCACGTCCACTTGTCACTTTCATTTCGTTGTTGTGTTCAAAGTCGGAGCGCGCCGCCGACACCGCAACATCATGTCAGTGAAAAGTCGCCACATACCGCGAAGCCAATGTCCGCACCGCCTTTGCGCCTGTTTCTGTCAGTAGCTTTACATCTTGGCTTGGTAGACTACCGTCGTTAATTGGTTATCCAGGGGCATGTTGTATACAAAAAATGCACGGGGCCGGTAAATGACCCGTGCAGAACATTAAAAATAAAAAGGTCCCAAGTGTAACCCGAAACCGCCAAGAAATTGGCAGAAGAAAACTTCGCGCAATTTGCCTTGCGAAATAAATAAAAATAACGTAAGGAAATTGCGCAAGTTCGGGGCACTTGGAGAAAAGCCGACGGATGCGTTTTTCCGGCCGGCGCCCTCAGCCTTGGGTGAAAGACCAGCAGCTGACTTTTGCCCCAAGGTTGATGGCCCGGAAGAAATTCGCAACGGCGGATTTTCTTGGCCAAAGTTTTCAAGCGGAGATCGATCGATGAATCGATCAAAGACAGAGTTAATTTAACTTTCACGTGCGGCGGGCGCTTCTTTTTGAGTTTCTTTTGCAAGGGTTGATTTTTTTTTTTTACCGTAGCGGGCGCGATGAATTGAGTGGTGATTCGAAAATAGTAAAGTCGTTCGTTTAGAATTTAATGTAAATCCAAGTGTTAGAAAACATTCGCTTAACTTAATGGTGTACTGCAAAAATGATTGTTTGAAAATAGATAATTAATTATATTTCCAAAGTGTTAGTATACCTTTGTTCATATTAAACTTAATTAAATGTATCGTGTTAGAGAATTTGGATAATAATTAATAAATGCAATGTGTTAGAAAACATTCGCTTAACGTAATGGTGTACTGGAAAAATGTTTGTTTGAACATAGGTAATTAATAATAAAAAATAACAATAGTAACAATAATTCCAAACTTAATTAAATGTATCGCGTTAAAAAAATTAGATAATAATTAATAAGTCCAAAGTAAATTAGATAATAATTAATAAATCCAAAGTGTAAGAAAACATTCGTTTAACTAAATGGTGTACTACAAAAATGATTGTTTGAAAATAGATAATTAATTATATTTCCAAAGTGTTAATATACCTTTGTTTCATATTAAACTTAACTAGTGCATCGCGCTAGAGAAGCGTTTGATAGGTATCGGTAAGTACCGAGTAGACAATTAAATAGAAAAATACACATAACAATTGGCGCAGCCGGTAGGATCTGGGTGCGCTAATAATAAAAAATCGCTAACACTGCTGGTCAAGGCACACTAGACCTTTTGCCCAAGGTTGAGCCTAACTTGGGGGCAGCGTCCGCGGTTGCAAAAGTGCAGCAAATCCTAGATCCTACAAAGAACCATCGCTCGGGGGTGTTCAACAAAGTGCCTCTGTTCCAGGCGAATAAGCATACACCCCCCTAAGTAACTTCATCGAGGGAATTTTGTGGGCTTCATCCGTGCCCAGGAAACGCCCTATGTCAGAGGGCCAACCGGGGGACAACCACCACTCAGAAACCCCCACACCGAGGGATCATCAACCAACAGCAGGCCCTTCAACAGCGTCAGGGTCCAACGACACCAACTCACCATTCAACAAGGCAGGCGAAGCAGCAACCAACATCCCAGCCGCATCAGACCTCGCAGCAGTACAAGAATCCAGCAATACCCCATCAGAACGCCTGATAATCCAGCGAGGGAACACATCCACGCCGACGACCTCAACTCCAACAGAGACACCCCAGATCTCCCCCCGAATATTGAGAAGCGGAAAAGTAGTAGAAAAGGGAGTCAAGCAAGTAGGTCCTAGTTTAAGTTTAGATCAAATATTGCAGAGAGCGCTCGAGACAGGTGATATAAATATCTCCGTGTGTCAGGCAGTGGAACGAGAGACAAATAAAATTCGTAAACGCCGCCTGACACAAGTAGAGAAATTAAAACAAAGTACCCTCCAATTTAGGGAGGATTTAGCTAAATTTAAATCCCTCGAGCGCCCTCTTACTGGCGAAGGGACAAACGTAGAAAATTTTAATGATAAGTTAGAACATTTAAATAATAGTGAAGAAAATTGTAAGACCAACAACGACACCCGCTCGATCACCACCCCACCCGCGTTTACCGCCGACCTCGCCGAAGACCTACTAACTTGGATAAGTGTGTCCCTCACGGAATCTGAGAAGGACAACCTTACCCTAAATAAAACCGAAAGAAACGGTACCACGGAAGAGGAGAAGAAACCCCTGTTTAAATTAGCCATGGCAGACGCTTACATTAAAGTCGCCAAGCTAACCTCCCAGTTAGTACCAATATTCTCTGGTGGGCATAGCCCAACCCTAGCAAGCGAGCTCCAGATGTTCTTAGGGTGCTGTCGGAGGGTAATTCAATGTTTGACGGAAGCTGAGCAACCAGCATTCCTACAAATTTTCCCAACAAGGCTTCGAGGCGAAGCCTACCAGCTGATAGCCGCAAGCCAACCAGCTACTTTTGACGATGCTGAAAAGCTCCTTAATAGGACGTATCTCCCAAGGGAGACGTACCAGGAACTAGTGAACAAACTAATTACCCTACGCCAGCTCCCTCTCGAACCACTAATAGCCTACACCACAAGGGTAAAACAACAGTTATCCCTATGTGAGGAAGCGGCCACCAATAAATATGGCGCAACAGCGGATCCAGTAAAAATACAACTAGCGGATTTCGCTAAAACCGCTTTAAGAAGTGGGATTACAAATCCTCATTTGTGCCAGTACTTACTGGCAGCAGGGGACGATACATTGGATAGTCTGATCCAGAAGGCCCTAGACATGGAGAGACTTCAACAAACCTCCATGTACTTACAGGCCCCACATCAAGTATCATCCAACTTTCAGGCATATAACCCCTATATACAACCAGCTCAAATAACGCAAATCGAAAATATACAACAAGCACTCCCCGCCGCGATCACCCAATACTCAAATACACAACACACCAAAATTGTACAAAATTGTAACGTTGAGGGCCCAAACCAAACACTGCGATTTCCTCGCACGGAAATCAATCCAGAAGAAATTGCAATCCCACTACGCAGTAATACCACCAAATCGGAACCCAGAGAGCAGCAGGAGCAAACCCAAACCAGGGAGTATCAGTTCGCAGAAACTGAGATCATCCCCGGTGGTGTCTCCCAAGTAACCTCAGAGAGGAATACCAGCTGCCTATCTCAGGATGGGTCAAGGTTGGAAAACAACCCCAACGAATGTGAGACCACTTCAGGCATAAGTCATACGATAGCGTTGGAAGAACCCCTTCGCTTACCAAGCCGGTCTCAAATGGTGGCCTCAATCCCACTAAGGTTAGAGGAGGAAATGCTCTGTGAAGCATACGAGCCGAGCGAAGGAGTATTCCTCGCCAATGCCCTCTTACCATCTGGAACCAAAACAGTGTTTGTTAGCCTCCTCAACGTTAATACCCAACCAGTAGTCCTGACGAGCCTAACTCTAAAACTCACGCCAACAAAAGACTACTCCACTATATCTCTAGCCCCCAACAACAACCCTAAGCCTCTAACGAACACTAACGACGAATGTGGGTATCCTTCAGGCCCTGAACCAGTCGGTCTCAGGAACGCCAGTACCCCATCGTCGCCCAACGCAAGGCCTAAAAGTATACCCAGAAATGGTGCAACCCCGCACGGTATACCCAAAGGGAAACGGGCAAGAATAAAGTTACAAGTAAAGGAAAAGGAAATCGAGACCCTCCACCAGATGAGATACATATACCCGGACTACGAAGATCCGGACCCTGAGCGCGAAGCGCGCCTCAAACAGTTAAATGAAGAACTCAGTTTCGACCACCCCCTAACAGCCGATGAGAAACAATCCATAAAGAAACTCTGTCACGAATATGCCGATATATTTCACCTAAAAGGGGACAAACTTTCCTACACGGAAGCCATAAAACACGAAATCCCCATGATCTACGACAGATTTATAAACCAAAAAATGTACAGGTTGCCAGAGACCCAAAGACATATCATAAACGAACAGTTGGAAGAAATGTTGGATAATGACATCGTCCAACCGAGTAGAAGTCCGTGGAACTCACCCCTCCTAGTGGTTCCCAAAAAATCGGGCCCCGATGGCAAGAAAAAATGGCGCGTAGTTGTAGACTACCGCAAAATAAACGAAAACACAATAGGTGACGCATACCCACTACCAAGAATCGAGGATATCCTAGACCAACTCGGTCACTCGAGATACTTCTCCACCCTCGACTTGGCCAGTGGCTACCATCAAGTATTAGTGGAACCACAAGACCGCCCCAAGACAGCCTTTAGCACGAATTATGGACACTATGAGTTTAAACGCATGCCGTTCGGGCTAAAAGGAGCCCCGGCCACGTTTCAGAGACTAATGAATTATGTCCTCACAGGCTTACAAGGCCTCGAATGCTTCGTCTACCTAGATGACATAGTCATCTACGGGAAGAACCTTGAGGACCATAATTCGAAGCTCCGACGGGTATTCGACCGGTTGAGGGAAAACAACCTCAAATTACAACCGGAGAAATGCCAGTTCTTAAAGAAGGAAGTAGTCTATCTGGGCCACGTATGCTCTGAGGAGGGAGCCCTCCCCGACCCCAGAAAGACGGAATGTGTCCAGAGTTTCCCAGCGCCACGAACAATCAGGCAGGTGCAATCATTCCTAGGCCTCGCCAATTACTATAGAAAATTTATCCCAGATTTTTCTAAAATAGTACGACCTCTAACGAATTTGCTAAGAAAGGGCGTGAAATTTTCTTGGACACCGAAATGCCAGGAAGCATTTCAAACGATAAAGCGTTCCCTAGTCTCCCCACCACTGCTGATCTATCCTGACTTCGACAAACCGTTCAACCTAACAACGGACGCCAGCAGTGAGGCACTCGGAGCAGTGCTCTCCCAAGGAGACGTAGGCAAGGATCAGCCCATAGCATATGCCAGTCGCACTCTAAATAAGGCAGAACGCAATTACTCCACTATCGAGAAAGAGTTGCTCGCCATAGTATGGGCTGTAAAAAATTTTAGATGCTACCTAATGGGTCGTAAATTCACGGTCTACACAGACCACAAACCCCTAAAGGGCGTTTTCAACGTTAAAGACCCGACCACGAGACTTGTAAGATTCCATCACAAACTGTCCGAATACGACTACAATATAGAATATAAACCGGGAAAATACAACACGAATGCTGACGCTCTCAGCCGAATTCCTCAAAGAGCAGAAGAGCCCAATACCTCCACGGTGGAAGCTCTAATTCACCAACCCGGTGAGACACCATCAATACTTCCAGAAAACGTGACTAACTCGCCTCCTACAGAAAGGCTAAAACAATGTAATGCGGTCACAAGGGCTCAGGCACAGAAGATGCAGGACAACGGTAAAGACCAACGCGTTCCAACCCCAAGAGCCCCCGATGTCGACGAAGAGCCCAACGATCTCGAAACCGAAATACCCCAACCTGCCGAGGCCTCCCAAAGTAGCTCCATCGCGCTTCAAAAGAAAAGTGAGGTAATAACAAGTCCCGAAGAAATCAACACAATACTGAAGGACTACCATGACTCCCCCTTCGGCGGACACCAAGGAATCGTCAAAACCTACAATCGAATTCGCCGAAAGTATTGGTGGAGACGAATGTTCCACGACATAAGTCGATATGTCCGGAAATGCAAAAAATGTCAAACCATGAAAGCTTCAAGGCAATTCAAAATGCCCATGGTTATAACGGACATTGCAGAAAAGCCGTTCGACAAGGTTTACTTGGACATAGTGGGTCCACTGGAAGAAACCCTTTCAGGAAACAAATATATCCTAACCTTCCAGGATAACCTGACCAAATTCGTCGACTGGTATGCCATACCCAATGCAGAAGCCCAAACGGTAGCACAAATTTTCTTCGACGAAATCGTCACGCGCTACCGCATACCAAAACAAATAGTCACCGATCAGGGATCGAACTTCCTGAGTAACCTTTTTAAAGGCGTGTGTAGGCTCTTAAAAGTTAAGAAACTCCAGACTTCAGCCTACCATCCCCAGTCCAACGGTGCACTAGAACGGGCCCATAGACCCCTGATCGAATACTTACGCACTATAGTAGATGAAAGCCCAAACAGTTGGGATCAGTTCTTACGTACGGCAGCATTCGTGTACAACAATAGTGTACACGAGGGGACCAAACTTACCCCCATGGATTGCCTATATGGGTTCACCGCCGATGTCCCATCCAATCTAAAACGCACCCCGGAGCCTCTATACAACCACGAGAGTTATTACCACCAATTGCGGTACAAATTGCAAAAATCATACGCAATGGCGAGGAAAAACTTACTCACAAGCAAGAATCGCTCCAAAGCGCATTATGATGGGAACGTACGTACACTCACCCTACACATAGGAGACAAGGTCCTCCTACGCAACGAGGCCCGAAAACATAAGTTATCCCAAGTCTGGATCGGGCCCTATACAGTAGTCGCCGTCCCAAGCGCGGTAAACACTACCATAAAAATAAATAAGAGATTAGTAACTGTCCATAATAACCGCTTGAAGCCGTTTTATGAAGATAAAACCCAGCTTTAAGGAAAAGCCAGTCCTGCCAATAATATCGTCTAAAAGTGTTTTACAATCTAAAACATCAGACTAGACGGATGGCATACCTTACGATTACGGCACACCAAAACTAATCTCTTATTTACCTTACATTGGTCGAGCATATACGATTGCCAGTTAAAATAGCATCAGACCGAACGCATCCCAGTTTAATATTACCAGGAATCTACTTAACAAATACCCTATCTCATTGGACAAAAGAAAGACTGCGTTCCCATGGATCCACTCACATAATCAACATTGACGACCATAACCGAGAATGTAATAAAATAACACCGATAGACAATAGCTATCCAAATAATATAAACACATAGTAGTAGCACACCGCTAGACTTAAAAGATAACTTTGAGTTCCTTGATTTAAATTTCGGTGAAAAATCATACCTAACAACAGTATCGCTAATCAAAAGTGCTTAACAATATCGACTGCATATTTAATGTATAAAAACAACATTAATTTTAATGACGCACTTTAGCGGATCAAGGGTGTTTTCAAGAAGGCAAAACTTGAAAGATTTTTTCTTATAAGCCAACTATATGAGTATGAGCCTATTTTAAAAGTGCAGAAATGATTAGCAAGAGGACATAGTGCACGAGAGAGCTTAAATCAGCATCTTGAAAACAAGGAAATTGGAGAAGGGGAAGAAAAAGGGTGATTGCAGCTATAATCATCTTAATTATATAAATAACTCTCATGACAATGGTGATGTCGTCATGGAATAACATTTTTCGCACAAGACTTTAAAAGCACAAAAGTACCTAGACGGTACCCAATAAAAAAGGACAGATCAGCAATAAGAAAATCACCAACCGCTGAAACACACATATACAACCAGACGTAACACTGGATCAACAAAACAAAGAATATATATATATATCTATATTAGATGTACGACCCAAACAATTTTATCACTTGTTCCTGAACGAAGCAACAACCATAAAACATACATAAAAACTGCAGGTGACATCTAACACCTAAACGCAAAAACAAAAACAAACAAAATCAAAACAAAACAGACCGATCACACAAAACTTTTTCTTCCAACCCCACAACTAACGCTGATAAGAGAATCGCCCACTCAACTTCGTATCACGGCGATTCTCTTGTTCCGGGGGGGAAGGAATGTTGTATACAAAAAATGCACGGGGCCGGTAAATGACCCGTGCAGAACATTAAAAATAAAAAGGTCCCAAGTGTAACCCGAAACCGCCAAGAAATTGGCAGAAGAAAACTTCGCGCAATTTGCCTTGCGAAATAAATAAAAATAACGTAAGGAAATTGCGCAAGTTCGGGGCACTTGGAGAAAAGCCGACGGATGCGTTTTTCCGGCCGGCGCCCTCAGCCTTGGGTGAAAGACCAGCAGCTGACTTTTGCCCCAAGGTTGATGGCCCGGAAGAAATTCGCAACGGCGGATTTTCTTGGCCAAAGTTTTCAAGCGGAGATCGATCGATGAATCGATCAAAGACAGAGTTAATTTAACTTTCACGTGCGGCGGGCGCTTCTTTTTGAGTTTCTTTTGCAAGGGTTGATTTTTTTTTTTACCGTAGCGGGCGCGATGAATTGAGTGGTGATTCGAAAATAGTAAAGTCGTTCGTTTAGAATTTAATGTAAATCCAAGTGTTAGAAAACATTCGCTTAACTTAATGGTGTACTGCAAAAATGATTGTTTGAAAATAGATAATTAATTATATTTCCAAAGTGTTAGTATACCTTTGTTCATATTAAACTTAATTAAATGTATCGTGTTAGAGAATTTGGATAATAATTAATAAATGCAATGTGTTAGAAAACATTCGCTTAACGTAATGGTGTACTGGAAAAATGTTTGTTTGAACATAGGTAATTAATAATAAAAAATAACAATAGTAACAATAATTCCAAACTTAATTAAATGTATCGCGTTAAAAAAATTAGATAATAATTAATAAGTCCAAAGTAAATTAGATAATAATTAATAAATCCAAAGTGTAAGAAAACATTCGTTTAACTAAATGGTGTACTACAAAAATGATTGTTTGAAAATAGATAATTAATTATATTTCCAAAGTGTTAATATACCTTTGTTTCATATTAAACTTAACTAGTGCATCGCGCTAGAGAAGCGTTTGATAGGTATCGGTAAGTACCGAGTAGACAATTAAATAGAAAAATATCTATAACAGGCACCACGAGGAGGTGACGGTTCGATTTTACCCCCCACTATTTGTTTTAATAACACAAAACAACCGAATTCCACGCAAATATACATACATAACGCTCCTTTAATCACTCTTGGGACATAGGGCGGAAACAGTTGCCTTCCAGCGGACCCTGTTTTGCGCGACAGCTCTCAGCTCCGACCAGGATCTCCCGGTTGTTGCAGCCTCTGCTAATAGGGTTCTCCTCCAAGTTCTTCTAGATCTTCCGACTCGACGGGCTCCTTGCGAATTCCAGTCGAGGACCTGTTTGGCTAGATTCTCGTTTTCGCGTCGCAAGGTGTGGCCAATGCAATTCGATTTCCTTCGCCTGATTTGGTCGTCTATCCTTTCTTGGCCGGCACGGCGCCATAGTTCTTCATTTGTAGTTCTATCTTGCCAGCGGATTTTTAGAACACGACGTAGGCATCTGTTGATAAAAACTTGTAGGCGCCCTGGGATGGATTGGTTGACTTTCCATGTTTGGCAACCATGTAAAAGAACTGCCTTAACGCTGGAGTTGAACAGCCGCAATTTGGTGTTAATTGAGATCTCCGTTGATCTCCATATGTGAGGCAGGCATGCATATGCGCTTCGTGCTTTATTTATTCTGGACGTCTTCTTCTGCACTGCCATTTTCGGTAATAATACTACCGAGGTAGAAAATTTATCTACCAGTTCCACGTCACGGTTATTCAGCGCTGTGCGTTCAATGGTGTTTGCATTTATCCGCATTTCTTTGATTTTAGTCGGATACTCGCAAACAACAACAGAAATTCTAATCCTCCGTCAGAAATTTTTGGCGGAGAAAAAAAGGGACAATTTTGTCATTCCGCTGGAGTTCATGCTACCAAAATTCTAGCGGAATTGAAATTTCGAAATTTCTCTCCGCTCCGGCGAAGCGGAGCGGAGTTTATGCTACCGGTGTAAGAAAATTCCAGGGGAGTTCAGAATCGGTTTGACTATCGTGCAGGTGATTAGTCTACAGCTATAGTTCATTATATTATACCCCAATGAAAGGGCGGTTCGGATATACCATACTAGGTCCCTAGCCCCTGTTGAATTGAAATTTCGAAATTTCTCTCCGCTCCGGCGAAGCGGAGCGGAGTTAATGCTACCGGTGTAAGAAAATTCCAGGGGAGTTCAGAATCGGTTTGACTATCGTGCAGGTGATTAGTCTACAGCTATAGTTCATTATATTATACCCCAATGAAAGGGCGGTTCGGATATACCATACTAGGTCCCTAGCCCCTGTTAGCCGTATATAAATATATGTTGCCCAGCTCTCATAATGTGGACGTAGGGGTTGATTATTGCGAACTATGGTCCAGATTTACCAATTATTAATGTTACAAAAAATTCGTCTCAAGCTCAGTTGTTGGTGAAAGGTAGTTTTAATAATGATGCTGTGAATTTAGGGAAAGTTCGGGGACTAGCAAATGTTTTTAATTGTTCTACACTGTAAAAAATTCTGTGGTAATTTTACAAAAAAAATACTGGAAGTTTTATTCACAAGCAGTTTTGTAAATTTGCAATATATTATTAAGAATATTCCTAATCTACTTTACGCATTTTTACCAACTGTGTAGTAAATATAAATTATTTGGGGGATGTAAAAATACAATCAGTATTGGAGCTTTTACAACATAGTTTTGGAAATCTCCAAAACTCTTGTTGTAACTTTTAACCAGAGAGAGGAACAGGGAAAAACCTAAAGCTGAAGATTTCCGCCCTGTGCTAATGTGCTTTCCTCTGCCTGAAATATTTCCAGGCGCCAGTTTTTATTCGTAGTTTACCCCCCCCCCCCCCTTAACAAAAAATAGCATTTTGCTCACCATGGCTTGTTAAGCATGTATGTGAGGCAATGTCTGTCAAAAATTTCTTGGCTGTTACAAGAAATGCCCAGACCACGATCAAAGTCAAAGGTCTGGCCTTAACTCAAACACAATAATTGGGTATATAAGCTTGTTGTCTGTGAATTATATCCATGAGAGGAAAAATTTAAACCTTATATTCCAATAACCAATTTGTAATTTTACTGAAAATTTATGTTCTAAAATTACGCCTCTTACTGTAAAATTACAGTACAAAGTGTTAGGATTTTTTTAGTACATAACATTGATAAATATACTAAGCAATATTGTAATTTTCCTACATAAACGATTTAGAAAAAATACTTGAATAAAAAAAAACTTTTTAATATAAAACGTTTTCAAAACGAACTAAAAAGTATAAAATAAAGTCTCCTAGCCCCATACAGATTTATAACCCCATACATATTCCTAACACCATACAGATAGTCCTGAAAATTTGTAATTGTGAATTTGTAATAGCTGTGAAAATAGTTTTAAGATTTAAAACGAAAAAACGTGGGGCCCATGCATGATTGATGCGAATGATTTCTCAACCCAGCTACATGCGCCCAACGTTTTTTTGTTTTAAATCTTACAACTATATTCACAGCTATTACAAATTCACAATTACAAATTTTCAGGACTATCTGTATGGTGTTAGGAATATGTATTGGGCTGTTATAATTCGTCCTTTCCAACTTACAAAAGGTTCATTATGTTTTTTTTTTGAAAGAATAAAAACTCTCTTTTTATTAGATTGTTTAGTTTTATTTCATTTTTATGTTAGTAGGTTACTTTAGATTGCTAGATTTTTTATATTTCTCTACCTCGTTTTACACTTTACTTCATATTTTTACATTTAAAAATTGCTAGCTAGACCTTTCAGCTTTTATTACTTTAATTCATTGTAACACTTTAATTCATAATGTTACATTTAAAAATTGATAGCTAGTCCTTTTAGCTTTTATTACTTTAATTCCTTCAGCGCTATCACTTTAATTCATTGTAACACTTTAATTCATAATTTTACATTTAAAAATTGATAGCTAGTTCTTTTAGCTTTTATTACTTTAATTCATTGTAACACTTTACTTTATTTCAATAACCGACCGCCGCGATCTTAGGAACCAAACTGATTATCATTTTCTTTTGGATTTTTCAGGTACTTGATATTCGCGAGGCATAATGCTGATAAGGGTTTTCTGTGGGCGATGCAATATGTAATATGATATATTTGTTTGTCTCGAAAATGTTGACGCAGTAAAAGATTTGAATTGAATTCTATAGAAGCTTGTCTGAAATTTTATCGGGCATTTCCTTTATCTACTAGTCAAAGTGAAATATATGTATGTATAATATACAAATTGAAATTAAAGTCAGCATTTCCTTTGTCTATTGGATTAACAAAATATATGTATATATACATATATATTAATGAAGAGTCAGCATTTCCTTTGTCTAACTAGTTAAAGTGAAATATATGTATGTAATGAATATACAAATTGAAATTAAAGTCAGCATTTCCTTTACATGAGTTAAAAAAAAATATAATATTCACCCATGTGAATTTATTATTTTAGGAAATAATAGTATATGTATGAAATGTTGCTTTTTATGATGAAATTGGTTTCGTTTTATTGGAATATGGGAATACATTGAAGGTCGGGGAACCGATTCATAACATCCTTCCCCCCAAAAAAAACGAAAGCAGTTTCAACCGCGGATCGCATTGGCCAACCGTAAAAAATTTATGACAGCTGGTCTATTTTCAACGCAAAAAGAGATATTGGTGATCTATTAACTCTAAATTTAATGTAATTAAAATTCTAATAATTGGCATGTTTTCTGCTCAAAAAAAATTCTAAAATTTATTATTATACATATAGCGTAATTATTTATATGCAAAAAAAAGGAATCCATAATCTATTTATATTTTTAAAGGTATATATTTATTTATGTTTTTGTCTTTATTTGTGTGACCGGTCTTACTAACCTGTCGTCACCATTTAAGGTATGTATATCCCCCTTTTTTTTTAAACAAATCTATTTAATATATTTATTGGTGACTGGTCTTACTAACCTGTCGTCACCATATTTATTGATACTTGACTGTTTTCTCAAGGATTATTCTTAAGTAAAGCTAAATTAATTTTTCCTTTTGTTTCTTATTTCCTATCTTAAACTTCATATTTCTTTTGTGCAATTTTATTACAGTAAGTAACGTTTTCGCTCTTAGTGAAATTAATATTTAAAATTGAGAGAGAAAAAAAATTTATGAAAGTTGTTTTTTTTTATAATATGAGCTTAAATTATATATGTAAATATTATACGTAAAAGATAATTATATAATCTATAAATTAAGTGTGAGGCTGGTTGCTCTAGTCTCGCCTATATTGCTCGACATTTATACGTCGTCCTCTGCTTCTTCTTGTTCAATACCCAAACTCTGTCTTTTGCATAATTTAAATTTAAAATTGATCTTGTATATCGTAAAAATTATTATTATCAACAGTAATAGGTACCCTAGTGAATAGTGGTGGACATTATGTGAGTCTATAACGCTATGACTTCTCTCTTAACCTTCCTGTTCTTTGACTAATAGGGCATCAAAGTCATGGTCGATCGAGTATTTAAGTATGGTTGTTTTCGATTGATTTTGCGAAGTCGAATCATTTTTTAGAGAATTGGGCAGAGAGTCTGATATATTTATTGCTGGTATAAAGGAGTTAGGTTCTATCAAAAGTTTTGTATTTGTTGAACGCAGGATAAATTCCTTGCTGCGCAAATAACAGTTGGGATAGATGTGAAGTATGCCCGTACCAGTTATAGTGTAGGGGCTTATTTTATCCTGGCAGATAACATCTAAAATTACAGTTTCATTAGTTGAGAATAGCCAGTTATTTGGCGCAGATAATTGAATCCAAAATGAACCTAGTTTGGTTTGTCTGATATCACACGACTCGAGAGGGAGTTTCTCTCTTTTGAGTAACGCGATTTCGCAAGCATGGTTATTAGATAGAATGTTTAAAATCGGCTGCATTAGTTGGCATAGGTAATCTAGGTGGTTTTCTGAGTAGCATCTGGCTAGATCGTTGCAGTAGTGCTCTCTATTATAATATATCGCTAGAAATCCTGTTGAGGGTTGAATGTATATGAATGTATCATTATAGGGAGTGGGTAGTGGAATTAATTTGTATAATTGGTAAAGTTCTTTAAATGGTAATGGTATGCGAAGCTCAAATATTACTCTATCTTGATGTATAGCAGTTTTCATTTTCCCGATCTTATATAATTGTAATAGAGTGTTATCTTTTGGATTCACCGGTAGGGTTACGGAGCTGGGGATTTCCTTTTGAATTCTCTGTAGGATATTGTTTAACTGTATTGGGCTAATTATACTGGGGTGTGACCTTTCATTGCGTACGTCTGTAATCAAGTCCAAAATTACCGATTGTGTTTTCTGGTAACGGAGTAGAATAAGTGTGATGCCGTTGAACGCAGATTCCATTTGTAAAATGGCTTCATTGTCTATTGTTAAATTTGTTAACCTCTGCAACCTTGCTCCGATGTGGGAGAATTGTGCATTAATATTGTTCAATGTCCTATTGAACACGTTGACTGTGGCATCCAGCAGAATTGTGTGATTTTTAATAAGATTCTCCGTATACATATTATTATCGCGTAGCGATTCAATTTGGTTATTGTAATATTCGGATTCCTATCGCGTTATATAATCCACGTTTTTGTTTTTGGTTACTCGTTAATAGTTCATTTCTTTGCGATATATCCGACAATATGTGGTTTATTTCTGTTAAGTTTGTTTTACAAAGCTGCGTAAATTTACCGTGTTCATTTAGAGAATTACAGATGGTATTGAGGTATGTGGAATACTTATTTATATAGTTGAATTCGACTTTGAAATCCTGGAGGTCGAAAAATGTTACTACCGTCCATTCATTCGAATAAAGTGACATTTTCCCCACTTCTTCGAAATAGAGTCCAGGGTTATCCGTTATAGGTGTTATACGAATTCCTGCAGCATTGACCGTTGAGAGTCCCATTATTATAATTATTCCCAGCGAAAACGGATTATGGAAGTTTTTTTTTATTAAGATTTCATCGGATACTAAGGCCACAGATACCTTAGCCCATGTGTTAAATCTGTTTAAATAGTTTCAAATTATTATTATGGACGGTTTTTTCCGATTTTCCTATTTTGATTGTGGAGGTCTCTTCTGAGTTGATTGGTAATGCCGTAGGGTCCAACCCATTTAGGTGAAAATTTATTTTTAGGAGTTTGGTTCTTCAACCACACGACGTCTCCTATATTGAAATTGGTACTTTTGGAATGTTTGTCGTAATACTGCTTTGATAACTCTTTGTTTTTTATTAAGAGTTCCTTGGCTATTTGATGACAGTGTTGTAACCTGGCGCGTAGTTCATTAACATAGTCATTGTAGTTATAACAAACTTGGGGAGTTTGGCGAAATGAGTTAGGTATGTTTGCTGGAAAGCCGTAAAGAAGTTCATAGGGTGTGAAATTTGAGCTGCTATGGGGGGTCGTATTATATGTAAACATAGCGTGTGGTATCCACGTGTCCCAATTTGTTGCATCCTTATCTACGTAATGACTGAGATATTCTGCTAGTGTACGGTGACTGTGCTCAAGAGCTCCATTCGTTTAGGAATGGTATGCGCTTGTCTGCAATTTTTTTATTTTTAGGAGTTTACAAGTTTCTCGAAATAGTCTACTGAGGAAGTATGTGTCCTGGTCTGTCAGTAGCGATTCGGGGAGCCCGTGTTGACAAACCAAATTTTTTACGAAAGTTTCAGCCACCGTATGAGCCTTTGCATTAGGAATAGGAAATGCGGCAGAAAACTTTGTCAAGTCATCCTGAAATGTCAAAAGAAATCTATTTCCTTCGTGACTGACGTTGAGTGGGCCGACGATGTCTAGGGCAACTCTTTCGAACGGCCTGTTACTAGTGGTGGTAATTTTCATTGGGATGAGAGTGCGTTTACTAAGCTTGTTCATCTGGCAAGACTCGCACTTTCTAATGAAACTTTTGATATCGTGAAGCATAGAGGACCAATAGAAGTTCTGGCTAAGCCTCTTAAAAGTTCGTGAAATGCCTTGGTGCCCCCCTAGAGGGTTCTCATGGTATTCTCGCAGTACCTTTTCTATTTCCTCTTTACTTGTTAATTTATGTTTATTATCCAGGTACAGACAGACGATTATTTTATTACCGAATATAGTTTTGGTCTACTGGAGGTACAGAGATATCTACCCGATTCAGTTTGTGTATATGACTATATTCAAGGAATTCATTTAGCGATTTAGACAAGATTTCTCTGTCGTTCGAGGAACGCACTGGAAGAAATACTTTCTAATCTAATCTAATTGCTCCTTTAATCCCTCATGGGACATAGGGCGGAAACAGTTGCCCTCCAGCGGACTCTGTTTTGCGCGACAGCTCTCAGCTCTGACCAGGATCTCCCGGCAGTGGCGGATCCAGGGGGGGGCCATTGGGGCCATGGCCCCCCCCCAAAAGCAATATGAATTAACTCGAATGAGTGAGCGCACTTGAAAAAAATTAGGTTGCAAGGCGAATTTCAGTCTTTGTTACTGTAAATAAAAATAATCGATTAAAAAAAACCAAAAGAATCTTGGAGCTGTTGCAACGATCCAACTTGAAGCAACGAATCCCAAAATATGTCCATGCTAAAATTATTCTTTTAGTAATTCCCTTGCAAAGACTTGCAGTGTGGTGTCCTGCAGAAAATCTTTGGGGACTATGAAAAAAAAGATTCAGTTCGCTAATATTTCAGCCAAACGGACTCAATTATTTCAAGAAGAACTCGGTATAGCTTTCAGAGGTATTTTCGAAACTAGATGGGTGGAAAGACTCGATGGCGTTTTGCAATTTTAGTAGTTGCCAGAAATCATGAACGCACTTGACACGAATTGGCAGGACAAGTCAACATCATTAGAAGCGTTTTGTCATCGGAGTGTCTTCGAGAACAGCTACTTCTTGGTATCAGTAATTATTCTTTGCGATGGTCTGGGAACTACACAACAACTTAGCACTCTTCTGCAGTCTGAATCGTTCGACTTGTTTTATGCAAATGATGCTCTTCAAGACGTGCTGCTATTCTTCAGTCACACTGAGAAAAGGCTGCTGAATGCTTTGAACATTTTTTCGTGGAGACAAAAATGATTGCAGAAGAAGTATTCAAATTGTCACTCCACGTAATTCCTGAAAAGCTCGACAAGAACATCGATCTTATCCACCCGCAGATAACTTGGAATAGGATTACTTGAGGTCAATTTATATCCCCGTTTTAGACTACGGTATTGCAGATTTGAAAGAACGCTTACCTAAAGAAACGTTAAATTCTTTTGATCTGTAGCTCGTTTCTGTAACTGCGGTGAAATGTGGGCACAGTGGTGGAGAATGACGTCAAAATGACATGTAATAGAGAATTTGGGTAGAGAACTTCTCTTTGTACGAGTTACAGAAAGTAGCTATTGCTCATGTTTATTCCAAAACGTAGAAATAACTGATAGCAGCGAAGATGTCAACAAAGCATTGTCATTGGAAATCCAATATAAGGATTTCCTTGAAGCGCCAGATGGAAATGGAACTGAATCCTTTAAAATGAAAAAAGAGTATGAAGCGTGGAGACAAAACGAGAAGAAAAAGGAACATCGTTACCTGAAATGGCTATTGAGACCTTCAGTTATTGCAACAAGCATCAGTATCCAATGATTCAGATATTGCTTACACTTCCGTCAAGTGTTGCGACACCTGAGCGATCCTTTTCAACACTACGTCGGATTAAAACTTGGCTAAGGACGTGTATGGGTGAAGAGAGGCTTACGGGTCCAGCCCTGTTAAATATACACTACGCCATTGACAAAGTTATCGAACAAAAAGCAAGAAGGCTTAACTTTATATTTGGCGTACCCCATTTCTTCTTCCACTGGATGAGGATGGCCCCCCCCAAAATGAATTTCTAGATCCGCCACTGTCTCCCGGTTGTTGCGGCCTCTGCTAATAGGGTTCTCCTCCACGTTGTTCTAGGTCTTCCGACTCGACGGGTTCCTTGCGGATTCCAGTCGAGGGCCTGTTTGGCTAGATTCTCGTTTTCGCGTCGCAAGGTGTGGCCAATCCAATTCCATTTCCTTCGCCTGATTTGGTCGTCTATCCTTTCTTGGCCGGCAAGGCGCCATAGTTCTTCATTTGAAATTCTATCTTGCCAGCGGATTTTTAGGATACGACGTAGGCATCTGTTGATGAAAACTTGTAGGCGCCCTGTGATGAATTGGGTGACTTTCCATGTTTCGCAACCGTACAAAAGAACTGCCTTAACGTTGGAGTTGAACAGCCGCAATTTGGTGTTAATTGAGATCTCCGTCGATCTCCATATGTGAAACAGGCATGCATATGCGCTTCTTGCTTTATTTATTCTGGAACTGACGTCTTCTTCTGTACCGCCGTTTTCGGTAATAATACTACCGAGGTAACAGAATTTATCTACCAGTTCCACGTCACGGTTATTTAGCGCTGTTGGTTCAAGGGTGTTTGCATTTATCCGCATTTCTTTGGTATTTGAAGAAATACTTTGGTAACTATGTATGTGTTATCAGAACACTTCTTCCAGATTTTTGTTTCACCGATTTCATTCATCGAAATCGTTTATTTCTTGCTTTAGTTGGTCTTCCATACTGTTTGCTGCCTGTGTTAATATAATAAACTTATGTTTTATATTCTTCCGTAGAATAATTGAATCGCGATTGATTTTTACAAATGAATCATCAGTGTCTTTTCCTTCATTTTGATTGCTATTAATTTCATAGGGTACTTCTACCGGACTTTCTTCTATTTCTATTTTCTCGGCTAAATTCTTCCGTTGACTTCGTGTAACTATTAGGACACTATTTTTATTATCTATGTTCATGGTATTAAAATTGTGTGATACGACTTAGTGCATCAGCATTAGCGTTATATTTACCCGGTTTATGTATTATTTCGTAGGAATATTCTTCGAGTCGAATGCGCCATCTCATTAGTCGCGAAGAGGGATTTTTAAGGCTTAGTAACCAAATCAGGGGTTTGTGATCGGTTATTACTTTGAAGTGCCTTCCATAAAGATAGGGTCTAAATTGTTCAATTGCGTACACAATAGCTAACAGTTCTTTTTCCGTAGTGGAATACCTAGTTTCCGCAGGGTTCATTGTTCGACTAGCGAAACTTATCGGTTTATCTTCACCGATTTTGCCTTGCGAAAGCACGGCGCCTAGAGCAAAATCACTGGCGTCCGTGGTCACTAGAAATTCCAGATCAAACTGCGGAAAAGCTAAAACAGGTGCAGTAGTTAACTGTGTTTTGAGGAGATTGAACGCCTCATCACAAAAGGTGTCCCACTTAAAGGAAGAGCCCTTTTTTAACAAGTTAGTTAAAGGCTTAGAAATCTTTGCAAAGTTGTTTACGAATCGCCTATAATAACCCACGAACCCGAGAAAAGATTTCACATCCTTTTCTCGCTGAGGGATTGGATAAGATATGACTGCCTCAATTTTCTTGGGGTCTGGCTTTAAGCCTTCGCGGCTTACTATATGACGTAGATATGCTAACTCTCGTTTCAGAAAATTACATTTATCAGGTTGTAACTTTAAATTATGACGAGCGAGTCGCTCCAACACCTGTACGAGTTTCTCATTGTGATCTCTGAGGTTATACCCATGTATAACAATATCGTCCATGTATACGTAGCAGCTGATACCCTGAAGACCAGTCATCACATTGTTCATCAGCCGCTGAAAAGTGGCTGGGGAGTTTTTCAAACCGAAGGGCATTCGGTTGAAATGAAAATGCCCGTATGGGGTACTGAAGGCTGTTTTTTCTTTATGTTGTTCCTCCATCGGTATCTGATGGAAGCCTTTATCGAGATCGAGTGTACTGAAGTATTTTGACTTTCCCAACTGATCTAGGATGTCTGAAATATTGGGCAATGGGAATGCGTCGCCTACGGTGATGTCATGAAGCCGGCGAAAATCCACCACAACTCTCCATTGTTTGTTACCGGCGCTATCTTCCTTTTTGGGAACCAATAGCAGAGGTGAGTTCCATAGACTGAAGCTTGGGCTCACTATCCCATTGTCCAACATTTCTTGTACTTGTTTATTTACTTCTTGTTTTTGACTCTCAGGTAGACGGTAGGGTCTAACATACGTTGGAGGTACACCTGCTGGGGTATGAATTTCGTGTTTTATGGCATCAGTGCATGTTAATACATCACCTTCCAAGTAAAACAAGTTGTTATACCTGCGACAAATCTCTAATATCGAAAACTTTTCTTCGTCATTGCAATGTTCTAGTTGTAATAAGTTTCCTAATTTTTTAAGTCGGTTCGACACGACATCTCTATTATAATTTAAAGTTAAAACATCGTATTTATTTAGTTCATCGTATCTGGGACATATTTCATTAGTATTTATTATGACCTCAGAATCATTAGAATTTAGTAATAGCGCTGTGGCTTTAAAGTTTTTGGATTTGGCCAGTGTGTTTCCCAAATACACCCCTGGTTTAATTTCATCTTTAAAAAATATAATATTTCCATCACTTTCTGTAGGGACTTCAATAACAGTCTCACATCTCGCAGGGATTGTGATAGTAGTAGAGAAGAGGAGGGTATTATGGAATACCATTTAGGTACATTTCTAAAAATTGCTTACTGGTTTTTGAATAAAAATCCCCAAAATCATTATGAGTACATAGTATAACTAATTGCAATGAACTGTCACTTGTAAAAAAACTACTATTTATTTTCTTGTAATAAAAAAAATGTATTTAAAAAAAAGTTGCAATTGGAGGTTAATATGGAATAGTCGGGTAATATGGAATAGGTGGTATAAACCAATTTAGCTTTTAAAAAAATGTACTTTGGTTATAAATTAAGATATATTTCTATTTATATAATTAACTAGCTGGGACCCGGTGCGCCTATGCTGCACCCATAAACCAATAGTAGTAATCAGGTGATATGAATTTTAATATACAGTAGGAGAGTTTGAAAAATGCAATTTTTTGGTATTTTTGATTTCAAATAACAAAATGTGAAACTATTAGGGATTTGACATTTTGATCAAGGCAATAAAAACCATCCATTGACATGGCATTTTTCGAGATATGAATTTTCATACACAGATGAAGTGTCTCCATGAACCACTTATTTTCTGTATTTTGGATAGCTGGGACCCGGTGCGCCTTGCTGCACCCAACGTTTAAACATTTAAAATCAATCCAAACCTTCAAAATTCAACTCTTCTTAACCAGTAACGAAAAACCAACTATTCCTATAAAAGTTCGAGACATTGGATTCAAAATGCATTTATTTGCAGTGTGACCAAAATTACCTATTATTGTAAAGCTCTGGGGCAGACAATATTTTTTGTCGGCGTGGCCCGTAATAAAGTTATGGTTCTTTCTGGTAAAATAAACACACACGAATATCCTTAAAAATATAACTACCCACCAAAAATAAATATTAGTGAAAGACTATTTTAAAATAAGGCTTTTTCCAGCAACTATTAGACACATAGTATAATTTCAAGAAAATATGTCATATCCACAGTGTTATCCATGCTATAATCTTTTTTCGTATGGACTTTTAGTTAAATTAAACACTCAATAATCGACAAATATTATTACATCCTGAAAGAAAAAAAAATTAAAGGATTATATCTACTAATTTCATATTTAGAAATGGACTTTTGACGGTGATGGACATTATACGCTACAAATTACATGTCTTGCAATTGCTTGGCCCCTGGGTTCTCATCTGCAATGTCACTGACTCAGGTTTTATTTTTTTACCCAGATGCCAGCCTCTTCCCGTATTGCAGAATCCTAGACTTATACCTAAAAATTCAGAGGTGATGGGTTTCTTTCCTTCTTATCCATTATACATAAATCATCCCATATTTCCGTTTCTCCTTACCACCTTTCCAAAAAAACCTTGTTGATCAATTCTGAACCTATTGCTTAGAGAGCTTCAGGATACACTACATTCAATGTTTTTCCATTTGTAGCTAGAATGTCAAAATTTTCCGATTTTCCAACTCTTGAACAACCTACATACAGCTAACCGGGAAATGACACTTATTTGGCAAAATTCTTCCGCCATATTGGCCCCACAATTTTGAATAAGTTTTGATCATAAATTCGTTATTTACTACCTTAAAAATTCCCATATACCGATTTTAATTGGAATCGGAATACAATTCGCAAACTCGTCGGCCATATTGGCGCGGCCATTTTGAATTTAAATTTTGATCATAAAGTCGTTATTTGCTACCTTAAAAAACCTCAGATACAGATTTTCATTGGAATCGGAACACAATTTGCAAATTCGTCGGCCATTTTGAATTTATAAGTTTTGACCACAAATTTGTTATTTGCGACCTTAAAAACCCCTAGATACCCACTTTCATTGGAATCGGAATAAAATTGGCAAATTCAACCATATTTCTGCGGAAATTTTGAATTTCGGTCATATTTCGG
The DNA here is from genome assembly GCA_963855945.1 of Thereva nobilitata. Taxonomy (NCBI): domain Eukaryota; kingdom Metazoa; phylum Arthropoda; class Insecta; order Diptera; family Therevidae; genus Thereva; species Thereva nobilitata. The sequence continues at coordinate 100,037,660 of OY979694.1, read as the reverse complement.
CGGCTATTTTGAATTTCGAAAATCGGGCTACGAGGTGCATCATAGGAGACCCCACCGACCTTCATGCAAAAATTCAAAGCTCTGTGATGACTTTCAACAAAGCTCTTCTTGACAGCGCCATCTAGGAGTAGCTTTAGAAAGTAATAGAATAGCCTATGTTCTTCCCTTTAATGTAAATAGCATATGGTTAAAATTTCATTAAGATCGGTTACACGGTGTAGGAGCCTATTGCGTACAGACAGACAGACAGACAAACATTCAGTTTTATATAGTAGATAATCAGTGTTTAACTATCAATATTATACTCAAAACTCATTTTTAACTCCATTTTTATTCAGTATATTTTGTTGGGTTATATGGAATACCATGTATTCCATAATACCCGACACGCCATCTTGGAAAATGAGCCTTTAAACTGGTGGACAAAACATTGTCAGTTAAAAAACGACCACAGTATAACAAACTATAATTCTTTTAATGTGTCTAGTGCTTAACATCAATGTTCAAGTCATATGTTTACTGGTAGGTTCAAATGTTTGAAAGGTTACCAGTAACAACTCTTGAAAATTACAAAACACACTTTGTTTTGTAGCGAGTGGAACTAAATCAATAACCGCTCAATTCTCACTGCACTGCATCATGAGAGTCGTTCTTGACTAGTTCATGATATTCCGACGTAATAGTAGCAACAAACACAGCCGAAAACTTGGTAGTCCATATTCCCCGACTATTCCATAATACCCTGCTCTCATCTATCTAGTGTCGAATTTAAATTTATGTCGGCTAGTTGTTCCTCTCCTTCAAATATCCTCATTACCAATTCATTGGTGAGGTAATCTAATTTCGCGTTATATTTGCGGAAAAAATCGTCGCCAATCAGGCCATCATATTTCAAATTAGTACTTTCAGCGACAAAGTGAAATTTGTCATATAATTTCCGAGTTTCAGAGCCCGAGATAAGATCAAAGATACCCGTGCCTGAACCAAAGGTCGGTATAGGGTCATCGGATATAGTAGTTATAACGCATCTTCGCGAGCTTTCTTCTACGTCTAGAAAATTACCATTGGATTTTATTAAACTGACTTCAGCGCCAGTGTCGATAAGGGATAATGAGTTTGGTTTATTAGAGGGATAGAAAGGTAGACGTACGCACAAGGAATTTCCAAAATCAATTACTCCTATTCTGCTCTTTAACATCTTTATTCTTGTATTACCTATTGCTCGTCGTGGACCTCGGCTATAACGTGCTGCATATGACCGCGGGATGGTGCACCGAGGGCCTCCATCCGCGAGTTCTCGTTTCCCGCCATGTGCTGGTCTCTTGAGCTCTGTTGATTGTGCCTTTCGGGCGTGTTTCTTGATACCTGGATATTTGGGGCGTAACGTACATTCCTCTGTATGGGTCGCATCTGACTATGATTTGGTTGACTTGGATGTGCATGTTGATGTTGTACAGAGTGATATCTGCCTTGAACTTTATTATCTCGTAATCTTGCAAAGCAATTGTTAATGGTATGATTCGCCCTTTTACAGTAATGACAAACGACATGTTGGACCTCCTTTTTTATGTTGGTGGGCTGAAATTGTGGCAAGTTCCTATTTCTGTAACAACTGGATGTGAAATGGCCTTTTCGGTTGCAGTTTCTACAATAAGGTTGAGGGAATTGAAGGTTTCGAGCAGGTTCGGGTGGCGGTCGGTTATCATTTCGTTCTAATCTAGTGGAATGCTCTTCAGCATATTCAATGGCTTTTCGCAAAAAGGTTTCAGCATGCGCTTTCACCAATAACTTAATTTGCTCGCTTCTTAACCCATCTTCAAACGATTGGATAGCTATTTTCTCGTTCTCTCCTAGAAGGTAAGTCTGTGCTTCGTTCGCAGTGACTGATTCGTAAGTACTAGAGTTTAAATCGGCCAATAGGCCAGAAATTCTATCGCCAAACTCCTTGACGGTTTCCCTGTGCTTTGCTTGGCGCCCAACAATTCGTTTTGAGCTACCGACCGTGATTTAACTCGCAGAAATTGTTCCTATAAAGCTTCTTTCAGGTCTTCCCATTTATTGAAAGTTTCATATTTGATGAAATCATAAGCTGCCCCACCTAGTCTTGTTACTAGTATATTTAGGTACAACTTTTAATATGCGGCAGAGGCGCCCGTTTGGAACAGAACCTCACAGCAGGTCAGAAATTTGTGTAGTTCGCCAGGGTCTCCGTTATACTCTGGGATCATGCTCCTAACGTCAGATAGGGTGATTGTCTTTACCTCGTCCGGCATTGCGTAGTGATGAAAGGGAAGTTCCGAGAAAAGTTGGACGACTTTTTGCCGCCTACGCAGGAGAATTTTGAAACTTGTATATGTTTCGAAAAAAGGAAAGAAAAAAAATTGATATATTTTGCTGTTGTGGTTAGTGCTACCAAATTAGCGTCACAGTTTTAAGAAGTTTTTTTTTTTTTTAAAAAAAAATGCCGAAGGATTAAATAATGTTTAATTTTGTTACTACCGACGAGTTTAAGGCCACTTCTTTATCATTAATGGTTTTTTTGAGACCGTTATTATTATTTCTATTAGTTTTGGTGCATATTTTGTGAAAATTCAATTAATAAAATCAAGCAATATCTGACGACAACATAAGCGGAAAGGGACGTTTTGAGTCCTAGTACTTCAATTGATAACTAACAAGGCAATCTTTGCTGTTAATAAATTCACCAAGGAGATACGCCTTGTTTTTATGCACCAAAAAGAAAATTTTTGTTTACCCTTGTCTTCTAGAGAAACTAAATTAGACATTGACCAAATAATGGAAAGAAATCTTATAGGTGACCAATCATCAGCAGTCCTTATAGTTTACAGAACAGTTTCAACAAAAAAAATTTACATAAGGACAACTATATTTCCAAAAAAAATTCCCACTAAAGCCATAACAACAAAATAAGTATTCCAACAACCAAAGGGAAAATGTCTCTAAACCCGTAATTAGAGATTTTCTATTTACGGTCTTGTTTATAAAAAGTTAAACGGATACTACAGCCCAATCGGATACTGTAGCCCAACATATTCCGAAAAAGGAAGATGCGATCACATATGGACCACTATTCACTGGTTATATTTTATATATAATGTATATTTGTAGATCAAAAGAAAATAATCAAATTTATTGCAAAAAAAAACAAAAGAAGAATTTAAAGAAAAAACAAAAGAGACAAATTACTCACCAGGCTCTTTCACTACACTACACACTATTTTCAAATTTTTCTCTTTTCGTGCTGGTTCTTGTTTGTTATTATTTTCAGCCTCCTCGTTATTTTCTTTTCTGCTTAATTCTATTTGATTTTGTTGACTCGGTGCTGCCGCTTCACGTTCTTAGTGCTTTCATCCACTTCCATTTTCTCTGCTGCTCCTAGTTGCTTGTTCGTGATGATGGGGGGTCTTACTAACCTTCCCCTTCATCCCACCGCTGCCTTCATTTGTTATAATTCGTCCTTTCCAACTTACAAAAGGTTAATTATGTTTTTTTTTTGAAAGAATAAAAACTCTCTTTTTATTAGATTGTTTAGTTTTATTTGCTCGACCTTTTAGCTTTTATTACTTTAATTCATTGTAACACTTTAATTCATAATTTTACATTTAAAAATTGATAGCTAGTCCTTTTAGCTTTTATTACCTTAATTATTTCAGCGTTATCACTTTAATTCATTGTAACACTTTAATTCATAATTTTACATTTAAAAATTGATAGCTAGTTCTTTTAGCTTTTATTACTTTAATTCATTGTAACACTTTACTTTATTTCAATAACCGACCGCCGCGATCTTAGGAACCAAACTGATTATCATTTTCTTTTGGATTTTTCAGGTACTTGATATTCGCGAGGCATAATGCTGATAAGGGTTTTCTGTGGGCGATGCAATATGTAATATGATATATTTGTTTGTCTCGAAAATGTTGACGCAGTAAAAGATTTGAATTGAATTCTATAGAAGCTTGTCTGAAATTGTATCGGGCATTTCCTTTGTCTACTAGTCAAAGTGAAATATATGTATGTATAATATACAAATTGAAATTAAAGTCAGCATTTCCTTTGTCTATTGGATTAACAAAATATATGTATATATATATATATATATATTAATGAAGAGTCAGCATTTCCTTTGTCTAACTAGTTAAAGTGAAATATATGTGTATGTATGAATATACAAATTGAAATTAAAGTCAGCATTTCCTTTACATGAGTTAAAAAAAAATATAATATTCACCCATGTGAATTTATTATTTTAGGAAATAATAATATATGTATGAAATGTTGCTTTTTATGATGAAATTGGTTTCGTTTTATTGGAATATGGGAATACATTGAAGGTCGCGGAACCGATTCATAACAGGGCTATAAATCTGTATGGGGCTAGGACACTTTATTTTATACTTTTTAGTTCGTTTTAAAAACGTTTTATATTAAAAAGTTTTTTTTATTCAAGTTTTTATTTTCTACTTTTTAGTTTTGTGTGTGAAATTTTGCAATCAATTTTGAACATGTTGATGATATTATGGCTTATGGTATTTTACTTATTGTCCCCTTGCATTTGATACCCGTGTCCCGGGGGTTGCGACGAAAATGGTAGTACGCCCTCTTGAGACGGGCGACATGGATCTAACGGTATATTGAGTATCCTATATTGCTTATTGTATTCTACTTATCATAACCTTTGATTTGATTCCCATGTCGAGGGGGTTGTGAAGAAAATAGTAATCCGCCCTCTTGAGACGGCCGCCATGGATCTAACGGTATATTGACTATTCTATATTGCTTATTGTGTTCCACTTATAATACCCTTTCATTTGATACCCATGTCGAGGGTATTGTGCAGAAAATGGAACTCCGCCCTCTTCAGACGGCCGCCATGGATCTAACGGTATATTGAGTATACTATATTGTTTATTGTATTCTACTTATTATACCCTTTCATTTGATTCCCGTGTCGAGGGGGTTGTGACGACAATGGTAATCTGCCCTCTTGAGGCGGCCGGCATGGATCTAACGGTATATTGACTGTTTTATATTAGCCGTGTTCCTTGTCTGCTCTTTTTTACTCGAATTTACTTGGAACTACTCCTGCTCTCACAGAGGAATACACAGGTTTTACTTAAATCTAAAAATTTTGCGTTCCTTTAATTTTTTACTCCGGAGTACTTAAAAGTAGAAAAGGAACACATCTATTGCTTCTTGTGTTCTACTTATAATTCCCTTTCATTTGATACCCATGTCGAGGGTATTGTGCGGAAAATGGTACTCCGCCTTCTTCAGACGGCCGCCATGGATCTAACGGTATATTGAGTATACAATATTGTTTATTGTATTCTACAATCTGAATCAGAACGAAAATTCATATAATGTCGAAGGCGCAAATGATTACGCGGTATTATTTGAAGAGGACGGAATGTGTTGACTTATGTGATGACAGACTCATGAGGGTTTTGAAATGACCGATTCAATTTTTATTAATTGTTATTACATTAAACATCGTTTTTTAATAAAAAAAAAGGTAGTGGATTTGGTTAAAGAGAATTTATTTGCGTTTTGCGACCATTCATTTTGATCAGCCATTCTATAAAGCTAAATTGACTTTGCCGGCCGTATACCAAAGCTGCAAATTGTCATATGCCACTTTGCAACATAAATCTTCAAGCAATAAGTGACGAAAAGCTGCATATGACCGGCCTTAAACATAGCCACAAATTTGGACTTAGTTTGAGGATTTCAATATTGTAAAGTTCTCAAGAAAAGTTCGACAGATTTGAGTGACTATGAAAACAATTCCGAGCCGTTTCAGATTGTTCATTACAATGCCGAGGGGAACACGAGCTTGCATAAGTCGTCGAAATCAAGTGCAAACCGCACTGATGACCATCGAGCGACGGATATTGAAAATAGTCGTATTGGCATGTCCGAATCACGTTCGAGAGCCACTGAAAATAAACGACAAGTGAATAGATTGACAATGCAACAAGTTCGTTCACATCATACTCATACACAACGCCAGCGAGCACGACAAAATGAACATGACCGATTGCGCCGACTCGGTGCTCATGTGAACCTGGAACAAGCGGCATTCCATTACGATCCAGAAATCGATTACGCTGGGGACAGATCAGTAACGATTAGAGAAATCTGAGTCGTTTGTTCGCATTGTAAGGCGTTAAAATACAGCGGTGATTCTCCTGGATTGTGTTGTGCAGGTGGACAAGTGAAATGCCACAATTGGTCCCGCCACCAGAGCCATTACGCTCATTAGTTTCTGGAACGGGAAGTGATTCTACATATTTCCTGCCAACATCCAAAAATACAACAGTTGTTTCCAAATGACGCATATTGTACAGGGCAAATTTCTTGCCTAATTTCAAGGTAATTACAACGCAATTGTCATTCGAAATATTCTCTGTTCAATTTCGTAATTTTATGCACCATTACAGATTCAAGGGCAACTATATCATTCAGTAGGAGCATATTGAATCTAATGTCTCGAACTTATATTATTCCTATATTGGTTTTTCGTTAGTGGTTATAAATATTTATTGAAGAGTTGAGGTTTGAAGATTTGGATTAATTTTAAATGTTTTCAGGTTGGGTGTAGCGAGGCGTACCGGGTCCCAACTAGTTTGTTCTTGACTAAAAAATTTTTATTTTAATTCTGTTATACCGCGTGCCGTTTTGAACTTCCATTGCTGAGTAAAAACTTTTTTGAATGAAATACGTGCCCTTTTGAAAATCCACATTGACGAATGGTTAAAAAATATAAATATTTGTAGGACATGTGCCTTTTTGCAAGGAAACCTTCATTTTGCTATCAAAAAAGTATGACATGCAAGTGCTTTTTGAAGTGTCTGAGATTGGAATTAGTTGTAGTTTAGTGTAGTAAACACAGTTCCGTCAAAAAACTTAAAACGGCCAACCATGGACATGTGCCGTTTTGTTCGCCCACTTCTCATTTGCACTGCGAATTTCCATATTTTTTTTACAGTGTAGGTACTATAAAAGAACAATAATTGATGAAATTACCAAAAACTCATGTGTTACACAAAACATTGTGAAATTATTTATCAGTTGATAAAAATGTAGACATCCGTACTCTTCATGTTATTCAAAGAACTTGACAGCCTTTTTTTAAATTCTAAGTAAATTCAAATCAAATGATAGCTTAAAGTCTACAAAAAGTTTTTGATAACCATATGACTTAAAAAAATTGTTATTCGAAAACGCGAAAAAGAGTTCAAGAGTTCATTGATAGCATGAATCTTAGGTGTGCTTCTAAATGTAACAAATTTCAATAGAAACACTATAGACTGAGCCACACCTTATTCGTACCTAAATTCACATGATTAACTATTTCGTGCTATTTACGATTCAGTCTGTCTGATCCATATCTCTTATTTTTGTTATACTAAGTGTGTATTCAGCTTTTCCAATAAACAAGTTACGCGCCCACAAACTTCAAATTTACATTTTTAATGTTTTCTGGTAGAATAAAAATTACAGGAAGGAACTGTTGAGGAAAAAATTTAGATTTAAGGTTTTTGATGATGAAGAAGTAAGTAATGAAAAACTGGGTTGTGGGCTTGAATGTCGAATATTATTAATAGATATTTTAATAATAAATGAACAATAATAATAACAACGAAAATTAAACATTTAAATTATTCAAGTATAATAATTCATTTTATCAATATGTTAATATACAGGGTGTTGCAGACTTAAACACTAATCCGTTAAGGGGGGATTCCTGGGTATATTTGGAGAAAAAAAATGTTCTAAAGAAGGGGCCTATCGGTACTATCCACTGAGATGCAGAGTAAAAGAATAAAATACCTTTTGAAAAGTTTTTAATGTACTTAAACTTTAATAACTCCCATACCGATTTCTTTGGTGTTTGGAGCGGGAAGGGTCTTTACTTAGCCTCAGCCTATATGGCTCATGACCTGCCTGCACACGCCAATCTTCGTATTCCCAAGAACGGAGAATCAACGAAAAAAATGAAATGAGTTTTAGGGTTTTTGCCAAAATAGCAATTCAAACGTAAATTTTTATGGTAAACTCATTTCAAGCTACTAATTCGAATTTCGACGGTTTGCGTCCTTAGAAATGAATAAGTTATTTTAACTCATTTCAGGTTTTACTTCAATCAAGAGTGGCCGTTAAATAAATTTAAAAAGCAAACAAGTAAATAACAATAAATTATAGAAAAAAGGAAATGTGAAAAAAGACAAAAATAATCAATTTATTACTTAGATAAAAGGACATTGTTGAATCAAAAGTTTTGAGAAACATCCCGAGTAAAAATAAGTATATAGAAAAATATATAATCATATATATTTATATTAAATTATATAAAATCTTATATAAAATATTTCAACAGTTTTAGACGATTTTATATAATTGTATATAATAATATATAATAATACAGAATTATATATTGTATCATTTACAGTTCAACATGGGATGATATATAACTCTATATGCTATATCATTATATAAAACTGTATACAATGTCTACAAATGAATTGGTGCAATTATATCTGATCATATATAGCGATATAAAATAATATATAATGCCTTACAATGATTTTGATGAAATAAATATTATCAATTGGTAGATGGAGATTTTCGGGAAAATCACATACTAAAATGCACATTCTCCAGTCGCACTCCCAAAGCTCAATCAAGGGTGGAGAAAGACCTCAAGAAAAATAGTCCAAGAGCTGGTGACAAAAATCCGTAAAGGCCCGTCCTCACTACGCGGACTTAGATTCCACGCGATTTTGGTCGTACGGCCAGCCAAAAGCGCGTGTGATCTTTTAATTTTCTGAATCATGAGTGAGAAAAAATCAATTCTCATTTGAAACGGCGTACGGGCTTTTGAAAAGCTCATAGTGTGTGGACGCACAATGTACCTTTGCCTTTTGTCCGCGTTGTTGTGCCGCACGACCTTTACCATAGACAAAGTCGTAAAAAAGTCATAAAACTCTATATGAAAAAAAGGCAAAAGCGCGTACGACCCAAGTCCGCGTAGTGTGGTCCCACCATAAGAGTTTCGTAAAGGCTCATACTTATATATGATATAGTATTCAAGGTGTACATGAGTCAGCACACACTCGCAAAGTCAGGTAGTGGAACATCTGGCGGGGGGGGGGGGTGCTTTGAAGTATGTTAAAAATAGACATGCATTATAAGAGTTTCGTAATGGTTGAAAATTGGCGTAAAGCTTGATTGTAGTATAAAAAAACGTGAGAAAGTGGTCAGACCGCATAACTGTGGAACGCGGCCAGTCAGCACGACGCCAAAGTTGTCGCAAAAATTATGTCGGTGCAAGAGTTTCGTAATGGCTCAAAATTCATTTGTTACTTACTTATTATATATGATTAAAGAAAAAAACAGTCAGACCTCAATTTAATGGAACAGACGCAGTCAGCAGTCCCTCGAAGTGCAGAGAGCAAGCGCGCGCGGATGCTCGGAGTTCGTATAGGCATATACTTTTAATTAAATTTATTTTTCTATTAAATTAATTTATTTTATTTGAAGTTAAAAAACAAAATCATAAAATATAAATTTTAATTTTTTAAATAATATCGGCAGCAATGCTTTCTTCATCAGATGAATCGTCTGTGTCTGAATTTGATTCATCGTTATCGACTTGTTGCTCAGACTCAGACTCAGAATCTGTAAAGAAATAATTTATTATTATAAACAAAATATTTGGAAATAATTAGGAATAACATGTAAATGTACCTCCATTTTCATTTTGTTGTATTATTACGTCTCTGACAAACGTTGGCAATTGATTTCCATCAAACCAATGGAATTCGTAACGCCCATCAACATCTTTCCAACCATTTGCTGTTGCCGACATTTTTGTTCAACTATTTTTGTGAGCATTCCTCCAAATATTTGAAATATATGCGGCACGTTGGTAGCGTTTTTTAAGTTCTCCTTCGCACGGCGGTAAATTGGAAGCATCTACGCTCTTTGTATTTTTTTTAAACAAATCATATTCATCTTTGAATTTATAACTTTTAGTGAATAATTCGAGTCTAGCTTCATTAACACTATTAATTTATTTCAAGCTATATAAACGACAAACAAATTCTTGGATTTTATTAAATACTTTTGTAAAATCGTTCTCGTTTATATTGCTCAATTCAGCGAAAGCTTGCTGGAATTCTGTTGATGTTAGTAAAATATTTAAGGGACGTTTCTTGCCTTTTTTGAAAAAAGCCGAGTTATAATCACACCCACTAAATGCATTCAAACCTGGCAGAGCAGCGCAAAGAGGTTCTCCGAGTGTTGAATGTAGTTGGGTGACATTGATATAGCGTTTATTATTACCAACGCCGACTTCCATCCAAATTTTGCAATTGCTGTTAACATTATTTAAATTTGCAAGCATTATAACAGAATGGGCCTTTCCACACTAGTCTTCATTTTGCAGTATGCAAACCAGATTGACAACAACCACGATTTCCACACCCGTATTCTTGCAGCGGCGTAAGCATTCATATTCCGATGTAGTACTTGAATGTGTGCGTGTGCTTTTCTGATCATTTCGAATTGAGTGCTTGATGTTTCTGACACCCCAAACTGTTTCTCTATTTGTGTTAGTGAGTTGAAGACCGAGAAATAGCCCTGCAAACAATTCGATTCGGAAACGATTCGATAACGATTTGCCAAAGGAGAAAGCTTGCTTCGATCTCGGACTCGTTAACGACTCGTAAACGAATTCGAAGGCAATGAAAGCGGAGCAAGAGATCGAATCGCTTTCTCGTGCTGATAACGAATCGCATGCTCGTATCGATAGCAAATCGCTTCTGCGCCGAAAATCACTCCGCCGAGCAAAACAAGTCAAAAGCTCAAACTTTCCAAACAAATCGTTGAAGAGAAACCAAAGTCTCTCAAAATTTCCTCTCAATAGGACTTCAAATCGGTGAAATTACGTTATGATGTTAGTGTAATTTGGAGATTTGAAGTCCCATTCAGGGGAAATCGGCTCTCAATATTTTTTTACAGCATGAAGGCTTTGGGAGAAACAAATCAACCAGGAAAGCTTTCCTTTTTGCGTTTTGAATCTTTTTCTCGTACCCTTCGCAAGCATTTTTCGAATCGAGAATGGTCCGAGAAAGCGAGCCTCCGAGAAATTGTTTGCAGGGAGTGTTATATATTTTTTATGCAACAGTACCCAGTCACAATAACCAAATGTTGCATATAAAATCTTCGAACATCATTTTATGTCACCAACACAATAATAACTTATTAATTTTCTAAATGAATCAAACACTTTCTCGTTTTTCTTTTTTTTTTTTAATGTTATATTATTTATACAATATTATAATGTTTCACAAATGTTTTTGTTGCTTTTTTTTTTTACGTTGTTTCTTTATTTTATTTTTCATTATTTTTATTAACACATTGGCAACCGCCACGGTGCCGAAGCAACCGCGACGGTCCCTAATTCACCACCGCCCGACCGCGCTTTTTATTTTTTTTTGGTATTACATATGGTTATATGTATTTTATATAGATTTTAAGTCCACTCGGGACCGAAGTTAAAATAGGACTCCCAGTATCTTTTTTAAAATTATTTTATTACCCTCAAGAAGTGTCCAGGTAATTGCATAAATTTTTACATGCAAAAATTGCTGGATTGCACTTTTGGATTCCCACATTTTGGTCGCACATGTTTAAATGTTTGCGAAAATTATCTCGCTGACGAAAAAGCTCAAGTTGCTTTTGTCTTCGCCGTTTCCCGTGAAGGGAAGTATCCTATTACAACTTGGATTTGTCATGAGATAATTTTTGTAAAGTTTTCCGTTTAGGACTTTTGGTTTTTTTTTTTTGAAAATGTTGAATTTAAAAAGTTTTCCGTTAAGGAATTTCCAATTTGTGGGAAATTTGGGAATGCCAAGTTTTTATACATAACATTCCTTCCCCCCTGGAGCAAGAGAATCGCTACGGAGTAGAGCGATTCTCGTACTCGAAGGATGAGGGGGTGGTGAGGGTACGTCGAGGTTGTATCTAGTCGAGTGGCATTTCGCGCTCAAGAGCCGGATCCTCTTGGTCCGGGAATATATGTATATCTAAATTGTTGGAGAGAGTGGATTTCCATTTCATTTCTGCCCAGCTTTAATTTTAGCCGTTTTCCCTTGGGTATACCATGCGGGATTGCACCATTTTTGGGTATACTCTAGAGCCTTGTGTTAAAGGACGATGAGGTACGGGCGTTCCTGATACCGACTGGTTCAGAGCCTGACGGATACCCGCATGCGTCGTTAGCATTGGTTAGAGGCTTAGGGTTGTTGTTGGGGGCTAGTTTAATGATAGTGTAGCCTTTTGCTGGGCGAGTGTGAGAGTCAGACTTGTGACTTACTGATCACTGTTCTGACCACCTCCTGTGAGTTTGGCCCCTGGTTTGAAGTGTCCGGTACGGCTTATTTTGGGCGGTGGGGATCCGGTTTTGTCTGCCGGTCGTAGGTTCCCCCACTCGTCGCTGTCTTGTTCGACAGGTGGCCGTGGACTACAATTTGCAGGGCTAAGATAAGTGGTATAGTAGGGTAGCCATTTGTTTGGAAGAGTGTTAGTGTTAGACTCGTCAGGGCTACTGGGTGGTTTTTGGCATTGAGGAGGCCCAACAGATACTGTATGTTTTTCGGAAGTTAAGAGGGCGCGAAAGAAGGGCTCGTGAGACTCACAAAGCATTTCTTTCTCTAAACTTAATGAGAATGGTACCACAATCTGAGACCGGCCTGGAATACAATAGATTCCCTTAGGATTACCTTTTGTCTCAGGTCTTCATTGGTCTCAAAGCCGTTGAAATTATTATCTAATCTTGACCCATCTTGAGATAGGCAGCGGGGAGGCACCACCGGGGATTATCTCGGCTTCTACGAGCTAAGATTCCCTGGTTTGGGTTTGCTCCTGCTGCTCTCTGGGTTTCTGGGTGTATTTCCGTGCGAGGAAATCGTAGTATCTTTTTGGGGCCTCAATATTTCAGTATTTTCAGAGGAAGTCATTTCTTAGGATGCCATCTTCGGGAAACCCTGGCATGTTCTGCACATTTGGGAAAGTGCAAGGATTTGGAGTTAAATTGAAGTTTCTTTGGCAACTTCCGAAGGTCTTTCTTTTTCCAAAGGGCATTTTAAGGTGAATTTATTAGAATGGTCTATCAAAATTCCGATCTTTAAGTTTGGTTTGTTTAGGAATTGTAAATGATTTTAAAGGTAAGATCGTAAGGGTTTTATTTTTGTTGCAAAAGAGAGATATATGAAGAACGATTTTTTTTTGTGAATCGATGGCATCAGTTTCATCTCGCTAAACGAGGAGATTGAGCCAAATTATGGTGAATGTTTACCAAATAGAATTTTGAATTTGCAGGGACATAGTCTTACTACTTCCAAACCAATCGGCTTGTAGTAAAAGAAAAAAATAATTAATTAAATTTGTCAAAACTTACTGTGTAGTTTTTAAAAAAAACTATACAAAAATATCTAAAACATATCTAAAAACCCGTTTCATATAAATAGTTAAACGAATAAACAGTGCTTAAAGGGTGCGTGTATAGAACGGAGCGGTAAAAAGAGCTAATGATAATCCGTTTACCCCAAAGGATCTTTTAATTGGCAATTGAGGACTAACAATTTCTCTTAGAGAAAAGTATATTTCTACTCGACCTTCTTCTTTTTATAGGAGTGGTAAAAAGGATACTAGAGTCTGAATAATTTCCAAAATAAATCGAATGAATTGTACGTGGAGGCGGTTGGTTTATTATATACTTGTATTCATATTTTTATATTTTATGTTTGTTTTTACATTTGTGATTTCTATAAAAATTTTAATTTGGTACATATGTTTAAATATGTTTGTTACATAACCTATATGTTTTTATTTAAGGATATTATAAAGTATGTTTATTAATATTGATTTATTATTTAGTTTATATGTATTATGTTTTGGTTATATAGTATATATGTTTATATATCTCATTTATATATGTACAAATGTGTATATGGAATTATTTGCCTTTGTTATATATGTATTATTATATGTGTATATATGTTTTTATATATGTAAGTATGTTTTTATACATGTATATATGTTTTTATATATGTATGTATGTTTTTATATATGTTTGTATGTTTTTATATATGTATATATGTTTTGTTATTATATATGTATAATATATGTTTTATGTGTATATATCTTGATATATATATGTATTTATTTAAATATATAATTCCATATGTTTATATATTTTCTATATAATGTAAATTATGTAGTATTATGTTAATATATAAAATTTTTTTGTATGTTGTTATTTATGTTTATATGTAGGTATATATAATTATGTAGGTATTTTTTATTTAGTTTTTATTTTATTATATGTTGGTTATATAGTAATGTTTATATTTCTTGATTATATAGTATATATGTTTAAGTGTTATTATATGTTGGTTATAATGTTTTTATGTCTTTTTCTTTAAGTCTATAAGTTTATATGTGTTTTTATTTATGTATATTATATAGTATATCTATATGTTAGTCTATGTTGGTTATGTAATATATACGTTTATATATCTTGATTATACAGTAGGTTTATATGTTTATATAAGTTATGTTGTATTTTTGTTTATATATGTTACTTATATATATGTACATATGTGTATACATAGTTATATATCTTGTTGCATATGTACATATATAGAAATTCCATGTATTTATATATATTTTTTTTTTTTATATATTTAAATTAAGTAGTATATTGGTTGATACATAATTTGTTCTTTATAGTATATATGTTTTTATTTAGTGTATACATGTATTTGCATGATTATATTTTATATATTATATATGTTAATATATGTTGGTTTTATATTTATTATATACATTAATATATGCTTTTATATAGTATATATGTTTGTTTATGCAGTACATATGTTTATATAAGTTTGTTATATATGGATATATGTTTAAATACGTTTGGTACATAGTATATAAGTATATTACTGTTTGTTTTAAGTATATATTTTGTTTGTTATTTAGTATATATGTTAATATATGATTATTATTTAATATATATGTTTTTATTTTTGTATGAATGTTACTATATATTAACTATGTAGTATATTTGTTTTTTTTTTTTTGTATTTATTTGTTATTTTTATAATATTTATGTTTATAGGTTTGTTTGTAATATATATAATTGTTATTTAAATTTTTTATATAATATATATTTATATATCTTTATTTATGTTATTTTTATATATGACGATCGCGGTTGGTGGCGGTGGCTGTGTTTTGATTGTCGTATTACCCTTTTTTCTCTTCTATTTTATTTTAATTTTTAATGATTTAAAGTGACCAATGTCGATTGTAAATCCTTGACATTTAAATAGGCAAGGAAAATGTGCTTACATTTGTTTGATCATTACTTTTTTTTTTTGGTTTTTGTCAAATAGACTAATAATTTAAAATAGAAAAAACAATTCAAATTCAGAAAAACTGAAGTTAATTAAATAACAATATTCTCTTAAATAAAAATTTGGTTCCTGTGTTTTGCTTACAATGTTACTCTTACTGTTTTTCTTTTATACTTTATTTAATTAACAAAAAATTTAAAATCCTGACATTGGAAAAGATAAGGGAAAATTCCACTTTCTCACTCGCTTTATAATCTTTTGCTGTTAGGTACAGTTTAAAATAGATAACACAGCACTTTTTGAGTTTTTGAATGGAGTTAATTAAATCATTTTAAGCAACATTAAAAAGAATATATATATATATATTTTATATTTTAGTATTTGGACAACAAAATTTATCTTTGACTTTCATTTTGGGTTTTGTATATCGACATAAAACAAGTAAATATACTTGTATATAATATATATACCCGCATAAGAAATCTTATTTACTATAACTATTTTTTATATTCTTGTATATATTAAGAATTAAAACTTTTAAACTTTTATTGATTAAAATATTTATGTAAAATAAAAATATAAGTTTAATGAAGAATTTTAGAACCTTATCTATCTTTATATGATTTCTTCTTATTTATTTCCTTCATTATTTATTATTCATCCATCTTATTTACGATTTGATATTGTTGCTTAATTTAACTTTTTTATACGCTTTATGTTATTTGTGGAGGAAAAATTTGTAATAATTTAAAACGGAAAAACAAATCGCAAATTTTCTAATTCTATTCTATTAGGTGATTTAAGAAACTTTTTAAAATATTTTTTTGTTTTATATAAAATAGTATAAAAAAGAATTGCATTGAATTAGTATAAAACAGAATTTAGTTTTTATTATCCTTGATTTTGTTTTTTATTTGTCAACATTGAACTTTTTTAGTTTTCGTTTTTTAACTAGATAAAATTTTATAATAATTTGAAAAAGAAATTTATATGGATATACGAACGTATCTAATAAACAAACTAATGTATTACTAATCTAACTATAACTAATAAGTTTAAAAAACATTAAGTTTGTTACGTACAGAAAATTGATGACAAACGTGTTTGTGTGCCAATCACTTGGAAGATCTGTCTTGTTGAAGTCCTTCTTGGGGTGAAGGAACTGTTGGCTTAAAGATGTTTTCTAATCCCTCGTTGGGGGAGCGCCTGTGTCTTGGCCGTCCCCTTGTTGGTCCTTATTGGACTTTGTCCTGGGCAGGGATGAAGCCCACTAAAATTCCCGCGATGTAATAAATTAGGGGGGTAAATGCGTGCTCGCCTGGAGCAGAGGCACGTTATGGTTACCCCCGAGTGTAGATTCTTGATAGGATCCGAGGTCGTCGCCTCTACTGATCTTGTGCCCTCAGCCTCGGCTCAGGCTGAGTTCAAGGATAGGGTGCCTATATCCAGCACTCGATCAGTAATTGTTAGGCTCGCCCGGATCCTACCGGCTGCGCCATTTTGTTATATATTTTTTATGCAACAGTACCCAGTCACAATAACCAAATGTTGCATATAAAATCTTCGAACATCATTTTATGTCACCAACACAATAATAACTTATTAATTTTCTAAATGAATCAAACACTTTCTCGTTTTTCTTTT
Organism: Thereva nobilitata; assembly: GCA_963855945.1. NCBI lineage: Eukaryota > Metazoa > Arthropoda > Insecta > Diptera > Therevidae > Thereva > Thereva nobilitata. Next base: position 100,020,564 of record OY979694.1, on the reverse strand, counting down.
TTTTTTTTAATGTTATATTATTTATACAATATTATAATGTTTCACAAATGTTTTTGTTGCTTTTTTTTTTTACGTTGTTTCTTTATTTTATTTTTCATTATTTTTATTAACACATTGGCAACCGCCACGGTGCCGAAGCAACCGCGACGGTCCCTAATTCACCACCGCCCGACCGCGCTTTTTATTTTTTTTTGGTATTACATATGGTTATATGTATTTTATATAGATTTTAAGTCCACTCGGGACCGAAGTTAAAATAGGACTCCCAGTATCTTTTTTAAAATTATTTTATTACCCTCAAGAAGTGTCCAGGTAATTGCATAAATTTTTACATGCAAAAATTGCTGGATTGCACTTTTGGATTCCCACATTTTGGTCGCACATGTTTAAATGTTTGCGAAAATTATCTCGCTGACGAAAAAGCTCAAGTTGCTTTTGTCTTCGCCGTTTCCCGTGAAGGGAAGTATCCTATTACAACTTGGATTTGTCATGAGATAATTTTTGTAAAGTTTTCCGTTTAGGACTTTTGGTTTTTTTTTTTTGAAAATGTTGAATTTAAAAAGTTTTCCGTTAAGGAATTTCCAATTTGTGGGAAATTTGGGAATGCCAAGTTTTTATACATAACAGGAGGTTTAAAATGTGCTGCACATTTCTCTCCAAGTTCATCACTTTTTGTAGAGAATTCTCCTTGATTCTCTTCCCCTTTCCTAAAAAACCGGTTTGAATAATGCTGCAAGAATACTAGTGTGGAAAGGCCCAATGTCAGTATCGGAGAATTTGATACATACATTCAATTTATTTGTGCTTTTAATGTTGCAAACGTGATGGACAATTTTTGTGTCAGCTTCGTCGTGCCCTGTGCAACTGAATGTCTCATCTACAGTCTTCTTTACTGTACCGTTTAAAACTTCAAATTTGTAGCAATGATCGAAGTTTAAATAAATAATTTTATTTCCAATAAAAGGCGCCATTTCATCTTTTTCCCAGTCCAATATTAAGAAAGTAACTAAAGCTTCTTTGTACTTCAAATTTCGAAGCTCTTTCACAAAATCACTTGGTCGATTTTGTTCTCCTCCGGTAATATGATAATCGCGGTTTTCAACTGCATTACGAAGAGTATGCTCACTGTCCTTTATTGACGGCGAATGATATTGATCAAATATTATAGCAATAGTTTTTGCATTTTGTTGAAGTAAAGCTCTTAGTATTTGTTTCGAAATATTCCCAAATGTCAGAGGTATATCTTTCAACAAGTACAAGAAAAAGAAACCATCAATTACAATTGTATCTAGGTGAGAAGGGTGTGTGCTTTCAATTTGCATTTCCAATGATTTTAACAAGACCGACTTATCCGTTTTGCAAATTGTACCATCCAGATGACATAAAGATAAGGGCACTGGCGTTAACGCGAACGATAACACTTTTTCAATATTAATTTTCTCGTCAAGGGCAATAGCAAGAAGTCGTCCAAAAAGGTCGCGTTGTATACGTATTTCTTGAACCTTGTTATTCATTACAACTTTCTGTTTTTTCAGTTGATTTGAAAATGTTAATATCTTATTTTTTTTATAGGTTTCTCGAAACGATCGCTGTTTTGAGAACATTCCAATATAAATTGTTCTCGTTGAGCATTCCCAATGCTTTCTATATTTAATAAGAAGTTTGCAATTTCCGTGAATGTAGCTTGGCCGCTTGAGATATTAAAAAGCTCTTTCTTATCGACATTTCCAGAGAATGGATCCATATTACTACTAATCCTTTCTATTAAATCAAGAAGCTGCTTTGTACTTTTTTTCATTTTACTTGATTCTAAATCTGACGTTACATCCTCAGTTTTTTAAGCCCTGCTTGTTGTAAGACGTACGAAATTATCGATGCACGAATGCTATGGCTTTTACACCAACGTTGACGAGCTACTACGGAATTCGTAAAATGTAATATACCTCTTAGTTTATTCGCCGCATCTGCGTTTATGGTTTGTTCTAACGTTAGATCAACGGGCTGTTTTGAAAAAGATTTATCTGTGCGCTTTATTCCAAACGATCCCTTTTCAAAACCTTCTTCTAGACCAGCATGAGTCTCCTCAACTTTACACAAGTTATAATTATATTTAATTAGCCACCTTGCATAATTTGGCTGGTTGAGCGCAAAAAACAAATTCGTTATCTTAGGTAAAATAGATTTGAACAAACCAAAATTGCCAGTTCTAATACTTGCGGTAAACAATAGGTCTGTATGTTTGAAAGTCAAGTAAAAATCCAGTAAAAATTTGTTAACTGCTGTCAAGTAAAAAATAGTAAAGACGCGGGGAATTCAAACAAACAGTTCCCGAGTAAAAGTCAAGTAAAAATTTAGTGTATCTTTTGAAATGTTCCGGGCGAAACGTTTACAGTAGTATTTTTCACAATTTCACAACAAAACGCAATGCCATCTGAGTTTACTAGAATTTACTTCAGCTCAAGAGCTCGTGTAAAAAATAGTAAGAGGGGAAATGTAAAATTTTTACTCGACATCTAAAACAAACAGCTATCAAGTAAAAACTTTTTACTAAAAGTAAAAAGTTTTTTCAAACATACAGACCTAATAAGTAATATTCAACAAGTTTTATGTACGTCATGTAAAACTGAGGCGTTTTTCCAGGTTTTCCATCTAGGGTTTCTTTGCTGTACTGTTCATATTTTTCAATAACATTTAACAATGACGGACAATCTATTTCGCCAGAAGTTTATTTATTTTTTGCGTAACTTTCAAGGTATACCCTCATCTCTTCAGTAATTATTATATTATTTACAGCCAAAAAATTATTGAAATGCAAAATTGACATTGCCAAGCTTAATATCGGGTGCAGTCTTTTGCATCTGTTAAAGTGCTGGCCTGTGATGAAGGCATTCATTGAGCCACTAGCGAGTAATTGAGCATCTACTATTATATTTGGTAATCCACAATTATCTATAAATTTTCCTATGGCCTTGAAATACGCCATCATGACATGAAACCCTGCTATATGAATGAACAGATTATCATAATATGGACTTTCCATTGCTTGAATCTGCAAAGCTATTTTGGCAATAGCTAAGCCATATGTGACTTGCATGTAGCTCTCATTGCATTCGAGTGCGACTTGTTTAGCCCGACTCATTGTTTCTTTAACAACTGCATGGTTGGTTGGTGATAAATTAATTGTTGTCATGTATGAAACTTTTTGCTTTATCGAATCGTCGAGAAATGTCAAGCTATTAAAGCCAACCCACATCGGAGTTTTAGGTATACTTAGTGCATGAGATATCATCCATAAGAGATTAACTCTTTTCTGACTTTCTGAAGCGCTATGTCGAGATCTTCATTCAAGAGTGGTTTTACAACTTGAACTCCTTTATTTTTATTACAGGTTGTAACGCCGGGGTTACAGCATCATAAGTCCTTCTTCTCTTTGTTTTTGTATTACTTTCCTGCACTTGTATAATGATATCATTTTCGATATTTTCATGTACAATATTCTGGAAAATAATTCCAACTGTGTCGTGCAAACTGTCTTTTCCATCTATAGTATCCACGAACCTGTCAAAATTATTAAAAGACAAACCTGTACAAAGATTTGGTTGTCGGACTATATCATCAGGGCAGACTTGTGATCGCGAACTTGCAAAGTATGTTGCTTCAGTTTCCAGCTCCTCAGTAACAGTGTAACTGCAGGAGTGGCCATATCTTTTAACAAGATCCACCATATTCCTACTACTAGTTAAGCTTTTCAAAGCCATTGCTGGTGTTATATGTTTGCCAGTCTTCAATCGGCCGTTTGTAACGCCGTGAATACAATCTTGCGCATATGACTGAACTAAACGTTCCTATTTAAGGTTTCTTGGCACCGTTTACACCCACCACTAAGCAATGTTGCATAAAAAAACTCTGCAATGTTAGGTGTGTCACATTCTCCTTCTTTGAGAGATTTGAGAGTGATGTCATTGGGCAATTTTTTAGGCACTATTTTCAATATTTGTCGTCGTAAAATTAATGCAACGTGCTGAACTGCTTCGTACATAGACAATTCTTCGAAATCACTTTCTGGAATGGACTCTACACCACCAGGAGCAATGAATTTATTTTTTTATTCTATCAGTATATTAATTCTGTTGGCGTAACACTGCTTTAATTTTTGCTCCAAATAGTTGGCAAAAAATTCTTTTGGGGAAAAGTCAAAATTTTTTATGTACTCTTCCGTCAGTCGGTCAACGTACATCCTATGCAACTGCTTCAGTGAGACACATTTCCTTTGTTCAATAACGGTATCATCAATATACTCACAGACTTGTTCAAAAGCAATTCTATGCCATTCTCGTTCATAGTGGTATTGTGTTTTTTCTTTGGGCTCTGAACGCTCGCACTCGTGAAAAAAGTTATTGGAACAAGCCAAATGATACGTGATCAAATGCCTGGATCGTACATAATTATCAACCTTTTTAATCATTTCATGATTGTTGCCTTTTTTTGCGTTCGATATAAAAAAAACTCGCAATGCGGTTATTGCTCGAGACGTGCAATTTCTGATAACGAGAACGTACTTTCTTTCTTGATTTTCCGCAAAATATACGTATCATATCACCGGTAGTTCCCTCATTACTAAAAAAAATATTCATTAAAAATACCATTACAATATACCTGTCTAAAATAAATTAATTCGTTTAAATAAATATACTGCCTTGTTTCTGAACATGATGGGATACTCATTCGTATCGCAACTTCGGCAGTTGAAGAAGTTGCACCTGCATCAGAATGTATCGACATACTTGCAGTTGAGCTGTCACAAATAATATTTTAAATAATATACAAATAAATTGAAAATTATTTTGTTATGTTAATGAAATATCTCACCTTGTCTGAACATGAGATGGCTCGTTTATCGATACTGAAACTTTGGCAGTCGAAATACTTACATCAACGTCAGCAGCAGTCGACGTACTTGGAGTTGAACTGTTATAAATAATATTTCAATTAATAAAAAAAAAGAAATTAAAATTTCGTTAAACTGTAATCTTGTATACTGCTATAACAATCGTTATATTATTTTAAAATATACTTGTAATATAAAAGTACATTTTGCAATCATAAGGGGTATTCATGTAATTTTTCAGATGTTCAAAGTTTCGTAGTTTCGTAGTTTTGTAGCTTGGTTGGCATGAAGGTCCGTTTTAAATTTGAATTGTTATTGCCACCGGATCGCAATTCACACAACACAGCTGTCAAAAAACAAACTACGATACTAGGAAACTGCGAAGTGAAATTAAGAAGCTTTTCAGCTTCGTAGTTGCGAAGTAGCTTCGTAGTTTCCAAATGTATGAAAATGAACTACGAAGACTACGAACAAAGTGAAATGTAACATGAATACCCCTATAAGTTGTTCTTATACATTATTATGTAGTGCATTAGGTTAACTAATGCGAACAGCGATCGGCACCGAAGAAAACCTGGCTAAAGAATATCGAGGGCGACTTAAAGAATTAACGATTATCAGTTGTCGAGGCTCGAGACGTCGCCAAAAATCGTGAATGGAGTTCGAGACCCAGCGGCACCGACAGCAGAGTATCCGTTGCGGGGACGTCCCGCTCGGAACGCCAGCAACCGTATCAAAGAAGAAGGTTAACTTACCGTGATTCAAAAGGCTGCTTTTCCGAGACTGCTTTTCTGAATCTCTTTCTCAAGGCTGTGAATTTCCTGTAGCATTGTACGTGGTAGCCTTCATTTTCATTTGGAGCCGATGGCAAATTCACATTATTAAAACTTAAACTATTTACACTACGAACTAACAATATTGCCGAGACACTGACTTTAATTAAAAATGATTTGGAAGCTTGCAGCGCAAAAGCTTTTAACTCGGATAGAAGTGCTCAGCTGTTAATTCAAAATGTTGATGAGCTATCTTGTGCTGTCGACAGGATTGAGAGTAACCAGCTAAATCACTCTAAAAATTACCAACTTCTAAAATAAAAAGTTGACAATTTATCGATGTCCAAAGACGCAGCTGGAAATGGATTTTCTGAGGAGTTCGAGAAATTCCTAAAATTTGAGCTTAACACGATTGCTGCAGCCCTAAAGAAAATCAAATTAAGCTCAGACACCAACCGCTGCAGTACCAGCACCGACATCGAAGGTAGCCTGGCCGATCTTGGGGGCAATTCTCTGCCTTTGAAAAATCCTTTGAAGCGTTTAAAACGGATCTCAACTCCCAGCTCAACAACATTCGAACCGAATTGGATGTCATTAAGTCACTTCCTGTAAATGGTGACTTGCATAGTCCAAAACCTCCAATCTATCCTCCCGCAGCATTAAGTGAAGATCTGCCGTCGAGTGGAAACAGCAATGACATGAATATCAGCGATATTATCTACGACGAGAACTTCATTCTGAGGTCCCCAACCAACAGCCTCCACCAGCAGACTATATCTATTTCGGGGAATTCGCCGCTTCAGCTAGCACCGCTTCATTTGCCCGAGCGTACGATAAAGTTCGGCACAACTTGGTCTCAGGCAGAATGGGATGCCAGGCTGGAAAGAATCAACAAAAATGGCAAGGATCAACGGACACCGAAAAATTCAGGGAGCAGCAATAAAAGGAAACGACAGCGTGCTTTAAAAACCCCCATTCGCAGCGGCATAATTAACTTCAGGCCAGTAAATTTCTCGAACACCAACGACGATGTGGCCAAATACTTCCTCCAAGGCGCGCCACCACGATCTGACCCATCTTGGGTAAATTCGTTGTTTAAAACTGACTTCTCGATTGATATATCCAACTGCGAAGAAGTCAGTCATCGAAATAAGAAGGCCAATAAACCCCGGAGCTTCAAGGTCGCCTTGCCCTCAAGATACGATTGGTTGTTCCTGAACTCTGAGGCAGAAATCTTTACCTGGAAAAATTTAACTCTCCGCCGTTGGACTGATACGCTAAGTTACAACAATAATATAGCTAAGAGTAGCCCTAAGCTAAACCCCACCAACACACTACCCAAGAACACTAACGGTACTAATGATCCACTACCAAACACTAACTCACTAACCAGGAACACTAACACTAATTCTTTATCAACCACTTACCCTAGGCTAGATAGGCTAAGTAACAACACTAATATAGCTAAGAGTAGCCCCAACCTAAACCCCACCAACATACTACCCAGGAAAACTAATGGTACTAATGACCCACTACCAACCACACTCACTAACCAAGAACACTAAAACAAATAATCCATTACCAACAACTTACCCGAATTTTGCGCGTAGTCACATTATTGTCGGCGGCCGTTCCTACGCTAATATCTGCGATGCAATTCCACCTCAATCAAGCCCACCTCAACCAAAGCCGTCTGAACAGGTAAGATGCAAGTCGCCTTTCTTGAATCCTCTACAACCCCCGGTGGTAAAAAATACCATTATATCTGCTAATTCCTCAGAGAGTAGATATTTGCTTTCGCGCTTGCGAGAAAAGAGGATCTTTGATGACGTTCGTCTTTTCCTAGCTTACATGCACAACAAACCTGATTCGACCTGCATTAATGGCAAGACTAGGACTAGTCTCATTATTTCTATTCAGCAAGAGGGCTTACTTACAGAACACAATACCCTCCTTGAACTGTTTACAAACTTCCATGAACAGTTCCAAATTTCCCCTCAGCAAGTTAGCAAGGACCTTTCTGCATATGCGTCTCATATCAGAGCAAAGCATATCTCCCAACTGCAAAAAAGTCGGGAAGAATCAAATAGATATTATCGTCCACAACTAGCTTCCCCCCAAATTCTAACCGTTTCCAAGCCCTTCAAACCTCTTCCGATGACTTAAGGCTCTTCTACCATAACTGCAGTGGGATGAGAGGCAAACTGAAGAATCTTTTTATCGACTCCAAATCGTGTCACTTCAATGTTCTAGTGTTAACCGAGACTTGGTTGAATGATTCCTTCCTTAACGAGGAGACCTTGGACAGCAGCTGGTCAATTCATAGATGCGATAGAGACTATATATCTACCGGTCTATCAAGAGGAGGTGGTGTCCGCATAGCTGTTAAAGACTCCTTAAATAGTGAACTGATCGCAACTACATAGTCACAATCTTTTGAACATGCCTTAGTACGAGTAAAGTTCGGAAAGAAACACATTGTTATCGGTTCATTTTACTTACCTCCAAACTCTGACGAATCTATATGAGGAGCTTCGGAACAAAAACCGATAAAGCACATTTTGACATTATTTTTTTATGATGGCAATTGGTTGTTTTCCGACATATCTATAACCATCGTTAATCGAACCTGTTCAGAAACGGCTAAATCCGCTTTAAACACTTTTCCAAAATACACTGTCCTGAACATAAACCGATAAAATAGTTAATTTTTTTTCAATTTCCAAAAAAAAAATGGCATGTGATATATCGGTTTTTGTTCCGACGCTCCTCATATATGATAATGTGATTCATATAATAGAGGAAACCTCCGATGTTAACAAAGATATATTAATTGTAGGCGATTTTAATCGGCCCAATATATCTTTTATCCGCGACGAGGAAGACAGTTATTTACTTCCGATTAATGTATCGAACCCTGTCGATATAAAGTTTATCGACGATCTTTACAGTAACAACTTGCAACAGGTAATTAGCCAACCAAATTCGAATGGTAATTGGTTGGACTTAATCTTCACCAACCTCTATGAGGATTTGAACGTACTTCCTGCTTCGGAGGAGGAGAATCTTTTTAATAATACTACCCATCATTCCGCGTGGGTCGTGGAGCTCAGTTCCACTCTAACTAATTATCTCGCCTCCTATAACAATTCTGTAGTGCACGATTTTAAGAATGCTGATAATGTTAGTATCAGCACTGAATTATCCCTTATTAACTGGGAGGATCTACTTGATGGTGACGATATTGACGAGTTAGTTACAAGATTCTACGATGTTATCTTCAACACCATTGGCAGATTCGTACCCAAAATCAAAAAAAGGGATAAATTGACGGAGCCATGGCTTGACAAAAACATTCGTTCTCTTCGTAATAGGAGAAATAAATTGTACCGCATAGTGAAAAATAACAACAATGTTAGTGCTGAGCAGAAATCTGAATACGCCAGGTTAGCCTCAGAATGTCTGCCTCAGAGTTCAGGAACAACCAATCGTATCTTGAGGGCAAGGCGACCTTGAAGCTCCGGGGTTTATTGGCCTTCTTATTTCGATGACTGACTTCTTCGCAGTTGGATATATCAATCGAGAAGTCAGTTTTAAACAACGAATTTACCCAAGATGGGTCAGATCGTGGTGGCGCGCCTTGGAGGAAGTATTTGGACACATCGTCGTTGGTGTTCGAGAAATTTACTGGCCTGAAGTTAATTATGCCGCTGCGAATGGGGGTTTTTAAAGCACGCTGTCGTTTCCTTTTATTGCTGCTCCCTGAATTTTTCGGTGTCCGTTGATCCTTGCCATTTTTGTTGATTCTTTCCAGCCTGGCATCCCATTCTGCCTGAGACTAAGTTGTGCCGAACTTTATCGTACGCTCGGGCAAATGAAGCGGTGCTAGCTTAAGCGGCGAATTCCCCGAAATATATATAGTCTGCTGGTGGAGGCTGTTGGTTGGGGACCTCAGAATGAAGATCTCGTCGTAGATAATATCGCTGATATTCATGTCATTGCTGTTTCCACTCGACGGCAGATCTTCACTTAATGCTGCGGGAGGATAGATTGGAGGTTTTGGACTATGCAAGTCACCATTTACAGGAAGTGACTTAATGACATCCAATTCGGTTCGAATGTTGTTGAGCTGGGAGTTGAGATCCGTTTTAAACGCTTCAAAGGATTTTTTAAAGGCAGAGAATTGCCCCCAAGGTCGGCCAGGCTACCTTCGATGTCGGTGCTGGTACTGCAGCGGTTGGCGACTGAGCTTAATTTGATTTTCTTTAGGGCTGCAGCAATCGTGTTAAGCTCAAATTTTAGGAATTTCTCGAACTCCTCAGAAAATCCATTTCCAGCTGCGTCTTTGGACATCGATAAATTGTCAACTTTTGATTTTAGAAGTTGGTAATTTTTAGAGTGATTTAGCTGGTTACTCTCAATCCTGTCGACAGCACAAGATAGCTCATCAACATTTTGAATTAACAGCTGAGCACTTCTATCCGAGTTAAAAGCTTTTGCGCTGCAAGCTTCCAAATCATTTTTAATTAAAGTCAGTGTCTCGGCCAAATTAGCGATGTTATTGTTATTTGACTTAATTGCCATCAACACATGTGACAAGTTGATGGACTTGTAGTCAGCGCAGTAGAATTTAAAAGCTTTTTTTAATTCATTCGCGTATCGTATTGCAATGTGAGAAAGCCCAACGCATGAGGCATGGTATGATGTTTGGCAAATTCCGCTGCATGTAACCCACTGGGTGACGTCGACGGCGGAGTTATCGATGGTGCAAGAATTATTTCCGCAACTGTTCATGTTGAATTGGGTTAGTAAACAAAAACAGAGAAACACTTGTTGGTTTGGTGACAATAAATGCACTGACAGCCCAAAGTCCAATTATTTTAAATTAAACGAACTTTTGCGGGGGGGACACTAGGATCACTAAAGGATAGCACTAATGTAAGTTAAAATAACAGAATTCACAAAACTACTTCTAGAACGAGGGTCAAAGATTCCGGACGGAGCTGACACAACACGTCTGCACGGTTCGATTACTCGGAGACTACTAGATTGAGGTCTGACTCACTTAAATTGAGGTCTGACTGTTTTTTTCTTCAATCATATGTAATAAGTAAGTAACAAATGAATTTTGAGCCATTACGAAACTCTTCTACCGAGTATATAGTATATCCCTATACGAACTCCGAGCATCCGCGCGCGCTCGCTCTCTGCACTTCGAGGGACTGCTGACTGCGTCTGTTCCATTAAATTGAGGTCTGACTGTTTTTTCTTCAATCATATGTAATAAGTAAGTAACAAATGAATTTTGAGCCATTACGAAACTCTTCTACCGAGTATATAGTATATACCTATACGAACTCCGAGCATCCGCGCCCGTCGCTCTCTGCACTTCGAGGGACTGCTGACTGCGTCTGTTCCATTAAATTGAGGTCTGACTGTTTTTTTCTTCAATCATATATAATAAGTAAATAACAAATGAATTTTGAGCCATTACGAAACTCTTGCACCGACATCATTTTTGCGACAACTTTGGCGTCGTGCTGACTGGCCGCGTTCCACAGTTATGCGGTCTGACCACTTTCTCACGTTTTTTTATACTACAATCAAGCTTTACGCCAATTTTCAACCATTACGAAACTCTTATAATGCATGTCATTTTTTAACATACTTCAAAGCGCCCCCCCCCCGCCAGATGTTCCACTACCTGACTTTGCGAGTGGGTGTTGACTCATGTACACCTTGAATACTATCTACTATATAAAACTGAATGTTTGTCTGTCTGTCTGTCTGTCTGTCTGTCTGTACGCAATAGGCTCCTACACCGTGTAACCGATCTTAATGAAATTTTAACCATATGCTATTTACATTAAAGGGAAGAACATAGGCTATTCTATTACTTTCTAAAGCTACTCCTAGATGGCGCTGTCATGAAGAGCTTTGTTGAAAGTCATCACAGAGCTTTGAATTTTTGCATGAAGGTCGGTGGGGTCTGCTATGATGCACCTCGTAGCCCGATTTTCGAAATTCAAAATGGCCGCCGAAATATGACCGAAATTCAAAATTGCCGCAGAAATATGGTTGAATTTGCCAATTTTATTCCGATTCCAATGAAAGTGGGTATCTAGGGGTTTTTAAGGTCGCAAATAACAAATTTGTGGTCAAAACTTATAAATTCAAAATGGCCGACGAATTTGCAAATTGTGTTCCGATTCCAATGAAAATCTGTATCTGAGGTTTTTTAAGGTAGCAAGTAACGACTTTATGATCAAAATTTAAATTCAAAATGGCCGCGCCAATATGGCCGACGAGTTTGCGAATTGTATTCCGATTCCAATTAAAATCGGTATATGTGAATTTTTAAGGTAGTAAATAACGAATTTATGATCAAAACTTATTCAAAATTGTGGGGCCAATATGGCGGAAGAATTTTGCCAAATAAGTGTCATTTCCCGGTTAGCTGTATGTAGGTTGTTCAAGAGTTGGAAAATCGGAAAATTTTGACATTCTAGCTACAAATGGAAAAACATTGAATGTAGTGTATCCTGAAGCTCTCTAAGCAATAGGTTCAGAATTGATCAACAAGGTTTTTTTGGAAAGGTGGTAAGAAGAAACGGAAATATGGGATGATTTATGTATAATGGATAAGAAGGAAAGAAACCCATCACCTCTGAATTTTTAGGTATAAGTCTAGGATTCTGCAATACGGGAAGAGGCTGGCATCTGGGTAAACAAATAAAACCTGAGTCAGTGACATTGCAGATGAGAACCCAGGGGCCAAGCAATTGCAAGACATGTAATTTGTAGCGTATAATGTCCATCACCGTCAAAAGTCCATTTCTAAATATGAAATTAGTAGATATAATCCTTTAATTTTTTTTTCTTTCAGGATGTAATAATATTTGTCGATTATTGAGTGTTTAATTTAACTAAAATTCCATACGAAAAAAGATTATAGCATGGATAACACTGTGGATATGACATATTTTCTTGAAATTATACTATGTGTCTAACCGAGGCCATACACAGTCAAATTTGTTTGCAAGCCTTTTGCAATATTGTTTGAATGTTTCGAATACACACTATCAAACAAATAGTCAAACAGAATTTCAAACATCATTTCATGTTTAGCGTGTCGTAGTCGTATATCGTATAAATTTATTAATCGGGAAGATTTTCGAAAAAAATGTGTAGCAAACAAAAGGTGTTGTGTTTAATGATTATATCTGAATTATAAAAATTATTTCCGAATCACCTCTCCGAATCACCTCTGTAACTTTCAACGAACTTCTCCGCAAAGTTACACCTTTCATAAGCCGAAATGACTGATAAATTTGAGGAAATGTTTGCAAAAGGTAGCATACACGAACAAATTCTACATCACACAAGTAGTCACGCCCCCAAAAAATCAAAAAAATTTGATTTTCTGCCAACTATTTGTCAAACAAGAAAACTGGTTTGCAAACAACCCTACACACGCTCAAATTTCACTTGTTTGCAAACAGGTTTTCAAATAAATTTGAGTGTGTATGGCTTCGGTAATAGTTGCTGGAAAAAGCCTTATTTTAAAATAGTCTTTCACTAATATTTATTTTTGGTGGGTAGTTATATTTTTAAGGATATTCGTGTGTGTTTATTTTACCAGAAAGAACCATAACTTTATTACGGGCCACGCCGACAAAAAATATTGTCTGCCCCAGAGCTTTACAATAATAGGTAATTTTGGTCACACTGCAAATAAATGCATTTTGAATCCAATGTCTCGAACTTTTATAGGAATAGTTGGTTTTTCGTTACTGGTTAAGAAGAGTTGAATTTTGAAGGTTTGGATTGATTTTAAATGTTTAAACGTTGGGTGCAGCAAGGCGCACCGGGTCCCAGCTATCCAAAATACAGAAAATAAGTGGTTCGTGGAGACACTTCATCTGTGTATGAAAATTCATATCTCGAAAAATGCCATGTCAATGGATGCTTTTTATTGTCTTGATCAAAATGTCAGATCCCTAATAGTTTCACATTTTGTTATTTGAAATCAAAAATACCAAAAAATTGCATTTTTCAAACTCTCCTACTGTATATTAAAATTCATATCACCTGATTACTACTATTGGTTTATGGGTGCAGCATAGGCGCATAGGTATCATATATAAATATGAGCCATTACGAAACTCTTACCGATTTTTGTCACCAGCTCTCCGACTAAAAGGTGTGTGGCTGAAAAATGTTGGGAAAAAGTTATTATAGGTATGCTGTCAAAAATATCTCATTATATCTGTTTTAGAGTTTAGCCAGGATCACGCTCTTAAAAATAACTGGCCCTACCACGATAAAAAGCATATAGAGCATTCCATGTCTGAGAAAATCGGCGAAATAAAAGATATAATAGCATATATACAATTCTATACAATTGTATATGATTTTCCTTATTATATATAAAAATATATATTTCTGTATAATTATATCTGGCCAAATTTCATATATAATTATATATAATTAATTTATATATAAATATATCCAATTATATATCTTTCTATATAATTATTTTTACTCGAGATATTATACAAAAAGAAACTATCCATCAGTTTTACACTAGGGCTATGGATTTTCTTATTCACTATTTTTGTTTTCAAACCCCCAAATATACTTTTCTGATAATTTTAACATAAACTGGAAAAAGGTATACAGTTTATTGATTCACAAAGTTATTTATCTTAATATATAATAAATTTTTAAAAACCTACTTCAAAAAAAACCAATACCGTAATGCACAAAAAAGGATGAAATAATTGTTGGTAGTTCTTTACAATACTAATCCAATCAGAATGGATCTAGAAAGAAGAATCACTTTTGAAGACGGTGCCAGGTTGACTTTCATTGCACTAATCTTGTTTCGAAAATTGTTTTCATTTCTTTGTTAACCTTATGCACTTAATACATCGCACCGAAAACAGGTGTTAGCACCGTCTTCAAAAGTGATTCTTCTTTCTAGATCCATTCTGATTGGATTAGTATTGTAAAGAACTACCAACAATTATTTCATCCTTTTTTGTGCATTACGGTATTGGTTTTTTTTGAAGTAGGTTTTTAAAAATTTATTTTATTTCGTACTTTTTAGTCCGTTCATTTATTTTCGGGGCCAATTTAAAAAAAATTATTTATTACGATAAGTATAACACGCCGTCGTCGAAAGGATCGAGGCAGTAGCTAAATAGTCTTTGCAATAATGTATTTGCGTATTTTCGGAGTTATTTAATAAAAAAAACTTATTTAGTATGAGACAAAATTCCCCGAATGAAATTAAAAAACAAAATTTAATCAAATTTATTGTGAGAATATAAAGTCGATTGAAAAAAAGATGCAACAGCCCGGAGAATCGAACTCGGAACCCTTGAACGAAAGCCAGGTATTTACTCCCTGTGCTACGAGAGACTGTTGCTAAATATTGGCTAAATATCTACATAAGTCATATCGGAAATTCCGGTAAATAGTTCTCTTACAGTGTACATGAGTATGCATGGAATTTCTTACCGAAGAGTATGTAATAATTCTTTACAAGATTAATCCAATCAGAATGAATTTAGAAGAGAAAAAAAGGAAAAAGTCGAACTGTCCGACCCGGGGTTTGAACCCGCTATAATTAGTTCGGTAGCCTTTTACGTAGACGCTACGCCAAGTCCCTCTTAAGTATTTGGTGACAATAATGAATTTTGTGATATCCTTGAAATAATTCTATCTGTTCAAGGTGTACTAATTTTACCAGTTTTTTAAGCCTACCTTCGAACTCCTTTTTCAGAATTTAAAAAAAATTCCATGGGACCACCGTGGGAAGCTACCCTATCAAGCTAAAAAGAAAAAGCAAAAAAGTTATTGCGTTACAAAGTTATGCGTGAACAGGACGAAAAAAAAAACATACCTACGCGTCGAATTGATAACCTCCGCTTTTTTGAAGTCGGTTAAAAACTACGTGTCACAATGTTTGTACACGCTAATCTCCGAAACCGCCCAACAGATTTAAATGAAAATTTGGGAATGTGTAAGGTTGGTTCCAGATTGAAAGATAGGATAATTTTGGTCCAGATAAGTGAAGCTGTTGTCGAAATATATAGAATTTCAATGTTTCACTGATAAGTTGGCGGGGCGAAAAAATATTTAATATTAATTGTCATGTACATATAAAAAACTGTTAGCTTTAAAAAAGCACTCCGATTTTTACGACTGACAACCTATGAATTAGTGTATTGAGTGTACTGAGTGTACAGTGTTTACAGTACGTACAGTGTGTATAGTGTACCGTGTTCTATATACTATGTACTATGCACTGTATACAATAACTACCGGAGCCCGCAAAACACACCAGTTAAGAAACATATAAGTTATATACAACATAAAAATATTTGTGAACATTGGGAAACCTGTAAAATATTAGCATCCATTGTTCTTTATATGCTTCCACCGAAAAATGCGTAAAAGCTTTTAATTGGTGCGATTAAATAAAGTGTTAATAAAAAAATATATTAATGTCGAGTTTTTGCATTATGCCTCAGATTGCGGTACATCTTGAAAACGGTCAACGTGTATATTTCACTGAAGAAAATGCTCTCCAACGAGCTTTCCAGCCACCAAAAACTACACTTACTGAATTTTTCACACTGTGCCAAAAACCTGATATTTTCGGACAATTCGCAACAACATTGTTATATGTATACCGACTAGGGAATCCAATCCCGCGAATGCGGGATCCCGCAAATGCGGGATCCCGCACCATTTTTGCGGGATCAGAAATGCGGGACTAGACATGCGGGATCCGCGGGATTCGCGGGATTTGAGCAGTAGAATGACCTGTTAAAGAAACCGGGACTAAGAGAAATACTAACAATATTGCAAAGTATTAACAATTTATGTGCTGTGCGTGAATATGAACGTGATCAATGTCAAGTAACACTACGACTACGGCAGGGATGCTCCATATGAATTGAGCGTACCTTTGCGAGTAATTGTATTGTTTGTCAAACAAAGTACTGAATCAGTCAAACAAAATATTCAGGCCAATTCTGAACTACGCTGGAATTGAGTAGGCTGGAATTTTCTTACATCGGTAGGATAAACTCTGTTGGGACCGTATTTGGTTTCTCGAAATAAAAATTGGCATTTGGGAACACGATATCGACAACCTTATCGTGCTTTATACGTGTGGATCAAGTCGTTTGACGTTTATTAAAGCCCGAATTCATCGACATGGATATATTCTCGGTTATTTCTTATCCCGTACAATTCTACGGATATATTTTGCTATTCACGGAAAGCAAATATACCAATTTAAAATTTTTATAGTATTACAAATACATTCATATTGATTCAGTATTTGAGCCGTTTTCTTTGAAAGTGGTGTAAGTCCACTTTACATGATATGGAAATATATAAGGGTTTGCGTTTGAATGGATTGAAAAATATTGGTATATGTTAATAACGCTCATTTTATGTTTTTTAAATATTAAATTGATTTAATTTTATAATGTGATCGTTTTTAAAGTATTAGTTAAAAGAAATTTATACTTTTGATAATCTCAAATGGACTTACACTGCTTTCAAAGTCAACAAAATATGAAAATCATACATTGATGAAATATTAAATGTGGGATTTCAATTGAATCAAAGCAATTTTTCTTATGAAATTTTTATTAAATATGTTAAAAAAACAAAGTAAAAAGGTTTTATTCCAATATTTCTTCAGGTAATGCCATTTATATTATATTTATTACATCTTTAAATTAATATGTTCCATTTTCAATTTTTTCATTATGAGAAAGTAGCCAAGATATATTGGAGGAATATAAGGTAATAAAACCATTATATCGTTGAATTGTTGGGATGCGATGGATGGATATAAAGGTGGTAGTATTATATTTTCAAATTTTCTTGGTCGTCCAAGTGGGGGGGGGGGATAAATCTAATGATTTAAACTCCCAATTTTCATCAAATGAAGTTTTATACAGCATTGTATATGGTTTGCTTTTTAAAAACCTTGTCCAACATATCTTCAGCCAAGTTACCTCTTCACATTAACTATTTTTTCCGCGTTTTTAGTACTAACTACTAAACTATTAGTATCGTCGAAACAAATATCGTTCCGTTTCATGTAAAATAAACTTTTTACGTTTTCGGCATTGTTGTGTGATGGTATAATAATCTGTAGGAATATACAGTAATTTTTTTCTTATGGACGTCTCGATAGTTCCAAACTCGGCATATTTTGAAAGTTAAGAATGTCCAGAAATGTATGTCTTTGCGGAAGGAAAGTAGACTTACACCCCTTACAAAGAAATTATATTTGTAATTTCATTAACTAGCTGAATTTATATTGACAAAATAATGAAAATTTTGAAGGATTTTTTTGGGAACTATTTATAGATAAAAAGTTCATAGCAAAGAGCATTGAATGTTATCATTAACTAACTTTTTGTCAAAAATGGACTTACACCACTTTCAAAGAAAACGGCTTGATACTTTATTTCTTTTTTTTAATTTTCACTCACAGCTTTGTTCAATTTTGAAATTGGCGGATAAACTTATTACCAGGTCGAACTGGAATTAACTTTATCCAACCTCCGAAAATCGCGGTCGGTGAATACGAAATATCCATGATATTTATATACGTGGATATATCCAGGCCGGTGAATACGGGCCTAAAATGCCCAATTCAGGCATACAAAAAGTTTCTATTTTAATTAAATATAAGTGGTTTGCTGAACTTGGAGTATTATCACACAATTTGATGATTTTGTATGGCCTCACTTATCTGTCGATTCGGTCGTAATGCCAAATATAAAACTTAGAGAAAATCCACAAGCTTTTTTTGTCGAATCGATTCATCGACTCGAGAAACCAAATACGGCACCTGTAACGGAGAGTAATTTCGAAATTACAATTCATGCTACTATGTAAGAAAATTCCAGCCGATCAATTCCAGCATAGTTCAGAATTGGCCTGAATATTTTGTTTGACTGATTAAAGTATAGGTTGTTTGAGATACAATACACATTTCTTTCATATAATACTTCATAAATTCATGAATATTACTACTTAGAACAAAATCTATGATTTTTTTCGCAGTCCCGCAAATCCCGCGGATCCGCGGGATTGATGACCTCGATCCCGCGGGCTTGCGGGATTGAGATTTTGATGCGGGATTGGATTCCCTAATACCGACGTCCCTCGCTGTTATACATGGAACAAATGGAATCAGGAAGAAAATGGAAGTAGACAAGGCGAACCACATCCAACTATCGCACGCGTATTAAAAGCAAAGACATTGGGACGACTTTACACAGTAAATCCAAAACAACGTGAATGTTTCTTTTTGCGTTTGTTGTTGCTGAATGTTCCAGGACCAATGTCTTTCGAATTTTTACGAACAGTCAATGGTCAAATATTCAATACATTTCAAGATGCATGTCGCGAGTTGAAATTGCGAGAAGACGACAATCATTGGGATCTGACACTTACTGATCCAGCATTTGCATCCACGCCGAATAACATTCGTCAACTGTTCGCAATTATATGGACGACATGATACCCAACAGACCCATCGGTTTTGTGGGGAAAAAACAAGAACGGCATGACTGAAGACATACTTCGCAGAATTAGACAAACAAACCAATATCCAAACTCTCGAACTTTTATAGGAATAATTGGTTTTTCGTTAATGGTTATAAATATTTGTTGAAGAGTTGAATTTTGAAGATTTTGATTAATTTTAAATGCCTTAAGGTTGGGTGCAGCGAGTCGGAAAGGCATCATCTTTGTTTATTTACGTGCCGGAAAACAAAACCCAAAACATAGTTTACCAGCAAGTTTAGTAAAAGAATACATACATAGGTAATTTTGGTCGCACTTAATATGAAAGCATATTGAATCTAATGTCTCCAAATTTTACAGAAATAAGTATTGGTTCTTTCCTTAGATATTGCGAATAGTTTGATTTTCAATATTTGCAATAATTTGACGAACACAATTTCGCAATATAGTATAAGAGAAAACAAAATTTGGTTTTTTGGCATTGCTTTTTCCAACTATAAAAAATTTGATTCAATTTTCAATTTAGTTTTATTGTTTTCGCAAAATTTTGTTATTGAAGATTTCTAGATTTAAATTAAAAAAGCTATAGAAAATGGCCCTCGAATTTCGACTGCTGGATGCTGCTATTTGCATTGATTTTAAATCTTTTAACGTTCATGGTTTTAACAGAATACACAGGTAATTTTGGTCATAATGCATTTTGAATCTAATGACTCCAACTTTTATAGGAATAGTTGGTTTTTCGTTAATGGTTAAGAAGAGTTGAATTTTGAAGGTTTGGATTGGTTTTAAAAGTTTAAACGTTGGGTGCAGCAAGGCGCACCGGGTCCCAGCTATCCAAAACGCAGAAAATAAGCGTGTGTATGAAAATTCATATCTCGAAAAATGCCATGTCAATGGATGGTTTTTATTGTCTCGATCAAAATGTCAGATCCCTAATAGTTTCATATTTTATTATTTGGAATCAAAAATACCAAAAAATTACCGTTTTCAAACTCTCCTACTGTATACTAAAATTCATATCACCTGATTACTACTATTGGCTTATGGGAGCAGCATAGGCGCGCCGGCTCCCAACTAGATTTTTATAATTACAAGAAGGATAAGAGAATATAATAACATAGTTCCGTGTAACTGCATACTAATTATAAAACTTCTTTGGTCTTATACACTCGCAAGCAGTCATCATTTTGGTGTAATTCGTTTTAGTTTCGCAGGTATAAACTAAGGAAATAATAAAATCAAGGATAAAGCTCAACCAATTAATTATAAGAAGAGAAATTTACTCTTTCACTAGGTAACTTCCAAAACAAAACTTTGAAAACATGTTATAAAATCTTGCACACACGTTTTTTCGTCCAGTTTTACTTAAGACTGTTAAATGTCAATGAAATGTGTGAATTGGTATATTGGCACACTTTAGAATATCGAAGTGCCCGGCGAAATGAGAAAGATTTGGTATGTTGGCAGTGATGGATTTACGCTTAGGCCCGTGAGGCGGCAAAGTTTTAAGGGCGGCAAAATTTTAGAGGCTGCAAAATTTAAAGAACCATTGAAATTTAAAAATCGATTTAACTTAGTTTGGCTGTTATTTGCTGTTCTGGAGAAAGATCATTTTCTACTCTAAAAAGAGTGATTGCATTATTCTCTATCGGAGCAAAATTGTTGCAAAAAATTGATTATGAAGATATAATTGATGTTTCCGCCCAAGCTTAAGCAAGAAAAAAGTTTATTGGATATATTATAAGTCCAGCACACCAAAAAGTTTAAAACAACTTCCGAAAAAGCAATATCAATGTTAACTTTCATAATAATTTGGAAAAAAGCGGAAATTATTACGATACCAAAAGTAGGGAAACCTACAAATGAAAGAAATTCTTACAGACCAATTTCTTTACTACCAACAAAATTAAAACTTTTTGATAAATTGCTATTCAAAAGAATAAGGCCTATAATAGCAAATAAAGAGTCGATTCCAAATAACCAATTTGGATTCAGAACAAATCACTCAACTATGGATCAATTACATCGAATAACAGATAGCATCGAAAAAGCACTAGAAGAGAAGAAGATATCCTCCGCAATATTCCTAGATGTAGCTCAATCATTTAATTAGGTATGGTATGAAATGAAGGCCTAATACATAAAATGGGTCAGGTGTTTTCCAGACAGAATGTAAACATACTCTCATCGTATATAAAAAACAGACTATTCAGAATAAAACAAGACGAGGAGTATTCCACACTAGAGAAATGAAAGCGGCTGGGCCACAAGATAGTATTATGGGGCCTATACTATACTTGCTCTTCATTACTGATGTACCCCAAATGGAAAATACGCTTGTAGCTGCATTTGCAGGCGATACTGCGATATTGGCAGTTATATTGATAGGGCTAGAAGACAACTACCAAGCGCATGTGATAAATTATACTCAGGGACAAAAAATTGAAAAATTAAGCTAAATGAATTAAAATCAGTGCATGTTAACTTAACTAATAATAAGAAAATTCGCCAACTGTAAACTTAAAAGGGAAACATGGCCAAATATTTGGGAATTACACTAGATGTCAAGTTAAGGTGGAAAGATCCCGTCAAGCGATATGATTGTACGGCGTACAAATATGGTGATGTGCCAAAAAAGGCCCATTTACAAAAAATTCAAACGTTCCAAAACAAAGTCTTGAGGAACACGGTAAGTGCTCCCTGCTATGTGGCAATAACGACTTGCACAGAAATCTAAAAATCTTTCCAGTTATAGATGAAGTAAAAAGGTACGCGGTAAAGCATAAAAGCCAATTTACATCCCGAATGGAAAGTGGAAACGCAGCTCTGGAGCTTTTTATCCACAGAAATTTGTATGTTTCGCACTCTGTTGCACGAACGAAAGTTTTCACTTTGCGTTTGGGATGTAAATGGGCCTTTAAGCTCGACTCCTAGACGATGTTAAGGTTGTAGCCTGCCAGCTGATATATTCCCCTACTTCCGCTAGGCGGCTTGAAAGAATAAAGCCTCTTGAATTAGCGTGACATTTCTGCAGCACTTCTACCGAAGAGCTCTAAACGTGCGCAGACCAACGTTAGCATAAAATTAATGGTTGGTGCTTCTGACGAGTTTTAATCATTTAAAACAAGGTTGGCATGGAAAAAGTGATAAGAGACGCAGGAATTAACACCGCGGGCAGTATTTTCAACAAGTCGGTACAACTATTGGCATACGCTGACGACGTCGTAATACTAGCCAGATCCAGCATAGCAATGAAAGAAGCCTTCATATCGCTAGAAAGAGCAGCAAAGAAATTCGGACTAGCAATTAATGAAGAGAAAACGAAATATATGTGCATCTCTAAAAGATGGAATGATCGCCAGAATATGACAATTGATACATATAACATCGAAGCTGTAAAAGAATTATATAGGTACTTAGGGACGCTAATCTCAAAAGATAACGACACGACGGCAGAAGTCATAAGGAGATTGGCGCTGGGAAATAGATGCTATTTTGGGCTACATAAACACTTCTTAACAAGGAACATATCAAGGAGGACTAAAGTTAAACTATACAGAACCCTTATAAGGCCAATACTACTGTATGGATCCGAAACCGGGACACTAAGAAGTAATGAAGAACACCTCCTGGGGTGCTTTGAAAGAAAAATCCTGCGCACAATATATGGAGGAGTGAACGAAAATGGTGTTTGGAGGAGAAGATACAATCACGAACTGTATCAGTTGTATAAAGATCCAAACATCATAAAAATTATAAAAATTAGCAGAATTCGATGGGCAGGACATGTTTAACGTAGCAGTGATGACAGCATAACAAAAATTATTATGACCAACAGACCAGACGGACACAGAGGCACAGGACGTCCAAAAAAGAGATATACAGATAGCGTAGAGGAGGATCTACGAACCCTAGGTATAAGAAATTGGAGACTCCAAGCCAGGGACAGACAGTTCTAGAGGAGGATGTTGCAGGAAGCCAAGGCCAATAACAGGCTGTGGAGCTATTTATGATGATACTATGGAATAATTTCAATGTGCGCCGTATGTGGCATACTTGTGTAACCGTTGATGGGGCCTAATGATTGTCGCAATTTACGAACGTAGTTAAATTATTTTCTCAATTAATCGTTGCTGAACACGACTCTCGCGTCCAGACATTATAGAAGTTTAGTGGCGTCCTCTTCATGTCATACCTGCCGTACCCTAGTTACGTCACTGTGTAGAATTGGGTAGTATGCAGGGCCGGCCCGATATATTCGACCGAAGCGGAACGTGGTGCTAGCGCCCTCCGGGCCTACCATTTATCATTATCGAGCTGAAAAATATATAAAACCTGGGACTGTAGATTCGATTTTAGGAAAATATGGTATCAATAGATCCAACCATGCAGTTGATTTCTTATACGAATGAATTTTTGCCTCTTCGATGGCGCCCGTATTACCAGCGCTCTGGGCCCCTCATTATCGTGCTACCTTATACTAATTATGTCTATTCGTCTTCGATATCCGATTGCTGTGGTAGTTTTTAGACTTTGCGTTTCGCTTACGGAATTATTATTGGTTCAACACAAGGAAAACGTCCTTCAACCTCATTCTGGCGCTTCGGGCCACCCCTGCTAGTATGGCCGTAGATCTTAGATCGTATTACCACTATTATCACGTATTACCTAAGGACTTATCTCTTTGATTTCTAAGGAAGATCCCTGAGGCCGTAACGAATATTTGACCGCCCACCTGTAAACTAATACATACTATGATATTTTAGAAACATTAAAATAATTTTCACTTTTCAAGCTCCGTATATTCAAATATGCACTGGGGCAAATTTATTTCATTGAATATTAATTTGTATGTATTTCCATATCAAAGCAAAGCAACACTTCAATGCCAACACTAATTACCTTGATTTCTCTAATTAAATCGTGTTCATGACAATTGATACCATTCTCCCAAAGCGAACATCAAAAGCTTAATAATTATTTACCGTATATCGATTTTTTAGAATTTTTTTCAGAATAATTTCTGTTTACAAAATCAGCTCACCTTAAGGAGACACCCCCATCGTCGAGTTTCCAGCAACAATTCAGTCGGAAAATTCTTTTGTGGATGGGGCATTTTCGAACGGAAATCTATGTACAAAGGGAAACTTGATTTTCTTGGATTCAGCCTAAAATGGTCATATTTTTTGGATACAGAACGTATGTGCCTCCTGTAGCATACGATACATACAAACGATTTTTAGCTTCCCATTTTGGTTTATGGGGGTTTGGGATTTGCTGAATAATAGGGTTTCATGCATGCATGCCAGGGTAATTTTCTGGTAAAATATTTCAATACGCACAGCGGGGATATGAGTTTTGGTTAAATTTCCGTTTTCTTTACAATAAAGATTCTTCGAATTTTCATCAAATGACTCATCACCATAACATCCTCTCTATGGACAACTAATAATTCCAGATAAAAATCATACTTCCGGTGTATTTTACGTGATAAATGGAAGAAATGCGCGACGTCCTCCTAAAGTAATTACTTGGGCTATTAAAATAAAAAGGTAATATTGGATAAACTTTAACATCTGGCTAATCTGTTGGTCTTTTTATACTTTTTATACACTTTAACGACCGAACTTTTTACGGACAGACGTAATTAAAATGTCGTTAATAATACCACTCGGCGAGGAAGACTTGGAGAATGTTGTAGTAAAAATCAAAATTGAAATGATAGCAGGGATTTGGATCAGAAATTTTCGCAATGGACTCCTATTATCTTGTTTTATTGTTTTAGTAAAAAACCATTTTATGGGACACTCACCGAAATTAAAAGTTTTCAAGGTTACTTTATTTACGCTGTTTTTCAAAGGTAAAGGATAAAAATACAGGTCAGAAAGAATAATGATTTTTTTTAATTTTATCCGAGAAAGAAGGGTTATTTAGAAGAGTAATGTTTGAGAAATCCGTGAATTTTTAAATGATCAATGCAAGCGAAAGTGAATACATTGACGTATTCAAAATGCTTAACAGCGAAAAAATATTTCTGATTTTGTTATCTATATTAATAAAAGAAAGTTTCTACATGTATGTACATACATATGTGTGCGCTATACCCAGGGCCGGATTTTTAATTTACGCGTCCCAAGGCCCCAGAGGTTTGGCCGCCCGCTCTACATAGCACCTGTGAGACACGATTGAATATAAACGTACTATATGTAGGAATTAGAGCATTATAAATTAACATATTATTTTTCTTTAATAAATACTACACTATACTTAATCAATCTATCAAAAAAATTCATGAACCACAATAAGTACGAGCAAGTTATTTTTTTTATAATTCAGACGATTTACATTTTTTCGACCGAAAGTTTCTATGATTGATATTTCTATGATTCTATATTTCGTGTGGCATTTCTTGAGACAGCTTTCCCTCAATGGTGAGCAGGATTACAATAATTTCCCTATAAACTGGGAAGTTAAAATACATTGAAAAAAATTTCAAATTCAAATAAAGTCAACATTCATGGTAAAAAGCGGGTGTCTGTATCGCGGATGATAAGGTCAAATGACGTGAATATGGCAATTTCAATTTAGGGGATTTAACAAATATTAATGTTTTTTAATATGTTTTCCCCAAAAATCGGGTCACTTGAGGAGAAAAGCAATAAAACTCTGAAAAGCCCAGAATGGAAGCAAATTTCATCAGAAAATCAACAATAAACAAAAACAATAAAACGCTAAATTTATCTTCAAAATAGTACCTAGCATGTGTACTAGATGTAGTAACTGCCTGACCTTCGCTCGAGTATAAGCTACACCAGGGTGGGGGACGATATAGCGGTAGGAATACGTTGTACTGGTACGCATAGTAGGCAAGCAATTAATTGTGCCTGTAACCTTTTATTTTATTTATATTAAATTACTTCTCGTTGTCGTATTATGATTAAATATGGTTTAAAATTACGTCACAAAGCTTACTGCGCTATACTCGTGATACACCTTCATTTCATACCCATACCAAGGGCGTGGTAACCAAAATGCCCAACTAACAAACTCTCCAGAGCAAAGCTCTTGCAAGTTGTGAAATTATCTCATAAGGCTCTTTTAACCCCCTTCGATAGTCTCAGAACATAACTCTTGTAATAAGATTTAAATTAAGTCTCATAGTATCATTATTATGAGATAATAAGCAGTGCCGCGGCCAGACAATTGGGGACCCTGTGCAAAAATTCAGCGAGGTGCTCCAGAGAGTCCAAAAATTTTTTTAGTTCGCTTCGCTCGCGGATTTACCTTCATACAGACCCGTCCCCGCGACAGAATTACGCCCCATATGCTGATTTGTGTGCCCATAATCATTTATGTGGCTCATTCAATGAAGTAAAAATACAAATAATGAATTCAAATGATTGCATATGAGAGTTATTTAGAGCAAATAATACTCATAGTAATTATTTATTCTAAATAATATCGCCGAACTCTTTTCCATATATTGCTCCCTTTCTAACAGTTCTGTTAAGGAAAGTATAGCTCTTATAGCAAGATTATATTAGTTATTATGACAGCCTTACGAGAGTACTTCAATACTCTCATAAAAATTCAAAAAGTTTTCTTATGAGAGCTTCGTACCCTTACAAAGAGAGCAAACGTATTTTTATAAGACAAAAATAACTCTCATAATTGTGTCATTTAATTCTGAGAACGGATTCATAAAGCACTTGTAGTGTTCTACAAGTGTAAATCTCTCATGAGACATTAGTAGAGTCTTATGAGACGAAATTTGTTACTTGGGTGGTAAACCGGCATTTTATGTTGGCCGCCATTTTGAATTTTGAATGACTCCATATAGCTAATTGTATTGTACTTGTCATACCCTTCCATTTGATACCCATGTTGGGGGGTCGGGGAACACAATTGCAAAATTCGGCCGCCTTCTTGGAAGCGCCATCTTGATTGTTTTTGCAAAATGGTCAGATTGCATTGTCACGCGAACTATACATAGGTGCAAAATTTTAAGTTGATCGGTTATATGGAAGTTTGTCAAAGTCAAGCTGCAAGATTTGTCTACATATGTACCTACCTACATACATACTAATATAAAGCGTATAATAAAAGCTTAATTACCATTGAAATCGGGAAGTTAAAAATAAACAATACAATTCTTTGATTCTTCATCTACGTCAAGGTATATTTCTGTTTTCGATATGGTATAACCACAATTGCGGCAACGGGCGAAACTATCGTCGCAGCTACTGTCAAACACATTTATAATATACACGATTCTTATGAAGTTGTCCAAAATTGTTTGACGATGTTTACACTGGACGTAGGAACGAACGTGCCCACGTACGTTCTTGCGCCTTCATGTTCACATTACAAAATTTGACGAAAGCAACTGTCACTTTGATTGCAACGCTTGGAATTGGAGAAATTTTTTTTTGTTTTGATTGTGTTTTCAATTAGTGCTGCATATTTTTTTTTTAAATAATGGAGGAAAAATCTTTAGTTGCTTCGTCTTTAATATATCCAGCTTGTGCGGGTTTATTATATTTGAAAGAAAAGGAAGAAAAAAAAATAAAAAAGGGTGAATGGGTGAAATTAGGGCGATTGAGGCGGCCAACGTAAGGATAATTTAATTTTTATTTTTATTTATTTATTTATTTTTTATTTTATTTATTTATTTATTCATGAAAAAGTACACAAGATTAACATCTTATTTGGTACTATAACAATAAAGGCAATTTACAAAGGAAAATACATATTATTAAAATGATTAAAATTAAATTAAAAGAAAACAAAAAAAAAATAAAGAAAAGGAAATAAAATGAAAATAAAATGTAAATAAAATACAAGAAACTAAAAACTGAATTTAAATAAAAATTAAATTATTGCCTATAAGCCGATTCTTAAGCCGAGAAGATGAATGCTAAAGAGGATGCACGATAAACCATGATATGCAGCAAGCAAGCGACCAATACGATTTTATGCGTTCTGAGTTTCAAGGTATGCGATCACTCCCCTCCTGAAGGCGGCGAGCGAGCTGATACATTGCAGTTGGAAAGGGAGGCTATTCCACAATCTAACAGTATGTACAAAGAAGGAACGACCACCTAACAGGGAACAGTGTCTGGGAATATAAAATTGCATAGAACGACGTGTACGAAGACGAACAAGACTATCAGCAAGGTATGAGGGAACAGAGGAATTTATGATTTTATGCAATAAACATAGGCCATGCACGTCGCGATATGTAAGGAGGTTGCAAGGTAACAAGGATGAACGAAAGCCAGAAACATGTGCAGATCGATTAAGGTCAAAAATGAACCTTAAACAATCATTGAAGGCAACATACAATCTATGTTTACATGTGGAGTCAAGGCATATATAAACAGAGCATCCATATAGAAAATGAGGAAGTATAAGCGATTTTACTAGCGCAAGACGAGTATCACGGGGTAATAGGCTACCATAGAGACGCAGGCGACGCAAACAAGTATAGATTTTTTTCAGAGTGAACGACACATGATCACAACAGGACAAGTTAGAGTTGACCAGTACTCCAAGGTTCTTAGAAGACGAGACCATCTTCAGGGGAATATTGTTTAGCTTTAGAGGAGGGATGTTGGATGTATCAAGAAGACGCCTGCTAAGGATTAGTGCAGATGATTTACTAGGATTTAGCTTCAAGAAGTTATTATCACACCATAGAGACAATGATATCAAATCCTTGTTTAAGGCTTCAGTAAGGCGAGGGATATCGTTAGGGGTACAGTAATTATATAATTGGAGGTCGTCCGCATAGCTATGGTGACGAGCAAATGATAAACAGTTAGGTAAATCATTAACGTATAGACAGAACAACAGGGGCCCAAGAACAGAGCCTTGGGGAACACCCGACGGTACAGAGATAAAGGAGGAAAAATCGTTGTTATATTTCACACATTGATATCTATTAATTAGGAAAGAGGCTAGGAAATGAGTCGCAGAGGACGACAGGCCGAAATTGGAGGATAATTTATTGAGGAGAACGCTATGGCAAACCGTGTTGAAAGCACGTGAGAGATCAAGAAGGATCAGTATACCCAACTCATTCCTATCACATGCCATTCGTAAATCCGTCAATACCTTTAACAGCGCAGTTTCACAACTATGGGACTTTCTGAACCCGGATTGCAACGGATTCAATAGATTTTCACGGGTAAGATAGGATTGCAATTGTACAGATAAGATTTTCTCAAGTGCTTTGGACAGAAATGGTAGGATGCTAATCGGGCGGAAGTCGCCCACATCTACAGGGGAAAGGGCTTTAGGAATAGGAGTAATGACAGCCTTTTTCCATAGCGATGGAAATGTAGATTGCAATATACAGGAATTAAAGATATGCATTAAAACCGGTAAGATTAGAGGAGCAATGGTCTTAATGAAGAGAGAAGGAATATTATCGATTCCAGTCGCATTGGATTTAATAGACATGATGGCACGGTATGTTTCGCTTTCATCTATACACCTGAAGCTAAACCCATCCACAGACAAGGAGGATAAATCAAGAGGAGGTAAGTTATCCGGAAGAGGTTCCACGAATGAGCGATTAAGAACACAGGGATCAATGTCTACATGCGCACTATCTCTACCACAAACACCCAACGATCGTAAGTTCTTCCACAGCAGCTTAGAGGGGAGAGAAGTATCTAATTTTAGTTCAAAGAATTGTCTTTTGGCACTTCTAATCTTATGATTAACAAGATTGCGAACTCTAGTGTACCGCTGACGACTTTCGGTGGTTTTCAGACGACGGTAACGTTGATACAAATATTCCCTTTCAGAGATCAGACGTTTAATTTCAATGGTAAACCATGAACTTGAATCAGGGTTACGTTTCGTACGTCTGCGTTTGAGAGGGACAGTTTCTTGCAGTACAGTTGTTAAGAAAGAGTTAAGAAGTCCAACTTTGTCATTCACATCAGTAGCATTATAGATAAGGGACCAGGGTGTGGAGAGACACTTCTGCCTCAAATTATCAAGGTTTAGATTTTTAAAGTCTCTGTACGTCGCTACTCCAGGAGATTTAACAGTTAAGAAATGAAAGCGGAGGGAAAGAAACAAGATATCATGGTCGAGGAAACTGGGCGGAGATAATTGCTGATGACGAATTACTGCATCGTCATTGGTAACAGCAACGACATCAAGCAAGGATGAGCAAGAGGGATTAGTGGGATTGTAGCGAGTAGGCAGAGAATTCAGGACACTCAAGCCACTAGACTGCATGTTCCATTTGAACAGCTCTGTGACTCTATTGTGCTGAAGAAGATCCACATTAAAATCCCCAGCAACAACGATTTCCTCATAATTAGCAGAGCAGTTATAGAGCATTACTAAGAGTTCAGCAATATTCTCTTCCCTATACGCTCTAGGGGGACAATAAACAGAAACAACAAGACATTTAGACGTCGATGATTTCACTTCTACAGCTACAAACTGGACAACATCATTAGTAGACTTAGAAATTAGTTTGGAGGATAGCAGATTAGAGACATAAATAGCAGTGCCACCACCTCTCCTAACATGGCGATCGCTTCTATGCAGGGTGAAATCAGGAAGAGACACGAAGGATGATGGAATATCCGCGTTTAACCATGACTCACTAACCATAATAACATGAAATTTCGTATTCAAGAACAACTGTCGCAGCTCATCACATTTACTCTTAATGCTTCTAGCATTAAGGTAGCAAATATTCAGACCATGCGACTGTGCGCAAAGGATATTAAGTAATGTTCCTGCATTGTACTGAGAACAGTGAAAATTAGTCATAAGGTTGTTTGAGATAGCAAGAAAACCACTCCCTCGCCTCCCCCAAGGAAAGAGAAACCGCACACCGAACAGCATACAATAAACAACGCGCCCGCATATATGAGAAACCGTTCGCCATACTCCTCAGCATCATCATCTTCACATCACATGTATCATACATACCGGCTGCATAAGAGAAAATTATGAGTGTGCGTAGGACCACACGTTGGAAGAGAAAACTTCTATGTCCGGCTAGTCTATATTTCCAAATCAATCTTAATATTACAGTAGGATAAGGATCAAGAAATTTTGTTTATGAATATTCCATTTAAGTTTATTTTATTGTTAATGTTCCAATAAAATTAGAAGAACAACAAAGTAATATATAATTCACAAAAAACAATACACAATATCTACATAATATATAATTCATAATGCCTAATACATACTACATAATGCATAGTAACATAGTGCGTAGTGCGTAGTACATAATAAATAGTACATAGTACAAAATACATAGTGCATAGTACACAGTACATAGTGCATAATACATAGCACATAGTACCTACACAGTAAATAGCACATAGTAATAGTACATAATACATAGTCCATATGTAGTACATAGTACATAGTGCCTAGTACATAGTATATAGCACATAATACACAGTACATAGTGCATAGTATTTAGTACATAATACATAGTGCATAATACATAGTACATAGTACATAATACATAATTCATAATACATAATACACAGTACATAATACATAGTAAATAGTGGATAGTACATAGTACATAGTGCATACATTGTAAATAGTACGTAGTAAATAGTACATAGTATTTAATACATAATGCATTGTACATAGTACATAGTACATAGTATATAGTATATAGTACATAGTAAATAGTGCATAATATACAGTACATAGTAAATATAGTGTGTAGTACATAGTACATAATACATAGTGCATAGTACATAGTGCATAGTACATAGTGCATAGTACATAGTACATACTACATAATTCATAATACATAGCACATAGAACATAATAATTAATACATAATAATTAGTACATAGCTCATAGTACGTAGTACACTACATAGTCCATAATACACAATATATATAATATTAAATATATAATATTCAATATATAATATTTAATATATAATATTTAATATATAATATTTAATATATAATATTTAATATATAATATTTAATATATAATATATAATTCATGCTACATAATTAAAACTAAAACCCCCAAAGGAAACATTTTTCTCACGTGATGGTACGTGCGCGTGATGGCACACAAAAAGTGCGCGTGACGCGAGTTTTTAGTTTTTTCCCAAGGCCAAAAAGTGCCCAACGTGCCTATAGAAGTTTTCACTTCAAAAAGAATATAATAATAATATAAGGCTAGAACAAAATTTTTGTAAGAAAAAGAATAAAATAATAATAAGAAAGAAAGAGCAAGCAAACAAAAAAGATAATAATAAGTTAAAACAAGACTATTGTAACACAAGTTAGAAAATAGTTTCATCAAAAACGCCATATTTTGACCCACTGATATTGTTATTTCTATGATCGATCAGTGAATGCTTACTGAGCACCATTAGCATCTGTAGATTCATATTCGGCAATTTCCTGCAGTAAGTCCAAGCTAGGAACTATAACTGGCCGATCGTCAGGGATTCTACGAACATACACCAACCTATTACGAGTGAAAGAGGAATGAATAATTTTCTCTCTTTTAAGACGTAGGACTCTCCTCAATATGTCGTTATTTTTGTCAAGGCAATGAGACGATGCCGCACACTAAATTGGAATATACTTAGTTGATATTAAACTGGTAAAAACTGACAAATGCGACGGAGCTCAAGCAACACGACTATTCACACTTGATACATCTAGACTATATGATAATTTTTTGTACAAAGAAGTTCGCTTAGGCGGCCATTACACGTTCATGCAAACGGCATTCAATTCTATCAGTCATGAGTAATGGAAATCAAAATATACGGAGGATTGCGTCAGTCATCACCTTAGACGTTAGGTTTTCCGTCAGTCGTAGGCAAAACTGTGGAAAAACTGACAGCAAAACCTATCGTGTAATGGGCGCCTTAGAAGACAAGAATTCTTTCAGAAACTACATTCGAATGAATGACGAATGCTTTCAAGAAATTCTTCAACTTATTAAGGTTGACGCAACAAAAAATGATACACTTCTAAGAGAAGCGATATCCGTAGAAGAAACATTATGTGCCACCCTCAGATTTGTAGCCACTGGAGAAAGTTACAGAAGCCTAGATTTTCAAACAAGTCTTTCACTATCATTTCTTTCGCAAAGTATTCTTGAAATGTGTAGTCTTATATATCTTATTTGGTACTTTTTGGCAAAGCTTTAGGTGAAAAAGTACTAAAAAAAGTACGAAATAGAACCAATTTTAGCATTAAAATTGCTTATAAACTCCAAAAATAAAAGCCGTCGGATAAAAATTGTCCGGACATTATTCATAGGAAATTGTCGAAGCTTTCCAACTTTGCACAAAAAAATATTAGTTAACTAGGTATTTTTGGAGAAAAAGGTGGTTTTAGTTGGAATTTTAGTTAAAAAAACGAAATTTTGACTTTGATGACTCATTGCTCTGGACCATTTGCTGCGGTGTGAGGAGTGAAACGGGAACTTCAGCTAGGGGTGGCTTGGCGAAGTTGCAAATGGTCAAAAATTTCTGCCACTAGTATTTAACGGTAATTTAGCCCTAATAGAGCCTACATACGCAGCGACAGAAATTTTTTTCAATTTTAACCCCTTTTTTACCCCCAACCGCTCTATCTAAAAATGGGCCCATTCTCCGGGCTAGCGAGTGTGCATACGTTCTTAACTGCGTATCACACTATGTATACACGTAATATCAGCTTTAAGAAAATGACGTAGGTCTGGCGGACCTGGGCTCTTAGTCTAGCGTTTTAATTATTCCAAGCAAGACAAAATCCTCTGACGTGATTATGTGGGTTCTTGTTGACGGTGCTTCAGGTTTCCATGTTTTTGCTTTTGGGATAGAGTTGTTTAGGATGTTTTGTTATTGGCATATAACATCACAACAGCGGAAATGTGGGATTTATATAAAATGGATAAGAAGGACGCGAGGGAGACCCAACCCCCTCTGGAAGGATGGCGTAGACCAGGTCGCCAAGAGCTTAGGGATGCCAAACTGGATGACATCGGCTCAGAATCGGGACCAGTGGAGAGAGCAATTGCGAGAGGCCAGGACCGGATCTCGGTTGTAAAGCTAAGATTTTGTATTTTGGGTACAAGAAAGCGATTGGTAATGTCCCGTTTGCACCGTTAGCTGAAACAATACTACCTCATTTTCGCATAGTATTTTTAATGAAGCTTTGATCAAAATTCAAGAAATATGGGTGAGTTCGTAAAAGCAAAATATGCTTTGCATTTGACAGAAAAAGCAGTGGCAACACTGCAGTTGTAACATGAAAAGCATATGATTGCAAAGCATAAAACGGCAGTTTATGAACGAGTTGTTGCAGTTTTTAAAACAATGGCGAAAAATGTAATATTTAATTTCTTAATTAGTACTTTAATCGAAAACACTCAAGCAAAAAAGAAAAGGCGACGGTATAAAGGTTTAAAAAGACAATTAATGTTTAATTTATTAAATGTGAAACGTCGAATACCAAAAAATTTGGCGTTTTTTAAAGTAATTAAACAATTTCCAGATGACATATTTCAAACGCACTTTAGAATGTACAAATCCACTTTCAAGGTACCTAAGGCAATAATTTATAAACCACCATTAAAAAATAATACTTTCAGCAACTTCTCATGACACTCATGCCATACTGGAGAAATGCATCAGTTGGTAGACCAAGTGTACATCTTAAAGAAGCCCTTTACATAACCATATGGAAATTAGCAAATGGTTGCAGCTATAGAGATTCAAGTGATCGATTTAATATTGCAAAAGGAACATGCCATGCTATTGTTAGTCGAATTACAAGACTAATAACTAAGCAAAGAAACCAATTTATTAAATGGCCTTCAACAGCAACAGAATTTACCGAAATAATGGAAGAGTTTCAAACGTTAAGAAAATATCCGTTTCCATATGTAGTGGGTTGCATTGATGGCACCCATATAAATATTCCTGCGCTCAAGGTGCATAGCAGCAGCTACTATAATCGAAAAGGTGGCCATTCTTTAGTGCTACAAGTAAGGCATTAAATAATAAAATATTACAAATAATAATGTATACATTTATGTACATAATAATTTTTAGGCAGTTTGCAATGCCAACTTAGTTTTCACTGATATTTACTTCGGCTTGCCAGGTCGGAGTCACGATGCAGCAGTGTGGCGCAATAGTCCTTTGGGAAAAGGACTTCAAAGAGGAAAAGTAATTTTCCCTGGAGAGGCTCATCTTCTAGGAGATTCGGCATACCCCCTAGAAACTTATCTGATGGTGCCTTTTCGCGATAATGGCTATTTAAACAGCAAGCAAACGAAATTTAACATGTGCTTAAGCTCTACAAGAGTATGTATCGAACAAGCATTCGGGATATTAAAAAAGAAATTTCGGATATTAAAATACATATATTGAAACGCAGAAATTAGAAGAAGTAAAGTTTATTGTAGTTACTTGTGTTGCTCTGCATAATCACATTTTAAGATGTGAGGGGACTCTTGCAGCTAATGAGAATATGGAGGAGTTCAGAAGTGAAATTGAGGACTTTGAAACAACACAAGAAAGTACATCTGTACTAGCGAAAGAAAAAAGGGAAGCTATAGCCACCTTAATATCAGCTTAGTACTTGTAGATGATAATATATAGTAATATAAATAAAACATTTGAAATAAAAAAATCAGTTCAGTATTTATTGCATAATTTAACAGAAAATAAATAAATTATCACATTCATCTTGTGAGATTCAAAATATAGCTTTTCTAATTCAACAAAATTATTACAGACTTCTTAGAAACAGAACTAACAATTCACGTTTTGTAAATAAAAAATTAACATTATATATATGGCACACACCAAAAAAGTTATTGTTGTCATATCATCCGCTCTAAAATGTCTTTAATACCACTTAGAACTTCAATTCTATCCTTTTCCACTCCTAGCATATCCTGGTGTCGCCGCTCTTCTTCAGTCGACTCGTTTTTGAAAAATTCCAAAATTTCATTCTTTTTTTCTGCAGGGCCCTGTCTTCGCTTTTTATTTTGCTGTTGTGTAGGATATTCATCATCATCTTCGGAACAAAGATTTTCTTCTGTATCGTCTCGCAGAGTTGCTATTTGAATATTGTTAGGAGGATTTACGAAGTGCTTTACGCCATATACCCTGTCAAAAGTTTCAAAATGCTCCCATTTTGTACATTCTCTGCCCGATTCCTTGTTCCTTTCTTTAATTCTTTTATAAGTAACAAGTAAATTGTTGAATTTTCTTGTTATTTCTTCTGTTGTGAATGGGAATTTCTCGTTAACATCTTTTATTTCTTTTAAAATAATGTGCCAAAGAGAGGACTTTTTCCTTTTTCCCGATGCAAACTCGGATTCATGGTTTAAACGAGTGGAAAGCAACAGTTTTGTTTCATTAAAAGTCCACGGAAATTTGTCTCTGTAGAATTTAAAATAATACATTTATAATTTACTTGTAATTTTTAACTACTTACTTCTCTTTTCCATCCATTTTTAACAAAAGTTTTAATTTCTAATCGAAAGACACGAGTCAACAAACAACAAAACAATTTGACAAGAAGAGCTTTCAAAGTCAGGGCGCATGTGTTTCTTGACAACTGCGCGTATGCATCAATATATGCGCATCATTCTGTAATCTTATGCCTTTCTGAACTGTCTGCAGCTGCGTTCATGCATTCTTGAACTGCCTGCAAATATGCAAAGCATAAATTTGCATTTACGAACTCAGCCTATGACTAATCAACAACGAAGAACTTCTCATCATCCACCTCTAAGAAATGCCAACTGTAGATTTTCCAGCAGGATTCTCTTTATTTTGGGGTCACAAATAGCTACTTAAAAGTCCATAAACTCAACTGACCGGCTACTCAAGCTATGGAGGGCTAAAGGTCACAAAAATCAGTTTTTCTTAAATATCTAGTAAATTATCTGTTTTACATTAATTTTGGCTAAATACCACTTATTCGATGGCCAGCTATTAATATATAGGTGGAATTTACGGGATATTTGAGAAAAACTGATTTTCGTGACCTTTGACCCCCCGTAACTTGAGTGGCCGGTCAGTTGGCTTTATGGACTTTTAGGAAATTATTTGTGACCCCAAAATAAAGAGAATCCCGCTGGAAAATCTCCAGTTGGATTTTTTTAGAGGTTTGGCGCTTTTTTTGTAAAAAGTGTCTGGGCTATAAACCTAAAACAATATTTTTAAAACTATAAAAAAAATTCAAAGGACCCCGGTACAATGTATATGGAAATTGGCTTTCGCTGAAAAAAAATTAAAGTGGATATTCTGATGCGGAAGACCATGCTGAACAAATTTCTTGCTGGGTACTTTTTCAAAAAACGTCACTGAAAAAAAATACAGAGGCTTAATACAACCTTAAGTTTTGTAACCTTTTTATAGTCGAGGAAATAAAGCAATAAACACTGCCAAACCTAGGATTTTTTGAACAGTAAGATGGATCTTAATGCGGTTTTTTGTGTTCGATTCGTGAGAGCGTCTAAAAATTTGTCAAATCAAATTATGTATTTTATTTTAAAATGTAGTTTCCAATTTTCCAACAGATGTCACTTACCCGAAATTACAGTCCAAATGAAGGTAAAATACCTACTTTCATTTTGGTGGGTTTTTTCCACGATAATGAAGATTACTTTCATTATGATGGTATACATATGTGTCACAGGCCACAGGTATTATTAACTAATTACGGCATACGTTTTGAACTCGTACTGGCCGTAGTTTGAGCCAAGCTGTCTTGGGGCGATAGGTGATAACATAATACAGGTGAAAGCCTTTCCTATCCTCCTCTATTCTTCAAACCAACCTTACTGCTCGACATTGCACCATGATGACCTTAACGACAGACTGATAGTAGAAAGGGTGACTCCTAAGTTTGGTTTTTTCATATAAAAAAAAATAAACGAATAAAAAACAAGTGGATAAGTCGAGGGTCATGAAATACCTTAAGGGCGGTATTCTTAGTCGGTGCTTATTGCAAAGCTCGTGCTTAAGCACGTGCTTAATGTGTCCTTTCGATTCACAGTCGCAACTTAAGCACTGTCTTAAGTAAATGCTCAAGCATGAACTTAATCAAGCAAACCTTATTCAAATAAGTATTCATAGTTGATGCTTAAGCAAATTGTCATATAAGACGATCTTATTTACCCTTAAAATTTATTTATTTTTTAAGTCGTCTCCAAAGGTGACTTAAGCAATTGCTTATAGATGATTTTTCAATAATAGTGTGAAAAAATGAACTTGTTTTCGTCGGTTACTGATATTGAAGGTAGTAGTAACGTGGATGATGGTGAAGAGGGTAATGGTAGATGTATCCGTAGATCTTTGCTTGACAGACAAAATCCTTTTGAGTTTTACGATAATAATGAATTTAAAAAGCGGTTTAGATTTAAAAAAGATTCCGTACGCTAGTTGCCAAAAATTCATGAAGGATTAGCTGGAATAAATAATCGGAGTTTACCTATTGCACCAGAATTGCAACTGCTTGTATGTTTGAGGTATTATGCTAGCGCAAGTTTCAGGGTAGAGATTTTTCATTACAATTTTATACTCCTCAAATTTAACATCTTCAATTTATGACATTGCATCAGCAGCTCTTTCCGAATTACTTCTAGTAGAATCAAGTAGTAAAGACAAGTAAAACAATAAACTTTCATCAATTCAAGTCGAAATTTAAACTATTAACTGTTAAACAAAAATTAAATGTAATATTTAATATAAAATGAAAAAAATAATAAAAATTTTCATATACTTTATTATATTGTATAAATATTCTTTATAAATTTGCAATATTTGGTAATTATTTAAACAAACATACGAGTAACAAGCGCATCGCGTACCGCAAATCCATCTGCATTATTCGCATTGGCAAATTAGGATGAAAGTCATCATCAGCAGTATCATCATATTTATTATCTTCCAAAACATCATTAATATCAAAGATATATTGTGCAATACTGCGCATGCTACAATAAAAGGAATTTCTTAAGTAACCTTGGAGACGACATAATAATATGGAATTACTGGAAAAAAACATGGGAAATGCTCAAGCATTTCCTTAAAATTACAAATTCTCAATAAGCAATTGCTTAACAAAGTTCACCTCAAGACATGACTGTGAATACATGATATCTTAAGTACGCCTTATTTAAATAAGGCGAACTTAGTTAAGAAATTCTTAAGTCCATGCTTAAGTAACGACTGTGAATACCGCCCTAAGTGCCCGAACTCCTCCAATCTTGGTAAGGAGAACTCACCATTTCTTCTCACCGTTTGGGGCCGTTTTTTAGGGGACCACAAGCAACGGTGAGTTCCTTGGGCTTCTGTTTGGTTGGACTATGTCATCGTTCAGAATTTCTTCGAGTTTCTCATTTATGGTGAGTTTACACAAATGACATCCATGTCATTTTTTCTGTAATAATTTGTGTCATTATTTCTGTCGCAAAAAATTGCAAAAAATTATTGTCATAAAAGTAATAGAAATAATGACACAAATTATGACCGTGTAAACTATAATGACCATTTATGACAAGTTATGACAAGTCATCATAAAAGAACGAACTTGCTCATTCTTTTATGACATATTATCATAATTTAAATCTTGCTGTGTTCTATGTTTTTCGCAATAATTTCAATAATAATCAAAAATAATGCAATGAAATACACTTTTTTCAATATTTATTTGCGAAGGTGGTTGATTTATACAATCACGCCCAATTTTATGATAAGGGACAATCCTAAAAGGTAAAACCCCCCTTGAATCGACTGAAAAAAAAATTTATAAAAAATTGTTTTTCCAACTTTTTGCTACAAATTCGATTGAATGCTTATTGTCAGGTACAAATAAATTGTTTTCAACCCTTATGCTATGTCCAGACACAAAGTTAAGTTAAATTTTCAGTACAAATTGCCATTTTTTGATTTAACTTTCCAATACAAAACTTAACACCGGAACACAGTGGGTTAAAGTTAACTTCAACGACTTTCGCCTAAATGCATGCAACATTTTACTTGGAAATTCTGAATTTTTTACGATATATCATTTGACGTTTACGTTATACGATAAAGGGACAGCTCAAAAGTCAACAAAATAATTCTTAAGGCCTAATTATAATGAACGGATTTGAGCGGATTGGGATGTCAAAAAAACACATTAGATCGGTTAGGAAATCGACTGGTTATAATAACGCATCTGCTCGGATTAAAACGTCAAAGTTTATTGTAAACAACAGTGCAAAAATTACTAATTTTTTTTATTTTTAATTTCGATATTCATTTCGTTGTTTTTATAGCCACTTTTGGCTTTATTATAAATAATTTCAAAAGTTTTAACCGCGTTAATCAGTTTTTCGCTGGTAAAAATGTTTGCACTTATACTTTTAAGGTTATGTTTATCAAATTTTTGACAGTTCAATGCGGCAATTTCTAATCATTTAAAAACGAATGCGCTCAAATCCGACCGAATCCGCTTGAATGCGTTCATTATAATCGGTTAGGTCTAAAATGTATGCTGGGAAAACCGATTTGACAGTTCAATCCGTTTTGTTGCGCTCAAATCCGTTCATTATAATTGGGCCTTTATTCATACATATTTCAAAAAATGAAAAGGGCAAGGCAATTACATTAGTTAAAAACTCTTTACGAATTAATACAAACATACTATTGTCCAAACTCTACGATTTGGTGGTGTGGTTTCTTTCAAAAATGTTGCAATCACATAAATTAAATTCATATAGTTTTTTAATACCATCAATTGCTTTATTTTGTTTACTGAACATAGCATCTCCATTTTCAATTGATTATTTACTACAGAAAAGTATGTAGCAATAAAAAAACATTTTTTTCAAATCTTCCATTGTTTATTTGCAAAATTAAATCAAAACAATCAAAGAAATGTCAAAATCTGATGGCTTTTTTAACTTAACTTTGTGTGTGTACATTCAGGGTTAACTTTTGAACTTCTTTAACTTAACTCTTTTTATTTTTGATTAAATATTATTAAAAAATTTGGGAAACTTATTCAAACGCCCTTTTTAAGGGGGTTAAAGAACAGAATGAAACATACAATATTGGCCAATACTAAAGCACCCCCCTTCAATATTTCATATATTTTCCCGATATTAGCAGCTTTTTACCGGGTCTTCGACTTAATAATCCAGCTTTTACGGGTCTTCGTCGGATTGTTCTCTGGCTTATTCCAAAGTCGAAGTCTTTAGGAAGTTGTGCTGAGGATATGTCAGGATTTAAAGATGGTTTCTTTTAGCAAACAGTCCTCCCTATTATATGTTTTTTCGGTCTTCCGCCAGAATGAAAAGGTGAAACCGTGCCCGTTGCCTCGCACTTTTTTATCATTCACGATATTACTGACCGTTAATCATTTAGAGCCACTGGCGTGCACACGGGTATGGCAGGTATGGCAGCTGCCATACCAAACTAATCATCGGCGCCCCAACAACTCCCTCCAAAAAAATAAAAATTATTAAAAAAAAAATTTTTTTTTCCTTATTTTCATTTTTTCAACAATTTTTTTTTAATTTGTTAATATTACTTTAAAAACTACATTGAATTAATTTCATATAATTATTTTAACTTGATGACACTATCATTATTTGATTTGTTTCTAAAAATGAAAAATCTTATGCTCATCTCTGTATTTTCAAGCTTACGCAATATGTATCCCGCTGTTTAAAATTGAGTTCATGAATTGAGGATCGAGTTACTCATATTGCGTGCCTGTGACAAAAAGCGAGGAAAATGTTTATATGAAACTCTAGCTTACTAAGAAAGACATCGTAAATTAGGGCCAAATATTAGATTATGTCTTTATTTAACAAATATCGTAGTTTAAGTGTTACATTTTTATTTCTCTGAGTTCAGTTCAGCAAAGTCAGTTATGAAGTGCGGACTATCTTTTTCAACACACAAATTTAAGGACAAAAATCAAAAATAAATGTGTTTATTAAATTGTTTGTGAAATTAGATGATTAGTGCATTTTAGGCAGTGAGTATTTTTAAAAATGAGTGCGAAGAAAAAGAAATTGTCTGGTTCCAAACGGCGCAAATTGAATGAAGAGCTGGAACGAAAAAAAGATTCAAAAAAGTGAATGAATTTGATGACGTATTTTAAACAACAACCAAACGACAGGTAATATTTGAAGTAAAACTTCTTTAGGCGCGCCTAGCCTTAAAATTTTCCCTGGCAGTGAATTAGTGTCATTCGCGTCAGGCTCTCACACACTGAAAAATCATCAGATTTTTCGGGTACGCTGGGTAATGGGAAGGACGGGGCACAAGAGGCGAGAAAGTCGAGTCTGTGTATGCAACAGTTCATATACACTCTGCCTTACTGCATGCATACATAATGTGGCGCCCCAAAAAATTCTGCCATACCAAAGAGGAGCCCCTGTGCACGCCAATGTTTAGAGCCTAAAGTTTAGGCAGTCGCTATGGTAGATTTTCTATTGAATTGAGGGGGGTGCTTTAGTTTTGTCCACTGGTACAATAGTTTACCATTTCATTGTACAGTTTGAATTGTAAGACTGGAGTATTTATATTATAATATTTGAAATTTTTTATATTTTAGATATATAAATAAATATTAAGATATAAATTTACTAATATTGGATTGTTGTTTTTATTAAGTTTTTATCAAAATAATGAAAAACTTATGAAATATTGAAGGGGGTGCTTTAGTATTGGCCAACACTGTACATTGAAAAAAATGATTTTCGTAGATGCAAATAAAATTTAAATGCAAAAAAATTTCAATCTTTTTTCAAACTCAACTTTAATCTAGGGGTAGTGTTATGGCTTCACCTTCTTAAAACCGGTCAAAGACCTGGTGTTACGGGGTGATCGTCTTAACGATTGAACAATAGCTGAAAAGTAGGATAGGTGCGGCTGCTCTAAGTAAAAGAGTCTAAGGTCCGTTTGATGCAAACATATTTCTCCTACCGTATTATAAATTCTAATTAAATTTAGTCTTAATATTAATTTTACGTTAATTGGTTTTTCTTTTCGGCTATTAACAACAAATCAAACTATATCTGAACAAAATAGCATGCAAACGTTAAATCCAAATATTCCTTTAAGTTTGTAGTAATGCAGCGGTCAGGTAAACTTGTAATAGATCCAACCTCGGGGCTGCTTGCTGAAGAAACAAGTCCTGATAAATCTTTAAATAAAAATAGAAATTTATATTATTTATTGTATGGTTAGATATCCCAAACCATAAAATTATGCTCTTTTTATTTATTTGTAGGCGCCTTGTATGACACTTGTCCTATACAGGCTTACGCAAAATTGCCTAAAACTGGTTTCCGGATGAAGATCCTGGGCCTAGAATTATTTACCCGTGCCAAATTCTTCGCAAAAATTTTTAAACCAGTCTCGTTTGAACTCGTCGTGAGGACAGACGGAAGGCTGTCGGAAGCTTTTTGTTTCAAGTTTACCTAGTGTATAAAAGCGTGAAATTCACCAGGAGTAATCAATTTTAAAAGTATAAACGGAAGGTAATTAATTGAATAGGCGTTGCCCAGGAAATTAGGTCAGCAGCAACAAGGAACAAACAACTAATTCATAGTAGCCCAGCGCA
This sequence comes from Thereva nobilitata, assembly GCA_963855945.1. Lineage (NCBI taxonomy): Eukaryota > Metazoa > Arthropoda > Insecta > Diptera > Therevidae > Thereva > Thereva nobilitata. The sequence continues at coordinate 99,976,717 of OY979694.1, read as the reverse complement.
CGACTCACACCGACCCCTTGGCTGATCACAATCACTGGATACATGGCGCCCGCGCCAAGGCTCCTTAGTAATTCATTTGCTCCACTGGACTGCAGCAAACCAAAAAAAAAACTCAAAAAACGGAAAAAAACAGACAATGACTTATGGAATCCAACACCGACAGAAACACAGAATTTCTTCTCGCTGGGGCAAGATCCCAAATATCTAACGGTTGAGCTGCTTAACAATGAAAAAAAATCACGGAACTGAATCCATTTATCGTACAAAAGACATTGCAAATGTACTCTGGGAAAATTAAAAGTTGCAGGGCGCTGCGAGACGGAAAATACCTTCTGCTACTCCCTAATGAGCTTGAAGCGAGCAACATAATAAAGAATTTGAAAAAAATCGGAAATTATGAAGCAAATGCGACTCTCTTTGACAAACTTAACGAGTCAAAAGCAACCATCCGCATGCCCAACTTGAAAAATGTCAGCGAAGAAGATATTCTTGAAGGTATCAAATGTGACAACCCAACAGTTAAAGCAGTCAAGCACTACACAAGAATGGTAAACAACCAAAAAATAAATACTGGTACACTGCTCATAACCTTTACTACATATCAAGCACCCCAATACGTAAACATCTTATATGAAAGGGTCAGTACGCAAAAATGGTATCCATCGCCATTAAGATGTCGCAGATGTTACCAATTTAGGCACCACGAATCTAGATGCAATGCAACACCAAAATGTCCTACCTGTAATGAACCCAAAGTTGAAGGAGAAGCACATACCTGCACCAAAGTCTACTGCATCAGCTGCCAGATTGAGGGATTGCACACCACCCTAGACAGAAACTGCCCAATCTTCCTTAGAGAAAAAGAAATTGTAATGATGCAAATCAATCGACGTATCAGTCGATTCGAGGCAAGGAAACAATGGTATCAAGAACACGCACATGACTACACACAGGGCTCCAACACAGGAAAGGTGATTGATCTCCAATCTAACCCACTAACCCATAATACGGCAATTAACAATAGCATAGAAACTAACAACCATAATTTAGATAAACAAAATGTAAACAACATAAAATCCTGGGCTAACGTAGCCAGCCACAACAATCAAACAATTAGAATGAACGAACATAAATCTAAAGACAACTCAGATAACAAAATAAAGATTACCAACCAACAGCAACTAAAAACTATTACAATAACGTCACCTTACCCAAACACACAAAAAACGCACATAAATTTCACACCAGACAACAAACCAACCGACAGCAGTCAATTAAACGCACTACTATCCTTATCACCAAATACCCTTAAAAACACTATTGCAGCAGCAAACAATGTAAACTCTCCTATAAACACCCCAAACTGGAAAAACTGTCTTGATACTGACGCAGACTCCGACATGGAAACACAATCCACTTTTGCCAAAAAAATACAGAAAAATAAACAATAATATGGCGAACACAAGTCACCAAGCACGACATATACCTAGGAATAATGTCAACAGCAAACAACTTACTATACTGCAGTGGAACATTTCAGGACTCTACTCAAACTCTGCCTCTTTGGACATAATAATAGAACGATACAAACCAGACGTAATAGCATTACAAGAAACTCACCTAGTAGTTATGTTCATGAATTTATGAAGTATTATATGAAATAAGAGTGTGTTTTATGTCAAACAAACTATACTTTAGTCAGTCAAACAAAATATTCAGGCCAATTCTGAACTATGCTGGAATTGAATCCGCTGGAATTTTCTTACATAGTAGCATAAATTGTAATTTCGAAATTACTCTTCGTTACAGGGGCCGTATTTGGTAAAAAAAACCAATTATATTTAATTAAAATAGAAACTTTTTGTATGCCTAAATAGGGCATTTTAGGCCCGTGTTCACCGCGCTGGATATACCCACGCATATAAATATCTTGGATATTTCGTATTCACCGACCGCGATTGTCGGGGCTTGGATAAAGTTAATACCAGTTCGACCTGGTCATAAGTTTATTTAACATGAAATGACAAGATATGATTTTGTTTCGCCGAAACTACTAGTTTAGTAGTTAGTTCTAAAAAGACGGAAAAAGTAGTTATGGTGACTTGGCTAAAGATATATTGGATAAGGTTTTTAAAAAACAAACCATATACAATGCTGTATAAAACTTCATTTGATGAAAATGGGGAGTTTAAAACATTAGATTTATCTCCCACACTTGGAAGACCCCGAAAATTTGAAAATATAATACTACCACCTTTATATCCATCCATCGCATCCCAAAAATTGAAAGATATAAGGATCTATTACCTTATATTCCTCCAATATATCTTGGCTGCTTTCTCATAATGAAAAAATGGAAAATGGAAAATATTTATATAAAGTTGTAATGAATATAACATAAATGGCATTACCTGAAGAAATATTAGAATAAAACCTTTTTACTTTGTTTTTTTTAACATATTTAATAAAAATTTCATAAGAAAAATTGCTTTGATTCAATTGAACTCCCATATTTAATATTTCATCAATGTATGATTTTCATATTTTGTTGACTTTGAAAGTAGTGTATAAGTTTCTTTTAACTAATACTTTTAAAGCGATCACATTATAAAATTAAATCAATTTAATATTTAAAAATATTTTTCAATCCATTCAAATGCAAACCCTTAAATATCTCCATATCATATAAAGTGGACTTACACCACTTTCAAAGAAAACCCCTCAAATATTGAATCAATATGAATGAATTTGTAATTCTGTAAAAATTTTAAATTGGTATATTTGCTTTCCGTGAATAGCAAAAAATATCCGTAGAATTGTACGGGATAAGAAATAACCGAGAATATATCCAGGTCGATGAATTCGGGCCTTAATATACGTCAAACGACTTGATCCACACGTATGGACACGATAAGGTTGTCGATATCGTGTTGCCAAATACCAATTTTTATTTATCGACAGAAATCGATATCGACTCGAAAAACCAAATATGGCCCCAACATAGTTTATGCTACCGATGTAAGAAAATTCCAGCCTAATCAATTCCAGCGTAGTTCAGAATTCCCCTGAATACTTTGTATGACTGATTCAGTAGTTTGTTTGACAAACAATACAATTAGCCGCAAAGGTAATCCCAGTACGCTCAATTCACGTAGAGAATCCACTGTCGTAGTCGTAGTGACATTGATCACGTTCATATACACGCACAGCACATAAATTGTTAATACTTTGCAATATTGTTAGTATTTCTCTTAGTCCGGGTTCTTTTAACAGGTCATTTTACTGCTCAAATCCCGCAGATCCCGCGGATCCCGCATGTATAGTCCCGCATTTCTGATTGCGCAAAAATGGTGCGGGATCCCGCGTTCGCGGGATTGGATTCCCTACACACAACACGCACTCTACAAGAGCCAGTGGAGCGGGCATAATGGTTAAAAGAGGCCTAGCGGTACAAAGGCTACCAATAGTTAATCAAAACAAGATACTAGAACTACCCAACATAACCGAGGAACTAGACAAACTGACCACTCCACTAAGACGACCAGCACTTATTCTGGGCGATTTTAATGCACACCACCAGCTCTGGGGATCGCAATATAACACGCCAAGAGGCAACCAAATAACCAACTGGCTAGAGAACACTGAGTACGTACTCCTAAACGACGGATCGCCTACAATGTTTACAACACGAAATACTCTAACCAACATAGACCTCTCAATATCGACTCCGGACATAGCTCCAAGACTTAACTGGACAACGACCAGGCATCCAAACCAAACGGACCACCTTCCCATAATTTTGCACATCAATCAAGACACAGAAGGGTTCCTCCATTCCCCACAATTCGTCGAACGATGCGCTGACTGGAATAAATTTCAGCAAAAAGTACAGGAATACCTCCGGAAAAAAGAGTGGAGCTCTAACATCAATAAGGAAGTAGCTATATTAAGGAGGGCTATTCGCTATGTCACTAGCTGCAGTATGCCTACAACTCAAAGCGCCAATAGAAACACCCCCACCTGGTTTAACCAACATATACGTCTCCTGATACAACAGAAGAACCAGGCATGGAAGCGCTTTAAAAGATCCCCTACAGCGGAAAATGCAATCATATATCGCAGAGTAAATGCAGAAATGCGCAGAACAATCGCAGAAGAAAAGCGCAAGGCGTGGGAAAATTTCCTCGATGGTATAAAACCCAATAGCTCAGTCCAAGAAAACTGGCGTAATATCAGAGCGGTATTCGGAAGCCGAAAAAGAACCAGCATCTCCGCACTGGAGCTGCAAAATAGAATAGTTGTTGATCCGAACGAGATTGCAAACATCATAGGCCAGCAGCTCTCAAATTATGCCAACGCAGATCCAAGTCCACTAGGCCAAGACGAAATAACAACACTTGAGCAATTGGAAACCCTCCGGAACCAACCCCCCTCCCCCTAGATAAACCTGTAACCTTAACAGAAATCCAAAAAGTTTTGGATTCTTACAAAGGTTCAACGCCGGGCCTAGATAAAATCACCTATGGTATGATGAAAAATGCCCCATCAATCTACCTACTCAGGCTAACTAGGCTCTTCAATATGGTGCTGAGCTCGGGCGCCTTTCCACAGGCCTGGAAACTAGCAGAGATCCGCCCCATCCCTAAAGTACCGAACAAAATCATTTCGCCCACCAAAATAAGACCAATATCCCTCTTATACACATCGTCTAAAATCCTTGAAAAAATTTTAAGCAACAGATTGAACTGGCTCCTAGAGCAAATGCTTCCAGAAGAAATTGCTGGCTACAGACCGGGAAGAGGTACACAATCACTCCTGCAGGAAATGGAGCACAATCTCGCTTGTGCCATCGGAAGAAGAGAACACTGCATATTACTCTCGGCAGATCTAGAAAAAGCTTACGACAAAACTCAAGGAAATGCGGTCGTCCAGCAACTCGCTGAATGGAACGTAGGCTACCGCTTTATACGAACAATTAGAACATTTCTTGCGAATCGCAAAATCATGGTCAGGAACAAAGGCTTTTCCTCCAACGTCCTACCACTGACAAACGGAACTCCACAAGGCTCACCTTTATCGGTAACCTTATTTAACACATACATTTACAAACTCTCCTCAACTCTGTCAGTAATACACAATCACAAGTTTCATATATACGCCGACAACATAGTCCTCTACTCATCCGGCAATACCACCCACTCGGTCGAAAACACCCTAAAATCAGCACTTGATGCATTAAAAACATGGTGTAAAACAACCGGCGCGATCATATCGGAGGACAAACTAGAAGCTCTGCACGTCCTGCAGGAAGAGAAGATGTACAGCAGCCACCCTAAACTGGAGAAACCGAATAATACTCCTACAAAAAGAGTTAAAGGTGCTAGGCCTACACCTGACAAAAACACTACGGTGGAATAAACACGCAAACGAAGTGGCTGAGGACGTTAAAAAACGCAACAATATGCTCAAGGTTATCTGTCAAAAAAAGCATGGGCCCCCTGTTAACCTAGGCATAAGAATCGCGAAGCAAGTAATTATGGGTAAAATTGATTACGCGCTGACGACTTATGGACATGGGACAAAAACTGCACTAGAGAAAATTCAGAAAACAATAAACAACGCCGCGCGCATCGCCCTAGGAGCTCTAAGAACGACACCAATCGAAGCACTCTTTATAGAGGCGGGCTTACCTACAATCACTGAACAAACTCACAAACGCACAACAAACATGATCCTCAAAAATATGCACGACTATCAAGCCCCACTGCATCACTCTATAACGCACATACTTCACACGGATATTAACAAGTACAGAAAACCATCAGCCTTAGTGCTGGGGTTAAAGACACTACTAGAGACTGCAAACCACCTAGTCTATATCCCTACCGAAACACATGATAGGGGAACCCCAATACCTCCTTGGCTATTCAAACACAGTCAAATTAATACGGACATGACAAAATACAACAATCACAACAACCCAACTACAAGACGACATTTCGACCGACTAATAGAACAATAGCAAGAACAACAACACTACTACACAGACGCATCAAAAATGACAGACCAAGTATCCTATGCGGTAGTCAATAACGAAAGAAACTTGGTCAGTGTAGGAATACTACCTGGGTGGACGTCGATATACACAGCGGAATTGACTGCTATACACAAAGCCTGCTTGCACTTACCGACTCCCTATCCGCCATCCATGCAATCAATAACACGAAAAATAAGCAGCCGATTGTAGAACAAATAAGACGTCTTATCACTGACAAGAAAATACGCCTTATCTGGTGCCCGGCGCATATAGGAATAAGTGGGAACGAACAAGCGGACACCGAAGCTAAGGAAGCACACAAACGACCTTTAATAGAAATACGAACACCTGACTTCACATCTGTACGAAGAACAATGCTACAAATTATGGATGGCAAAAAGCAGGTCAATTGGAACAGAAGCAGTACCTTCCTAGCCGCACACTGGAAAGAGACTTCAACCCCACAGGGAGATATCCTCCCAGGGCGCTAGGGGTGCTGCGCACGAGACTCAGACTTGGACACTTCCTAGCGGTCAAAAGCTACCTGTTCGAAAGAACAAGCCCACCTACTTGCCCTCACTGCACCGGACACCTACTAACAGCACGGCACCTCTTCATCGACTGCACCATAACATCTGACATTCTTCGACAACACATACCCTACGAAAACAATACACCATTACTAAACACGAACAAAGAACAGACAGCTAGATTAATCACTATTATAAATAGAATAATTACTCAACCCCCTCCTAAAATATAGACTAAGATCAACTAAAGTATTGTAATCATCATAAATACCTACCATTGTAAAGCCCGACAGGACTTAACTCCATGGGCTAAAAACAGCTTATTATGTGTAGATTAAAACACTTAATAAAAAAAAAAAAAAAAAAAAAATTTAAACCAGCAACTTGTATCCCACAAAGTTGCTAGATAATGCAGCAAATATACTGCGCTAAATTGTTTACAACAATTTTACTCAGAGAAACACTCTGGTGTACTCTATGCAACTTCTATACCGCAAAGTTGCTAGATAATGGAGTAAAATTTACTGCGCCGTTGCCAGGTGGAATAATTCCAACCAAAGGACTCAAATTACCTCAAAGAATTTTTACAACAGCTACCGCAAGTAACTCTGCTTCTATGCTTGCTTTGTGTGAACGGTGTCTCGTGGCTGAGCTAGCCAACCGCCTTTTAGCCTTGTGAAAATCTTGGAAATATTTAAATATTTACCGGCAAAATAACCAAAGATTAAATAATATTATACATATAATAATTGTAATGCATCAATATGAGATTTCTTTATAAATTCGTAAATTTAAATAAAACAGTTATTTAATTTAAACAGTTTATTTATCCTCATAGACGGAGCGTAGAGCTAAAGCCCTATCAGCGCCCCGTAGTCAGTGTGTTCAACAACGACTCTTATTTTCATACAAAGTTCCCTTGTATTTATAGTAGGGATTCTTATATACTATCCTTATATACTATTACATATTATCATAACTAGGCCTACTGACTTATATCTATATACATGAATACAATCTAGTTTTCTATATAAACTACCTTAAATTATAATTATTACTATAGTGTGAATCAAAGTGTATGTAAAGTTATATTCTATGAGGTTATGCGGGCACCTCACCCCAAACGGTTCACGAGAAAAATTGTCCATTACTTTTTAAGGTAAAATTTTCCATATTACATATTCATTCTTCATCTTCTTTATCATTTTCCTTGGTTTATCTTTTTACGTCCTCTTTATTGTATTCTTGTGTATTTCATCAATTTGATTATCTTTTATTGTCATTTTTATGCATCTTGCTATATATTCTCATTAATTATTCTATACTTATTTTCTCTCATTATTTCTTCATTATTTATTTTTTTTTAAAATTTTCATCATTTGGGAGTTCAAATTTTATAGCATTAGCTTCTCCAGAAGTAACTCGCAGTTTGCTTGCGGATTTTCACTAAGCTCTTTTCTTTACTCAACCTCATAATTAGGTGTTCATCTTTTCCATTAGTAGCATTATCTTTCTTCTCTTTCTTTTCTTTTGTTTCCATCTCTTTCTTCTCTTTTGGCTCCTTCTCTTTCTTCTCTTTTGATGCCTTCTCTTTTTTCTCTTTTGGTCCCTTCTCTTTCTGGCCTTTCTTACCTTTCTCTCTTCCCTTTTTGCCCTTTCACTTCTTCTTATCATCATCTGATGCACTCTCGTCACTATGTTCCCTTTTCGATTTTCCCGTCTTATCCCTCTTTGCTTTTCCCTTGGGTCTACAATATTGTAATTTCATAACGGCAATATTTTCATCTCTGGTAATCTACTTCTTTCTCGTGTACGTTAAGCATTTTTATATGTGCTATCCCTTTTGAAGGAATCAATGAATTAGCAATGAAGACTCCATCCTTAATTTGTTGGCTTAGGACATTGCTATCTTCCTTAATTTGGTGATTGACAGCTCGTAGGATTTGTGATCTTGCTGGAATCGTTATGGTGTCATGTCGAGGTAAATAAGTGGTAATTGGCACTATGATATTCCGATCCTTTACTACAATTGTTAGTGTGAATATTTCAAAATCAAGTTTGCGTTTATTTTCGTACAAAAAGTCTCTTCCTAATATTGCATCCGTACCAATAGCTAAGTCATCAGATACTACGTGCAGTCTCTGCTTAATTTCTTCTCCTTCAATCAAAATTTTCGTTTCAAGCACTCCTATTGTGTACGTATCACTTTCTGTAATGCCTATTAATTTGCATATATCGTACCTATCAATTTGATCATTGTTTATCAAGTTTCTTTTGATTATTGATATGTCTGCTCCTGAATCTATCAAAAATTGTACTGGCTTATCCATGTCTATTATTTTAGCAGTTATATAGTTATTGACACGCTGAAAGTTATATGAAAACATCTTTGCATTTCTGGACCTCGTATTCTCATCTAATATTCTTCGTCCCTCGAACGATAAGCTTCGGGGGCGGTTTGTTCGTTTCCCGAATCGAGTATATTGATTCTTCTTGGGTAATTGTTTGAGTTATAACCTCTGTTATACCTTTGTTGCGCATAGTGTCCTTGTACATTGGCCTGCCTTTCTCGCTTATCACTGGGATTATTTCTTGCTGGTTCTGCAGAATTCCTTTTATTGATGTTTGCAGTTCCTCTATAACTATAATTTTGACTATCATCTTCCCTGTTCCTATTGAATCTCTGATTTCCTAAAGATCCACTTTGAAACTTATTATTGCGATTGCTCTGCCAGTTGTTTCTGTAAAATTCTTCGTTCCCGCTTCTCTTCTGGGAGCGCTACCATGATAGAACTGTTTGTTAGTATCATTCACTGCTTCTATTTCAGTAGCTATTTTCACAGCCTTGCCTCTGGTTTCTGGCATCGCTGCAAATACTGCTGTCTTATAGGGTTCATTTAGACCTGCCTGAAAAGCATTCAGTCCCGATTTGTCGTTAAGAGCATTAATCAGTTTTCGACTATCTTCGCCATGTTCCGTTATTTGTACGTCATTCAGCTGTGCTATTAGATTTTGTATCCTTGTCGCAAAGCTTTGCACTGCTTGATCTCCTTGTTGAATCCTTGACAATCTATTTTGTATACTTAAGGGATAATATTATAATATTAACCAAGATTAAATAATATTTTGTTAAATTTTGTTTCCTTAAAATAAAAACCTGAAAAAAAAACAAACAACACTTGCGCTAAATACACCTATCACAAAAATCAGCGGCTAAAAGCCCACCAAATATCCAAGTCCCTAAAATCGGAAAAATTCCTGATTGCTACAAACCTTCTCGGCCGATGTCCAGAGAAGATTAAATTTTTGTTTTCTGGTACCTAGGCTAGTATCCTTCGTCGTTTTCTTGTTGCTGGATATCGAGGATAGGTGGGGAGTATAGTTGGTCAAAATTAGAGCGCAATTATTAGTGCTGTTTTCCAGCGTTGACGCTTTCCAAATATGCCATTTACTAATTTACAATATTGACGCTTTCCATATATCCCATTTACTTGCATGTCTTAATTTTGACATATGAAGTTTTGTTTATTTTTTGGAAAGTTCGGTATATGAAAAGTTGTGTGTTTCTATTTTTATTTTTCCCCATAAACAAGGTAATTTTTATGTTTTAATTACCTTTTTAATTGGTTTGTCCGTTTTGGACAAAACAGGTAGTTTCACCTCCTTAAGGGTTGAAAATAATATATTTTTGGCTGATAATAGGTACCTATTAAACAGCAAAAGGCATAAAAATTTACAATATAAAGTTGAGTTTTAAAATTGTAGGGTTAATTTTGACTCCTTAAGGGTTGAAAACAATTTATTTGTACCTGACAATAAGCATTCAATCGAATTTGTAGCATAAAGTTGGGAAAACAAGTTTTTATAAATTTTTTTTTCCAGTCGATCCAGGGGGAGGGGGTTTACCTTTTAGGATTATCCCTTATCATAAAATTTGGTTTGATTGTATAAATCAACCACCTTCGCAAATAAATATTGAAAATAGTATATTTCATTGCTTTATTTTTGATTATTATTGAAATTATCGCGACCTTATAAAGGTGTGTTTTTTGCATTTTTAAGGATGACACCCATATTTTAGGACGCCAGGATCCCGATTTTCGTGATCATTGAACCAAGAAGCATTTAGGGAAAGATTTTTATAACAGTTTTTCGAAACAAACATGATCATACAGTAATAAAACAATTGCGAATGCTTAAGACCAGAGAAGCCGCCTTAAAAGGGATTTAAATTCAAAACACAGCCGGCATTTTATATGTACACTAGTTGGGACCCGGCGCGCCTATGCTGCTCCCATAAGCCAATAGTAGTAATCAGGTGATATGAATTTTAATATACAGCAGGAGAGTTTGAAAAAGGCAATTTTTTGGTATTTTTGATTCCAAATAACAAAATGTGAAACTATTAGAGATCTAACATTGTGATCGAGACAATAAAACCCATCCACTGACATGGCATTTTTCGAGATATGAATTTTCATACACAGATGAAGTGTCTCAATGAACCGCTTTTTTTCTGTATTTTGGATAGCTGGGATCCGGTGCTCCTCGCTGTACGCAACGTTTAAACATTTAAAATCAATCCAAACCTTCAAAATTTAACTCTTCTTAACCAGTAACGAAAACCAACTATTCGTATAAAAGTTGGAGTCATTAGATTCAAAACACATTTATTTGAACTATGACCAAAATTGCCTGTGTATTCTGTTAGAACCGTGAGCGTTAAAATATTTAAAATTAATGCAAATAGCAGCAAGCAGCATCCAGAACTCGAAATTCGAGGGCCATTTTCTATAGCTTTTTTTAATTTAAATCTAGAAGTCTTCAATATCAAAATTTTCGAGAACAATAAAACAAAATCGAAAAATGAAACAAATATTTTATAGTTGGAAAAAGCAATGCCAAAAAACCAACTTTTATTTTCTCTTATATTGCGAAATTGTGTTCGTCAAAACATGTGAAATTAATGCAAATATTGAAAATCAAACTATTCGCAATATCTAAGGAAAGAACCAATACTTATTTCTGTAAAATTTGGAGACATTAGATTCAATATGCTTTCATATTAAGTGTAACCAAAATTACCTATGTATGTATTCTTTTACAAAACTTACTGGTAAACTATGTTTTTGGTTTTGTATTCCGGCGTGTAAATAAACAAAGATGATGCGTTTCCGACTCGCTGCACCGAATCTTAAGACATTTAAAATTAATCCAAATCTTCAAAATTCAACTCTTCAACAAATATGTATAACTATTAACGAAAAACCAATTATTCCTATAAAAGTTCGAGAGTTTGGATATTGGTTTGTTTGTCTAATTCTGCGAAGTATGTCTTCAGTCATGCCGTTCTTGTATTTTGCCCACAAAACCGTTCTGTTCTGTTGGGTATCATGTTGTCAATATAATTGCGAACAGCTGACGAATGCTATTCGGCGTGGATGGAAATGCTGCATCAGTAAGTGTCAGATCCCAATGATTGTCGTCTTCCAGCAGTCGCGACATGCATCTTGAAATGTATTGAATATTTGACCATTGACTGTTCGTAAAAATTCAAAAGACGTTGTTCCTGGAACACTCAGCAACAACAAACGCAAAAAGAAACATTCGCGTTGTTTTGGATGTACTGTGTAAAGTCGTCCCAATGTCTTTGCTTTCAATAGTTGGATGTGGTTCGCCTTGTATACGTGGCTTCCATTTTTTACCTGATTTGTTCCATGTATAATAGCGAGGGACGTCGGTATATAACAATGTTGTTGCACATTGTCCGAAAATATCAGGTTTTTGGCACAGTGTGAAAAATTCAGTAAGTGTAGTTTTTGGTGGCTGGAAAGCTCGTTGGAGAGCCTTTTCTTCAGTGAAATATACACGTTGACCGTTTTCAAGATGTACCGCAATCTGAGGCATAATGCAAAAACTCGACATTTATATATTTTCTTATTAACACTTTATTTAGGAAGTATATAAAGAACAATGGATGCTAATATTTTACAGGTTTCCCAATGTTCACAAATATTTTTATTTTGTATATAAATTATATGTTTCTCAACTGATGTGTTTTTTCGGGTTCCGCTAGTTATAGTATACAGTCCATAGTACATAGTATATAGTACACAGTACACAATACACTCAGTACACTCAATACACTAATTCATTCGTTGTCACTCGTAAAAATCGGAGTGCTTTTTTAAAGCTAACAGTTTTTTATATGTACATGACAATTAAAATTTAAATATTTTTTCACCCCGCCAACTTAAATATAAGCAGTGAAACATTGAAATTCTCTAGATTTCGACAACAGCTTCACTTATCTGGAACAAAATTATCCTATCTTTCAATCTGGAACCAACCCTACACATTCCCAAATTTTCATTTAAATCTGTTTGGGCGGTTTCGGAGATTAGCGTGTACAAACATTGTGACACGTAGTTTTTATATATTAAGATATGTAATATGTATGTACATAGGCAAATTTAGAGGGGAGGGGGGCACGGCGGCACGTACAGACCGTCATTAATAGGGATTTTTGGACGTCTTGCCATGTCTTCCAGGAATTTTCCAAAAAATGGCTGATCAAGGGGATAGACGTGCAACACCTACATTTTCGATGCCACAAGCTATAATGTCCTCGGAATTTCTTGTAAGCTTGGTAATCCTCGCCGTTATTTTAGGAATCACGTTACCTTTTTCTCAAGTATTACAAGCCATTGAAATAGATATACTTCCTGCAGTTCAGCTTATATCAATATGACCTCAACCAGTCTGCAGAGGTAACGTGAAACTAGTTAGGATGCATTCAAAAAGCTTTTCGCAATGGGTGAGGCTTTTGCAAACGATATTGGCACAGAAATTACATTCCGCAGAATTAAAAATAGATTTAATATTCAAACTCAGTCTGTTGAAGAGTCCTACCGACCGCCTTTCAATATACTATAATCCTTTTATAGAATATATAATAAATGAAATCTCCTCCAGGTAGAGTTGAGCCGGACTTACACGAGGTAGTACATTTGTCCCTTACGACATGATAAATTGTGCTGAGGACTCAATTTTTTTAAAATGTAACGGTTCAAAAATAATGTCCTACTGGTATATGAGCGTGCATCTAGATAAATAGGGCGAGGTGGATTGTATACGAACTTACTTTTCTGCGGGAGTAAAATATCAAACTTGAACTGAGCCGTGGTGAGATTGTAAATACGAACTGGAGGGACATTTCTTATTTCTTTTGCGGCAGCAAAAATTTGCATCTTGTGTGTTTCAAGTTTCACCACAATCAGTGATTAGGAATCAGTGATGGAAGTGAACCCTAATCATTGAGGGACAATGGAACAGGAATGTTCGAAACCGACAAAAAGTTATGGAATATGGGACATATGTGATGTTGACAACTGCCCACAGATGGAGTGATTGCAATAATTGATGAAACTTGAAACACACCCGAATTTACGCGGGGTGCGATTGTAAAATATAAATATACATTGTGGAGACAGCTTTCTTACCAACTCTGAGGCAGCTTAATGCATATTGGATACAAACTCGTAAAAAAGCTCTTCATTAACTTCCCAGTAGGAAGTTATTGTAATCGGTCCGAAAATCGGAATCGAAATTTTCAATGTATTTACACGTTTCAAGGTCCCAATAGCATTTTAAGCAAAGCCTTCTACATTTACAAGCCATGCACAACGAAATCTCAATCTCACACTCGCATTCAAAGAAAATCGGACTTCAATTTATCTGACAGAATTGACTTCAGTCAGAATGGACTTCAATTTTTCTGTGAGAAGTGCGGTTAGAAACGTCAAAATCCGCGTTAAGCAAGTGTTTTGGAGGTTATAACTGCATTTATTATTAGTTTAAAGTGAATTTTTGTGTTTTCGTGAACATTAAAGTGCATAGGAAGTGGCCAGGATAATGATAATCGTTGGAAAAGGATTAAGTAATTGCCTGTAAGTAATTTTATTATAATTTTTGCATGCCTGTAAAAAATGTTGCAATCGCCCTTGCAAATAAAAACAAATGTACCTGTTTACAATAAAAGAAATATTGTTGTCTTATTGCAATGTTTACGAAAAAGTATAAATATTTCTTTTATTGTTTTAATTGGTAATAACAATTACTTATTTGGAGGCGATTGCAAGAAAATAACAGCATTTCTTCCTTGAGCCCTCTTTATTACTTTGTCATCATCATAATTTAATTATTTGATGTACCCGTGTAAACTCGGTCAATGATGAACAAATTAGTCCGAATAAAAATGAAAATTAAACTTAAATTGTTTACCTTTAAAAATAGTTTACAAATTTCTTCCTCCCTCTTGTTGATAAAACCAAAAACAAAGTAATAAAGAGGCTCAAGGAAGAAATGCTGTTATTTTCTTTTGATGTTGCAACCGCCACGAAATAAGTAGTTGTTATTACCAATTAAAACAATAAATTTGCAAGGGCGATTGCAACATTTTTTACAGGCATGCAAAAACTATAATAAAATTACTTACAGGCAATTGGTTAATCCTTTTCCAACGATGATCATTATCCTGGGCACTTCCTATGCACTTTAAGGTTCACAAAAACACTTTTAAACTTTTAAAAACTCACTTTAAACTAATAATAAATGCAGCTATAACCTGCAAAACACTTGCTTAGCGCGGATTTTGAAGTCTCTTTGGCACTTCATACACATACAGGCACACATGGCATGGCTTGTAAATATAAAAGGCTTTGATTTTAATCAAACATTTGAGAAGAAATATTTGTGTGGGTGTGTGTGCGTACGTATGTGGTAATTTTTTCCTGCACGATTTCGCGCGAACCAAAAAAGATATCGACTTAGTTGAGGTGCCGTTCGAAGCGTGTTCAAGGAAATATGATCTGAAAAGATTTTCATTAAAATCGGTCGAGCCGTTTTCTTTTGTTTGAACGACAAGTGATTTTTGTACCAGCGCGATTTCGCGCGAAACAAAAAAAAATATATCGGCTTCGTTAGGATGCCGTTCGAAGCGTATTAAAGGACATATGAATTGAAAAGATTTTCATAAAAATCGTCAAGCCGTTTTTTTGTTTGAACGACTTAAGTGGTTTTTGTACCAGCACGATTTCGCGCGAACCAAAAAAGATATCGACTTCGTTGAGGTGCCGTTCGAAGCGTGTTCAAGGAAATATGATCTGAAAAGATTTTCTTTAAAATCGGTCGAGCCGTTTTTTTGTTTGAACGACTTAAGTGATTTTTGTACCAGAACGATTTCGCGAGAACCAAAAAAGATATCGACTTCGTTTAGGTGCCGTTCGAAGCGTGTTAATAGCCTTATGACACTGGCTTTTTCGTAGGCTGAAAATGCTGCCTTGGCTAGGCTGAAAATGACGAAATCTTTTATACTGTGTGACAGAGATAGCATGTGAGAGTAAGAACGATTTTCTGATAATTATAACAGATAGTTGTGAGTGGATTCAGAAGAAATCCGTTGGGAAATATTTGAAATATTTAAATTTATTGTGAGTAAAATTATATTAATTTAAATTTATTGTATTTAAAATTAAACATCGCCAACATCAGATGCATAAATTAAAATTCTTTGTTCTCTTCCTTTTGTTATGAATCGGTTCCCCAACCTCCAATGTATTCCTATATTCCTATAAAACGAAACCAATTTCATTATAAATAACATCTCATATTCCCTAAAATGATAAATTCACATGGGTGAAGTATTTATTTTCTTTTACCCAATGCTGACTTTAATTTCAATTTGTATATTATACATACATATATTTCACTTTGACAGTCGACAAAGGAAATGCCCGATAAAATTTCAGACAAACTTCCATAGAAATTAATTCAAATCTTTTACTGCGTCAGCATTTTCGAGACAAACAAATGTATCGTATTACATATTGCATCGCACATAGAAAACCCTTATCAGCATTATTTCTCGCGAATATCAAGCACCTGAACAATCCAGGAGAAAATGATAATCAGTTGGGTTTATAAGATCGCGGCGGTCAGTTGTTAAAACAAATTAATTATGAAAATTATTTAAAGTAATTATGAAATAAAGCAAAAAGTTAACGTTGAAGGAATTAAATGTTAAAACAAATTAATTATGAAAATTATTTAAAGTGATTATGAAATAAAATAAAAAGTTAACGTTGAAGGAATTAAATGTTAAAACAAATTAAAGTAATTATGAAGTAAAATAAAGAAATTTCGCCGAAGGAAATAAATGTTAAAACAAATTAAAGTAATTATGAAGTAAAATAAAGAAATTACGCCGAAGGAATTAAATGTTAAAACCAAGGCAGTGTACCTGTGTCGGGTACCCGTGTACCCGTGTCGGGTTTTTACCCGTGTGTACAATTGGGGGTTGGGGTCTACCCGTGTATCCGTGTAGGGGTGGTTTACCCGTGTACCCGTGTAAGCTCGTTTACCCGTGTACCCGTGCAAGTTCGTGTACCCGTGTACCCGTGTATCCGTGTAGGGGTGGTTTACCCGTGTACCCGTGTAAGCTCATTTACCCGTGCAATTTCGTTTAGCCGTGTATCCGTGAAGGGGTGGTTTACCCGTGTACCCGTGTAAGCTCATTTACTCGTGTACCCGTGCAAGTTCGTTTACCCGTTTACCCGTGTAAGCAAGTTTGGTTACCCGTGTGCCCGTGCAAGTTCGTTTACCCGTGTGCCCGTGCAAGTTTGTTTACCCGTGTGCCCGTCCGAGTTAATTCATCCGCATGCCCGTGTGTCGCCCGTTTGTACGTGTCACTTAGTTTATGATAACAGTGTGCCCGTGCATTTTGATTCGCATTAGGATTACATTTTTGAGGTTGTCGATTTAAATGCCATTGAAGCTACGAGATGGAAAATGAAGACAACACAAACAAATGGAAAATGAAGACAACACAAACAAATGGATAACAAAGATCGTCAATAAATATTTATCAGGAATCAGCACGGAAAATCTCACATTGGTCAATGGGACAGACGTCGATGCAATGCAGAATGATAATGAAGTGAGGACTTTAAACAGTTGGATGATTGACGAGGTGGCTGTAGACAAGGAGAGCGCCCTGGACTCCATCATCGATCTCGAAACCTGCGTGGACATGCTGCTTAAGATCAATCGCAAGAACCCTGACGTGATTTTGATAATCTAATGCCATGTCTGTGCATTGGCTGGACTGTTATTAAATCAAATCAGGATTGCGATTATGAGCGTATAGAATGTTTCGACAATTTCCAAGCGAACAAAGGAAGAAGTTTCCTGGCTTTTATTTTACAGCTCTCTTTTCTCTATTATTTGTGAGTATCAATCGAAACTATTTTTTGCACGTTAACAATGAAACGTTTAATAACAAATTTGTTTACATTTTGATTCGTTATTTTGTTTCAGTACCCATTTCGTCGTTACCAAATAACCTGTTGGTATTCTATCAAAAGTGCTTCCAAATTCCAATCTGAATCAAAGCTTACTTTTTAAAATTGAATTTAACAGTCATTACCAAATATAAATAAGTTGGTCATCTTTGTAATTAGTAATTTGATACGAATGTTAATTATTAATAAATTATGTAGCCTGAAAGTATTGTCGATTAATAATTACAAGTACAAATAAAAATAAGCTTTTTATTTTTAATCTTCACAGCATTTCAGATACTATTTTCGTGGTTTAGAATTTTTACGCGTTTCTACAGTTGTGTCTAGAAATCTGGATGGGTGTCCTTTCGTTTTCCGTGGCGTTGGCATCATAACTTTGGAAACATCAGTCGGCGGAGATTTTGGCATTGCAGTTTTCGGGTCTTCATTTGCCGCAAGTGTTGGTTTCATAATCTCGGGATCTTCAGTTCCTAATTCAGTGGTTGAGTCAATTGATAACAAAGAAATATCTAAAATTCCTTTTATCAACGATTCATCTGACGGGTCAATGAAACGTTCTTCAGACAAGCCAGCTGCGACAGGGCTGGGTTCGAGAGACCCAATTGAAGAACCTTTGTTCAGTATCTCATCATATTCAGCGGCGGACAATATTTTGACATCTTTCCCAGTTTTTCATAACTCACGAAGCTTAATTAAATCACGTTTTTTGTTCTCGTAATTTTCCCCGCAGGCCTCACTACAAGACAATGAAATATCCTTAAGAATTGGCTCTATTTCTTTGCGCTTTTGTGGAACAGTCAATTTCTTTTCTTCGCGGATTTTGTAATAACTGGTCCCGGTGTGGCTAGCTTTTCCTGCTTTGGAAGTGACGTCAAATCAAATCTTGGATTGTTCGCCAGTGCAAACGACTTTGTCCACCGTTCGTCACACAAACCTTCTTCAAAAATGGGCAGGTTCAAAGCCTTTCGAACAGCAAAAATATGTTTGCAAGGTAACATGGACGATGTTCGAAACAGACACTGGCAAACTTTTGGACCAACTATCAGCTGATTTCCATACTCTTTGATTGAGCACTCGTCGTTGTGTATTGCAGGTACCAACACTGTTTCGCATTGTTTAAATTCTGATTTCATATCACAGAATGGTTTCGTCATGAGAAGATTCTCATATTCTACTAATTCACCAGGTACATCGGAGTTGACAGGTATTTTCATCAGATTGTCAGAAGTCTGTAAGTCGATTTCATCGTTATGGGAATCAAGCCTACTACGATAATATTACTGCCAGGGCCAACAAACTTCTTGGTTTCATAAAGAGGAGAGCCAAAGAATTCGGTAATATATGGGTCACAAAATTACTCTTCTGTTGTCTAGTCCGCCCTATCCTGTAATATGCGTGTCCCATCTGGGATCCTATATTCCAAGTAAGCAGCAGCAGGATCGAATCAGTCCAGAAGAGATTTTTTCTTTTTGCCCTGAGAAATCCACACGACCCGCATGACTACACTACCCTACCGCACTACTTGGACAGGTTGAAAGTGCTGGATCTCATGCCGTTATCTAGCAGGAGAAAACTGCTCATATCTTGCGTTGCCTTTGACGTCCTAAGTGGAAAACTTAATGTGCAGTTTCTGTCGGACAAGATCAAACTCAATGATGAAGTCCGACATACACGACACACTAAATTACTTAGGGAATACCCACACCGTACCGATTACGCTAGGAACGAGCCCGTCAACAGATGCTGTATGGTTTTTAATAGTCATAGCTCCTGTTTCTCCCCTTCACTCAACAAGGCATCCTATAAGAAAATACTCAGATCCCTACTAACATCCCACTAATAGTAGCTATGTTTAAGTTGCCAATAGTTATTAATGTAAAAATTATAATGAGGACTATTGTACATAAAAATAAATAGCCTACATATATACTACCCCAATTATACTGTACCTGACGATAATAATTTAAGTTGGTAAATCGTACTTAAATTTAAGTGTGCCTTGTTTGGCAATAAATAAATAAATAAATAAATAAATAAGCCAAACAAAAAATTTCTCCAATAGACCCAGTAGCGACCACCAGAACATAACGACGCTTGTTCCTAACCTTGAAAGAATTCAGTTGCCACTGAACGGGTAATCATTTCTGTTTTATTTTCATTGATATATATGTAAATGCTCGAACATCAAAATTTTGATTTATTAACTAATTATTAGTTTCATTAATTTGTAATGAATTACCTGCAGAGCAAACGAAAATAAACTACTGACAACGAACGATCAACAAACCGAGGTGAATACTTCAAAAACAATGCCAAACATCGATATTATCCAAAAACCAAGTTCTTTGACAGCAGTGGCTAAAAAACCCGGTTTGACTACTAAAAAGGTATTATTCTGTCCATGAACAACTCAAACTACACATATTAATATCATATTAACCTCGTCTTTGTTTACTACAGGATCACGAGATGAACAATGCGAAAGTGGAAAGAGCAAGTCAATTAAGAGTTCCATTTGCAGATTTCTCAAAAGAAGTGCTGAAGTGCGACAATTTCGAATTCCAACGCAATATGGCTGATTTCGAAGAATTTGTAAGAATCAAGTTTAAAGGGAACGAGATTTATAACGAAAACATTGCAAACGAAAAAGTCGAACCCGAAAAAAACCCTCTTGCAGACATCAAATTCGTCTCAACGAGATCAAAAGGACGACCTCCGGGAAAAACCAAAACAGTTATAGGATTGCCGGCAATTGACTCAACCAGTGAATTAGAAACTGAAGATCCCGAGATTATGAAACCAACACTTGCGGCAAATGAAGACCCGAAAACTGCAATGCCAAAATCTCCGCCAACTGATGTTTCCAAAGTTATGATGCCAACGCCACGGAAAACGAAAGGACACCCATCCAGATTTCTAGACACAACTGTAGAAACGCGTAAAAATTCTAAACCACGAAAATAGTATCTGAAATGCTGTGAAGATTAAAAATAAAAAGCTTATTTTTATTTGTACTTGTAATTATTAATCGACAATACTTTCAGGCTACATAATTTATTAATAATTAACATTCGTATCAAATTACTAATTACAAAGATGACCAACTTATTTATATTTGGTAATGACTGTTAAATTCAATTTTAAAAAGTAAGCTTTGATTCAGATTGGAATTTGGAAGCACTTTTGATAGAATACCAACAGGTTATTTGGTAACGACGAAATGGGTACTGAAACAAAATAACGAATCAAAATGTAAACAAATTTGTTATTAAACGTTTCATTGTTAACGTGCAAAAAATAGTTTCGATTGATACTCACAAATAATAGAGAAAAGAGAGCTGTAAAATAAAAGCCAGGAAACTTCTTCCTTTGTTCGCTTGGAAATTGTCGAAACATTCTATACGCTCATAATCGCAATCCTGATTTGATTTAATAACAGTCCAGCCAATGCACAGACATGGCATTAGATTATCAAAATCACGTCAGGGTTCTTGCGATTGATCTTAAGCAGCATGTCCACGCAGGTTTCGAGATCGATGATGGAGTCCAGGGCGCTCTCCTTGTCTACAGCCACCTCGTCAATCATCCAACTGTTTAAAGTCCTCACTTCATTATCATTCTGCATTGCATCGACGTCTGTCCCATTGACCAATGTGAGATTTTCCGTGCTGATTCCTGATGAATATTTATTGACGATCTTTGTTATCCATTTGTTTAGGGTGAGAAGACGACGACCTCCACGTATGCGTGACGAGTCAATCGCGCTGGTTCATCCTGGGCAATGCGTTCTTGAACGTTCTTGAACGTAGCAGACAGTCGTCCTCCCAACCTTGTGTTCCTTCCTGTTTTCAATCCGTGTTTCCCATCCCTAACCCCTAATCCTACGCAATCCCAAGGTGTAAACAATCGTGCTGAAGGGATGAATGGTACTGCGTGAGTGTACCACTAACGATGGACTCCGGATACCAGGCGACCTCCGGTTTAAATTAGCCTTCCCATGGTAATGCGGAGCTCTGCCATGGGTGACCGTCCTTTCTCGCGCGATTCGTGGGATCATCATTGAAAACAAAAAAAATAAAACTTATGAGGATGGATCACCTCTCAACGCTCCAACCACTTCTGGGGCTTCCATAGCCCCCCAACAGGCTGACCTACAAGGCCGGTTGGACATTTCCTGCGAACCCATGCAGCAGGGTGCCGATCATGGCCCCAGTGAAGGGGAATTTTCGGGATGCCTCTTCAATGAGGGCAGTTTGAGCCCGCTAACCGCCGTGGAGCACGCTGAGATCACTCCTTCAATGGAAGAAGATCTCCTTAGAGGCCCACCTGCGGAATCGCGGCCACCTTCTGCTCCATTGGAGCGGCGACCCGATAAAGTCCCTACTAAAAACCGGAGTGGCGCAGCCAGCAAACGTTTTAAGCGACTTTTGGAAGCTGGCTACTCCCGTGAAGATGCTGCCAGGATTTGCGTGGCCCCCGAGGAAGAGAGGCGTACCATTCTTCCTAATAAGAAGAGGGGTAGATCCTCTGGATCCTCTCCGGGCCACAATGCCCCTGCGAAAAGGGCGAAGGCTCCAGCTACACGGTCTGGAAAACCAGCTGAAAAGCCTTCACCCAAGAAGTCCGACGCACCCTTAATGAAGCCAAAAGTAGCTTCAAAGCCGACCTTCTGCCAAATGGCAGAGAGTGTCAGAATGGGTGTGCTCGCGACTAACTACCCGGAGACTCTCCTGACCACGGAACAATTAATTGCCGTGCAAGGGAGTCTTCTGGAGGCGATAGCCCAGTTGGGACAAAGCTCAGAGCAGCCGAGGTTCCTAGGTGTCGCTGCGCGCCCCGGGTGGCTAGCCATCACCTGCGCCGACTCGGCCACGGCCACGTGGCTGAGAGGAGTGATGGTCAGTCTTAAGCCCTGGGAAGGAGCTAGTCTCGTCGCTGTGGACGAAGACAAGCTGCCGCGCAGCCATGTTGTGGTCGGGTATTTCCCGGCTGCAACTGAAGACCCTACTGACCTAATGTTAAAATGGATAGGGGTCCAAAACAGGGCTCTAAGGGTGCAGGAGTGGAGAGTACTCCACAAAGTGCACCGTCCACCATTCACAGAGATGACGTTCTCTGTGGACCAAAGGTCAATTGACGAGCTGAGGCGGACGGGCGGCCAAATCGGCTACAAGTTTGGTTGGGCACATCTTAGGATCAAGGCGGCAGAAAAGCCTATGCCCAAGGCTGCCCCCAGCCAAACTTGCAATGTCCCCTCAGCGATCGCCAGCACTTCGCGAGCAACCGCGACCATTTCCGCTCCTATCACCAAGGAAGCAGACACCCCGAGGCTACCATCTGAAGCCTCGCAGGAGCCTGCTCCGGAAATGGGAGAGGTAAGCTCCAATGTGAGGATGGTGACCACTGCACTCTCCGGGCTGGTGGTTGGGGGGGCCTCTAACGAGGTGATGAATCCCTCCACCATCTCAAGACTGCAGGAGGCTGGGGCAATGACTAATGCCCCTCCATCCGACACAAACAACCATATAGCCTCCAGAGAGGCTGGTACTGCTGGCGGAATCGCCGAGGAAGCAACTCTGGGAAAAAATGCTTCCTCTATTGCCGCTACAGGCGGGGCTGGACCCCTAAAACCACCACTCCAATCCTCTAGGGAGAAACCTCCCCAGCCCAGAAAGGCTTTCAAAAAGGGGAGGGGAAAAAATCCCTTCAGGAAATGAGTATTGCTTCCAATATGAAGCTTGTCCAGATAAACCTTCATCACGCCAAGGCTGCCTCTGCAATACTTGAAAAAAGGTTTATCTCGGGCAATTTAGATGTGGCCCTAATCCAAGAGCCATGGGTGTACCGAGGAAGAATATGTGGCCTCGGTACTAATGTTGGCAGACTGATCTACTCCACCGAGCATGACTGCCCTAGAGCAGCACTGCTCATAGGAAAGAGATTAACCTGCCTTCCTCTTTCGCAGTTCGTATCCAGAGATCTTGTAGCGGCGGAGGTAGTGCTGCCAGGAGACGTAGGAATGCCCAGGCTTGTCATAGCCTCGGCCTATCTCCCTGGAGAAGAGCCTGCCCCACCGCCGTCAGATGTTAAGAGACTTGTGGAGGACTGCGCTAGGAGGAATATTCAGTTAGTGATCGGTTGCGACGCCAACGCGCACCACCTTGCGTGGGGAAGCACCAACACTAATTCTAGGGGCGAATACCTCCTTGATTTCATTACTACCTACAATTTACAGGTTATGAACAAGGGGCACGAACCTACCTTTTCTAATGTGACTAGGCAAGAGGTGATTGACTTGACTCTCGCTAGCACATTTGTCAGTTCCAGAATACTTAACTGGCACGTCTCAAGTGAGCCATCAATGTCTGATCATAGACATATAAGGTTTAACTTGAGAGCTTCTACAATATCTTCGGAAGCATTTAGGGTTCCACGGCAGACTGACTGGGAGGCCTATCGCACAGCCCTCAGGTTAGGAGTCAGCCATGTTGATAATAACCCCATCACTGAGGCCGATCTCGACCTTGTCTCTACCAACCTGCAGGAGACCATCATCGCAGCCTTCGAAAGTAGCTGCCCTGCGAAACCTCGAAGTACCAACCGAAAGGTTTCATGGTGGAACAATGATCTCTGCAGGCAAAGGAGAGAAGTCAGAAAACTGTTTAATAGGGCTAAGGTCTCGGGCAACTGGGACCTCTACAAGAAAGCCCTCACCAATTATAACAAAGATTTGAGAAGATCCAAACGAAGGTCTTGGAAAGCCTTCTGCGAAGAAATAGACAAGCTTCCAGCCTCTACGAGGTTACACAAAGTTCTGTCTAAGGATCACTCCAATGGCATTGTCTCTCTCAAGACTGCTGAAGGGTCCTTTACGGAGAACACCAGGGATACCATGAAGCTATTAATGAGCACTCATTTCCCGGGCTCTCAGGTAACTGATCCTGGATTGGCCTTAGAACCTTATATTGAATCGGAGGTAGTACTTGCCCACCGGTCCTATAACAGGAACAAAGGCCTGGCAAACAGGATTTTCACTACGGGTAAGATTGAGTGGGCCATTGGCACCTTCAAGCCCTTCAAGGCTGCTGGAAAGGACCACATCTTCCCGGCTCTCCTTCAGAGAGGCTTGGAAGAGATCTTACCAATCCTGCTGCCACTATTTCGGGGTAGCTTTGCGCTGGCCCATATTCCGAGGTGTTGGAGAGAGGCTAGGGTAGTCTTTATCCCTAAGTCGGGGAGAAGATCATATAGGGAAGCAAAATCCTATCGACCCATCAGCCTCTCCTCCTTTCTCCTGAAAACGATGGAGAAAGTTCTAGACAGGCATATTAGAGAGGGTCTTACAGCGAACCCACTTCACTGCCTGCAATTTGCCTACCGGGCGGGCAGATCTACAGAGACTGCCATTCATGTTTTAGTGAGAGATATTGAGAAGTCCCTTCGGGCCAAGGAAATCTCTCTCTGCGCCTTTGCAGACATTGAGGGTGCGTTTGACAACGTTACCTTCGGCGTGATCAATGAAGCAGCAGTAAAAAAAGGCATTCATCCCTCCACTGCGAGATGGATTACGTCGCTTCTCAGCAGCAGATTGATAACTGCTGAGATGAATGGTGAATCGATTACGGTAATGGCCGCCAAAGGCTGTCCTCAAGGGGGCGTTCTATCACCCCTCTTATGGTCAATCGTGATCGACGAACTTCTTGCCGACCTGAATAGCCGGGGCTTTAAAGCACAGGCCTATGCAGACGACATCGTCATAACGATTAGCGGCGGTCATGATGGCACCGTTTCAGACCTCATGCAAGCCGCTCTGTCATATGTACATAGCTGGTGCCGTAGTAAGAACCTGGGTATTAACCCACAAAAAACTGTCATCGTACCATTTACTAATAGAAGGAAGCTAAATTTAAAAGCTCCCTCTTTGGATGGCAAAGAAATGGTTTTCTCAAAAGAGGCTAAATATCTAGGCATAATCCTGGATCAAAAGCTCTCCTGGAAACCTCAGATTGAGAGAGTAACTGCTAAGGCAATTACATCTCTCCATATTTGTCGTCAATTTGTAGGTAAAACCTGGGGCCTCAAACCGAGGTTATTGTGTTGGCTATATACGACGGTCGTAAGGCCCATGGTCACGTATGCATCCATCGTATGGTGGGTCAGGACCAAGCAAAAGGGTGCTGTGAATAAGCTGGCCAGGGTGCAAAGACTGGCCTGTCTTGGTATCACAGGGGCTAAAAGCACCTGTCCGACTGCGGCTATGGAGGTCCTACTGAACCTTCCTCCGCTCCACCTAGTGGTGAAAAAGGAGGCTCTGGCGGGGGCGTTGCGTCTACGAGAGCTATTCTCCTTTAAGCCAGGAGACCTGGATCATTTATCGATCCTCAAGGAGCTAAACCTGGAGCCAATGATATCATTGTCCGATACCATCCCTGCCACTCTTGACTTTGACAAACCGTTTACGACGATTATTCGAAGTAGGTCAGAGTGGCAATATGGCAGGCCCCTCTTTAGAGGAAGCACGGCCTTTTGGTATACGGACGGTTCCAAAACCGATAAAGGGGTAGGGCTGGGCGTATATGGCCCAAAAAGTAAAATATCCATGGCTCTGGGCACTACCCCCACTGTTTTCCAGGCTGAGGTACTCGCCATCCAGGTGTGTGCTCAGACTTGTATTAATAGAGCTCCAAATAGCTCTAACATTGTTATTTTCTCGGACAGCCAAGCTGCCCTGTTGGCCATTAGATCTTACAGGGTGTCATCAAAGACTGTCCTGGATTGTCTCCTATCTCTGAAATCCCTCAGCAGGAACAACAGTGTCACGCTGATGTGGATTCCGGGCCACGAAGGTCACATTGGTAATGAAATTGCCGATAGCCTGGCTAGAGTAGGGGCAAACTCATCACCTATTGGTCCGGAACCTTTCTGCAGCTTAGCAAGCTGCCACGTAAGAACGGCCATCAAAAATTGGGTCGACCAGCTGTTTCTTCATAGTTGGACAAGGACCCAGGGTGCTCGTCAAGCTAAAAGATTCATCCAAATCGATAAAGCTAAAGCGGGCAAACTTTTAAATTTCAGAAGATGGGAGCTTAAAATAATAACAGAACTCATGACGGGCCACTGTTCGCTTAACTACCATCTAAACAAAATAGGACTGGCAGCCGACTGTAGCTGTCGGTTCTGCGGGGCAGCTCCCGAAACTGCGGAGCACCTGCTGTGCGACTGCGAGGCTACAGCGAGGAAGAGATTGAGCCTCCTCCATCGCGACTTCCCCACTCCCAGGGAGATTTGGGATATGAACCCTAAATCAGTTTTAGGCTATATTGGAAGCCTTAACCTAGATGGTTTTTAAAGACGGGGATGGCACAATAGACCAAATAAATAGGTCGCAGTGCCCGCCAAGGCGCCCCTCAACAAGAATAGAATAGAATCCATTTGTTTGTGTTGTCTTCATTTTCCATCTCGTAGCTTCAATGGCATTTAAATCGACAACCTCAAAAATGTAATCCTAATGCGAATCAAAATGCACGGGCACACTGTTATCATAAACTAAGTGACACGTACAAACGGGCGACACACGGGCATGCGGATGAATTAACTCGGACGGGCACACGGGTAAACAAACTTGCACGGGCACACGGGTAAACGAACTTGCACGGGCACACGGGTAACCAAACTTGCTTACACGGGTAAACGGGTAAACGAACTTGCACGGGTACACGAGTAAATGAGCTTACACGGGTACACGGGTAAACCACCCCTTCACGGATACACGGGTAAACGAAATTGCACGGGTAAATGAGCTTACACGGGTACACGGGTAAACCACCCCTACACGGATACACGGGTACACGGGTACACGAACTTGCACGGGTACACGGGTAAACGAGCTTACACGGGTACACGGGTAAACCACCCCTACACGGATACACGGGTAAACCCCAACCCCCAATTGTACACACGGGTAAAAACCCGACACGGGTAAAAACCCGACACGGGTACACGGGTACCCGACACAGGTACACGGGTAAACGGGTGTCGTGCGAATAGACACTGCCTAAAACAAATTAAAGTAGTTATTGAAATGAAATAAAATGCCTAACGGAGGCATTAAATGTTAAGCGAATTAAAGTAGTAATGAAATAAAATAAAAAGTTAACGTTGAAGGAAATAAAACTTACAATGATTTAAAGTGATTACGAAATAAAATAAAAGGTTAACGTTGAAGGAAGTAAATGTTAAAAAGATTTGAAGTAATTATGAATTACAATAAAAAGTGAACGCTGAAAGAAATTAACTGTTAAAATGAATTAAAGTAATTATTAAATGAATTAAAGTAACAAACGCATAAAAATAAAATAAAACAAAATATTCTAATAAAAAGATGAGTTTTTATTCTTGTAAAACAAAACATAAATTAACCTATTGAAAATTGAAAGAATCTAGATTATAATACTTTCAATTTGCTACTTCCGCAATAAAAAATCTGTTTTTGACCTGAGTCCTTCTTTACCACCATTGTGTTTCCCCACAATTAAATCCTTTCATACATCGAGTTTTTTTATGGCTCTGTTTACTTCTTCAAGTGAGATTATTGTTTATTACTTTCAATACAAAAACTTGCAGGGATCGCAGGTCACTTTTTTAATTCCTGGTCATGTATAATTTAAAAAAAATCGGGATCCACTTTTGTGGCACCTCTGGACAGATCATAACAAATTCTGTCGTTAGTTATAAATTGCGAGTTGTTGCGATTTTGTCCGTACGAAATGGAAAAAAAATAGAAAGAATGAAAAACTTACTTGGACAGACGATCAAGTAGAGTTTATAATAGATGAGATAGTTTATCGTCAAACTGCAGCACCACGCAAATCATAGACTCTGCCCAATCCGCAACTCCTGCCCGTAGTAATAAGAAAAAATATACTCCCCCGCCTTGAAATTACTATTGGGACATTAAAACATCACCGTAAACACCTCAAAATTTTTTTTGAGCGATTTTACACCGGAGCCCAAGTTCTAAACATTTACCCTTCAATTATATTTATTGTCACTTCAATTATATTTATTGTCACTTAAATTATATTTATAATCACTTAAATTATATTTATAATCACTTCAATTTATTGTTATTCACTCACTGTTATAAAAAGTCTAGAGATGCAGCAAACTGTTATAAAAAGCATAGAAGAAAGAACATGAATTTCATTATTTTCCTATGCTTTTTATAACAGTTTTCTAGACTTTTTATAACACTTAAAATCCAGCCAAGAAAAGTTTGAGTATATTCCTCTCACTCTTACATATGGGAAAATCTCCTTTGAATTTTTTTCTCTGGTTTCAGCCTAGCTAAGGCAGCATTTTCAGCCTACGTCAGTGTCATAAGGCTATAAAGGACATATGATCTGAAAAGATTTTCATTAAAATCGGTGGAACCGTTTTTTTGTTTGAACGACGTAAGTGATTTTTGTACCAGCACGATTTCGCGCGAACCAAAAAATATACCGACTTCGTTGAGGTGCCGTTCAAAGCGTGTTAAAGGAAATATGATCTGAAAACATTTTCATAAGTTTGAACGAAGTTCGTGATTTTTGTACCTGTCCAATATCGCGCGAACCAAATATGATACCGACTTCGTTGAGGTGCCGATTCAAGTGTATTAACGAAGATATGATCTGAAAAATTATCATAACTTTCGGTCAAGGCGTTTTTTGTGTTTAAATGAAGAGACTTCGGCAAGTGTGCCAAGTATCTTAAATTAATTAGTTTTGCTACTGTCTAATATGTATGTATACTCGTTGGAATGAAACCCGTTCCAAATGAGGTTAACTTTTATGGATTCAGCCGAGCAATAGCTTACCACGAAATTTTCAATCATTTGTCCATTTTCTGCCATACATCTGCCTACACACACTTCACGAATAGGTGATTTATCGTGACTAAGTATTTTGTAACGTAACGTCCGCATGAGTTGTTAAAGAATTAGCAGAGTGGTCATTATTTTGGTAGGTCGTAACTCCAATAGCTGCAACTTCAGGTCCCTTAAATTTAACAATATACTTGTTAAATAAGTTTTCAAATAACAACATATTCTTCATTTTTCATCCAAGTGTCAGTATTAAAAGTAATACATTAATTTTGTTTACAACTTCGTCATCCTAATCTTGTAAATACGCACATATCATTTGACAACCTAGCGAAAGTATTGATAAACAAATGTGACAAATGTTAGGTATTATTTATTATATGTTGATTATTGTTTATTTATTATTAAAATAACCATTGATAATATTCCACATTCATAATACTGGGAAGTTGATCTTGTGGACGGAAAGGGTCAAAACCACATCCCAACTAGTTGGTATTTGTTTTTTTTTTCTTTTTTTATTTGCTTGTTTTTGTCAGTTTGGCACTACAATAACACCTTGCCTCATTTGAAGTATTATATTGTACTGGCTCAAAAGAAAAAAGAGGCACAACATTTTATGATCGTTCCTACCCTACACTGCCTCCAGGTTCCCTAGCACTCAGCTGCAAAGACCCGGACAGTTGCAAAAACTGCTCTTAGTGACCAAAAATAGAAAAGGTTCGGCAAGGTGCTGAAGTGTAACACGGAGATCTTCCTTGTTTTTTAGTTTTGAAGGAAGAGCTAAAGAGAAATGAGAGAAAATATCCCAAAATCTCCAGCAAATGCTTACAAAAGAGCAAAGATGCTGCCAAATATTAGAACTCTGTGTCAATTCTTGTGCCCGTTTCCTGCAACTACTGTCACTGCCGGATGACAGAAGATGGTATAAATCCTTAGATTTAATGCATATCCATCAAGACATTGAGTCAAAATTGAAGCCTACTGACATTTTCAGTAGGAAACAAAAAAGAAACTGCCTTTATAATGTAATGTTTTTACTAAACCTTATTTTAATGTTACAAATATATTTCTTTTAATATTGTATGTTTTTGTAAATTCCAAAAATGTGTGCCCCTCTCAGGAAGAAATCCTGGATCCGCCCATGTATATGTATAAGAAATTGTATAATTAAAACTATCGGCTCGGCAGTCAAAAACAAACAGAACATATTCTTATGTAAATCCCAGTCCTTGAATCGAATCAAACCGCCCAGTGGAAATCCGCGAGATACCTAACAATTCAAACTTCAGACCTTCTTTAACAACACCCACAACAAAAAAAGAAGTTCTGTCATAACTTCAACTCTTGTCGTTATTTATGACCACTTGCCATAAATTAATGACATTATATGACAAAGCTCCATACATGTCATTATTTTTCATTGTTTCCGTCGTATAAACAGCAATGTCATTAATTATGACCAGAGATTATGACAATTGTCATTTTTTCTCATTCGTGTAACCGGGGCATTATTATCTGCCGTTGTGTTTCCGTCTATACATACTCGTACATCTTTTCATTAATTAATTTGGTCGAAGCCCATTCAAATTTCGTGGAAGATAGCTTCTGTGTGAGGTTTAATATTTTTTTGTATTTTGGAAAATGGGGGGTGGTGCCTCTAATTGAATAAACCATAAGTCGGGGCTTCTTTTCCAAAAATGCGGCACCCGTATGGCTATTCTATTAACTACATCTCCTGGAACTGCTACAGGTACTTCACGTTCCAACCTCTGTTCCATCGTAACCTATTACTTCGCGACTCGTGAACGAACGTACTTACTGCGGCGACTTCGTGTTAGTGCTTGTGGTGTGTTTGTATGAAAAAAATGTGACTAAATACTTGTAACTCAACACAAAAACAAAAACAAAATGTGTATTTAATTTAAACTTTAACCTAACAACCGCTGGGAACTTTGGTTAGTCCAAAGCCCAATGGAGTCTTCCTCCCGATTCGCCTGTCCGCTTGGCGAAGAGTCTGGGGCTTGGTTGGTCCCTCGCTACAGGCGCCCTCTCGCCTCGGACTCCTTTCGTCAGGAGACGTGAGCCAGCTAAGCGCACTGCACTATCCGCCTCCGCACTCGGGGTCACCACTTTGGAGAATGGGGGTGCCGTCCTTCTGGCACCTGAGAGGTGCTACGCTGTCCTATTGGAGGCCGGACCTCTGTCGCTTTAATTAACAATACCACCAGCTGTACTCTCGATTTCTCACTGTTTATTAATTTGTTTACAAATTACTATATACAATTCTACCCAAATCTACATGTGAATCATAACGTGCTACAAAGCTCTATATTCAAACAAACTAACTATGACCTATTTACAACAAACAATCTACAGTGTCTACAGTGATACTGTACAGTAGTTCTGTACAGTAGTTTTCATAGTGTACGTATAGTGTTTGTATATTATTGTGTTTTTGGTACGTCTCCACAGTATTTAAGCCATAAGTTTCTTTATGGACCGCTTCTCTTCGTTGTTTAGAGGTTGCATTCCTCCCGTTTTTTTGGAGGCGCTGTTCGCGCTCGTGCTCGTACCGATTTTCAAGGTTCGGGAATATGAGTCTAACCTGTTATAAGTTATAGAGTTGTAATTTCCTGATTACTGCTCGGATCAACTCGTGTTGATTTGATCTCTGGTTTCAGTTGCTTACTTAGGCTTGATGTGGATGGCCAGGTTCCGGTTTTAGCTATCGATTGTTTGTTCCCGGGTTATTTGTATAGTGGAGGAGCCACTTGTTGGAGTAAAGGTAGAAACAGAATGGCACGGCGACCGTGCCGGTGGCCGTCGACGGATTTTAGATTCCGTCTTAGCTAACAGAATGGTGCGGCGCGGTCAAATTTAACGGAATTTAACGGACGACGGAATTGAAATAAACGAATTTGAAATTTTTAACATAAATATAATTTCATGAGTACAGAATAAACTTTTTTAATTATTTGTTTTGTAAAAATACATGATTGTTAATTGCAACTTTGATCTTACCTGGAATTAAAAATTTAAGTTATTTTCAATATTTTCATATTTTTTTTTTCAATATTTTAGTAAAGAAAAATTTACTTGGAATTCAAAAATCGAAGAATTGTTTTAAAAATTGGCTGCTATATAATATTTAGCCATTTACCGAAGATTACCCGAAACTTAAAAATTAAAGCGTTTGTTTTGAAAGAGGGTGGTTTCATGACCTCTTTTATGACATTACATCAGATAAATTTACCTGGAAGTAGAAAATGAACGATTTGTTATTTACATTGGGCTGCTTAATGATATTTTGGCATTTACCGCAAATTACCTGGAGATTACAATAATTGTTTAGCCTATATGAAGCTTTGAATGGGCGTGTAACATTTTTTCACCGAGAAGGAATTTCTATTGTTAAGAAGAGAAAGAAATGGGCATATGTGTTCATGTTTCCATTCAAG
Source organism: Thereva nobilitata (assembly GCA_963855945.1). Taxonomy (NCBI): domain Eukaryota; kingdom Metazoa; phylum Arthropoda; class Insecta; order Diptera; family Therevidae; genus Thereva; species Thereva nobilitata. The sequence continues at coordinate 99,943,466 of OY979694.1, read as the reverse complement.
GAAGTTTTCGATGACAATTATTTCGTTTCTTTTCTGTAAAACTAATTTTTATTAAGTAGTAGTAGACAACCTTAACACCACAACCACCTGGTGTATCATACTTCATCAAGCGGGTACAAAAAATTCGAAGGAGTTCCGCAGTATATCTATAAACACCCGTAGGTGAGCGTTTCATAAAAGGTAAAAATATACATATTCATAAATAAATCACGAATTCGCTAGAAATCTGAACTAAAAACAAGCTAAAGAAATAAAATATAGCTTGCCGCAAAGATCTAATTGAGAAAAATCAAGAAAAACAAATTATTAAACAAGCACTTTTATTTTAAGCCATAGCACAGTACATAATCTATAAGACATATATTCCCCTTCTCTCTTGGATGATGTTATAACTTTCAAAGCCTGAAAGTACAAAAAATGTATACTACATCATTAGAAAGCAATAAAAAATACTTCTCACCTTTCCGGGTTTCCGCCTAAAATTTCTAGCATCACTATCTCCAGCTTGAATCCTCACCATTTTTTATTTCACCTTTTATCTGACAAAAAACTTTAACTACAAAACTTTCCCAGAAATGAATGTAATAACTTACTTTGGCTCCTGTTTTTCCTCAGCTATCACAACTACAAGCTCTGGTTCCGGAATTTTATAGTTTTTCCTCTAGGAAAAATACAAACATTTCAACATTCATTGTTTTTCACTAATAATTAAAGTTATAAGTTATTAGTATTTATTAGAAAATGAATAACATCACAGTACCTTGAAGTATCTCCAAAAGTTTAAATTAATAAAGTTCCATTTAATTCATCTTGAGTTGCTAAATAAAGACAAGAAATTTTTTTATCGTTTACTGTTTTGGTTTGATTTTATTATAAAAATTAGTTTTAATTACCTGCAACTAAGTCTTTCTGATGCCCCATAATTTATTAATAACTCCTTTTTGCCATTATATAATAAATTGCATTAATTTATTTAAAATACTAAAAAAAATCACGAATTAAATTGAAAATAACGGCCAAACAGCGACACGACCAAATTGTCAAATTGCAGGCAGACAGCAGTTAAAAACAAAAAATGTGTGCTAAATGTGTACTAAATCAGTTTTCAATGGTTGATACCACTTGGCGGCGGCGGCAGAATTCGGATTTGGTCTAATTTCACCGTGCCGGCTACCGCCTCTGTGTCATTATGTTAGCATATATGGCGGTGCGTGTATTTTAAACGTTTTGGCCGTCACGGACACCACCGCCGCCACGGTCGCCGTGCCATTCTGTTTCTACCTTAAGGCCCTTCGCAGACTTGTCCGTCATTTCAAACCAGTTTTAATATGAGTTCAATAATACACTCTGAACTAATTTTTCTCCATCATTTTCGTGTAACGATTGTAATGCCTATGTAGTAGTGCTGGGTGCAAGCAAATTTTCGTAGACCGCCGAGAACGAAAATATGCTTGTGTTAGTGTTATGGACGGTGAAACCAGAAAATGTTTGGGTGAACAAATGATGGAAAATTATGGAAGAAAAACTGTCTTCCGTGCGTCCCCTTGCTTATAAAACCGGTTTTTGTTTTGATGTTATGGACAAGTGTGCGGAAGGCCTAAGAGTGACCGTAAAACTCGTCAGGGCTACTGTTTGCTCGCTTGTATTACCTGGTCCTGTTGCCTTTGAAGTTGTTTTCCTGCTTGGGGCCTTCCTGAGATAGGCAGCTGGCATTCATCTCGTGCCTTGGAGACACCAATGGGGCTTGGCTTAGTTTTAAATAGCTGAGACTCCGTAATATTAGTATTTGTGTCTGGTGCTCTCGTAGTTTTTGGCTTGGAGGATCCATTTTTTGCATTTTTTTCCGGTTTGATCTAAGTGTGAGGAAATCATAGTATTCCTTGAAAGTTTTCTTTGGGAATCCCTTGCATCGATTTTATAACATTTTGTATACAAAATCAAGGTGTGTTGTCGTTTCTCTTAAGAGGAAGCTAATGACATAATTAAAGTGAAATCGTCACCCACATCAATACAATGTGTTCCAGCTTTGGAACTTCTACACGTCATTTGGCGAAGTCTCATGGAACACTGCTGCAATGGAGTAGCTTAAAAATCACGACCAAAAGCCCTTCTTTTATAGCCGTGTGTAGCAAAAAAAGTTTGAAGTGATGATGAAGCCAAGATTTATTATAAGGTCAAAACTGAATAAGGGATTCCTAAGTCTGAGCCTACATTATTCGCGACTTTTCGCTGTTTCAACAATAAAAATATAGTGACAGTTCATTTCCAAACATTCCTTAAATATTTTACGAATAACTTCGTAGTAAAGAGACGGAAGATAAAATATACCAAACGTTGACGGAGCTGTTTTTTATTATTCAGAGATGAAGGAAAAACTTTTGCCAAAGCACATAGAAAGAAATAAATAAATAATCAATGAACTAAAAAAGTTTTAATTCCGAAATCGAGGAAATATTTATTGTTTCGCCATCAATTAATGTAAAACATCGGTCCCACTACGGGCCGAGTCTTAAACTACATGAAAATAAATAATCTGCACGTAATCGAAGGCATTCGACCGCATTTTTCTATCTATTGCTTATTTCAATCTTCGCCCACTGGGTGCGGATCTCTATCAAATCCATTACCCTTTCCTGACACGAATTTCTTTTCTTAACACGACTCAATCAAATTCCTCCAATATCCTTTATAGCATTTATACGCCTCCAAATAGCAACAGCTCTCTCGCATATGAACTAGGGTAACTGGTCGATGTACGACTCATTCACCCAGAAACACGTCTTGTGGCACATTATGCAAAGGACCTCACATCTGGGGATAGGCCTCCCCCACTTTATTCATTATTGATCGTTGTCTACTGCTGGCGTGCCAACTGTTGCGCCGATTATAGGTGGCTCCACATGGAATCCCGTCAATGTACTTTTATACTTTGGGGCTGGAACAGTCCCTAAAGTGCCGTTTAATGCACACAAGTCGCAATAAGAACGCAGACGATTTTTTACTTCCAAATATTATTAAAGCTGTGAAATTTCAAATCTGGAGAATGGATCAATTTAAATATCTCCAGCTGGGTATAATCTAGGATAACAACGGTCATAATCAGGGCATTAAAGCTGAAATATAGTAGCATTTATTTTGGCGCATTAAGGGCCTGAGGTCGATACTTACTCTGGGTTATTGATCATCTTGTGCATCTGGACTGAAAATTACCACTTTGGGGCCAAATGTGCGTTTTTGGCTAATATTAGCCAAAGGAAAACGTTTAATGTTCCCGAAGAAAAAGATAAAAATGACTTTAAAAAAATTATCTGTCGGAACTGAAGCTGATAGCCACAAAATGGCAAGTGAACAAATTTTTTCGTTAGATCTAACTTGTTTATGAACATTATTATTAGAAGTAAAGTTTTCGATTTTGCGAATAAAGGTCAAATTGAGTATATTTCTTTTATTTTCCTTAAATTTCTTATTTACCTTATTAAAGTTAGTTAGTTAAATACTGGAGTGTGTTGCAATGTTTTCCATTAATTACTACAATTCTACAAATCCTTCTTCAAATTTTGCCTAAGAAATTTAATTATGTCACTAAAAATCAGATGATGATTAGAAGATCATAGGACCAAAAAGTTCCGGGAATACTGCAACCAGTATTATGGTGTTTCTCAGATGTTTTATGATAGAAAAAGGTGACTGAAATATTTAAGTCTATGCCTGGCGGTCCCTTCGTTGCTAAAGTGCTTTGATGATTTAGTAGCTTTTGAAAATAACTGAAATTAGCTATAAATTAGCCAGTCTTGAATTATTAAAAATTTTACTTGACAGGACAATGACTAATGACCTCTTCATGACAGGAATATTTTTGCCTTGACGATATCGATTTCAATGAATATTTTCGTCTGGCGCAGTCTACGTATTGGTTGGTCTGTCATAAAATTCTCGAAAGTAATTTCTGTTAGATTATTAGAAGAAATAATTTAAATAAGACTCAATATTTCGTTGGAATGTAATTAATTATTGAGATCACACATCACGATATAGGAAGACGATATAATTCAAATAAGAACCAAGTGTAAATCGAAATGTTGAGAACAACTACAAATTGTTACGGTATTATTAAAGAAGTAATTGAAATTCAAATTAAAGACCACTTATAATGTTATATAGCCATGTTACAATGTTACATACACGTTCGTAGTTTAAAATCAACCATTTCACAAAATTCCTTTGAATCGTGTGGTCACCTAGATAGATAAATAGAAATTAAGACAAAAGTCATTCTTAAGGGGTTAGTCTACTGTTAAAATGCGAAAAATGAGCTCTTTTTTAAACTGCTGTATAAAAGAAACGACAAAAGATAGCGACTTGAAATTTTATATGCTCGTTTATTAAAGTTAAAAGTTTACATTTTTATTGTTAAAAAAAATTAAAAAAAACAAAATGGCGGCCATCCCAGGCATTCACTGTAGCACTGCCTGATGAAAATAAAAATATCGCGGGGTAAGATCCTGACAAAAATATAAATCTGTAATCACAACACAAAAAATATTCTATTAGTTTTAAGTACAATCAACGCCCCTGACCTCAATTTAGAGCAAAAAATAAATTTTTGGCGATTTGGCAGCACTTTTTCAAATAAAAACATGACCAAAATCAACGCAGCTATGTGCAAATGTGTGCCAAATCACAAAAAAACTTATATTTTTGCCTAAAATGAGGTCAGGGGCGTTGATTGTACTTAAAACTAATAGAATATTTTTTGTGTTGTGATTACAGATTTATATTTTTGTCAGGATCTTACCCCGCGATATTTTTATTTTCATCAGGCAGTGCTACAGTGAATGCCTGGGATGGCCGCCATTTTGTTTTTTTAATTTTTTTTAACAATAAAAATGTAAACTTTTAACTTTAATAAACGAGCATATAAAATTTCAAGTCGCTATCTTTTGTCGTTTTTTTTATACAGCAGTTTAAAAAAAAAGCTCATTTTTCACATTTTAACAGTAGACTAACCCCTTAAGACCGACGACCAATTTACTCGAACTTGCGCAGTAGAAAAAAAATAATTTTGGTGTTTGAAAATAGTTTTTTATATTTTTTACTATAAGTGAAAACGCTGTAATGTTGCAGAATAAATAAAGTTCCTAATTTTCTTTTTTAGCAAATAAAGTTTTTTTATTAATTTGATATTTTCTTATTTTACATATTATCACAAAAACAAAAAATAGAGTTAAAGTCGTGCGATAGGCGGTTGTAACAATTTAGAACGAATCTCTTTCCTCACATTTTCTTTGTCGCTTGTAACAATGATTATCAATCACGTCGTGACACATAATCCTGTTCCATTTTTTATGAATTTTTACTTTTTGCAAGTATACAAGTAATCATTTTAGTTGCGTCTTTTTAATCTCTAGTGTTGTTTTTTGGAACATTAAAAGAACGCAAAGGGAAATTTCGTACAAAGCAAAAACCACTTCGCAGTAGGGAATTAACGAATTCATGAAATTGGAATGCAGTACCTATATCTTTGTAGAAATTGGAAGCCATGTGAATCAATGGCTATTGGAAGAAATGGTAATGTAAAGTGTCATGCATAAGGAATTGTAATGCAAGATAGCCGATATGCCTTTATATTGGAATGTATGGTAATGCAAAAGGTAGCTCTTAAGCCTTCGTATTGGAATTTATGGTAATGCAAAAAGTAGCTCTTATACCTTCATATTGGAATGAATTGTATTGCAAAAGGTAGCCGTTATGACTTCGACCCTAGGACATCGCAATGTTAATCTAAGGGATGATTCGATCTAGAAAGTAGACATTACGCATTCAAAGGAAAGTGTACAGAATCGACTCTGGAAGGCTTCCATTCCCTACTGGGTTCGTCTAACTTTGCAAATATTTCCATAAGTTACGGCTTCAAACTTCACAAAACAATTTATTTATTTTATTTGACAAGTGTCAATTTAAAAAATACACACTGATTCGATGCAACATTTGAGCCTGGATCGAATAAAAATTTCGCGTAAAGACGTGATTGGGAGAAGATTGGGAGAAGACGACGAAGATTGAAGAGAAGACAACATAACATTTTTTAGGTTATGTTACATTTATTGTTGTACCTTCAACGTGTTGTGGGTAAAAAATTAAATTAAAATGTTACTATTACAATAAAGATTTTCATAATGACAAAGCGAAATATTTGGGAGTACGAGGAAACGAAGGCATTTGGTGCTTTCCATTTACAACACAGAGTGTTCCATCAACGACACAGCTGGACACCAGCCGGCCACAACCAAGCCAATGCCACCATTTAAAATACAATTTATTTATATGTGCGGTTTCGGTTTATAATTAGTTGCTATTTAGCCAACGAACAGTGGTTGTTCATGGAACGTGTAGCATTAAAGTGCAGAGGATTCTACCCAAATATGAGGTATATCAAGCTAGCTGGCCAAAGAGTCGTGCCACACACGTGTCTAGTTTCATAATTTGTCGCTAATTTGTTACGTCAAAAAAAATTTTGTCGCTCATCTCTTTGTTTAGAAAATGATGAAAACGCTAGCTTGATATCAAGCTAGCTAGCCACACACTGTATCTTTCCAACTAAGCAAGATAACAAAAAGGCATTGGTGCAGTAATTTGTCGCTAATTTGTCGCTGAAAGGAACACGTAATACCGATTTTGGCGCCGGTTTTTTAAGGAGCCAGAAGGCGATTATTACCGATCGGCCTATCAAGGTGGCTGGCCAACGTGCGTTTCTCCCATTCAAAAGGAGATAACCAAACAGGATTTGCGCCGTAATTTGTCGCTAGTTTGTTGCTGGAAGAATAGCGTAATTTCCATTTTGTTGGTAGCGGTAGGAAGGTAAATGAAGCTGATTCCCCTAATTCGGTATTAATCTTGATGGCCAGAAAGCGTAGCCGTGCTTGTTTGTTTGCTGAACTATATATTTTTTCTATACGAGATTTAATATTTTCTGTTTACTGAATTGTATCGGCTGCATTTATTTTAATTAATCGAATAAGTAATCTTTTAAGGATATGTTTGCATCGCCAGTTATGTCAAGTTAAGGGGGTTGTATCACAAAACCGTTGTTTCAAGTTATTTTTTGTCAAAAATTCTTAAGGATCGTAAAATTTTATAAAAAGATACGGGTTTTGGATAAAAATAAAAAGATTTGTGTCTGGGTGTGGATGTTTGTTTATAGATGTTCATTTACGTTCCTACCGCTACCAACAAAATGGAAATTACGCTATTCTTCTGTTGAGCCCCAACCCCTAGAATTAAACGTATTAATAAAAAAAGGAATTAGAACGCAAGAATTATACTCACCTGAATAGAGTACCTGTAATAAAAAAAATGAATTAATAAACTGAATTACACAATCTAAATAAAACAAATGAATTTTATAATAATATACACAAATTTACACTGAAGTTTTAACATTACAAAAACAACAATACATGGAGTACAAAACAACAACAAAGCAAAAATCGAACATATAATTAACATTAAAAACAACATATTTTCACATCCACAACATAAAATAAACATATATTACACAGAATACATAAAAAATATATGTTAATAAATAAATAAAATTAACAAATATGGACAAAAACAACACAATACAAAACCTGCGACAACAGGTTATGTGCACAAACTAAATTGATGAGTTTAGACACAAAACCAATTAAATACACCTTAGAAGCACTGCACAAACACTGTAAGCGGACAAAACACTTAGACTTACCTAATGAATATAAAAACAGGTAAACTCTAACGTTAAAAACGGATAACTTTCGCGTAAAAAACCGGCGCGCGCACAGCGAAACTTTGACGGCGGATAAAATGTCAAACTTTATGCTGCGACATAAAGCGACTTCGCCGTACTATGTCATTTTTTATGGCGAATTCGCTGGGAATGCCACAAAAACGAATTTTATCTATTAAAAAAGATATTGTAAAAAATATAATTTTACAAAAGGCTAATAAGAATGAAAGAGATGCCAATTATGTAAAAATAGAGCGAGATAAAAAATATTTATGCAAAAAGGGATGCCGGAAATGGCGTCGATAGATTATATGCATTTTCGAAATTAATAAATTTATTAAGAAAAAAGGAGACAGAAATTTGCAATAAATTGGAAAAATTCAGAATTAATTTTAGAAAGAAGAAAAATGAATAATGGTGGCAAAAAGATGACTGGAATAAGGAAATAAGAAAATAAGTGTACTTTGATAAGGCAGTTCGCCAAGTACCACTTTTGAGGATATATAAACAGGAACCAACAAGGACTCAGCCTCTTTCGTTTGATAGAGTTCCAAGTGAAAGCAAGTTTATGCCTTTGGGTGAAGTGTCTTGTACATGCTTTTAACCACCAGCGATATTTTAAAATCAGAAAGTGTCAACTTTAGAAAAACCATTGTGAGTATTCTTATACATGCCAAAACTGGTGCAAGTACGAGAATAAACTGCATGTTTTTTCGAAGTACAGGAAAGGTTTTTTTGGTCAAATAAAATTATATATTTCAAATTCAAATTACTACTAACAACATAATAATAACCAAACTACAGGTAAACCATACATTGTGAAAGCCCAGCCACACATGCCAAATTGGTGAACGTGGAAGAAGCACATGCAATTGTATGCAATACCACCATAATTACCTTAATACTAACTTTTGTTGTATATATCTAAAAGGACATAAGAATTTTTAATAAATTTATTTTCATAATTCACATATAGTCTTATCATTTGTAATCACGACTAGAATATCAATTGCCACAATATCCTTTTTTCTTTGCATACAGCCAGTCAAGGTGGTTTATGTTTTAAATCACTGTGCACAACTGGTAAAGTTTACTTGTCCACCCAACAGTTCACCTCCTTCATCACCACGTGTCCCGCATTGACCGTCAGGTGATTTCTGGTGAAGGCAACGGTCGACAGCTAAACATTTTTTGGTGGTTCCATCCAGGAATTCGTGTGCAACATGTTCTGGTCTGATTATATATTGATATGGCGACGGGTTCTGAAAATAAACAGGCACCAATGCCATTATTAACACAATTATGTCAAACACAACAAATCCTGAAAACGCAGTTAGAGAAATATATCGAAGTTGCTAAGAAAACTGCTATACCTAAGAGAACTCAAGGCTTCTATGAATTGAGAATAGCTGGATTAACTGCTATGTGGAAAGAATTTACAAAAAATGATATCGAAATACAAAGGGCAGCACTTCAAGAGACATCAAAAATTTCTGAGGCATATCTGGAAGAGGACCAATACAGTCACGCAGAACTTAAATACAGCGAGTATATGGCAGATCTGATGGACGGATTGAAGAAACTCACCACAGGTAATACTACTGCCCCACCAACGTCATCATATGACATCAAACTACCAAGGATTAGCTTGCCGAAGTATAACGGTGATTATGATGTATGGCGATCCTTCCACGACGTGATTGTGTCATTGGTTGACAACAATCCCAAACTGGCGCCTGTACAGAAACTACATTACCTGAAGGAATGTTTAGTTGGGGAAGCAGAAGCACTACTGAGACACATCCCAACTACCAACCAGGATTATGCGCCAGCATGGGCAAAGCTGAAGGAAAGATACGAGAATAAGAAGGTATTAGTAAACCATCAATTAAGAACTTTCATGAACATACCCAAGCTCCCAACAGAAACAGCAAAGGGTATCAAGATCTTAATCAATACAATTTCGGAATGTCTACAACAGTTGAAGAGTCTTGAAGATGACACAAAATCATGGGATGTCATCCTGATTCATTTGCTCGTGCAAAAATTGCCATTTGTGACATTACGCCTATGGGAAGAAGAGCAAGGAACAAATCAAGCCCTTCCAACCTATGAAGCTTTCTGCGAATTTCTCAACAATAGATCAATTGCAGATGTGGTGACGTCCAAACCTGCAGTTCAACCAAAGTCAGTATCACCCAGAGGAAATACACATGCTCATCAGAACAACTGTCACGCCTGCCAGCAAAACCATTTTGTCATCAAGTGCAAGAAGTATCAGGCAATGAGTCCGGAAACACGATACAAGTTGTTAAAAACAGCCGGCCATTGTCTGAACTGCTTGTCCACCCAGCACGACACAAATGCTTGTCCTAGTAAATACAGATGTCACAAATGCAAACAGAAGCATAATACTACACTACATACCGATTTCAAACGAGAGAGCAGTGGATCATCGGGGTCCACAAAAATACAACTTCATTAAGGAGTAAGCAGCACAAACCACTCTCCCGCAACCATGAAGACACAATCAGCCAGCAATGCTGATGAATTTAATTCAACACAATCCTTCTTAGCTACAAAGGACCATCATGCATTACTATCGACAGCATTAGTAAGTGCATATCCTAGGCAAGGCAGAAGGACGACATTACGATGCCTCGTAGATCCTGGTTCAGAGTCATCGTTCATCACACAAGCTGCATGCACGCGGCTTGGCGCTACAGCAACAAACGCAGCGATAACCATCAATGGTATAAATAAAAGTCCACTAGCAACAGCAAGCCAACAAGTAAGGCTCACCTTAGAGGCACATCGCCCTAATACAACCACATTGGCAGATGAATTTCTAGTTCTCAATGAGATCACCGATCCACTACCAACAAGGATAGTACGCAGGGGGAACTGGAAACATCTTAAAAATATACAACTAGCAGATCCAACATTTTGGAAGCCAGGAAATATTGACGCACTATTGGGAGCACGGATTTACGCAAAAATCGTTCAAGAAGGCATCCGACGAGGACCTGACACAGCCCCAACAGCTATAAATACAATATTTGGATGGATTCTAATTGGACCATTAGCAGACACATATCTCAGCCAAGTGACAGCATGCACAGTCACAACCACTCAATTGGACTTGAGTAGCCAGCTCAAACAATTTTGGGAATTGGAAGAAGTTCCAAAGCAGCAGATTTTGAAAAAAGAAGACGAAATCTGTCAACGTATATTCGAAGAGACGCATATACGGAAATCAAACGGAAGATATCAAGTTAATCTTCCCTTCATTCAAGAGCAAATACCAGCTCTAGGACAATCGAGGCCTCAAGCCCTAAAACGATTTAAGTCTTTACAACTCCAGTTCGGCAAAAATTCTACATTTGAAAAGGAATATTCAAAGTGCCTGGATGAATACATTGATCTGGGACATATGGAGGAAGTCAACCCCCTTCAAATGAGGAAGAGCACTACTATATTCCTCACCATGCGGTCTTCAAGGAAAGTAGTACCACAAAATTACGAGTAGTATTCGACGCATCTGCGAAAACTACAGCTGGAGTCTCCCTCAACGAAAACCTTTTAACAGGACCAACTCTGCAACCTAAACTATTCGCGACTCTACTCAATTGGAGGAAACACAAGGTTGCAATGAATGCGGACATCGAGAAGATGTATCGTATGATCGACATACATCCAAACCACAGAACGTTTCAGAGGATTATTTGGCGACACCCAGAAACGTCACAATTACAAGATTACCAATTAAAAACTGTAACATTTGGCACCGCATGTGCCCCATACCTGGCAATACGCACACTACAACAACTAGCAGAAGATGAAAGACAGAAGTGGCCCTTAGCGTCCAAGGCCATATACTCAAACTTCTATGTCGACGATCTGCTAGCTGGTTCTGATAGTATCACAGAAGCAAAACAACTACAGTCCGAGCTTCTTAGCCTAACCCGAGCAGGTGGTTTCAACTTACGCAAATGGACTAGTAATGACCCAGAGCTATTAAAGGATTTACCAGTGGAACATCGTGAGCTAAAGGACATACTAACATTCTCAGATAACGACACGGTTAAAACACTTGGCATTCGATGGCATCCTGGACCGGACCATTTCACATTTTCAGTCATTCCAATGCGCGAACACAAGGTCATTACAAAACGCAACATGTTATCCAACATAGCATCACCTTATGATCCATTAGGGTGGTTATCCCCGGTCATAGTCGTCGCCAAAATGCTTATACAAACATTATGGATTACTGGCAGCGCATGGGATAAACAAGTATCCCCACAAATAGAAACCCAGTGGTCTACATTTAAGCAACAGCTGAAGGCTCTGGAAGCAGTACAAATTCCACGTTGGATACAATATTCCCAGGCACTAATGTACAAATACATGGATTCTGCGATGCATCTACAAGGGCCTACGCTGCTGTATTGTATCTACGAGTTGAACATGAGAATGGAGAAATCACATCAACCTTGCTTACGGCTAAAACCAAAATAGCGCCAATTAAACCTACTACGATACCCCGTTTGGAACTAAACGGAGCTGTCATCCTAGCCCGATTACTCAAAGGCACGATCACTGACATGCAATTGCAGCACATTACAACATATGCCTGGACGGACTCTACTATAGCCCTTCAATGGGTTAAAGAACACCCGTCCAGGTGGAAAACGTATGTAGCTAATCGTGTTGTGGAGATCCAGGATGTGATACGTTATGATCAATGGCGCCACATCCCTACCAAGGACAATCCAGCCGATCTAGCATCAAGGGGCATATCAGCAGCAAGTTTGGCAAACAATAATTTATGGTGAAATGGACCAAGTTGGCTAACCAGCAACCAAGAAACATGGCCTAAGTTTCGAGAAACAAACGAGCAAACAGAGTTAGAAGCAAAGAAACCAAAAGTGAAAAGCTTCCTCACTACGTTTGAAAACAATATCTTGCTACGCTATTCATCAATGACAAGACTCACTCACATCATTGCATTGATACAACGATTTAAGCACAACTGTCTAAATCCAGAATTCAAACGAAGGAGTCACATATCCATTTGCGAGTGGCAAGAAGCAGAGAAAACAATTGTACGACTTGTACAACAATCAAGTTTTCCAGAAGAATATAAAAATTTAGCAAATGCCAAGCCACTAGCACGAAATAGCCGTTTGCTTAAAATGAACCCATTCATGGATAAAGATAAAATAATACGAGTCGGAGGCAGGCTACAGAAGGCGATAATGTTATATGATGCAAAACATCCAATCATCCTACCACAGGAACACTACATCACACATTTAGTTATTGATAGAATACATCTAGCAACAATGCATGGCGGAGTCTCGGTGGTCCTCTGTACAAGTAGACAAAAATATTGGATCATAAACGCCAGACGATGTATTGCTTCTCGTATACACAAATGCGTCACATGTGTTAAGCAAAAAGGAGAAACATTAACTTCAAAGGCAACTTCCTACACCTAGAGTGACTATTAACAAACCATTCAGCAATGTCGGAATTGACTATGCTGGGCCAATAACAATTAAATCATCAAACATCCGCAATGCCAAGTTACTCAAAGCATATATTTGTATATTGATTTGTCTTACAACAAGAGCCATACATATTGAATTAGTGTCAGATTTATCCACTGGAGCATTCCTTGCCGCTTTAAGAAGATTCATCGCCAGACGAGGTCTATGTTCCAATATTTACTCCGATTGTGGCACTAATTTCATAGGAGCTAAAGCCATCCTCGATAAAGAAATTAAACAAGCCGTCAAGGAGGCCACCTCGGCAGGTGCACAATATTTCATCCCACAACAAATCGCATGGCACTTCAACCCACCTGCAGCTCCACACTTCGGAGGCATTTGGGAGGCCGGTGTTCGATCTATCAAGCATCACCTGCGTAGAACAATAGGAAGGTCAACATACACTTTTGAAGAGTATTCAACAATACTTACCCAGATCGAAGCATGTCTTAACTCTCGCCCACTATGCCAAATTAGAAATGATCCAGATGATACATTCATACTCACTCCAGGACATTTCCTGATTGGACAGGCTCTCAATGCTATACCTGAACCAATGAATGGCGAGGACATATCGCTTCCGCTGCGATGGAAGCACATCCAACATGCAGTCAAGGGATTTTGGGACAAATGGTCAAAAGATTACCTCAACCAACTTCAACAAAGACCAAAATGGCAACAAGAACAACATAACATCAAGATCGGAGACATCGTACTCATCAAACATGAAAATCTACCACCAACAAAGTGGCCGCTAGGTACCATTGAAAAAACGTTTCCTGGACCAGACGGTTTAACACGGGTAGTACAAGTGCGAACAGTCAACAATAGATTTCAACGACCAATAGCCAAAATCTGTCGACTACCGATAGAACAATCCACAGCTCAGGATAAGTAGCAACTTTATGAAGGAGCAACCTTCAGCAAGTGTCGTCATGTTGTCCTGTGACTGGTATCGTTCTAAGTGTTCTTTGTTTTGTGTTTCCTATTCTAATCAAAATCCCCCATATTGTCCGCTCATTTTTAGATGTCTGAGTTCGAGTACACCGAGGAAGATCTCGCCGCAGCCGAAGACCACTGGCTATATGGAACTTCAGGTCCGATGGGGAGTCCTTTTCTCGAGATCGATTGCGATTTTGCCGCAGAACTCGCTGAACTATCCGCAGATCTTGATGGTCCAAAGACGCCAAGTCAATCGACGCGACGTACTGAGAAGCCAGCTAGCCCACCAAAACAACCAACGCCTCCGAGGAAACAACCGACGCCTCCGAAATCAAAGGTACGAGAGGTCCCGCTAAGACCTTGGACCAGTTCTCCAGCACGACCAGTCCCTAGGAGAAATTTCGAAGCCATGCCATGTGGACCAGAATTTCGAGTTCGGACACAGCCGCGAAAGATTCCCACCACGAAGACCAGCTCCACGCAATTGCAAAGGGAATCAGCTATACCCAAGACAGAAAAACTACTAATTGCTCCTTTAATCCCTCATGGGACATAGGGCGGAAACAGTTGCCCTCCAGCGGACTCTGTTTTGCGCGACAGCTCTCAGCTCTGACCAGGATCTCCCGGTTGTTGCGGCCTCTGATAATAGGGTTCTCCTCCACGTTGTTCTAGGTCTTCCGACTCGACGGGATCCTTGCGGATTCCAGTCAAGGGCCTGTTTGGCTAGATTATCGTCTTCGCGTCGCAAGGTGTGGCCAATCCAATTCCATTTCCTTCGCCTGATTTGGTCGTCTATCCTTTCTTGGCCGGCACGGCGCCATAGTTCTTCATTTGAAATTCTATCTTGCCAGCGGATTTTTAGGATACGACGTAGGCATCTGTTGATGAAAACTTGTAGGCGCCCTGTGATGAATTGGGTGACTTTCCATGTTTCGCAACCGTACAAAAGAACTGCCTTAACGTTGGAGTTGAACAGCCGCAATTTGGTGTTAATTGAGATCTCTGTTGATCTCCATATGTGAAACAGGCATGCATATGCGCTTCTTGCTTTATTTATTCTGGAACTGACATCTTCTTCTGTACCGCCGTTTTCGGTAATAATACTACCGAGGTAACAGAATTTGTCTACCAGTTCCACGTCACGGTTATTTAGCGCTGTCCGTTCAAGGGTGTTTGCATTTATCCGCATTTCTTTTGTTTTAGTCGGATTTAACCTTAAGCCCGCCGAGCTACTTTCTGTTGCCAATTTGTTTAACATGTTTTTGAGGTCCTGGTGTCTGTGGGCCAGCAAACAGATATCATCCGCGTAGTCGAGATCCTTAAGGCGGTCTAGCAATCCCCATTGTATGCCACCTGTTCTTCTATCTAGAGCGCTGACAAGAATGTCGTTTATTACTATAAGAAATAGTAATGGTGAAAGTAGACATCCTTGTCGTACTCCTGAGCTTACCTCAAAGCTGTCGGATAATTTTCCATTATGGAGAACTCTGCATTTGGAATTGTTGTATAGAGCTTTTATCAATTCTATTATTTTGTCCGGCAGTCCACGTTTCCGTAGATCTCGCCATATAAAGCTCCTATTGACCGAGTCGAACGCTTTCTCATAGTCTACGAAAGCAAGGTAAAGGGGGGATCGAAATTCAGTAGACTGCTCCACTATGATTCTCAAGGTGTTAATATGGTCTATGCAGGAGCGGCCCTTTCTGAATCCAGCCTGCTGTCTTCTAAGCTTTCGATCTACTGCCTCTCTTATCCTAGATAGTAATATATGGGACAAGATTTTTCCCACCGTAGATAATAAACAGATGCCTCTCCAGTTGTCACATATTGTTAGGTCCCCCTTTTTTGGTATTTTGACTATGATACCTTCCGTCCAATCCTCCGGAAAGGTACAGGTGTTCCATGCTATTTCCAGGATTGGCTGTAGCGCATCTGCTATGAGGCTTGAGTCGGCTTTCAACAATTCTGGCGGGATGCCATCTTTTCCAGCTGCTTTACCATTGGCCATTGCATGAATTGCGGTTACTATTTCTGTGTTGGATGGTGCACGAGTGGCGATTCTTATTGGCTGTGCATTGTTGTTATTTTCTTCAGGTTCCTGCGAAAAGGAACCATTCAGGGCGGCGAAGAAGTAGTCTCTCCATCTTTGGAGTTGCTCCTCGTCGCTGCACAGCAGCCTTCCATCCGCACTCTTTACGGCATGCTTTTTAGTAGAGTGCTTTCCCGAGAGCTGCTTAGTAATTTGGTACAGCACCTTACTGTTGCCTGTGTTTGCCGCGTTTTCCGCTTTCTCTGCGAGCTCATTTATCTGCCGCCTTTTATCACGCCGGACACTTCTCTTTACCTCCCGGTGTAATTGGGAGTATTCCCGTTCAAGTTGTTGGCGTCTTTCCGGGTCGCTTGTAGAGTTCACGTTATTTTTGAGGGCCCTTCTGCGTTCTATTTTTTGCCAGGTTGTGTCCGAGATCCAGTGTTGCTGGTTTCTTTGGACATAACCGATGCTTGTTTCCGCTGCTGTTATTATAGCGCCCTTTGTTGTGCTCCACAGCTCTTCAATGTTCGTGTCGTCAGAAACGGTTTGCTGGTTTAAGATTTGTTGCAGATTTCCAGCAAATTCTCTCCTTTTAGTGCTCTTCCGCAGAAGGTCTACGTTAAACCGTCTACGGTTTATGGCATCGCGTTGAACGTTTCTGATTGCGGCGATTTTTAGGCGGATAGTTGCTACTACCAAATGGTGGTCACTTCCAGTGTCTGCTCCCCTAAAGCTCCTGACATCCTCCAGAATAGTTCTCCATCTGCGGCTGACGGCCACGTGATCTATCTGATTTTTCGTTCTACCATCGGGCGATACCCAGGTCTCCTTGTGTATCTTCTTGTGACAAAAGTAGGTACCACCTACCATGAGTTGATGGGAACTACAGAAGTCAACGAAAAGCTCACCATTGTTATTGGTAACTTGGCTTAGGCCTTGATTTCCAATAGTGTGCTCAAGGCCGGTGTTGTTGGGGCCGATCTGTGCGTTTAAATCACCCATCAAAACAATGATGTCTCCCCTTGGAATAGAGCGAAAAACCTCATTCAGTCGCATGTAGAACTCGTCTTTGATGTCATCTTCTGCGTCTTCAGTCGGAGCGTAGCATTGGACTATCGTAGTACTTCTTAGCCTGGTACGTAGGCGCACGGTAATAATCCTCTCAGAAACTGGTGACCAGCTAATGAGGCTGGACCTGGCTTCCTTGGTGAGTATTACGCCAACGCCATTCCCACGATTTTCAGTTTCGTTTCTCCCAGAATATAAGAAGGACTCACCGTTTGGGTAGATATGTTCCCCCGCATCGGGCCATCTGGTCTCGCTGAGTCCCATGACCTTGATTTTATAGCGGTTCATCTCGTTGAGGACTTCATCCAGCCGTCCATCAGCAAGCAGCGTTCTCACATTCCATGATCCGATTCGTGTCCTGGTTCGAAAAGCAAAGGTCGTCGTCGTGTTGTCCATCCGGTTCCGAGGCATTGTTTGCCGATTCGTAGCAATTATGTGTTTTATAGGAGCGGGTTGCTAACCCTCAGCCCAACCGACTTAGAACTCTGTTTTGTGGGGCAGAGAACTCGCCATTCGACCGTCTCCCGTTAGCTCCTTCCGAAGAAGTACCCCAGGGGGCACCGCGGGGAGGTGGGATTAGGACTTGCTAACAGAGCTGCTAGGTGTTCGTCTGCAGTGACTCTTCTCGGGTTTTGGCAGAAGTGACAAATCGGGTGCCACCACCTTCCGAGGTCTTTGTTAGCCGTTCGCCCCCCCCCAGACAGAAAAACTAGGGCCAAGTAAACAACTGTTGAAACGCAAGCATGATGAGCCCAACAATCGTCGCTTGCTAAATCAACCCCGCAGCGATCTGGCTAAACCAGCCAAGGCAGAACAACCAGGGCACGAAAAACCAATGGACATCATAATCGACCTAACCACACCAGATGTACCAGCTCTCAAGCGACAGGCAACTCAACACGTCAGTATACAACCAAACCTCAAAGGACAACCAACAATCGCCATTGCCGAAACATCACAAACGATGAGAACAAACATTTCCTTGCATAAATCAACACTGATCAACATAGGAACACCAACCAGTGTATCAGTGTTGAAAACCACTGCAAATAACGCAGGCGTAACCGTACAGACACCAACAACCATAAACGGCCGACGCCTCACTAATCTATCATTGTTGAGACCAACTACCACTGTGCAGGAACTGGAAAGTAGGATCAACAATGATGTTCAAAAATTTATAACACGAGAAGGAGAGGATTTATACATCCCGAAACGCGTACTACAGCGACTAAACTTCACACAAATACAACAACGAAGACAGAAAGATTTTACAGTGAACTTACCTGATAAGTACCAGGTACGCCTACATCTTAAAGCCGATGGTACTATCATTTTCCACCACCACCATAAGAGGGGGATCGGAAAACAAAGAGCTTTGTTGAACGCAGGCGTTCAACGAGGAGGAGAATGTTGAGCCCCAACCCCTAGAATTAAACGTATTAATAAAAAAAAGGAATTAGAACGCAAGAATTATACTCACCTGAATAGAGTACCTGTAATAAAAAAAATGAATTAATAAACTGAATTACACAATCTAAATAAAACAAATGAATTTTATAATAATATACACAAATTTACACTGAAGTTTTAACATTACAAAAACAACAATACATGGAGTACAAAACAACAACAAAGCAAAAATCGAACATATAATTAACATTAAAAACAACATATTTTCACATCCACAACATAAAATAAACATATATTACACAGAATACATAAAAAATATATGTTAATAAATAAATAAAATTAACAAATATGGACAAAACAACACAATACAAAACCTGCGACAACAGGTTATGTACACAAACTAAATTGATGAGTTTAGACACAAAACCAATTAAATACACCTTAGAAGCACTGCACAAACACTGTAAGCGGACAAAACACTTAGACTTACCTAATGAATATAAAAACAGGTAAACTCTAACGTTAAAAACGGATAACTTTCGCGTAAAAAACCGGCGCGCGCACAGCGAAACTTTGACGGCGGATAAAATGTCAAACTTTATGCTGCGACATAAAGCGACTTCGCCGTACTATGTCATTTTTTATGGCGAATTCGCTGGGAATGCCACAAAAAACGAATTTTATCTATTAAAAAAGATATTGTAAAAAATATAATTTTACATAAGGCTAATAAGAATGAAAGGGATGCCAATTATGTAAAAATAGAGCGAGATAAAAAATATTTATGCAAAAAGGGATGCCGGAAATGGCGTCGATAAATTATATGCATTTTCGAAATTAATAAATTTATTAAGAAAAAAGGAGACAGAAATTTGCAATAAATTGGAAAAATTCAGAATTAATTTTAGAAAGAAGAAAAATGAATAATGGTGGTAAAAAGATGACTGGAATAAGGAAATAAGAAAATAAGTGTACTTTGATAAGGCAGTTCGCCAAGTACCACTTTTGAGGATATATAAACAGGAACCAACAAGGACTCAGCCTCTTTCGTTTGATAGAGTTCCAAGTGAAAGCAAGTTTATGCCTTTGGGTGAAGTGTCTTGTACATGCTTTTAACCACCAGCGATATTTTAAAATCAGAAAGTGTCAACTTTAGAAAAACCATTCTTATACATGCCAAAACTGGTGCAAGTACTAGAATAAACTGCATGTTTTTTCGAAGTACAGGAAAGGTGTTTGGTTTTTTTTGGCCAAATAAAATTATATATTTCAAATTCAAATTACTACTAACAACATAATAATAACCAAACTACAGGTAAACTATACATTGTGAAAGCCCAGCCACACATGCCAAATTGGTGAACGTGGAAGAAGCACATGCAATTGTATGCAATACCACCATAATTACCTTAATACTAACTTTTGTTGTATATATCTAAAAGGACATAAGAATTTTTAATAAATTTATTTTCATAATTCACATATAGTCTTATCATTTGTAATCACGACTAGAATATCAATTGCCACAATATCCTTTTTTCTTTGCATACAGCCAGTCAAGGTGGTTTATGTTTTAAATCACTGTGCACAACTGGTAAAGTTTACTTGTCCACCCAACAGTTCGCCTCCTTCATCACCACGTGTCCCGCATTGACCGTCAGGTGATTTCTGGTGAAGGCAACGGTCGACAGCTAAACACTTCCATCAACAAACTAGCGACAAATTACGGCGCAAACCCTGTTTGGTTATCTCCTTTTGAATGGGAGAAACGCACGTTGGCCAGCCACCTTGATAGGCCGATCGGTAATAATCGCATTCTGGCTCCTTAAAAAACCGGCGACAAAATCAGTATTACGTGATCCTTTCAGCGACAAATTACTGCACCAATGCCTTTTTGTTATCTTGCTTAGTTGGAAAGACACAGTGTGTGGCTAGCTAGCTTGATATCAAGCTAGCGTTTTCATCATTTTCTAAACAATGAGATGAGCGGCAACATTTTTTTTGACGTAACAAATTAGCGACAAATTATAAACCTAGACAGGTGTGTGGCACGACTCTTTGGCCAGCTAGCTTGATATACCTCCAAATATGTTTTATTTATACCTGCCGCCCTTTCATTTTATGCTTTTTTTCAGGTCATAAGTGCATAACCATTTAATAATCAGACGGTTTTTTCAAAATCTTGTGGTAAAAATGTTTGAACAAAGTGATGATAATACCTTTTGCAGATATTTAGTATTTGCCATTGGAGCGCCGGTTTACAAAAAATATTATTTTGTTAGTAAACAACTTCACACAACCACACTTATTTTTAAGTGTGTATGTGGAACAACATCTTCATCATCATCATTTCTAGAAAATATGCAAACGTCGTATAAATTAAATTGGCATAACCTCACTTATTCTTAAATTGAATGCAAACTTCAGCCGCCATAAAATTCCGTTGGAGCTCACAAGGTAAATATATAAAGTGCGCAAGATCAAATATGCACGCACACAAACTCAAGTCGAGGAAAACCGCAGTGCGCAGGACCCAAACCCAAATTTAATCGAGAACAGAAAAATTTACCCCCTCCACCATAAAAGCTCACTATGGCTGGATATACGACAAAAATAATCCAGTTTAAATGAGCTTTTATGGTGGAGGGGGTAAATTTTTCTGTTCCATGCCGGTTTATACTACACCTGATTTTTTTTGGTTTTGGGGTTAAACTCATTTTTCGTATAAACGATATGCGCCTAAAATTGGGAGCTTTTCCCACACAAACTTAAGAATGTAATCTGTACACAAGAATGGAATATATACACGAAAACTGTTTGTTTTTAAATTTTATACAAACGTCAAAATTTATTTTTGAATATGGAAGTCTTTTTAGGTCCTGATTTTTAGATTAAAGGGCTCTGTTCTTTTAAAATGCAATTTATTATGTATAAAAATTGAAAAATAACTCCAGCCCATTTGTGCAGTTTTAAAATGTGCGGTTTCGGTTTATAATTAGTTGCTATTTAGCCAACGAACAGTGGTTGTTCATGGAAGAGCATTAATGTGCAGAGGATTCTACAGAAATATGTTTTATTTATACATGCCGCCCTTTCATTTTATGCTTTTTTTCAGGTCATTAGTGCATAACAACTAATAATCAGACCGTTTTTTTTAAATTCTTGTAAAAATGTATGAACAAAGTGGTGACAACATTGCCATTGGAGCGCCGGTTTACAAAAAATATTATTTTGTTAGTAAACAACTTCCCACAACCACACTTATTTTTAAGCGTGTGTGTGTGGCACAACATCTTCATCATCATCCATTGCCATAATCTTCTATAATACAAGCCATGAACAACAGTTGTGTATGTGTTAGTATGTGGTCCGGCTGTGCTATATAGAAGGTTATGGCTCTGGTATTCAGAAACAAGGTAATCTAAATGGGTTAGCTGTCAGATTTGAGAAAAACAAAAATTGTTTCATCGGTTTTTTATTAAAAATTAATAGTTAAATTGTGAATTAAACAAGATAAATTGCCAATAAATTAACTCGGAAGTGTGTGGAAATTGTGTGGAAGTTTGATTTGTTAGAAGTGAAACTTTTTTTTTGTTTTCGGAAGTGTCTGTCAGATTTAATGTGGAAAATAGACATTCAAGAATAAATAAATAGAACTAATAGGTAAATAAACAAACAAATAAGCTATGGTGCAGGATTTCCAGCTCAGGAATCAATAAATTGAACTAATAGCTTGTACAAAATTTGGGCAACAATAACTAAATTTAGTGAAATTTGCTGGGAAATTGTTATCATCCTAAATTAATTACACATGAAGGATTTAGCATGGGCTTTGAAAGGTAAAACTATTAATTGAAAATACTACTTTCTACTTGAATTTACCAGTTTATAGAGTAGTCAGGAACCAGGGGTTTTAACCTGACATTAAAACCAATAGAAATGATATTTAGCGCACTTTTTTAAGAGTACTTTAAGAAAAAAAATGTTCTGCGGGCGAACACCTATGGAAACTGGGGAAAACCCCTGGAAGTCTCGAAAAGTTGGTATTTCCTCTATAACGTGCAAGGCGTTGAAAATTTCGATGTAATGTATATAAACAAACTTGTAAAGCGTGAAAATCTGCACAAAAAACGTCTATTTTTAATTAATAGTTTTACCTTTCAAAGCCCATGCTAAATCTTTCATGTGTAAATAATTTAGGATGATAACAATTTCCCAGCAAATTTCACTAAATTTAGTTATTGTTGCCCAAATTTTGTACAAGCTATTAGTTCAATTTATTGATTCCTGAGCTGGAAATCCTGCACCATAGCTTATTTGTTTGTTTATTTACCTATTAGTTCTATTTATTTATTCTTGAATGTCTATTTTCCACATTAAATCTGACAGACATTTCCGAAAACAAAAAAAAAGTTTCACTTCTAACAAATCAAACTTCCACACAATTTCCACACACTTCCGAGTTAATTTATTGGCAATTTATCTTGTTTAATTCACAATTTAACTATTAATTTTTAATAAAAAACCGATAAAACAATTTTAATTTTTCTCAAATCTGACAGCTAACCATTTACATTACGTTTCTGTATACCGTGACCCGGGACCACTTTTGCGTTTGCATGTATGCGTGTCGAGACGAATCGCATGGCTTGTATTATAGAAGGTTATGCCATTGCATAACCTAACATACACCCAACTCTGTTTTTACACGGTCTTTTTTTACACGAATTTGAAATAACACGGTCCACAAAAAGCAAAAAATATTTTTTTTAACACGAATTATTTGTTCTAACACGATGTTCAAAAAAATTTTGGTACACCCGGTTACAAAAGAAAAATATAACTGGGGGAATTCCCAGAATTTTTTTAGTCGCATTTTATATTTGTCTATTTAAAATTAGGTTAGGTTACATCATTAAGAATGTAATTGTATTCAAGAGTGTGTCCAAGAAAAAAATATTTGTTTTTTATAAGTTTTAGTGCCAATATAATTTCTGTTTGGATTTACTTACAACAAAAAGGTAATAACATATTATTGCGAAAATCTCGTTTAGAAAATATTTCAATAAGTGATTTTTATTTAAATTTTATTATAGCCTAATAAGATGTCTGAAAAATCAAAAAATAATCGGAAGAGACAAGCGATTTCTTAAGAAACTAAAATTAAAATCTTAGACTGTCTTAAGAGAGGTGCAGGTCCTACATCTGTTGGCAAAAATTTCGGTTTGAATGAAGCGACAATTAGAACAATAAAAAAAAATGAAGATTCCATTCGACAATCTGTAATTTCTGGATCGAATGTCAGTTCCAAAACATCATCATACAGTCGAAATACTATCTTAGAGAAAACGGAAAAACTTTTAGTGTTTTGGATAGAGGATGTACTGCAGAAAAAAATACCGATAGATGGAAAGCTTATAAAAGAGAAGGGACTTAGAATATACGAACGACTTGTGGAATCGGAGCCATCAACTAGTTCCACCAAGAAACTGATATTTAATGCAAGTGAGGGATGGCTGACAGGATTTCTAAAAAGACACGCATTTCACAATGTAAAAATAAAAGGTGAAGTAGCGTCAGGTGATGAAAATGCTGCAAAGATCTTTCCAGAAAAGCTAGTAAAAATAATTCAAGACGGGGGTTATACGACAGACCAAGTATTTAATGCCGACGAAACGGGATTATTTTGGAAAAAAATGCCTACCAGAACATACATATCGAAATCAGAAAAATCTGCTGGTGGTTTCAAAGCGGCTAAGGATCGCGTGACGTTCTTATTGTGCAGCAACGCATCTGGAGATAAGATTTTAAAACCTCTGGTAATCAACCGATCACTCATGCCACGAGCTTTGAGAGGAAAAAATATTAAACAGCTTCCAGTTCATTGGATGGCGAATAAAAAGGCATGGATGACGTCGGCTTTATTTATAAAATGGTTCCACGAGTGCTTCGTTATTGAAGTAGAAAAATATATGGATCAAAAGGGGCTTGAATTCAAAGTACTTTTGCTCGTCGATAACGCCCCCAGCCATCCTGTGATAGACCATCCAAATATTCAGTTGGTGTTTTTGCCGCCTAATACCACTTCACTGATTCAGCCATTGGATCAGGGTATAATAGCAACATTTAAAATTTATTATATAAAACAAGCATTTAAATATATTTTGGATTCAGTCGAGCAAGGGGACTTGACGATCGTACAGGCATGGAAAAATTATACAATTATGGATTGTATTACACATGCTTCTTTTGCCATAAAACAATTGCGGACATGTACTCTAAATGCTTGTTGGAGAAAAATTTGGCCAGAATGCGTCAAAAGCGGAAATTCTGTAACACAAGCATCAATTGTGTGTTCTGAAATTATAAATCTATCACACGCAATTGGTGGTGAAGGCTTTGAAAACCTTGAGTCTGCGGACATCGATGAATTGATGATTGATAAACCTTTGGATGAAGAGGATCTAATTGAAGCTGCAACCGTTGATGCTAGTAATGCGAACCAGGATGATGAAGACGAAGTTGAAATTCCTCAACTAACAGCTAATTTAATTCGCGAGGGTTTGAAATTTGCTACAAGTATGACACATCATTTTCTCACATATGATCCCGACATGGAACGGGCACTTAAATTTAAACGTAACCTGCAGATCTGTACGGCTGGGTATCAAGAACTGTATAAGCAACTTGAGAAACCAAAAACACAGCAGCTGATTACAGATTTCGTAATGAAAAAAAAGCCAACATCAGAGAACGTCAATAATGAACCAGATTCTTTATTGGATTCAAACTCGTCAGATGTGTTACACATCTCTAGTGATGAAAGCGATTTATGTCCAGTCGGTAATAAACGTTCGCGCTTATTATCCAGTAGCGGTGAATAGTTTAAATTATTTTTTTATTTAATTTGGATTTTCACAATTATAGACTGAAGTTTCTCTTTATTACTTTTATATTTTTTTAATATTAATATTTTGAATTATATTTTGTTTTTTATTTATTTTATACTTTTTTAATAATAATATGTATAAACTATACATATTTTGTTTTTGTTTTTAATAATAATATACATATACATATTAAATATATTTTGTTTTTCATTATAATAATTGTTGGTTTTTAATACTATTATACTTTTTTTGCACGGTTTTTAGGTCAACCCAAAGCTCTTTTTTTGATCTTACACGGTTTTTTAAAGTTGTGGAACACATCCTCAATTTTAATATGAGTAGCATGTCTTTTTTTACACGGTTTTTTTTTACACGGTTTTCGTTGGAACGTATCTACCGTGTAAAAAAAGAGTTGGGTGTATTTCTAGAAAATATGCAAACATCGTATAAATTAATTTGGCATAACCTCACTTATTCTTGAATTGAATGCAAACTTCACCCGCCATAAACTTCGGTGGAGCTCACAAGGGAAATATATGAAGTGCGCATGATCAAATATGCACCCATAACCTCACTAATTTTTGAATTTTAAGCAAACTTCGCAGAAATTCCCCCATCAGAAAATTCAACGGGAATATATGAAGTGGCCAAGACCAAACATGCACGCACACAAACTCAAATCATGTATTAAATATTCAAATAAAGCACGTAAATTTTTCCTTGGTTGTCAAAAGGTGTTTACTAGAAAATATAATATTCTAAAACTCATCAACCACTGCGACATTGTGACTAATCCGCAAGCATGCCCCGCCAAGCTATATCCATCTCCCGCTCATCCGCACAACGACTTTAAAACTATTCGAATTTCAAATCTGGCACGGGACACCGTCACCGTGTATGAACAAAGTGCTGATAGTGCAAGTACCTTTTTCAGATATTTGTTGCTGCTGCTAATTTTAATCATAGTACAAGTAATAGTTAATTAAGGTAACATTAGCTATAATGTCACCCAGAAACTAAATTTGTCTTTAATGAGTAATTTTATTTAATCATTTTATATAAATTATAAGTATTTGCCATTGGAGCCCCGGTTTATAGTAGACTTAACTGTGTTTGTAAATAATTGCACACAACCGCACTTATTTTTAAGTGTGTGTGTGTGGCACATCATCTTCATCATCATCCATGGCATAACCTCACTTATTTCTGGAAAATATGCAAACGTCGCATAAATTAAATTCGCGTAACCTCACTTATTTTTGAATTGTAAGCAAACTTCACCCGCCACAAAATTCCGTTGGAGCTCACAAGGGAAAAATATGAAGTGCGCAAGATCAAATATGCACCCATAACCTCACTAATTTTTGAATTGCATGGAAACTTCGTATAAATTTACCCGCCAAAAAATTCAGTTGGAGCTAACAGCGAAAATTGATGAAGTGCGCAAGATCAAATATGTACGCACACATACTCAATTCGAGAAAACCCGCAGTGCGCAGGACCCAAACCCAAATTTGATCGAGAACAGGAAAATTTACCCCCTCCACAAATAAAAGCTCATTTAAACCGGATTATTTTTGTCGTATATCCAGCCATGATAAAATTTGGGTTTGGGTCCTGCCCACTGCGGTTTTCCTCGACTTGAGTTTGTGTGCGTGCATATTTGATCTTGCGCACTTTATCAATTTCCGTTGTTAGCTCCAACGGAATTTTTTGGCGGGTAAATTTATACGAAGTTTACATGCAATTCAAAAATTAGTGAGGTTATGGGTGCATATCTGATCTTGCGCACTTCATATTTTTCCCTTGTGAGCTCCAACGGAATTTTATGGCGTGTGAAGTTTGCATACAATTCAAGAATAAGTGAGGCTAGGCCAAAATAATTTATACGACGTTTGCCTATTTTCCAGAAATAAGTGAGGTTATGCCATGGATGATGATGAAGATGATGTGCCACACACACACTTAAAACTAAGTGCGGTTGTGTGCAATTATTTACAAACACAGTTAAGTCTACTGTAAACCGGGGCTCCAATGGCAAATACTTAAAATTTATATAAAATGATTAAATAAAATAACTCATTAAAGAAAATTTTAGTTTTTGGTGACATTATAGCTTCTTCTTCTTTAACGGCTCTACAACCGGGATCCGGTCCTGGCCCCTCGCAACTGTTCTCTCCACCGGTCCCGATTCTGAGCCGATGTCATCCAGTTTGGCATCCCTATGCTCTGAGCGTCCTGGTCTACGCCATCCTTCCAGCGGAGGTTGGGTCCCCCTCGCTGTCGCACCCCATAAGTCTTACCGCAGAGAACTTTCCGAGCAGGCTCATCTTCACTCATACGAGCTAGATGTCCTGTCCACCGGAGTCTACCGAGCTTTATTTTTTTCACAACATCTATGTCGCGATAGCGCTCGTAGATCTCGTCATTGTAGAGTCTCCGGAATCGTCCTTCCTCACATAAGGGGTCAACAATCCTCCGAAGTATTTTCCTCTCGTACACCGCCAAGAGGTTAGAGTGCTTTTTGCTAAGCCCCCACGTTTCGGATGCATATGTGAGGACCGGCAAGACCATCGTCTTATGTAGTAAAAGTTTAGACGTTATGGTTAGATGCTTGGATTTGAAGAGCCTTGACAGACTATAGTAGGCTATATTATAGCTAATGTTACCTTAATTAACTATTACTTGTACTATGATTAAAATTAGCAGCAGCAACAAATATCTGAAAAAGGTACTGGCACTATTAGCACTTTGTTCATACACGGTGACGGTGTCCCGTGCCAGATTTGAATTTCGAATAGTTTTAAAGCCATTGTGCGGAGAAGCGGGAGATGGATATAGATTGGCACGATGTCGCAGTTGCCCAGGGAGCATTCCCGTATCAAGTCTCCGATAAATCATGATGGATTATACTATTCCTGCATACTGTTATGTTGGTCGCAATGACGGTGATTAAACTGTTCGTTCCTACGTACGTTTCTCACGAGCTTTTAGATGAACGGGGAAGTGGAGATGACGCCCTTCATCATCTCCACTTCCCCGTTTATCTAAAAAGCTCTTGAGGAACGTACGTAGGAGCGAACAGTGTAATCACCGTCAATAAAGTAAAAATTAACGTTCTATTTGAATATTTAATACATGATTTGAGTTGGTGTGCGTGCATATTTGATCTTGCGCACTTCGTATATTTCCGTTGAATTTTCTGACGGGGGAATTTATGCGAAGATTGCATGCAATATTGGGCCTATTCACACAGTGCACATTCATGGCGCCTAAAACCGGTTTTATAGATGAGAGAGGGAAGGGAGCGTAAGAACTTAACGAAACATTTTTCACGCCAAAGCAAACGCGTGAAAACTAGCACACATATAAAAAGTTACTTCTATCTCTTGCATTCTTTAGCTCTGTTTTTCTCTAACAAGTAAATTTCATCTGCAATACATTTAAAGGTTCCTGTATAGCATTCAAATTTACTACACTCATTTACGCCCCGTCTGAGTTGCTAGGAGTTGAATAAAACCGGTTTTACTCACCACAATTATGGCAGCGTGTGAATATGCCCATTCAAAAATTAGTGAGGTTATGCGTGCATATTCCATCTTGCGCACTTCATGTATTTCCCTTGTGAGCATCAACGGAATTTTGTGGCGGGTGAAGTTTGCATTCAATTCAAGAATAAGTGAGGTTATGCCAAAATAATTTATACGACGTTTGCATATTTTCTAGAAATAAGTGAGGTTATGCGATGGATGATGATGAAGATGTTGTTCCACATACACACTTAAAAATAAGTGTGGTTGTGTGAAGTTGTTTAGTAACAAAATAATATTTTTTTGTAAACCGGCGCTCCAATGGCAATATTATCACCACTTTGTTCATACATTTTTACAAGAATTTAAAAAAAACGGTCTGTATTGTTATGCACTTATGACTTAAAAAAAAGCATAAAATGAAAGGGTGGCATCTACAAATAAAACATATTTCTGTAGAATCCTCTGCTATCCGTTCCATGAACAACCACTGTTCGTTAGCTAAATCCCAACTAATTATAAACCGAAACCGCATGTTTTAAAATTCCACAAATGGGCTGGACTCCTTTTCCAATTTTTATAGTAATAAATTGCATTTTAAAATAACATGAAGCCCTTTAATCTAAAAATCAGGGCCTAAAAAGACTTACATATTCAAAAATTAATTTTGACGTTTGTATAAAATTTAAAAACAAACAGTTTTTGTGTATATATTCCATTCTTGTGTACAGATTACATTAAGTTTGTGTGGGAAAAGCTCACAATTTCAGGCGCAAACTGTTTATACGAAAAATGAGTTTATCCCCAATTCGGAAATAAAATAAGGTATAGTATAAACCGCCATATTGCCGACACTTTTAAAACACTTAAAAGCGTTTAAAAAATGTCTACAATGTAAATCAAATGGTTGACGTCAAAATAAAACGTTTTAAGCGTTTTGAAATAAAACACTTTTAAAAGCTCAGATTCGCAGTGATCCGGTGGCCAGGCCATTCATAGGGCATATTCACACAGTGCACATTCATGGCGCCTAAAACCGGTTTTATAGATGAGAGAGGGAGGGGAGCGGAAGAACTTAACGAAACATTTTTCACGCAAAAGCAAACGCGTGAAAACTGGCACATATAAAAAGTTACTTCTATCTCTTGCATTCTTTAGCTCTGTTTTTCTCTAACAAGTAAATTTCATCTGCAATACATTTAAAGGTTCCTGTATAGCATTCAAATTTACTACACTCATTTACGCCCCGTCTGAGTTGCTAGGAGTTGAATAAAACCGGTTTTACTCACCACAATTATGGCAGCGTGTGAATATGCCCATAGGCCATTCATACACGAGGGACCATGGTTCCAGAGCAAAAGCTTTTTTCCGGCAAGGGAGGCGTGTGGAGATGCAATAAGTGGAGAGTTTCGTGCTCCGGTGGAGACTTTTTTGCTCCTGCCTTTGACCTGCGAATGCGGAAAGCATGCACTCACACCAATAAGAAATCAATGCTTTGGCGATAAAAAAAACTTTCAAACAGTAAAATTTTGTCAAAATTTGTACATAATAAGAAAAAACTTTTAATTATTGAGAATTCAAAGTGAGTGAGTGAATTTTTTTATATAAATTATTTCATAACAGCGAAAAAAACTCGTTGTTGTTGTTGTTGTTTTGAGATTACTAGCATCTGGGTGCTAGTGTACCCCTTAAATGGGATCTCTGCAGGCAAGACCCTCGTAAGTACAGGCCTGGAAGCAGACAGGCCAACTAATACTAACATAGCTGAAAAGTGGCCAAAAATTTCTGACAGTTGTGGAATTAACATGGCCGAAGCCATAAGAAGCAATTTTTTAAGTTTGTTTTTGCACTAAAAAGTGGTAAAATATTGCATATTTTCACTTTTTGGTGCACATCAAAGCCTTCTACATTTACAAGCCATGCACAACGAAATCTCACACTCACATTCAAAGAAAATCGGACTTCAATTTAGCTGTCAGAATGGACTTCAATTTATCTGTGACAAGTGCGGTTAGAAACGTCAAGATCCGCGCTAAGCAAGTGTTTTGCAGGTTTTAGCTGCATTTATTATTAATTATTATTAGTTGAAAGTGAGTTTCTAAAAGTTTAAAAGTGTTTTTGTTAATATTAAAGTGCATAGGAAGTGTCCAGGATAAGTATCATCGCTGGAAAAGGATTAACTAATTGCCTGTAAGTAATTTTATTATAGTTTTTGCATGTCTGTTTGTAAACAATTTTTAAACGTAAACAATTTAAGTTTTATTTTCATTTTTAATGGGACTAATTTGTGCATCATTGAGCGAGTTTACACGGGTATATCAAATAATTAAATTATGATCAATGATGCACAAATTAGTCCGATTAAAAATGAAAATAAAACTTAAATTGTTTACGTTTAAAAATTGTTTACAAACAGACATGCAAAAACTATAATAAAATTACTTACAGGCAGTTAGTTAATCCTTTTCCAGCGATGATACTTATCCTGGACACTTCCTATGCACTTTAATATTAACAAAAACACTTTTAAACTTTTAGAAACTCACTTTCAACTAATAATAATTAATAATAAATGCAGCTAAAACCTGCAAAACACTTGCTTAGCGCGGATTTTGAAGTATCTTTGGGACTTCATACACAAACATGCACACACCTGGGGCATGGCTTGTAAATGTAGAAGGCTTTGGTGCACATGGATTATCAGTGATTAGTGCTTTAGTGATTTAATAAAAAAAATTAAAATGAAGTGAGTGGTTAAGTGTATTTTAAGAGTGTTAATTGATTAGGTGACCATTTTTGTTTACATTCGCGGTGGTTTTTTCGTGTTAATTTAGGGAAAAAATTTTGAATTTGTGTAGTAACATAATAAAAAGTGCTTTT
Source organism: Thereva nobilitata (assembly GCA_963855945.1). Lineage (NCBI taxonomy): Eukaryota > Metazoa > Arthropoda > Insecta > Diptera > Therevidae > Thereva > Thereva nobilitata. The sequence continues at coordinate 99,911,388 of OY979694.1, read as the reverse complement.
TAAGTGATTAAAGATTATTATAGGATAGTTATTAAAAACATAAGTGCAGAAAAATGTGAAGGAAAAGTGAAAAAGTTATTGTTATTCATGTTGTGTGGTAGTACTTGCACTTATGTTTTTAATAACTCTTCTATAATATTTTTTAACTACTTTAAATTCACTTTTAATTCCATTACTACACAAATTCAACACCTTTTCCCTAAATTAACACGAAAAAACCACCGCGAATGTAAACAAAAATGGTCACCTAATCAATTAACACTCTTAAAATACACTTAACCACTATTTTTTTTAATTTATGGACTCAGATCACTAAATAACTCATCACTGATAATCCGTGTGCACTAAAAGGTGATAAAATACAATATTTTACCACTTTTTATTCCAAAACCAAAGTTAAAAAATTGCTTCGTACGGCTTCGGCCATGTTAATTCCACAACTGTCAGACGATTTTGGCCGCGCACAGACACAACCAAAAAGTCTGCTTCCAGGCCTGTCCTTACGAGGGTCTTGCTGCAGGTCTTCGGCTAATAAAGCCACATTGACCTTTAACAATGATTGATTTAGTTTTATATGTGTAGCCTTCTACAGTTGTTTACTCTCTCTTTGGTTTGTCAATCCCTTGCAAGAAGGCTAATTTGCAGAGGGGATAATGGTCTGTGATTTTTTGGAGCTTTTAATTGGTACAGTCCTAGTACAAGTCATTGAATAAGTTATGAAAAGGATTCATACAATAATTGATTGTTTCTTAGCTTATAACATAAAATACAGTGCGATAAAGGCAGTCTCTATTTGCCAAAATTTAGATAACAAGTAATACTTCATTTTAAATTTTAAACTTTATAGGGTGTAAATGTGATAATCAATCTTTCAATTCAACTTTAAGGCAGAGTTCCTACCAAATTGAGTACAATTTTAAGAATATTGAGAGAGGTCAAAGCATGATTTCTTCGTTGCTCAATCAGATTATTTTCACTAAGGATTTACATGATTTAAAGGGTCCAGTGGTGAGCCCACAGACTCTTGAAGGTCAGCTGATACAATGTACCTTTGTTAAGATAGTATAGAATTTTTTCCTGTTTAGCTTCAATTAAAATTAGTGGTTAGTATTTCCTATTTTGTTAGGTATCCTTGAATAGGGGTATTTCCTAAGCTAGTTTTCAGGAAGAAAAAGGGGCGGGGGTAGTAACCAGAAAGTCAGAAACCCGCACGACGACTAAATGAATATTTTTGATTCCGAGAGGAAATTCGCAAGGTTTGTCACCCTATCCAAATTGAAGGGAGTAAGAAGTTCTGAGAGGCTGTTTGCATTCAGAATGTCATCATGTTTTATTCTGATCGAAGAGTATTTAAGGCATTTCAGTAGAACATGTTCACTATCATTTTTAGTGTTACATGTGCTACAGAGATCATTTGATATGACCTTCCAAGAGGCTAACCTGGCATCATCATAAGTATGTCCAGTGAGGATTCTATTTATCATCCTAAAAATTTTTGGTCTGAAGCTGATCCTAGAGAACCAGGGGCGGCCGGGAGGTACGGAAAGATAGAAGCAAAGAATCTGCCCTTGGAAGTAGATCTTTCCTGGTACTTTCTGTTCCACTCATTTTTTAACTTGTTTCTGATATTTAGGACTAAGTCTTCAAAATTAAGATCATGAAAGAATACATCACCAAGTGTGGTGGCAACTCCTGCCAAATGATCAGCTTGGACATTTTCCTTGATCCCATAGTGTGAAGGAGTCCATATAAGATGAACACTTTCATATGTTTGTGCAATTTCTATAATTGAAGCAACCAATTGACTTCTCTTACAGTTTTTTAGGACTTTAAGGCTGTTTAAACTATCAGTGAGAATAATTATTTTTTTCACATTGTAACTGTGTGCTAAAGTTAGAGCCATTTTGATTGCGTGTAATTTCGCTGAGAGTGTTGACATAGTCCAAAAAGATCTTAACATCAACTCCTCATATGTGGAGTTGAAAAAGATGCCTAGCCCCACTACATTATTGATGATGGAAGCATCTGTTACTATAATCAGAGAATCTAAGGAAAAGGTGGATCTTTTTTCTTTCATAAGTTCTTGAAACACATCTTCAGAAACATTAGCCTTTTTACCTAGGCCCTCAAGGAAGGTCATGTCAAAGGTCAAGTTATTTGCATCAGGTATTATTATCGGATCTACATTTAGGAGATTGAAGATTTCAGCATACTTTAGCCAGACTTTCTCCATGGGTGTTGACGGAGAACCTAAATTCAGGGAATTAATGAAATCAGTATCAACTGCAGAAAGCCTCGCAATATCTTATGCCGTGATTAGTTCAGCACGCAGATTGGGAGGCATCTCATTTGCCAAGGCATATATCACGTGGTTGGGTGTCGAAGGGGTTAAACCCAGACATTTCCTTAGGAATTTGTTGCAGGTTGTCGCTATTTTCAGTTCAAGACTCTTTGATTCATCGAAGGACAAAGCCCTCGCATATTCAATTTTTGATCTAATTAACGACCTATAGAGTAGCAAGCAGCTGTTAGGTGATGCCCCAAGTTTTTTTCTACTAAGAATATCAATTACTCTCTGATTTTTGCTCATCGCATCAATTGCTTCTTTGTATTGTAATCTGCTCTTTAGATTTTTGGTGAACAGCCACCCAACAAATTTAATTTTGTTTACACTCGGAATGCTCTCTCCTTCCAACATCAGAGAAAGAGGTCTCCTTTTATTGAAGAACATAGCTTTGGTTTTTTGTAAATTGATACTGAAATTTCTTTCCTTGGCAATGTCTAGAAAGTTATTCATAGCCAACTGAAGTTTTGCCTCAACTGCGGTGGTGTTGTCTCCTGCAGCTATCAAGCAAAAATCATCTGCAAACTGAAATAAATCCACTTCCCAAGACGTAACATCATGTAGTCTGCCACTATATAGGTTGAAAAGAATTGGACTAAGTGAACTTCCCTGAGGAATGCCTCCAGACACTTTGTTGGACACACCATCCAAAACCAATCTTCTATTGTTGAAAAAGGTCATGATCCAGTTTATGTAAATTAATGGAATGCCATATTCGAGAAGGGTGATATACAGTTTTTTTAGATCCACACTGTCATAAGCATTATCCAGGTCAATAGTGATCATACCCACTACTTTAAATAAGTTTTTTTTGTTAGAAATTGACTGTTGGATAGTGCTCAGACAAGTGGTCGCCGATCTCCCCTTCCTATAGGCAAAATAATTTTTAGGTAAAAGGTTCTGGGATTCAACTTTATGACTGATTATTTTTTTAATAAACATATTTATAATTTTGATCGGAATGGCTATTAAAGAGATTGGTCTATAGTTGGAGAGAAGGGTTGGATCTTTTCCGGGTTTAGGAATAGGGATGATATTAATATCAAGCCATTTTTGGGGTATAGAATTTGTAGTAAAGATATTTTTAAGATTTAGGAGTAGGGCCTCTTTTCCACTCTTCGACAAACACCTAATCATCTCAAAGGTAATATGGTCACAACCAGGGACAGATCTGCCTCTTTTATTTATCAGAATTTCATTTAGATTTTCCACCGTCCACTTTATTTCATCTCTCGGTGATAGGTGTAAGACTAGGGATGGGTGACTTGGTTGTGATCTTACTAACCAATAGATTCAGGTAATCTTCCGCTGATAATTGATAGAAAGAGAATTTATTGTTTCTGTTGCAACTTTTGAACCTGTTTATAGTATCCCAGAACTTCGATATAGAAGACTTATGGCATAATTCCTCTATTAAGGAGTTCCAAGATCTTTTTTTTGCAAAATTTTTTTCTCTTTTGAAAATAGCATTTAATCTATTGTGATTCATTAAGTCAGATGTTGAACCATATTTATGAAATTTCTTCAGAGAATTTGATTTTAGTCTATATAATTTTTTGAGTTTATCATTCCACCACGGCTTTTGAATGAATTTAGCGGGTTTACCTGTGCTTGTGTATGTGGCCTGACTTATTAAGTCGTAGATTAACTTAATAATATCAGGAAATTGTTCAACATCAAGGTCCAAGGATTTTAGGGAGTTAATGACTTTACTGTTTGAAATTCTTTGTTTTTTAATTAGGTCAGGTTGATCAATATGTGTGGACTTCCACTTAGGGAGATGTGTCTTTCACCGCTGCTGATTCTGCAATCAGAAAAGTTAGCAAACATAGATCAATTATGGACGAAGACGGGTTCGACCTTCTGGTTACGCAAGTAGGGTTCCCACTATTGTGGACTACAAAACCACCACTGGCCATTATGTTTTCGAGAATTGAGCCACGTCTATTAGTCATCGAGTCCCCCCACGACTCATTTCTTGAATTGAAGTCTCCAATGATGAGAGATCTTTGACTATTACTTGCTCTATTTACAATATCTATCAGAGACTTCTTAAACTCAATGTTGCTATTTCTAATACTAGCATAGATAGCGAAAATAGTTATGTTATGTCTCAGATTGGTTGTGGTAATTGCACATGAGTTTAACTTGTTTTGAAATTGATACTCCTTGAACAGGATTCGTTTATTAATTGCAATGACTGTACCACCATTGCCATCAAGTCTATTTTTCCTGACTATATTATAGTTCCTCAGATTAACCTGATCTGACGGCAGTAGCCAGGTTTCTGATATGATTATAATGTCAGGATTTAAAACATTTATATAGTGCTCCAACTCATCTAGATTTTTAATCAGGCTTTGAATATTAATTTGTAAAATATTCAACATTTTGGAACCATACAGTCCGACTTTATGATTATATTTGGAATTAATTTGTTGCCGTCATTGTTTTGGAGCAGAGAAGCGTGGAGATCATCGATGACTTTGTCCGTGAACTTAGTTGCCTTATCCCTATCAGAATCACTGTCAAACATTACACAGAAGAGTTTAGTAAAATCCTTTCTGAATTTTGTCGTTAGATTTTTAAGTGACATGAGTTGTTGATCATTTTTCAAGGCTAACTTATTCCTTTCATCATTTCTTGAGTCTCTAAATGGATTTGATCTTTTTCCTTTTGATGGAATAGTGTCTGTTTGACTAATTAAGGAGTCCCTCTTATCGCCCTTGTCGTCCTCCTGCTTCCCCCTCGTATAATCATAAACAGTTAGGTCTATAGAAGGTTCATGTATTTGAGACATTTGTCTTTTTGTTCTTCTCTTGCTGTTGAAGATTCTCCACGCATCCTTCCGCAAGCAGTTGTTTTGTCTCATCGTTTTAACTAATTCCTTTTCTCTCAACCAGAACTGACATGTTTTATCATACGCGCCACGATCGCTCTTACAGTTTGCACATTTAGTTGCATTATTGCAGTTCCTTGCATTGTAGCAATTAACACCCGCACATCTTCCACAAATTGAGTCTTTCGACTTGCACGTTCTGCTTTGGTGTCCAAATTTTTGACATTTGTAGCACCTCAAGGTGGCATCTATGTATCTACACGTTCTGAAGGATGAGTAGAGAATCTTCAGCAGATCTGGAATCTCCTTTCCCTTAACAAAAACCTTTAATTTATCAGTTTTAAACAACTCTATCTTATTTTCATGAATTCTTTTCCATTTGATTCTAAAAACTTAGAAAAAAAAAAAAAACTCCATTTTGTTTTTAATAAAAAATTTGACATCTCACTAATACGAACAAATATCACGTAGCAACACAAAAGCAGGTTTCATCGCTTTGGTATACAGAGCGACACATACGAACACTCTGTGTCAAACACAGTGTCTCGCTATGTTGTATATGGAAAGCCACGTTAAAAAAAATATGAAAACAATTTTGTATATTGCTTTTTGTTGATTGCTTTTCGATAACGTTTGCATTGTATCCATTTAAACTTAAATTATTCGATCCGACGCCCGACGTCAAATATGCAGATTCAATTTCAATCCTTCAATCCCTGGATCTTTCTATTCTATGCTTTCATATATTCGTAGTAAGTTATTGAGGTAGTAGCTCGTGTGAGTCGGACGAACTTGTAAATATTTTGAGCCGGAACAAAAGTACCTCTGCCCCCCTTTTCGAGGATGGTGAACACGACGTCCTGGTACAGATACCGCCACACGGCACTGGAAATACAAAAATGAGCCTAATACATTTATGCAAGGTTAACAATTCACAGTATGGTTTCTTTAGAAACGATGTTAGGTGTTTTATTTTACTTGTAAGCATTACACCCACAATTGTGGGTATCCTTGCCATAAATACTGTGTCGCCTTTATCGTTATGATCGCAGCTTGGATTTTTTTTAATGAAACCTTTCATTATCTGGTACCCTTGCATAGTTTAGGTTCATTCAAATTTCGAAGCAGAATTATGGGAACACCAAGCATTATAAGCCGGAACACCAGGTGCAGTGATGTTGTTCCAAAATTATCTCCGGTTTATACCTATACTGCTTCAAAGTGACGTTGTTGAGTTTCCAGATCTTTTATAACATATGCCATTATAGATCTTTTGCATAACCATTCTTCTGTTGATTTGATGTTTTGCATATCGTCATAATTGTGGCTTATCGAGTCCGACGACTTACAAAGAGCTGTCATATTATCAATTAATCTCAAAATATTTTTCTTCTCCTATATTGACGAGAATAGTTAGGGGCGGCGTAGCCTAATCATTGTGGGTGGGGAGCGCGTGAACAGTTAAGGTTAAAATGAATAAAGTTAATCCTTCAATTTATTTACAAGCTGTCTATTGAGTTATGTGGTTTTAAATTCTTTTGTTATGGGGTTATGCCCAGCATTTTAAGGTAAGGGGTAGAGATAGGGCCCCCATGAGGCTAGACCCACTTCCTCATGTGGACCCCGTTTGGAATACCCTATAAGGCTAAAAGCTTTATTCATTCGCGCCTCGTCATAAGGAATGCGCATATAACGGCAGAAGTTTAACAATGCAAAACAAGAAGAGAAAATAAATCAGAAGGCCAAGTGTACACACACCGGACAGCTGAGCCACCTAAAAGTAATTAAGTAATTACTAAAAAGTGGATCAAGCGCCAGGTGTCAAGTGTCAACAACATACCCGACTGAGTTTACTTCCAAAGCTAAGCGTCGATGCTTAAGTGAGTCGAACTTAAGAAGTCAAAGTATCAGGTTTCATTCTGGTAGCGAACGAAGAACCAACGTATAAAGCCTCGTTCACATTGGCGAGTACAAAGGGTTAGTACGTGTTGGCTACTGGTTGTTGCCAGTGACTAGTATGCCAGTACACGCCTCGTTGGAACACTTGTGCTAGTGCACTGTCTTGGTTAGTTCACTAACCTGGTGAGTAGTGCCCTTGCTAGTAGATAGCCCAGGGGGCTATTTACTAGCCCACTATCCTCCACTTTTCTAAACTAACCACTTAACTCGCCTCGTGCGAACAATGACACGTGGGTTAGTAAACGATTTTGACAAGTAGTTTCAGATTTTCTGTGAAGTGATTTGTGATTTTTTGAAAATTGTTTTTCTTATTTTTTCTTGAAAATGAAGTGGGCAGAAAGTGAAACAATTAAGTTTTTGGAATTATATAGGGACTTGGAATGTTTGTGGGACAATGATTCTGTAGATTACAGAAATACGCAAAAGCGGCAAGCAGCATTTGAAACTTTGGTTAAGGAAATGAACATTGCTAATTTTTCTGTAGCCGAAGCAAAAAAAAAAATAAAAAACCTCAGAAATACATACAATCAAGAGATTGCAAAAATTGAGAAATCAAAAACATCAGGAGCTGCTGGATATGCAATATATAAGCCAAACGTGAAGTGGTTTACAATTGTTGACTGTTTTCTGAGGCGAACAACCGAGAAGCGCGCCACACAAAGTACACTGGTAAGTAACAATAAAATAAATCATTAAATTCTTTGTACTTAAATTTTATTTATTATTTGATACATAAACTTGAAGTTAAATGCAGCAAAATTAAAAGATTCTTGCTTCTTGCCATGGCACAGCTCCTTCATCAGATAAAAAATAGTTTTTTAAGTCATCTCTAATATCAACATGTTCAAAGTCAAGAGTACCACGTGGGAAGTAGGTTGATGTATTAGTTTTTCTTAACCAATTATGCAGAGTACAGGCAGCCATCACTATTTTATCAACAGTTGACAACTTACACGAAATAGGTTTCTCAAATATTCGGAATCTACTGACAAGGATACCGAAAGCGTTTTCAACGATACGCCTGGCTCTGCTCAATCGGTAGTTGAAAATTTTTTCTTCGTAAGAAAGGGGTTTGATATTATAAGGTTTCAGAATGCAATCTTTGAGAGGAAAAGCATCATCGGCGACTACAAAATGTCCAGAAGGTAATAATCCATTTTCCAGAGCTGTTGAAAGTGAACAGTTTCGAAATACTCCGCCGTCTGAAACTATTCCATTGCAGCCAACGTCTATATATGTAAAGCAATAATTGTGATCTACTAGCGCCATTAAGACAATGCTGTTGTCACGCTTGTAGTTAAAAAATTTTGTTCCACAATCAGGTGGCGGTTTGATCACTACATGCTTTCCGTCCAATGCACCACTGCACCGAGGGAAATTCCATCGTGTATTGAAGCCATGGCTGATTGCTAACCATTCTTGTTCAGTGCAAGGAGTCTGAAAAAAGAACACACATTAGACAACATGATATAATTTTTCAATATAATTTTTGTTTTCTTATTTTAGGAGTCATCATCCACATCAACAAATGACACAACTGAGCAAGGAGAAACAAGCGAGAGTCGTGAGCATAGAGCACCAGGCCCAAACCTCTTTTCTCCCAAGCCTGCAGCAAAAAAACGTCGGGCGGAGCTCTTCGACGCAGTAAGGGAACTGTCTGAAGTTAAAAAGTCTCTTGAAAACACAGAAGAGGATGAATTCGATGCATTTGGCCGAGTCGTTACTCTTTCGTTAAGGAAGTTGTCATTACCATTGGCCTTAGCGGCACAAAATGAGATACAATCTACATTAACAAAATACAGGCTGGTAGCATACAACCACACTCAATCTACTTCTCAAGTACCCCAAGCTTCTTTTATAGATGTCTCCAACTTAAACTCAGGCACGTTTGTGCAATCGGAGGAAAATGATTCAACATTCACACAAATTGTTTCCGAATGTTTAAGTGATGACCATTTGTAAATCTCATTTTTCAGTTTTTATATAATTTATTTTTTGTAATTTTTAAGGAATTTTTAAGGAAGATTTTTAATTTTGATATTAAACTGATGTACTATTAAATGTGTATCTTTTCACTTATATATTTACCTATTCACAAACAGAAAATAAATGAGTATTCTTACCTTGATGAAATCTTTGAGAACTTCATATATAGCTGAGCAGACTGCCGGTATAATATAGGAGATTGAAGATTTCGGAACACGAAACAAGTGGCTTAATGTTCGAAAGTTATTTCCGGTAGCCAAAAAATTAAGGGTGATTTCCAGTTTCAATCTTGGCGTTAATGCTGCTCTCATTAATGTATCCATTTTCTTTATTAATGGCGTTACTAAATTTAGTAACGTGTCAAATTCTTGAGGTCTCAAACGTAAACACATCTTGAATTCATTTGGATCTTCTACTGCGAGCTCTTTCAGCAAGCAGGATGATGCTCCAAAGTTAAGTCGCCTGTCAATCCAGTTTCGCACCCAAATCTTCTTTGATTTAGAACATTCTTCCTCAAGGATTCCGTAAAGTTCATCTTGTAATAAATTTAACACTCTTATTAACACTTTTTTATGTTTAATTAGAACTTGATACTTTTTAAAATTATTTGGCATTTTGTTTTGATTGATACAACCAGTACACTAACCTGTCTAAACTGAACTGCGTCTGAACATCTACTCACTTAATACTAAACTCAGCCTTGCCAGTACCTACTAACCAGGGACTAACCACTAGCCCACTAGCACACGCCAATGTGAACGAGGCTTTAACAATTGGCGCAGCCGGTAATCGTCCGCGAACTTTGATTTTTTTTTTAATTAAAACGTGATTTTGTTTTTATTTTTATTTTTTCTATAAATTTTTGAGTGAATTATTGTTTATTATTGGTGGTGAGTATTTCTAAAGGGTAAGTGATTATTTAATTAAATTAATTTTTTTTTTGTGAACAGTAAAATATTGCTAATTACTAATAATTAATTATAATAATATTGTGTAGTGCTCAATCAAAAAAAAAAACCTAACAACATACACGCAAAAGCTGCACATTGGAGCCCGTTGCTCCAACGCGCTTATCGTGGAAATTGTTACAGGTAATTTCCTTAATCAATTAATTATAACAATTGGGTGACCATTTTTGCACACAAACGCTTATTTTCTGTGGAGTTGTTCTGTAAAGCTGCTCCCGAATTATAAGTCAGAGCATAGCGTACCTCGCTGCTCTATTAGGAGTTATGCTTAATTGCTGCTCCTCAAAAACATAAATAAACCAAGCGTATACACGTACACCCGTTGCATGGCTAATTGCGAAGAGCAGTTGAAAGAGGAGTTAAGACAACTTAAAAAGGAAATAAAAGAGCAGGAGGCAGAAATTAAAAATTTTAACGAACTGTTATTGGAGGAAATCAAGGGGCTCACGAATAGGGAGGTTTTTCAATTAATAAAAAACGAAATATTTTCACGTTGGGGTCAACTAACCAGACTTGAAACAACAGATACGATTTTAAGTCACCTCAGCGGAGCTATTGAACAGGTGCAGAGGAGCCACCACGAACAACTCAAGGATTTGGAGACTAAGCTCAAGATAAAATAAGATAATATCAAGGAGTATAGAGCACGGGAGTGCATAGCAGAGTTAGCCAATCAAGAAGCCGAGTCAAAAATAGAGGAACTACAAAAGCAGGTGGAATTAGTTATCCGGCGCGAGGATAAATTAAAAGAAAAACTCAGCGAGAAATACGAACTCGAAGCCGAAAAAGTTGACAACAGTAACCCAAGTGTTCAGTCGAAATTAAATAGCACTATCGTAGATTTAAAAGGAACGATAGATAGAAACGAGAAGGACATAGAGGTTTTGAGAAAGCAACTGAAGGAATCCTTGCAAGCCAACAGGCAAGGACGAGAACGGTGTGACGCACAGTCAAACGTATTATTGAATAACGACAGCCAACGCAAAGTAGAGTACCACAATATCTCACGGAACATTTGGTAAGATAATCTCGCAGGTGGTGCCTTATTTCTCCGGGACAAGGACACCCGAGTTATCAGGTAAGGTTCATGAATTTTTGAATGCTTGCGCGATTGCATTTAAGTGCTGCGGGGAGACAGATGAGGAAATTTTTGTATCTCTTCTGACAACCAGACTTTCTGGAGATGCTTTCGAACTGATGAGAGGCCGTATGGTGAAATCTATAAAAGATTTCGAAACACTAATAAAGAATGCGTACCTTACAGTTCGAACTCTGGACAGTGTCATGAGTGAGCTGGGACAGACCCATCAAGAATTCTCCGAGGATATAATATCCTATTCAAGGCGCCTTTTGCACCTCGAAACATTAGCACGAGAAATAACTTCCGCTACTTACTCCACTACAGATTCGGTTGCCTTGATACAGGAACTACAAAAAACCGTGGTAACGGTATTCAAAACAAGGCTGCTAGACCCAGCGCTGTGACAAATTCATGCTCACATGCAGCGATATGGAGTTGGAAAAACTAGTGGAAACGGCTCTGAGGACTTCTATGCTTCTTGGCCATAATCCTCAGAACCCCGTTCATAATTTCTCTAACACGCAACAAAACTATCCGCCGTTGCAAACCATCCGTACACAAAATTCATATTATCAACCCACATCAACACTGCCCACACAGATGCAACATCTGTATACCACACAGTATCCACTACAAACTCAGTTACATGACACATTTTGTAATCCATCACAAACTACGTTTCAAAATCACGTTCAAGACTCCCCTATATCCACGACTCAACAAGTCACAAATGCAGTTGACCGCCCATCCAAAGTTAAGTGTGGCTTCTGTAACAAGCCAAATCACACTTACGCTGAATGCAGGCAGAGGAAAAATACTCCATATTGTGACCACTGTAGAGCATACGGACATGGGAAAAACGTTTGGCCACAAGCTCAGATCCTAACCACACGCACTCGCAACAAAGAGAAGTGCCAATGGTGTTCAAGGATGGGGCATTCGGAAGACTCCTGTTTCAGAAAACAAAACTATCTAAGGAGAAAACAGGAAAACGGCCAAGAGGTCAGTTCGAACAAGAATTCCGGAGCAAAGTCTAGAATCACTGGAATAGTTCACATCCAGAATAAAGACGAAGGCCATGGTCCATATGCCTTAAACAAATTAAAGCAGGATGACGTATTCACTGAGATCCCCACTCCTGCAGCCAAAACAGGGAAGATGCTAGAGACAGCGGCGCAGACACGAGCATCGTAAAAAGAGGTTCGTTTAAGAAGCTCAAAAAGATTAACAGAGGCGAAATAAAAGAATTAGAAGGCGCATTTGGCGGCACGGGCAAAACGCTTGGAACAGTGAGGTTACGCAGCCCGCTGAACAAGACTTTTAGCGCCAAGTGGCACTTAATTAACGACCAAAGCGATATCCAGGCAGATGGAATAATTGGCCGTGATATCCTATGGAACCACGCCATCATCGATTCCGTTTCCAAAATATTAAAGTTCTTGGATGCGTCCAAACGAGTGCTTTTTGAGTTGCCTATGAGGGAACTATCACAAGAGGAGAATCACGCTAAGATCCTAAAAGTCCAGGCATGAGCCACTTGTTTAGTGAACATTAAAGTGCCAGCTTCGAAAGGCGAATTTTTAGTTAAGGCCCAAGAAGTCGCCCCAGGCATTCATTTAGCCAACACTGTGGTAAAAGCGAACAATCAGCAAGTTCGAGTACCAATATTAACCTCCACTACGTCCGACTACTATGTATATAAGCCCCGAATTCATCCTCGACTATATAAACTTCAATAAGTTCAAAGTCATTGGTGAAAATTCAAACAGGATTTTCAACACCACCAGTGTACCCACAACTAACAGAACTAGCGTCTTATTGGAATCTCTCAAGTTAGGCACAGCCCTGAATGAAGAAGAAAAGCAATTAATTAAAAACTGGCTTTCAGCACGGCGCTAGGACACTATGAATTTAACAGGATGCCATTTGGGATAACCGGGGCTCCCGCAACGTTTCAAAGAATAATGAATCACATACTAACGGGCCTAGAGGGCATTGATTGCTTCGTTTACTTGGATGACATCGTCATCTACGGCAAAAACCTTCGAGAACACAACTAAAAATTAGCCAGAGTATTTTCACAACTACGAAAGTATAATTTAAAATTAAACACAGAAAAATGCAACTTTTTAAGACGTGAAGTGGTATATCTAGGACACAAATGCTCCGAAGTGGGCGCACAGCCCGACCCTGCCAAAAATAGTTGTGTCACGGAGTACCCGGTACCAACCAATGTGAAGCAGGTGCAATCATTTTTAGGTTTTGTTAATTACTACCGAAAATTTATTAAAACTATGGCCGAGATAGCGGCACCTATCAATCAACTATTAAGAAAAGGAGTACCATTCAACTGGACCCCTGAATGTGAAGAGGCTTTTGTTCGTCTCAGAAAGGCAATAATAACGCCACCTGTGCTTATATATCCAGATTTTAGGCAACCCTTTATTCTTACTACCGATGCGAGCAATAATGCACTTGTTGCATTCGCAAGCCGTACCTTGAACGAAGCTGAAAGACGGTATTCTACTTTAGAGAAGGAGTTTCTGGCCATAGTATGGGCAACTAAAAACTTTAGAACATATCTACTAGGACGTCCATTTACGCTATATACTGATCATAGGCCATTGAAAGGAGTGTTCGACGTAAAAGACCCGACATCAAGACTGATACGATTTCACCATAAACTATCGGAGTATGACTACAAGATCGAATATAAACCAGGTAAATATAACGTGAACGCCGATGCTTTAAGTAGAATTACGCAAGCTGAGAAAACAATAACTACTGTTCGCACTAGGAGTCAAGTTAAGGCGGGTAAGGCAAGTAATAAAAGGGAAACACAAGACAAAGCAGCCCAAAATCCTAAGACCACACCGCAAAATAAATATGAAGTACTGACTGACCCTAGCGAAATACAAATCGTCTTAAAAGATTTTCACGATTCAGCACTTGGAGGGCACCAAGGAATGAAGAAAACTTATTGGCGAATAAGGCAACAATTCCGCTGGAAGAATATGCAAAAGGACATTAATGATTACATTAAAAACTGTCCTAAGTGCCAGATCAATAAAGCGTCCAAGGCCACTAAAATGCCGATGATTTTGACGGACACACCCTCGTTACCATTCGACAAGGTATATATGGACATGGTGGGAATTCTTCCACTAACATATTCAGGGAACAGGTATATCCTGACATTCCAGGACGACCTTACTAAGTACATGACTTGCGTACCCATACCAGATGCAGAGGCATCTACTGTGGCAAAAGCAGTCTATGACGAGATCATCACCAGATTCAGGATACCTAAAGTTCTTGTGACGGACAACGGCACAAACTTCACATCAAAAATATTCACGGAAACATGCAAGCTGTTTGGTATCAAGAAAATGCACATAACCGCCTACCATCCTCAAGCAAATGGTTCGCTGGAACGTAGTTATCGCCCTTTAGCCGAATATTTACGGAGTTTCGTGAACAATGATGAAGCAAATTGGGACCAATGGTTGAAACAGGCCATGCACGTCCACAACAATACACCGCATGCGTCTACCAAGCTATACCCATTAAACTGTCTGTACGGGTTGTACCGGCACAAGGGAGCTCCTTGCTGGTGACAGCAAGGCTACTGCCATCATGCTTGGGTAACCATAAAAAAAATTTGTAAAGACAACATCCTCCCTAGTTTCCTAAATATTTATAGGGGATGCTAAACCGGCCACACGGTTTACGCTAGCTCGCCGGAAGGGGTCGTGGGGGTGTGTGACCGGAAATGTACACATATGATTCACCACTTACCTATTATTCAAAGAGGAGCTTTCTTCATATCGTTCTTGTCCTAGGTTAGCCAAAGGTATTCATCGCTGGAAGTTACCAACGACCTGGTGGACCTGTAATTGTTCAACGCGACGATGAGAGAAACCTGGAGAGAAAGCAACACCCAACCATCCTGGATAAATTACCCCTTTAAGCTGTCATAATTATTAATACTCGTTGAGTTCAAGAAATGGATAACAAATATATTATATATTACTTACAGCACAAGACAATAGAATTAATTTAACAACAAAATGAAGGTAAGTTTGAATTAAATAGTACGTAATAGTAAATCAAAACAAAAGTAAACTTATACTCTAGGTAATGTGGATGCAACCAACTATTACCACCTATACTACTGATAGTGAACCGGTGTGTGTTGAATGTAATGGGGGCAAGGAGGGATACAAAAAAAACTCTGAGCCAATATTAAACTTGGCCAACCAAAACCAAAACCAAAACATAAGAGAAGTGACAACGTCGATTTGGCCAAACGATGCTTCAGGACGATATGTTTATGACAATTTGTTCAACTAGAACCGACGAATGTTTGTTTGCACCCCTAAATGGACAGTGTAAAAATGTTGATAAAGGTAATTTGAGTGAGTCGGTTGGGATGTAAATATATTTATATTATATAAGTAGAATGTGTAAGTGTAACAATTTAAGAAATAGCGACTAGATTAAAATAATTTGTAAAATACCTTATGAGAAGGGGGTTAATGTCTTATAAATATGGGTGAATATATATTATAAGGATTCCAAGAATTGTAAATAATTTGTAATTCTAGTAAAATAAGTGTAAATATAGGGCAAATATTTTAAAAGAATGATAGGTATATAGTTATTACTTCATAAGAACTGTAACTATATCATATTTATATATATAATGGTGTAAAAAAAAACCTTCTCCTTGTTGTGCTGTTGCAAGCTCCATGCGGGTATTCGCCAACGGTTCAAGGCACAAGTTATTGTTCACTCATACCAGCTAAATCACCAACAAAATCACTTGGAAGATAGGTTTTCGGCATCCAATTTTCCTGAAACTGGCCACAACCATCGGTAGCTGGCTGAGCATGAATAGCATCCATTAACTCCTAACGCTAACCAAAAAAATTGATCCTTTTCCGCTCTGAATAATTACTATTTTTTTTTTAAAACAGCGTTTCTGCATCAACCTACACCTCAACAAAAATGATTTTTTGTATCGTTCACAACAATATATCTAGTCTCAATCAATACAATAATAATAAATTTTCTGAGTTAACCTTTCACGTTAGTCCTTTTTTAAAAAACCCAATTGAATTGTTAAAATAACTTAAACCTTTTACATGGTACTTTCTCCTGTGGTAAAGTTTTTCTTGGATGTTCGTTTATCTTGGTTACCAAATTTCTACCACATCCCACTTCACTAGAATCCAGACTCTCCTTATTCATGTACCAATCCAGACTCCTATCTTAATATTTTTTCTTCATCTATCTTCGTGTAAGTTCTTAATGGCACAATTTTTTTCCTGCAAATATTAGCACGTCCACTCCTACAGTTAAACTTCCAACTTTGGCCAGTGTAGCCCTAAAATCATCAAACTAGTATCTGGTCATGAAGAACTGAACATCTCAGTTGGAAATTAATCGAAATTGCACTTCCTTGATAATATACTCAATCTTTCTGCACTTTTAATTATAACAGTCAATGATTCAAAAACGAACATAATTTTCTTCACTTGCTTATCGACTCTCGAGTTCAAAATTCTCACAACCAGACTAAAAATACAGGCTATCAACCTTTTTCGGCCAAATTCTAAATCGAACTGTCAAAAAATTCTATTTTTTTCTCTTCCAAGAAAAATTTTGTTTTTCTTTGCCTACGTGATTCAAAAAAGTTTCGCATCAAAAAGCTTCTGAGGTGATTGGACTATTAATTTCTGAAATTTCCGATAGATGGGGGGAATAATTAATAATAAGAATTTTGCAATAAATAACCGACCGTTACATACCCTCGGGTCCACAAGGCCGACTTGCGAGGCAGTGAGGAGCCGAAAAAAACGGAAGGTTTTTCTGTCGTAAGGCTTAGTGTTTGGCGCCAATGTGTGGCTCGTATCACACCCTGAGATTCAGAGTCTTAAGCCCCAGCTGCAAGGATAGCCGGGCATTTAGTAACAATGCTTTGCAAAAGAAAATCGGTGAGAATTTATTCGTGCTGCCAAAATTAAAATTGTGAGAGATGGACAGTCTGACGAGTCTCTCGGAGGATAAGTCTGGAGTTGTAGGGATCCGGCGGCAGGCAATACCACATTGTCCCCCTCCGGGTCTCTACCATCATCCAGACCTCCACGTCGAACAGGTCACCTGTCGGTCCATCGGGACGGTCTCCAGCAATACCACATTGTCGTTGACCAAACCCCGATGGATCGCCAGGACCACCATTCGCCGAGAGTTGTTCTTCAGACTGAACGAAAATCAAAGAGGTGTACCGTCCGCTAGGGAAGCTACCTAAGCGGATTAAGGCACCCTATTAATAACCAGTGAAGCCGGCGAGATGCCTTCTTAGGGCTACTCCGAGGAGCGTTTGCTTCGAGGGCAATCAGGGACGTATGTCTTTAGCGTGATACACGCCTATGCTCTTACCAGTCAAATCCTCCAGCTCGTACAAGCTAGTTCCAATTTCTCTTCGTATCCGAGCTTTCACGAACTTGGGCGCCAGTTTGGCACTGAAACGTCCAACTCTGTTACTCACCCAGAAGGTTCTCCGGAATACCTCATCCCCAGGGCGGAAACTGCCCACACGGCACCGTAAGTTGTACCGGGAGGTATGCCTGGTGTGCGCGGCGGCTAAATTTAGCGTGACCCGCTCACGTATTTTCTGCAATTTGTCCGTCAAGGGCAAGAAAGCGATGTCACCCTCCTGGAAAACGTTCAGTTTCTTCAGGACGGGATAAGCTGATCCGTGCAGGATCATATGGCTACCAAAAAGGGCCTGATACGGTGACATGCCTATCGCCTCGTGGTGGGCACTACGAAGAGCACATTCAATGGACGAGAGATGTCTATCCCACTCACGATGATCCTCCTTTAAGTACGCCCTAATGGCGGCTAGGACTGATCGATTCACCCGCTCTGAAGCGTTAGGGTGAGGCGAATATACTGCAGTGCGCACATGTCGCACGCCGTAGTCATTCAGCAGTTTAGCAAACTCTTTGGAGGTGAATTGCCGACCATTGTCGGAGAAAATGGTTTCAGGAACTCCAAAGGTGTGAAAAATAGTTTGCTCGAGGAACTTGACGGCCACCGCCGTGGTCTCAGCGGACACGGGGTGCAAGAAGGCAAACTTAGTGAAGGCGTCCAAGACGACAAACACTGCTGTGTGGCCTTTCTTCGATCGGGGGTAAGGACCCAAGAAGTCTACGTAGAGAAATTGAAACGGCTTCGAAGCATCCATGGGGTTGCCCATAGGTGGACGAAATACTGAACTGGGGGCTTTGGTGGTCTTGCAGATCTCACAGTTGGCGATGAATTCCCGCACCTGTTTGGACATACCTGGCCAAAAGTACTTACATCTTAGACGGTTTAGAGTTTTCCCTACTCCGCCATGAGATGTTTGGGGAGGCAAGTGAGCCGACTCGATGAGAGGCGTGGTCAGTTCCGTTGGGACCCACAATTTCCACGTTAAGTCGTCAGCCACAGAGTCTCCAGTACGTGGGGAGGTACGCTGGAATACGTACCCATCTTCAACTCGCAGGTCTGGTAACTGCGGTGAGGCTTGCCTGATTCGTTCAACCAGACGAAGATAATCAGGGGATTTGAAGGACGTGGCATTTAAGTCCACGTCGAAACACAGGGACAGATCGTCAACGCAATCCAGGCGTGACAAGGCATCGGGAACCACATTGTGGGTGCCTTTGCGATGTTCGATCGTAAAATCGAACCCCTGAAGCTTAAGACTCCACCAGGCTAAACGTCCGTTGAGCTCCTTCTGGCCCATGAGCCACTTCAGGCTTGCATGGTCAGTAATGACTGTGAAAGCCTGTCCCTCCACATAAGCTCTAAATTTTTTTATACTCAGAACGGCTGCGTAGCACTCGAGCTCAGTAATGGTGTAGTTTCGCTGTGCTCCGTTCAATTTCTTGGACATATAAGCAATCGGATGTTCTCCTCCATCCATGTCCTTTTGAAAGAGCACACTACCTACACCAGTTCTGCTGGCATCGCACTGAATATAAAAAGGTTTAGAAAAATCTGGAGTGACTAGAAGAGGAGCTTCCGTCATCAGCTTTTTCAAAGTCTCGAACGCCTGCTGGGCCTCATCATTCCAACTAAAAGTTTTTGTCTTCAAACAATCCGTGATAGAGGAAGCCACGCTAGCATAATTGGGGATGAAACGCTGATACCATCCGGTCATACCCAAGAACCTCCTAGTCTGCTTATGAGACTTCGGAGTCGGGAATTCCGTGATGGCCGTCACCTTATTAGGATCGGTTTTCAGTGTCCCATCACCAATTATGAAGCCGAGATACTTGACCTCAGTCACACAAAATTTGCTTTTAGCCAGATTGAGTGTCAACCCCGCACGACGGAGACAGCTGGCGACTTCGTCCAAAAGCTTTAAGTGGGAGTCAAAGTCCGGTGAAACTATGAGCAGGTCGTCTAGATAGACAAAGACGTTCTCACGTAAATGTCCAGGAATGCACTTGTCCATCAAGCGACACATGCGCTGTGGGGCATTACACAAGCCGAAAGGCATAACTGTAAACTGGTACAGGGGACGACCGGGGACAGTGAAAGCTGTCCGCTCTCGCGACTTCACCTCTAAGGGAATTTGCCAGAAAGCATCCTTAAGGTCCAAACTCGTGATGAACTTGGTGTCTTGAAGACGACCAAGAAGACCATCGATGTGTGGAAGGGGATAGGCGTCTTTGACAGTGACACTGTTGACCTTGCGAGAGTCAAGACACAGGCGGACCTTACCTGGTTTGCGAACTAACACCACTGGAGAATTCCAGGGACTGTTCGATGGCTCAATCACCCCCAAAGCCAACATCCTGTCCAACTCGCCATACATCAAATGTTGAATAGCGGGTGAAACAGGATAATGCCTCTGCTTAATGGGAACTGAGTCACCAGTGTCTATCGTGTGTTCTTCCAGGTGGGTCTTTCCCAGTCCTAAGACATCGAAAGAGGGAAACCTGGCCTTGACCCGCTCCAACTGCTCGCTTTGCAAGGACGTTAAGTCGTGCATGTTAGTAGACGCAGTTGAGGCGTTTAACTCGCAGACTAATTGGGGAGCGATGCTGAAAAGTTTCCAAAAATCGATCCCTAGATACAGTCTCTGGCTGAGACTGGGCACCACATAGATAGTCATATCACGGGTCCGTCCTCCACAGGAGACCGGAACCCGGATGTAACCGCAAATTCTTTGTGAAGCCCCGTCAGCAGTTTGCAACTCAGTGTGCAAAGTGTAGACTGTCACTTCGGGATGATTGGCTAGGAAGGATTCAGCATCTCTTCCCAGACAGCTGATACTGGCGCCACTGTCCAATAAACCATTCACCTCCTCATTAAGTAAGGTGACCTTAGTAAAAGGACGAGGATCTGACAAGTCAGAGATGAAAGCAGAAACAAGTTTCTGCGAAAGATGTCGCTTCTCCTTAGCTCGTACTCTAATTTGGGGAGGGGTATGCCGAGAATGCAGGGAGTCCACAAAAGGTGGCTCCGAAAAGATGCGGGCACGAGTGGAGATATATCTCTTCCAACGGGAAATAAAGGAGAGTCTGACCTCCTCGGAGGGAAAAGATGGAAGAGCCTCAGTTGACGTAAAGTCGCTGATGGTAGACGTAGCAGGTATATATGAAGTGGGCGAGGGAATAACGGGCGAGCTTAGCTCGGGCGCGGACTCCCGTATGGTCTCGCACCCCTGCTCCGGTTTCCCTGGCAGGTGGGACAGACTGGGGTCACGACTCCTGGCTTGCCACACTTGTAGCAAAACAGACCACGAGTCTCCGATGGGCAGTCCATAAAAGGATGACCCTGCTGCTGACAATTCCAACAACGGAAAGGTCGTGGATTCGTCGGGAACGGACGCGGTGCTGTCATCTCCTCTACTCCTTGCGAGGATGCGTCCGGTGGTAATGAATTCGATTCATTCATTGTCGAATAGTCAATCTCGTGTATTTGTCGATCGGGCCTTCGTTCCAGACGTTTCTGCCTATGCCAGCGTTCAGCTCGAACGCAGACTTCCCGCAACTCATGCATGGTTGTGAAACGTTGACCTATCACTACTGACCCTAAAGGTGCGTCCAAATTCTGCAAGATTATGTCCACCAACTCCACCTCCGGCATTGGATTGGACATTCGATTATACACCGACAATATTTTTGCGACATATTCATCATAGGAATTGCCATGTTGTCTCAGTTCTAAGAGCCGTTTGATCAGCTCAAAATCTGATTCGCGACTCCTAAACTGTCTGGTGAGGTGAAGCTTCACCCCTTCCCAATCTGGGTCACGGACTTGGCGGCGGAACTGGGACCAGTACCAGTCCTCGGCTCGGCCTGTGAGTAAAGCCGAAATATTTCGACATAGTTCAGTCTGGCTGACCCACTCGTCGCGTGCCCTCAGCTCCAACCGGAACAAAAATTCTTCTGCCGACAGCGCAGGGTTATCACCGGAAAACTTGATGTTCCAGGTTGTAACTGGAGACTTGCGGCGATAGGTTCCGGTTGACGCTTCCCTTCTGCTGTCGGTATGTACGGGCTCAGCCGGGGGATAGTGTCGATCCATACGGGGGGGTATCGGAATCTCCGCAGCACGCTGTTGGGCCCGCAGTGCCTCTAGTTCCCGTTGTACCTGTTGGAGTTGTTCCTCCGGGGTGGGATCGTTTGCTTCGGAAAGTGACGACTCATCAGGGTCGATGTGTGATTCGCCTGGACGGTCGCTTTCGCCAGTGGCGAGAGCGGTTTTCTTTCCGCCTCTCAATTCCATTTATACGACGTATTACCAAGAAATCCGAAAATAACTATGAATGGGGACGTCTTCGGGATGCTATCCACTTTATAAACGATACCCGTGCAAGATAGGGGCACTACACTAGCGCAAAAAATACAGCAACAACCGATACACAAAATAGTATTTCTCAACAATATAACCAATAATTAAAAAGAGAAACAAGTTAATTGGTCCTTGCTAGACGAGATATAACCAAGGCCCGTAAACCGTATACGCCACAAGATCGGGACTAAACAACAAAATAACCAAATTAACAAAAATGATGACCAAGTCGGTACTACTACGGTACTTGTAGATATACTAATGAACGAAAATTCCGTAAGTCGACTAACAATAGTTATGCTACTCGCAATAATCAAAACCGTACAATAGCTGAGAAAAATTAAAGTGTAAAATAGTTTTTATTTGTTTTAAAATGTTTTGGTGTAATTCAATAAGTCAAAGTTCCAGGATGGTTGGAAAAAAAAAAGTCTCTCTCCCCAGGAGTCTCGGTGGCCGAGGTCATCGGTGTCAGTCGGTGGTAGTTATGAGACATAGCCAACACCGAACGCCATCGACAACGCCGGAAGCACCACACGTCTTCATCTACTTGAACGACATGAAGAGTCTACCTCCACATAAAAGACAAGGAAATCTTCTTCGAAAATAATAAAAATTTTAATTGGATTCCGCTGTCCAACCACAACTGAGCTACACTACGGAAAATCAATCAGCAGTGGGGACAGAATGGAGAGAAAAACAATAAAAGCACAAGGAAGAAGCCGGGTGTCCCTCAACAAAAGTCCACAGGGCGCAGGTGATTAGCCAGACGGTTAAGCCTGTGCGGCCTCATAGAGGTTCACCTGAAGTGACCACATCCCTTACCACATTTCGACTAAAGGTCTAAAATGAAAGAAAAGAAAAAGACTTTGAGGGGACTGAGTGGATTAAAGAAGTCCACGGGACGCAGTGGGCAGGCGATATGACGCCTGTTACCTCAGACGGTTAAGCCCGAGTTACAACTCAAACGTCCATCAGCAAAAAAGTAACAAGGATCCTGTCCACTGAACGAAGCACTGGCAGGCGGTATGACGCCTGATACTCAGGACGACGAGCGGAAAAAACAGGACAGAAGAACTCCTGACTCAGCCTTCACCCATGGCCAAGCGGTCATACGCTTGTTAGCCAGCGGTGCCGGTAAGTAAGCCTAGTTCCAGAATGCCTAAAGCGAAGAAGATAACATATGACGGGACAATCTAAAAGTGAAAGCAACATAAAATTCACACGGAATTTAGACAACAGAGACGAATCTGTAAAAAGAGGCAGTGGTGGTGAACCATAGTCAAATATAATTTTAATAAGTTAACAGAATTTGGCCGCCATTTATGAAATAAATGGGCGCCTTAATTTAATCTCGAAACTGGTTTGCCGAAAACGTTGCATGAAAGCATATCGTTGGGCGCCATTTTATGTACCGGCACAAGGGAGCTCCTTGCTGGTGACAGCAAGGCTACTGCCATCATGCTTGGGTAACCATAAAAAAAATTTGTAAAGACAACATCCTCCCTAGTTTCCTAAATATTTATAGGGGATGCTAAACCGGCCACACGGTTTACGCTAGCTCGCCGGAAGGGGTCGTGGGGGTGTGTGACCGGAAATGTACACATATGATTCACCTTCTTCTTCTTGGATGGCGCTACAGTCCTTGCAGGACTCGGGCCTCTCGAAGTCTCCTCTTCCAGTCATCTCTACGTCTTGCTAGCTCTCTCCAATTTGTTATACGAAATTTCCGTATATCTGCTAGCACGTCATCTATCCACCTATTTCTTGGTCGTCCTACTCTTCTTCTTCCTGATGGTCTACCATTAAAAATCCTGGCTAGCATTCTATCTTCTGAAGCTCGTACAACGTGTCCGAGCCATCGCAGTCTATTCAGTCTTATGTATGTAGCTATATTAATTTCGTCATACATTTCTTGAAGTTCTTCGTTTGTCCTAATGCGCCATTCGTTCTGGTTAACCCTTACAGGACCAAATATTCTTCTTAAGATCTTCCTTTCGAAGATTTTAAGTTGATTTTCTGTTTGTTGGGTCAATGTCCAAGCCTCAGACCCATAGCATAGAACTGGGCGGATTAATGTTTTATATAGTCTGACCTTGCACTGTCTTGAAATTTCTTTGTTTTTTAGGACCGGGACTAGTGCGAAATAGGTTTTATTTGCGGCTACGATGCGTCTATGGATGTCGTCCTTTATCTTATTTTCTGCAGTAAGCATTGTCCCTAAATAGATAAAGTTTTCTACAATTTCCACACTATGATCATCAAGGCTGATATTACGCCCTAATCGTTGTCCTCGTTTTGATACGATCATATACTTTGTTTTTGTGTCATTTACTCGTAGATTGAACTTTGCTGAACTTTGGACAATTTTGGAAAAGGTTTCTTTTACATCTTGCGCCTTGCGTCCAATTATGACTATGTCATCTGCGAAGGCTAGTACCTGAATGTTCCTTGTGAAGATGCTATTTGCTCCATTAAGCTGTGTTTCCCTCATTATTGCTTCCAGAGCAATGTTAAAAAGTATTGGTGAGATCGCATCTCCTTGTCGCAGGCCTGATTCTTGAGGGAAGTTGATCGAGTTGCATCCTCGTATTCTCACTTGTGTTTTACAATTTTTGGTCGTCATTCTGCATAGGCCTATTAATTTCTTCGGGAAACCCATTTCACTCATCTTCTTCCACAACTCTATTTTATTAAGCAGGTCGTAAGCATTTCTATAGTCAACAAAAAGAAGATGAATATCAATGCTTTCTTCCCAGCATTTTTCAAGTATTTGTCTCATTATGAAAATCTGGTCTGTTGTCGATCTATTTGTTCTAAATCCTGCTTGGTAATCGCCTACTTTATCCTCCAAATGTGGTTTCAGTCTATTAAATAAAATATGTGAAAGCACTTTGTAAGCTGTGTTCAACAAAGATATTGGTCTGTAGTTTTTGCAGTTCATCAATTCACCTTTTTTATGGACTGGGACTATTGTACCCAAAAGCCATTCTTCTGGCAACTTGCTACTTCTCCATAGTTTTACGATGAGGCTATGTAAGACATGGCATAACTTCTCCCCACCATTTTTTAAGATTTCCGGGGGTATGCCATCTGGACCTGGAGCCTTATGATTTTTTAGTTTCGCTATGGCATTTGCAACTTCTTCTATTGTAGGATCTGGCGTATCGTTTTCTGGGTCATCTGTACTCCGGTTGTCTGCTTCTCCCTGTGTTAGGTTTATGTTCTCTTTGAAGAAGTCTCTAAAGTATTTCTCCCACACCTCGAGTATGTCTTCGATACTACTAGCTATAGTACCATCTTCTCTTCTTACCATGGTGCTGGTGGGTTTGTATCCTTTCTTAATCATGTTGACTTCTTTGTAGAAACTCCTAGCGTCTTTATTAGTGTAGCTTTGCTTAATCGCACTTATTCTATTTCTAAAGTAGTCACGTTTTTTCTTCCTTAATAACTTTTTCGTGTCTCTTCGTGCTGCTACATATTTCTCGTGGTTTCCTCTGGTCATTCTTTCTAGGTACACCTGTCTTGCTTGGTTTTTTATTTCAATGCTTCTCTTGCATTGATCATCAAACCAGTGCCTCCTTCTCTCTTGGTTTTGTGTGCCTAATACACTGTTATTTGTCTCTGTGATTTTTTCTTTTATGGAGTTCCACATCACGTTCAGATCATTTTCCATTTCCAGACTCCTTGCTATTTCCTCCAGCTTTCCTGTTAACATTCTTTCATACTGTTGTTTTGTTTCTTCATTTTTTATTTTTTCTATGTTCCACTTTGTTTGTCTATCATTGTTTGTTCTATGTCTTGTCGCTAGTTTTTTCGCCCTCATTTTCCCAACAACTAGGTAATGATCGGTGTCTACATTCGCTCCTCGGAAACTCCTTACATCCAGTATGCTACTTCCATGCCTAGTGTTAACTAGAACATGGTCGATTTGGTTATGGTGCCTGCCATCTGGTGATGTCCATGTCCTTTTGTGTATATTTTTATGGTTAAACCAGGTGCTAGCTATTGTCAAACTTCTTGCTATAGCGAATTCGGCCATTCTGTTCCCGTTATCGTTTGATTCTTCGTGCAACGAGAATTTGCCAGCGTAGGGGTAATAATATGGTTCCTTACCCACTTTAGCGTTAAAGTCGCCTAATACGATTTTCATGTCGTAAGAAGGGACTTGGTCATAAGTCACTCTAAGAGTTTCATAGAAGTCATCCTTTTCTTGTTCTGGTTTTTCTTCTGTAGGCGCGTGCACCGTGATGAATGTTATATTATGAAATCTGGATTTGATTCTTAGGGTCGCGATCCGATCGTTAAGCGGGGTGAAGTCTATTACATTGTTGAGTAGAGGTTTAAGTACACAGAAACCTACCCCAAAGTTTCTTCTGGAGTCATTATTGCCACTGTAGAATATCGTAGCGTCTCTTCGTTCTAGGACTCCTTTACCAGTCCATCTTAGCTCCTGTAATCCTGCAATGAGTATTCTATATCGTCTAAGCTCATCTATCATTTCTGCCATTGCTCCAGGTCTATATAATGTTCTCACATTCCATGTTGCAAATTTTATATCGTTAGTCCTTAAATCATTAGTCCTGGGACGTTGCTGGGGTCTTTGCCGTAAATCCTGACTGTTCCGAGGCTGATTTCTCGATTCCATAACAAGAATTGTTTTCCGAGGAGAGGTTGTCAACCTTTCGCCCAACCCCCGAACCTGGGGGACCGGATCCGTGAATTATACCCCATCGGACAGGGTGGCCCAGCTATACCCCCGGGCACTGGGTACGTCCGTCGTCGGTTGGTTATCCAGGAGGCACCAGCGAGGAGGTGACGGTACGATTTTACCCCCCAATATGATTCACCACTTACCTATTATTCAAAGAGGAGCTTTCTTCATATCGTTCTTGTCCTAGGTTAGCCAAAGGTATTCATCGCTGGAAGTTACCAACGACCTGGTGGACCTGTAATTGTTCTACGCGACGATGAGAGAAACCTGGAGAGAAAGCAACACCCAACCATCCTGGATAAATTACCCCTTTAAGCTGTCATAATTATTAATACTCGTTGAGTTCAAGAAATGGATAACAAATATATTATATATTACTTACAGCACAAGACAATAGAATTAATTTAACAACAAAATGAAGGTAAGTTTGAATTAAATAGTACGTAATAGTAAATCAAAACAAAAGTAAACTTATACTCTAGGTAATGTGGATGCAACCAACTATTACCACCTATACTACTGATAGTGAACCGGTGTGTGTTGAATGTAATGGGGGCAAGGAGGGATACAAAAAAAACTCTGAGCCAATATTAAACTTGGCCAACCAAAACCAAAACCAAAACATAAGAGAAGTGACAACGTCGATTTGGCCAAACGATGCTTCAGGACGATATGTTTATGACAATTTGTTCAACTAGAACCGACGAATGTTTGTTTGCACCCCTAAATGGACAGTGTAAAAATGTTGATAAAGGTAATTTGAGTGAGTCGGTTGGGATGTAAATATATTTATATTATATAAGTAGAATGTGTAAGTGTAACAATTTAAGAAATAGCGACTAGATTAAAATAATTTGTAAAATACCTTATGAGAAGGGGGTTAATGTCTTATAAATATGGGTGAATATATATTATAAGGATTCCAAGAATTGTAAATAATTTGTAATTCTAGTAAAATAAGTGTAAATATAGGGCAAATATTTTAAAAGAATGATAGGTATATAGTTATTACTTCATAAGAACTGTAACTATATCATATTTATATATATAATGGTGTAAAAAAAAACCTTCTCCTTGTTGTGCTGTTGCAAGCTCCATGCGGGTATTCGCCAACGGTTCAAGGCACAAGTTATTGTTCACTCATACCAGCTAAATCACCAACAAAATCACTTGGAAGATAGGTTTTCGGCATCCAATTTTCCTGAAACTGGCCACAACCATCGGTAGCTGGCTGAGCATGAATAGCATCCATTAACTCCTAACGCTAACCAAAAAAATTGATCCTTTTCCGCTCTGAATAATTACTATTTTTTTTTTAAAACAGCGTTTCTGCATCAACCTACACCTCAACAAAAATGATTTTTTGTATCGTTCACAACAATATATCTAGTCTCAATCAATACAATAATAATAAATTTTCTGAGTTAACCTTTCACGTTAGTCCTTTTTTAAAAAACCCAATTGAATTGTTAAAATAACTTAAACCTTTTACACGGTACTTTCTCCTGTGGTAAAGTTTTTCTTGGATGTTCGTTTATCTTGGTTACCAAATTTCTACCACATCCCACTTCACTAGAATCCAGACTCTCCTTATTCATGTACCAATCCAGACTCCTATCTTAATATTTTTTCTTCATCTATCTTCGTGTAAGTTCTTAATGGCACAATTTTTTTCCTGCAAATATTAGCACGTCCACTCCTACAGTTAAACTTCCAACTTTGGCCAGTGTAGCCCTAAAATCATCAAACTAGTATCTGGTCATGAAGAACTGAACATCTCAGTTGGAAATTAATCGAAATTGCACTTCCTTGATAATATACTCAATCTTTCTGCACTTTTAATTATAACAGTCAATGATTCAAAAACGAACATAATTTTCTTCACTTGCTTATCGACTCTCGAGTTCAAAATTCTCACAACCAGACTAAAAATACAGGCTATCAACCTTTTTCGGCCAAATTCTAAATCGAACTGTCAAAAAATTCTATTTTTTTCTCTTCCAAGAAAAATTTTGTTTTTCTTTGCCTACGTGATTCAAAAAAGTTTCGCATCAAAAAGCTTCTGAAGTGATTGGACTATTAATTTCTGAAATTTCCGATAGATGGGGGGAATAATTAATAATAAGAATTTTGCAATAAATAACCGACCGTTACAGGGTTTACCTTTGAAATGCCCACGAATCTCCAAAGAAAACCTGCACCTGTATACAACGCGCAACACTATCCCTTCCAGCTGAAATTCCAAATAGAAAAGGCACATGAATTCGCCAGGAAAAACCTCGGACAATCAAAGGAGTTGTCCAAGAAAACTTATGAAAAGACTGCCAAGCCAGTAGTATTCAAAGCAGGGCAAAAAGTCCTCGTTAAAAATCCTACAAGGAAAAATAAATTTTCTCCCGTTTGGATTGGTCCGTACGAAGTATTGACGGTTGACGGACCTACAACGTCCACCATAAGAAAAAATAATAAAATTGTCAAAATTCATAATAACCGCCTTAAACTGTTTCACAAACATTAACCAATTGTTTTTATTTTCAGGTAGGCTTAGGGAAGAACGAAGATTATAACCATAATCGCAAAAAAAATTACTCAAAAGTGTTTTTAAGAACAAAATATAAAAAGTGGAAAAAGCAAATTTTCAATAAACACAAGTAAAAGCACAACAAGCTTAAGTAAAAGAAAAACTATAAACTAAAAATTTTATTCTTTCAAAAAAAAAGGAAGCAAAGTAAAGTAAATAAGTAAAGATTCAAATTATAAAAAAAATTGTTTACATATATAGTAAAAAAGAGATACAAACATTTGTTTTTTTTAAATAAATACTTATTTTTAAATATATACAAACAATCAAAAAAATCCTCAAAAGAAACCTAGCTAAACGAGGGATTGTATTAAATAAATATTATATACATTTACATAGATATTTAAAAAATAGTTAAAAAAAATGTATAAGCAAATAAATAAATAATTATAAAACCAAATAATGAATTGTAAAACAATAATTAGGTTAAGAATAGCGACCCTCTTTATACAAGTCATGGCAAAATTCGTAGTCAACGGAGATTCTGCACCATATGAGGAAATCCAGCTGAAGAGCTCACCAGCAGTGTTCGAGAACGTTGGAAAGGCACACTTCTTCCAGGATACATGGACTATCCTCACCAAGTTTACACCAATGGTTTTTACCGATTTATTGAACATCGCAGACAACTATGACAGGAGATTGGAAGAACTATGTACGATGACAAAGGTCTACGATTTCCAGAAAGCATGTCAAATTCTAGTCAAAGAAACCAATGTAATTTCGACAATGTTGCGGAATAACAATGTACGTGTCACACACATGCTAAGCCCACGCAGGCCAAGAAGAGCTGTGGAATTCGTAGGAAATTTCATGAAATGGACATTCGGCACCATGGACAACGAAGACGCACATCAAGTGTACACCCAACTCGACAATTTGGGGAAGCACGACAATGAAACGTTCAACCTATTGAAGCACCAAATCACAGTCATGAACTCCAATTTCGACAGACTGAGTAATCCAATAAAAAATTTAACATTGGACATGGATCTTGTTGCAGGAAACCTAAAGGAACTAGAAACAGAATTCTACAACTACTGTCACTTCTTCTCAAGGGGTGCAAGACACGAGGCCAGGAAAAAAATGTACTATCCTCACAAAATAATTTGGGTGGCTCGACCGGGTATACCGCCGCAGGATATCGCCGAAGCTAAAATTCATCCACCGCACCTGGGTGTCGGCACGACGTGTAATGCTCTAGCTAGCTCGCCGTTGGGGGGGTTCTTGGTACGGGGACGAGAATCAGGTGACAGTTTTCAATATTAATTCTCGTGCCTACTGAGTATACACACGCATGTGGCGAACGGGGTAAAAACTACGCGGTTTGAGGTCCACGAGGGAAGAAACTAGGTGAAGAAAAGGGATGGACAATGGTCCTCCGGTCACCGATGGAAGCTACATAACATCAAGCAAGGTCAAGGATGTGAGACGCTTACCCTGCCCTGGGACTTCATTCATATGGGGGCCACCCGTACCGGGGGGTTGTTTTATTCCATTAGGGTTGATCCGTACATTTTTCGAATAGACTCTTGGTATTTTATTTTCAACTATGGCCTTAAGCTATTTATTCATCAGCAGAAGGTGCTTCGGTATTATCAATGATGTATTTGTATACTATTCAATTCTAGTTACACTTTATTTATTCCTCAACCGTATTTATTTCAATATTACAATGTAGGCATTTAGTAACTACTCTTCGAACGAACTACACAAATAGGGACAACTTGTCACCGTGTTAGTTGAAAGAAGCTGCGATTATATATATCGCGTACCAATAAAGAGGATATTCGCCAAATGATCATCGAGCTCGCCTTCTAAAAACCACAACTTATCGCGTACGCCTTTTCAATTAGATAATGTTGTCTTCCAAAAAAAAACTCATAAAAAACTCCAAACAGACTTCTTCCTCTCAAAACCGTTCACAATCACCCAGCAAAAAAGATCTAATCAGTTTTTGTTTATTGCTTTTCCTTTTGAATCAATTATAGTAACAGCTGTATGGTTACAAAATACTCATAGCGCATTGATTACTCCCATGCATGCATATACGTTCGAGATTAACTTAGCTTACCACGTGTCATCAGATTCATTAGTTAACTCAAATCAAGTCGATGAATTTTCGACAAGTTAATACTCCACTCATCACCTGACACTTTGTTAGTAACCGAAACTACGCGGGCCCAAAAAAAACATTCCCAGGTTAGTATTCATGTATGCATATGGGCACCTTGTTCTTCATGAGGATGCCGCCAGGCGAACACACCACTACGTGTAGCAAAGAGAATAATAATATGGAATCCCGGAAAAATTTACTCAAAAAAACTATTACCGTTTGTCGATACTTAATCACGTTTTCTCTACTCGTTTTTCAATGAACCAACCTCTTCGTACTCACTTCTATACATTTCTTAATTCAAAATAAAAAAAAACAAATCAACGGTTCCTTCTAAGACACCGGCTCGAACTTATTAATGAAAATTCTATATCTTTTCCGTTTATCATCACACGGGAAAGTTTCTAAATCTCTCGGCCCATGTGGAATCTCGGAAAAAAATTGACTCTTAAAAAACTACTATTGTTTGTCGGTACTTAATCACTGTTTTTCCTACTTGCTTCTCAATGTACAAATCTCTTCGTAT
Source organism: Thereva nobilitata (assembly GCA_963855945.1). NCBI lineage: Eukaryota > Metazoa > Arthropoda > Insecta > Diptera > Therevidae > Thereva > Thereva nobilitata. Next base: position 99,879,417 of record OY979694.1, on the reverse strand, counting down.
TCACTTCTCTACATTTCTTCAATTCAAAAAAAAAGCACAAATCAACGGTTCCTTCTAAGACACCGGCTCGAACTTATTAATGAAAATTCTATATCTTTTCCGTTTATCATCACACGGGAAAATTTCTAAATCTCTCGGCCCATGTGGAATCTCGGAAAAAAATTGACTCTTAAAAACTACTACTATTTGTCGGTACTTAATCACTGCTTTTCCTACTTGCTTCTCAATGAACAAATCTCTTCGTATTCACTTCTCTACATTTCTTAAAATCAAAAAAAAGCACAAATCAACGGTTCCTTCTAAGACACCGGCTCGAACTTATTAATGAAAATTCTATATCTTTTCCGTTTATCATCACACGGGAAAATTTCTAAATCTTTCGGCCCATGTGGAATCTCGGAAAAAAATTGACTCTTAAAAACTACTACTATTTTTGTCGGTACTTAATCACTGTTTTTCCTACTTGCTTCTCAATGAACAAATCTCTTCGTATTCACTTCTCTACATTTCTTAAATTCAAAATAAAATAAAAAAAAACAACTCAACGGTTCCTTCTAGGACCCCGATTCGAACTTATTAATGAAAATTCTATATCTTAAATATCTATATCTTTTCCGTTTTTCATCACACGGGAAAATTTCTAAATCTCTCGGCCCATATGGAATCTCGGAAGAAATTTTCCTCTTCAAAAAAAATCTAAAACCGTTTGTCGATACCTAATCACCGTTTTGTAACGGTTTCTCTACTCTTCTTTATAATTAAATCTTTTTCTTTTTTCTTTTTTCAAATAAAAGATCCATGGTTCCCTCTAGAACATCGGTTCGATAACAAAAAGAAGGAAATCATCAAGTTCGACAATTTTTCTCTCTCACCATCACTCCTGAAAAGTTCAAATCCGATGTTCCATATCGAATTCCCCAACAAAAAAATTCCTCTTAACTATTACCGTTTCATCTTTTGAAAAAAAAAGAAGAAAGAAAAATAATTTTGCAAGACTCACCCCGTATTTTTTTTTTGATATTTATATATGTGTATATTTACTGTTTTGCCGCACCTTCCCTCCGTTTTGTAGCGGTTTTACTATTCTACCTTGTAATTATAACCCTCCTTTCTTTCCTCTGGCTTTTATTTTTTTTTCTCTTGTTTCCCTGTTTTCCCTACAAAAAAAAGAAGGAAAAATTTATTGTATAACGATAAAGGTAGAAACAGAATGGCACGGCGACCGTGGCGGAGTCCGCCGCTCAGAGAGTTTCCCATACATTTAATTTCTCCCCAGGCGGCGCGGACAAATTAAATGTATGGGAAACTCTCTGAGCGGCGGACTCCGCCACGGTCGCCGTGCCATTCTGTTTCTACCTTTAAGGTAGAAACAGAATGGCACGGAGACCGTGGCGGAGTCCGCCGCTCAGAGAGTTTCCCATATATTAAATTTGTCCGCGCCGCCTGGGGAGAAATTAAATGTATGGGAAACTCTCTGAGCGGCGGACTCCGCCACGGTCTCCGTGCCATTCTGTTTCTACCTTTACTGCCCTGCTATGGCGTGGTTTTTCCCCATCCAGAATCAGGAAAAGATAAGTCGTGCGTGCCACCGCTTCTTCCTAGTTGCGCTTGCAGCAAAATTTTCTTTATTTTCCTCCGTCTCCGATGGGCAATTCCTACTCGTTTTCCACTCACACCACACTGTTGGAGTTTACCCCCACCCCCCCCCCCCCATATCCGTACAGTATTGCAGCAACCAAGGCCCTCGTAAGTACAGGCCTGGAAGCAGACTTTTTGGTTGTGTCTGTGCGCGGCCAAAATCGTCTGACAGTTGTGGAATTAACATGGCCGAAGCCGTACGAAGCAATTTTTTAACTTTGGTTTTGTAATAAAAAGTGGTAAAATATTGTATTTTATCACTTTTTAGTGCACACGGATTATCAGTGATAAGTTATTTAGTGGTCTGAGTCCATAAATTAAAAAAAAATTAGTGGTTAAGTGTATTTTAAGAGTGTTAATTGATTAGGTGACCATTTTTGTTTACAATCGCGGTGGTTTTATCGTGTTAATTTAGGGAAAAGGTGTTGAATTTGTGTAGTAATGGAATTAAAAGTGAATTTAAAGTAGTTAAAAATTATTATAGAAGAGTTATTAAAAACATAAGTGCAAGTACTACCACACAACATGAATAACAATAACTTTTTCACTTTTCCTTCACATTTTTCTGCACTTATGTTTTTAATAACTATCCTATAATAATCTTTAATCACTTAAAAAGCACTTTTTATTATGTTACTACACAAATTCAAAATTTTTTCCCTAAATTAACACGAAAAAACCACCGCGATTGTAAACCAAAATGGTCACCTAATCAATTAACACTCTTAAAATACACTTAACCACTCACTTCATTTTAATTTTTTTTATTAAATCACTAAAGCACTAATCACTGATAATCCATGTGCACCAAAAAGTGAAAATATACAACATTTTACCACTTTTTAGTGCAAAAACAAACTTAAAAAATTGCTTCTTATGGCTTCGGCCATGTTAATTCCACAACTGTCAGAAATTTTTGGCCACTTTTCAGCTATGTTAGCATTAGTTGGCCTGTCTGCTTCCAGGCCTGTACTTACGAGGGTCTTGCAGCAACACAAAATATCACGGCGGGATCCCCCACTCGAAAAAAGACGAACGGCAGCCCGAGATGAGAGGATGGATGATCGAGGGCGAATTTGGGGCAATAGAGACAGTACTCGATCAGCACCCAGCTTGAATTTAGTCATCATAAGGAAGTTAGTAGTTAGTAGCTCGACGCTTGAAGTACTATATAGTCGCAAATAAAGAAAGGCAACGAATTCTCAAAAATAAAAGTTCGGTGTTTTTTTTTCTTGTGGTGATTAACTCCATTTGCAGCTCCCTCAATTCCCATTCCATCGGAAACCCCCCGCACACCCAATTTCTCGAAACATAAAAAATTGTTCTTCGAGCCGGATGCTCCCCTATAGCTCCAATACCACGTGCATCAGGTGAGTAAAAATTTCGCATTTTTTTTTGGAGGTGTAAATTTCATGCAAAACGCGTGTAGTGATAAAGCACGTGCATCACATGTGGGAAGTGAAAAGCTCGTTTTCTATTGCCGATCGTGTTTAAAAAACAAAAACAAAAAAAAAACAAAGAGGAAGTATTCTTCTGTCTACGCATACACAATTTTATAATCCGTCGCAGTGATCTTGTGTGGATTTCAGCACAGGCACAGCATTGAATTACTGTTCTTAAAAGTAATGGTTTTGTTCTTACCCTGAGCGGAATTGTAATTATCGAAAAGGCCGGTATATGTTTCTCTTTGAAAGGATGATCGCCTTTTTTTAATACGGTTCTTGCAATTACAGTTGCACTTGTTAACGCAAAATTTCTAAATTTTGGTGTTTGTTGGTGACTAGCTGAAGAAGGTCAGTTTTCTCATAAGTCCAGTTGCATTTTTTTTTAATTCAAGTTCGTATTACGATTCTTGTAAGTTTTTTTTGATAATACATATAAAGGGTATTCACGATTCGGTGGAAACAGGTCTAGCTTCGTAGGTTTGGGTGCAACGTAGGAAAACTTTCCAACGATACAGCAATTGTACAGAATGAAACTTTCCAACACTGCAAAAATTTTCTAGACCCCCGAGCCAGTGTAAAGTTTTCCTATGGCAACGAGAAATCAATTGGCATGTGGCGATTTTGTTTCAAGTACTGGCGATTTTGTTTAAAGTGTTTAATTGTTTTAGAAAAATCGCTAGCGAAAATGTAAAAAAAGAAAAAATTGTTGTGTATTAAAGAACACAAGGCAGAAGTGAAACTTCGCGTACATATTTATGTCTATATTTTCTTTATTATTGTATTTTTTTTTCATTTGCTCGTATCTTGTGTTATAATCTAAAAACTGAATGAAGCAGGGAATAGGAAGTAAGAACCATAATATTTTAACTCAATTGATGAATCATAGTATAAATAATACTTTGAAAGTAATGCAGTACAATGTATAAAATCAAAAACATTTCGCTACTTTTACAAAAACATTATCTTTAATAAACAATCTTAATTTTTTAAATAACCGACTCCTCATTTTTACTTTACCGATGCCATCTATGTACGAATTTAAATAAATTGTAAATATTTTCCTGCTCGTTTAGTAGAATTGTTTATATAGCATGGCATCACTTAATTACTATCATGGCTGTCGCTGTTAGTTACTTGGTTGAAGCAGTGTGGAAAGTTGCTCTTCTGACGGTGATCTTCGCGAAATTCATCGGTTTAAGTTATTAAAAACCAAAATGTTAAACGAAATAGAGCGGAAACTAAATTGCTAGTTTAGTTGTGCATTCATTGAATTGTGAAATTTGTTTTTGTTTTGTTGTGTGCTGCTCCTTTGGCGGTGATATTCGCGAAATTCATCAGCTTGGTTGTTTAAATCCAAAATGTTTAACGAAATACAATGGAAACTAAATATTTAGTATGTATACTTGTGCATTCATTGAATTTGTGTTTTGTTGTATTTAATTTGTTTCAAGATTTTTGTTTTTTTCTCGTTATTTTGTAAGCGAGTGAGAAGGCAACTTCCGTTTCATACGGCAGTCCTTGTTTTCGTTGCCGATTCTGAATTGTGACAGTTGTAAATGAGTGAGAAGGCAACAAGGCAGTTTCGTACAACTGTCCTTGTTTTCGTTTCTGTTTTCTGAATTCACTCGTACTTGCTCGAATCACTTTAAAATCCCCGGAACGAGAGCAAGGAAGTTTCACTTCAAAAACGAAAAATAGATCGAAACCAAATAAAAAGTAGACTAGCTTGACAGTTCTTGACAATCAGCTGATGAGAAGAACTCTAATTTGTCAAGGGGCGTTCACGATATGAAGAAAACAGCTCTTGGAAAAATAATCCTGGGAAACATTTCCTACGAATCGTGAATACCCTTAAGGAGTATCCACACACATCAGGGACGTGCCCGGGACGTTCGATTTTTGCTCCGGCCGGGACACGGACATGTGTGAACGAGTTCGAATAAAATGTACGCACCGATATTTTTTGAACCCCTGGCGGAACACTAATATGTGTGGATACTCCTTTACTCGTTCACACATGTCCGTGTCCGGGCAGGGGCTCGATCACACATGGCCCTGTGACGTCCCGGGCACGGCCCTGATGTGTGTGGATACTCCTTTATAGTTTTGGAGTATTTTGTTGTTTTGAATAATTTAAGTTGTATTGCGGTTCTTGCAGTTACAGTTGCATTGTGTTAATGCAAAAATTCTATTGTTGTGTTGGTGACTAAATGATCAATTTTAAGTCTTTTATTACCGTTCTCGGGAATTACTTGCATTTCGTTGATAAAATTTTTAGGTTTTTTTGCCTTGAACAATTTAACGTATTTCAATTTTCGTAGATAACTTGCATTTTGTTTTGACCAAAAATTTTTCGGTTTTTTTTCCGTTGAACAATATAACTTGCAGTTATAGGTGCATTTTTTTTTTCTTTTTTAATGCAAGAATTCCAATTTTTATGGTGACCAACGGAACAAGTGAAGTTTATAATCACAGTTTTTTCGTAAATTATTTGCATTTTCTTTTTGGATAAAATTTTTAGGTTTTTTACTTTAAGCAATTTAACTAGTATTACAGTTCAATTGCATTTTTTTTGTTTTTGTTTTGCTTGATAATCGAAAAGTGCATTTTTTTTAATATACATTTCTAAATTTTCTGCGTCGTTGTTATGGGAGTTTTAGTTTTTTTTGAGTTGTAAATTGCAATCCCCCATTATTTTGTTGAATTTTAATTAGATTATAAATACTCAAGTGCTTTGTTTCTAATAGGAGAAGGGCGACATATGATTTCCCCTTGAAACCTCTGCAGAGTCACGTTATTGCGGTGTTAAATTTTAATTATCCTTTGGAAATAGTGCGTTCTCCTTTTAGTACGGTCCTCGCAAGCGACAGTTAATAATTATAGGCAACATTTCTAATATTGTTTCGTGGAACTTTACTTGTGTTTTTAAATTTAAAATGGAAATCATCGAGTTTCTTTCGGAATCTTTTGGATTATGATTGCCGGGTGTTTTGAGGCCTTTAAAGCCTAGTTGTTAGCTCAGTGAAGGAATGCAGGTGTAACTTTAGAGAAAAGACACTATTGCAGTAATTCAAAATAATTGTCTTTATTTATTCAGTTTTGCACAATATTCTGTTAAGTTCAAAATTCAACGTATAAAATAAATTAATTCCAGTTCAAAATATGTTAATTCTAATTAGCATAGTCAATTCGTAATATATGTGAGAAGTAAAACATTCAATTATATTATATTAAGTTTATCTTTTCAGGTTTGATGTTTGTTTACATTTTTCGGGTCAGCAACGATGGATTTTTATGGATTTGTGCAGGTAAGTATTATGTTTATAAATATTGTTGTGATTTCTTTTTAATCTTTTTTTTCTTTTTAGGTTTCTAGTAGTGATTTTTCTAGGTGGCCTGAACATCCTCCGGGGCCAACGATGAAGAAATATATTATATATATGTATAGTGCACCATTCTCCATTAGTTTAGTTAAATAAATTTAAATACTAAATCTCTCACTTTCCGTCTCACTTAACAATATTCATTTGTTCTGTGATTTTAAAATTTTTTTGTAAATTTTAATTAATTATGCTGTTGTTGATGCTGTTTTAGTATTAGAGAAGACAAATTGTTTTGGGGTGTTTTTTTTTTAAAAAAATTCAAAGTTAAATTCATGCTTTTTGTTTATTCATTTTTTATTCAGTGGGTTTTGTCTGTTGTGAGGTTGGTGTTGGTTGAGCCTGCTGGGTTATGCGCCATTTCTTGTCCTTTGTCAAGGTGAACCGCAGGGTCCCTTCCTTCGAGCGGTACCGATATGACCGCTTGGCGGTCATGATTCTGTCCCATGGCAGAGGGAAGGCCTTGATTCGATGCCACAATACCGCGTCCACAATTAAGTTGGAAGGTGGCTGATGGTTACGGCGTGCCTTATATTCCTCCAACGTAATCTTTTTTCGCCTAGGAGTGGCTTCCATCGGGGTGACCTCTTCATTGGAGATGGTGGGTGCCTTACGCCTTGTCGTAGGAATTTTTTGCGGTAGAGTGCGTTTCCGGACCGTAGGATCGCAAGGCGTAGCCTCGAAAGGTCTCTTAAGGATCGGCCTTTGTGGTGCGGTTGGTTTTCGTAGCTCCTTTTTCACTGCGGATTCTTCTCTTGGAGGAGTTGTGAGCCTGGGCACGTCATCTATCCATAGGTAGTCCATGCTGATATTATGTTCCGGTTGGTTAAGCGACTTGACGTTGATGTGACCTCTACTTGCACTTGACTGAGGAGGTTTTTTCAGAGGATTCTCTGAAAATTTTAGTAACGGTTTCCCTTATTTGAACCTTGGTTTTGATCGGTTTGGATATTTGGTGCATTACGGGGGGTGAAGTAGATAATTTATGCGTGATTGATATGGGTATTAACGTAGGTCCTGCAAATTATTATAATGCTACCTTTGTACATAATTAATTCGTATTTGAGATTGTTTTCTTCCATCGTAATAGTTGTTAGAGAGAATCTGTGACGTGATAGATTAGATATGGGTTTCTGGTGAATGGATGTTGTTTGTAGGGAGGGATGCTAATTTTGTGATTGGGCGCCGATTTATTCAAATGTTATGATTACGTTTCCGATAATTCGTCGAAGATTATATTTGATTGATTTGAATTTGTTGATTATTATTATCTGTCCTGGTCTGCGAATTATTAGAGCGGCTGGTAATTCCCGTAAAATGTATTAAGGGTTTCAGAGTGATCACGAGACGAGTTACTTCTAGCATGGTTTTCAAGGGTTAAATTGTAGTTGGTACGAAACGATGTTGATAATCCAGATTGAAGTTGTAGTTTTTGCTGCGATCATCATGAGATGTGCTTAAATTTCCTCCTCGATTACTACGGAAGTTTTGAATTCCTTGGTTTCCCTGCTCACCATTATTGCCATAGTCTCCAACAAAGACCTTTGCACCAGACACTTGGGGTTTGATTGCATTGTTATGAAATGCCATAGTAGTCTCACGTTTCCATACTTCATCCTGATTGCCTCGAGAATATTGATTTAAACTAGATCCTTGATTAAAATTCGAGTCCATGCTTGTGTTTGGTTTATATTGATTTGGATTTGTTGCATAGACATTGTACTGGTTTAGGTTTATATTATCATACTTATTTTGAGATCCACCGTACTGATTATTATAGTCTCCAGAAGTTTTATATTGATCCAATCCGAAATCTCTTCGCTGATACTGACAAAGTTGATTAACGTCCTCGTGATAACTCTCGAAATCCTGTTGTACATTTCTGTTGTAAACAGGTCGCAGGCTGATCTCAAATTAATCATCATTATTGAAACATGATTCTTGTTGTTTAGGATTTAGGGTTAGGTTGTTGTTATTTTGTTCTTGTGCTTTTACAGTTCTTTCGGTACGTTCACTAAAGCCATCAAACAGGTCTATGAGGGTGTCTATTTCTTTAATAGCACGAGTAGCCGCCGTTTTCTTTCGTCCGTTTATAATTTTGGTGGTGAAATTGCCTTTATTTTCTCCTTAACTGTTATGAAGAATACGTAGTACTCCTGATTGCGCAATAGTTTATTTGCGTTCTGGGCAGTGTCCCTTTCATACAGAAGCGATCTGCTTAAGTATTCAACAGCCTTGGGTCCCAAACTACCTAACTTATCTTCAAGTGCTGCTAACAATCTTAAAACAGAAATAACGCATGGTGGGTCCAATGGTTTAGCAATACCCGGAGATGATTGGTTTTGTCTTGCATGATATGGCGATGAAGATGATCTAGTGCATCGACGACGAGCAGGTAATACTGATGTAAAAGCGTTGACCGTGGGCGAGGTACCGGCTTCTATGGATGCTTTTCCACTTAATATCCAGCCAAGGATCGTATTTTGAGCTGTAGGTTGACCTTTCAAACCTTGGCGAATGTCGGGAAGGAGGAGCGATCCGGAAATATCCGCACCAAGAATGACATCGATGCGCCCTGGACGATCAAATGTAGGATCAGCCAATTTAAGCCCACGTATGTGATCCCAGCTGGATGATGCGATGCGATCGGATGGCAGCGAGCTGGTTACACTCTTCAACACTAATGCTGTTACGTCTATCGTATAATTAAGTGATGGAACTATGAGAGCTGTTTCTACTATGAACTGTGATGTTGCGACTTTTACTTCTGCTATTCCAGTTATTGGTGCTATGATACGCCTTTTGGGCAGCGCTCGAGTTTGGGCGGCATATTCTGTTATAAAAGATGACTGTGATCCGGGGTCCACGAGTGCTCTGAAGGTCCTTTGTATTCCGTGTGATCCTTGCAATGTTATTAGAGCTGTGCAGAGAAGGACTTCTTTATCTGAGGAGGAATGCAATGTGTTTACCTGGCTTTGTGGTATGTGAGTCTGAGGATCAAATGGTTGGACAGCTGTATGTTGTGGGCTTGCCCCAGATGTTGGGGATGTTGGAGATGTCGACGTATTGTCAGTAATATGTAGAAGTGAATGGTGACGCTTCTTGCAATGGATGCAGGTGTGTTTGCTAGGACAAGTCAATGAGCGATGTCCACGTCCTAGACAGTTGATACATAGACCATTACGTCGCACGATGTTGTTCTTTTCTGTGAACGGAAATGTGGTGAACTGTGGGCAATGTCTCAACGAATGGTCTTCTCCGCATTGTATACATGTGGATGTCCGATTAACGACGAATGATTGGAGTCTAGAGATAGGTTTAGATTGTTGGATGCTTCTAGTAGGTTTCGATTTTGCAGAGTCGATGGCTTCCAACGTGCGAAAACGGGTTTCTAGGAATTGCTTTAGAGTGTCGAAGGAAGGTAGTTTATTGTCCCTGGCGATTTGTTGTTCCCAGAGCTGCAAGGAGTCTCTAGGCAATTTCCTAGTCACAATGTAGATTAGCATTAAATCGTATATATCTTGGATGTTTAGGTTCTGTAAGCTCTGAACACTTTCTGTGGTGGTGTCGAGCAACCTTTTAACGGAGTCGGCGGTTTCCATGGCTTGGACTTGGTTAAACAATTTGTCGAGCTGAGTGTGTACCAACATTCGTTTGTTGTCAAATCGATCCTTTAAGACACTCCACGCTGTTTCATAATTGCTGTCTGTTATCGCAAATCCCTGTATAAGTCGCGCTGCCTCACCATGAGTGGTCGCCTTTAGATAATGTAATTTCTCGGCCTTCGATAAACTGTTTTTATTGTGTATGAGGGCGACAAAAAGATCGCGAAATGAGGTCCATTCGCTGTAGTTCCCGGAGAAGCTTGGTAGAGATATACGAGGGAGTTTTAATGAAGAACGTTCCTCGGAAGCGATGGTTTGGTTTTATCCGGAGGGACAAGCTGGCACATCGCTTTCTGCGGGCGTGCTGTTTCCGGAGGCTTCTGGTGATGTTATTAGGTCTTCTAGCTCACCCACGTGAAGAAGACATAATTCCTCTAACTCCATAAATGTAGTGTCTGCTATGTAGTCATTTACGGCTTCGGTAGGGTTTTCTCCAGCCGCCTCATCTATGAGAACACTATGGTTGTTTGCGATCTGCTCCCATAATGAACTGACGCGAACAAGACGCCTTTTGAGGTATTGGATCCTTTTTCTAGTCTTCGAATCCTTTCCGTAGTTCCTGAGGGAATTTTGTAGCTCCTCAAATAGTAACTCCTGTTTTTTCACAAGTTTGTCCATGATTGGATTTTAGCGGAGGTCAACTTGATATATTAATGCAACAGATCTCTAAGCCACGCTGCAATCACTGAGTATACTATTATTATGCCGAAATCCTATCTTATATCCGGCTCGAAGGACCAAAAGTGTTTTGAGGCCTTTAAAGCCTAGTTGTTAGCTCAGTGAGGGAATGCAGGTGTAACTTTAGAGAAAAGACACTATTGCAGTAATTCAAAATAATTGTCTTTATTTATTCAGTTTTGCACAATATTCTGTTAAGTTCAAAATTCAACGTATAAAATAAATTAATTCCAGTTCAAAATATGTTAATTCTAATTAGCATAGTCAATTCGTAATATATGTGAGAAGTAAAACATTCAATTATATTAACGTAACTTCAAGGTATTAGACTTAAAATATATTAACTTCAATTTGTAAATTTGTGCAATTTTTTTCCTCGAGTTTTGTTCGTAATTCTGTTTATTATGATTTCACGCTAGCTGCTAAAAGTTTCGCGCCGCAAGACTCTCCTGCTTGTAATCCCTCTGTTGGGCTGTAGGACTTTGTTTATTTACCACGATTCGTAACTTGGCTGAAATTTCAAAGTTTATTAATATTGTTTTTGATAATTGGGAATATGCATCAACTCGGCACGTTGGATGCAGTCTTAGGAATTTATATTCAACTCCACGTTGAATATAATCATAGGATTGGTATCCAACTCGACACGTTGGATATAGGATGCGATCTTAGGAATTTATACCCGACTCGACACGTCGAATATAATCAAAGGAGTTGTATCCAACTCGATACGTTGGATGTGGGGAAGGAATTTATATTCAACTCGACACGTTGAATATAATCACAGGGATTTGTATCCAACTCGACACGTTGGATACAATCAGAAGTTTGAGATCACTTTAGCTTTAGCTAGGATTTCTTCCAGCTCGTCTCGCTCGGAAGTCAGGAGTAATCTAAGTTTGGATCCTCGCGCTGCTGCATTTATTTTCTGCAAAACAATGGGTCAGTGGAACCTGGTGGGGAATTGCAGAACTCTGCTTCCCATCGTGAATTGTGCCTGGTTATGTGTGTGTTGGTGCGCACTTGAAAGTTGACGTTTCTGTCAGCTTTGGTGTGGAGGTAGGAGATAAAGTTTTGTGTTTGTTTTTATATGTTTAGTTTTAATTTTATATTTTATGTTTTTTAGGAACTGGTGGGATTCGTTGGAAGGAGACTGGAAGGAGCTTGGTGCCGTATGGGTTGTCAGGTATGTATTTTTGTGGACTTTGTTTTTCTTTGTGGTGATTTTGTGTATCTTTGTTTACATTTTTTGGGTCAGCAACGATGGATTTTTATGGATTTGTGCAGGTAAGTATTATGTTTATAAATATTGTTGTGATTTCTTTTTAATCTTTTTTTTCTTTTTAGGTTTCTAGTAGTGATTTTTCTAGGTGGCCTGAACACCGGGTCCTCTTATTACTGCGGTTCAAGTTTCCGTGGGGTATTGATGCTCTCCTTGTATTAGTTAGCCGGGAGATAGAGATTGCTTAGAATCGCAATCATTATTATTATTCAAAATTAGAAAACTCATTACAAGTAGTTGATGATTGTTTGGAATATTCCCACATCCCTCTTTTCCCTAATAGTCGGAGAGCTGGAGACGAAAAAGTGCTTTCATCTTTGATGTGGACAAACTCGATTGGAACTCATTCTATTACTAAAAGGGATTATATGTCCGAGCTCTCCGACACTTTTAGTGGTGCAGGACAAAGTTATGAAGGGTAAAAGAAGTCTTCTTCTTATTGAAAAAATGTCATCGATGTTGCGCATGAAAATTTATAGGATGGAAGACTATAAGTTACTTAATATAAATTCCAAGTCTCCGACAGCTTGGTTGGTGCAAAATAGGTGGCTGACAGAGGGGTCAAGTTGCCGAAAATGTTTGCAAAAAAAAACAATTACCAGTCATCGCTGAGCTTCAAAATTTTGCACGAAGGTCCGTGGGGGTCTCCCTTGATGCACATTGAAGCCCGATTTTTGAAATTCAAAATGGCCGCCGAAATATAACCGAAATTCTAAATGGCCACCCAAATAAGGTCAGTGACATTGCAGATGAGAACGCAGGGGTCAGGCAATTGCCAGAAATGTCATTTTTCTTCATTATATTACATGTCTGATAATGGAAATCTCATCCGTTATGATTTTTTTTGCAAACATTTTCGGCAACTTTAGCCCTGTCAGCCACCCATTTTGCACCAACCAAGCTGTCGGAGACTTGGAATTTATATTAAGTAGCTTATAGTCTTCCATCCTATAAATTTTCATGCGCAACATCGATGACATTTTTTCAATAAGAAGATGACTTCTTTTACCCTTCATAACTTTGTCCTGCACCACTAAAAGTGTGGGAGAGCTCGGACATATAATCCTGTTTAGTAATAGAATCAGTTGCAATCGAGTTTGCCCACATCAAAGATGAAAGCACTTTTTCGTCTCCAGCTCTTAGACTATAATGAAAGGGCCTACCCCTTTCACTCTGAGAACATTGTAGTTGCGTCTTATAACGGTTTTCTTTAAAGCTTACAGTTCCGTTTGGTGCCCCCTTTGTAGTAGTTTTCGGTAAAGAGATAGCGGTTCATAATCGCACTTGTTACTATTGTTTGAAAGTTTAGAAAATCCATTGCAGGTATTTCTTGCTTTCTCATTTCGCTTAATAATTATAATATTATTGTCGAAAGGTCCCATTTAAACCGAAGCTCGTGCTTTTCGTTGTAGAGGGTATTACTCTTTTCTTGATCATAAGATGTCGGAAGATAACAGTTCAGATCAACCCCCACCCCCACACCCCCCCGCCACCGGCCGCACCCACGATTCTAAGCCTCATCCGCAAGCAGGGTGCCGTGCAAGAACAAATAGAAAAGTTCTGGATAAATTATGACAAGACTCCCAAGGTTAGATTTACTGTTGGCTATTTGCATGGTCGTTTGTCCGTTTTAGACGCCTTGTGGGTTCAATATCAGACTAATGATCAGAACATTGTCGCCATGGCCAATGCAAAGGATAAACGAGAGCAGTCATATTTGACTGAAGATCAGTATAGTAAACAGGAGGAGTCACATTTTGATCGACGCGGCGCCGTAGTAGACAAGTTAAACAGTCTTGATAAACAAAATACGGACAACCGTGCACAGTCGTTAGGTTCTATGGTTAATACTCAAGATGGTCGATCAAGTGAGATGCATTTCGAAAAACAGACGTTAGATGTAAAGCTCCCTCGTATATCCATTCCCAAGTTTAACGGAGATTACAAGGATTGGGTGTCCTTTCATGATATGTTTGAATCTCTAATCCACAATCATCGAGCCTTGCCGGCTGTGCAGAAGTTGCATTATTTGAAGAGCAGTTTGGAAGATGAGGCCGCGAGTTTGCTCAAACATCTGAGTTTAACTGATGAAAATTATCGAGAGGCATGGAAGATGCTTTGTGATAGATATGACAACCCTCGTTTACTCATCACACGGCAGGTACAAATTTTACTTAGCCAAACCCCTGTAAGCTCGGAATCGGCTCCTCAAATTCGTCGGCTGATAGACAATATAAATGAATGTCTAGCGTCGCTTAGAGGTCTTAAAGTGGAAGTTGAAGAATGGACACCAATCATTGTGACCCTAGTCGTTCAGCGTTTACCTGTAGAGACGCGTAAGTTATGGGAACAGTCTCTAGGGCCTGTTAGTGACTTTCCCTCTTTAAGTACCCTGACAGATTTCATTAATAGCAGAGTAAGAGCTTTAGAGTCTTCTCGAGAAATTATAACTCAAAGGCGATGCCCTCTTGGAAACGGGGAAATTAGAAAAGAGAAAGGGTCTTCGGACAGTAAACCATTTCGTCAAGCCTTTCACACTGCCTATGTCCACGGCTGCCCGTGTTGCAGTTTAGATCATACCCTCAAGACATGCCCCAGTTTTAAAACGATGAATCCTTCGGCCCGACTCTATAGTCAAAGGAAAGAAGCTCTGTTTCAACTGTTTGGCTACGAGTCACGGCGTCAAGCACTGCTCCAACAAAGGTGTTTGTTTTAAATGTGGATCTCGACACCACACCCTGCTACATTTAGAGAAGACTCAGAGTAGCTCGAGCAAACCGAAACAGCTGATGCACCCATCTCCAACACTTTCTCCTCCCAGCCCCCGGAAGTGCATGCTAATTTTGTGGCCCAACTAGGCTCCGTACTGCTAGCTACGGCCTTAGTATTGTTACGCGACGTCAAAGGAGAATATTTAACATTCCGCGCGTTAGTAGACCCAGGCTCTGGCGGACCCCCGATTTTTTGAACCCAGCTCTATCGACGTAGTCTTAGGTGCGGAGGTCTCTGCCCAGATCGTCTTACCGGAGTTAAAGACCGGTGGTAAAAGAGCCCCCATTGCCCAACGCACTGGGTTGGGTTGGATATTCTTTGGTAAAGTCCCTGAAGTAAAAGATGAAACCCTACACGCAGCCCCCCGTATTATCAGTGCATATAGTCATATTGACCTCCAAAATCAATTAAAAAGATTTTGGGAGATTGAAGAAAACCCGCAACCCAACCCTTTAAGTCCAGAGGATAGTCTCTGCGAAGAGATGTATACCCAGACCCATTCCCGTACCCCGGAAGGGCGATATGTAGTAAAACTGCCTTTCATTCCGTTGCATAAACACGAAATTCGTTTCGGAGAATCCCGCCAAATTGCCATCCAACGCTTTCAACACTTAGAAAAGAAGTTTAGCCAGAACCCCGAACTGTATAAGATTTATAAGGAATGCATAGAAGAATATATTACCCTTAAACATGCTCAGAAGGTCGCACCCCCATCAGACGGTGCCCCTACTTCCTCCTATTGTTATCTGCCCCACCATGCTGTAATAAAAACAGACAGTAGTACTACCAAGTGTAGAGTTGTGTTCGACGCCTCGTGCAAGACTGCTAATGGCCACTCGTTGAACGACAGATTGCTGACTGGACCTCGCCTCCAGCAAGACATTTCCCAGCTTCTCCTAAAATGGAGACTAAAACGTTTCGTATTCTGTGCGGACATAGAAAAAATGTACCGGCAGATCCTAGTCGAATCCCCAGATCATGAATTTCAGCGTATCGTATGGCGAAACGACCGTGATTCGCCCATTGAAGATATACGACTCCACACAGTAACTTTCGGTACGGCGAGTGCACCCTACTTGGCGATCCGCATCCTTCATCAGTTGGCTCAAGATGAGGGAGACAAATACCCAAATGCCGCGGATCTCTTAAGATTCGACACCTACGTGGATGATATTTACTCAGGCGCGGACTCTTTGAATGACGCCTTGTCTCTGCAAGAAGAAGCCATATCAATTCTTAAAGCTGGTCATTGTCATCTTCACAAATGGTCCGCCAACTGCCCCGATCTTCTGGAAAATGTAGAGCCTGATGATCGAACCCCAAATTCCCATGTGATTAGAATGGCGGAGGATGTGGTCAAAACTCTCGGCCTTTTCTGGAATTCCACCCGAGACCATTTCAGTTCTAAGATTCGTATGGATAAACCCCAACCCCCCCCTAACCAAGCGAAAGGTCTTGGCATACATAGCTACCCTGTATGACCCCCTTGGCTGGCTAGCTCCAGTTATAATCCGTGCGAAAATATTTATCCAAGTCTTGTGGCAACACGGCCTCTTATGGGATGAACCCCTACCCCCGAGCTCGAGACTCTCTGGACCGCTTACCTCGAATCTCTTCCGGCCATCGAAAAGGTAACTATTTGTAACGGTCGGTTATTTACCGAAAGTTTCCCCCTTTTGATGGTCCCCCATCTATCGGAAATTTCAGGCTTCATGAATAAAATTACTTCACAAAAAAAACTTGGGGAAAACTTTTTTAAATTCAAGTAGTCGAAGAAAAATAGTTTTGGTGCTGGGAAAAAAATGGAAAAAAAGATAGTTTTTTGGATACGTCTGTCACGAATTTGAGGGATGTTTTTTTCAAAAAACTATAATTAAGGCTCAGGAGTTAAAACCCGACACGAGAACTGTTCCAGGACGTCTTGAAACCGCTTTAGGAAAGAAAAACCCAGTTAATCCTATAGAAGTGGAATTATCCAGCAGAACAGATTCCGGTGTGCACGCTCTAGATTCATCTGTACATGTTGACTTAGGAAGACCTAGCGGAACTTGGGATTCAGCAACCGGTGTAACCCGAATTGTAAACAGAGAACTTGCTAGACGAGGGCTTGCTATACGAGTTATAAAAACAATTCAACTTCCTGATACGTTTGATTGTCGTTTTAGTGCCAAGGCCCGAACATATCTCTATAGATTAGCAGTGTCCAAGGAATCGTTAATAACCAAAGATTTTCAGAATTTTACTTCTTTTATTTAGCCAAAGATTTCAGAATTTTGTTTCTGTTATTCCGATTGAAGAATCGGGACGTTGTTTCTTTATTCAAAATAGTAGTTTTGAAATTGATAAACTCAAAGAAGCAGCAAAACTCTAAGCCCAATGAGTGTTTAAGGATAGGAGATAAGCTGACCTCTGATATTAATGGTGTAACAGATGCACTTTTACATTTTTTTTATACCACCTAATCAAGAGAACCTCGCTGCATGTATTAGGTTATCTTCCGTCAAATACCAGAAAATCACAACCATATCGTTGTGTTTTTATCGTTATCTTTTCACCCGAGGGCCAACCACCTAACAAGACGCGGAAGGACACTCAACGGGCGTTCCCTCCTTGACGGACCACGGAAGTTTTTGTAAGCTAGACGCAGGTTATTAGTTGTGGAAAATAGGAGTAAGTTCGCTTTTGTTTTAGTATTGTATCCTAGTTTTGGTAATCTCCCAATTTACATTCCAACTGTTAATCATATTAATATTCCACACCAGATATTTACTCAGTACATATTAATTATTTATCACAACAAATTATATTATCCATTTAAAATTGACCCTTCTACGTATGTTACACACCATTATTAATAATAATAGTGACTTAATTAATTTGTTATCACTTAAGCATTATCTTGAGAGTTTGTGCGTTGTAAAAAGAGCAGGAATCATCGACTGGTACCAGAGCGACGATTTGTTTTTTTCCTTTCCGTTATTGTATGGAAGTTGTTGTTTTGTGGTAATAGGTGGTTGCATCCACATTACCTGTATTGCAAGTTTACTTTTGATTTACACTTATATCATAATTAATTCAACTCTTTATTCTGGTGTTACTTAAATTTTATTATATTGTGCTGTAACTTAATAGACAATACATTTGTTATCAATTCTTTTACTCCACGAGTATTACTAGGCATGACAGCCTAAGGGAGTAATTTATCCAGGATGGTTGGGTGGTGGTTTCTCTCTAGGGTTCTCTCGAAGTCGCGTTGAACATTTACAGGTCCACCAGGTCGTTGGGAACTTCCAGCGATGAATACCTTTGGCTAACCTAGGACAAGAACGGTATGAAGCATCTCCCTTTTGACTAATAGGTAAGTGGTGAATCATATATGTAGCGGTCCGGCCACACCCCCCACGACCCCTACCGTCGAGCTAGCGTATACCTTGTGGCCGGCTTATCACCCCCTATCACTATTTCGGAACTAGGGAGGATGGTTGTCTTTCAAAATTTTTATGTCTACCCAAGCATGATGGCTGTAGCCTTGCTGTCACCAGCAAGGAGCTCCATTGTGCCGGTACATATTCCACGATGGGTTAATACTCATTCCGCATCCGCATTCCAGATACATGGATTCTGTGACGCATCCGAGCGGGCGTACGCTGCGGCCGTCTACATTCGGGTGGAGCATGAATCCGGTATAAAAATATTTCTGCTCAGTAGCAAAACCAAAGTTAGTCCAGTCAAAACTATAACCCTTCCCCGTCTTGAACTTTGTGGCACCGTCCTCTTGTCTGAACTCCTTAAAACTATACGAAAAGGCATCCCTTTTGATGAGTCCCAGTTAAGCACCTGGTCCGATTCCACTATCGTTTTGTCGTGGCTGCGAAAACCCCCAAATACATTCAAGTCATTCATTTGTAACCGCCTATGCACCATAATTACCAATATCGGTGCCCCAAATGGCGGCACGTCCCTTCTTCCCAAAATCCTGCGGACTGTAGTAGTCGCGGCATCTCCGGAGAGGAGCTCCTCCATCAACCGCTATGGCTCCAAGGCCCTTCTTGGTTAAAGGAAAATGAAGATCAGTGGCCTGCGCCACCTCGTCACGTACGAGAGGAACTTGATCAACAGGAGTTGCGGCCTGTCAAATGTTTTCTAATTCATCCTGAGAATTCCTATCTATTCACAGTCTTGGCGCGTTTTTCTAAGTTCAAGCGGCTCCTCCGGGTGACTGCGTATTGCTTCCGTTTTCTCCGCAAGGTCAAAGAGAGAATGACAACAACCTCCCAAACTTTGAGAGCGCTGTCTTTCACGGAAATTGACCAGAGTCGCAAGTTTTGGTGTAAGACCATTCAGACACTTTATTTTAAGGATGAAGTCAAGGCGTTATCAGAAAAACGGCATATTTCGGAGCGCAGCAAATTGCTAAGCTTGAGTCCTTGGTTAGATACAGATCATCTACTGCGGGTCGGAGGACGGCTAAGCAACTCCACCTTACCCTTTAATGAGCGTCACCCTATTTTGTTGCCCAGCAGCGGTCATTTCACTCAGCTCGTCATTGAGCACGCGCACGAAGAAACATTACACGGTGGACCTCAATTAATGCTGGCATTTTTGCGACAAACTTATTGGATCTTGCGTGCTAGAAATCTAATAAAGAGATGCTTCCATAATTGTATAGTGTGCTTCCGGTTGCGAAAACGAATCAGACGCAAATTATGGCTGATTTACCCCTGGAAAGAGTCACGATTAGTAACCCGTTCACCTTTGTAGGAGTTGATTATACTGGGCATCTCGACATCCGAGCGAGTCGAACCCGTGGTAGTCGATCATATTAAGGGTACATTGTCATTTTTGTCTGTTTATGTACCAAAGCCGTGCATCTCGAAGTCGTCGGTGACCTCAGCACCAATTCGTTTCTCGCAGCGTTCAGGAGGTTCGTTTCTCGGCGCGGTTTATGCCGAAAAGTGTATTCGGACAATGGTACAAATTTTGTGGGAGCAAAAAACCAACTAGATGCGGAACTCAATGCCGCTATACAGCAGGCAGAAACCGAAGCCGCCCGGACCTTTTCCGCAAATGGTATCGAGTGGAGTTTCATTCCTCCGTATTCCCCTCATTTTGGTGGTCTGTGGGAGGCCGGAGTGAAGTCTCTCAAATTTCATTTCAAACGTATCGCGAAAAATGCGAGCTTTGTGTACGAAGAACTTATCACCCTCACCACCCAGATCGAGGCATGTTTAAATGCTCGGCCCCTCTGTCCTCTGTCTGATGATATTCATGATTGTAGCAGCCATGCGGGCACATAATAGAAACAAGGTCTTTGATATTATCAACTTTATTCTGTGACATTCGCTACAAGACTGCCGATAAGAGATTTCATCATGCTATCGGGTGGCTGATCTAGCGGCAACCTTTGATAGTGTGTGCTTCATATGATATTGTAGTGTTGCCGCTACATCACTCCCCCTCAAGGAAAAAAAATATGTATATATAAAATAAAAATGAATAGGAAATGAATAATTTTGTTTCAAAAGGTTTTCTTAAAGTAAGTCTTACTAACTACGGTCTCTATCATGCTTGGTTATTCTTCATGTTTTTTCTATAAATTTCATGCTAAAGTGTTTCATTTTAATAATTTTTCTAATATTGTGTATACATTTTATGTGCAGTTATAATTCATGATTGTATTTGTATAAATTTCATGCTTAAATATCTAATTTTAATAAATTTTTCTAATTTTGTGTATACATTTTATGTGTAGTTGTGATTCAGTTTGTATTTGTATAAATTTCATGCTTAAATATCTAATTTTAATAAATTTTTCTAATTTTGGGTATACATTTTATGTGTAGTTGTAATTCAGTTTGTATTTGTATAAATTTCATGCTTAAAGTGTTTAATTTTAATAAATTTTCTACTACAGTTTGAAAACTACTCTACGTCTTGTTAATGATCTTGTTTTTGGTGTTGTACTGAAATTAGGGTCTAAAACGTGAGCGGGTTTAGTGCGGTCTATATTGATAACTTGCCTTTTTCCGTCTACACATACTTCTAACGTCTTGTCTCTTCTTGCTAGTACTTTATGCGGGCCAGTATATGGCGGGTTCAAACTTCCTTTATACATCGCTTCCTTAATGAACACGTGGGTGCAATTTTCTATATTTTGTGGCTGAAAGATTTTGTTCTGCTTCCTAGTTCGCGAAGTAATGGGTCTAATGTTGGTTATGCACTCTTGTATTTCCCTAGCTAGTGTGTTTGTCATTTTGAAATCCGGTGAGGTTTGCTGGGTGATAAACTCTCCCGGAAGGCGTAGGGATTGGCCGTAGAGCAATTGTGCTGGGGAAAAACCTATGTCTTCCAGCAGCGCGGAACGGATTCCTAACAAAATCCATGGCAAACTGTTATACCAATTTTTTGGCTGCGGCGATGCGCGTATAGCTACTTTCAGTTGTCTATGGAAACGTTCTATCAATCCGTTTGACTGCGGATGATAGGTCGTAGTCCTGATGCGATGTTGCCCCAAAATGTTCGACAGTTCATTGAACAGTGAAGACTCAAATTGCGTCCCTTGGTCTGTGGTTAATGTTTGGCATACGCCGAAACGCGCTACCCAGTGCTGGATGAACGCATTACATACAGTTTTGCTTTCGATGTTTCGGATGGGTATTGCTTCCGCCCAACGCGAGAAGCGATCTTTCATCGTTAATAGATACGTGTGGCCATTAGAAGGCGGTAGGGGACCGACTATATCGATGTGCACATGTTGAAATCTCCCGGAGGGAGTATTGAAGTTTCCTTGCGGAGTTACCGTGTGGCGTATGACTTTTGCCTTTTGACACGAGTTACAAGATTTTGACCACCAATTTATCTCTTTATTCATTTTAGGCCAGAAGTATTTCGACGTAAGGAGTTTATTTGTGCATCGAATGCTGGGATGCGAAAGGTTGTGTACTGTGTCGAAAATGCCACGACGGAGATTTTCTGGCACGTAAGGGCGGTCAGTACCCGTTGAGGTTTCGCACCAAACATGTAAATTGTCGAGAGGTGTTTTAATTAGTTCTAAAACGAAAGAGAGTGGTTTGCCCTCGTTCTGTCTGTTTATAAGGGATTTTAATTCTTCGTCGGTTTCTTGTTCTTTGCTTAAGATCTCGATATCAATTTTCTTGGGGTTTTGGATTGCGTCAATGTGTGCTCTTGACAAGGTGTCGGACACTACATTATGACAACCTTTGACGTATCTGATGTCATTAGTGAATTCGGAGATGAATGACAGGTGGTTTGTTTGTCTCGGGGATTTATCTGTTTTTGAAGCGATCGCTGTCGTAAGGGGCTTATGATCCGTGTAAACGGTGAAATCCTTGCCCTCCAAAAAATATCTGTAGTGTCTGATTGTTAAGTACAGAGCTAATAATTCGCGGTCAAAAGCTGAATATCTCCTCTCGGTTGGTTGGAGTCGTCGGGAAAAGAAACTGAGTGGTTCCCAATAGGTACCATTGGATTGTTGAATAACTCCTCCCACTGCGTCACTGGACGCGTCTACCCAAACGCTTAATTTTGCGGTTGGATTCGGATGTGCGAGTAAGGTGCAGTCTTGCAGTCTGGTTTTTATTTCCTCGAAAGCTTTTTCGTGGGTATTCTCCCATTCGAGTACGTTTGATTTGCGTTTATCTGAATCTGACTGTTTGACGAGGTCGTATAAGGGGCCGGCGAGGGCGGAGAAACGCGGAATGAAGCGATGGTAAAAATTTGCCATACCTAAAAAGCGTTGCAAATTCTTTTGTGTATGAGGCTTTGGGTAATTGGTTAGTGCGTTAATTTTATCTTTGGAGGGTAGAATGCCATTCTCGCTGATTTTGTGTCCCAAATAGTCTAATTCTGTTTGTCCTAAGGAACATTTTGCCGGGTTAATATTGATTCCGTGGTCCTGAAGTCGTTTAAAAAGAACGCGTAAGTGTTCTTTATGTTTCTCAGGTGTTTCACTTCCGACTAGAATGTCGTCGATATAACAGAAAACGAAATCGAGACCTGCCAAGATTTCGTTGATGAAACGTTGAAACGTTTGTGCCCCGTTTTTAACCCCGAAGGGCATTCTGAGGAATTCGAAAAGCCCAAATGGAGTAATAACTGCGGTCTTGTAAATATCTTCTGTAGCTACCGGTATTTGATGGTAGGCTCGAACTAGATCGATTTTAGAAAATATTTTACAACCATGTAACCGTGTTGTAAAATCTTGGATATAGGGCAGTGGGTATTTGTCGAATTCCGTGATGGTATTAAGTTGGCGATAATCGCCGCATGGGCGCCAACTGGAATCCTTTTTGGGGACCATGTGTAAAGGCGAAGCGGCGGCCGATGCTGACGGGCGACAAATACCTAGCCTTACCATCGCTTCGAATTCCCCTTTAGCGATGGCATATTTTTGTGGGTGTAGTCTTCTCGGACGCGCGGTTGGTAAGGGTCCATTTGTGTGAATGCGATGTACGACAGTGTGTTTGACTTTTAAGTTAAAGTTTGGTGGTGCTTTTAATGAGGGGAACTCGTTTAGAATGATTCCGTATTCTCCTTCGATCGCTAAAAGTTTGGGGGACCCTGAGGAACATTTGCGCGCTTTGCAGCTTACTGTTAACGAGGTTGTTTGATCAACGAGTCTCCTGTTTCGAAGATCAACTAATAAATTGTATTTGTGTAAAAAGTCTGCGCCGATGATGGCGTAATTGAGTGCTGCAATGGTAAACGTGTGGTCAAAAGTACGGCGTAGTCCTAGATTTAGTGTTAGGTGCTTGTACCCGAAGGTGGCTATAGGCGTGCTATTAGCTGAAACCAAAGTAGGGCTATTTAGGCCAGATGTGCTTGGACATAACCTTTTGGGAAAAATGGATACCTCTGCTCCTGTATCGATGAGGAAATTGATTTGACTATTTTTGTCAAGAAGAAATAGGCGGCGCGAATAATTGTTTGCTTTCGTTGCCGCGCACGAAGCAGTTCTTTTTAGTTTTTTGACTTGATGTCGATTGCGTTCTTGTCGCAGGGTGGTATGCATTTTTTAGCATTAGCACCGTACTTCTTATGATACCAACAAGTGTTTTTCCTGTCATTACTGACCGGGCTTCTATTCTTGTAACGGCTTTGTGACGCAGAGCGTTGTCTTGAACGATTAGAATTTCGTATTTCCAGTCGTTTGATTCTTTCTGTCAATTGTTGCAATGTTTCGATAATATCGTGATCGTTCTCCCTTGGGTGTTTGGCGGTGTTAGTGTGTACCGCAGAAATGCTGGAGATGGTATTCGAATCGTGAATTTTGTCCGCGATGGTGAACAGCTCGTCCAGATTGTGGGAGCTTTCGATCGCGATAATACTTGTCTGAAGTGTTTGAGGGAGTTTATTAATCCACAGCTTTTTCAACAGTAATGAGTTAACTAAGCTATTCCCTCCAGCTAAGGATCCCATGTGCCGGTAAAGTTCCGAAGGTGTGTAATCACCCAGCTGGACTCTATGCATGAGGGTGTCGAGCCTGCGCTCTTCCGAATCTGTTGAGCGTGAGAGGAGAGTTGCTTTAAGATGTTCATACTTATCTTGGTTGGGTGGTTGCAGCAGTATATCGGCTACGATTTCCATCGTTTCTTGTGGTAGGGACGCTACTAAGTGATCATATTTAGTGTCCGAAGAAGTTATTCGTTTTACTTTAAATTGGGTCTCCACTTGGAGGAACCATAAATCTGGGCGGTTGCTCCAGAAGGGAGGTATTTTGATGCTGCTTATCAAAGGGTTAAGGGGTTCGTTTTGCTCCCAGGGGTCGTTTTTCGCTAATGCCGCGGGGGTGTCCGTTTCCTCGTTTTCTGTGGACATGTTGTTGGCACAATGATCGGACGTACTTATTTAATGACTGAATCACCACTGCTTATTTCGACAACTCGCGTAGAACTAAATTCGAAAAGCTGAAAACGATCAGCGAATCTCACATTTAACTAGCGATCGTATATAATGTATAAATGCGACCCTTATTTGATTTGTTAGGTAATTGCTTTTGTGATAGTGCGGCTGAGTGAGGCATATATTTGAAAATTGCTTTCGAAATTCGGAATTATTAAAAGAGAAACTATGAATGTCATATAACTAAACACCTCAGCCCGAAATTTGCCCTAAAAATAATATCTTCACTATACAACTTTTGTTTCATTTATAGGTATAAGTCTGCGGCGATTCATGATTGACTTATGGATATCAATTATAGAAAAAAATCGACTCTGCGGCTTACTTTATAAAAGGAAATATAAAATGTTTGTTCATGATAGTTGCAATAATCATTATTGTGCAAAATTACTGTTTTTGATTTGTTAATTTTAAGATTCTTTTTTTTTTAATAAATTGAACTGAAATATAATTGTATTGCATTGTCGAATAACTGTAACTAACGGAGAAGGAGAAGAAATAAAAACTGTACGTATATCTTACTGATAACACTTACTATTTATATTAACGGTTCATTCTTTTTTCTATGCATTATTTGTGTAGATATATGAAGGAAGTTTGAACTTATTTCAAAATGTTTAATATGTAAAAATATTATTTTTATTATAATTTCAATAAAAAGAAAATATATATGTATATTCTTCCCTAATTACTCACTGCGTTTAGCGTTTGCATGTGTACACCGAATTTGGTTGTATTTTTTTTCTATTATTTCTATTCTTTATTTTAGTACTACCAAAAACAATATCATTATTTTGTCCTACAATGAAAAAAGTATTATTCTTGGTTTATTCATTAAATATATTAAGTTTATGAAAGGAAAGATATACTACATTATAATACTCTAAGGTTAATGGTGCTTTTTCCTGGGATGCTGTTCGTCTCATTGGATTTTTATTGACCATGAGGTTTTTTGTTGCTGCCGTCTTGTAGGTTTTTTATTTTTTTTTTTTTTCTTTATGTTGATGAGTCGCTAAATTCCCGATTTGCTGCTACTCTGCTTTAGCTGTTGCGTATGTGAAACTTTTTGTTTATTTGTAGAACTAGAAACTTTATTGTGGCGTGTATAATCACTGCCGTAGAATGTTCTAACTGTTACTTATTTTTTTTATTCTTGAGTACCACTTTAAACGGCACTTTATAATGCACTTTTGTTGAGATGTGGGTTTTTCACTATTGACTAACTTTCTAAATTACACTTTAAAATGTACTCGGGGTCACCAATGTAGCAGCCATGCGGGCACATAATAGAAACAAGGTCTTTGATATTATCAACTTTATTCTGTGACATTCGCTACAAGACTGCCGATAAGAGATTTCATCATGCTATCGGGTGGCTGATCTAGCGGCAACCTTTGATAGTGTGTGCTTCATATGATATTGTAGTGTTGCCGCTACAATGATCTTGGAATTTTAACCCCGGCCCATTTCCTCATAGGTAAGTCTCTGTTGTCTTCGCCTGAAGAGGCCCTACTCGACCATAATATTCATGGCCTCGATAGATGGCGATACATACAACGACTTCGACAAGACTTTTGGAACAGATGG
Source organism: Thereva nobilitata (assembly GCA_963855945.1). NCBI lineage: Eukaryota > Metazoa > Arthropoda > Insecta > Diptera > Therevidae > Thereva > Thereva nobilitata. The sequence goes on along the minus strand of OY979694.1, from coordinate 99,853,049 downwards.
ACAACTGATTATTTAGCCCGTCTCCAACAACGCCCAAAATGGCGCCAACGCGAACGAAATGTTAAGGTAGGAGATTTGGTCCTACTGAAAGATGAACGGATTCCTCCTCTCAGATGGAAATTAGGCCGCATAATAAAAACACATCTCGGTAATGATAATTCCGTTAGAGTAGTAACGATTAAGACCAGTACGGCAGAAATCCAACGAGCCATCACTAAGATATGTGTTTTACGAAGTAATGAGCCTACGCAAGCTGAAGAGATCGATAAAGTGAAAACGATTTCGTCCGAACCTACATGTGATTGATTTTATTGTAATACTATGAATTATTTTTTGTGAAAGCCAAAATGCGAAATTTTTATATAACCTAGATATGTATGTGTATGTTGAAGTTTTTCCTTTTTTTCCTACTAATCTAATTTCACTTTCTTCCAAACACCACCCCCTCGAGATGCCAAAGCACCCCGGAATTCACGTAATCCTGACTATTATGGCTGCCCTATATCGGAGCAAGGAGAACCTGTCAACGTTCCAGCTCGGAGCCGGACATTATTGTTGAAATCCAGAATTTCAAGGGGCCCATGATGTTGGAGTTTACCCCCCCCCCCCCGACGTACAGCATTGCAGCAACACAAAATATCACGGCAGGATCCCCACTCGAAAAAAGACGAACGGCAGCCCGAGATGAGAGAATGGATGATCCAGGGCGAATTTGGGGCAATAGAGACAGTACTCGATCAGCATCCAGCTTGAATTTGGTCATCATAAGGAAGTTAGTAGTTAGTAGCTCGACGCTTGAAGTACTAAATAGTCGCAAATAAAGAAAGGCAACGAATTCTCAAAAATAAAAGTTCGGTGTTTTTTTTTCTTGTGGTGATTAACTCCATTTGCAGCTCCCTCAATTCCCATTCCATCGGAAACCCCCGCACACCCAATTTCTCGAAACATTTCTTTGGGAGAATTCTCCTTATTTCGCCCTTTTCACTCTGAAATTCACCATCGACTGACTTCTATGTCCCTCAGATCGCCCGCTCAGCCAGCTGGAAGCCAGCCGCGTCCCGTTACACGTATTCCTCCAACAGACCGCGCTTTTTCTTCGTCGCCGGCCATGACGGTGTATCGAGACGGCGTCGCACCGCGATGAGCTGTAAAAATATCGTCGTTGGGGCTCTGCGGGGAAGATGGGAAGATGTATTTACGTAAAAGTGGAGTTGCCAGCGTAGTACAATTTCTTTCTTTTTAGACATGAATATAATTAATAATGCAAAGGCGGAGAAAATATTATTTCCGATTTTGGGCATTGGAATTTTTAAGAAATATGTTATTGATCAATATTTTTTGTAGGTAGTATTTAGGGGGCAGAAGAATTCCTAGAGGAGGTCAGGGCTCACGTTCTGTTTTGTTTGTTGCAGCAATTTTCGACCTGATTATGACTGGAGATAACTTGAAAACATGTACCAAATATCTGATGCTTCCCAGGGGCGGCCGTTACAACGCGCGCCATTTCGAATCTGTCAGGAGAGTGGCGCGAAAGAAACAAACGGAAGCCTTGTTTTGTCAATTGGGTTAGATTTTGCGTCACAACGTGGGGCTGACCCACCCCTGAGACTAAGAGTCTCACGCTCTACTGTCTGTGGTAGCCGGGCTGGACCAAGGGTAAAGTGCGCCTTCCACCCCCGCTATGCCTTCGGAGGAGAGTTTGGGAATCAATGAACGAGGTTGTAGTCGTATGTGTTAAGCGCCTCAGCTACCTTCTCCGCTGGTGTTGAGATTTCCTTAAGTAATTTTGGACAACGGCGCTCGTCAACGGCCACGATTTGGGTTCTTATAGCCATTTACACCATGCGCTCCCTACCGGGGTGTGGTACAGGAGACGTTTTGTTCCGTCCGGGACACCGAACTGTGCATATCTCTTGTATATTCCTAGGCAAGCGTCTTATAGGGTCGTTTGGGCCTCATGAGCCGGGATTGTGTCTAGATTGTTGGCTCCATACTCATAACAGACATAGTCCTGCGGTGTTAGTTGGAATTAATAGCGCAACGTTCGGGTCCAAGAACTCCTCCTCCCAAGGCAAAGCGGTACGGCAGAATGTCTGCGACCTCATGGGTCACCTCCATATACATATTTGGGGGGGGGGTGGTTGGTCTGGCAACCCCTGAAGTTATCAACATGAAGCTTGGCTCCAGACAGTCAAGTAGATCAACGAGGTGTACCATCCGCTGGGGAAGCTACCCAAGCGGACCTCGACGGGTACCCTATTAATAACCGGTTAGGCCGGCGAGATGCCTTATTAGGGCTACTCGGAGTTACTGTTGCTTCCAGAACAGACTAGACCACGTCCTAGGCCTGATCGCGCACCAGAGTGACTTCGCGCGTCCGTTGGGAAGGTCGAGGCAATTCCACATTGTCCCGACGAGTCCTGTTGGGCGCGAAGTCTCTCTTCAGGAAGGTGTCTCCCGCCCCAAGGACTCAGTCCGCCGACTAAACCACATAGTCGTCGTCTAGAACCCCTGGTCCACGAGATCACCCTCCGCTACTCAAACCGTCAGGCCTTGAGATCTTTGGCGTGAAAAATACCGATCGGTTTTCCTTGTAAGTCCTCTAATTCATATCTTCCACTACCAAGCTTTCGCCTCACGCGGGCTTTCATAAATTTGTCTGCCAGTTTAGCGCTAAACCGGCCTTGTTGCTTACGGGGAAAGTTCGTCGATGAACTACCTGGCCGGCGATAACTCTACAGCTCTGCAGCGCAGATTATAGTATTTCTCATGTCTCGTGTGAGCCGCGGCCAGGTGTTGCTCTATCTTGTCACGCCGGGCCTGCCATCTATCTACGGTCGGCAATACTGTTATATCTCCCTCTTGCAAGGCACCTAGAGCCTTCAGTACTGGGTAAGCGGATCCATGCAGGATCATTGGACAACCGAACAGGGCCTGGTAAGGGGAGGTGTCAATGGAGGAGTGGTGGGCACTCCGTAAGGCACATTCGATTGCAGACAGGTGTAGGTCCCAATCCCGGTGATCTTCCTTCAGGTACGCTCGGATAGCAGCTAAAACGGAGCGATTCACCCGCTCGGAAGCGTTAGCTTGTGGGGAATAGACAGCGGTGAGGTGGTGCTTGATGCCGTAGTCGGACAATAGGTTCGCGAATTCTTTAGAAGTGAAATGGCTTCCGTTATCAGAGAATATAACCTCGGGGACTCCGAAAGCATGGAAAATTTGGTGGTCGAGGAAATTCACGGCGGCTTTGGATGTTTCGCCTGCTACTGGGTGGAGAAAGCTGAATTTTGAAAACGCGTCTAGAACTACCAACACCGCTGTGTGGCCTCTCTTCGTCCTAGGGCAAGGGCCCATATAATCGATGTATAAGAGTTGAAAAGGTCGGCACACATCCATGGCTTTGCCCATAGGGGGCCGAAGGGGTGTGTTTGGAGCTTTTGTCTCTTTGCAGACTTCACAGCTCGCGATGTATTTTCTGACTTGGCTAGTCATGCCGGGCCAATAATATTTTTCCCGAAGGCGGGCTAGGGTCTTATGTACACCGCCATGGGAAGCTTGAGGGGGCTCATGAGCGGATTGGATCAAGGGAGTGGTCAATTCTGCCGGGATCCACAATTTCCAAATCAGATCGTCCGTCTCGGGGTCGCCAGTTCGTGGGGCCGAACGGTGGAACACATAACCATCCGAAACCTGGAGGTCAGGTAACTTCTCGGCATCTCTGCTGATTTTGTCAGCGAGATGCTGGTAGTCCGCTGACCTGAAGGCTGGGGACGTTAGTTCCACGTAGAGAGTCACGTTTCCCGGATTATTTTTGTTCCCGGGAAACGGGAAAAATAAGTTCATTTTTCCCGGGATTCCCGGGAACCCGGGAAAAAAGAAACCTATTAGGAATAAGGAGTGAAATGGGAATTACTGTTGAAAAATAAATGAAAAACTCATTTAAGAAAAGATACAAGTAAATTTAATTCAAAATATGGTTGGTCCTGTCCGGTCCAGATGGATAAATTGTGCCAATATTGTCTTGCTTTAAAATTTCAAAAAGAAGCAACTGTGATGTGTTGCTGTTCCAATGGCAATGATGCAAGTGATACTATCCATCATTTCGTATATTACCCCTATACACAAACCGGTTTTTTAGAAAAGGGGTCGCAGGGAAGTATATGTCATACATCATATATCTCCTCACTTTTGAGCCAGAAAATTTGAAAACTATGAGAAATTCCCCTTCTCATTCACCCCAGTGGGAAAAGTGGAAGCCGCTTCCTCTGGAATCAAATTAGAAGTGCTTCCTGGTCGCCTTCAGAAGCATTTTGGAAGATTTTCCTGTGCATATGGCTACAAATAAGTCATTCTCAACTTTGTTGGTAAATTTTTTGTTTTGGGAGATTCCCTGGATCTCTGCTGGCAAAACTTACAACTTCAAAATAGCTTCCCAGGAAGCTAATTAGAAGAAAATGGAACAAACTGCTTCTTGCTAATGACATGCAATGGTAAAAAAGATATGAATAGGGATACGGAAGGGAAGCACTTCTAAGATACACAAGGATAGCTTCTTCATGCATCAGTGAATGCTTCTTTTTCCCGCGTACGTTTATTGTTAGAACGACAAAGGCATCACAATCGTTACACGAAAAAGAGGAAGACAAATGAATGCTTAGTGTAATACCCCAAATACCCGCATCATACCCAAACCTTTTTGATGTGAGTATCGAGTGATGGATAGTGTAATTTGCACCAATGGCTCCACCTGAGTCACTTGACGCTTACGTGGATAGGAAATCTTCGTTGCCAAATATTTTTTACCACTTCTTTTATTTCGCTATGATGGGTGCAGCAAGGCGCACCGAGTTCCAGCTAGCTTTATATAGAAAACAAGGATTTTGATATAACAGTTACTTATTTTAAATTTAAAACCTTGAATTAGTTAGTGTTTTCAAGATTTTTCCAAGAAAATTTGCGATTTGAAACAATAAATTTTTTCCCGGGAAACTGGAAATACATTTTCTTTCGATTTCCCGGGAAATCCCAGGCGGGAATTCCCGGGAAGGACTCTCTAGTTCCACGTCACGACAGAAAGACACTTCATCGACACAGTCGACTCGTGACAGTGCGTCCGGCACCACATTCTGACTACCCTTGCGGTGCTCGATGGAAGCCCTGCAGCTTTAGGCTCCAGCGAGCCAATCGGCCGCTTAGATCGGTCTGGCTCATGAGCCACTTCAGGCTGGCATGATCGGTAATGATGGTGAAGGTGTGGCCTTCCACGTATGCCCTGAACTTTTTTACGCTTAACACCGCTGCATAGCACTCTAGTTCTGTGATGGAATAGTTACGCTGAGCATTATTCAGCTTCTTCGAGAAGTAAGCGATTGGGTGTTCTTCGTCTCCGCGTCGTTGGGACAGGACGCTTCCTACTCCGGTTTTGCTGGCGTCACACTGGATGAAGAAAGGGCTGGTGAAATCTGGGGTTATCAGTAAGGGTGCAGACATCATGGATTTCTTCAGTTCCTCGAATGCCTGTTGGGCTTCGTCGGTCCAAGCAAATCTACCGCTCTTTAGGCAGTCTGTGATGGGAGAGGCAATGCTTGCATAGTTACCTATGAAGCGCCTGTACCATCCCGTCATGCCCAAAAACCGTTGTACCTGCTTGGCCGACCTTGAAACTGGGAAATCCCTGATGGCTGAAACCTTGTCGGGTCGGTCTTTAGCGACCCATCGCCAATGATAAATCCCAAATATTTGACTTCTCTAACGCAAAACCGGCTTTTGTTCAGGTTCACCGTCAGCCCTGAGCGACGCAGACAGTCTGCGACCTGTTCCAACGTCTGGATATGGGCGTCAAACGTCGGAGACACCACCAAAAGATCGTCTAGATAGACGAAAACACGTTCTCGAAGAGAGCCTGGGATTGCCTTATCCATGAGGCGACACATACGCTGAGACGCGTTACAAAGGCCGAACGGCATTACGGTGAATTGATACAATGGTCGCCCTGGGACCGTGAAAGCTGTCTTCTCTCGGGATTTTTTCTCCAAAGGAATCTGCCAAAAGGCATCCTTTAGATCTATGGCTGAGATGTATTTCGTGTCCTGTAGCCGTCCCAGTAGACCATCGATGTGGGGCAAGGGGTATGCATCCTTCACCGTAACTGCATTCACCTTGCGGGAGTCCAGGCAAAGCCGTACCTTGCCGGGCTTTCGAACCAGGACCACCGGCGAGTTCCACGGGCTGTTGCTCTCCTCAATCACACCTAGACTCAGCATGCGATCGACCTCCTCATACATGAGGGTCTGGATGGCAGGAGAGACAGGATAATGTCTCTGCTTAATGGCCACCGCCTCGCCAGTGTCGATAACATGTTGTTCCAGGTGCGTCTTGCCGAGGCCACAAGTGTCAAAAGACGGGAACCGCGCCTTGGCCTGGTTCAATCGCTCCTGCTGGGCTTCCTCAAGGTGATGGCAGTTTGGATCAGGTTGTGGGGCTACCTGTAATTCACCGATAATGTGTGGGGCCAGCTTAAAGGCCTTCCAAAAATCTATTCCTAGGTATAATGTCTGCGAGAGGCCAGGGGCTATATAGATGGTCAATGGCAATGCACAATGACCATACGTCACGGGGACCGTGATGAAGCCCAGAATTTGGTTGGAAGAACCGTCGGCTGTCTGGACAGAGGTATGCAGACGCTTTAGCTGTGCCTCTGGGTGATTTTGGAGGAACGACTCTGTCCCTCTTCCCAGGCAACTAATGCTTGCCCCACTGTCCAGCAAGCCGAGAACCATTTCACCCAAAATTTGCACATTAGCAAATGGTCGTTCATCAGCGGCGTCAGTAAGTATCGTTGAAAGGACTCGCTTGGTAAGAATACGCTTCTCTATCGCCTTCTGGCGGATGCGTGGGGTTTTAGCGTTGGGCTGCGCCACGTCGCTGTCTGCAAAGATTCGTTTACGGACCTGATGGTAGCTGGCCCATCGTTGCATAAAGGAGGCTCTGGCCTGTGGAGAAGGGAAGTCTGGCAGAGATTCCATTATCGACAGGTCAAAGACGTCAGACAAGCTCGTAGATAAATCAGGTGTAATGGGGGATTTTCAGGGAATAAGTCGGGCGCGAGCCTCCCCGGGGCCTCGCACCCAGGTTCCGGTTTCCCGAATAGACTGGACAAGAAGTGGTGTAGACTTCGGGGCGCCCACATCTGTAACAGAAAATATTCCGGTGTGGAGAAGGGCAATCTGAGAACGAGTGCCCCTCTTGTTGACAATTCCAACACGTAAGTGGGCGGCGCGGAGTTGCGTCGGCCCTCATCTCTTCGACTGCAGGTGGTGGTACGTAGCGAATGTAGTTGGGATGGGACAAGGCCGGTTGCTGTGGGTGTAGGTCGTCTAATTCATGCACTCTGTGCGAAGGTCGACTCTCCTCTTTCTTGGCCTTTTGCCATCTCTCCACCCGGATGCACGCTTCGCGAAGCTGGCGTACATCTGCGTAGGTAGATCCTATTATGGCAGTCCCCAGGGTCGCGTTCAGGTTGGCCATGATGATCCGCACCAGCTCGATGGGAGGCATCGGTCGCGTTAGTCGGTTCGACAGGGCTATCATTTTAGACGCGTACATGTCAAAGGTTTGGCTGAATTGCTTAGTTTCCAGCATCTGCTTTATTAGTTCATAGTCGGTTTCAAGTCCTCCGAACTGGTCTAATAGGCCGGACTTGAAATCCGCCCACGAGGGATTGGACTGTTGTCGGCGGAACTGGGTCCAGTAGCAGTCCTCAGCGGGCCCTGATAACAGGGCGGCTACATTCCGCACCAACTCCCGCGATGATATGTCATCATCTCTAGCTCGAGTGTCGAGCCGGTAGAGAAATTCCTCTGCCGAGGTTTCTCCCGGACGACCCGTGAACTTGAGGTTCCAGCTCAAGACTGGCGACTTCTGCCTGTAAGCAGGGCCGGTATATTCAGGGCGGTAATGGGAGCATATGCTGCTGGTCCGCGGAGGAATGCCACTGGGCCCCGCCCCGGTCGATGTATGAGGATGAAGAAAGTTAGTCGCCGTCTCATTTGGAGATGTTTCCCGGGGGGCGCGCTGTTTCATCCTGTCCACTTCGTGTTGCAAGGCCTCTACTCGCTCGGTCAGCGCTGTCAACATGGCGTCCCGTTCCGGATCGCCGTCTTCGGATTGGGCGTTATCGTCGCCTTCTATGTCTTCGTTGTCGCCGACAAATTGCCCTTTTTCGTTCCTCCTTTTCGGCATGCTGCGAGTCAAGGTCTGAAACGGGGACTATAGAAGCTATAGAGGGTTACTACCCAGTTCGGTACGATCTGATTCTGAATTAGATTATTTGAATTGTTCGCGTATAAATTCTATTCTATGCAGAACTATATGTATATTAGGGATGGTGAAACCTATAAGACCAATTTCTTTTTAAATATTTAATTTGCATTCAAAATTCTCTCCAGTCAAGAAAAAAAAATAGCGAGAGAAGATTGCAAGAGTAATACGATAATCAAAAGACAACTATGTTACTAATCCTGTCCTAAATAAAATGCCTAGGAAGCATGAACAATACAAGATTTTTTTTTTTTTACACTTTCTTTAAATGTTTATAACAAGACTGAAAATGATTAGAAAGTTAAGTAAAAATTTTGATTGTTTATGCGATTTAAGAACAAACAACCAGATTTCATAAATTGATGTAAAATCGATAGATAGGGATAGAATTAATGTTTTTGTTTTTTTTTCGAATAATGGTGAGGGTGGCCCCAGATGACGAATGACCTCCCCAAGGCTACGGTGTCTGATGGCCCCGATGGCAGTCAGCCTGAAATCAGGACTGAGTAGCATCCGCGCCGCCAGAAACCCCGAGTGCCTCCACTTGCGGGATCGGTGATGAGGGTGGTGACAGCCTATTGTCCGACACCACTCACACCACTAATTCCCCATTGCCTGACATCTGGCAACCCGTAACCGATGACCGGATCCCAGAGACCAACTAGGAAGAAAGGTAGACGAGATATAAGCTTCTCTTGAATAATAATGGGGGCCGCTCTGACACCCAGCCACAACTGGTCAGCAACTCTGCTGAGTCACAGGAAGGTGAAGTGTCAGAACGGTCAAACAGCCGGGGGGTGGGTGCATATCAGGACGTCGACCCTGTCGCATCGCCAGGCGTTAGAACGCCTGTTAGCCTTGACGGGGCAGGTCCGACGTCCAGGCATACATCCGCCCATACTACAGAAGATAGAACAAAACTAACGGAACTGTTCCCTGTCAGTGACGACTCGAGCAGAGTCAGGCGGTATGACGCCTGTTAGCCCGACTCAGAGACTAACCGACAGATTCTGCAAATAAAGATAGAGAGGCTACCGCAGAAGAAATTACAGGTGAAATGAGTGAAGAAGAAGAGAGATAGCAAAGAGGAAGAATAAGAAGTGATGAGGGCTAGGGCACCGCGGTAAGCACCTTCGCCCAATGTAAGAACTGAGGGACTAGGTCAGAGGGTGATCTGGACGATCAAAAGGTCCACTCATGGCTCCCCTCGCTGCCTTGAGCCACCAAATAATGTTAACAATAATAGTGTGTCAGAGGTATACATTGACACTCGGCGCCATTCGTAAGAACAAATAGGCGCCGGTAATAAGGATTAAAGGCTGGTTTAGCCAATTCGTTGGGCGCCATTTGTAAGCTGTCACTTCTTCTCAAGGGGTGCAAGACACGAGGCCAGGAAAAAAATATATTATCCTCACAAAATTATTTGGGTGGCTCGACCGGGTATGCCGCCGCATGATATCGCCGAAGCTAAAATTCATCCACCGCACCTGGGTGTCAGCACGACGTGTAATGCTCTAGCTAGCTCGCCGTTGGGGGGGTTCTTGGTACGGGGATGAGAATCAGGTGACAGTTTTCAATATTAATTCTCGTGCCTACTGAGTATACACACGCATGTGGCGAACGGGGTAAAAACTACGCGGTTTGAGGTCCACGAGGGAAGAAACTAGGTGAAGAAAAGGGATGGACAATGGTCCTCCGGTCACCGATGGAAGCTACATAACATCAAGCAATGTCAAGGATGTGAGACGCTTACTCTGGCCTGGGACTTCATTCATACGGGGGCCACCCGTACGGGGGGGTTGTTTTATTCCATTAGGGTTGATCCGTACATTTTTCGAATAGACTCTTGGTATTTTATTTTCAACTATGGCCTTAAGCTATTTATTCATCAGCAGAAGGTGCTTCGGTATTATCAATGATGTATTTGTATACTATTCAATTCTAGTTACACTTTATTTATTCCTCAACCGTATTTATTTCAATATTACAATGTAGGCATTTAGTAACTACTCTTCGAACGAACTACACAAATAGGGACAACTTGTCACCGTGTTAGTTGAAAGAAGCTGCGATTATATATATCGCGTACCGATAAAGAGGATATTCGCCAAATGATCATCGAGCTCGCCTTCTAAAAACCACAACTTATCGCGTACGCCTATTCAATTAGATAATGTTGTCTTCCAAAAAAAAACTCATAAAAAACTCCAAACAGATTTCTTCCTCTCAAAAACGTTCACAATCACCCAGCAAAAAAAGATCTAATCAGTTTTTGTTTATTGCTTTTCCTTTTGAATCAATTATAGTAACAGCTGTATGGTTACAAAATACTCATAGCGCATTGATTACTCCCATGCATGCATATACGTTCGAGATTAACTTAGCTTACCACGTGTCATCAGATTCATTAGTTAACTCAAATCAAGTCGATGAATTTTCGACACGTTAATACTCCACTCATCACCTGACACTTTGTTAGTAACCGAAACTACGCGGGCCCAAAAAAAACATTCCCAGGTTAGTATTCATGTATGCATATGGGCACCTTGTTCTTTATGAGGATGCCGCCAGGCGAACACCACTACGTGTAGCAAAGAGAATTATAATATGGAATCCCGGAAAAATTTACTCAAAAAAACTAATACCGTTTATCGATACTTAACCACGTTTTCTCTACTCGTTTTTCAATGAACCAACCTCTTCGTACTCACTTCTATACATTTCTTAATTCAAAATAAAAAAAACAAATCAACGGTTCTTTCTAAGACACCGGCTCGAACTTATTAATGAAAATTCTATATCTTTTCCGTTTATAATCACACGGGAAAATTTCTAAATCTCTCGGCCCATGTGGAATCTCGGAAAAAAATTGACTCTTAAAAAACTACTATTGTTTGTCGGTACTTAATCACTGTTTTTCCTACTTGCTTCTCAATGTACAAATCTCTTCGTATTCACTTCTCTACATTTCTTAAATTCAAAAACAAAGCACAAATCAACGGTTCCTTCTAAGACACCGGCTCGAACTTATTAATGAAAATTCTATATCTTTTCCGTTTATCATCACGCGGGAAAATTTCTAAATCTCTCGGCCCATGTGGAAACTCGGAAAAAAAATTGACTCTTAAAAACTACTACTATTTGTCGGTACTTAATCACTGCTTTTCCTACTTGCTTCTCAATGAACAAATCTCTTCGTATTCACTTCTCTACATTTCTTAAAATCAAAAAAAAGCACAAATCAACGGTTCCTTCTAAGACACCGGCTCGAACTTATTAATGAAAATTCTATATCTTTTCCGTTTATCATCACGCGGGAAAATTTCTAAATCTCTCGACCCATGTGGAATCTCGGAAAAAAAATTGACTCTTAAAAACTACTACTATTTGTCGGTACTTAATCACTGTTTTTCCTACTTGCTTCTCAATGAACAAATCTCTTCGTATTCACTTCTCTACATTTCTTAAATTCAAAATAAAATAAAAAAAAACAACTCAACGGTTCCTTCTAGGACACCGATTCGAACTTATTAATGAAAATTCTATATCTTAAATATCTATATCTTTTCCGTTTTTCATCACACGGGAAAATTTCTAAATCTCTCGGCCCATATGGAATCTCGGAAGAAATTTTCCTCTTCAAAAAAAATCTAAAACCGTTTGTCGATACCTAATCACCGTTTTGTAACGGTTTCTCTACTCTTCTTTGTAATTAAATCTTTTTCTTTTTTCTCTTTTCAAATAAAAGATCCATGGTTCCCTCTAGAACACCGGTTCGATAACAAAAAGAAGGAAATTTCTCTCTCTCTCACCATCACTCCTGAGTTCAAATCCGATGTTCCATATCGAATTCCCCAACAAAAAAATTCCTCTTAACTATTACCGTTTCATCTTTTGAAAAAAAAGGAAGAAAGAAAAATAATTTTGCAAGACTCAACCCGTATTTTTTTTTTAAATTTATATATGTGTATATTTACTGTTTTGCCGCACCTTCCCTCCTTTTTGTAGCGGTTTTACTATTCTACCTTGTAATTATAACCCTCCTTTCTTTCCTCTGGCTTTTATTTTTTTTCTCTTGTTTCCCTGTTTTCCCTACAAAAAAAAAGGAAAAATTTATTGTATAACGATTACTGCCCTGCTATGGCGTGGTTTTTCCCCATCCAGAATCAGGAAAAGATAAGTCGTGCGGGCCACCGCTTCTTCCTAGTTGCGCTTGCAGCAAAATTTTCTTTATTTTCCTCCGTCTCCGATGGGCAATTCCTACTCGTTTTGCACTCACACCACACAAAAAGAAAACTTAATTCTTTGGGAGAATTCTCCTTATTTAGCCCTTTTCGCTCTGAAATTCACCATCGACTGACTTCTATGTCCCTCAGATCGCCCGCTCAGCCAGCTGGGAGCCAGCCGCGTCCCGTTACACGTATTCCTCCAACAGACCGCGCTTTTTCTTCGTCTCCGGCCATGACGGTGTATCGAGACGGCGTCGCACCGCGATGAGCTGTAAAAATATCGTCGTTGGGGCTCTGCGGGGAAGATGGGAAGATGTATTTACGTAAAAGTGGAGTTGCCAGCGTAGTACAATTTCTTTCTTTTTACACATGAATATAATTAATAATGCAAAGGCGGAGAAAATATTATTTCCGATTTTGGGCATTGGAATTTTTAAGAAATATGTTATTGATCAATATTTTTTGTAGGTAGTACTTAGGCGGCAGAAGAATTCCTAGAGGAGGTCAGGGCTCACGTTCTGTTTTGTTTGTTGCAGCAATTTTCGACCTGATTATGACTGGAGATAACTTGAAAACATGTACCAAATATCTGATGCTTCCCAGGGGCGGCCGTTACAACGCAAAGTGCAAATATCGAGATTGGCGCCTTGAAAATCAAAAAGAAGGTATACGAATTAGTTGCAGTCATCAACGCACATCTCATGGAAATACAAAACCAACAAGCACTAAAACTTTCCATACGAAGAGCGAACGAAGAACCAACGTATAACATATGTGAGTAATAACTGCGCCGGTGTCGAAAGCTTTATATTTTAAAACGCGATTGTGGTTTTATCAACACGGCCCCCGAACTGAGTACTACACTGTAAAAAATTTTTGTGGTAATTTTACAAAACAAATACTGGAAGTTTTATTCACAAGCAGTTTTGTAAATTTGCAATATATATTATTAGGAATATTCCTAATCTACCAACGGTGTAGTAAATATAAATTATTTGTGGGATGTAAAAATACAATCAGTATTGGAGCTTGCTTTTTACCAGAGAGAGACGAAAAGGGAAAAACCCAAAGCTGAAGATTACCGCCCTGTGCTAATGTACTTGGCCCTGCCTGAAATATTTCCAAGCTCCAAAGTTTATTCTTAGTTAATGTCCACTCCTTATACATAAAAAATTAGCATTTTTCTCACAATGCCTTGTTAAGCATGTACGTGAGGCAATGCCTATCAAAATTTCTTGGCTGTTACAAGAACTGCCCAGACCCTGACAAAGTCAAAGGTCTGGCCTTAACTTAAAAGCAATTGGGTTTATATGCTTAGTATTCCATTGTTACATGTGAATTATATCCACGAGAGGAAAAATTTAAACCTTACATTCCAATAACCGATTTGTAATTATACTGAAAAATTATGTTCTAAAATTACGCCTCTTTAGTAAAATTACAGTACAAAGTGTTAGGATTTTTTCAATACATAACATTGATAAATATATAAGAAATATTGTAATTTTCCTACATAAACGATTTATGCCCGATTTCTTCACAATGGGTTATACCTCTGCTAGCTTTATCCATAGTATATCTAGAGAAATTTGTTTTCTTCACTTTTGCTATCGTTGGGTTAAGACTTATCGGGGGGTTAAAGTTAACTGGCCAATTTTGAGGGTTTATCTCTTGGTTAGTGTCAAAATATTTGTTGTTGACATATTTTTAAATATTTAATTATATTAAAAATGGACGCATTTATAAATGTTAATGTTTTCTCGACCGATGAGAGCGAAGAGGATAATTTAATGGAAAATATTACATTAAAATTAGAAAAAATACATTTTCATTCATAAATTAGAACATTAATTTAAGTATTAAGTATTAAGTAGGCGGAAGTATTTGCCTGTATCCCAATTACAATTTAAATATTTTTTAAATTATTTCAACGTTTGACGTCAAAAAAACCGCCAAATTATAATGTTGGGTTTTTTTAACGAGACTTGCGCAAAAGCCAAATATATCTCAGCAATTTGCAGAGATGCCATATGAATGGTAGGTTAACTATCGGTGGAATACGTAACTTTCGATTCGCGTGAAGAAAACCGTCCCACATTTAATCGAAGTTTATCTTTATTCGAAAGTTAGAAAACCCGTGGATAAGTTTAAAGTGAAGAAATCGGGCATTAGAAAAATACACAACATTGTGTAAAATATACATCACATCCATGTAATCAACATATACGTTATACAGTATTGGAGATTTCCAATTTCATTTTGTGAAATTACAAAATATATAGTAAAATTACAATAATTGTGTAGTAAATTAGTATTTCATATCGCGATTTGTAATTTTACTGTACATTTGCACTGTGAATTTACATATTTTTTTTACAGTGTAATCACATCCAACGCTGCTTGACCTTTGTTGTCCGGACCAGAACCGGGCTATTGAGTATGCTAAATGACACCCTTCACGGTCACCAGCATAATTCCCCGAGAACCAATGCAACAACAAAAACAAAAGCTTTGTATGAGTTAAACTAAAGCCTAAAGGTGAAACCCCAATGTAGGCTTGGCTTGCTTTAGTGCTTTGCTTTGCTTTGGCATATCAAATAAACCTGTGCTTTGTTATGGGAAAAAACCAAATGACAAAGCGGCAAAGCCGAAGCAAAGCCAAAGCAAAGCAAAGCTCGAAATGACCAATGTTCAATTTTTTGAGTATGCTTTCGCGTTCATTTAATATTTATTTTGCTTAGAGAAATAAATGTATGTAGAGGTTTGAGAAAATTTATTTCATAAAGAAATTATTTTTTTGGGAATAACATTAACTATAAATATTTAAGAGTTCAAAATTAATCTGAGACAACTATTTCTATATCCCATTTTTACAAATTTCTCATAAATGTTTGAACAGTTAATGCCATAAATCATTTGTGCTTCTTTATTACTCTACACAACAATAGATATTTACATTCGATCCTTTGCACCTCTTACCTCTTTCGTGTACTATTTCTATTTCCTGTGCTCATGAAAAGCAAACTGTAAAGTAACCAAAGCAAAGCGTGCATTTTTTTGGGTTTGTTTTGCTTTGGCTTGTTGGGCTTGTTTTGCTTTGGCACGTGGTACCTGAAAAGCTCACCAAGTTCAAGCAAGCCCAGCCTACATTGGGGTTTCACCTTAAAGGTATTTCTTTAAAGCTTGTTAAAAAACTTTCCGAAGACGCAAAGGTGAAACCCCAATGTAGGCTTGGTTTGCTTTAGTGCTTTGCTTTGCTTTGACATATCAAATAAACCAGTGCTTTGTTATGGGACAAAACCAAATGACAAAGCGGCAAAGCCAAAGCAAAGCACAAGTAAAGCAAAGCAAAGCTCGAAATGACCAATGTTCAATTTTTTGATGCTTTGTATGCTTTCGCGTTTGTTTAATATTTATTTTGCTTAGAGAAATAAATGTATATAGAGGTTTGAGAAAATTTATTTCATAAAGAAATTATTTTTTTGGGAATAACTTTAACTATAAATATTTAAGATAATATTTAAATATTTAATCTGAGACAACTATTTCTATATCCCGTTTTAACAAATTTCTCGTAAATTTAGATAGAAATTTAGATATTTACATGCGATCCTTTGTTCTTTTTATGAAACAATAATGTCCATTCCAAAGAAAAATTCCGCAAAATTCATACCTCTTACCTCTTTCGTGTACTATTTCTATTTCCTGTGCTCATGAAAAGCAAACTGTAAAGTAACTAAAGCAAAGTGTGTATTTGGGTTTGTTTTGCTTTGGCTTGTTGGGCTTGTTTTACTTCGGCACGTGGTACCTGAAAAGCTCACCAAGTTCAAGCAAGCCAAGCCTACATTGGGGTTTCACATTAAGGCAGATGTTGGGATTACCCCATTTCATTGGTAATGAGGTTTGCCTCATAGGGCCCCTATGAGAAATTGATAAGGCATACCTCATCACTGATTGTTGGTGTGGTGTTCATGAGGAAATGCCCCTTCCGGCATGCCCCTCATTTGCCACATGAAGTCCTTATGAGGAACCTACGGGGAATCCCTTTTTCGGCATGCCCCTGAGGCCATCCCCTTTTTAAATTCTAGTCGGCTGAGGTTTAAAAAGCTTAGGCTACACCGTTATAAGTTCTTAATAACTCTAATATAATATATTTAGTTTTCGTATAAAAAGTCTTGCTTGTGTGCAGCCCTTCGACCACGTTCCTTCGTTGCCAGCGACCGACACGGCCCTGCAACATTCTGGGATGAAATATTTTGGGTGTGGACTTTCCCTTCCATCCCCACGTGCTCCACCGCCCCTGAGAATAGTACTGAATTCTGAGTTTTCTGATTGCTTTCTCATCTTTTGTTGTAAATAAAGTTTTTCAATCTGACTCCAAATGACTGATCGTTTTAGAGACTCATTAATTTCGTCGACCCTCCAACTGACAACTGGCAACGTTTGCCTGAATTCTCCTGCAAGTAAAACACTTACTCCCCGAATAATTTGTTATTACTTCTTAAATCTTGCATTGTTCTGCTAATGGCTTCAATAGATGCTTTATTATATCCCATGGTACATTCATTCCAGACAATGAACACGCAGAAATCGGATTAGCCGGTTAAGAGAATAGCGCTTACAAACAGACAGAAAGCCAACGTACTTATTACAATCAATAAAAAGTAGGTAGATGTGCATTTCGAAAACCTGATGGGAAAAAGTATATTCCTGATAGAGTGAAAAATTTCTTTATCATTCCAATTGAAGTCCTCATAGTTCTCTATCTATATATCCATTGCTCCGAATGTAAATATTGACCGCACTACAGGTAACGCTATCCACGAAAATCTGACCAAAAAGAAAAGGGTTGGCAATAGTACGATCACGATTCACTTAGGCATACTTAGATATTTAGATAGAGCTCTTTGAGGCCTACAATTATGTAGGATTACGGAAACGACCCAGTCCTCTCTCTCTTAAATGAGTTCTCTTCATTTCATATTTTTCGTATAAGTATTAAAGTAGAGCAATAGAAGTCACTTGGGTACCAGAAGTACTAGAAGTAAGAAGAATAAGAAGTGTAACAACTCCCGCTTTGCGTTTTGTTTGAAAAGAGTTTTGTTTTAATAAAGATTTTTGTTCAGTAAAAGTTGTGTCTTTCTCGAAACCAACTTGTGTGGAAATAAATCCCACAATTAGAATGATAAAAAAGTTTTCACACGCTTTCCTTCGATTATTGGCCCAAGTTTTCTCTCTGCTCCGAAAGTCGGATCAGAGTGAAAAAGTAGCCTAAACACGCATAAAAAAAATTGAATCTTCCCATGAAAATCGAATTAGCGGTTCCCGAGCTTTAAGGTCTACAATTGGAATGATAAAAAGTTACCACTCGCTTTCCTTTTTTTTTATGTGGAACACTAGAGCTCAGGGAAAGCCCTTTGTACTATCGACAATCTATTTTTTTCGTATAGAGTGCAATGTCAAACAGCAAGCTCTAGTCGATAGATAGTGAAGGGGAAGAGAGAAGTAGGAAGGAACTACCGCAACCACCTAACCTAAACCATTTCTATCGCGACTCTGGCATCGGGGCAATGAGAAACAACTAGGTGGAGTGTTATGCCTCCTGAAACGAGTTGAATCCCATCAACCAACCGATGGCATGCGCTTGGTGGAGCGGGGCAGTGCTAGCGGAAGGCTATGACAGGGGGAATGAGGAATGTAAGGAGGGAAGAAGAAAGAAGGTGGGAAAGGCGAAGGACCGTGGGGCTCTTCTGGGATTCGAACCCGGGACCTCTAGGATAGTAGCCAGGCGCCTTACTCCCTAGACTACCAAGGCCCCCTACGATGATCGGGTCAAGTTTTCGGTCTGAGCCGATAGTCGATTACGATAGCCGGATCGGAGCGAAAAAGCACCCTAAAACATGCCTTAGAAAATACTTTATCTTTCCGTGAAAGTTCCATCGCAATCGGATTAATCATTTCTGAGGTTAGCCCGGACAAACAGACAGAAAAAATTTAAAAATACTTGAATTTGTTTTAATAACATGTATAACCATATATAGAAATTGATAACCACGTCCTTTTTTGAAGTCGGTTAAAAATGACAATTATTTTTAAACACTCAACTAATTATATTAATACAGAAGATAAACTGAAATACAATTTATGTGATGTGAAAGCGCCGACCAAAGGGCGCCGAAAGACAATCTCGCTCGACCATGATCTAGGGCTAGGGCCGGCTCTGCAGGGGCGGTTTTAGGTATTTCATGCAAAGACAATTGCCATAATAAATACAGACAACAATTAAGTAAACTGATAAGGTTCATACCTTTAAATGATATTGAAGCATGAATTACAATACAAGAAAAACTTAGCTTCTTTCTTGAATTCATCAAATTGATGTCAAAAACTCCAAACTCGTAGAACAAATAATCGTCTAGTCAAAACTGTAACTACAAAATACATTATGCCTCCAAACAGGGCGGGATTTAAGCATGGCAACATAGGCGCTCGCCTGGGGGCCCGCACCACACACCACATAATACCGGAGACACATTTTTGGTATAGCAATTGAGATCGAGATATTGCAGTTTTGTCATATTGCAATATAAAATGTGAAGACACACTTTCATTAGTATACTGAGTTGTTTTGGTTGCGATTTATCTGTCAGATTATTGCAAAACGAAAAATATTTTTGTGCTGCTGTTAAATATGAATATTGATTAATTTATTTTAAAAATAAAAGTGAAATTTGAAATTTTGAATTCTGACAGATTCATACAGGCAGTGCTGCCAAAATAAATATTAAAATTCGGTTCTAAAGTATCATTTTGGTTTATGTTCAAACTATTTTCTGGTTAAAATCTTGGGTATACTGAGGCACGAAATTTTTCTCAATTGAGATATTGAGTTTCAATTTTCTGTATACCAAGTGTAAACCGTGATTTCTTTTCAGTATACAGAGACACACTTGCGGTTTAAGTGAGATTGCAATTGCTATACCGCAAGTCTGTCTCCGGTATTAGACACCGACTTTGCCGCGCAGGCGGAGGCGCATAGATTATGTTTCTATTGAAAATGTCCATAGAAATTGTTACTTCGAAATATATTTACAACTCGAGTTATTTCAAACTATGCAAGAAACTTGGCAAGAAGCTGCGATTTCGGCCAATTAGGGGACCCGAATTTCCTTCAAGCTTCAGATCAGTAATAATGAACGAATAAATATTTCAAATTTATAAAAGACGCATCGTTTCGTTTTCACATAGTACACGGTACGATCCAATCGTAGAATAATGAAAAGTTTGTTAAAAAACCAACTTTTCGTCATTTGACGACCGGACTGTTAATTCACAAAGATGTTTTGTAAGAATGGAGGGGAAAAGGCGTATATGGGTCATTGAGCCCTTCCTGTATTCCTGCCCCCTAAACATTTTCCGTCCTGATTACGAATGCAGTATACATGTTATACATAATTTTATCGTCATCACATTGTGGGTATCTACACTACTCCTTTAACTGTTACCAAACCGGTAAGAGGTATAGAAAGGGAAACCGAGAGAGGTATAGAAAGGGCAAGAGGGAAGTGTAGTAACACGCTTTTTTTGTGTGAATGCGCCGTATCAAAGGCTGGAATGAAAGCTGGTTGTGTGGATGCAATAAGTATGTGTCGCGTGAATTTGTGTTCTGTTGTGGTGAATAGCTTTGTTAAATTTCAACAATTCAATCAGAATTAGACTTTTCCAAGCTTTCTATTATTTTATACACGACTGTTACAAAAGTTAAGTGAGGGTACTGTTTTTACAGGGGTTTGGAATAACCTCAAAGGATAGAGAATGTCGTTGATGACTGCCAGAATACCGATGCCCAAGCTTTTTTTATATACATAGCTTAAAGAGCCTATATAGGTGCGGAAGGTGCCATCACCAAGGAGTTTGATGACCCGATTTTGCACCTTGTCCAGCCAAGCCAATGTGGTTTTTGGTGCGCCCGCCCAGATATACGAATTGTATTCAAGGCGGGGCCGAATGTAGGATTTGTATATTGTAGCCAGTGCGGCTGGGTGGAGGAGGAACTTGGATCTCTTGGGAAATCCAAGGCATTGGGAGGCTTTTTTGGCGATTTGGAATATGTGATCATTCCATCGCAGAACGTTTGTGGTAATTGTATGATTTTTAACATTTTTATACACTTATTGTAATTATATTGGTGGTCAGGGGCGTTTCCAGCCAACTGGCTTAGGGGGGGTAATTTTAAAAAAAGGAGAAACTTAAATATTTTTTTTATTCCATAAATACCATTTGCACGCTCCCCAAGCTACCCCTAGCTGAAGTTGCCATTTCACCCCCCCCCCCCGCAAATGGACAAAAATTTGTGCCACTAGTATTTAAAGGTTATTTAGCCCTAATAGAACCTACATACGCAGCGGCAGACATTTTTTTCAATTGTAGCCCTTTTTTACACCCCTCCCCCCAACCCCTTAACTATAGGTGGGTCCACTTCCCTTTGTTTACATAGGTTGATTCTACACGAGGGTGTTCGATCAAAAACCGGGTGAAAATATCGTTCAAATTTGTGTGCCCTCCCCATCGCCCTCTCTCACCATCTTCTTCATAAACCACTTTGCAGCCGACTCAGCTATAGCGTGTCATATTAACGGTAGTCTCGGGGATCGGTCCCTTCCACGACCCTCCAGCAGTTTTGGAAAAGGTCACCTTCATAGATCGCCGACTAGATTCACCATAACTTTACTTGTTTGTTTGAAATATTGGTAATTTTTAAGAATAAAAATTATTGGCCTGGGTTCCCAGATCCGGCGGAGCGGAAGTGAGTGCGGATTTGACACTTTGCGATTCTCAAATCCGCAGTCGCGAATTCGAAACCGCAATCGCGGATTGAATGCGGGTTTAATTACCGAAAAAATTCAGAGTGAACACTCACGCGATTATGAAATACGCGTTATCGGATTTGCTTAGGCAAATTTGACGTTCCAAATCCGCGGAAAAATTGTTGCGGATGACAAATCCGCAGTAGCGGCGGGAGTGTCCGATCCGCCGGATCTGGGAATCGAGGCAAATAAGCGAACGAAAATTCTTAGGGGGGGTAATTACCCAATTACCCCCCTCTGAAACCGCCCCTGTTGGTGGTAGATGATAAAAATGGGAAAACTACTTTAACTAACTACCTACAAGTATTAAATTATATGAAATATACATCATGTATTACCAAATCAAATAATCACAGATAAATTATTCTATAGATGGCAAAAGTAGCATCAAAACTATTTCTACTTGCTTTTACGAACTACCGCCTAATGCCGCCTGATGTTACCACTATAACCATATTTCGTGTGTTAATACAATTTCGCGCAATTCCGCCAACGTTAAGTTCGATTTGGGAAAATTTCTCTAGTTACGCCCATGCCTTTCAAAGTATAGCAAACGTTGACCGGATTTATCGTGAGGAAAAGAGGAGAAAAAATTTCCATACGTGGGGAAGAGACATTCAGGAATATTTTTAAAACTAATTTCAAGGCATTCACTTTCCTAAAAAAAAAATGTATTTTGTATATATAAACATATATTGTATATAGCTTGCAAAAAGGTATCAGACCAACAAAAAGCAAAAGATACTTCCATTTGTGCCTCTTTTGATTTGCAAAAGGTCCTGAGTACTTCTCATGCAGAAAGCTGTATTATTCAAGGAAATATTCCTCCTATAATTTAACGGTCTGCGAAAATGCAACCCAAGATGGATTCGCATTCCTGTGCGGGGAAAGTGGCGACAAAAGGGAAGCAAATGAAATTTGCTCCATTTTGAACAAATATCTTAAAATGATTGCTGTCAGAATTAATGATTTGAGTTTGAATTTTTTTCTCCATCAGATTTTTTTGGATAGAATGACAGATTTACGAGTAAAAAAGAATAAAATCATAGTTTGTACGCACAGTTTTGTCTGGAAGACATATTTAAAGTGCATGTTTTACTATTTTTTCGTATTTTTCGATAGTTTTTCAAATATAATCGTGAGAGTGAAAAGGGAGAAGGGCGGTGGGAGGTCAAAAAAATAAAAATTTATAATAAGAAATTCTCAGATGCAGATTTTTGTGGTCTTTTTTTACGTTTTATGTAAAAAAAACGCGAAAAAGGTCTTTTTCATTTAAATTTCGCGCATTTCCTATCAGCCAGTTTTAATTTTCTAATTTTCATATCAGATTCGTAATCAGCAACCATGAAAACTCCCGAGTATACATTTTTTCCGATAGTACAGTACAGATGTAATATTGATGCGCCACTAATTCTTGGAACGATTATTTTTCATAAATCGTAAATGGAGCATAAAAGGAGCTCAACTCTAAATTTAAGCAAAATTTCTAGTAGGCGTTTTTTGGAAAACTCAAAAAGTTTTTGAAAGCGTTTTTCTCTGAATCTACGCATTTTAGAGAAAAGTTTTTTAAACAAAAAATGTAGAGGACATTCTTACATACAATTTCTGTCATAGAGGTCATGCTGTAAAACTTCAAATACAGAAGCTCCCCAGATAAAATGCGTTTTTTTACAAAAGTGTAAATCAGTAAATTGTTCCTCTTAAAAATGTCTACAACATTTATTTAAACTTTTTTTCCCTCCGACTTACCGTCGGGAAATTAGAAATTTAGAGTTGAGCTTCTTTTATACTCCATTAACGATTTATGAAAAATAATCCTTCCAAGAATTAAAGGAGCATACCCTGATTTTCCAGTCCATCTATCTGTCCATTTAACATTAAAACAAAATGTTTGCATAAAAGTGCATTTAAATAAGTTTTCCAGCCAAAATTGAGCGTAAGCACTATGATTTTATTGTTATTTACTCATAAATCTGTCATTCTACCCAAAAAAATGTGATGTAGAAAAAATTTCTGGAAAATCATTTGCTTCCCAGTTTATTAGCCGCGTTGCAACGCGCTTGGGACGAACTCGGCCATGCGATCTAGTATATCGAACGAAGTATGCTAAGCAAATGTGCGTTTGCTAATGTTCAGGAAAAACAAATTCTCTTGAAAAATCTTGTGGATTTACCACTGCTATCTATCGTTGTTTGAACTAGCTTCTCTCAGGATAACTTTGTCACCAGTTCTATTACTAGCCAATTTCCTACTAGTACTAAAACTATTACTATTTTCTAAGTAGGCACTTTCTTAATATTATATTATTTATTATTGCAAAATTTTTACCCCAAAAAAAGGAGTGTAATGTGTTTAGGTTTGTTGTGTGTATGTACGTTGTTTTCTACCACCATAACTTCTAAACTCCTGAACGGATTTAGATGACTGGGGTACCGTTAGAATCGTTTAATGAGTCTGAGTAACATAGGCTAGGTTAATTTTTAAAAAAACAATATGGCGGCCGTCAGACGCAATTTACATAACGCCCAATTTAATTTTTTTTTTCTGATTGGGTCAATATGGGTATCAAACGAAAGGTAAAATTGAGACGATTTCAAATATATATAACACTTAATAGATATGTGTTAAATGATCGCGAATTTTAAGCTTAAATAAAATTAAATTACTCAAAACGTCTTTTATTAATCCATCACCATGAATGAACACTTAATAGTTAAGCCTAGTATGCTGTTGAGGCGAAATTAAAGTTCCCTAAACAAACGCTATGTAACACGACTGCCCCAAAAAGGAGTGTAATGTTTTCAGGATTCATGTATGTATGTTGGTATGTTTCTTTGTTCCACCATAACTTCTAAACGCCTGAGCGGATTTAGATCGCTGGAGTACCGTTAGAATCGTTTAGTGAGCCCGAGTAACATAGGCTTTAATTTTTAAAAAAAACAGTATGGCGGCCGTCAGACCCAATTTACGTCACACCCGATTTATTTTTTTCTTCTTCTGATCGGGTCAATATGGGTATCAAATGAAAGGTCTCATTGAGCGTGTCTAAATTTAGATAGAAGAAATCAAACTTCGATAACTTTACTTTTGCATTAAAACTGTATCTCAATAGTTGTAAGTGCTATAATAATAAGAAGTAAAATAAAATCACTTAATACAAACTACATTGGTTTACGAATTATAATCACTAAAATATCATAAAATAAAAAACAAAATAATTAAAAAATTAAAAAACACGACGCCGAATTAAAAAATGAACTAAAAATTCAAAAACAAGTTTTAAGTACTAATGTAAGACAGAAACAAGGTAGAAGATATTTTATTTATTTTGTTAAGTATCACACAACTATCGTATATGTATAATCTGTATTTTTGCAGCCGGGGTACAAAATGTTACGAGAATAAGTACAATTAAAACTGTACCCGACTGAAAAAATACAGATTATACATGTACGATTGTGTGATACTTAACAAAATAAATAAAATATCTTCTACCTTGTTTCTGTCTTACATTAGTACTTAAAACTTGTTTTTGAATTTTTAGTTCATTTTTTAATTCGGCGTCGTGTTTTTTAATTTTTTAATTATTTTTACTATTGGTTTTAGGAGTTGTGTTAGTTTGAAGAACCACGTGTATGAAATTAGTGTGTTTTTTTCGTTAATGTTTGTTGTTATTATTGTGCATTTATTATTAAAATATCTATTCATACATTCATCATAGTGGGAAGTTGATTGTGTGGACCGAAAGGGTCAAACGAACAACCCAACTAGCTTACAAAGTGGATTCAAAAGTGTTTTTGATCAATATTGTTGTATTACAATGGAAAACAAAAAATTAAAGCAGTAAGCAATTACATTTTACTCATAGTTTTATTAAAATAAATTATATAATTTCTGTAATTTTTGACAGCTTTGATTTTTAAAATTTTATTACAGTTAATGGTAAGTTCATGGAAAGTTGCTGGAAATTTCTTCAATTCGTAAAACATGTCAGAGCTCAAACGTAAGGTTCAACGACATCAGTTCAAACACCTTGAATATCCCCAATCTATTCTATGCTATTCTATCCTCCAAACTCAACTTACTACTAGACATTTCACCATTACCAAAACGACATCACAGGCTGTTAGTACAAAGGGTGATTCCTACGCTTAGTTTTTCTACATTAGAAAATGGTTTTCCATTCTAGCTCTTGCAATAAACAGCAAGCATTAGCCCAAAACTACTTAAGTTGACAATTTTATTGTAAATTTTTCATGTAAATTAATAAGTTCAATTAGAGCTTTGAAATTGGCAAATCTAGAGAAAAATTACACCCATAAAATTCTCTAGTCTGTAAATTAATTTAAAACGATTTTAGTGCAATTAAAAACACACCCGCATGTTCTAGCCAGTAGCACAAGAATCTATACGCTCCAGACTCCACCGAAGAGTATCTGGGAACATGTGAACGTTGATTTTTTTGGGACGGTTATTAGCCGTCATAATGAAAGCCATTAACAGCAACTGATTTTGTTTTTATGCTCTCCGTTTTATTCTCCACATCCCTGTCGACGATTGAGACAGATAAAATCCTTAAATTATGCTTTTGTCGTTCTACACTTGAACGAGGACCCTAGGGTACGTTTGGGTAGAATCTCTACTGAAGGGTCGCGTCAAGACAATGTTTATAGTTCTCACAGTTTGAAATTGCTTTGGGTTTCGCTGGGAATTGAGTCGATTCTAGAAACTGGCTGCGAACGCTATGAGTAAAATGAATCCTTTTATTTTGTTTTGTTTTTAAAAGGTTTTAGTGAAGGGCAATAAGTTTTATACCTTGGAATTTTGCTCTACTAAAACGATTTTTGAAAATCCCTTTGTTAAGCACTAAATGCAAAAACTTCCTATAATTTTTGAATATAAAAATAAAATTGATTTTTGCTTTTTCACATTGTAAAATAACAATGTTACTTCTTAAAATTTTAACTTGTAATAAGTGGCGTGGCGTGCTTTGAATTGTAGGGGATGCAATATGGCAAAATTTGTGTGGAAAAACTCCGTTTCGCGGATGCACGTTATATATTCAAAAGGAGTACATATTAATATTATCTATATTATCATGAAAGATCAAGTCTTCCATTGAAATTCCAGCGAGTGTGAGCTACTTTTGGAAGTTTTCGCTTTAAAAACAAGTCGAGGACAGCGGTTCGTTTAGTTGAGTGACTAAAGAAATTTGAGAAAAATGTGATTGACTGAAAGAAGATCCGGCACTCACGAATCTTACCACATGATTTCGATAAAACAATATTTAAGCGATGAGCAAACCAGTATAAAGAGCATTTGGAAATTTCTTTAACCCGGGTTTGAAGACAGCTAACTTCACCCGTCATAACTGAAGCTCCGTCATAGCAATTGTAACTTGGAATCACATGCGAAGTTCTCCATAACATGAACTATATGTTCATGCAAACGAACTGCTCTTCTATGAATGTTCCTTTCGTGTCGCCAGAAGAAGAAATGGATCTCACAAATAATTGCGACAAACTCAGAATTGTGGGTTTCAGAAGTAACTTTAATTTTTAGTAAGAGTTCAGGAAATAGCGATTATTATATCATTTTGAATATTGTTTGATAATTTAAATAATACTGAAGCTGATTTTTAATTTCAGGATTATGTTTGGCGAAAAGTGAAATTAAATCAACATAATTTTCCCGGTTAATAGAATCTTGACCCTTGCTCTGTCCGCGAAAGGCTTGCTCCTAACATGCCAAGTGGCAAAAAGCATCTGTAAAAATTTAAATAATTTTCCGGTTCTTTTTAACTAACTGATTGTTCTCATAAATAGAGGATTTATAATGAGTGTCTACTAGACTAGATTTTCAATCCTTTGGCCTGTACCGAATTTAGAAAGAGCAAAAACCGATTTTAAATGCTCGGAGGATTTTTGGCCTGCCTATCAACGGCGTTATGAAAATTATTTATATCATTAAATCCCGAAGCCCGCCAAACGTTTTTTCAGTTGAAAATAAAATGCAAGGCCAACAAAAAAATGTTTCCTAATCTTGACAACCAGTAAAAGCCAATAATAATAGTTTAATAGAAAAATGCCTAATGCAAGTTTATTTTCACTTAAAATTTGTAATATTGGTTTCGGTCTACCATTTTCAATTATGGATTTATTTTCCGTAAATGAATGCCAGCCTAAGGATTGCTGCAAAAAAATCATCCATTATGCAAAAACGCTTACCATCAACATCACCCATGATATTTAATAATGGATGCAAAATCTGAATTGCTGCATTCATTCACAAACATTCGTTGTGACTCCCCATCTCCTCTTCGCTCTTCATCCACAAGTGCGTCCCAACGGACAGTCAAGGGAAGCAGTTCAAATCCTTCTTCTCGAAGCTCGTTGGCATGTTTATTTGGGTATAGAGAATAGGTTTCGTTTGCGAATTCAGAGAGAAGGAAGAGAGAGTTTTTGCTCATGGACATAACTAAAATATTGCTTTCATTTGGAGAGAATGAATTTATATCTTAACAGTGGAGGCTAGAAGCAATAATATAAAGTTGATCTCAGAATGATAAAATAAAAAAGAAGTTTTGTAAAAGAAAAGAATAATTATTGACAAAATTTGAATTTTTATTTTAATTTCTTAAGAAATTGTAAGGGATGCAATGCATCCCTTGCTTCCAAAGACGCCACGCCACTGCGTAATCCTGTAAAAATAAAATGTGTTGTTCAGTTCTCAGGTGTAAAAAACCTACTCAGTGAAATACAGTATCTTCCGGTTATGTTAAAAGTTGTTTTTAATAGAAATATCTTCAACCCTGTTACAAACCCGTTTTGGGTAAAAAATGGACCGACTTTATTTACTCAAAAATTCCCTATGCCGATGTGGATGCATTTATAAATGTTCATACCTGTAGCTGGAGTGCGCATTTGCAACTAAATTATTTTTACTCGGGTTTGAATAGGCCAGGATTATCAATACTTTCGTTAAATTGTGAAAATATATGTGCGAACGTACAAGATTTAGTTGACGAAGTTGTAAAAAAATTGATGTATTACTTTTATCAGAAACTTGGATTAAAAGTGAAGAAATGTGTGACGGCCGATGTATGGCAGAAAATGGACAAATTGATGGTATTAATTTATGTATCGCCGCATAAAACTTTACGCGAAATATTGCATTCAAACTTAACGAAATCCCCATGAACTTGAGTGGCGATTGCAATATTAATTGTTCATCAACAACGGCGTCTCCGAACTTTGTGGATAAAGGGAAAAGTGGGGATGATGAGAGGTACCACTAACTTCTCCCTTCATCCATAAACTTCGTGAGGATCGTTCCAGGGAACAAAAAGATGTTTGCTAAGGGGACGTCCATAAATTACGTGAGGTGTTTAGGGGGGGGAGGGGGTCGAGCCGAATCTCACCAAATCTCACGTGGGGGAGGGGGAGGGTCTCCGCAAATCTCACGTAATTTTTTTCCGCAAGAAACAGTGTAAAATCGCGAGAAAACTGGGTTAAATTAATAGTACAGGTAAATTAAGCCGAAAAAAACGATATAGCGGAAATAATTAGGTACACGCTGAAAATTGGCAGAGCCCTTCTTTTTATGCTTTTTAATAAGGGGTTATAAAGTCTACCGATTTTCTACTCCGAGAAGCCCACTTTTTAGGGGGTTTTAGCCCTCAAAATGGGTATTTTTCGATTTTTCTGTATTTTTTTTGCAATATTTCTTAATATATTTTTGTTTTTTTCAATTTTAACAGTATCTGTAAATGAGAAAATCTTTAAAATCGTCTTTTCGGACCCGCATTTAGATTTCATTCACGAAAATCTTGGTGCAGTATCAGATGAACATGGTGAAAGGTTTTATCAAAACATATTGCAAATAGAGAAGGAATAATGAATCAAAAGTATACGTGATATTATTACTATATTTCGACTCAATAGCAATTGGGTATAAAAATTTTGCACTGCCGTTTACACTGTATTTGTTCACTGTTTCAAATACCATCCAACTGGAACATCCAAAAAAAAGTAAAGAAAATAATTTAAATATCTGGGAATGAAGACGTGATGAAAAATTCTTATCTCTTTATACAATAGTCTAGGAAAAACTGCGAAAGTAATGTATGCATTGACTTATACCACCATTTTTGGACAGATTGCAACCCTACGATGAACTAGTGTGGGGGTCTAAGCTTAAACAAAACAAAAAGGCCTAGAAGCCCAATTGAAAAACCTGGAACCTAATGCGCTCCTAAGAATCTCAATTGCATAATGTACCCAATCCTACTGCAATCATAGAGATTATATTAAGAATCGGCTCTTTTCACATCAGTCAGAACACATGCTGTCTGCAGTGCATTGTCACTACAAAAGCAGACATTTGCACCAGGCGACATAATTAGTTATCTAAGCATCTTACAGGACTCGAATTTTGAATCGACGACCATCTGCTCTGACATACCTACTAGAGGCCAAGATAGATTTTGAAAAGCTTTTGTTATCATTATCGAGAGTTGTGAAGAATGGAAGTCTAACAGATCCGCACTTCTTGAATCTGTATCCTGATGTACAGGCGGCTCAAACGTCAATTTGAGAAGCTGGCTGTGACTTCAGACTCCGCTTTTCTAAGGCGATACGAAAGTAGGAAGCAAACGGAAGGTAGTAGCGATGCCTGATAAATCTTCGAAAAGAAATTATTTTCAGCCAACCAACTTCATTTATTAACTTAATTTGACATTTTGATGCGAACAATAAATTGTTTCAAGAATATTTAAAGAGTTTTTAGAATATTTTAAAACAAAAAAATAAATGCAGCGCATGCGGCAATGGCTTTACTCGCGGACTGAAATCCGATAATAGGCGGACAAATTTAATTCGAATTCGCATTGGTGGAGGATACCATTTTCTTATTTCCGAATTTCATGACTTTCGAATCGGATTCCAGGATAACCCCCTTGGGTCTTTCAGTCACAGGTTTTTTACCTACCTTTTACATATATAGAAGAATGCTCCGAAGTTTGTATATCTCCAGAGTCATAAATGGCTCTACCATTACTATTCAAACAGTCAAGTCGTTACTCTCTAAAAACGAATCAGTGGATGCCAAAGCCAACCTTCGTATGTCAATATATTGTAAAATTCTAAATTTTTTTATATTCCACTAGCTGGGACCCGGCGCGCCTATGCTGCACCCATAAACCAATAGTAGTAATCAGGTGATACTACTTGTCATACCCTTTCATTTAATACCCATACCGAATGGCTTGCAAAGAAAAAGGTAATCCACCATTTTGTGTTGGCCGCCATTTTAAATTTGGACCGATCGATCTGAAACTTTGGGAATCGTATTTTTTTCGGAAAAAACCAAAATAATATAGATCTGAGCTCTTTAGCAGTAATTCGAAGAGTACCTCCCATACAAAAGTTCGAATTTTACGGATATCGGTACACTACAGCCACCCGAAGTGTTCGAGATAGAGCAAAATAGACCTCGTAGGAACATCCGCCGTACCCGAAAACCCCTATATACAAAAATTCAGGCCAATCGGATGAGCGGTTTCGGAGTCTATTATGTATTTACACTAAAAATACGCATAATAGTGTAAATCCTACAAATTTTTTAAAATTTTAAAAATCTCACGTGAGATTGAGGGGGGGGGGAGGGGGTCGAGCCAAATCTCACGACATCTCACCAAGGGGGGAGGGGGGTCGAAAAATCGCCAAAATCACCTCACGTAATTTATGGACGTCCCCTAATCTTGACAACCAGTAAAAGCCAATAATAATAATTTAATAGAAAAATGCCTAATGCAAGTTTTATTTTCACTTAAAATATGTAATATTGGTTTCGGTCTACCATTTAAAATTATGGATTTATTTTCCGTAAATGAATGCCAGCCTAAGGATTGATGCAAAAAATCATCCATTATGCAAAAACGCTTACCATCAACATCACCAATGATATTTAATAATGGATGCAAAATCTGAATTGCTTCCCTTGGCACTAGTCACAGGAACAAACATTCGTTGTGACTCCCCATCTCCCCTTCGCTCTTCATCCACAAGTGCGTCCCAACGAACAGTCAAGGGAAGCAGTTCAAATCCTGCTTCTCGAAGCTCGTTGGCATGTTTATTTGGGTATAGAGCAGTGGTTCTTAACCTTTTATGATCGCGACCCTAAGACCGGTTCTACACGTTCAATTTTCTGTTCAAGTTTGCGATGTTCAACACTTCCTTCTCTTTCGCTCCTATGCAAAATTATAAGTCATTTTCTTGAACATAGAATGGAAAGCAAGAAAAAGTTGAACAGAAATTTCTACTCAACTTTTGATCTTGCCTTCAACTTTATTATTAGTGTGGGTATATGCGTAGGAGTATAGGTATAAATGCATTGCTGTGGCAGCCAAACAATATCTTCTTCTTCACATCAATCACATTTGATATAAATTTGACATAAATGCATAGCACACTTTATATAAATTTGAAATTAGTGTAGACACAACTTAGCTTCAACTCTAGTGTCTACACCAGCTGTACAATTCAAGACGAAATTTCTAGCTAAAAAGAGTATTGAACATCGCAAAATTGAACAGAAAATTGAACGTGTAGAACCGGTCTAACAAATCAGGATTATTGTCTTGCGCCCCTTTATTATAAAAAAGAAGAAAACAGAATTGTAGGTATGTATTGCTAATAATAATAAATATTATTATTGTCTAATTCTATTTTATTTTACTATAGGAGCATGTCGTAATTATTGTACATAAATATTTAAGTTAATAAAATAAGGCAAACTATTAATTTGATTTTGGGTATCTTCAAAAACTCATCAGTGCCGCATCACTGCAGAATTCAGCAATTGGAAGTCTGTAGCTGAATTCTGCAGTGATGCGGGAGTGATGAGTTTTTGAAGTTACCCTTTTATTTTATGATTTTTAATGAGATCTTTGTTGTTGTTTCCGTGAACATAATTCATCAAATCGTGGTGCAATCTTTGAGTGCGCTATTCGCATATCATTTTCTACCGTCAATAGCCGTGTTCGGTATTTTGATTTTATATATACCAGAGCCGAAAATCCAGCTTCACACAAATATGTAGATGCGCATGGTAGTAGAATATTCAAAGCTATCTCCGATAAATTTGGGTATTCATTGTGAATTGATAACCAAAATTCGGCGACATCCTTCTCCTGAAACATTAATTTTAGTGTTCGGTCACTTACCAATTCGATTAGCTCTTCCTGCTCTCGTGATGTTAAATGTTCCAATGATAAAATATTAGTCGTAAATGGTTTCCTGGTCCAGTCATATTTTGCAATGTCCCAATCATTCGAATAATATTTTTCAAAATTAGTTTACAAAGTAGACAGATGACTAAGTATTACATCCTTAAGTTGATTTAAATTTATTTTATTGTTTTCAACTAAATCGGTAAGACAAGGAAACATATCTATATTTTCATTTGATATTTTTTGTTTCCAATTAGATAATTTCCTTATAAATGCTAATATTTTGTCATAACCTATATTATCACATCCCCTTCGTTGCAAATTTATGTTAAGTTCATCTAGCTTTTCGAAAATATCTGTTAAATATGCCAGAGTACACAGCCACTGGTCATCATCATATAATTTAGCCATTGGCGGGTTTTCCACCATTAAAAATAGTTTAACTTCTTCACTTAATTCAAATAATCTTCTTAAAGATCTACCCTTAGAAAGCCATCTAACTTCTGTATGGAGTAGCAGTTTTTCATGTTCTGAGTTTTAATTTTGGCAAAGTTTTGAAAAAGGCGACTGTTTAATGCCCGACTTTTAATAAAATTTATAACAGTCACAGCTTCACGTAAAACTTTTTCAAGTTCTGTTGATATCTTTTTAGAAGCCAAAGCTTCTCTATGGATCACACAATGTGTAAATATTATTTCACACGTACCATTCAGTCTCTTAATGAGCGCCAATAGCCCTTTATTTTTCCCCGTCATTGCAGCTGCGCTGTCTGTGCAAACGCCAAAACAATTGCGGCACTCAACCTCATGGACTTTAAAAAAATCATCGATTTTCTTGAAAATATCCTCACCGTGACCCCGACGGCAACACGCGGAGCGTATCACAAACTTGCGGTGATCTATCAAAAACACATTCCGAGCGTGCTGCGTTTCTTTTAGTGGAATAAGTCAACTTTATTTTAAATACATATATTTTAAATACTCTAAAAAATAAAATTAAAAATATATAATAAAATAAAACCGTACGCAGAGTACAATCTGCATTAAATACAACATTATCGAAGGATTCATTCAGTTTCCTCATTAAATTTTAAATTTTTAGCGAACGATCATTGTCTTGTCAATTCCAGAGAAGAGATTATTCAACCTGTGAATAAATAAAAACAAAGGAAGACAACATTTTTTTTAAAAATCAGCGCACACAGGAAACAATAGAAGCAACAACTCGGAGAATATACCAGATACACAAACAGATAATTATAAATATTTTTTTTTCTTTCCAATCTTACTTTTTATTCAATATTAAAATACAAATTAAATTAATTTATAGTTCTGTTAAAGAACAATTACAAGTGCCACTAGATAATAGTTTTTTTTTGTTTAGAAACAGTACAGAAGTGACATTTGAATTTATTATTGAATTGGTTTATTGGTTTATACTATATAACATACAATATAAAAGTGTTTTTTTTTCTCTTATATTATTATGATATAAACACAAAATTTATTTCTCATATATTATTATACATATAATTAACTTTTACATATTTATCATATCAATACAAGTTAAGTACATACAAAAGTTTTCTCATATATTAGATATTATATATGTACAAATAAAACTTAAACATATTTTGAGCACGATTTTGACCTACATCATT